>CAMAPE010000080.1:7247500-9647500 GCA_945859875.1 Cuscuta europaea | reverse complement strand
TTCCTTTTTCTTCGGTTGCTGGAGCTCGACCTCAGAGCGCCACCATTAATGGCCACCTCAAAGCTCCGGAGGATAACGATGATCGAGTCTGAGTTTCGTCATCTCTGCCACAGCGCCATCCGTCTCCTCCTGGGGATCTTCCGTCGCTGCTCTTCTTCCGGTTTGAGGCCGCAACGCACCAGGCGACACTAATCGCGGCTGAAGATTTCTGTCGAGCAGACGCCAGACAGGCCAAGATCAAGTCAGAAATGCAGGCCAGGACTGCTTTCAGCCCAAACTTGATGCCCATAAGTGAAAATGGGCCTCAATTTCAACATGAGTCCATCAAATCCAGCCCACTTAAAAGCTAAGTGCCCAATACTCCTATTTATACACTTAAAATATTTATTAAATGACAGTAGTATAATTATTACTATTATTAATTATATTATTTACACCACCACTGTGGCGGGTTAAAATCCCCCGAGGTGGTGAAGACCTACCATTATGGCGGATTAAAATTTCCCGAGGTCACTAATAATGCATTATTATTGGCGTTATTATTATTATCACCACCATTAGAGCGGGTTAAAAAACCCCAAAGTGGTGAACCCGAGCTCTAGTTTACCGAACATATTTATTTGATGATTCGGATTATATTTAGGTCCATCGACCTACCCTAGTCACCTTTATTTGGTGACTCGGACATCTAAAATTGAGAGCCGCTATCGGCCACACACGACATTATTATGCTTAAGAGCGGTAAACAGTACGTCTCAGTCTCAGATACCACTCATCACGTCAACCCCTAAGAGCGAAACGCTCAGGTATGGTGATAGAGCACATCGTATCGACTCCTTAGAGCGTGACGCTCAGGCATGGCCGGCGATGCCCCAGCACGAGGGGCCCGCAAACGGCCCACATCTTGAAACGGGAAGCTCACCACGTCGTCCTCGCGCTAAATCGCATTACGACAGGCCTGGAAAGCATGGCCGAGGTGACAAAATCCCCACATCTGGGGTTGGGAAACGGCAGCCGTCGGCAACCGACCAAAAGCCTAGCCCGCGCCGTAAATAGACGACGGGACCCCCCAAGATTAAGGGACAGTCTACCGCCAGAGGACTAACTGCCCTCGTGGACTCCCTTCGGCCGAGGGAATAGCAACCCCCTCGGCCGAGCCTGAAAGAAGGATACTCACTCCTCGCTCAAAGAAGTAGAGGAAGAAATAAAAGAGGGACAAACGAAGGACCGTGCACTCACCGGTCCCAAGCGAAATCCCCACAAATCAAAAGAGGGAAGTCGAGGACCGCGCACTCACCGGCCTCGAGCGATAAAAATAAAATCCACACAAATCAAGCCACATATTTGGCTAAGTACATATCAGGCAAATACTATGCATTATGGACGAAGCAAGACCATACATGCGGATCAGACGAGCGCCCAGCGCCGCCCCTCATCTCAGACGAGCGCCCAGCGCCGCCCCTCATCTCAGACGAGCGCCCAGCGCCGCCCCTCGTCTCAGACGAGCGCCCAACGCCGCCCCTCGTCTCAGACGAGCGCCCAGCACCGTCCCTCATCTCAGACGAGCGCCCAGTGCCGTCCCTCATCTTCAAACGAGTGCCCAGCGTCGTCCCTCATCTTCAAACGAGCGCTCAGCGCCGTCCCTCATCTTCAGACGAGCGTCCAAGCCTAGTCCATCATCGGATCGGCTCCGCCGTCTTTCATGTTCAGTCTGGCGTCATCGCCTTGCCCTTCATCACATCACGACCGGTCCATCGGCCTCGACGTGATTATTTTTCTCTAAGACCGGCTTCCTCAGCGCCGAGAGTCTTGAGCCAGCGGTCGGGCTCGCCATCCCTTCCTGGATGGTGACCATCGCCACTATATGATGGTCGGCTCATCATCGCCCCATCATCATATTATAGGACCGGCTCCTCATCGCCGTCGTCCTCATATCATGATCGGCCTCTCGGCCTCGACGTGATTATTTATCTCAAGACCGGTCTTAACCATTCCTTTATCGGATGGCGACCATTGCATGGATTCTCGGACCGGCCCCCGGTTCCTTCGTCCTCATATCACGACCGGCCCCTCGGCCTGGGCGTGATTATCTATCTCAAGACCGGCTTCCTCAGCGTCGAGAGTCTTGAGCTAGCGATTGGGCTCGCCATCCCTTCCTAGATGGTGACCATCACCTCTATATGACGGTCGCCTCATCATCGCTGTCATCGTAATATAGGACCGGCTCCTCATCACCGTCGTCCTCACATCACGATCGGCCCCTCGGCCTCGGCGTGATTATCTATCTCAAGACCGGCTTCCTCAGCGCCGAGAGTCTTGAGCTAGCGATTGGGCTCGCCATCCCTTCCTGGATGGCGACCGTCACCTTTATATGACGATCGGCTTCATCATCGCCTCATCATCATTTATTGGAACGGCTCATCATTGATGTCATCCTCACATCGCGGCAGACCCCTCGGTCTCAACGTGATCTTTTATATCGACACGGTAGACCCCTCGGTCTCAACGTGATCATCATACTGTAAAGACCGGCCCTATCCTCTCACTTTATGGATAAGGACCGCTGCATGGACTTTTTGATCGGCCTCCCAGCATTACTGTCCGTACATCACGATCGACCTCTCGGCCTTGGCATGATTATCTATCTCAAGACCGGCTTCCTCAGCGCCGAGAGTCTTGAGCTAGCGATCGGGCTCACCATCCCTTCCTGGATGATGACTGTCGCTTCATATGACGATCGACCCATCATCGCCTCATCATCATATTATCGGACCGGCTCCTCATCATCGCCGTCCGCACATCACGATCGGCCTCTAGGCCTTGACGTCATTATTTATCTCAAGACCGGCTCCCAACGCTAAAGTCTTGTTATAGAGATTGGGCTCGCCACCCCTTCATGGATGGTGACCATCGCATCTATATGACGGTCGACTCATCATCGCCCCATCATCATATTATCGGACCAGCTCTTCATCATCGCCATCTGCACATCACGATCGACCTCTCGGCCTCGGCGTGATTATCTACCTCAGGACCGGCTCCCAGCGCCGAAGTCTTGTTATAGCGACCAGGCTCGTTACTCCCTTCCCAGATAGCGACCGTCGCCCCTGTATGATGAATGGCTTATCATCGCCTCGTCCTCAAATTCAGACCGGCTCATCAGCGTCGTCGTCCTCATATTCAGACCGGCTCCTCAGCGCCGTCGTCCTCATATTCAGACAGGTGTACACCGCCTTATCCTCATATTCAGATATAGCGAACATCTTGCGGTCTCCGGCTGAAAGGCTAAAGGAGCCCATAGTTCAGCTACAGGCCCGATCAGCCATATATCGCTCTGTCATCTTTATTTGATGACGTGAAGCTCATTTACAGGCCCAATCGGCCATATACCGCCCCATCATCTTTATTTGATGACCAGAAGTTCATTTGTAGGCCCATCGACCACATATCGCTCCGTCATCTTTATTTGATGACGTGAAGCTCATTTACGGGCCCATCGGCCACATATTGCTCTGTCATCTTTATTTGATGATGCGAAGCTCATTTACGGGCCCATCGTCCATTTATCGCTCCACCATCTTTATTTGATGACGCGAAGCTCATTTTGAGGCCCATCGGCCATATATCGCTCCATCATCTTTATTTGGTGACGTGAAGCTCATTTACGGGCTCATCGGTCATACATTGCCCCGTCATCTTTATTTGATGACGTGGAACTCTCATACAGGCCCCTCGGCCATACATCGCCTCGTCATCTTTATTTGATGACGTGGGGCTCTCATATAGGCCCCTCGGCCATACATCGCCCTGTCTTCTTTATTTGATGACATGGAGCTCTCATATAGGCCTCTTGGCCATACATCGCCCCGTCATCTTTATTTGTTGACGTGGAGCTCTCATATAGGCATCCCGGCCATACATCGCCCTGTCATCTTTATTTGATGACGTGGAGCTCTCATCCAGGCCCCTCGGCCATGCATCACCCCGTCGTCTTTATTTGATGACGTGGAGCTCATCATACCAGCCACTTGGCCGTCTCTCCTGGTCATCTTTATTTGATGGCTTGGACTTCTTATAGGCCTCTCGGCCACATGTCTCGGTCACTTTATTTGATGACATGGACATCATATTATGGACGGTCACTCGATCTATCTCTTAGTCATCTTTATTTGATGATTGGAACTAATTATCATGCTGAGCTACTCACATCTAGAGACTGGTCTCGGCCATCCCCTCAGCAGACGGACACCGTTGCAGCTCCACACTTAGGCCGAAGGGCTCCCCCTTCTGCTTCATTTTGGGGGCATCAGGTGTACCCCTTTTCCCTCATTAGGATTTTTTCCCACTGGGTTTTTTCCTAATGAGGTTTTTAACGAGGCATCTCCCCAACGAGGCATCACGAGACATGCACTACTCTACTCCTCTTCACCTCACTACATTCACCTCAAGGAGTGGGGGACTGGAAGAGCGGGGGACTTAGCGCCTCCGTTAACCAAAGAAGCAGAAATTCAAAATTTTTCACGAAGTTTACTCATCAGACGATAGATCAGCACACAGTTCTACTCCCTTTCACCTAAAGTATTCTCGACTCAGAGAGTGGGGGACTTCTGATAGAGTATATAGACTCGGACCCCCGGGTCTCACGACTATTGGGCCCGGACAGCGGCCTACACACGCTTATCGGATGTCATTCATATTATTGTACATTATTATTTAGATGTTCTAGATTAGCCTTTATGTTATGAGTTCTTTTATGTAACCGGATTTGTCAAACCCATATTAGAGGCCCAAACCCAGATTTCTCTATATATACTCTTTTTGGAGCTTGTAAACCCTAGAACACAATTCCTAACTCCTAGAATGATTATTACACAAGCAATATCACTATTCATCATCTTCTTCCTCTCTATAGCTCAATCTCTCCATTTAATTATATGTTTGGATCCCTATAATCCATCACTAGGCTTTATATATGTACAAAATGTGTTGTAAGAGAAGAGCTGCTACATGGAGTGGCGGCTTTTGTATTGTAAGAGAATAGCCGCCCGCCACTTGAAGTGGCGGCTTTCCTTAACCACAGTTAACCCAACAGTATTTTGAGAATTATTTTTAACTCAGCAATATTTTGAAAATTATTTATTTAATTACCATTATTCTGGAGAAAAACTTAATAAATCTTATTTATCAAAAGAATAGTACTGTATATTTAAAAAGAGGTATAGTCAATAGTATTGGATACGTCACGTTGAAAATTTTGGATACGTATATCGCACTGTATATTGGATAAATTTGTCGCACTGTATATCGCACTGTATATTGGATACGTCACGTTGAAAATTTTATCGCACTGACATATTTTGGTATGTGCAAAATTAATACAGTTACCTTATCAAAATATATTAGTACACTCCATTTAGAATGGTGTTGATCCATGAGATACCCATATGTCTAAAGAAAAAAAATACAAGGGCTAATTACTAAACCAGTATTATAAGAGATATATGAATGCTCATTTATATACTAGTATTACGTATTATACAACTATCAGTAAATATATTAATAATATACAACTATATATTTTTATTAAAATTATTTACGTATACAACAACAACATCCAAGCCTTAGTCCCAAAAGATATTGGGGTCGGCTAACATGAATCGATACATGATATCACAACCAAAAGGAAAAGAAGGAATAAAGATAAAAAGATAAGCTATTATGAAAAGATAATATAAAAAAGATGAATATATATATAAATGATAAAATAAAAAGGTTGCAAATAATGCTTATAAATATATATATATATATAAGGATAAAAAAAACTACGAAAAAAAAAGATGAGGGAAAAAAATTATCAAGATCACTCCTTCACGTGAATACCCGCCCTCCACTTAGTTCTCTCCAAAGTCATGCCCTCATCCAACCCCAGAAAAAGCATATCACTTCGAACTCCCCTAACCCACGTCTGTTTGGGTCTTCCTCTCCCTCTCTTCCCTGCCTCTTGTCCACACATCTCAACTCGCCTAACAGGTGCATCACTCGGTCTTCTACGCACATGACCAAACCACCGTAGACGCGACTCCCGCATCTTGTCTTCAATAGGTGCTACTCCCACCCTTTGTCTGATTGTCTCATTCCTCACGCGGTCCTTCCTAGTATGCCCACACATCCAACGCAGCATGCGCATCTCTGTCACACTCATCTTATGAATGTGACATTGTTTCACCGCCCAACACTCTACGCCATACAGTAATGCAGGCCTAATTGCTGTCCTATAAAATTTACCCTTCAGTCTAGTCGGCATACCTCGGTCGCATAGAAATCCTGACGCACTCTTCCACTTCATCCACCCTGTTCTGATTCTATGGGATACATCTCCATCTAACTCACCGTCCTTCTGAATTATGGAGCCCAAGTAACGGAACATATCGCTGACCGGTATCTCCTTACCATCCAGAGTAATTCCGCTATTACCACTACTTCTACCTCCACCAAACTTGCACTCCATGTACTCTGTCTTGCTCCGACTTAGTTTGAAACCCTTATTCTCCAATGTTTGTCGCCATACTTCCAACTTTGCTTTAAGACCTGATTGCGTCTCATCAATCAATACAATATCGTCGGCAAACATCATGCACCACGGTATATCGTCTTGAATTGACTTCGTAAGTTCATCCATGACTATGGCAAATAAGAAAGGACTCAAGGCCGATCCTTGGTGCACTCCGATAGTAATAGGGAACTCTTCAGTCCTCCCTACACTAGTACGAACACTTGTAGTACAATCCTCATACATATCCATGATGATGCTGATATACTTGCGTGATATGCCTTTCCTAGTTAAGGCCCACCAAAGAACTTCTCGAGGTACCCTATCATATGCCTTTTCTAAGTCAATGAACACTAAATGCAGATCCTTATGAGCATCTCTATACTTCTCCATAAGTTGTCGAAGAAGGTGAATGGCCTCAGTTGTTGAGCGACCAGGCATAAAACCGAATTGATTTTCTGAAATCTTCACAGTCCTTCGAAGTCTTTGCTCAATCACTCGCTCCCAAAGTTTCATGGTGTGACTCATAAGCTTAATCCCTCGATAGTTGGCACATTCTTGTACATCACCTTTATTCTTAAATAAGGGGATAAGAGTACTCTTCCTCCAACTCGTTGGCATCTTGTTGTTTCTCCAAATCATGTTGAAGAAACTTGTTAACCACTCGACGCCTCTCTCTCCCAAACTTCTCCAAGCCTCGATCGGTATGCCATCTAGCCCCATTGCTCTTTTCCGTCCCATCTTCCTCAGAGCTTCTTTAACTTCCGTTGTTTGGATCCTTCTCACAAAATCACGGTTTACCATACAATCTGGTATGGACAAATCGCCGATATCTTGCGTTTTGTTCCCGTTGAAATTATTTACGTATAATGTAGAAATAATATAAAAATGTTCTTTGTTAAAAGTATTTTGATAAAATTATAAAATTTATAACTTTCATAACGCTCCGTATTATACTTATATCAAAATCAGTATCCAAACTTTATGAGATAGCTATATTTTGCACATTTGGTGCAAGTTTGTGCAAGCCAACATATTCAAATTCAAATTCAAAAGAAGTTGGTGTCTGAGAGCATTTTTTTATTTTGATTATTGTGGCTGTATGCATGTGTTATAAAAATATGTTAAAAATATGTTGATTAGTTTGGTATCTATAGAAAATCAATCCATTAGGCCATATTAGAGAAAAACAAAAAGAGCAGATCAGAGGAATCTAAAGGTAACTTAATTCTGTTCTTTTTGAGACAGAGCATGGCTTCAAAACAAAGCCATATTAATAAGAACTACAGCAAAAATTAACACTGGTAGGGTCTCTGCAAATCCATACTTCAACTTATCTACACAGTATGATATGTTGATAACCTTACTGGAGAACAAAAGATAAAAAACTTGGTCCTGCTACTATTCACTTGGACTTCAGACCTACCATTATTCAGTTCTTCGCCTTTGGTCAGTTAAGATTCTTCCTTAGAGAAAAAACTCGGTGGCAGACAAAAATCTTCCTCCTGGTTCAGAATTTCTACATCATCATCTGCCTCCTAAAATGACAAGTTGTAGAAGCAAGTTATTCATTTGGTTCAGGGTTCAGTTATTCACCGAATATGTATCGTTTTACTAACCAGCATTTCCAAGTTGTAGAAGCGATCCAACAGCTTCAGAACTTCATCAGCACTGAAGTGCTTATTAAAACTGCAAGAACATTTCATCTGTATGAATACTTTATACTTAGGAATTAGGATATGATTAAATATGCCTTTTTAACAGCCAATTCACCACGACTGTCTTCACTAATATGCCTTTTTGTTTCTTGTTTTGTTCACTAATATGTAGACAGAAAGAACAATGAAGCAAACCTTCTCCTCAGATATTCTGTTAAGCCATAAAGGACAAAGTGACGATGGATTCCTGCAAGAAACATCAAGTCCAACTCAGCATCCCAACACAAGAAAGAAAATACTACCTCTGTCCCTTAAAACTTTGTCAAAGTTGACCGGCACGGAGAATAATAAAGTAACAACTGTGTGGTTGAGGTTTGTGCAGAGGAGAGAGAAATAACAGAAACCACAAAATAATTGATTAAAATGGAAAGTGGAAAAGTTTTTTGGGACGTCCCAAATAGGAAAGATGACAAAGTTTTAAGGGACGGAGGGAGTATGAATTTCATCATCATCATCATCATCATCATCATCATTACCCCAGTGCCGCAAAGGCTCCCACCTACAGTGGGGTAAGGGGGGTCGGATGTACGCAGTCTTACCCCTGTACTAAAGCACAGAGAGACTGTTTCCGAATGACCCATAGTGAAAATCGCGTCAAAGAATACATAGACTGACTGTTGCTTCACAATAAAGAAGCGCAGACAGTTTAGTGAACCGTTTTGCTTTATTCCATCATATTCTCAAGCCAAAAAATATTGAATCTTTGGCTCCATTGCAAATGATGGAAAGAAAGAAAATATGAATTTATGGAGAAAAATTTGGAGAAGCTCCATAAGTATAAGGCCAATTACGACATTTAGTAATTACATCAACTAAGTTATTAAGAAACACCTACAGAGCTTCACAATTACTAGAGTGAAAAGAAATCAGCCGTAGCCTGTAGGTTTCTTGGAAAACTAGGGTCACATAAGAAATAGAGAAACAATTTTGTCACGTGGTTTGTTTCTTGTGGAAAAAATCTAAAGACTTGTGTGGTTCAGGGACTTCAGAGGGAAACAAACTATAAAGACTTGTTTGTTTGATGGACTTCGGAGCGTAGGGAAGGGGTAGATTGATTTTTATTTTACTAATTCATCTCTATTTATTTTTTTAGACTAGAACAACTATATGATCAGTTAGATCCTATTTTTCTATATTGTTTTTTAACTTCACTTTACTGCCAACCATCTACATGTGGGAATAGTTTAGAAATAAATATCGCCCCTCTCCTCTGAAACCACCAAACCAAACAAGCCCTACGGTAACATATGGTAAGACATTAAGTAATGTGATTATAAAATACTCCCTTTGTCCCTTAAAACTTGGCCATGTTTGATCGACATGTGGATTAATAAAGTAAAAACTGTGTGGTTGAGGTTTGTGCATAGGAGAAAAAATTAATTGAAACCACAAATTCTTTACTTTAGTGGGACAACCAAAAAAGAAAAGTTAGCAAAGTGTAAGGGAAGGAGGGAGTACATGTGAAATGTAAATTTACACAAAATATATAATTGACTATGTATTAATACATTCGATTATGGCATACCATATGACCAAACGTTAACATGCAATCATCCTTATGTTAGAACTTAGAAGGTTAGTCGGTTAGACTTTAGGATAGAATTTCATTTGAAAAGAAACTAATCTCCCAATAATTCTATTGCACATAAGAGTAGACTCCCACTATAAATTCATATTTCTGTCTACGCTTTACTAATAGAAAAAACAATCCTTTTAGCAGATTTTTAAATGTATCCAATTCTTTAAAAATTGTCAAGTTTGCCATGAATGTCACTTCGATAACAATTCTAGCCAAATTAAGGCAAATTGTATCATATACTTGAAGTATTTGATTTGGCAAACATGTGTAAACTGTAACGGTACTGCCATTTGAGGGCTAGTATGTGTCTTCAAACCCAACCAAACCTTGCTCAAGTATTTACATAATTGACCACATTTTAAATCTCACAAAAAAAAGGAATTTTGTAGTAATTAGCCCTTGTGTGTTTTTCCTTTGGTTCCCTAGGGAAAAACCCATCCCAATTTTGTTAACTGATTACTAAGATATGGGAGAAAATATTTCAAAATTTAATAATAATTGGGGAAATCAGAGCACATAATTTAATGAAGTATAAAACGTGCCTTGTAATTTCGCAGGATGATAAATTTCAAGAGCTTCTAACACCCTCAGCTCCAGTTCCACTTCCAGCTGCTCCTGCAATTCATAAAGCCAAAGAATCAAGAAATGAATTCAAGAAAAGCTCGAATATAAACACTCAATTACATGCCCATAAGGATTTAACATATGCACACATAAAGAGTAATTCATATAGAGAACGACCTTGGAGAGAGATGAAGGTAGAGATTTGCAAGGGGAATGGACGGACAAGACATCCTGCTCCTCTTGAACTTCTTCTTTTTCTTTTTCCTCCTCTTTGACAACCTCTTCCCTCTTACGCTTACCTTTGGTGCCTGTGTTTTGGCCCATTCCTGTGAGTTGTTGTGATCCGAATTCTTCCTGGATTTTCAGGTCTGAATGAATACCTGGCGCCTAGCGGGTCAGAGGCAATGTGATCAATTAAAAAGATGGAAAATGGATTTTCTTCAAAAATTTTGGAAATGTTTGGATAATTGGATCCGGATAATTACAAGGAAAAGAAAGGAAAAAATGACCTTTACATTGCTCCTACACTTTTATATTCCAAAAGTATTACTACCTCAGTCCCTAAAAGTCGTTGACAGATTGAATTGGCACGAATATTAAGAAAGTGAAATAAAGTGGAAATGTATGGTTGTGGTTATGTAAGAAAAAGGTGAAATGAATGTGAACCACACAAATTGTCCAAAAATGGTAAGTGAGAAGAATTTTTTGGAACGGCCCAAAAAGGAAAGTGAGAAGAATTTTCAGGGACGGAAGGATACCTTTTTATTTTCTCACTTCTTAATATATACTCCCTCCGTTTCCAAAAGAAAGTTACGGTTTGACTTCACGATTATTAAGAAAATAAATTGACTTTACTGTAGAAAACACTGTTTAGACACTGTTTGGCACTGTTTGGACACTGTTTGGCACTGTTTCGCACTGTTTGGATGTAGATTTCTTTGCCAAATAAGGAAATAAGGGAAGTGTGACTTTGTTTTTGAAACATCTCAAAAAGAAAGTGTGAGTTTCTTTTAGAAACGGAGGGAGTATAAATAATAAATTTCAAGTCTATAAATAATACATTTCAAGGATACGATTAAAGAAAGTCTTACCACATGTCAGTTCCAGAATTATTCTTTTTAAGGGGTGTTCCCAACTTTGATTGTGAAAGATTTTAAAGGATTATTAAGATTTCATAGGATTTTAATGAAATTACAAAGAATCCACATATTTCAAGAGAGTAGAATTCTATGAATTTTATGGAATGTTATGGAATTCTTTTTTTGGAATTTTATAGATTTTGATGGATTTAGATATATAGATATAAGCAGGGCGGATGCATAGCTTCACTATGGGGCAGCTCACCCCAATAAACTCTCAATAATCCTTGTATTATACTAATAGGAAAAATTGGAGTCAATATAATAATTACCCCAATAAAAATAAATACGTGGAAATATCCCGCCCAGTCCACTTTTTCTAATTGTATTTCTTTCATGTCTACGTATGATTTACTTTTCAATAATAACTTTCATCTTTTCAATTTTACTTTTTTATTTCAAAAATAACCTAAATCAAAGCCCCAACCCAAAGGCCAGATATCATCGATCCCTGACAGTATCGCACATCAGTCCTCCTTCCATCCTCATAGTCTCGATGAAAAGTGAAGCACTTGATCAGAAAATTAAGGTCTGAGATGTGTGTGGTTGTTCCCCTTCTGCCTTATGCTGGCTGCGCCCTCTGGCCTCCGCGGCTCCGCCCTGCTTACTTGGCTGCTCCGCTGCTCGCTGAATCGCGTCCTGACTGCCTCACTAGTCTATGATTTGCAGATACATGGTTGAGATTTTCAGCATTTTGCTTTCACTTTTATTTTTGTTGTAATTCATAGGGTTAAGCTTGAATTTTGGCACCAGCAAACTCCCTGGCGGACATCCCACTGAAACAGGCGGACCATTCTGGGAGATGATGCCAATATCGTTGGAGCAAGAGATGTTGATGTATTGTCGGTGCTATTCAAGCTACAGTGGCTAACAGGGGCGGATCTATGTTGTCTATAGTGGGGGCACATGCCCCCAATAAGATTCTTTTAATGCATTAATATTATAGGATTTTAGGGAGTATTTTTTTATTAAAAATAATTTGCCCCCAATAATATGTTTCTCATGCCCCCAATAATATTTTTGAAAATTTCTATCATACGGATAATTAAAACTGATTTGATGTATCTCAAGTATAATCCATTGGTCTATGTGAAAATGATAACTATTGAAGAATTTGATGTCGTAATGTACTAGGATAATTTAAATAGTGCTATATAATCCCCCGTATCTAATTAGTTGTCCCGATAATTACTGTAGATTTTATAAAAAGTAAGTGTTGTTTGGTACTGTGCCAATATTGTACCTGTTTTTTGAGTGGATTTCTTTTCAAATAAGGAAATGAGACAATTAATTTGATACACCCAAAAAGGAAAGTGGGACAACAAATTAGATACGGAGGGAGTACTTAGTTTACCAAATGAAATATTTATCATTTGAGTGGATTTCTTTTCAAATAAGGAAATGAGACAATTAATTTGATGCACCCAAAAAGGAAAGTGGGACAACAAATTAGATACGGAGGGAGTACGTAGTTTACCAAATGAAATATTTTTCATCCGATAAAATTTATTGATAAATAAATTAATAATGTTCTCATTTTCATTCTGAATTTAATTATACATTTGTGAAATACAAATAATTTAATCAAGTGTACTCGAAATATACTTTGTAATATTAAGAGTGTTTGATTTGGCACGCTGATTAAGAATATGTGAATAAAGTGCAAAATGTATGGTTGTTATTGAGTAAGAAAAAAGTAAATGAATTGATATGTTATTGTCAACCATACAAACCTTTCCATAAAGGGAAATGTGAATGGTAAGTGAGAAGAATTTATTTTGACGAAGGGAGTATGTGTGTGTGTGTGATGTGTGCGCACATAATTTGTATTTATCACATAATCGGCCTCAAATTAGATAAATTAGAGTATGAGTCAGCGATGTAGCTAAAGTTCTAATATCTTCATTTTATTGAGTGTGGCAAACACATTAATCAATCATATTCATTGTTCTAAAAATAGGCCTAGTCGAACTGATTAATCGGCCTAATCAGCCCTAACTGAAGAGGACTAATCGGCCTAGTCGGCCAAAAAATGACCTAATCAGCCGTCTAGGCATCCTTCAACCATTTGTTTAGCGCCTAGCAAATTTTAGAACAATTATTATATCGTAGAGTTTTTTTACACAAAATTTATACTAACAATCATTTTGTCGCTTATGCGGGTTGTCCTATATTTGAGATGTCTACTTACAACCATGTATGCAATATAGCGTATATACTTTTATTAACTTATGTTCATTGATATGCCCCCAATAAATTTTATTTCTGGATCCGCCACTGGTGGCTAACGATTGCAGTAGGGATGTCGCAAGCAGAGGGAATTGTCACTGCCTTGTAGCGCAATTCTAAAACCCTTCACAGTTGGTTTTCATCACAGTTTTGATCCTGGAGCAGCATGTCCCCTCCGACTTCGGTGTCGGAATGCAATTGGAGACGAAAAGAAAAAAATAGCCAGGTCTTTTATAACATTTTCAAATCTTCCGCTGCCAAGGCGGTGATTGCTGGAACAAAAGTCTCCAACGGATTTGATTTTTCAATTTGTCCCGATGAGTTATATAAGATCTATTTGTAAAAGGAAAACTCTAGTCAGTCTATTTTTGAAAACACTTTTAAAAGTGAAAAAAGTGATATTACTTTCACTCTTATGTTTACTTGTGATAATTCCCCGAATCCCCTACTCCACCCAATTGTGGGCAGCCCAAAATAAAAAAAAAATATGTTCCGTATGCTTCAGTCCAATGCCCTCCAAAATAATACTCCCTCCGTCTCTTATAACTTTACCAACTTTCCTTTTTTGATTGTCGCAAAAATTTTGTCACTTTCCCTTTTAGTCAATCAATTTGTGGTTCATGTTATTTCTCTTTCCTCTGCACAAATCTCTACCACACAGTTTTTACTTTACTAGATTCTCACTCATGCGATGCACGGAATAAAATTCAATAAAATGTGTCGAATTATTTATTTATTATATTATTATATTAACAGTAACATCAAAATTTCATAAAGTACAATGTATAAATGTATGAAAATAATATACGGAGTAAGAGATATTATATACTACGTACATAGTAATAAAGGTCATATTATTAAGAGTGAAAGGTAGTCCCCGACAATGTATTTGAAGAAGACAAAAAATGAACACTACAATGCTTTCACATGGATTTATACTTTTTTTAAAATGGTTATATTACTTATAAGTCTTGAAATGCAAAATGAAAATGAAAAATGAATTGAGACTTAACCGATCAATTCCCGTCCCCAAAAATATAAAAATACAGGAAATGATATAAGAAGTGCTTCTACGAAATACTTATCACTCAATATCTATTACATTTTCATTAGTTTTAATTCTCTATAGTTTAAGAAATGTTAACAAATAAGATTTGGCATATACATTAAAGAACAAAAAAAGAATATGCTAATCATATGTTTCTTACATCACTAATATAAGATCATAATCATAACAAAATTAAATAATGGCTAAGGTAGTTATACGTCCTTATAAAGATATGAGAATACATAAATAGATGATATTATTAGTATTGTCTAGACAAATGTGAAATATTTTTTCCAATTTTATCGGATGTTCCCTTTGGGAGAGACAAATGTGAAATGTATGCTTGTATATATACATGCAAACACACATGTATAACTCATTCCCATCTTTTTATTGAATGTGCCATTACCCATCCTTAATTAGTTAATTATTCTACTCAAATGTAATAATCTGAATTCATCCTTTTCTAACAAAAATGAAATACGAAATACATGCATCGAATATAATCCGTATCTAATAATAGTATTGTTTACCATATGTTTCGGATCAAATAAAAACCTTTATTAACGTGAAAACTGAAAACCGTTCATTTTTATCTGAATGTGATGCACTTTAAGGGTGATCTGTTGCACTTTTTGAACTTCAGTCGAACCATGCTAAATAAAAAAATTAGAGGCATTTTCGTAAATAAGTCAAAGTTTCATGTCAATGCGAAAAAGTGCAACACAAAAACGTAATAGTGCATCACACTATGGAAAAAGTGGAGATTTGCAGTTTTCACGATGAGAATGGTTTTTATTTGATCCATACCCGTTTACCATAATGATTAAATATTTTCATATTAGTTGCACAAATAATTATCAAGAGAGTTGTCTAACCGTTTCAAAAAAAAAAGAGAGCTGTCTAACAAATATTAATTACAATCGTCTATTTTTATCAAAATCATTATTTTAAAACATTTTCAATTGATATTTTTCAGTTATTTTATTCTTAACTATTAAGAATATACTCTTTCCGTCCCGAAAAGGTTGGCCAAATTTTCTTTTTGGATGTTCCAAAAAGATTTGCCGTTTCAATTTAAAGTAAGGAATATGTGGCTAAAATTAATTCTCTCTCATATGGACAAATTTCAACCACACAGTTTTTACTTTATTAATCCACATGAAAGTCAACTTTGGTCAACCTTTTCGGGACGAAGGGAGTACTAAAAATATGGAGTAACCCACTTCTCATATTTAGGTAGCCCCGTTTTTGGTCGAGTGGTGGGAGATTTGGATCAATAGACCAATGTTCGAATCCCCGCAGCGACCGGGTGGAGGTCACAAAAGCTTAAATAAGGCTGGGCCTCTGGTGCGCACGGGTGTATGGGCTTACTGCCATTCTGTTGACTGATTCACCGTGACTAACCTCCTCACCATCCTTGGATCAATAGGTAGCCCCATTTTTTATGAGATGAATTGGTTTTGGCACACCCACTCAAGATACATCATACATGTTTCCTGAGTGAAATGATTTTGATTACCATTAGCACAAGAAACAAAGACCTACTTGGATTATAAGGTATAGGGTGGCTCTAACAAATTGACACCATTTGCTTTTATCCATAGAGCAATTTTAATACGGAGTATTCATTGTTTAATTCATTAGTGTGGCCGATGGAATTGACACGCAACTTCTACGTTTGGACTCTAGTTTTACATGATGTGAACTATTGATTTGCACAGGTTCAAGCGGGAGTTTGAACATATTATCACGCTGCTTTGTATATAATATAGATTATTCTACATGCCGGTCAAATTTGTCAATCCTTTTGGGTTGTTTTTACTAGGACTGCAATTCGTCTCAAACCAGACCAGACCAGACCAAAACAGTCCAGACCAGATCAAATTACAGTCCAAGTAAAAACATCCCTAGGGCCACAGGGAGTACTATTTCGTAGATTCGTAGTACGTATACTTAATTGATACAGAGTAGTTGATACTTCAACTTTTGTAAGTAAAGGGAATTCTAAATCCGTATAGTGAGAATTAAGAGAAAACATAACTATGGGATAATTTTTATGAAGTATGTGTTAATTAACTATTTTTTTTAACTCGGAAGGCAAACCACCAAAATCGGTGGGACAAATTCCGGGAAACATTGGCCAAATTTTATTAGATGAAATGAAAAATACAACGAAGGGGGGACTTGACCAAAACCCATTCAGAGAAGGCATTCCTTCCCAATACTAGAGAGCAAAAGAACAAAAAAAACAGATTAGGGGGGCTATACCTGACCCAATCAAAGCACAACCAGCAAAAATTAAAATCTGATTGGGGACAAACAATGATTATGCTAGAGTTTTAATTGAGGTTGATGTTTCAAAGCCACCACCACTTCAGTTTCCTATACGGCTACCTTCTCGTAAGGTATCAAACAAGGTGTGCTTTATGAAACTTTCCCTAACTTTTGTTTTCACTGCAAAGAATTTGGGCATCACCCATTTATCTGTAAGAAGCTTGCCAAACGGGATGATGGAGAAAGAGACAAGGAAAAGTGCATTGAGGAAAAGGAAAAACTAGGGAAGGTGGCTGAAAAGCCACAAACAGCTGCTGCCCAGGGGTCTTACCCGACCGGGTTAGCCCATGATTCGACCGGGTCTCCTGCCCAGACAGTTACTGCCACTGCCCAGGAGCTCCAAATTGCCCTTCACCCGCCCGGGGGTATGCTTGATCCGACCGGGCCTACTGCCCAGGGGGCTGAAATAGCCAAAAAAGTTGTTGCCACTGTCCAGGGCTTAAAGGGTATGCGAATGGAACATGAGACTTCTGAAGATGACGACGACGAGGTCTTTTTGGAAGACAACGAGAGAGTGGTAATGGATGAGACCGAGTTGCATCAAGACGATGTAGTAACCAAATGTGAGGTGACGAATGGGAAAAAGTTCAGGTTATTTGTTAAACCGTTTAAATGTGTGGAAGTCAGTGTGATTAGAGTGGACTCTTTTCTTCGACTTACGGATGACTTGGACAAAAAAGGTCTAACTTTCACCACCGAATGTCTTGAGAGATTACCGGGAGTTAAAAAGAAAAAAGGGGAGGTTTGCTTTGCCTCAAAGTTTACTACTCCCTTCCGACTTTTCTTTGGATGTTGAGTTAGGAATACCTAGTTTGTGTTGTGCTAGGCTTGTTGGATTGTTTGGTTCCGTTTGTGATTTGTGTCAAAACGTTGATTGTGTGAGCGTAAGTTCTTTTTGATTTTGTGGTATCTCGGGTTATGGGATATGCACCTTGATTGTACACGTGATGCATTGTACTATGCTATTTTTCTGGATATATATACTTACGGTTTATCCGAAAAATAAAATCAGATTGGGGGCTATACCTGACCCAATCAAAATACAATTAAGAATTGAAATCTAAGAGAAGAGATCCCAAAGTAGTCCATCCAATAGGCCCGTCTAGCATGGATCGATAATAGATTTGGGCTTACAAAATCAACAAACGCCTGAGTATGGCCCGTAGCTAGAAAATGTGCAACCCAGTTACCCTTCCTCATAGTATGACCGAAACAAAACCCTTTCCTAATCGAAATCTCTGTAGTTTTCTGAATCAACCCCTCCATCGTCGACTGACTTTACCTGCAAAATATTCCAACACCAAGGATGAATATTGTGTTATTTGTATGTGTTAAAGTGTTATTGTGTCTTTGTGTTAAAATAGTTAAATTGTTATAATTAAAAATCTAAAATTGGCAACAATCTACAAAAAGTATTACGATTTAAAATTTAAGAAATCCATATAAAATACAATTTCTACATAGCTACCTCTCTTGCTATGAGAAGGTTTGAGATATATAAAGAGACAAAAGAGCACATTAGTTATCAAAAAATTAATTACACTTTTAATCAGATTTTATGAAGAGATTTTTGAATAAAACAACCTCTTGGAAAATCACATTCAAATGTAGGTAGTAGTATTTCTTTATTTGTTATTTCAATTTATGAAGAAGTTATTTGGGTGAGCTTTCTTCTGACCCCGCTAAAAGAAAAAAAACTTTGAATATCATCCTAATCAAAGAGATGAAATTCTAAGAAAATATTTGATGAAAGGTCCTTGACAATCATGTGGTCATGATGTTCCACAAAAGAAGACAGGGAGTCTAGTCTTTCTGAGAGGAATTTGAAAAGCTCAAAATCGCTTGATTCTACAGCCTTGAATGAGCTCTTTGATTTGTGTCGGTGGTGCTCAATCTAGCAGCACTTTTGTTGGCAAAGCAGATAATTTATGAGGAGTAGTGGAGTTGAAGAGGTCGGGAGAGATACCAACGGGTAGGGATAAATTTCAAATCCGAGGGTGAGGCCTAGACAATAGGTGGAATGGATTAGTGTTATTTTTTATACCCAATTCCTTCAAAATCATCTCAAATCCAAAAAGAAAAAGAAATCTATAAAATGTTTGAGGACACCCGCATTTGAGATGATTTTGATGGAATTGGGTATAAAATGTTTGAGGACACCCGGATTTTAAAGGATTTTGTGAACTCTAAGTTGAGGACACCCGGATTTTCGTGGATTCTAAATTCCAGTGAAATCTAGATAGGGGACACCCCCCTTCTAATATCACTTTCTGATGGTCCCAAGTAAGGTAAAAGTCTAGAGGGGGGTGAATAGACTTTTAAATCTTTTCAACTTTGAAGTCCCTTTCCCTCTTTAAGAGTTGATCCTTAAACCTTTTGAAAGGTTTTAGAATCAGCAGCGGAAGTCTTGACACACTTGTTTAGTAGATGGATAAGAAATGATTTTAATGATGGAGTATGAGAAAGTGAAATCAGTAGGCAGCTGAAAACTGATTTTTGAGTGAGGTTTTTTTCTGGTAGTTATTTAGGACATTTTTCAAGGTTGAAGAAAAATGTTCATCTTTAGCTGGGTATACAAACAACGTTTGTATTAATGGGGCTAGTTGCAGGACTTAGTGAATGGTTTGTGTAGTTTAAGAAAGGTGACACAATGATATATTTTGGTTCATATGTGGTGTAATCCTCCTACATTTAGTCCCACTCTCTTTCAGGTGGATTTCTACTAAACTATTAAGCAATACACTTAGTGACCAGTGTATCCTTGATCATGGGCATAAAATGTCAGTTTTTCACAAGAAGTACAACCCACTCCAAGTTACTCTTGTCTTTTAGGTGTTTCACTATTGAACCAGTGTGATTCAAAAGCTACTCAATCCTAACTCCTAGGTTTTTCACTAATGAACCAAGATAATTCCAAAGTTACTCATGTCCTATACTACTCACTATTTGGATTTGTTTCACAAATTCTGTCACGCCCCAGACCTATCCGGACACGTCAACAATCCGCCGTACAATATGAATAGTCAACCGCAGTCTAACTCATCCATATTATACAAGGCGTCTCGAATATCATTCACACATAAGTCATCCATAAACATACATAATAAGTAATTGAATACGCAGCGGAAATCATAGTTTGAAAACAGGTGCCACACGGGGCAAACACGAGCACGCAGGCTCCATAATTAAAAACAATATCCATGAGCATGTTTACATTGTTTAAAAACAGAATGGAGGAAGCATGAACCAAGTCTCTTCCCTCCGAGATGATCGCTCGATCAACAAGCACAGGTAGCAAGCTCTAGCCTCAACCTGAAATGGTGGTGGGGCGCCCTCCCCCCGAAAGGGAGTCAGTACTCTATACGGCTATAAAGTACTGGTGTGGATGGCATCTAATAGATATACAACGAGTATTTCAAACACAAGACCCTCAAATAGGGTGATAATATAATCTGGGCCGTAACCCCAAGTTACCCCTTTTCAAAATATACTTACTTATATATAAAGTCAAGTAGTCGGCCCATGGCCCAAAGTTCGTTTACAAAACATAACCCAAACCCCGTGACCCCTAGTAAAGACAATACATAGGGTTCAACCCTAACACACATGTTTGCATTTCTCGAGGCCAACTCGACTACATCACAATGCACATCAATCACAAGTCAATTACTCCACCAAACTCCGACGTCATGTTCACCCATGCAATTCTAGAGCATCGGGCTCAAGTACATCTCCTTACATGGGCTGAACCAAATCCTTATGTCTACCCAATGCAATTCTAGAGCATCGGGCTAAAGTACATCTCCTTTCATTGGCATAGACCCCAATTCCTAAGCACTCGTTATGCCTAGAATTGTAATATCAATAATCTATTTCGGGACATTCTTACGGACTGCCTCATCATGATCTTAGCATCACATTACAACAATTTACTCACTTGAACCACAATCAAGTATATCACTTACAATCAAATCCTTAGATTCAATTTCTTAACAATTACAAACAATCATTAACTAGTACTCCAATACTATTAAGATTATTTCCATCAATCATATATTTCATTTGTAAATCCCTACATATTTAGAAATATGTAGCAGCAACTTAGTCATCCAATGTAATACATAAATAATCATTTATGTATCTACACAATTCACACATGAGTAAAAATGCCTATTTCACACAATAGTTCATTTAACTCCATTTTTATCAATATGATTTCCAAATCATTTGCAATTTCATTACTTATCTAATATATCAATATTTCATCAATAATCAGTCATTATAATCCATGAAAAACATGATTTAGGCATTTAGGTAATCTCATTCTTAACCTACAAGTTGTAAGCAACTAGATGTCGATCCTCACCTCAAATGAGCTTTAAATTGTTCCTTCTCAACCCAATGCTCAAGCTTCGGCAAAGGGGGTTTGAGAATTGATTCCTTGCTTATAAATGGGTGTTAAACATCCTCCTCAAGGTGCTTGCTCAACTCCTAACCGAAGACACGAAAACAGCCCCTAGAACAGGTGTTTTCCGGCGAATTCGTTCCTTAACCTTTCAAGGTTTTGTCTAGGTTACTATCTAACCTTTCCAATAATTAAAGTTACTCTATAACAACATTTTATACACTAAAACCAGTGTATAATATTTATTCAACCATTCAAAGGATTTAGGCAATAGAAAGGAAGGTTTTGGATTCAAACCTACTTTGAATACCACAAACCTATTCTGCGAGGTTTCGTTGTGTTCGGACGATTTGGAGGCTTTAAACTGCTCCGTTTCCTTCAAACCGCACGCCTAGGGATTCCCCTTATCGAGAGATTTCATTGGGCACCTCACACGATTTAATTGGATGAATGGAACTCAAGATATGACTCGAACAAGAAGGACTACGCACTGGATTTTTACCCTGCGGACAGTTTTCCTCCCTCTTGCTCTCTTTGTTCTTGTGTGGCTCTTCTCCTCCCCTTATCTTTTGAGATCGAGTGAGGGGTGAGGGGGAGGTATCTGGACGCTCTTCAAGCGTTATCTAAACGTGTGGCTCCCAAAATAAAAGGTTGGGTGTTTGATTCCAATCAAACATGGGATGGTCCTCCTCTTTTATTTCTCTTTTGTATTGTTTGAGCTTTCAACTCAATAGGTCCGCCCCATTTATGTGTTCTAACTTATTCTACCTGTTTTGCAGGTGATAGAAAGGTGTAGGGCTTACTCTCATGTCCTCCCAATTAATTTTGGAGCAAAATATCAACCAATACATCCAAAAGTGGAAAGATGGGTCCTATCATTTTTGTCTTTTATCATAAGATGTACTTTTGTACTCTCCCCAATTTATTCAGATCAAGTCAACCTCCTACATCATATTATTGGTCTCTAATATGTGTAGGGTGGTCCCAATAATTTATTTGATGTACAATCACAAAAGAAAACCATACTCCCATTATTTAACCTAATAATGCCAAAGATGGGACCATAGGCATTTGTATTCTTCGCCAATCATTCCATCATTCATTTATGATGTTAATATATATATATATATATATATATATATATATATATATATATATATATATATATATATATATATATATATGGGCTACCAACCGTGTGGGTCACCCTCCAATGGGTCTAGGATGCCATTCTTGAATAATTACTATTTTTAGCAGGTTAGGCCCAAAATAACATTTGGGCTGCCCGACCGCTCTTACATTGTACCGATGGGTTGTATATCTTTATTTAAGGATGTTGGGCCCCAATATCAATGATATAGCCCAATTAATTATTTAGAAGTTCGTTACCATTGTATGAGTCCAAAATAGTAATATGAAAAATCATACGTTCCGTAAAACTTTAATCGTTTTATAATTGTTCGAAAATAGGAAAATTCAATACATAAGCTTTGAAATTAAATTTGAATTTCCAGGACGTTCGGGTGCGGTGTCACAAGTTCACCCCCCCCCCCCCCCCCCTTAACAGGAATTTCGTCCTCGAAATTCACGATGCTACTCAAATAGGAAGGCGTATTGCTCCCTCATCAAAGCTTCCGTTTCCCAAGTCTCCTCTTCAACACGATCACTCTTCCAAAGGACTTTAACCATTGGAACCTCTTTGCTCCTCAATTTCTTTACCCTTCTATCGGTGATCTTGACCGGTTGTACGACGTAGTTCAAATCCTCCCGCATTTCCACCGGCGGCTTTTCCAATACATGAGAAGGATCATGTACATACTTCTTCAGAATAGATACATGAAACACATTGTGTATCTTCTCTAACTCTGGAGTCAACTGTAGACGATATGCTACGGCCCCAATTCTCTCCAGAATTCTGAATGGCCCGATGTAGCGTGGATTAAGCTTCCCTCGGCTTTGGAATCGAATGATTCCTTTCCAAGGAGAAACCTTCAGGAATACCTCATCATTAACCTTAAACTCTAAGGTTCTCTGTCGCTTATCAGCATAACTCTTTTGTCTATCCTGAGCTGCTTTGAGTCTCTCTCGAATCAACTTCACCTTTGACTTGGTGATCTCAACCAACTCAGTACTCTCGAGTTTGGCCATGCCAACCTCGTCCCAGCATAACAGTGTACGACACCTCCTCCCATACAATGCTTCGTATGGAGACATGCCGATACTTTCCTGATAACTGTTGTTATAGGCAAACTCCACAAGTGCTAAGTGATTGTCCCAACTCCCTTGGAACTCCAATGCACAAGCCCTCACCATGTCTTCTAAGATCTGAATAACCCTTTCAGATTGCCCATCCGTCTGTGGATGGAACGCAGTACTGAACTTCAACCTCGTTCCCATGGACTCTTGAAATTTTGGCCAAAAACGTGACGCGAATCGTGGGTCTCTATCGGATATGATGGTCACCGGAACACCATGTAACCTCATGATCTCGTCCGTATACAATTTGGCTAACCTCTCGAGTGGGTAAGTGGTGTTGATAGGTAGAAAGTGTGCACTCTTCGTGAGCCTATCAACAACAACCCAAACTGCATCATAGTTCCTGATCATCCGTGGTAAGCCTACCACGAAATCCATAGTCACATGTTCCCACTTCCATTAAGGGATGGAAAGTGGTTGCAATAAGCCCGCTGGATGTTGATGTTCTGCCTTAACTTGCTGACAAGTAAGGCATCGACTGATGTATTCTGCTATTTCCCTCTTCATACCAGACCACCGGTAGCTTTCTTTCAGGTCCCGGTACATCTCCGTGCCTCCCGGGTGCATAGCATACGCCGAGGAATGAGCCTCCTCTAGAATGGACTTTCGGAGCTCATCATTCGACGGTACGCACACTTGATCACGGAATAACAAGAGACCATCGTCTCTTTCATGAAAATCCTCTACCGGCCCCACTAGCATGCATTCTCGGACCTTCTTGAGCTCATCATCCAGCTCCTGCCCCTTCTTGATCTCATCAAGTAAGGTAGGTCTCACCTCAAATCTCGCCACCAAGGCACCTGATGGATAGTGTACCCGGGGGGTAGCTTATCCGAGGGGTTATTACGGGGGATAATAAGAGAGAAGTCAGAGCAAGTAAGTATAGAGAGAGAAGGTATATTTAGAAAGTATGCAGCGTTTATGACTTTGTGACTCTGTTACAAATGGGTAAATGGGGTGCTATTTATAGTAGCAATAAATGCCGGACAGGGACACGTGTCAAGCGTCCATTGGCCGAGAGGTCACCTCATCTCATTGGCGCTGGCAACCGCATGTGGCCGCATTTAATGCGGCTGTTGGATGGGACATTGCACAGGGTACGGTGATCTGTACGCATGTGGTGCGGATATCATGTCGGGAAAGGTGCCCTCGGCTGTAGAGGACTAGCCGAGGGCTCTGAGTACATCGCTTTCGCCTTTCCTGAATGTATGCCTTCGCTTCTTTGAATGTATGTTTAGGACTTAGAATATATTCTCCCAAGTGTAGTGCTTCTCGTAGCCCTCGGCCACTAAGTATATTGAATCAGTTGAACCTTTCACCGAGGGCACAATGTTCAGGACTTAGAAATATTTCTAAGTGTTTGTTCATCTGTTGGCCCCCGGCCGGTTCCTCCCCTCTGGTTCCATGTAGCCTTCGTGAGATAGCCGGAGGTGAGGTTCTTAGGACTTAGAAAATTTTTCTAAGTGTTTGAATACAGTTTTAGCCTTCGGTAGTTGGGCACCCTTCGCTGGATGTATGACCGAGGGCCCAGCAATAGTTAGGACTTAGAAAATATTTCTAAGTGTAGTCTCACCAAGCCTTCAATCGTGTGACCCCTCGGGCTGCAGGGAGATTCGAGACTTAGAAACTTGTCACCGAGGGTAAGAACTTTTGGGACTTAGAAATTTTTCTTAGTGTAACATGTATGAAGTAGGAGCCCTCGGGTAGCATGGAGATTTGACCGAGGGTCAAAGTATGTAGGACTTAGAAAATTTTTCTAAGTATAGCTTCACCAAGTCTTCAACCGTATGGCCCTTCGGGCAGCATGGAGATTTGACAGAGGGTCAAAATGTGTAGGACTTAGAATTTTTTTCTAAGTGTAGTATATGTAAAGTAGGAGCCCTCGGTGACTGTGAGGGCCTTGTCTCAGATATGCCTTCGGTTGACTGATGGCTCCACAAGGGGCAAAGCATTCAGGACTTCCAAGTATTTCCTGCCGCTAGCCTTCGGGGGGGACCCTACGGCTGTATACGTTGTAGGTTTAGGATAATTTCCCTTTGCTTTGCAATGTTGGGCTATGGTAACAAAAGCCTTCGGTTGTTTGTCATATAGTGCCCTTCGGGGACGTTTAGAGTAGTTTGAGCCTTCGGTTTTAGGTATAGCCGGAGGCAATCCTTGAGTGGACTTAGCCATTTGTTGATGACGTCCGTTGTGAATGGTAGGTATCCTTTGTAATTGTGAACTTTCAGGTACCGGAGGCGTTCCCTTGGGGAGCCCTCGGTATGTTTCTGTGAATCGTTGGTGTGATGTACTCATTGATTTCTCGCCGAGTCTACTCCCCTTCACCACCCCTTTTTTGTTTTGAGTAGTGAAGGGAAGGCATCAAGAAACTTGGTTTCTTGGTAAGGCTTGGCCTATCGGGAGGTAACAGAATACACCATTAGCTCCCCCCTCGGGTTAACCTTCCGAGTTCCGAGGGGATCGAGGGTCGTTTCCTAGGCACAAGATATGGTGGTTTGGAGCCTGCCTCCCCTTGGGGGATGGCGCGGAAAGCGCCTCAGTTTTGAAAGTCGTCCCCTCGGCGCTAGACATGGTCCGTGGCCTGCCACACCCTTGGGGTGGTGGCGCGGGGAGCGTTTCGGTTTGGAAGTCGAATCCTGGGCATTTCTCGTGCCTGTCATACCCTTGGGGTGATGACGCGGAAAGCGTTCCGTTTTGAAAGTCGAATCCTGGGCATTTCTCATGCCTGTCATACCCTTGGGGTGATGACGCGGAAAGCGTTTCAGGGAAGGGTTTTCATTTGCACACTGGTTGCAAATGGCCGGGTGCACTACGTGCTACCGGCACCGAGAGGTGGCGCCTTCGGTATAGGCGTCCTCGAGGGGTACGACTTAGAAACAACACTTGGTGTTTGTTCCGATTTACGGCCCCCGGTACTTGGTACCGAGGGGTCTTCTGTAAAAAATAGTTGGTGTTTTTCCTTCACTTGTCGTTGGGGACTGTGGTGTCTACCCTCGGTACTTGGTACCGGGGGGTATTCTGTGGGAACACTTGGTATTCCTCCCCACTTGTTGGAGGTGATTGTGTCGTCTACCCTCGGTACTTGGTACCGAGGGGTCTTCTGTGGAAACACTTGATGTTGTTTCTTATTTGTTGAAAGCTGCTAGTGGCATGTCCCCCCGACACCAGGTGCCGAGGGGTTTCCTTTTGAGGACAGGCGGTACTTGTTGGGTGATAGTATTGTCTGCCCTCGGCACTTGGTGCCGAGGGTTCTTCCGTTGTGGTAAGGCCTCGGGCCTGGGGGTGATATGAGGGCTTGGCCCTTGTAATGATCTTGTTCCATGTTCTCGGTTTCTTCGAAATGTCTTCATTCTTCATAATTTTTAAGCCTTGGGCCGGAAAATAATACATTCACTAGTTATGAGGGTTTGGCCGCTCTGATGTTATTGATAAAATTTAACTAAGCGATGTACATTCCAGTGCCGTTAGGGCGTTTTAGCTTGTAAGTTCCCGGTTTGATGATGGCTGCCACGATGTAGGGGCCCTCGAACTTTGGCGCCATTTTTCCGCCCTCGGTTGGTTGGCTAGCTTCCCTTCTTCGGAAAACATAGTCCCCCACTTGGAATTCCTGGGAGCGAACCTTGGCGTCGATGTAGCTCTTCACCTGCCTTCGGTAGTTCTCTGCGCATATGAAGGCTTGCTCCCGGCGTTCTGAAATAAGGTGGAGATCGAGGACCATATTGGTGTCGTTGGCCTCCGGATCATACTGTGTGACCCTTCGGGTTGGGAGAGTTACCTTAGTGGGGGCTTTGGCTTCAAATCCGTAGCAAAGGGAGAAGGGTGTCTCGCCAGTTGCCCGCCGAGGGGTGGTACGGTAAGCCCATAAGATGTTGTGGAGCTCTTCTACCCAACCACCCCCTTCGGCCTCCAGCTTCTTCTTTAGGCCCTCGAGCAAGGTCCTGTTGGCGTTCTCCACCTGTCCGTTGCCCTGAGGGTAGGCAACGGACGAGAAGGTGTGTTTCATGCCCCATGCCTCTAGGAGGGCACAGAAGGGGGCTGCCTCGAATTGAGTCCCATTGTCGGAGATGATTTGCTGAGGGACGCCAAACCTGGTGAGGATGTTTTTGAGAACAAAATGACGGCACCTGGCCTCAGTGATGCTGGCGAGGGGCTCAGCCTCCACCCATTTGGTAAAGTAATCGATGGCGACGATGATGTATCTGTTGTTGGAGGTACCCCTCGGTAGAGGGCCCACAAGGTCTATGCCCCATCGAGCGAAGGGTATGGATGTGCTGATGGGGGCATAGTTGACCGCTGGCCTGTCGGGGGCTTTCTGGAAGTGTTGGCATGCGGGACACCTCTGAGCAAGATCTGCACAGTCCCGGGCCATCGTAGGCCAGAAGTAGCCCTGGATTATTAGCCTTCGGGACATGGAGAAGGGTCCCTGGTGAGCTGAGCAAGTGCCACTGTGTACTTCCTCCATTTCTACTTCAGCTTCATCTTGATGAAGGCACCGAAGTAATGTCCCGTTGTAGGATCTTTTGTAAAGCCTTCCGTCCTCGATAACGTAGCTGGGAGCCCTCAGCTTTGTCAGTTTGGCGCGGGCCTCCTCCTCGGGCAGTTGCCCTGTGGTGATGAAGGCAACAATGTCTGAGATCCAGTCCTCCTGTCTTTGTTGTATGTTCATGACGGGGCTAGCATGTATGCTGGAGAGGTTGAGTTCTTCCACTTTGGCAATCTTCGAGATATGCTCAGGAGATTCTGCCGAGAGCTTTGATAAAATGTCGGCCTCGGAGTTTTGAGCCCTCGGTATTTGAGTAAGAGAGTGTGCCTCAAATACCTTAAGCAACTCCTTGGCCGCCTCCTTGTATTGCTTCATTCTCCCTTCCTTGGCTTCGTACTCCCCGGAGATTTGGCCGACGACTAACTTGGAGTCGCACTTGACGTGGATTTGTCGGGCCTTCATGTTAGCTGCCAGCCGAAGGCCACAGAGGACAGCCTCGTATTCGGCTTCATTGTTGGAGACTTTGAAAGAGAAACGGACTGCATAATAGGCCCGGAAGCCCTCGGGTGAGATGAGAACCACCCCTCCTCCGCATGCCTTGATGGCGGAGAAGCCGTCGGTGTAGAGGGTCCACTAGTCATCTGAAGGGGCCGAGGGCTCCTCGTCCGTGGCTGCCCTTGCCGTGCACTCCGTCACGAAGTCCGCTAGGGCTTGGCCCTTGATGGCGGGCCTAGGACGGATGTCGATGTTGTATTGGCTCAAGAAGACAGCCCATTTTACCATTCGGGAGGAGCTAGTGGGGCTCCTCATCAAGGCGCCGAGGGGTTGGTGAGTGAGGACCTGGACCGGGTGAGCCTGGAAGTAATGGCCCAACTTCTTGACGGTCCACATGATAGCCAACACCGTTTTTTCCACGGGGGAGTCCCGGAGCTCCGCTTCATTGAGGGTCTTGCTAACATAGAAGATGGCATGTTGGATGCCATCCTCTTCCCGGATGAGTACAGAGCTGATGGCAGCCGGGCTAACACCCAAGTAGAGGTACAAGATTTCCCCTACCTTGGGTTTAGAGAGCACAGGGGGTGAAGATAAGTATCGTTTCAGCTCCTCGAATGCCCCCTGACATTCTGAAGTCCACTGGAAACCGGTGGTTTTCCTCATGATCTGGAAGAAGGGTAAGGACTTCTCCGCCGATTTTGATAAGAAGCGGTTGAGGGCTGCCAGGTGGCCCGTCAACCGTTGGACCTCCTTCACGTTGCGTGGGGGCTCCATGTTGATGATGGCCTGGATTTTCTCGGGGTTGGCCTCAATACCCCTTCGGCTCACCATGTAGCCCAGTAATTTTCCCCCCTGGACGCCGAAGGTACACTTCTTCGGGTTCAGCCGAAGGCTAAACTTCTTCATGATGGCGAAGATCCCCCTCAGCTCGTCAGCATGGTTTGCTGACTGCTTGCTTTTGACGATCATATCATCAACATATGCCTCCATGGTGCGCCCTAGGACAGCTTGAAATACCTTGGCCACCATCCGAGTGTAGGTGGCGCCTGAGTTCTTTAGGCCGAAGGCCATGACAAGGTAGCAGAAGATGCCCTCGGGAGTCATGAAGGTTGTTTTTTCAGCGTCTTCCTCATGCATGTATATTTGGTGATATCCGCGGAATGCGTCGAGGAATGACATGATTTCACACCCCGCGGTTTCATCCATAAGTAGATCAATATTTGGCAAAGGAAAGGGGTCCATGGGACACGCCTTGTTGAGATCCGTGTAGTCCACGCACATGCGGAATGAGGGTGGTTTCTGTGCGAGGACCACGTTTGCCAGCCATGAGGGGTACTTCACCTCCTTGATGTGCTTGATAGAGAGGAGCATGGCGACCTCCTTCTTCACAAATTCCCTCCTCTCGGCCGAGAGGGGTCTCCTCCGCTGCTGTACTGATTTGGCCGAAGGGTCCACCGAGAGGCGGTGGGTGATGACCCTTCGGCTGATCCCCGGCATGTCCTCCGGCCCCCATGCAAAAACAATGGAGTAGGCGCGGAGGGCGCTGATGATGCCGGTCTTCAAATCTTCGGGGAGCTTGGCTCCAATCTTCACGACTCTCTCCGGCTTGGCCGGATCGAGCGCGAAGTCTTCTACCTCCTCGGCTGGTTTGGCCCTCGGCCTACTTTCTTCTGCTTCCACGGTTCCGGTGATGGTGTCAACGCGGAACTCCGTCTTGCTAACCTTCTTTGTAACTTGAAGGTAGCAAGCGCAGGCAAGCTTTTGGTTCCCCCTTGAGTAACCGATTCCCCCCTTGGCTGGGAACTTGAGGCAGAGGTGCCTCATGGAGATGACGGCTTCGAGGTCCTCGAGGGCTGGCCGGCTGAGGATGATGTTGTGGGCGCAATCGATGTTGACGACGACGAACTCCACTTCGAGCTTGGCTCTATGGAGGCCGTCGCCGAAGATTATCGGGAGGGTTATGACCCCCTCGGAATCAATGGTGTCGCCGGTGAAGCCGGTAAGAGGGGTCTTGATGGGCCGAAGGGACCCCCTCGGAATCAATGGTGTCGCCGGTGAAGCCGGTAAGAGGGGTCTTGATGGGCCGAAGGGACCCCCTCTCCAGATGCAGATCTCTGAAGGTGCTGAGGTACATTACATTGACGGAGCTGCCTGTGTCAATGTAAGTTCTGTGAATAATGGTGTCGTTGATCTCTGTGCGGATGACGAGGGCATCCCTGTGGGGGGAGGATACTGGGGGGAGATCAGCGTTGGTGAAGATAATGGGTTCCTCCCTCAACCGCTTTACTGGGGGCATATGAGTGACTTCCCCCACGTAAAGTGATTGAGCCCACTTCTTTCGTTGACTTGTGGAGTCACCCCCGGTATTTCCCCCCGTAATCATGAGGATGTGGCGTTTCTTTTCTTGGTACCGGGGGTACTCCTCCTCCTCTTCCTCCACATTTCCAGTCTCCCTCTTCTTGCCGAGGGGGATGGTGTTGGGGTTGACCCATGCATTCGCTCTCGCAGTTTTCCCTCGGGGTGGCCCCTGATGAGGGGGGGGGGGCTGTTGCTGAGGGCCCTGGACAAACTGGGACAGATGGCCCGTTTGTATTAATCTCTCGATGGCCGTTTTTAACTGATGGCAATCATCGGTCCTGTGCCCCTGGTTTCGGTGGAAACGACAGTAGGGGTAGTTTGGATTGATGGCAAATACTTCAGAGGGCGCGCGTGAATCTCGCTCCACGAGGCCCCTTTCTTCAGCAAAATCAAGAATAACACTGACGGGATGCGTCAATGGTGTCCGAGGGTGCTCCAGGAGGACAGGCAGTGCCCAAGACCTCGGGTTCCCCTTGTAGCCTCCCCCGGGCTTGGCTTGACCATGCCGGGGGCGATCACCGGAGGGGGCAGACTCCCTGGGATGATTGCGGGGAGCCCCCGGCCCCCGGTTACCTTTGTCTTCTGGCCGAGGGCGTTGCTGATCTGGGACATGGTGGCATTTTTCCACCTCCTCGGCCTCGGCGTACCGGTCCCCCCGCTGTAGGGCCCTTATATAATCGCGGGGGGGTTCGATGATGAGGCTCCTTGAGAAGTTCCCGGGGCGGAGTACTGTTTGGAGGAGGGCCAGGAGGGTCCCGTCGTCAGCGCCATCAACTTTATCAGCCTCCGTCCTCCAGCGCTCCAGGAAGTCCCGAAGGGTCTCCTCCTTCTTCTGCCTCACTGTTAGCAAGTGGGAGAAGTGTTTTCTTGTGCGGCGCCTCCCCGCTAATTGCGTCAAGAATCGCTGGGCGAGTTCTTGCCATAAGTCAATGCAGCCCTCGGGCAATCGATTGAACCATTCGTAAGCTGGCCCCTATAGGGTAGAGAGGAACCAGCGGCACAAATATTCATCCGATGCCCCCACCATCATCATGTTGTTTTGATACCTGTTGTAGTGCTCTTGGGGGTCAGTCTATCCGTCATAGGGCTTGATGAGCTGCCCTCGGTATTTTTCCGGGATCCAGGCAGCCAATACCCTTGGGGTAAATGGCGTCCAGGTCCGGAGCTGTATGGTGGGTTCCCCGGAGCCCTCGGCTATCTTCTTCTGCATTTCTTCCATCTTGGCCATCATCGCCTCATACTTGAAGTCTGCATGAGGGGCATAAGTGGTGGCGTGGGCTTTGGTGGCCTCCATCTCGTCAAGCCGTCGCAGGAGGGCCGCAATGATTTCGTCCTGAGGGTCCTTCGGGAGGGCCTCCGCCCCCTGCGAATGGACCCGGGCCGACTGGGCCTGGTTGATTTGGTGGCGTGCGTCATCGGCATGGAGAGGTGCCTTGCCCTTGTCCTGAGGGGGACGTCTTTCATTGGCCCTGGAGACGGACTCGCCACTTTTCTGAGGCCTTTGGAACGCCTTCCCCCTGAGGCGGTCTTGGACCCCTCGGCGGTCTAGCGCCCCTCCGAGTCTCTCGAGGGCGGAGGTCCGGAGTTGCTCCTTGTTCACGTTGTGGCGGTCCCGGGACTGGACTTCCTGGGAGGCAGTATCTTGGGCCACGACCCCCTCGGAGTTCCCCATCTGGAGGACCGGGTTACTGAGGGGTCGTGGATGAGGGGGAGGCATAAAATTCTCCCCCACCTGAGGTTGGAGGGGAACCAAAGTGACGAAGGCACACAGGTTCTGAGTGAGCGTCTGGATGAAGGCGGAGAGCGCCGATTGAACGTCGATGGTAATGACCGGAGGGCTAATTTGATTTTCGCTCCGGTCCTTTTTCTTGGCCTCGATGCCGAGGCGGGCATCGGGGGCGTTTTGTTGAATCTGCTGGCGTAGGTCGACAGCCGTCTGGTCCAACCCGGCGATGACGCCGCCCCGGGAGCCCTGTTAGAGGCCTCGGGGACGTCGACCTCGCCGAGGGCCAGGTTCCTGTCCTCTACATTCTTGGAGTTGGCACGAGTTGTTCTCACCATTTTAGATGGGTGTTTTTGTGTTTGGTCGAGGGGGAGGGTTTCTTACTTGATTGTTCGACCTCTCAACGAGAGCACCAAATGATGGATAGTGTACCCCGGGGGTAGCTTATCCGAGGGGTTATTACGGGGGATAATAAGAGAGAAGTCAGAGCAAGTAAGTATAGAGAGAGAAAGTATATTTAGAAAGTATGCAGCGTTTATGACTTTGTGACTCTGATACAAATGGGGAAATGGGGTGCTATTTATAGTAGCAATAAATGCCGGACAGGGACACGTGTCAAGCGTCCATTGGCCGAGAGGTCACCTCATCTGGTTGGCGCTGGCAACCTCATGTGGCCGCATTTAATGCGGCTGTTGGATGGGACGTTGCACAGGGTACGGTGATCTGTATGCATGTGGTGCGGATATCATGTCGGGAAAGGTGCCCTCGGCTGTAGAGGACTAGCCGAGGGCTCTGATTACCGGGAACCCCCTTGGTGCCGAGGGCTCCAGGTGCCGAGGGCTATTGATTTTCGCCTTTTTTCCCAGTAACTTTGTTTTCCTGTCTTGGCCCTCTTGTGAGAGTTAGAGCCTTCGGCCAGGGGGCTGAAGGCACCCCTGGTGCGCATTGTGGGCTGCTTGGTACTCTGGACGCTGTGATTTGGGTCTGTTGTGCTTTCTGGGCCTGTTGGCCTTTATTGGAGTAGTAGGAGTCTGAGGGATGGGGGTTCATGGGCCATATACTCCATCAGCACCATTAGTTGATACTTCCAATTGGGCTCTCAATGCCCTCAAGTTGGTTATCAATGCCCCCGATGAACTCTTCCGACTAAGGGCATCGGCCACAACATTTGCTTTCCCCGGATGGTAATCAATCACTAGGTGGTAGTCCTTTATCAATTCCATCCACCGTCATTGTCTCATGTTTACTTCTTTCTGAGTAAACACATACTTCAAACTCTTGTGGTCAGTGTATATATGACATGTCTCTCCGTAGAGATAATTCCTCCATATCTTTAGTGCAAAGACCACTGCTCCCAATTCTAAGTCATGAGTAGGATAATTCACCTCATTCTTCTTCAACTGTCGTGAAGCGTAGATAATCACCCTCCCATTCTGCATCAATACACATCCAAGCCCTTGGATGCTCGCATCGCTGTAGACATCGTACCCCATACCTTGTTTCGGTAAGGCGAGTACCGGTGCCTCAGTTAACTTTTTCTTCAGTTCTAAGAATCCTTTCTCACATCGGTCATCCCATATGAACTTTGCTCCCTTTCGAGTGAGCTTCGTCAATGGTGATGCCAAAACTGAGAATTTCTCCACGAACTTTCTATAGTAGCCCGCTAGTCCAAGGAAACTAGGAATCTCCTTCACGTTCTTAGGTCTTTCCCATTCTGTGATGGCCTCAATCTTCTTGTTGTCCACAGAAATGCCTGATTCAGAAACCACGTGCCCGAGAAAGCCGATCTCCTTAATCCAAAACTCACACTTAGAGAATTTGGCATAGAGCTGCTTCTCTCGTAGTGTTTCAAGAACCAGAACCAAATGTTTCTCGCGCTCCTCCTCATTTCTTGAGTAAATTAGGATGTCATCTATGAACACGATTACAAACTGATCCAAGTACTTATGAAAAACTCGGTTCATCAAGTCCATGAATGCCGCTGGGGCGTTAGTTAACCCAAATGACATTACCAAGAACTCAAAGTGACCGTACCTTGTGCGGAAGGCACTCTTCGGTATGTCGCTCTCTTTGATCTTCAGTTGGTGATACCCTGACCTCAAGTCAATCTTTGAGAATACCGTTGCCCCTCGTAGCTGGTCAAACAAGTCATCGATCCTAGGTAAAGGGTACCTATTCTTGATGGTTACCTTGTTCAATTGTCGGTAGTCGATGCACATGCGTAGAGTCTCGTCCTTCTTTTTCACAAAAAGGACTGGTGCTCCCCACGGTGAATAGCTCGGTCTAATGAAACCGTTATCCAATAGCTCTTGCAATTGGGTTTTCAACTCATTCAGTTCCGCAGGCGCCATTCAGTACGGTGGTATAGAGATTGGTTTGGTGTCGGGCTCGACCTCGATCACAAATTCAATCTCTCTATCGGGTAGAAGCCCCAGTAGGTCTTTAGGGAAGACATCCGGGTACTTACAAACCACCCTTACATCGTCCAGGTTCGGTTCCTCCTTAGTTTTGTCCACCACGTATGCTAGATATGTGTGGCATCCCTTTCTCATCATACTCCTCGCTCTCAGGGTGGATATGATGCAACTATTTGACTTGCCTCGATCACCCTCGAAGCGTAGGGCATTCCTATCATTGCCTTCGAGTTCTAGAACCTTTGTGTAGCAATCTACCCTAGCATGATGCTTTTCTAGCCAATCCATCCCTAGGATCGCATCAAAATCAATCATGCTCAGCGGTACGAAATCACACATCAAGGTTTGGCCACCGACTTCCACCTCACAAGATGGATAATAACAAGTTCTCTCAACGTCATCCCCTAGTAGTGTTGATACCACTAGAGTTTGTATCGTCGGTATCGAATGTATCCCTAAGCCTTTGGCGAACGCCTCACTCACGAATGAACGTTGCGCCCCGGTATCGATAAGGATTCGCGCATCCTTCCCATTAATCTTTAGTGTTACTACATTTATAAGCCATGTAAGATGCCTTCCTACCATCTATATACATTATAGTGGTTTATTATGCTCATACACATGTTTGGGGTCAAGGAGAGGCCTTAACGCCGCAATTCGGTGCGAAAAAATCAACGTCGGGCAGTCTCGGTGCCACGCACGCGTGCGTGGGGGGACGCATGCGTGTGTGCATGAAAATTTTTCACCGGATGGCTACTGCCACCCATGCACAGAGGCACGCGCGCGTGCGTCCGGCCGTGCGTGGGAAAAACATTGCTCGCACCGTGCGAAACCCCCTGGTTCACCCCTGGGATGACCTGTACCCAACCCCCACAACTCCCCTCACCCAAAATAAGTCTAAAGACATTCAAAATTGATGTAATACCTGCGACAGAGTCCGGGTTAGCTTGAGCATCTGCCTCCATCATCGCATAGACTCTGGCTTGAGTCCTTCCCTGGTTCTCGGATGGCACGTTACTCGCGCTTGCTCCTCCTTGTACCCTAGATGCTTGGGAAGCCCCGGCTTGATTCCATGCCCCGGTAGTAGCGCTACATGGTCTTGAGGCTCTTGTCCCACCCAATTGTGGGCAATTCATCTTCATGTGCCCGGTGTTCCCACATTGGTAGCATCTAGGAGGGTCACGACATTTTCCCAGGTGGTTCCTCTTGCAATTTCTGCAACGAGTCGTCCCTGAGGCTTGTGATTGCCCGCCCGGGCCTTGGCTTCCCCTAGGTGGTAGTGGGGGTGCCCGAAAGGATCCTCCTCCTCCATGATTCCCCTTTTTGTTAGGACCTTGAGGTCCATGGTTCTCCCACTTTCTCTTCTTCGCCTCTTCGGCGTTTTTCATCTTTCGTTCTTTCCATTCCTTCTCTCCCTTCAACCTTTGTTCAACTACTTGGATGAAGGTCATGTTGGGCAATTGTGTTGCCCTCTCACGTATTTCCAAATCCAGGGCATCCCAGAAATGGTTAACCATTCGGTTCTCGTCGCTAACATACTCTGGTATGAACTCGGCTAGCTCCCTGAATTTGTGTTCAAGTTGCCTCACCTTCATTTTGCCACCTTGGGTCAGGAGGGTGTTGTAATACCCGAGATCAATTTAAGAGGATTAATAGTACTACTCATACCAACAGAGGTGCATCTCCTTTTAAGGGAGTTCATCAGCTAAGAACTCCAAAGTTAAGCGTGCTTGCACGGGAGTAGTCTTGGGATGGGTGACCCCCTGGGAAGTTTCTCAGGGCGCACACGAGTGAGGACAAAGTGCGTGGTAAAGGCTCGTGGTGGTTTGTGAGGACAGTACTAGAGGTCCGGAGAGAGGTCAGAAGTAACTACCTCGGGGCCTACGGGGCCGGGGTGTTACAGGTGGTATCAGAGCAACCCTGCGACAGTGTGCTGACCCGTTGGATATCGGGCGGTCACTTAGCGGGGCAAGATTCTGGCGGTTGATTGAGATTGGTTTAAAGGTGCAATGAGGACGTTGCGATCCTAAGTGGGGGTGATTGTAATACCCGAGATTAATTTAAGAGGATTAATAGTACTACTCATACCAACAGAGGTGCATCTCCTTTTAAGGGAGCTCATCGGCTAAGAACTCCAAAGTTAAGTGTGCTTGCACGGGAGTAGTCTTGGGATGGGTGACCCCGTGGGAAGTTTCTCAGGGCGCGCACGAGTGAGGACAAAGTGCACGGTAAAGGCTCGTGGTGGTTTGTGAGGACAGTACTAGAGGTCCAGAGAGAGGTCTGGAGTAACTACCTCGGGCCCTACGAGGCGGGGTGTTACAGGTGTACTCTCTCCTCTTAGCGTTCACCTTAAAATCAGAATAGTATTGAGCAAAGAACTCCTGTCGGAAATTCTCCCAAGTCACGGTCCTGCCATACTTGCCCTTGGTCCCGTCCCACGATGTGGACGCCATCCCTTCAAGCAATCTCACCGCTACCCTGAGTTTAAACTCGGGGGTGAGTTGCATATCAAGGACTGCTTCGTTTAGCCTCTTGATCCATTCCGCGGCGACCGAGATGTCACCCGTTCCATTGAAGGGTTTGCACCCCAAGTCTCTTGACTCCTTGAGAAATGTTGAGATCCTTATGATTGGACCTCCATCACCCCGGTCCCCATGTGGTTCAATGTGGGCCCTAGAGTCACCATGGCTTCTTCCTCTTGAAGCCCTACCCGAAGTTTTCCCCCTCGGCGCCTTCGGCGTTCCCTCCTCTCTTCACGCTCCCGCTGGTATTGCTGGAGCAATGCCTCAATTCTTGCTAGGGAGTCATTCTCCTCATCTTCATCACTCATATCATCATCATCCCCTTCGTAAGGGGTCTCAGCCGACTCAGTCTCCGGCTGGTAAGTCGAGTCCTCATAGGACCAGTAGGTTTCATCCTCGGTGTCAACATGGCTGTCGCTCACAGAGTGCGATCTGCCTCCACGGCTCCCCTGCCTGGTCCCCACCGGTGCACGGCCCGTCGGGTTCCTTCTCGTAACCTTGCCACCACCGTCCATTTCTGAAAGAAATTTTGGAAAGAGTCATTAGACTCGTATCAAATGTCAATTGACGGATAGGTACTTAAGACACTACTTGGCTCGAATTGCCGCCATACCAATTGCTAAGGGTACCATCTTAAAAATTATAGGCATTGCAGCTCAAGTACCAAAAGTTCTATAAGTACAAAACATTTATGCTCATGGTTTTCAAAATCATTGGGAAAAGAGAATTTTGAGTCTTCATTATGAAGTTTATGGACTAAGGCTCTGATACCAATTAAATTGTCACGCCCCGGACCTATCCGGACACGTCAACAATCCGCCGTACAATATGAATAGTCAACCACAGTCTAACGCATCCATATTATACAAGGCGTCTCGAATATCATTCACACATAAGTCATCCATAAACATACATAATAAGTAATTGAATACGCAGCGGAAATCATAGTTTGAAAACAAGTGCCACACGGGGCAAACACGAGCACACAGGCTCCATAAAGAAAAGCAATATCCATGAGCATGTTTAAATTTTTTAAAAACAGAATGGAGGAAGCACGAACCAAGTCTTCCCTCCGAGATGATCGCCCGATCAACAAGCACAGGCAGCAAGCTCTAGCCTCAACCAAGTCTTATATAATCGCGGGGGGGGGGGGGGGGGGGGGGTCGATGATAAGGCTCCTTGAGAAGTTCCCGGGGCGGAGTACTGTTTGAAGGAGGGCCAGGAGGGTCCCGTCGTCAGCGCCATCAACTTTATCAACCTCCGTTCTCCAGCGCTCCAAGAAGTCCCGAAGGGTTTCCTCCTTCCTCTGCCTCACTGTCAGCAAGTGGGAGAAGTGCTTTCTTGTGCGGCGCCTTCCTGCAAATTGCGTCAAGAATCGTTGAGCGAGTTCTTGCCATGAGTCAATGCAGCTCTCGGGCAACCGATTGAACCATTCGTAAGCCGGCCCTCTAAGGTGGAGAGGAACCATCGGCATAAATACTCATCTGATGCCCCCACCATCATCATGTTGTTCTAGTATCTGTTGTAGTGCTCCTGGGGGTCAGTTTTTCCGTCGTAGGGCTTGATGAGCTGCCCTCGGTATTTCTCCAGGATCCGGGCCGCCAATACCCATGGGGTGAATGGCGTCCGGGTCCGGAGCTGTATGGTGGGTTCCCCGGAGCCCTCGGTTATCTTCCTCTGCATTTCCTCCATCTTGGCCAACATGGCCTCATACTTGAGGTCCGTATGAGGGGCAGAAGTGGTGGCGTGTGCTTTGGTGTCCTCCATCTCGTCAAGACGGCGCTGGAGGGCCGCAATGATTTCGTCCCGGGGGTCCTTCGGGAGGGCCTCCGCCCCCTGCGAATGGACACGGGCCGAGTGGGCCTGGTTGATTTGGTGACGGGCGTCGTTGGCATGGAGAGGTGCTTTGCCTTTGTCCTGAGGGAGATGCCTCTCATTGGCCCTGGAGACGGATCCACCACTTTCCTGAGGCCTCTGGAACACCTCCCCCCCGAGGCGGTCTTAGACCCCTCGGCGGTCTTGCGCCCCTCCGAGTCTCTCGAGGGCGGAGGTCCGGACTTGCTATTTGTTCACGTTGTGGCGGTCCCGGGACTGGACTTCTTGGGAGGCTGTATCTTGGGCCACGACCCCCTCGACGTTCCCAATTCGGAGGACAGGGTTCCCGAGGGGGTGTGGATGAGGGGGAGTGTTGGGCCGCGGGTATGCGGTGCCAGCAACAGCCAGCCTGCCGGTGCAATCGGACCGTGTGGTGCTTCGCTTGTGCTATAAAGGGGGAGGAGCGTGCTTCACTATCAGCGATTGCTTTTAGTGTAGCGGTAAGCGCAACGATCCACAAGTGGTATCAGAGCCAAGGTCACGGGTTCGACCCCCGGCAACAACATGCTGTGCAGTTGTAGGCTGGCAGGTGCTGGGGGGGAGATTGTTGGGCCGCGGGTATGCGGTGCCAGCAACAGCCTGCCTGCCAGTGCAATCGGACCGCGTGGCGCTTCGCTTGTGCTATAAAGGGGGAGGAGCGTGCTTCACTATCAGCGATTGCTTTTAGTGTAGCGGTAAGCGCAACGATCCACAGGGAGGTATGGCATTCTCCCCGACCTGAGGCTGGAGGGGAACCAATGTGCCGAAGGCACCTGGATTCTGGGTGAGCATCTGGATGAAGGCGGAAAACGCCTATTGTACGTCGATTGTAATTACCGGAGGGCTAACTTGGTTCTCGCTCTGGTCCTTTTTCTTAGCCTCGATGCCGAGGCGGGCATCGGGGGCATTCTGTTGAATCTAATGGCGTAGGTAGACAGCCGTCTGGTCCAACCCGGCGATGACGCCGCCCCCGGGAGCCCTGTTAGAGGCTTCGGGGACGTCGACTTCGCCGAGGGCCAGGTTCCTATCCTCAACGTTCTTGGAGTTGGCACGAGTTGTTCTCACCATTTTAGCTAGGTGTTTTATGTTTGGCGAGGGGGAGGGTTTCTTACTTGATTGTTCGACCTCTCAACGAGAGCACCAAATGATGGATAGTATATCCGGGGGGTAGCTTATCCGGGGGGTTATCACGGGGAATAACTAGAGAGAAGTCAGAGCAAGTAAGTAGAGAGAGAGAGTATATTAGAAATGTATTCAGTGTATTTGCTTCTGGGTTACAAATGGGGAAATGGGGTGCTATTTATAGTAGCAATAAATGCCAGATAGGGACACGTGTTAAGCAACCATTGGACGAGTGGTCACCTCAACTGGTTGGTGCTGGCAATGGCATGTGGCCGCATTTAATGTGGTTGTTGGATGTGACGTCGTACTTGGTACGGTGATCCAGGCGCATGTGGAGCGAATATTATGTCAGGAAAGGTGCCCTCGGCTGCAGGTGTTTAGCCGAGGGCTCTGAGTACCGGGTACCCCCTTGTGCCGAAGGCTCTGGGTGCCAGTAACTTTGTTTTCTCCCAGTAACTTTGTTTTTTGATTTGGCCGTCCTGTGAGAATTGGAGCCTTCGGCCAGGGGGCCGAAGGCACCCCTAGTGTGCCACGTGGGTTGCCTAGTACTTGGGGCGCCGCAATTTGGGCCTGCTGTGCTTCTTGGGCCTATTGGGCCTCCATTAGAATAGTAGGAGTCTATGGGCCGGGGGTTCCTGGGCCATATACTCCATCAGTAAGTTGTATGAAAGGACTAGGAATCTGAAAATTTCCCGGAAAATACTTCCAAATGTTCTAGCTATAAGAACAATTAAGAAGAACATGGTCCATATATTCAGATTCTTGTTTACAGAAGGGGCACATAGTAGAAAAAATTGTCAGATTGAACCTTTTCAGACTATCTGGAAAAGGAAGAATCCTATTAATAGTTTTCCACTGAAAGATCTGAATCTGATTTTGCTAGTATTTATTCCAGGTATGGCTGAAGGAAAAGATAGTATTCCTTGTCCTCCCAACTTGTTGAAAAGTTGAAGATAAAGTGAATGTAACACCCCGCCCCGTAGGGCCCGAGGTAGTTACTCCAACACACCCTCCAGACCTCTAGTACTATCCTCAAAAACCACCACGAGCCTTTACCGCGCACTTTGTCCTCACTCATGTGCGCCCTGAGAAACTTCTCAGGGGGTCACCCATCGCAAGACTACTCCCGTGCAAGCACGCTTAACTTTAGAGTTCTTAGCTGATGAGCTCCCTTAAAAGGAGACGCACCTCTGTTATTATGAGTAGTACTATTAATGCATTTAAATTAAATCTCAAGTGTTACAATCACCCCCACTTAGGATCACAACGTCATCATTGCGCCCATAAACCAATCTCAAATTTCAATCAATTCCCATAATCCTCCCTCATTAAGTGCCTGCCCGATATCCAACGAGTCAGCACACTATCGTAGGGTTGCTCTGATACCACTTGTAGCACCCCACCCTGTAGGGCCAAAGGTTGTTACTCTTGCACACCCTCTAGACCTCTAGTACTTTCCTCACAAACCGCCACTATCCTTTTCCGTGCACTTTGTTCTCAGTCGTGCACCCCCTGAGAAACTTCCGACGGGGTCACCCAACCCAAAACTACTCCCGTGCAAGCACGCTTAACTTTGGAGTTCTTAGCTGATGAGCTCCCTTAAAAGGAGATGCACATTGTTAGTATGGGTGGTACTATTAATCCATTTAAATTAAATCTCAAGTGTTACAGTGAATCTACCACTACTCTCAGGTAACCATAAGGACCCAGCTTCATGATCTTGCATACATAGAGATTGTCGCATAGCACGAGTTTTACAGATTCTCTTCCAAATAGCTGAATCTGTAGACTTAGGAACTTCAGTGCAACTCAGCTTCCTTTGTCTTTGAACTCGGCTTCTTGAGAAGGCTTTTTGAAGAATTCCTCGCAATCTCCCATTTGATTTCTTCTTATCAATTTGTTCTTTAATGTCGGGGGTTGAGGAATCTTCAAAAACTTCCATGTGATCCTTTCCTTTCAGAAGTTGCTATTGGTCCCGGTTGTACTGGATACAGTCTAGAGGGGGGTGAATAGACTGTACTGGTTTTTAACTTTTTCAAGCTAAGTACCAGATTTAACAGAATAGCATGTTCTGTTGGCAGAACAGAATGGCAGCGGATGGTCTTCTGGTAGGGGTTCTGTCTGGTTAGCCTCTAAGAGATGCAAAGGCAATAGGCCTTCTGTTAACTCACAGGAGGCCGGGGTTCTGCTGAACACAGAGACCAAATCTCTGGAGTTAAACAGTTTAAAGTAAGTGCAAGAATTAAAAGCAGTAAGTAAATGACACCAGGGATTTTTATAGTGGTTCAAGGAACAACTCGTTCCTCTAATCCACTGTTCCACTAAGCTTGTAAAAACGACAGTTTACAACACCTTAGCCCTAGCACTTAAGAAGCTCTCCACGTTTTCTTCAAGCCTAGATGTCTTCTGGGATGCACTTCCTTGCTTCCTTTAAGACTGGTCCTTTCACTGAGCTTCCTTGAAGTATAACCACTTCACTACTCCAGCTACTTGGACGTCCTTCTCGTTAGAGAAGCGTTCTTGTGAGAACAGGGGTTTTCCAACTTGCTTCGTTACAAAAGATATGTAGTTGAAGTGCTTGAAGTGTTGAAGAACAGTTGGAACTTTGCTCTTGTTTGGGATATGAAGATAGATAAATATTATATTCCCAATGTCTGCCTTTCTTGTTGATGGAGATGAAGTTTTAATCTCAAGAAGGCTTGTGCGTTTGAATGTTTGAATATTTTGTTTGAGCAAGTGTTGAGCAAAAGTCTAGCAAAGTTCTCTCTTTGTTTGTTCTTCGAGTAGTATCTTTTATACTGAAGTTGTCTTCTCGTTGGAGGAGGAGGAAAACTGCATTGAATGTGCGAACAGTTGACTTGACCAGTAGGACCCAGTAAAGTTGGCGAGTTGCTATTTTGGGATAAAGCTATCCTGAAATGTCAGCCAATCATCAGCTTTTACTCTTCAGGGTACGGAGTGCATTAAATGTGCATTTAATGTGCGTACTGTAGCTTTCCCGTTCAAGTCTCCTAGCCGTTGAAGGAATCTTCAGTTGGTTTCACCGGCTAAGGCAGATCCATGGTAATTCTCCAAGTGTCAGGCCTTCTGGTATCTTCAGCAGAGGGTCAATCAGAGAAGGTCTTGAGCACTTCTGTTGGAATAAGCTACCAGAGGGTCCTTAGGCCTTCTATAAAAAAGCGAGCCATCAGAGGGTCTTGACAGGTTCTATTGAAGTGAAGTCCAACATAGAACCAAGGGGTCTTCTGTCTGGATATGAACCATCAGAGAACCAAAGGTTTCTGTTCAGACTAAGTCTATAAGAGAATCTTCTGTCAGGAGGTCTTCTGTCAGCCGACTATTATAAGAAACTTTACAAGGAAAATTTCTAATACAAAAGATCTAACAAGGGGTACTCTAAAATCCTAATTAATATAGCATCATCAAAATCTAATTACATTTATTCCTTACAATTTCCCCCTTTTGATGATGCCAAAACCTTTAACTATTTCCAGAAAGTGCCTTTCACCATAAAAAAGTTCAAAAACTTTCATTAAAATTCTTGGTGGGCAACTTAGCATAGGAAAATAGTAAGAGTAAGATACAATCAAGATATCATATAATAAGACAGAATTAAAAACATCATGCATAGCAGACTGAATAAGCAGAAAGTAAGAGCAGATATGGAGTAACTGCCTTACAGATTGAAAGGCAGAGATGTGTTTTTATAGACTAATAGATTACAAGGGTGTTCCTTTACAGATTTTCCCTTACTGCTGCAGCCATAGCTTCATCTTCCAGTCCTTGAAGGCTTTTCAATTCTGCATTGACTTCTTCTCTAATTCCAGTGAGAGTCCCAGATCTTTGATAAGATGCCCAGATGGGTGAGAGCTTGCAGTCGAGATAGTTGAGAACTCCTTCATGGATGTCCTTCCCTGGGAGGATTCTGTTGAGATACCAAAACTATGCTTCTTCCAGAGATCCACCACATCTGACTTTCACAAGACCATCTTTGTCAAGATAGAGGTTCTGCTGCTGAGAAGGAGTCATTTTCTGTTTCATTTCTTCAAACTGAGACTTATCAATCTTCTGAGATCCTCCTAGTCTCCATTCAATGAAACCCAGGTCTTTCTTCTTCTTAGTGCCTTTCTTCTGTGGAGATGAAGGTCTAGAAATACCAGCCAACCTTTTCTTTTGAATGGCAGCTTCAAAATAAGGTGTTGGATCAATAGCTGGTTCAACATAGGATGATTCTCTTGCAGGAGTTGTAGCAGAGCGAGGATTAGGAGGTTGAGGGTCCTCTTCCCCCTTTTTGGAATCATCTAGATCTGCAATCATCATAGAGAGTTTGTGAAATTCTCAAGCCTGAGATGTAACAATATGTTCAAGGGCTTCTGGTAAGGTTTGTGTGACAGAAGTGAGGCCTTCTATCAACCCTTGCTGTTTCTCAATTCAGAAAAGATATCCTTATTGCTTGCTTCTAGGAGGACCAGCTTTTGATATCTCTCTTTGTCATTCTTGATAAGAGTAGAGGCTTGCTCTTTGTGTGACTTGCAGAGCTCCTCAATGTCTAGCAGTTGCTCTCTGTTCTTTTCATCAGTCCATTGAAGGGTTTCTATATCCACAGAGATTGTTTGAATGGTTTTGTCCTGAGCCATCAAGAGCGGGTGAAAGGCGAAGAGAGTTTTGTGGATGCCTTCTACTTATATTGTGAGAGCATCTGTCTTGGCAGTGGATGAGGCCATGAAGCTGTTGAGGGACTCTGTCAATGTAGCAAAGCGGTCTGAGATGAATTGCATACCAGAGTTGAAGTTCTCATTGACATGAGAGAGATGCTCGTAATGCTTATAATTGATCTGGACGAGCTTGTTCATCCCATCCAACATCTGAACACCAAATTCTTCAGCAGCTCGAACAAACTGATTAAAGGGAATTTGGGGTTCTTCGGGTTCATATCCTGGTATCTCAAGACCTCTGGCCTTAGGCAATGGAGGCCTTCTGGCAGTAGTTTGATGCAGAGAGGGAGGTTGTTGAGAAAGTTCTCTGGTGGGTGTTTTCCTCCTTTTTGAGGCGAGATCTCCTGTCAAGGATGATGGAAGGAATCCATCATTGTCACTATCAGAAGAGAGGGCACGGTGCAGTGACTTCTTCTTTGGAGTGGATGCTGCAGAGTGATGAGATGATCTTGGAGAGTTTCCAGCAGGAGATGGTGACTTTTGTTGAGAAGGAGTAGGGGATTTGGATGTTTGTGGTGACGAGGTTTTCTGGTGATGAGGAGATGGTGGTGAAGGGGAGCGGTTTTTGCTGGATTGGATTGATTTATAGGGTGAGGAATGTTTGGATTTCTCAGAGGGGGTTTTCTCTTTGGAGGGGGTTTTCTGTACAGAGGTGGTTCTCTGTTTAGAAGGGGTTCTGTGTGGATGTGAGGGGGTGTTCTGTTGAGGAGTTGGAGATTTTTGTTTTAAAGGTGATTGATGTGGAGTGGTGATTTTGGGTGAGGGTTGTTGAGGAGGCGAAGAGATATTCTGGTGGTGAGGTGATGTGGGTGGTGAGAGTATCAGGGGTTCTGTTCCCCGTTTTTGGCATCATCTAGATATGCAATCATCATAGAGAGTTTGTGAAATTCTCAAGCCTGAGATGTAACAATCTGTTCAAAGGCTTCTGGTAAGGTTTGTGTGACAGAAATGAGGCCTTCTATCAACCTTTGATGTTTCTGAATTGCAGAAAAGATATCCTTATTGCTTGCTTCTAGGAGGACCAGTTTTTGATATCTCTCTTTGTCATTCTTGATAAGAGTAGAGGCTTGCTCTTTGTGTGACTTGTAGAGCTCCTCAATGTCTAGCAGTTGCTCTCTGTTCTTTTCATCAGTCCATTGAAGGGTTTTTATATCCACAAAGATTGTTTGAATGGTTTTGTCTTGAGCCATCAAGAGCGGGTGAAAGGCGAAGAGAGTTTTGTGGATGCCTTCTACTTATATTGTGAGAGCATCTGTCTTGGCAGTGGATGAGGCCATGAAGCTGTTGAGGGACTCTGTCAATGTAGCAAAGCGGTCTGAGATGAATTGCATACCAGAGTTGAAGTTCTCATTGGCATGAGAGAGATGCTCGTAATGCTTATCATTGATATGGACGAGCTTGTTCATCCCATCCAACATCTGACCACCAAATTCTTCAGCAGCTCGAACAAACTGATTAAAGGGAATTTGGTGTTCTTCAGGTTCATATCCTGGTATCTCAAGACCTCTGGCCTTAGGCAATGGAGGCCTTCTGGCAGTAGTTTGATGCAGAGAGGGAGGTTGTTGAGAAAGTTCTCTGGTGGGTGTTTTCCTCCTTTTTGAGGTGAGATCTCCTGCCAGGGATGATGGAAGGAATCCATCATTGTCACTATCAGAAGAGAGGGCACGGTGCAGTGACTTCTTCTTTGGAGTGGATGCTGCAGAGTGATGAGATGATCTTGGAGAGTTTCCAGCAGGAGATGGTGACTTTTGTTGAGAAGGAGTAGGGGATTTGGATGTTTGTGGTGACGAGGTTTTCTGGTGATGAGGAGATGGTGGTGGTGAAGGGGAGCGGTTTCTGCTGGATTGGATTGATTTATAGGGTGAGGAATGTTTGGATTTCTCCGAGGGGGTTTTCTCTTTGGAGGGGGTTTTCTGTACAGAGGTGGTTCTCTGTTTAGAAGGGGTTCTGTGTGGATGTGAGGGGGTGTTCTGTTGAGGAGTTGGAGATTTTTGTTTTAAAGGTGATTGATGTGGAGTGGTGATTTTGGGTGAGGGTTGTTGAGGAGGGGAAGAGATATTCTGGTGGTGAGGTGATGTGGGTGGTGAGAGTATCAGGGGTTCTGTTGCAATAGGGACAGAAGGAGAAGGAGAAATTATCAAGTACATGATCTTCCACTAGAGAGGCTCTCCACTCTTGGATTAGCTCCATCATAGCTAGTCCTTCTGTCTTGGATTCAGAGGGTTCTCCAGGCATAAAGTTGGAATTTACAGAATCCTTTGCCTTCTTTGCAAATAGCCAAGCTTCAAAAGCTTCAATCTCGTCATCTCTAAGAGGTTTCACTGGTTCTTCGGAGAGAGTGGAGATGAGAACAGCCTTGCCTTTGTAACTAGCTTTCTTCTTCTCAATCACAGATGTAAGATAATTCAGAGCAAAGCACTTAGATACATCATCAGTACCTACCCAGTTGAGTACTTCAGCTTCCTCTGACTCATAGTGATCGAAATATTGAATGATCTTCAGTAGTGGCCCCATCCTCCAGCTTCTCCATGCTAAGACACGCTCAAATTGCTTGTCCAAAGTAGCTCTGTAGTCAGTCTGAGGTTCTTTGTCTGGTGAGGCATTGTGTTCTAGAGATGGTACAATCACCTGGTGTTCTGGTGACAGAGCAGATTGGGCAGATTTCTCAGGTCCCCCCTGAGCAGTGGCATCCTTCATAATTGGTTCAACCTCAGATTCACTAGACTCAAAAGTGATCTTCTTTCCTTTCCAGAGAGGGTTCTTGAATAGAAGAGGTGACTCAGATTCTTCTAGTTCCCCCTGAGCTTGTGGGGTTATCAGAGTGGCAAATGTTGTGGTCTTCTGTTTCTTGGTAACCAGAGAAACAGAAGGGGTATATGTTGTAGAGACAGAAGAGGGTTGCTTCCTTTTGGGATTGGGTTTCTTTGTCACTACCTTCTTAACCTTTTCTAGAGCAGCCTTCTTAGTAACTGTTTTCTTCACAACCTTTTTCACCAGAGGTTCCTCTTCAGAACTAGTGGGGGTGTTAGGCTGAGAGGGTTTCTGTTGAAGCTTCTGTCTGTTTAAGTCTAGCTTTTCCAGTCATTTGATTTCTGCCTTGATTGTAGCATCTCTGTTGCTTGTGGTAGACATGAATATTACCTTAGAGTGATCTACCATGGTTGGCTTCCTGAGACCAACTCCCTGTATCAGCAGTGCAGAGATGAGAAGAGCATGTCCCACCTTTCCTGAGTATACGCCTGTATCTTTGTTCTTTCTTTTGGCCACCTTGACAAACTCAATCATGGACCTTATGATGACTTGTCCCCAGTTAAGGTTTGCCTTGTGTAGCACAACATAAATGGCCTTGGCCTGGGAGATGGTGAATTCGCCTGTGGATGTGTATCTTGCTCAGTTGAGAGCCAGTGAGGCACTCGAGTATTGATAAGTCCGTATTTAGACATGCATTTGATGTGTGTTGGGATCAGGTTTGATGGTTTTCCCTAGCTTTAAGGTGTTACAAGTCTCAATTTTAGCTCAAATTATGTTTACCGGGCGTTGGTTCGAGTTTTGTGTCATTTGGAGTCAAAATCAGGATTTTAGAGTTCGGCACTGGCACTTGAGGAGAAATCGGGATGAGTTGAAAAGTAATTGAGATTGATTTGAGAGCTATGGAGGTCAGCGGGAGGTTTACGATGAAGATTTGATGACAAAAGAGCTCTAGGATTGGCTTCAGGATCAAAAGAAGATGAATGAAGCTTGAAAACGACGATCAGGATGACCTTCTGTCAATCATTTAAGAATATATCTTTGTAAAAACAACTAATGGACATGATTCAAGTTGTATATGATATACAAATTCAAGGGCTACAAATCATATGAAGACACCATTACGATAATAGGAGAGCAAGAAGGTGAAAACAGATGACGAAGTCAGATGATCTCTGCTGCATTTGCAGAATGACACCTTCCACCATTTTGATCATATCTCTTGATTGGATGATTCAAATCACATTCGGCAAGTTGGGGTGGATAGACGACTTCATTATCTAAAACTTTCATGAAGGAAGTTTTGTCAAATTCGGACTAGAGAAAAGGCTGAAGAACACGGACGCACGACCGTGCGTCTGGGACGCACGATCGTGCGTAAGAGCCAAAACCGTGGAGCTACTGCCTGCTACGCACGATCGTGCGTAGCCAGGGACGCACGATCATGCGTAGCCCCGAGTTACGCGCGGAAGTTTCCCACATCGACCAGAATTGTGATTTTTTCCCTTTTTTCTATAAATAAGGCCTCCCTAACCCCTTTTAGGGGGGACGAACATTACGGAGAGACCTATGACGAATTTAACACCGTTTTTACGCTATTTTCTTCCAAGAGCCTGGGATTATTTGTAAGTTCATCTTTTTAATTAATGACAATTTATTCTATTCTTCCCAATTCTGTTGATTCTTCAATTATGAATTGTGAGTAGTTTAATTAGGGATTTGGGATTGATGAAAGGGTTAATCATGATTGATGGCTAGATTCTTTTCGATTTAATTGCATGAATGCCGTTTAATTTGTGTTTGAATAATTTGACTGATATCTTTTGTAACCTGGAACCGCGGCTAGAATTACAATTGCACATAGAATAAATTAAGAGATATCTAGTTTATTCTAGGACACATTCACACACACTTAATCATTGGCTAAGAGATTAGTAGTGATTAAGGGGCCGTAAGCTCGCTCGTTTTGGCAATAATTTAGAATCTTGTCGCATGAGAGATCTGCCTGGTCCCCTAAATTACTGTACTCTACGCCGCGAGAGCGGTAAGAACTTAGTATTGATTAGCTAGGCTCAATTAAATTAATTTCATGTAATTAGGCCTGATCTGCCAGAAATTTGATTACCCCGGAATCAATCCATGTTCCCTTCGTCGTTAATTAAGAAGAACCCAAATCTTTACTTTTTTCGCTCATTCGTATTAGTTTAATTTCACTTCAACCAATCAATCTCGCACGACGCATTTATTTAATTTTATTTCTTTTTTATCGCTGAATTTAGTTAATCTTTAATTCCCTTTTGTCCGTCCCTGTGGAGACGATACTCGTACTTTCACCACTATTCTACAATCTTTTTAAGTGCGAGAAAACTCACATCAGTTTTTGGCGCCGTTGCCGGGGACGGTGTCGGTTTTAAGGGTTAATTAATTTCAGCGAGATTTTTTTAGTTAGTTTTTCTTTTTGTTTTCCGTAGGATTTTTCTGTGCTAACCTTTCAGGTTTTTTTAAAGAAACGTGAGATGAACCCATTCAACGAAATTCCTGGAGGAATTCCTTACCCTCAAACCTCCATGGAATATTCACCATTTATGCAATACTCTCCTTACATTCCTCCTCCTCATCCTCCTCCTCCTCAATATTACACACCTCATCAAAATTACTCTCATACACCACAAAATTATCAGTTCTCTTATTCATATCCTCCAACCACGCAACCTTGTCTGCCTAAGAATAATATTTGTCCCTTCTGTGGAGGATGTCACCATATATGTTTTTGCCCCGTTAAATCTCCATATGACCATCCTTACTGGGCAACTGCATACCTCACTTCGTCCTCTCCATAAGTTCCTCATCCTCAGCGAGCTTTGGGAGTGCGTAGAGGTCGCATTTCATCCTAGTGAGAACATTCTTTTTCAGAGTTTTTGTTGAGCCTTTGAGAGAGAGTTGAAGTTGATGAACGCCATTAGAGCAAGTGAGAGGTTTCAGAAAGCTTGGGAGTTATGGAGGTTTGAATGCTTGAGAGAGATGAGAGCAGTAGCGGTTTAGGTTTGAGAAAAGGGAATATATGGGTTCGGGTTAGTGGACGTTTGAGATTATTGGCGGTTTAGAGGTACCAATAAATGAAAAAGAGGCGCAGTAAATGTTCTGCGGCTGTAATACCGTTTTAGGGTTAAAAGGGTAAAAGACCTTTAATAAGTAACTAGATCGCCCGTTTACTCAAAATATTTCTAAGTCCACAACCTTCTGTTAGAAATAAGAAGGGTTTCTGTTGCTGAGGTATTCTGTTCGGAACAAAGGTTCTCTGTTCAAGGTGAGAAACAGAAGGGCTTACTTAAATCGGAAAAACCCAATGACCCACTCGAACCCGGGCGCAACCCGGACCCGCACGAACCCGGGTAACCGGTGGAAACCGGTAGTGAACCCGGGTGTGCAGTGACAGAGCTAAATGTTCAACCCAACTGACTACTGCTACTCCTCGTGTTTTATTTGTTCTTTAACTATGATTAAACAAATCTTAAAAGTTAAAATGTTAAATGCATAGCAAGTGGTGCATGTTGTTTCTACTCCGTATTATTTTACCATCCTATAATATTTACACCGTATATAAATTCAAATATAAATTAAAATACTTAAAAAGTACTTCTAATATTTTATAATAAGTGTAATTTTTCATTTTTTAATATAGTATGTTATATATTTAAATATTTACTATTGAAAGAAAATCGTATGTAAATATTTTATAGAGGTACAAAATAAATACGTAGTATAAAACAATATTATTGATTCAAATAGGTCTAAAACTATATCCTAGAATATGATGAACGTGTGAATATACTGAATATTAAATATTAAAAAACGCATAAGGATTACTATTCAACACATATATTGAAATATTCAAATATTTTAGAACTATAACAAATATCCAAAAACTTTTTTGGACATAAAAAAATTGATAACTAAGTATTACTATTATTATTATTTTATTGTATTCAATAATTTTAAGTATATTAATATATGTTTGTTACTATAAAATTTTATATAAGAGTTGATCACGTTTTCCGGCGTTGACCAGGTTGACTCGCCGGGTCCGGGTTGACCCGTGACCCGATCGTTCGTCCTGGTCGCTTCCCGGTCCGGTTTTTACAACATAGCTCTACACATGTCCCACATTTTTAATTTTTTATAAATTTAACAATGGAAGAGACTTTTCTTTTTTGGACTTCCGGTAGTCTGCTTTTCAGAAATTGGGGCTTCACAATCCAATTTTTTATTTCCAATGGAACATCGTGAGGTGGGAATGAACCCAAATGATGTATTTCTCCGCTGTATGCTTTCACCCATGCACTAGTGTTTTAGTATTTTGAAATAAACTGATAACAAGATATCCCCCCGAAACCAATTGTGGCTACCGCGTGCACCCAGCCACACACACAATGTAACACCTCGGTCATGCAGGCCTCGAGGTTGTTACTTCTGACCTCTACCATTGTCCTCACAAACTACCATGAGCCTTTACCACACACTTTGTCTTCATTCATGTGCGCCCTGAGAAACTTCCCAGGGGGTCACCCATCCTGAGACTACCCCATGCAAACATGCTAAACTTTGGAGTTCTTAGCTTATAAGTTCCCTTAAAAGGAGATGCACATCTGTTGATATGAGTAGTACTATTAATCCATTTAAATTAAATTTCAAGTGTTACAATCACCCACACTTAGGACCGCAACGTGCTCGTTGCGTCCATAAGCAAATTCAATCTCAATCATATCCCAAAATCTTCCTCTGCTAAGTGCCCACCCGATATCCAACGGATCAGCGCATTGTCGCAGGGTTGCTTTGATACCACACACAAAGTCTTCCAATTTAAACTCCTTGCAACTACAACTATTTGCCTCCAGATTTACCACATATGCTCGACACGTTTTGTCAATCACCTCAAACATGAATCACCGCTGAAATCATTTAATTCCAAATACCAAATTAGTTACCTCCAAATACATTTTCATCCATGTCTTGTCTACATGTTAATTTGCTACACAACTACTGATATTTAATAAAAAAATATATTTTATGAATAAACTACAATTCCTATGGAAGAACCTGGGCGGGGTAGCGGGAGGTGGTGGAGGCAAGGATGTTGGGGGTTGGGATTGGGGGAGGCTGGAGAAGGGTTGGAGTAGCAGATGGGTTGGGGAGGCCGATTGTCGGAGAGGGGATGGGTGGTCACCGACGGGGCGTTTGGATAGGAGCGGGGTGGTGGCAGTAGCTGGCGGTGGTTACTGGCGGTGATGGCTAGTGGTAGTCACTATTGGACTGAGTAATTGTAATTGATCAGTACGGGTAACTATAAATGGACGGTCCAGGTTCCTGTAGTTGATCGGGTTAGGTAATTGTAATTGGTTGATGAGCCGGGTAAATGTAATTGTTTGGATCAAATAACTGTAACCGATCGAGTTGAGTAACTATAACTGAGAAGGGTATAAAAGTCATATAGGTCAATTTTTTGGAAACATATATTTAAAAATAGTAATGTTTTTTCGTAAAAAAACAACAATTAACTTTTTAGGGTCCTTAAACGGGTTTTGAACCTAGGAACATAAATTCTTTAAGGTCATTTGCTTGAATTCTAGAGGATTCATTAGAGGGTCATGTGGGATTAAATTCAGAGATTGCAAGATTATTCGCAGTAAAAAAAGGAACAAACACCCACATTACTTAACAAAAAATTAAAATATTCATAATAGTATAAAAAATATATAATATGTTACAATACATATTTTAAGGAAATAATTACATATATATGACTAAAATGAAGATTGTTTACAAAAATATGAAGAGTGACTATAATAGTAATGTAATCATGATAACTTATATTCATTTTTTTTAACTTAAGTTACTATGACACTATATTGTAATAACTATTGATCATATTTTTGTAAATAAGTTTTTTTAGTAATATTTTTTTTTTAAAAACCTCTGTATTAAAATGGAAGTCATTTAAAAACAACAAAAAAGAATGGAAGTCATTTGAAAACATTAGAAAGGTCAAAACTAATGTTAGAATTTTATTCCTATCAGACCTCATAGGATCAATTGTGATTCTGGATCAAAGTATTAATTATGTCCACAAAATTTTAGATTAAAATTCAATTAAGAAATTAGATAAATAAATTATTGACAAATATTATGTTTTTTATAGTACATAATGTTTTTCAATAATAATTTACTAAATCAATTTTTAAATTATATTTTAATTTTAAATTTTGTGGATATAATTTACTTCCTCCGTCCCTTAAAACTTTTGCCAAATTTGACTGGCACGGAGATTAATAAAGTAAAAATTGTATGGTGAAAGTTTGTGCAGAGGAGAGAGAATTAACTAAAATCACAAATTCTTTACTAAAAAGAGAAAGTGACAAAGTTAATGGGACATCTAAAAAAATTGTCAAAGTTTTAAGGGACAGAGGGAAGTATATTTTACATGGAGCAATAAAAATATCACAAAACTACATCAAAAGATTTGATTGTGAGACTTGTGACAAATATAGGACCGGGTCCTCAGTATTGGTACCAACATGGAAATGCAATTGCCCATCCCCCGTTGGACCCAACAAAGGCGGCTGAGGACTGAGGAGTGAGGTAAACGCATCGGAGTGCCAAGCAATCAAAGCCTCTGACCTCGGAACCGCCATGGACGCACAGCCGCAGCAGAGAGACGCTACTCAGCAAGGTCAGCCGCCTCGTGCGGCTGGTAGTCCACCATCACAAGCCACCACTGCTGGTGGAGGCGACTTATCTCCCATACTTTTCGTGCTCTTCTCCTTCATCGCTATTTTCGTCATGGTAATCCCCTGTTCCTGTGCTCAAATCTCAGTACGCGTGTTCTATGATTCCGGCTCACATAAACATGACTCAATTGTTAAACTCATGCATTAGTTTTAAGTTTTCGTAAACTTGCCCAAAATCTGGCATCGTTTATCTATAAAAAATTATTGATCTAACAGCTTCGGTTTGTGCATTTCCACCTCCTTTCCTCAATTTTAACAGTGATTTTTGCGTCAAATTCAGAATTCAATATATCGATCAGTAGATTTTTTATTTATTTTTATGTGAGACTTCGGTCGAACTACCCAAACTATTATAATAGACATTGTTCCTGCTTCTAAAGTGTAAAGTGTTAATGGCTTCTGGCAATAAGCCATTAAGTTTGCATTGATTTCCTAGCTGGTTTTATCATTGAATCATCTCAAGAGCATAAATATACACTTGAATACCCAAAAATCACTGGATCTTTCCTTATGTGGACTTAATTCACATCACTATTCCAGTATTTCCAGGTTGGTTGTCACTATTGTTGCAATATTGATTTGGGGTTTGAACATGCTGAAAAATCATTTCAAATGTGAGGAAGTATACTGTTATTTATTGTTCTACTCACTCAAGTACTCAGATCGAAGTGCCTTTATTGTCCAGTATTTTTCTTGGAGGTGTAAATTTGGTGGCAAAAGAATTACAACTGCTAATTGTTTGATGTTGACTAAGGCCCTGCAAGGCTTTGTTTGTTTCCTGTGAATTCGCTTGGTGTACCGTGGTACTTCCAATTGTGGGGCCAATAGCTCACCTTCATTAATGATGGTATGTGCTATAAAAGTTCAGATACAAGTTTGTCATCAGAGATAGATTACTCGTTGGAGCATGCAGTTCACTCTAATAATATGGAAGATGTGTCATATGATATTTTGCATGCTTCTCAACTATTTAGGGTTCATATTTATCATTGACTAGTGTTTCGCGAAAGTTATTCAAAATGCCCCTGTTGATCTCGCATGCAAAATGAGTGTTTTGCGTTTTCGACGTGATTTTCTTCATGGGTCATCCGGAAACAGTCTCTATATGCTTTAGTACAGGGGTAATGCTGCGTACATCCGACCCCCCTACCCCACCGTAGGTGGGAAGCCTTTGCGGCACTTGGGTAATGTTGTTGTTGTTGTGCAAAATGAGCGTTTTATGATCTCCAAATGTGGCAGCTGGAAGTTTTTCCAAAGAGATAGTCAACTAACAAAGTAACATTTTTTATTTACAGGTGGTGGCCCCTTCACTGTCAACGAACAGCTTTACTACCCTACATCAAGTTCCAGAAGGTCATGTTGGTGTCTACTGGAGAGGAGGGGCCCTTTTAAGAACAATAACAGATCCAGGTTAATTGTGATTATTCACTACCCTTCTCTTTATATTTTGTTCCCACTTCCACTGCATACAGTTTATTCATATGATTATGACATTTGTGATCATTAAGGATATTTGTGTTACTTTCCAGGTTATCATTTGAAACTGCCACTTATTACTCACTTTGAACCCATTCAAGTAACTCTTCAGACAGATTTGGTAAGATTTTCTCTCTACGACCCTTTTCATTTGTTCCTACTTCCTAGAACTAGTATGGTGTTCTTATGCTTAACTAAGATATTGGCTGCTTGCTAAACTGTAGGTGAGAGATATACCATGTGGGACAAAAGGAGGTGTAATGATTAACTTTGAGAAAATTGAGGTATAACCCTAGAATTAAGGTCTCTTTTATCATATCCAGTTTAGTTTGCTGTTTATATATGGTATGTTAATTGTTAAGCCATAGCTATTCATTATTATATGTTTAGGTCGTTAACCGCCTTCGTAAGGACTATGTGCATGATACCCTGCTCAACTATGGCGTGAATTATGACAATACATGGATATATGACAAAATCCATCATGAAATTAATCAGTTCTGCAGCAGCCACAGCCTTCAACAAGTCTATATTGATATGTTTGATCAAGTGAGAATATACTAGTATATGTTTATGTTTTGCATTTGAAATTAACTTAGCGTTGTCTTTTCTTCATTGACTTATATATTTGTCATATGGGGTGATGGTGTAAATAGCCATGCCTAGGACCCTGGTTCAAGTCACTACCTGGGGTGGATAGTTGGGTACTGGATAGAGAACAATAAGAGAGAAGAGGAGGCCTAATGATCACGAAACTAAGGCTGTATTTGGATTTTATTAAATTGTATCCAACTATCCAAGTCACTAATGGTCTATATCTTGATTTTATTATTGTATCTACATTTGAGATTTTTATAGACGTTGTAAGAATAAATGCATATGTGATCTTATAACATTTCAATCACATTTTATTTGTTTTTAGAAACATTTTCCTCAATAAGATATAGCCTAAAGTTTAAACCCTCCAAAGCCCTCCCCTCCAAATAACTCCAAACTCTTCATCCAAACAGACCCTAAGAGGGCTGACAAGATGATCAGTCTACATAGCGAGACCGAGGGTTGCCTTTTGATTGCACCTCTACTTAGAGAGTACTTTTTTAAACGACAAAACTGACCAGTGGCAGAACTCTATGGCGGGTGGTGGGGTGGTGGTTTCACTAGGGGGGTTTACTAGTGAAAGGGTATTTGGGGTAGGGGGTATTTTGCCATGTCACAGATCCTGCAAAAAGAAATATGAGCTGCGGGTCACTTTATAGGAAATTTGGGAAGATAATAATCCGTTTTCATTACAAACACTATTTAAATATTTCTCAAGTATGACTAATCTTAATTATGCACAATCTCTAATTGTGCACAATCTCTTTCTTATTTGGAGATTATTCATTTTGAGCTACAAAGCAGTAATGAACCTCCTTAAAAGGAAATGAAGGATTCACATTTCACACTTCTGCAGGATGTGATAGGAAAATGATTTTTCTTGAATTGCAAAATGTTACTCTTAGTAACTTTAAGCTGTTGACGAGATTAAAATGGGTTCCTTGTTATAATTCCCAGATTGACGAGAAGATGAAAGATGCTCTTCAAGCTGACTGCACACGTTATGCACCTGGCATTGAAATAATAAGTGTACGTGTCACAAAACCAAAAATCCCGGAGAGCATAAGGCGGAACTTTGAACACATGGAAGAAGAGCGTACGAAGGTGATGATGCATCTAATAATGTTTTCCATACCATCATTCTTCCATAGCTCCTGTTTAATACAAGCTGATATATGTAAAAGCATAGCCTTATTTAAAATGCAGCTAGACTTTTATGATCAGTAGATTTTATAGTTATTTCACTAGATAAGACCTAAAGCCCAAGAAATGAAATTGAGGAAATATTCACACTTCTACTCTATGTTTTGATATTATGCAAACAATTTTTTGATATTAGGGTTTACGTTGACATTCTCGACAACATAGAATGGTGAGAATGTCTTCCAAAACTCTAATATCTAATGGTATAAACAAAACATAAAAACAATGTAGTCCGTGATTTTGGCACGAGGGACTAATTGTATCATTTTCATTTTCATTTTCATTTACCCCAGTGCCGCAAAGGCTCTCACCTACGGTGGGGTAAGGGGGGGTCAGATGTACGCAGTCTTACCCATAGTAAAATCGCGTCCAAAATTGCATGGACTGACCGCTGCTCCATAACAAAGAAGTGCAGACAGTTTAGTGAGCCATTTTGCTTTATTCCATCATAATCTCAAGTCAAAAACTAATGAATATTTGGCTCCATTGCAAATGATGGAAATGAGGGACTAATTGTATCTAAATATAAAAAATGAGAGACTAATTTTACAGAAAAAATTATAGGAAAATCTCAGATGACATATTAGCAACCTAAAAGTGTGATTTTCCTTCATTCAAATAGGACAACTGTTTTTTCTTCAAAATAGTCTTAATTTATTTTAAAATGAATACTTTTGTTCTTATCTTGAATAGCACCATGTTTTCCCTTAATGTAAGATTTTGAGTCTTCGACCTTAAAAAAGAATAATACTACCTTTGACCCACTAACATTGGGACATGAGGAGGTGGCATGGTTATTAAGAAAACTGAGTTTATGTGGTTGATATTGAATTGACAATAAAGTAAGAATAAAGTAACAATGATTTAGAACCACACAAACTTTACCAAATTTGGTATGGAATAATCTTAGTGGGATGGACCGAAAATGAAAGATGGGACAGTCTTAGCGGGACGGAGGGAGTAGTAATTAAGAATTCTTTTTAAGAGTTTAGGAATGAGTCGTGTTTTGAGGAGAATAGTAGTGGTATGATATAGGACTATGACATGTGTTTTAGTCCTATTTATGCATATTTTCAAAGGTAATCATGTAAATGATTTTGCTTTGAAACAGAGCAATATAGATTTTGCACCTTCCTTCTATGGACTTTTTTTTCCCAACTGTTATTTGTAGTATAGAGGAAGATTTTCTGTTTTACATCTCCAGCAAAAAACAAAGTTGTGACAGAAGACAACTTTGCGTGTAGGTGTTGATTGCTGTAGAGAGACAGAGAGTTTCAGAGAAAGAAGCTGAGACGCAAAAGAAGATTGCTATCAGTGAGGCAGAAAAGAATTCTCATGTCAGTAAGATTCAGATGGAACAGAAGTTGATGGAGAAAGATAGCTCAAGGAAGCAAGAAGAGATTTCTAATGCAATGTATTTAGCTCGTGAGAAAAGTTTGGCAGATGCTGCTTACTATCGGTGAACATTTTTTACTTTTTATTTTTATCCTGTTCTTTTTTATTAAAGGTGTTTCATGAGCTCAAAAATGATGATGATGATGATGAGTCATGCATTTCTCTGGTCTTTCTTTATCAGCACGATGAGAGAAGCAGACGCTAACAAGTTGAAGCTTACCCCACAGTTCTTGGAACTCAAATTCATTGAAGCAATTACAAACAACTCCAAAATATTCTTTGGCAACAAGGTGGGACTGCTTGTGTTTACTTCTCTACCTATTTTCAAATGTTCTAAAAAGAAACTAATAGGCCATCTTAGGTGAGAAGACCACCGCTTAAAGACTAGTTGGCTCTAAATTGTCTATTTATGTACGTGTTAAATTGAACCTCACTCACTCTTAAAAGGATTCTCGAGATTTGAAGGTTACCTTGTAGTCAGATACATGACTTGGACCAAGTAGACAATAAGCGTGGGATACATGGGGAAGTGAATGAGTGGATAAATGGGCCCAAACTGATGCTCAAATGCAATGGACAACGAATTATGATATTCAATGGAAAGTTCTGTTTGTACACGCCTGTGGGTGTACATGCCCAAATTGTCATTGTGATAGACAACTTGGTTCAATTTTTGAGACAAATTGCATGCGGTACTGACAAAATTTGGAGAGAGAAATTGTCAGTCACAATTTGTCAAAATTTGGGCGTGTACACCCACGTCGTGTACACCAAGCAGCTTTGATATTCAATAGTATGAATATCCAAGTGTATGCTTATTTGTTCCTTTTCCGCTTACCCTACCTAATAGGTCCCCAGCTCATACGCATAGCACATTTTATCCGTCCTAGGTTAATTGCTGGACCGCCTAAATAATGATGAATACAGAAAAATGCTGATGACCTTGACCAACATTTAGAACGATGTTTGTTTTGCGTTTTCATAAATGAAAAATAACTATAGGTAACCCCATTTTGGGGTACCCCATTTTTACCCCCTATGGTGTGGCTGAAAAATGCTGATGACCTTGACCTTGGCTCATTTAAGTGGGGCGACTCATTTAAATGGTGGCCTCATTTGAACCAGACAAAGGGTGGGGTAAAAATGGGGTACACCAAGCAAGACTCTTCATAAATTGATGTACTCATGGGGTGATAATTTGCAGGTACCAAATATGGTTCTTGACCAAAGGATTCTGGGAAATTTCCTCTCAGAATTTTCTGGCAAGGAGAAATATGAAGCATAGCCACTTAGGTGCCTGGCATTTTAGAGTGGGCATTTAATGCAACTGCGGATCGTGGAAACTATTGACCATTTTCTACATTCTTTCTACGGTGCTGTTACTGCTCTAGTTCTTATATGTGCATAAACTTGTAGAACTTACTATTTTGGTACTCTTTAACCTCCTCTCCCGAAAGATATTCCAGTCTGCTTAATGGAAAAACCCCAGTGCAATCACACAAAAGCGAGAGGCTGCTTGCTCCCTACTGATAATACGAACAGCTGACCTTCATGACTACACCAATTTGTCATACTAAAAAGGGCTACTTATGGAATTACTATAAACAAATATTGTTTGGTAAAATATGATGTTTCACTTGGACTGAATTTGTATGGTATGCCAGTATTAGATGGGATTAGGGATGGACCTGGGTCGGGCCGGGCAGTACCGGTTTTGGAAAAGTGGTGCCCGGTACTGGCCCGGTATGCTCCGGTACCGGTTCCGGTCCGGGCCCAAAAAGTACTGGGCTTGGGTCGGTACAACCCATTTATTTTTATTTTTTTGAAAAAGTTGCAGTTGGGCCTGGAGTGGTCCCATAAAATCAAGCCCGAAGGCTGCCCCTTATAACCACTAGTCTGGGTATCGGGCCCGGAAAATTGGGCCGGGCTAGTCCCAGGTCGGACCACCCAAGCCCGGTCCATCCCTAAATGGGATGGGATGGCATGCCATGATTTACCGGTGTCTAAATCTACTTCTGTATGGCTCGATTTTGTCAGAGATTGAAACCAGATACGTAAAGGATAAATGGAAGCTTAACTTGATTATGTTGATCTCTAGGCTCCTAATCCATATAAAAAGTTTACAACCCTTCTAAAATCAAAAGGGAAAAGCAAAAAAAAAATATTACATTGGATTAGGGATGGACTGGGCTGGTTCGGCCGGACCCGGTACTCGGCCTGATTCGGCCTGTAAATGTGCGGGACTGGGCCAGCTTGGCCGATAGGCATTGTGTCACGCCCTGGACTTACCCGGACACGTCAACAACCCGCCGTACAGTACGAATAGTCAACCGCAGTCCGACTCATCCATACTATACAAGGCGTCTTGAATACCATTCACACATAGTACATCCATAAACAAACATAATGTAAAATAAACATTTATAGCAGCGGAAACATTTAACGTAAGTGTTTGTGCCACACATTGGCAATCATGGGCGTACAAGCCCCCAAATAATTATTCAAAAAAAAAAAAACAATATCCATGAGCATTATTTAAGTTGTTTTCAAAACAGAAACGGGAGAAACACGAACCACGTCTTCTTCCTTGGATCTTCCCGAAGCAACGGGAGGTGACAACAACCTTCAAGTTCTACCTGAAACTGTGAGGTGGCCTCCCTAGTGATGGACTCGGGCCGGGTCGGGCCCGGGCCGAGCCTAGGCCCGGTCGGGCCGCCGGTTCAAGAAAAGTGGGCCCGGGACCGCCCCGCGGGTTGGACGGGTCCGGTTCGGGCCGGGCCACCCGCCCGGGTCACGAGTCGGGTCCGGTTCGGGCCGGGCCGGTTATTTTTTTTTTATAATTCATATTTATAGTTTATAGTTTTATACGAGTATTAAAAACAAACTTCAATTGCATTTATTTGAAATGAAATAGGAACTACATATAAGAGATAAACATTTTGAAAATTGTAATCAATCGGAACTTCCTGCACCTCCCGATCCTTTGGCTTTGTCACATGACTTCATATGCTTGATTGCCATCCCGAATCCGCCTGAAGCCCCCATTATACATTTTTTTTCGCACCATTTGCAAATTGCGTACCACATCCCGGTCTTCGGGTCCTTCTGCTTATCAAAATTATACCGTATAATGGCATTTTGATTTTCCATCTTAACTTCTTGGAGAAGAGAATATGAGAGTAGATATATAATATATTGGAGAATAAGAGAATTAGAGAGTAGAGAGATAAGAATAGGAAGAATTGGAGAAGAGATATGAAAAAATGTTTAAGATTAGGAGTATTTATAGGTTTTTTTTACCCCCCACCCCCCACCAACCCCCCCACCACCCAACCCCCCCCGGACCCCCCCCTTTACCCCACCCAACGGCTATATAGCCGTTTGGGTTGTCCCCAGCCCCACCCCCAACGGCTAGTAGGAGCCCAAACATTTTTTTTTTAAAAAAAATTGGACCGGACCCGGGCCCGACCCGGCCGGGCCGGGTCACAAAAATGCTGAACCGAGCCCGCCCCGCCCTTCCCACCGGTTCGGACCCATACCCGGGCCGCCCGAACCGAGCCGGTCCCGGGCCCGCACAGTACCGGGCCAGGCCGGGTCACGGGCCGGGTGGCCCGAACCGAATCCATCCCTAGGCCTCCCCCGTGAAGGAGAGGTCAGTACTTGGAAATATTTGACAAGTACAATAGCAACTATACTAAGTATAATTGATGTTTTAATTTCTAAGACCCTCAACTTAGGGTACTATTATATTATAGGTCATAACCCTCGGTTACCCCTTTTCCTTTTAACTGTACTTACTTTATATAGAGTCAAGTAGTCGGCCCGTGGGCCCATATTCGTTTAGAATTCATCGTTTCCATTCCCCCGTGACCGCGAGTCACGATAACCCCGTGGGGTCCCATCGAGCCCCAATTGTATAGCATGGGCTCGGCCCAACTACATTTCTATACAATCCTCTAACTCAATATAACATCTCAAAATTTGTATGGCAAGAGCTCGGCCCAACTACGTTTCCATACCAACCATAACTTCGTGGCAAGGGCTCGGCCCAACTACGTTTCCACGGAGATCACATATACATGGCAAGGGCTCGGCCCAACTACGTTTCCATGCTAATCATATTACATGGCATGGGCTCGGCCCAACTACATTTCCATGTCATCCTAGAGTCCAACTCTAATTATTTTCATAATCAAATTCTCAAGCAAATCCTATGCCTAGAATCCATTTCCGTAGGTAACCTTTAGGCCTACCCCTATCACACCTTAGTGTTCATACAATTCAACCTTAAAGTATCCCTTGAGACTACCTAAGACATATCTATTCACAATCCTACCTCTTAGGATTTGTCTCATCATTTCTTTATATTAATTTCCCGACTAGTATGTTGATACTAATTGGAAAATCTTAGAACATGCAAAGTTCCTATTTTCCAATTGGCATTTCATTTCAATTGATTTCCCAACACAAGTATAGTTTGATCTCAATATCAAAAATATCACTTTAATCCATTCATGAATTTCATACATGACGTAAAATATATCTTATCACAATGTCATCATAGTAATTTCATTAACATGCCGTTCCATTCATTTCACATAATCATACACAATTATTCTAAATTTGTATATCATGCTTCACTCACTCATATCAATATTATTTTCATTTAGACATTATTAATCATTAATAATCCATGAAAATCCCATCTAATTACTTTAGGCAATCTTATGAAATTAACCCACTAATTATAAGCAATATAGTCAACCATCCTCACCTTATGAAGCACTGAAATAGTTGCCTTTGCTAAGCTCCTCGATCAATCCCCGTTCTTGGCCGATTGAAAGTGAAAAACTGGATTTCTGGGCAAAAGCCGGGCGGCTTTCACGAAAGCCGGGCGGCTTTCATGGTCTGCAACTACGACTAGCTCCTTTGAAGTGGCGGTTTCCGGCGATTTCGACTCCTATCGATTTGCTAACCCTTCCAAGTTAATTACCACCCCCTTCTATCAATATTCTACACTTTTAAACGTGTAGAACTCATGATTTAATTCACCATATGATTTCTAACAAATCATACAACATAAACTAGCAAAAAGGGTAGAAGTGATGTTCTTACCTCTTCTTCTAGCTCTTTCTTGCTGGTTTTCCTCTCTTGGTGCCTCCCCTACTCTTATGGCCTCTTTAAGATAACCCCTGGAGCTCTCCTTCTCTTGTGTGGTTCAAGGAAATGCTAGGATGAGTGATTATCACCATCCACCTAAGTCAACCCATAAAAATAAGGGAGTAGGGTAATGGTGGGTATGGGTTTTGTCTCTTGGAGACTTCCCACCTACTAGGTACACCCCCAGCTGCTTCCTTGTCATTTGCAGCACATTGGGTCGTGGGGTGGCCCCCACTTATGTGGGAGGTCATCCCATTGTATCCCGGTGTGTATAATTTGCCCCGAAAGTTGTATTTTTCGGACTACTTTAGTCATATTTTATTTTATCGGGCCGGATAAAATATATCACGCGTTCCCAACAATTTTGGGCCTTTAGAATAGATGTACAATCCCCAACATTAATTTAGGAGTCTCCGAAAATCATTTCGGGCTGTCATCCGCTAAATCGCCAATACCGGTAATTGGGCCCCGTTTGACCAACCGGTCAACTCCATGCCTTTCTTATGGTCCAAATAGAATATCCACCTCCATATAGATGTCATCTAGACCAAGATGAATATAATATGTGGTTCGGGAATTATCGGGCAGCCCCCCGGTCCCGGCGTGGGCCCCACATGCACTTTACTATTCACGTAAAAGAAATAATAAAAATTTACAATTACGCAAATTCATAAATCATCCTTCAAGGTTTATTACATAATTTACTAAAAGTAAATATGCTTGGGGGCGGTGCTACAAGTTCACCCCCCCTTAACGGGAATTTCGTCTCCGAAATTCACAACGATTATTCAAACAGAAATGCATACTGTTCCTTCATCGAGGCTTCAGTCTCCCAAGTTTCTTCTTCAACTCGGTCACTCTTCCAAAGGATTTTAACCATTGGAACTTTCTTGCTTCTTAGCTTCTTTACTTGCCTATCAAGTATCCTCACTGGTTGCACGGCGTAGTTCAAGTCTTCTCGTATTTCCACGGGTGGTTTCTCTAGTACATGAGATGGGTCCGGAATATACTTCTTAAGCATAGACACATGGAATACATTATGTATTTTCTCCAATTCCGGAGTCAATTGTAATCGGTATGCTACGGCCTCAATTCTTTCAAGAATTACAAATGGCCCTATGTAGCGTGGGTTAAGTTTCCCTCGGCTCTGAAATCGGATGATTCCTTTCCAAGGTGAAACTTTCAAAAATACCTCATCTCCAACCTTGAACTCTAGGGCTCTCCGGCGCTTATCGGCGTAGCTCTTCTGTCTATCCTGTGCCGCCTTAAGTCTGTCACGAATCATCTTCACCTTTGACTTGGTGATTTCCACCAGTTCCGTGCTCTCGAGTTTGGCCATGCCAACCTCCTCCCAACACAAAGGTGTACGACATCTCCTCCCATACAATGCCTCGTATGGAGGCATGCCTATACTCGCCTGATAACTGTTGTTATAGGCAAACTCCACGAGTGCCAAATGGTTGTCCCAACTCCCTTGGAACTCCAATGCACAAGCTCTCAGCATATCTTCTAATATCTGTATAACCCGCTCGGATTGCCCATCCGTTTGTGGATAAAAAGCTGTACTGAATTTCAGTTTTGTCCCCATAGATTCTGGGAACTTCGGCCAAAATCGTGATGTGAATCGCGGATCTCTATCGGATACAATGGTTATAGGAACTCCATGTAGCCTCACGATCTCATCCACATACAACTTGGCTAACCTTTCCAATGCATAGGTGGTGTTGATAGGTAGAAAGTGTGCACTCTTCGTGAGCCTATCAACCACAACCCATACGGCGTCATAGTTCTTAATCGTCCGTGGCAGCCCTACCACGAAATCCATAGTCACGTGTTCCCATTTCCATTCAGGAATGGATAATGGCTGTAACAACCCAGCTGGATGCTGATGTTCTGCCTTAACTTGCTGACAAGTAAGACACCTACTGATGTACTCGGCTATTTCTCTCTTCATACCCGACCACCAGTAACTTTCCTTCAAATCACGGTACATCTTCGTGCCTCCCGGATGCATGGCATATGCTGATGAATGGGCCTCCTCTAAGATGGACTTTCGGAGCCCATCATCCAACGTCACACACACTCGGTCACGAAATAATAAGAGACCATCGTCTCTTTCCCTGAAATCCTCAACCGGTCCCGCTAGCATGCGTTCCCGGACCTTCATGAGCTCTTCATCAGTTTGTTGACCCTTCTTGATCTCATCAAGTAATGTAGGTCTCACCTCGAATCTAGCTAACAAAGCACTGTCACTAGATACCTCCAATCGGGCTCTCAATGCCCTCAAACTAGTCAACAATGCCCCAGACGAATTCTTTCGGCTCAGGGCATCCACTACCACGTTGGCTTTACCGGGGTGGTACTCGATAACTAGATGGTAGTCTTTTATCAACTTCATCCACCGTCTCTGTCTCATGTTTAACTCTTTCTGAGTAAACACGTATTTCAGACTCTTGTGGTTAGTGTATATATGACATGTTTCTCCGTAGAGATAATGTCTCCAAATCTTCAATGCAAAAACCACTGCCCCCAACTCTAAATCATGAGTAGGATAATTTACCTCATGCTTCTTCAACTGTCGTGAAGCATAGGCAATCACCCTCCCATTCTGCATCAAGACACATCCAAGCCCTTGGATGCTCGCGTCACTATAGACATCGTACCCCATACCCTGTCGGGGTAATGCAAGTACCGATGCCTCGGTCAATCTCTTCTTTAGTTCAAGGAATCTCTTCTCACATCGGTCATCCCATACAAACTTGGCCCCCTTTCGAGTGAGCTTCGTCAATGGCGATGCCAAAACTGAGAACTTCTCCACGAACTTTCGGTAATACCCTGCCAATACAAGGAAGCTACATATTTCCTTGACGTTCTTTGGCCTCTCCCATTCAGTAATAGCCTCAATCTTTTTGTTATCTACGGCAATCCCTGATCCTGAAACCACATGCCCGAGAAAGCCAATCTCCCTTAGCCAAAATTCACATTTGGAAAACTTGGCATAGAGTTGCTTCTCCCGTAGTGTCTCAAGAACCAGTATCAAGTGCTCCTCGTGCTCTTCTTCACTCTTTGAGTAAATCAAGATATCATCTATGAACACAATCACAAACCGGTCCAAGTATTTATGAAATACTCGGTTCATCAAGTCCATAAATGCCGCCGGGGCGTTGGTTAGCCCGAATGACATAACTAGGAACTCGAAATGACCATACCTTGTGCGGAATGCACTATTCGGTATGTCATCCTCCTTTATCTTCAGTTGGTGGTACCCCGACCTCGAGTCAATCTTCGAAAACACCGTCGCTCCTCAGAGCTGATCAAACAAGTCATCAATCCTAGGCAAGGGATACCTATTCTTGATTGTGACCTTGTTCAGTTGACGATAGTCAATGCACATTCGAAGTGTTCCATCTTTCTTTTTCACGAAAAGGACCGGTGCTCCCCACGGAGAGTGACTCGGCCTTATGAAACCGTTATCCAATAGCTCTTGCAATTGGGTTTTCAACTCGTTAAGTTCAGCGAGTGCCATTCTGTATGGCGGTATAGAGATTGGTTTGGTGCCGGGTTCAACCTCGATCACGAACTCAATCTTCCTATCGGGTGGAAGCCCCGACAAGTCTTTTGGGAAGACATCCGGATACTTGCACACTACTCTCACATCATTGATGTCTATCTCTTCTTTGGTTTTGTCCACCACATACGCTAGGTATGCGTGGCATCCCTTTCTCATCATATTCCTCGCCCTCACGGCGGATATGATACAACTGTTTGATTTGCCTCTATCTCCCTCGAAGCATAAGGTCAACCCTTCACCGCCTTCGAGTTCAAGAATCTTTGTGTAGCAATCGACCCTAGCATGATGTTTCTCAATCCAATCCATCCCGAGGATTGCATCAAACTCGATCATACTCAGCGGTACGAAATCACACGTCAAGTCCTGTCCCTCCACCTCCACCTCACACGATGGATAGTGGCTATTTCTCTCGATATCATCCTCTAGAGGCATGGCCACCAATAGGGTTTGAGTCATCGGTACAAGTGGTCCGTTGAATCCGCTGTCGAACGCCTCACTCACAAATGATCGTTGCGCCCCGGTATCAATAAGGATCCTTGCGTCTCTCCCGTTTATCTTTAGTGTTCCTACATTCATAAGTAATGTAAGACACATTATCTAATTAATAGGCTTGTTTCTTAAGTCGTAGAGTATGTTGGTCGTGGTTCGGGTGAAGTCCGTTTGACACCCTCCCGAAATTCCCCGGTTTCTAACCTTTAGAACCGCTCTAGGACTAAACCAGGTGAAAGCCGGCCGCTTTTCACGAAAGCCGGCCGGTTTTCGTCTGCGAGACAAATCCCTGTATGTAAATCACGAAAGCCGGGCGGCTTCCACGAAAGCCGGCCGGTTTTCGTCGCCGCAGTTTTTTTTCATGGAATGGGTTTCGAAGCCGGCCGGTTTCTACGAAACCCGGCCGGGTTTCAGCAGCGCAGGAATCCCGAGGCCCAACGAAAGCCGGGCGGCTTTCAGCTGCGAGAAATTTTTCCGATTTAATGCTAACGAAAGCCGGGCGGTTCTCGGAGGAAGCCGGCCGACATCCGTTGCCGTGGTATTTTTCCCAATAAATCAAGACGAAAGCCGGGCGGCTTTCGTCAATGCCGGGCGGCATTCGTCCAGGGCGGGGATTTTCCTCCCCCTTTCCTCTACAAACCCGACCAAACCGTCGGGGTTATAAATTTTGCACATTTCAAACACTCCTATTGTATACAATGGAGTTAATAACATGAGTTTAAGATTTTACCCGCCACGGAGTCCGGGTTAGCACGTGCGTCCGCCTCCGTCATCGCATAGACCCTAGCCTGGGTCTTGCCTTGGTTCACGGATGGCGCGTTACTTGTACTTGGCCCTCCGTACGCCGTGCTCGCGTGAAGTGCCCCTGCTCGGTTCCTACTTTCCGTAGTCCCGCTGCTAGGTCCTGCACCCATGGCTCGCCCGAGTTGTGGGCAGTTGATCTCAAGTGCCTCGTCTCCCCGCATTGGTAGCACCTAGGGGGATCGCGGCACTTGCCCGCGTGGTTCCTCTTGCAGTTATTGCACCTGCTAATGCCCGAGCCTTGCGACCTCGAGCCTTGCCCTCCTGGGCCTTGGTTTCCCCTAGATGGTGGTGCGGGCGTTCTGAAAGACCCACCTCCCCCGTGGTTCCCCTTCTTGCTAGAACCTTGGGGGCCGGTGTTCTCCCATTTTCTCTTCTTCGCCTCCTCGACGTTTTTCAGTTTTCTTTCTTCCCATTCCTTCTCCCCTTTCAGGCCTTGCTCAACCACTTGACTAAACGTCATGTTGGGCAATTGTGTTGCCCGCTCACGCACGTCTAAGTCTAAAGCATCCCAAAAGTGATTCACCATCCGGTTCTCATCACAAGCATACTCCGGTATGAACTCCGCGAGCTCCCTGAACTTGTGCTCAAGTTGCCTCACGGTATACTTGCCTCCTTGGGTCAAGTTGGTGTATTCTCTCCTCTTCAAGTTCACCTCGAAGTCGGAGTAGTATTGGTTGAAGATGTTGGGAAATTGATGTAACGTACCTCGAAAGTACGGCAGCGGAAGTTTAAAATTTTTCAAACAGATCTTCCCTGATTATGACAAAATAACGAATATGATAATAATAACAGATCTGAGTTAGAACTCACAGATCTTCCAGCCTAGCGGTGATAATCCTTGACCTTTGGTATCCACGTGATTTCTCCTTCTTGAAAGAACGGTTAGATCTCCCTAAGAGAAAGGCTAGGAAATCTCTTCGCAGGGAAATAAACTGTTAATTCTGAATCTAAAAACTGGTCTATGAATTATGAAGGAGGATGGTGTATTTATACTAGTTCTAAACTAGTTTTCCAATCACAATGAAAGTCTTACTCATTAATGAGTTCTAGTCCAACTAGGCTCAATAAATATTGTACTTAATTAATTAAATAAATCAATATAAATGATTGTTAGAGGGGAGGATGGCTCACGCCACTCCTTCCTCTCCTAATATTATTTATATTCTAATTTTCCTTTAATTCTAAATTATAAAGAAAATATCAACTTTATTTAATTAAAATTACATCTTAATTAAGTATAATAAATCTAATTTATCAAACTTAATTAATTCTATCAAATAGAACTTTCCTTCAACATGATGAATTAAATATATTAATCTAATTAATAATTAACTCATCTTATTTTCAGCATTATGAATTAAATATTATTTAATCCAATTAATAATATTTAATTCCTTCTAACAATTCAATCGGAAGGTATAATCACTTGTTGTGTGACCCATAGGGCCTTGTATATTAAGCACTAATCAAATTAAGGTCTTAGTAGAATCCCTAGACGATTTACCAGACAAACTTAACATATAAGGACGTTTGCGAGGACTATTCAAACTCCCTGTAATATAGAGTTCATAGTGATACGGTCCTTTCATTCAGTGAACATTCAACTAAGTCTAGAACATGATATAGTGTCTATCCTAATAACTTAGTCTCTGTCTCTCAATCTTTCTAGATGATCCATAACGATCATATTCGATATCCAAAACGAATATATCTTTGCATTGGCCAATGACTTTATGATCCATCTAGATATGAGAAGTAGAATGTTCTCTCTTAATCTATTATGAGGAATGAATCCTTTCTTGGCTCAACTACTACTCCATGTGCTTCGTGATGCACCCAACACATGCCGTATCTACCCCGATGGGAGTGCAAGCGTTGGTCATGGTCAAAGTACATCACTCCGCACATGTAGTACGTATTGACCTCAAGTCGGAGGACTATTACACTACTCTATACGCCGATAATCCCATAGACACATGAATAGAACTTATCAAATGGTTTCTCGGTGGGTATGCCAATATTCTCTAAAATATCTATGTGACCATCATGAATTACAGGAACTCATAGTTGTGAGATCAACTATACTTTCTAAAAATATGATGCAGTCCACATACCAATCTTATCGCATATCATCAATATCCCATTCTTGATGATCATTGATTGGGGCTATTTTAGAACCTTATGTTATATCATATAAGCTCCCACTTACTTATTGACAACATAAGTCCAAGGGAACACAATTATGAATAAGATATTGACAATCGAAATACTTAATCATCGATGTGTAATACCGTATATATCAAATATATAAAACTGAATGTGATCAAGTACATATATCTCTAAAAAGTGATTGTCGCTAGGACATATATACTAACAATCTCCCACTTGGCCTAGTGCCAATCACCAATGCGTCTAACACCTAGACTCTCAAAAGTCTAGTATGTTTCTCACATCTCAAAGTGAATGGGCCAGCCAAATTGTCCTCTACGGGAAGGTGTTCTATTGCAACATTTCCTCTTGCTATTTGTTCTCAAAACATGATAGCACACAGGTATTTTCTAGTTCCTTACTTTGCATCTTGGTTCCTTAGCTTGTGCAAATGCACCGGTACAGTCACAATAACAATTATTGGATAACTGTCACTAGGAACTATCCTTATTTCTTTAAGGAACTAATGTATCTAAACGCTTACCTATGTTGCATCAAATGCTACAATTTACTAGGTTCTAGTTGTCGAATTTACAATAGTTTCTTACTTGCAACTATTGCAGCATTACTATTACATTGAGACTAAAAACATATACTGACTGTGACTCGTAGTTTTTCTTATGAAACTAGTGCTAGAATAATTAAACTCTACTAGTTCTTTCTGTCTACCAGAAACAAAAAGATATTCATGAAGATTTTGGGTGACCATTCTTTCACGAACTTCAATGAGGGGATATCATTCTCTATGATCAACATATATGATTATAAAGACCACGTTATCCTTGTTGCGCACTCTAAACACGCAAGCACCCTCATTTCATTTGATGAGTTCAAACGATTTGACTATTTCATCAGAATTAACACTTCAACTCCCAGAGGCTTGTTTTAGCCCATAAATAGATTTCTCCAATTAACATATTGAATTAGAATTTGATATGGATATAAAACCTTCAAGCTGTACCATGTACACCTCCTCCTTGAGGTTTCCATTAAGGAAAGTGGTTTTGACATCCATTTGTCAAATCTCATAATCATATTGAGCAGCTATAACAAGCAAAATCAAAATGGACTTGAGTTTTGCAACTGGTGAATAGGTATCACTATAGTCAATTCCTTTTCTTTGACTATAACCTTTAGCCACTAGCCTAGCTTTGTATTTTCTCACCTTGCCTTCAGCATTAATTTTCTCCTTAAAAATCATTTTGCATCCAATGGGTCTAACCCAACAGGCAAGTCAACCCAGTTCCATACTTGATTGATACACATCGAGTCCAATTTTGATTTTATGGCTTCTTGCCACCTCTATGAATCAACATCTAATATTGCTTCTATGTAGGTCTCAGGTTCATCCGTATCAGGAATCTTAACATCATCATGATCCTCAATGAGGAAGCCTAACCTAGTTAGTTCATGATGAATCCTAGTAGACCCGCAAAGTTGAATGTTTTGCGTTTTGTTCAGGCTGTTCATTCTGATCGTGAAGAGGTTCTCTTTCATTGGACTATCCAATGCTTAGAGAGTTTTCTCGTGCTACACTTTTAAGTGTTTCCAGCGAAAGAGAAGAGGGTACAGAAGGAATGACAACCATGCCATTACTTTCTTCATAAGAATCACTTGCTGGTGCGAAGCGCTTCCTATATAGCTCCCACTAGCTGAAGGATATCCTCCTAGAGACATTCTTCGACTTAATTCTCCCACTGAATCCTTCGTCAGACCATCTAACAAATCTTCATTCTCTATGTTACTTCAGCTTTCAATTTGATTAGTGCACATTTCTTTACATATGTAGGGCAACCCGTATTTAATATGTGAAGAAAGTGTCTTTTATTATACTATAACTCATATAGTACATTTTGCACTAATCAAACTATTCAGAATGTAAATTGAGATTTATAGCGTGTACCCTCAAAAGAATGTTTGGAAGAGAAAATGAATTCATCATAGATCTAGCCATGTCTAACAAATCCCTATTTCTCCTTACAAAAACGCCATTCTTCTAAGGTGTTCTGGAGGAGTTCATTATGACCGAATTCTTTGACCTTTTAAATAAATCAAAAATTTTACTTAAGTACTCTTTGGTTTGCTATCCTTTTTTTCTAGAAAAGGTTTATTAGTCAAGTTGCTTGAAAAACAAGAATCACAATTTCCATATGACTCAAAAACAAATGGTGTTAAATAATCTAAATCATTTAACGTTGCTATTCTTGTTTAATTAATTTGACCAAGTTTGCAATGTCATAGATAGGTAGTAATTTTTCTGATTACTTAATCGAGATCCTTTTATTTTATTCATTTAATATCTAATATGTCGATTGATAATTAACCATTCATAAGAAAAGCATTTCCACAACAACACCATTTTATGAAAATAACAATTATTATTAGCAAAATGGAAATAGAAATCTTTTAATGTCTAACATATGAATTGAAATAATCTTCTTGGTAATAGAAGGAATAAAATAACAATTATTTAATTCTAATCTAAAACCACTGGGCAAATCTAAACTATAAGATCCTATCACGTTCAGCAGCAATTTTGCTCCAGCCCTCACGCGTAGGTCAATTTTACCCAGTCCAACTGCTACACTGCTTCTCAGGCTTCTGTACATTTTTACAAATGTGTAAGCCATAAGTTGTATCTAATACTTTAACAATGAGAGTTAGTTATATACATATTTATTTAATGATAAAAATACCTGAGCTTGAAGCACCCGATGCTTTGGCTAGATTAGCCTTATACAGCTCACAATCTCTCTTCCAATGCCCCTTCTCTTTGCAGTAGAGGCAAACATCCTTTGCAACCTTTGGCTTCATATGACCTCCACCTTTAGGCTTCAGAGCTGTAGGAGTAGGTCCAACCTTACCTTTCTTCTTTTGCTTATTCTTGTTCTTAGAACGAGACTTAGCACTAGAGCTTACCATAAGAACAATCTTTCCTTTAGAGGTTGAGGCTTCATAAGACTTGAGCATGTTATGGAGTTAAGGCATGGTCGCTTTCGTTTTGTTCAAATTATAATTCACAATGAAGTTAGTAAATGAACTCGGAAGCGAATATAGGATGATAGCAGCTGAGACACGATCCTCAAACTTAATTCCGGTGGTAGCAACTCTTTCAATTAAGCCAATCATTTTGAAGACGTGCTTAGACACGTTGCCACCCTCTTGAAGCCTACACTTGAAAATGTCTGTTAAGAAGTTCATACTCTAGAGTCTGACTTTCTGAATCAAACAGATTTTTCAAGTGTTCAAGCATCTCGAAGGCGCTCATCCTATCGTGTTGCCTTTGCAACTCCATAGACATTGCAGCCAACATAACACATTGCACAGTTTTAGCATCAGTGACGTGTTTCTCTCGAGCAGTCAGGTCAAACGTGGCAAACTCAGGAGAGTTGGCATCAGGAATCTTGGGTACCGGTGTGTGTAACACATACTCAATATTTTCTTGTCTAAGAACTAAACGCACATTTCTTTCCCAGTCAAGAAAGTTTGGTCCAGTAAGCTTGCATGTATCCAGGATACTTCTCAATGATAAATTCGACATTCCTAAAAGCCTAAAGAAGTTCAAATAGAATGAAATTAAAATCATATATTAATTCCTATGATCACATCTAGTTAACTAAATAATATGGACTTTTAATTATTTAGCTCCCACTATTTTTACATGCTCTTTGACCCCAATAAAAAAGAACATGGATTGTTTTCACAATCATAGTGGCCAAGATCCACATTCATACTATTACAGTCCCAACTTGGGCTGATCACTGCAATAATATAATGGGTAGGTCCCTAGACCAATTGCGTCCAAGCAATTCTCGGTTGATCAATTTTTAATTGATCGACATCCCTAAATTAACACTGACGCTTGGGCGACTCGAGCTAATTTAAGTAAGTCAAAACCATCACACGATCACAAACAATTGTACCTATAAATTAGTTCTATATTTTGTCGAATGGAATAAACACTTGGGTGAAATATTCTTCAACGAAAAAATATTTCTACTAATTTAATTATGATGGGTGATGTCGTTATCCCAGATAAAACTTAAATTTTAATTTATGAGGAACGTTTAGCGGGATATTAATAAACTTAATCAAGATGCTAATAACATATTATCAAATAATATGTTAATGAGATCTAACTCAAACATACTCCGTATAAAATTAAAGCATGCAATATAAATCTAATTTATAAACAAATATAATCAACAATTAATATCAGCATGCTAAAAACGAATGATAATAACATAATTATCAATCAAATCAAATTTGTTGAAATTAATTAAATTGCCTTTTAACTCTAATTAAAAAGCTTAATTTTATTAAAACATTCCTTAGGTAACGTTATAGCAGTAAAAGATTCCAACTTATACGTAGTATCAAACTAAGTAGAGTCCATAGCAAAACACTACCCCTTTATTGTGCACTGCCACACAACGTCCCAATTATTAAAAATAATTTAGGGCTATTGTTAAAAGAATTACAAACAGATCCTACTCCTAGAGACTATCTATTAACAAAAAGAAACTCTTAGAACAACGGATCGAAAACGTTTCGTAGCAAAGTTTATCTAATTTCTAAAATAGCCTTTGAACCAAATTTCTAAAACAGGGCAGCAACACAAATACATCGCAAATTGCGGCGCTAGATAGATCTTCAAACCGAGAAATCAAATTTGATTTCTAAAGAGTATGTCAGATCTAGCTAATTGGAAATCACACGTGGCAATTTTTGACCTCAATCTGAAAGATCGATTGCAATTTCAATTTCAAAAAAATTAATACGGAGTACGTTATGATAAAACCGAGCAGCACAAAAAAACAATTCGTTCCAATCGTGTACTCAAATCAGAATAGATTTCACAGATAAAAATATCTAAAATTCGTATAATGTCATTAAAATCAGTTTGGCTCTGATACCACTGTTGGGAAATTGATGTAACGTACCTCGAAAGTACGGAAGCGGAAGTTTAAAATTTTTCAAACAGATCTTCCCTGATTATGACAAAATAACGAATATGATAATAATAACAGATCTGAGTTAGAACTCACAGATCTTCCAACCTAGCAGTGATAATCCTTGACCTTTGGTATCCACGTGATTTCTCCTTCCCGAAAGAACGGTTAGATCTCCCTAAGAGAAAGGCTAGGAAATCTCTTCGCAGGGAAATAAACTGTTAATAGTGAATCTAAAAACTGGTCTATGAATTATGAAGGGGGATGATGTATTTATACTAGTTCTAAACTAGTTTTCCAATCACAATGAAAGTCTTACTCATTAATGAGTTCTAGTCCAACTAGGCTCATTAAATATTGTACTTAATTAAATAAATAAATCAATATAAATGATTATTAGAGGGGAGGATGGCTCACGCCACTCCTTCCTCTCCTAATATTATTTATATTCTAATTTTCCTTTAATTCTAAATTATAAAGAAAATATCAACTTTATTTAATTAAAATTACATCTTAATTAAGTATAATAAATCTAATTTATCAAACTTAATTAATTCTATCAAATAGAACTTTCCTTCAACATGATGAATTAAATATATTAATCTAATTAATAATTAACTCATCTTATTTTCAGCATTATGAATTAAATATTATTTAATCCAATTAATAATATTTAATTCCTTCTAACAATTCAATCGGAAGGTATAATCACTTGTTGTGTGACCCATAGGGCCTTGTATATTAAGCACTAATCAAATTAAGGTCTTAGTAGAATCCCTAGACGATTTACCAGACAAACTTAACATATAAGGACGTTTGCGAGGACTATTCAAACTCCCTGTAATATAGAGTTCATAGTGATACGGTCCTTTCATTCAGTGAACATTCAACTAAGTCTAGAACATGATATAGTGTCTATCCTAATAACTCAGTCTCTGTCTCTCAATCTTTCTAGATGATCCATAACGATCATATTCGATATCCAAAACGAATATATCTTTGCATTGGCCAATGACTTTATGATCCATCTAGATATGAGAAGTAGAATGTTCTCTCTTAATCTATTATGAGGAATGAATCCTTTCTTGGCTCAACTACTACTCCATGTGCTTCGTGATGCACCCAACACATGCCGTATCTACCCCGATGGGAGTGCAAGCGTTGGTCATGGTCAAAGTACATCACTCCGCACATGTAGTACGTATTGACCTCAAGTCGGAGGACTATTACACTACTCTATACGCCGATAATCCCATAGATACATGAATAGAACTTATCAAATGGTTTCTCGGTGGGTATGCCAATATTCTCTAAAATATCTATGTGACCATCATGAATTACAGGAACTCATAGTTGTGAGATCAACTATACTTTCTAAAAGTATGATGCAGTCCACATACCAATCTTATCGCATATCATCAATATCCCATTCTTGATGATCATTGATTGGGGCTATTTTAGAACCTTATGTTATATCATATAAGCTCCCACTTACTTATTGACAACATAAGTCCAAGGGAACACAATTATGAATAAGATATTGACAATCGAAATACTTAATCATCGATCTGTAATACCGTATATATCAAATATATAAAACTGAATGTGATCAAGTACATATATCTCTAAAAAGTGATTGTCGCTAGGACATATATACTAACAGAAGAATTCCTGTCAGAAATTCTCCCAAGTTACGGCCTCACCGTACTTCCCCTTGACACCGTCCCACCATGTGGACGCCATCCCTTCTAGCAACCTCGTTGCTACTCTCATCTTTATGTTTGGCGGCAGCTGCATATCAAGGGCCGCTTCATTGAACCTCTTGATCCACTCCGCCGCAACGGATATATCTCCCGTTACATCGAACGGTTTACACCCCAAATCCCTTGCTTCCTTGAGGTACTTCGAGATCCTTATTATCGAGACCTCGACGCCTCGATCTACTCGGGACTCTACATGTCCCCTAGAACCCGATGGCTTCCCCTTCTTGAAGCCCCTCCCAAAGCACGCCTTGCCCGGCGCCTTTGGCGATCCTGTTGAAATTGACGGAGTAGTTCCTCCATCCTTTCCAGAGCGTCATCATCGTCGCTCCCCTCACTAGCATCATCATACTCCCCATCATATGGGGTCTCAACCGGCTCAGTTCCCGGTTGATACGTCGAATCCTCCTCGGACTCATAGGACTCGTTGACTGTTTCAACATAACTGTCACTCACGGTTTGATCTTGGCCTCCACGGCCCTGTCCTCTGGACACCCTAGAAGCCCCTCTACTGCCTTGCACGGATCCTCCCGGTGCTCGGCCCGTCGGGTTCCTTCTAGTTACTTTCCCGGTACGTTCCTGATGGAGTATATGAGTCTGAGGCTCTGAGCCCCCGGACCCACATACTCAGAAGAATAGAAAGCACAAGACACCGAGTGGCGCCCACGTCGGCCAAGGGACCCCCGTCGGCCGAGAAGGTGCCAACTCAGATTATGGTCCTGAGCCCAAGGAACCCGGGTGCCCTCGTCGGCCGTGCCCTCGTCGGCCGTGCCCTCGTCGGCCACGCCCTCGTCGGCCACGGAGACCTCACAGAACCGGATTTTATACTTACTCATTCGTACAGCCCATTAGTGGCTTTGTATTCGGCCCAGTAGCGGTCCAGTTGTAAATGGGCCTCCCAAGCCCAAGGCTTGGGAGCCCAGCCCGTATGTTCTCTATAAATACTCACCTTGGGAGTAGTTATAGGGGTTAAAAAAATTCATTCTATTGAAGCATACTATTGCACTTCTCTCTCTAGCTCTCACTTCTCTCTAGATATACTCTATCATTTGGTACTCTCGTTGAGAGCTAGAACAATCAAGTTAGCACCCTTCGTCGCTACCAAGCACAGCTAACCACTGATCATGGGAAGAACTAAATCAAACCGCAACCTCGTCAGCAAGGTCATCCCTGAGGACCAAGAGCCCAGGGAGCACGATGAGGACGCCACGGCCGACCAGGTCGGCGGAGGGTACATCTTCCAGGAGGCCTTCAACTTCACGGCGGACCTCCGCAACCAACTCAACGGCGGAGCCCCTGACGCCCGCATCGGCTTGGACAAGAAACGAGCTGAGAAGACGGACCACGCCCCGGCCCAGCCTATGGCCGCGGCCTCTCCGTCCGTGGATCCTCAGGTCCAGGCCGCGCTGTCGGTCATCATCGCCAGCCTGGCTCAGAACCCCACCGTCCTCGGCGCACTCTTGCCAAGGACCGGGGGGAACGTCACTCCACCTCCTCAGCCCCAACCATTGGCCGTCCAGATAGGCAACAATGAGGGGGTGGTTGCCCAGGACACGGCGTCGTCCCACTCCCACCCTGCTTCCCCTCTTCGGCCTGGGCAGACCCCAGCGCGTGGAAAAGCCTCTGCCTTCAACAGGCTAGGCGCAACGCACCGTCGTCCGGTTTCGGAGAGGATGGCGGGACGGATTGGTGAGCCTCGTCCTGGCTCGCCGAGGGAAAACTTGGGGTCTGTGTCCCGGACAGCGGACCAGCCCCGCCCGGACAAGGGCAAGGGAAAGTTGCACGAAGACGACGGGCGCCACCGGATCAATGCGGCTCACGACGAGCGCATGAGGAACCAGCCGGGCGCCGCTGCGGCCGCCAGGGACCCCCGGGATGAAGTCATCGCCCAACTGGAGAGGAGGCTGGCTCAGATGGAGGCCAAGCAGTCGGCCAACATCCCTACGGCCGGCGCCTCCAACGACCCCGGCCTCAACGCGCTCATGAACAAGGTTAGCGCCCTGGAGAGGGAGCTGGCCGAGGGGCGGGGTGACCCCATCATCCAGGTCAGGACCAGGACCCCTTTCACCAACAGGGTCCTCTCGGCCACCATCCCGGAAAAGTACAGGGGAAACGCCATCAAGTCCTACGACGGCCGATCAGACCCCCAGGAGCACTTCAGCCGCTATCAGAACAATATGCTGATGGTGAACGTGTCGGATGAATATCTCTGCCGTTGGTTCCTCTCTACTCTCGAGGGGCCAGCGTACGAGTGGTTCAACGCGCTCCCCGAAGGGAGCATCGACTCATGGCAAGATCTTGCCCAACGCTTCCTCACCCACTTCGTCGGGAGGAAGCGTGCGAAGAAGTATTTCACCCACCTCCTCTCCGTCAAGCAGCAGCATGATGAGTCCCTCCGATTGTTCATTGATCGTTGGACGAGGGAGACCGAGGAAGTCGAGGGGGCCGACGAGCGCACCCTCCTCGCCTTGTATCAAGGAGCCCTCCGCAGCTCCCCGTACGCTAGGAGCCTCATCACCGACCCTCCGAGGTCGTACGCCAAGGCGCTCCAGCGCGGAGGCTTGTACGCCGACGCCGACGAGCTCCACAATCACAAGAAAGAGGGGGGCCATCCCTCCACGAAGACAAATCCTTCGCCGGCCCCGGGTCCGTCCCCGGCCGGCCAGGGTGCCCAGGGCCGTCACGGCTCTGGTGGATAGAGTAAGAAAGATCGTCACTGGCGACCGAGGTTGGAACGGCCGGGGGTTGCCCTCACTCACCCGGTCGGCATCATCCTCGACTATGCCGAGAAGCATGGCCTCATCGAGCAGGCTCCTCGGCCGGCCGAGGAGGTCCTTGCCATCCAGCAGGGCGGCACATACTGCCGGTTCCACAAGAACTCGTCGCACAACACCGACGATTGCATCACGCTGAAGAAGGCCATCGAGCGCCTTATTCGCCAGGGGGAACTCTCCCAGTTTGTTAAAGGTGGCCCACGCAAAAACACATGGGTGAACACCGGCAAACATGGGGGCGAACCCTCTGCGAAGAAGCGGGAGATTGGTAGGCTCAGCGACGACGAGGACTTCGAAGAGCCCCTGCCAAAGAAGAATCACATTCACCTCATCGTGGGTGGGAACACTGGGGGGGACTCCGCCACTCAGAGAAAGAAATGGGCCCAATCCCTCTACATTGGGGAGGTGTCCCACGTTCCCCCCCAGCCGAAGAAGCAGCGAACGGAGGCGATCACCTTCACCAACAAGGATTTGCCTCCGGGTACGGAATCACACATGGACGCCCTCGTCATCCGGTGTGAGATCGGTGACTCCATCATCCACCGCACTTACATCGATACGGGGAGCTCCGTCAACGTGATGTACCTGGATACCTTCAAGCAGCTGAAGCTGGATAGAGCTCTGTTGAAGCCGATCAAGACACCGTTATCCGGCTTCACCGGGGACTCTATCGACGCCGAGGGCACGATAGTCCTCCCCGTGGAGGTCGGTGACGGCCCCCACCGCGCCAGGATTGACATGGAGTTCATGGTGGTCAACCTCCAGTGCGCCCACAACCTGATCTTGGGGCGACCAGCGCTGGAGGACTTGGAGGCCATCATCTCCATGAAGCACTTATGTCTGAAGTTCCCCACCAATGACGGCATCGGCTACGCCAGAGGAAACCAGAGGATAGCCAGGGCGTGCTACCTCAAACTGACGAGGCCGGCCGAGAGGGAAGGCCAGAGGATAGACACCATCACGGCAGCCGTTGCCAAGGACGAGGAGAGGCCACATGCGGAGCCGGCCGAGGAGGTCGAGGAAATCCCTCTGGATGCCTCCCGGCCGGAGCGGGTTCTTAGAGTCGGGAAGCAGCTCCCTCAGGACCAACGAGATGCCATCCTCCTCGTCCTGCGGTCATACGTCGTTGTCTTCGCGTGGGGCCCGGACGACATGCCAGGCATCAACCGCCAGGTGATTACTCACCGGCTGACCGTCGATCCGGCCTCCACGCCCATGAAGCAGAAGCGGCGCTACTTGTCCGCCGACCGGCGGGACTTCGTCAAAGGGGAGGTCGCCATGCTCCTCTCAATCAAACACATTAAAGAGGTAAAGTACTCGACGTGGTTGGCCAACGTCGTCCTCGCCCAGAAACCGCCAACATTCAGGATGTGTGTTGATTACACTGACCTGAACAAGGCATGCCCCATGGACCCGTTCCCTCTCCCCAACATTGATCAGATGGTGGACGAGACGGCGGGGTGCGAGCTGATGTCGTTCCTTGACGCTTTCAGAGGGTACCACCAAATCTCCATGCATGAAGATGACGATGAGAAGACGGCATTCATGACCCCAGAGGGAATCTTTTGCTACCTCGTCATGGCCTTCGGACTCAAAAACTCCGGCGCCACCTATACTAGGATGGTGGCCAAAATCTTCAGGGCGGTCCTGGGCCGGACGATGGAGGTATACGTCAACGATATGATCGTCAAGAGCAGGCAGGCCTCCTCCCACGCAGACGACCTCAGGGAAATCTTTGAAATCATGAAGGAGTTCAGGCTCCGCCTCAACCCCAAGAAGTGCGCCTTCGGCGTCCAGGGCGGCAAGTTCCTCGGCTACATGGTCAGCCGGAAAGGCATCGAGATAAACCCGGAGAAGACACAGGCCATCATCAACATGGAGCCGCCCCGCAACGTCAAGGAAGTACAGCGACTGACGGGGCGCCTGGCGGCCCTGAACCGGTTCCTCTCCAGGTCAGCCGAGAGGGAACTTCCCTTCTTTCAGATCATGCGCAAAGCCAACAGCTTCAAGTGGACGACGGAGTGCCAAGAAGCGTTCGAAGAGTTGAAGAGGTACCTGTCGTCCCCGCCCGTGCTCTCCAAGCCCAAAGACGGCGAAACCCTCTTCTTGTACTTAGGGGTGAGCATGTCGGCCATCAGCTCCGTGCTCATCCGTGAGGACAAAGGGGTGCAAAAGGCCATCTTCTACATCAGCAAGACACTCAGGGAGGCCGAGCTCAGGTACTCCCCCATTGAGAAGACGATGCTGGCCATCGTCCACACGGTGAAGAAGCTGGGACACTATTTCCAGGCCCACGCCGTCCACGTACTGACCCAGCAGCCTCTCGGCGCACTCATGAGGAGCCCCACCAGCTCCTCTAGGATGGTGAAATGGGCAATCTTCCTCAACCAATTTCAAATTGAGATCAAGCCAAGGCCGTCTATCAAAGGGCAAGCCTTGGCCGACTTCGTCACTGAATGCACGGCAAGGGAGACGGCCGTCGCCAACCCCGGGCCGGAGCCGGACGATACATGGATCCTATTCACTGACGGCTCGTCGGCCGCAAAATCATGCGGTGGCGGCGTTGTCCTCATATCCCCTGAAGGATTCAGAGCTTACTATGCCATCCGCTTCAACTTCAGGGTATCCAACAACGAAGCTGAGTATGAGGCCCTCCTCAGCGGTCTCAGACTCGCCGCCGGCCTCAAGGCCAAGCACCTCAAAATCAAGTGCGACTCCAAGCTGGTAGTGGGCCAGGTGGGGGGATCGTACGAAGCAAAGGAAGGCCGGATGAAGCAGTACAAACAAGCAGCGGAGGAGCTGCTGAAGGCGTTCGAAACCCACGAGATCACACAGATCCCAATGGCCGAGAACGCCGAGGCCGACATCCTCTCCAAACTCAGCTCGGACACCCCGGAGCACATCTCCCAGTTGGCCAAAATCGAGGAGTTGAGCATGTCCAGCATCCATGCCAGCCCCGTCTTGTGCGTCCAACAGCGACCAGAGGACTGGATCTCCGACATCGTCACCTTCATCATGACGGGGGAGCTGCCCCCGGACGAGGAGAGGGCCAAACTTGCCAAACTCAGGGCCCCAAGCTACACCATCGAAGATGGCAGACTCTACAAACGATCCTATAATGGCACTCTCCTCCGATGCCTGCACCAGGACGAGGCCGACATGGCCATGGAAGAAGTTCATTGTGGCGTCTGCTCCTCGCACCAGGGCCCTTTTCGCATGTCCCGACGCCTCGTCTTCCAGGGCTTCTTCTGGCCGACGATGGCGCGAGACTGTGCGGACCTGGCCAGGAGGTGTACCACGTGCCAGGTACTCCAGAAGGCCCCTGGTCGGCCAGCCGTCAACTACGCCCCCGTCAGCACCGCAATTCCATTCTCCAGATGGGGGATTGACCTGGTCGGCCCCCTGCCCAGAGCCGCCGGGAACAACCGCTACATCATCGTCGTCGTCGACTACTTCACCAAGTGGGTCGAGGCGGAACCCCTGGCCAGCATCACGGGGGCCAGATGCCAAAAATTTGTTTACAAGAACATCATCACACGCTTCGGCGTCCCCCAGGAGATTATATCAGACAACGGCACCCAATTCGAGGCAGCCCCTTTCCAGGAGCTCCTCCGGGAGTTTGGGGTAAAGCACCGTTTCTCCTCCGTTGCCTACCCTCAGGGCAACGGGCAGGTCGAGAACGCCAACAGAACAATCATGGAGGGGCTGAAGAAGAAACTCCAGGCCGCAGGAGGTAGTTGGGTCGACGAGCTCCCCAACATCCTGTGGTGCTACAGAACCACGCCGAGGAGGGCGACAGGTGAAACGCCTTTCGCCCTATGCTACGGCTTTGAGGCAAAGGCGCCCATGGAAGTTGCCATCCCCAGCCGACGGGTGGAACAATACGAGCCTGACGCCAACGAAGAAAGCATGAAGATTGACCTGCACCTGGTCGATGAGAGGCGTGAGCAAGCTTACGTCCGAGCAGAGAACTACCGGCGTCAAGTAAAATCATACTATGATGCCAAGGTACGTTCCCGGGAATTTCAGGTGGGGGACTACGTCCTCCGCCGAAGGGAAGTAAGCCAGCCGACAGAGGGTGGCAAGCTAGCATTGAAGTACGAAGGGCCCTACATCGTCAGTGCCGTGGTCAAACCCGGCACCTACAAGCTTAAACGCCCGAATGGGTCCAATGTACCACGAACGTGGAATGTACACCATCTGGTGAAGTTTTATCAGTAATCCGAAGGAGGTGCATATGGCGAAGCCCTCACCCCTTAACGGGTTACTGATTGAACGCCACCCTCGGCCTCGAGCCACTTATGAATAAAATCATGTTCCTCTTGATTTTTTCTCTGGAATTTAAAGTAAAAACATTAGCAGGTGCCCTCATCGGCCACCTTAGAGCAAAAGGCTCAGGTATGGCCGACGGGGCCCCTTGCACTTGTAGCCTACGATCGACAAGATCAGGCGTTCCATTGTATCTTGTATCAGCGAAGGGCTCAGGTCTAGCTGAGAGAGCACATCGTCCTGGCCCCGTAAGCCTAGAAGTGAAACGCTCAGGTATGGACGACGATGTCCCCAGGACGAGGGGCCCGCAAACGGCCCACGTCTTGAAACGAGAAGCTTACCGCGTCGTCCACGCGCCAGATCGCAGGACGACATGCCTGAAATCATGGCCGAGGTGACAAAATCCCAAAACTCAGGGATGGGCAACGACAGCCGTTGGAAACCGACCAAAAGTCTAGCCCGCGTCATAAATAGGCGACGGGACCCGCCCTGAGATCACGGACGTTATAAACGAAGTCCGAACCGGCCGAAGGACGAGCACACCCTTCGACCGAAGCCTGAAAGAAGGATACTCCTCGAAAAAGGGGACGGAAACGAAATATATATATATATATAAGGGAAAAAGAGGGAAGCCGACGGCTGTGCGTACTAGCCGGCCTCGAGCAATGAAAAAATAAAATCCCCATAATTCAGGCCCAACTAGGCCAAGTACATATCAGTTGAACACAAGTGTAGTACCACTAACAGGTGACATGGACGATACGTCCACACACCACAAGGGAATGGTCAAGGCCGAAGCATACGCCTATAAAACCCTAACCGAATCGGTTGGGTGACACGCGAGAGGTAACCTTCATCGGCCACAGCCCCATGAAGCACCAACGCTTGGTATGAAATGAAGAATCACAATCCTGAGGATAACCAGGACGAAGCGGGCACTTATCACACCCGCGGGAGAATCAAGCAATCAAGAAACAATCCCTACTGGCCACAGCATCCCGGATGGCCGATACAGGCACTGAAACCCAGGCTGTTGGTCAGGCGAAAGTTCTTTGGGGATTTGTCCAAGTGTTTACCAAACACTTAGAGAAAATTCTGAGGAAAAAGGTTCCTCAAGAAGGAACTATGTCTTAGCCGATGAAGGTAGGGCCATCTCTTTGGGAAAGCAAGGGACACCCTCATCGGCCACAAGCCAGACCTTGGCCGATGAAGGTATGGCCAACTCTTAGCCGGCAGCGGTACCGCAAAGAGGGAACTATGTCTTACACTTATACCTTGTTGAAAAATCTCTAAGTACTTAAATGGAGAAACTCTAGATGAAGCGGGTACCTGTATACTCGAAGGCCGTTAGCTACCTACGCCTTGCATGTGTACTTAGAAAAATTCTAAGTTCAAAAAAGTAAGTTCAAGGTGCCCCTATCGGCCACAACGCAAGGATGCAGGCCGACCTTCCTGATGAGATCAGGAACGAGGGGACACGACGGCCATGAAAAACACTGGGCCGACAACGACATTGGTTCAACATTTGGGAAATCTCCCAAATCATTTGTCAATAATGAGGAGAGATTCAATACCAGGACGATGAGAACACCTCTCCACTTGAAGTTAGACACTTAGAAACATTCTAACAAAAAAGAAGAATGGGACAACACCAGGATGGAGCGGACACCACGGTCAGGGACGGAAAGGAAAGCACTTAAGTGGATCCAAAACACTTAGGAAATTCCTGAATAAATCCTAAGTGTTACGACAGCAAAGAAACACCGGACAGGCCGACCAAGCCACCAGACCGGAAAGAAAGCACCTAAGTGGACCCAAAACACTTAGGAAATTTTTGAATAAATCCTAAGTGTTATGATAGTAGAGAAACGACGGCAAGGCCGACCAGGCCACCAGACAGGATGGACTACCTCACGGACGTAGCAGACACTCGCGGGTGACCCAAGTTGTAACTTTTACACTTAGACAAATTTCAGAATTGAAATGGCAAAAGGCAATAAACACACAAGAAATTCAAAGCCGAGCAGGACAGCAAAATTTTCATTCATAAGCAATTCAGTACAATGGTGGGCGCTTCGGCCATTACATCAATTGGGCAAAAATGAAAAACTAATTACAAGGGAGCGGGGAGTAGCCGATCAAGCCTCTTGGGCGCCTCCATCCTCGGCTGGCTCTTCGACGTCTTCGGCTCCCTCCTCGGCCTCAGTCTCCTGGCCGGCGGCAGCCGCAGAACTGGTGGCATCGTCCAGGAAGTCAAACTCCGTGTAATCCGGCTCGCCGAGGCTGGAACTCTCGATGGGGGACTCCCGCTCCGACAGAGGAAGCTTGGCCTGCTCTTCGGGATCTTTCATCAGCTTGGGAAGCTTCAAGTTCCGTCTAGCCCACTCGGAAGTATAATTCATGGCCTTAAGAGCACGAGATAGCCGCCGACACAGGAGCCTCTGCATCCGCTCCTGGCCCATGTTATAGTACACGGCCATCTCCCTGCTAAAATACTCCTGGCCGGCGGGGGAGTGCATCCCCCAATGTTCAAGCCTGGCGGCCACCACCTCATAGCACCAGGAGAGCCGCTCATCGGCCTTCCACCCCTCGGCCAAGAACTGCTTAACAGCCTCATCAGCAGCTTTCACAGCGGCAGCCTCGGCCTCAGCTTTCGCCTTCACGGCTTCATCATTCTTGCGCCGCTCGGCCTCAAGCGCCCTTTGGCTCTCCTCGAGTTTGGCCAGGGCATCGTCCCTGGCTGCGGCGGCCTCGTCGGCCCTCTGTTGCAAGGCCTTGGCATCCTCCCGGAGCCGATCCAAGCAAGCTACCGCCTCATCGGCCGAGGCAGCTTTCTGCTCCAGCTCTTTCAGACGAGCTATCTCCCGGTACTGCCTCTTGTGGCTCTCCATGAGCATGAAGGCACCCTGCATAAAAAAGGCAAACCAAACTCAGGCAAATGATTCCACTCGGACGACGAGAAAAACGACAAACAAAAGGAGGGGAACTTACTTGGACGAGGAGGTCCATCCCGCCCTCGTACACCTTCACGTCCCCGAGCCTCTTCTGGTAGGCCCTATCTTTGGCCGGCATGGCCTGGGCCAGCACATCGTGGCCGAGGACAACATCATCAAAAACACCCCCGCCGACGGGGTATTCCACCATCTTCTGGTAGGTGGCACCGGCAATCTCCTTGCCGTCCCTCTTCGTCCGTGGCTCCTGGACGAGAGGAAGCGATTGGGCAGCATCGCTAGGAGCAGCAGTGAGGTCCACAACAGGACCACTATCGTCCACACTGGGGACGGTAAGAGTGCCGGCCTCAGTAGCCTGGGAAGGAGACGGTGCCCTCTTCGTCTTCTTAGTGACGTTCAGGCCGGCCTCGGTCAATTTCTTCTGGCCGTCAGTGGGAGGCCTCTTCTTCTTGGACTGGGCAGGCTTTGGGGCCGCACCAGCAGTAGCCCCGCCTCCCTCGGCCGCGGCACGTCTGGCCGCCTCGGTCGCCTTTGCAGCCAACTCCTCGGCCGCCTTGGCCTTGGCTATAGCCATGATGGAACGACGATCCATGACAAAACCTACACAAAGGAAAAACAACAGATTAGCAAGGCAAAAGAACAAATCATAAAGGAAGAAAGCCGAAGAAATAATTACCATCGGCCTCAGCAGGAATGCCCAAATCCGGGCCGTTGGCCTCTTCGAAGGTGGTGGTCATCCTCAGCCAGAGTTGGATATCGTCCTCCTTATCGCGATATACATGGTATCTTAAGAAGCCGAGGGCGGTCATCTTGTATTCGGTGATATAATCTTTCACGCTCCTCGGCCCCCCTTCCAAGAAAGCCTCCACCTGAGCGTCCAAGATAGAACTCTTCGGCGGGTCATGCAGATTGAACCTCCCGGTATGGCCGAGAGAGGGAAACTCGGTGCCATTCTCACCAAGGGATACAAAAACGAACTTGCTCTTCCACCCATGAATGGACGAAGGCAAGTCCGTGAAGCTCCTCTTCTTCGGCAGCTACTGGAGAGTAGCATAGGCCACACAATTTTTGTGGCTTCCTCGGCCTATCTGATACAGATTCATGAACAGAGCCGTCGTCGGCCTGTAGCCCAGCTCCTCACAGCGGAGCAAAAACCCCACCATCAATGAATAGTTGTTCGGCGTCAGCAAGGCCGGAGGGAGCCCCACCATGTCAAGGTATTCAGTGATGAAGGGGTGAAGGGGAAACCTCAGCCCCTTGGCGAAACTCATCGGGTATACTCCAAAGTATCCCGGTGGCGGATGAAGAACATGGTCCGTCAGCCTGGATGCCCTAACCCGCCCGAACGGCCCCACGTACATCTGGGCAACCAAGTAGTCGGCCGCGCTGCTCTCCGGCTTGATCAGGAAGATGTTTGTGAGATCCAGGTAGGAAACGCCCGGCCCACTCTTCGGTCTCCTTATTCTCTTCGGCTTATCTGCTCCCTTCACGGCAGACACCGGTCTCGGGCATGGAATAACAGCGGAAGTGGACGCCCCGTCCACCACTCGAGACGCACCTGCGTCCTCACCTTTTGAAGACGAGGCGGACTCCTCGTCCTCAACTTCGTCGTCCACCGGCCCTCCGGACTTGTAAGGACTTAAGTGTTGTATCTCCTCCTCGAACTCCTCGAGCACCTCATAGTCGAGTGACCTAGTGGAGGGCTGGTCGTCGTACGGATAGTAGTCTTCGTTCAAGCTCTTCATCATAACAACTACTACGAGCCTAAGGGGAATAACTTAGGATCTAAGGGTGTTCAAGCGCTTAACACTAGATCACTAACCTAGGAAGCAAAGTATGCAAAGTACAGAAGATTGCGATGAACACTAACCTTGAACACGAAGAACACGAAGAACGAGCTTGGGAGTTTATCTCTCTAGAAATTTGGCCAGCACTTCGACAACTCAGAATGCAAATGAGATTTCTCGTCGAAGGGGGAGGGGTATTTATAGAACCCTCCACCCAACGGTCACTACACGTGGCACCCTCCCAATGGCCACATCAACGGCCACCAATGGGAGGCCATCACGTCACCAACGGGCCAAGCCCAACCTACGTATCAAGAGCCCACTGGCGAATCAGACTCTACGACCTACACACTGGCCAGCTTCACAAGTGCCAGCAAGCGCCCACAACGGCCTATTTGCTTGCCAAGTTCACAAATGCCAACAATAAAGAGATGACAACGGCCAGGAATGTCATGAACGCCCATCGGCTCCCCGTAACGACCCTTGATGATAACTCTCTACAAGCGATCTGCGCACAAGGGTTCTCCCACAGGGTTACCTTGGCCAGAAAATCGCCATGAGGGTTGGATTCAGGGGGACTACGGAGAGGCCGCTTCGGCCAGGGACTCAAGCAACTCCTTCACCCCTCACACTCTTCGGCCTGAAGCAGTGGGGGACTGGGGGATTACACCGGCCTCAACAAAACAAAAAAGGAAAATGCAAAGAACAATGTAACCACAAAGCATGGCCACAACGGCCATGTATCACACTGCGCCTCGTCGGCCAAAGGAACATAACGTCATCAGCAACGGCCAACTGGCCACCTAAGGCAAGGACACTTATCGTCCTCCGCCAACAGTTAATCATGATGGGCTCTTCGGCCAGGAACACGAAAGCCAGTCAGCTACGGCCAAAAGGAGTGCGCAAGCACCCCCACCGGCCACCCAAAGGAAAGGACACCATCGTCCTTGAAGCAAGGTTCAACCTCAACGGCCTCATCAGCCCAAATGTAAACTTCAACCATCAACGTCCAAGAAAAGGAAAGCGCGCCTTCAACGGCCACCATTGAAGCATGACACTCGTCGTCCCCAAATGACCGCACCAAGGAAACAACGGCCTGCCCGTCCACAGCGCGTGGAACAGGTAACGGCCGAGCACAGAACAGGATCACCAGAATGGAAACAGCGCCAATGCCGCAACAGCTAACGGCCTGGGAATGCCCGCGTCGGCCAAAAGCACCAAAGCACGGGAATCTACTCTCCTTCACTTCGTCTACGTCTCACCTTAGAGAGTGGGGGACTCCTGATGGAGTATATGGGTCTGAGCCCCCGGACCCACATACTCAGAAGAACAGAAAGCACAAGACACCGAGTGGCACCCACGTCGGCCAAGGGACCCCCGTCGGCCGAGAAGGTGCCAACTCAGATTATGGTCCTGAGCCCAAGGAACCTGGGTGCCCTCGTCGGCCGTGCCCTCGTCGGCCGTGCCCTCGTCGGCCACGCCCTCGTCGGCCACGGAGACCTCACAGAACCGGATTTTATACTTACTCATTCGTACAACCCATTAGTGGCTTTGTATTCGGCCCAGTAGCGGTCCAGTTGTAAATGGACCTCCCAAGCCCAAGGCTTGGGAGCCCAGCCCGTATGTTCTCTATAAATACTCCCCTTGGGAGTAGTTATAGGGGTTTAAAAAATTCATTCTATTGAAGCATATTATTGCACTTCTCTCTCTAGCTCTCACTTCTCTCTAGATATACTCTATCAGTTCCATTTCTGAAAGAAATTGAGAATGAGTCATTAGACTCGTATCAAATGTCAATTGACGGATAGGTACTTAAAGACATCATTTGGATCAAATCACCGCCATACCAATTGTTAAGGGTACCATCTTAACAATTAGAGACATTGCAACTCAAGTACCAAAAGTTCTATAAGTACAAAACCTTATGCTCATGGTTTTCAAATTCATTTTCAAAAAGAAATTTTGAAGCTTCATTATGATGTTTACGGACTAAGGCTCTGATACCAATTAAATTGTCACACCCCGGAACCTACCCGGACACGTCAACAACCCGCCGTACAGTACGAATAGTCAATCGCAGTCCGACTCATCCATACTATACAAGGCGTCTTGAATACCATTCACACATAGTACATCCATAAACAAACATAATGTAAAATAAACATTTATAGCAGCGGAAACATTTAACGTAAGTGTTTGTGCCACACCTTGGCAATCATGGGCGTACAAGCCCCCAAATAATTATTAAAAAAAAAATATCCATGAGCATTATTTAAGTTGTTTTCAAAACAGAAACGGGAGAAGCACGAACCACGTCTTCTTCCTTGGATCTTCCCGAAGCAACGGGAGGTGGCAGCAACCTTCAAATTCTACCTGAAACTGTGAGGTGGCCTCCCCCATGAAGGGGAGGTCAGTACTTGGAAATATTTGACAAGTACAATAGCAACTATACTAAGTATAATTGATGTTTTAATTTCTAAGACCCTCAACTTAGGGTACTATTATATTATAGGCCATAACCCTCGGTTACCCCTTTTCCTTTTAACTGTACTTACTTTATATAGAGTCAAGTAGTCGGCCCGTGGGCCCATATTCGTTTAGAATTCATCGTTTCCATTCCCCCGTGACCGCGAGTCACGATAACCCCGTGGGGTCCCATCGAGCCCCAATTGTATAGCATGGGCTCGGCCCAACTACATTTCTATACAATCCTCTAACTCAATATAACATCTCAAAATTTGTATGGCAAGGGCTCGGCCCAACTACGTTCCCATACCAACCATAACTTCGTGGCAAGGACTCGGCCCAACTACATTTCCACGGAGATCACATATACATGGCAAGGGCTCGGCCCAACTACGTTTCCATGCTAATCATATTACATGGCATGGGCTCGGCCCAACTACATTTCCATGTCATCCTAGAGTCCAACTCTAATTATTTTCATAATCAAATTCTCAAGCAAATCCTATGCCTAGAATCAATTTCCGTAGGTAACCTTTAGGCCTACCCCTATCACACCTTAGTGTTCATACAATTCAACCTTAAAGTATCCCTTGAGACTACTTAAGGCATATCTATTCACAATCCTACCTCTTAGGATTTGTCTCATCATTTCTTTATATTAATTTCCCGACTAGTATGTTGATACTAATTGGAAAATCTTAGAACATGCCAAGTTCCTATTTTCCAATTGGCATTTCATTTCAATTGATTTCCCAACACAAGTATAGTTTGATCTCAATATAAAAAATATCACTTTAATCCATTCATGAATTTCATACATGACGTAAAGTATATCTTATCACAATGTCATCATAGTAATTTCATTAACATGCCGTTCCATTCATTTAACATAATCATACACAATTATTCTAAATTTGTATATCATGCTTCACTCACTCATATCAATATTATTTTCATTTAGACATTATTAATCATTAATAATCCATGAAAATCCCATCTAATTACTTTAGGCAATCTTATGAAATTAAACCACTAATTATGAGCAATATAGTCAACCATCCCCACCTTATGAAGCGCTGAAATAGTTGCCTTTGCTAAGCTCCTCGATCAATCCCCGTTCTAGGCCGATTGAAAGTGAAAAACTGGATTTCTGGGCAAAAGCCGGGCGGCTTTCGTGGTCTGCAACTACGACTAGCTCCTTTGAAGTGGTGGTTACCCGCGATTTCGACTCCTATCGATTTGCCAACCCTTCCAAGTTAGTTACCACCCCCTTCTATCAATATTCTACACTTCTAAACGTGTAGAACTCATGATTTAATTCACCATATGATTTCTAACAAATCATACAACATAAACTAGCAAAAAGGGTAGAAGTGATGTTCTTACCTCTTCTTCTAGCTCTTTCTTGCTGGTTTTCCTCTCTTGGTGCCTCCCCTACTCTTATGGCCTCGTTGAGATAACCCCTGGAGCTCTCCTTCTCTTGTGTGGTTCAAGGAAATGCTAGGATGAGTGATTATCACCATCCACCTAAGTCAACCCATAAAAACAAGGGAGTAGGGTAATGGTGGGTATGGGTTTTGTCTCTTGGAGACTTCCCACCTACTAGGTACACCCCCAGCTGCTTCCTTGTCATTTGCAGCACATTGGGTCGTGGGGTGGCCCCCACTTATGTGGGGGGTCATCCCATTGTATCCCGGTGTGTATAATTTGCCCCGAAAGTTGTATATTTCGGACTACTTTAGTCATATTTTATTTTATCGGACCAGATAAAATATATCACGCGTTCTCAAGAATTTTGGGCCTTTAGAATATATGTACAATCCCCAACATTAATTTAGGAGTCTCCGAAACTCATTTCGGGCTGTCATCCGCTAAATCGCCAATACCGGTAATTGGGCCCCGTTTGACCAACCGGTCAACTCCATGCCTTTCTTATGGCCCAAATAGAATACCCACCTCCATATAGATGTCATCTAGACCAAGATGAATATAATATGTGGTTCGGGAATTATCGGGCAGCCCCCCGGTCCCGGCGTGGGCCCCACATGCACTTTACTATTCACGTAAAAGAAATAATAAAAATTTACAATTACGCAAATTCATAAATCATCCTTCAAGGTTTATTACATAATTTACTAAAAGTAAATATGCTTGGGGGCGGTGCTACAAGTTCACCCCCCCTTAACGGGAATTTCGTCCCCGAAATTCACAACGATTATTCAAACAGAAATGCATACTGTTCCTTCATCGAGGCTTCAGTCTCCCAAGTTTCTTCTTCAACTCGGTCACTCTTCCAAAGGATTTTAACCATTGGAACTTTCTTGCTTCTTAGCTTCTTTACTTGCCTATCAAGTATCCTCACTGGTTGCACGGCGTAGTTCAAGTCTTCTCGTATTTCCACGGGTGGTTTCTCTAGTACATGAGATGGGTCCGAAATATACTTCTTAAGCATAGACACATGGAATACATTATGTATTTTCTCCAATTCCGGAGTCAATTGTAATCGGTATGCTACGGCCCCAATTCTTTCAAGAATTACAAATGGCCCTATGTAGCGTGGGTTAAGTTTCCCTCGGCTCTGAAATCGGATGATTCCTTTCCAAGGTGAAACTTTCAAAAATACCTCATCTCCAACCTTGAACTCTAGGGCTCTCCGGCGCTTATCGGCGTAGCTCTTCTGTTTATCCTGTGCCGCCTTAAGTCTGTCACGAATCATCTTCACCTTTGACTTGGTGATTTCCACCAGTTCCGTGCTCTCGAGTTTGTCCATGCCAACCTCCTCCCAACACAAAGGTGTACGACATCTCCTCCCATACAATGCCTCATATGGAGGCATGCCTATACTCGCCTGATAACTGTGGTTATAGGTAAACTCCACGAGTGCCAAATGGTTGTCCCAACTCCCTTGGAACTCCAATGCACAAGCTCTCAGCATATCCTCTAATATCTGTATAACCCGCTCGGATTTCCCATCCGTTTGTGGATGAAAAGCTGTACTGAATTTCAGTTTTGTCCCCATAGATTCTTGGAACTTCGGCCAAAATCGTGATGTGAACCGCGGATCTCTATCGGATACAATGGTTATAGGAACTCCATGTAGCCTCACGATCTCATCCACATACAACTTGGCTAACCTTTCCAATGCATAGGTGGTGTTGATAGGTAGAAAGTGTGCACTCTTCGTGAGCCTATCAACCACAACCCATACGGCGTCATAGTTCTTAATCGTCCGTGGCAGCCCTACCACGAAATCCATAGTCACGTGTTCCCATTTCCATTCAGGAATGGATAATGGCTGTAATAACCCAGCTGGATGCTGATGTTCTGCCTTAACTTGCTGACAAGTAAGACACCTACTGATGTACTCGGCTATTTCTCTCTTCATACCCGACCACCAATAACTTTCCTTCAAATCACGGTACATCTTCGTGCCTCCCGGATGCATGGCATATGCTGATGAATGGGCCTCCTCTAAGATGGACTTTCCGAGCCCATCATCCAACGGCACACACACTCGGTCACGAAATAATAAGAGACCATCGTCTCTTTCCCTGAAATCCTCAACCGGTCCCGCTAGCATGCGTTCCCGGACCTTCATGAGCTCTTTATCAGTTTCTTGACCCTTCTTGATCTCATCAAGTAATGTAGGTCTCACCTCGAATCTAGCTAACAAAGCACCGTCACTAGATACCTCCAATCGGGCTCTCAATGCCCTCAAACTAGTCAACAATGCCCCAGACGAATTCTTTCGGCTCAGGACATCCGCTACCACGTTGGCTTTACCGGGGTGGTACTCGATAACTAGATGGTAGTCTTTTATTAACTCCATCCACCGTCTCTGTCTCATGTTTAACTCTTTCTGAGTAAACACGTATTTCAGGCTCTTGTGGTCAGTGTATATATGACATGTTTCTCCGTAGAGATAATGTCTCCAAATCTTCAATGCAAAAACCACTACCCCCAACTCTAAATCATGAGTAGGATAATTTACCTCATGCTTCTTCAACTGTCGTGAAGCATAGGCAATCACCCTCCCATTCTGCATCAAGACACATCCAAGCCCTTGGATGTTCGCGTCACTATAGACATCGTACCCCATACCTTGTCGGGGTAATGCAAGTACCGGTGCCTCGGTCAATCTCTTCTTTAGTTCAAGGAATCCCTTCTCACATCGGTCATCCCATACAAACTTGGCCCCCTTTCGAGTGAGCTTCGTCAATGGCAATGCCAAAACTGAGAACTTCTCCACGAACTTTCGGTAATACCCTGCCAATCCAAGGAAGCTACGAATTTCCTTGACGTTCTTTGGCCTCTCCCATTCAGTAATAGCCTCAATCTTTTTGTTATCTACGGCAATCCCTGATCCTGAAACCACATGCCCGAGAAAGCCAATCTCCCTTAGCCAAAATTCACATTTGGAAAACTTGGCATAGAGTTGCTTCTCCCGTAGTGTCTCAAGAACCAGTATCAAGTGCTCCTCGTGCTCTTCTTCACTCTTTGAGTAAATCAAGATATCATCTATGAACATAATCACAAACCGGTCCAAGTATTTATGAAATACTCGGTTCATCAAGTCCATAAATGCCGCTGGGGCGTTGGTTAGCCCGAATGACATAACTAGGAACTCGAAATGACCATACCTTGTGCGGAATGCACTCTTCGGTATGTCATCCTCCTTTATCTTCAGTTGGTGGTACCCCGACCTCAAGTCAATCTTCGAAAACACCGTCGCTCCTCAGAGCTGATCAAACAAGTCATCAATCCTAGGCAAGGGATACCTATTCTTGATTGTGACCTTGTTCAGTTGACGATAGTCAATGCACATTCGAAGTGTTCCATCTTTCTTTTTCACGAAAAGGACCGGTGCTCCCCACGGAGAGTGACTTGGCCTTATGAAACCGTTATCTAATAGCTCTTGCAATTGGGTTTTCAACTCGTTAAGTTCAGCGGGTGCCATTCTGTATGGCGGTATAGAGATTGGTTTGGTGCCGGGTTCAACCTCGATCACGAACTCAATCTCCCTATCGGGTGGAAGTCCCGGCAAGTCTTTTGGGAAGACATCCAGATACTTGCACACTACTCTCACATCATTGATGTCTATCTCTTCTTTGGTTTTGTCCACCACATACGCTAGGTATGCGTGACATCCCTTTCTCATCATATTCCTCGCCCTCACGGCGGATATGATACAACTGTTTGATTTGCCTCTATCTCCCTCGAAGCGTAAGGTCAACCCTTCACCGCCTTCGAGTTCAAGAATCTTTGTGTAGCAATCGACCCTAGCATGATGTTTCTCAAGCCAATCCATCCCGAGGATTGCATCAAACTCGATCATACTCAGCGGTACGAAATCACACGTCAAGTCCTGTCCCTCCACCTCCACCTCACACGATGGATAGTGGCTATTTCTCTCGATATCATCCCCTGGAGGCGTGGACACCAATAGGGTTTGAGTCATCGGTACAAGTGGTCCTTTGAATCCGCTGGCGAACGCCTCACTCACAAATGATCGTTGCGCCCCGGTATCAATAAGGATCCTTGCGTCTCTCCCGTTTATCTTTAGTGTTCCTACATTCATAAGTAATGTAAGACACACTATCTAATTAATAGGCTTGTTTCTTAAGTCGTAGAGTATGTTGGTCGTGGTTCGGGTGAAGTCCGTTCGACACCCTCCCGAAATTCCCCGGTTTCTAACCTTTAGAACCGCTCTAGGACTAAACCAGGTGAAAGCCGGCCGCTTTTCACGAAAGCCGGCCGGTTTTCGTCTGCGAGACAAATCCCTGTATGTGAATCACGAAAGCCGGGCGGCTTCCACGAAAGCCGACCGGTTTTCGTCGCCGCAGTTTTTATTCATGGAATGGGTTTCGAAGCCGGCCGGTTTCTACGAAACCCGGCCGGGTTTCAGCAGCGCAGGAATCCCCAGGCCCAACGAAAGCCGGGCGGCTTTCGCCAAAGACGGGCGACTTTCAGCTGCGAGAAATTTTTCCGATTTAATGCTTACGAAAGCCGGCCGACATCCGTTGCCGTGGTATTTTTCCCAATAAATCAAGACGAAAGCCGGGCGGCTTTCGTCAATGCCGGGCGGCATTCGTCCAGGGCGGGGATTTTCCTCCCCCTTTCCTCTACAAACCCGACCAAACCGTCGGGGTTATAAATTTTGCACATTTCAAACACTCCTATTGTATACAATGGAGTTAATAACATGAGTTTAAGATTTTACCCGCCACAGAGTCCGGGTTAGCACGTGCGTCCGCCTCCGTCATCGCATAGACCCTAGCCTGGGTCTTGCCTTGGTTCACGGATGGCGCGTTACTTGTACTTGGCCCTCCGTGCGCCGTGCTCGCGTGAAGTGCCCCTGCTCGGTTCCTACTTGCCGTAGTCCCGCTGCTAGTCCTGCACCCATGGCTCGCCCGAGTTGTGGGCAGTTGATCTCAAGTGCCCCGTCTCCCCGCATTGGTAGCACCTAGGGGGATCGCGGCACTTGCCCGCGTGGTTCCTCTTGCAGTTATTGCACCTGCTAATGCCCGAGCCTTGCGACCTCGAGCCTTGCCCTCCTGGGCCTTGGTTTCCCCTAGATGGTGGTGCGGGCGTTCTGAAAGACCCACCTCCCCCGTGGTTCCCCTTCTTGCTAGAACCTTGGGGGCCGGTGTTCTCCCATTTCCTCTTCTTCGCCTCCTCGGCGTTTTTCAGTTTTCTTTCTTCCCATTCCTTCTCCCCTTTCAGGCCTTGCTCCACCACTTGACTAAACGTCATGTTGGGCAATTGTGTTGCCCGCTCACGCACGTCTAAGTCTAAAGCATCCCAAAAGTGATTCACCATCCGGATCTCATCACAAGCATACTCCGGTATGAACTCCGCGAGCTCCCTGAACTTGTGCTCAAGTTCCCTCACGGTATACTTGCCTCCTTGGGTCAAGTTGGTGTATTCTCTCCTCTTCAAGTTCACCTCGAAGTCGGAGTAGTATTGGTTGAAGAATTCCTGTCGGAAATTCTCCCAAGTTACGGCCTCACCGTACTTCCCCTTGACACCGTCCCACCATGTGGACGCCATCCCTTCTAGCAACCTCGTTGCTACTCTCATCTTCATGTTTGGCGGCAGTTGCATATCAAGGGCCGCTTCATTGAACCTCTTGATCCACTCCGCCGCAACGGATATATCTCCCGTTCCATCGAACGGTTTACACCCCAAATCCCTTGCTTCCTTGAGGTACTTCGAGATCCTTATTATCGGGACCTCGACGCCTCGATCTACTCGGGACTCTACATATCCCCTAGAACCCGCATGGCTTCCCCTTCTTGAAGCCCCTCCCAAAGCACACCTTGCCCGGCGCCTTTGGCGATCCTGTTGAAATTTACGGAGTAGTTCCTCCATCCCTTCCAGAGCGTCATCATCGTCGCTCCCCTCACTAGCATCATCATACTCCCCATCATATGGGGTCTCAACCGGCTCAGTTCCCGGTTGATACGTCGAATCCTCCTCGGACTCATAGGACTCGTTGACTGTTTCAACATAACTGTCACTCACGGTCTGATCTTGGCCTCCACGGCCCTGTCCTCTGGACACCCTAGAAGCCCCTCTACTGCCTTGCACGGATCCTCCCGGTGCTCGGCCCGTCGGGTTCCTTCTAGTTACTTTCCCTGTACGTTCCATTTCTGAAAGAAATTGAGAATGAGTCATTAGACTCGTATCAAATGTCAATTGAAGGATAGGTACTTAAAGACATCCTTTGGCTCAAATCACCGCCATACCAATTGTTAAGGGTACCATCTTAACAATTCGAAATATTGCAACTCAAGTACCAAAAGTTCTATAAGTACAAAACCTTATGCTCATGGTTTTCAAATTCATTTTCAAAAAGAAATTTTGAAGCTTCATTATGATGTTTACGCACTAAGGCTCTGATACCAATTAAATTGTCACGCCCCGGACCTACCCGGACACGTCAACAACCCGCCGTACAGTACAAATAGTCAACCGCAGTCCGACTCATCCATACTATACAAGGCGTCTTGAATACCATTCACACATAGTACATCCATAAACAAACATAATGTAAAATAAACATTTATAGCAGCGGAAACATTTAACGTAAGTGTTTGTGCCACACCTTGGCAATCATGGGCGTACAAGCCCCCAAATAATTATTCAAAAAAAAAATATCCATGAGCATTATTTAAGTTGTTTTCAAAAACAGAAACGGGAGAAGCATGAACCACGTCTTCTTCCTTGGATCTTCCCGAAGCAACGGGAGGTGGCAGCAACCTTCAAGTTCTACCTGAAACTGTGAGGTGGCCTTCCCCGTGAAGGGGAGGTCAGTACTTGGAAATATTTGACAAGTACAATAGCAACTATACTAAGTATAATTGATGTTTCAATTTCTAAGACCCTCAACTTAGGGTACTATTATATTATAGGCCATAACCATCGGTTACCCCTTTTCCTTTTAACTGTACTTACTTTATATAGAGTCAAGTAGTCGGCTTTGGGCCCATATTCGTTTAGAATTCATCGTTTCCATTCCCCTGTGACCGCGAGTCACGATAACCCCTTGGGGTCCCATCGAGCCCCAATTGTATAGCATGGGCTCGGCCCAACTATATTTCTATACAATCCTCTAACTCAATATAACATCTCAAAATTTGTATGGCAAGGGCTCGGCCCAACTACGTTTCCATACCAACCATAACTTCGTGGCAAGGGCTCGGCCCAACTACGTTTCCACGGAGATCACATATACATGGCAAGGGCTCGGCCCAACTACGTTTCCATGCTAATCATATTACATGGCATGGGCTCGGCCCAACTACATTTCCATGTCATCCTAGAGTCCAACTCTAATTATTTTCATAATCAAATTCTCAAGCAAATCCTATGCCTAGAATCAATTTACGTAGGTAACCTTTAGGCCTACCCCTATCCCACCTTAGTGTTCATACAATTCAACCTTAAAGTATCCCTTGAGACTACTTAAGGCATATCTATTCACAATCCTACCTCTTAGGATTTGTCTCATCATTTCTTTATATTAATTTCCTGACTAGTATGTTGATACTAATTGGAAAATCTTAGAACATGCCACGTTCCTATTTACCAATTGGCATTTCATTTCAATTGATTTCCCAACACAAGTATAGTTTGATCTCAATATCAAAAATATCACTTTAATCCATTCATGAATTTCATACATGACGTAAAGTATATCTTATCACAATATCATCATAGTAATTTCATTAACATGCCGTTCCATTCATTTCACATAATCATACACAATTATTCTAAATTTGTATATCATGCTTCACTCACTCATATCAATATTATTTTCATTTAGGCATTATTAATCATTAATAATCCATGAAAATCCCATCTAATTACTTTAGGCAATCTTATGAAATTAACCCACTAATTATAAGCAATATAGCCAGCCATCCTCACCTTACGAAGCACTGAAATAGTTGCCTTTGCTAAGCTCCTCGATCAATCCCCGATTGAAAGTGAAAAACTGGATTTCTGGGCAAAAGTCGGGCGGCTTTCACGAAAGTCGGGCGGCTTTCGTGGTCTGCAACTACGACTAGCTCCTTTGAAGTGGCGGTTTCCGGCGATTTCGACTCCTATCGATTTGCCAACCCTTCCAAGTTAATTACCACCCCCTTCTATCAATATTCTACACTTTTAAACGTGTAGAACTCATGATTTAATTCACCATATGATTTCTAACAAATCATACAACATAAACTAGCAAAAAGGGTAGAAGTGATGTTCTTACCTCTTCTTCTAGCTCTTTCTTGCTGGTTTTCCTCTCTTGGTGCCTCCCCTACTCTTATGGCCTCGTTGAGATAACCCCTGGAGCTCTCCTTCTCTTGTGTGGTTCAAGGAAATGCTAGGATGAGTGATTATCACCATCCACCTAAGTCAACCCATAAAAACAAGGGAGTAGGGTAATGGTGGGTATCGGTTTTGTCTCTTGGAGACTTCCCACCTACTTGGTACACCCCCAGCTGTTTCCTTGTCATTTGCAGCACATTGGGTCGTGGGGTGGCCCCCACTTATGTGGGAGGTCATCCCATTGTATCCCGGTGTGTATAATTGGCCCCGAAAGTTGTATTTTTCGGACTACTTTAGTCATATTTTATTTTATCGGGCCGGATAAAATATATCACGCGTTCTGTAAGGAATAAATGTTTTTAGATTTTGATGATGCTAGGTTAATTAGAATTTGAAAGTACCCCATTAGAAATTTTGTATTAGAATTTCTTTTGTAAGTTTTAGCTTAGTCTGTCTGCCAGAGAACCGCTTTGCTTCTACCAGAGTTGCTCCCAGAGTTGCTCATCAGAGAAGCCATCAGAAACTGGTCATCAGAAAGATACCAGAGTTGGCAACAGAGGCGGACTTCAGATATTGGACCAGAGAGCCTCATAAGACTCTGCTAAACCCACCAGATTCCGGAAGCTCTTTCCAACGGTCGTTAAACTAACGGGAAATCCCCTAACGGTTACGAACCTTTCAACGGAAACATGGTACTGTACATGCATTAAATGCACATTTAATGCTGTACGTACGAAGAGATATTTAAAGCTGATGATTGACCATGCGGGTATCTTCACGCCCCCAAAATAGCAAGTCGAAGGTCCAACCGGTCAAGTCAACAGTACAAGCATTTAATGAAGCTGTCTTCTACACTCCAACGGGAAGACTGCTCCCAGTATATAATATACACTCTGAAGAACGAAGAGTATAACTTTGCTACAATATCTGCCAAACGAACTTGCTCAAAGCCTTCTTGAGATTAAAACTTCATTCCTAACAAGAAAAGGCTATAGTTGGAAGATATATTTTCCTATCCTTCATCCAACTAGCAAGCTGCAAAGTTACTCAGTTCTTCAACACTTCGAAAGCTTCATCTACTCATCCTTTGTGAAGAAGCAACGTTGGAGAAAACTGATTTTGTATCAAACACTTCTTGAAAAAGAAGGGACGTCTCAAACTAGCTGGAGTAAGTGAAGTGGGGATACTTCAAGAGACTCAGTGAAACGAGACCAGCCATCAGGAAGCAGGACTGCATCCCGGGTGGCAACTAGACTTGAAGAAGACGAGGAGTGCTTCTTAAGTTCTAGGGACTAAGGCGTTGTAAACAGTTGTTTTTGCAAGCTTAGTGGAACAGTGGACTAGAGGAACAAGTTGTTCCTTGAACCACTATAAAAACCCCGGTGGCATTTACTTTAAGCTTTTAATTCCTGCACTTAAGATTCTACTGATTAACTCTTAAGGTTGGACTCTGTGTCCAGCAGATCTTCCTTCAGAGTTATCAGAAAGGCATTTTGCCTTAGCTTTCTTCTAGAGGCTACCCGGACAGAAACTTATCCGCTGCCTGGTCTAGTTCTGCCATCAGAACTTGACCATCTCTGTCACCAGATTTCGATCATCTCTGATAAGTTAGACTTGACTTAGAGAAAAGTTTAAATTCCTGAACAGTCTATTCACCCCCCCCCCCCCTCTAGACTGTTCCCATTACAAACGGGACCAACAAGTGGTATCAGAGCCTCCTTGTTCTTGTAATCTTTTAGGTTACTTACTAAACAAGAGATCCACTTGTTTTAGCCTCTTTAATCTCATATTATGGATAACACTCTTTCAAAGAATCTTATGTTCTCAGTGACAAAGTTTGATGACTGGAGGATCCGCATGAAAGCTCACCTCTGCGCACTCCATGATGAAATGTGGGAAGTTCTTGATGTAGGTCCTTTCACAGAGTTCACCAAAGTCAACCCTGAATACATCACAGGTAGTGGTCAACCCCAGATGATCACTAAACTGCGTCATGAATGGTCCAATGAAGAGAGGAGGAAATACAACCTTGACAACATTGCCAAGGATATCCTCTACAAAGCCATAGATGACAAGTACTTCACAAGGATCAAGAAGTGCAAGTCTGCCAAGGAAATCTGGGATACTCTTACCCTGATAGGAGCTGGAGATGAGCAAGAAAAAGACAACAAACTTACCATTGCCATGAAGAAGTTTGAAGACTTCAAACTTCTACCCAAAGAGTGCATAGCTGAGATGTATGCACGCTTGCTCACCCTCACTGCTGAGATATCAGAACTTGGGAAGGAACTTACTCCCAAGGAGATCAACTTGAAGGTTCTCAGAGGTTTACCTTCACCATGGAAGATGAAGGTCACTGCCATGAGAGATAGCAAGGATCTCAGAACCTACAGCACTGAGAAACTCATCTCTGATCTCAAGTCTTATGAGTTTGAGATGAATGAAGAAGAGAAAGAAGAAGTTGAGGACAGAACAACTACTGCCCTCACTGCCAGCACCTCTCAGGTAAATAACTTTGACCCTTCTATTCTTTTAACTGACGAGTATATGGCGGCTTTTGCTAGGAAGTTCCGGAAATTCTTGAAGCCGAAGGATAGCAGAAGTCCACTCTCTAGCAGAAAGCCACACCAGAAGTCCAAACCATCAGAAAGTAGTGGAGAGCTTCTCTGCTACAACTGCAGACAACCAGGGCACTTCAAAGTCAACTTTCCACACCACATTGTCTCCAAAAGGCAAGGCCAGGAAGGAGAAAAGAAATATGAGCACCGAAGAAGGAAGGCACTCATCACTGAACAACCAGAGAAGGACCCCCTCTCTGAGACAGAGTCCAGCTCAGAATCTGATGAGGCATTCTGTTGCCTGGATACAGAAACTGAAGACCTATGTCTTATGGGTCAATCTGATGATGAGGTATCTTCTACTTCCAACTCTAGTTTTTCCTCGGTAGGCAGAGCCTTTGATTCTGATTCAATGTCAGAATTTTGGGAAGAGTTTCAAGCCATTCAAACCACTTATTCCTCTGTTAAAGAAGAAAATAGTAAGCTTAAGGTTGAAATTCTTGACTTAAGAAAGGAGGTTGAGATCAAAATCAATCTTCTAATTAAGGAAAGAGATCAGCTGGAAGCTGAAAATGTTTCTCTTCTAAAGAGAATAAGAGAAATAGAGCCTCTTGAGATTAAGTACAAAGCTTACTAGAAGGCCCAGTCTTCCATGGAAAAGATTGTACTTGATCAACAAATTGGCACTGGTTTTGGTCTTGGTTATGGCTCAACAGAATCAGGTGAGCCTTCTGTAATGCCTAGCACTAGAGTTGCTAAGGCAGACAAGGTCATAGTGCCACTGATTTCTAGCCACATTTGTCAGGCTGGTGTATCTGGCACCAAGGTTATTCATGAGAAAGTCAGACCAGAAAAGGAAAAGATAAAGGTTCAACAGAAACCCATTTTAAAAAATAATGGACCTGGTAGAAAACCTAACAACAGAAAAGGTTTTCAGAATACCAAAAAACAAAGACAAACCCATAACAGACAAACTCGTGATAACCGTGTCAGAGATGATCACCAGAAAGGCAGATATCAAGAGAAAGTTAACTTTAGGCAGAAAAGGTTGGCTGGTCAACTTAAGAAGCCCAAAGTTAACCGCTCCTCTGATCTTGATAGTATATGGGACTTCTACCCAACTAAAAAGGCTATGCAGAAGTATGTAAACCGGAAGCATGATCCTCACAAGCATCTGCCCAAAGTGAATCACACTTCCGTTTACTATGACTACCAGGTGGACAATGGGTACCACCCACCAAGGTTTAACTTGATGAGACCAAAGTGGTACCGGCTGCCAAGACTGCATGACCCCCTAGGACCCAACATTGCTTGGGTACCTAAATCTTCCTTTTAATTTTGTAGGAACTGTGTGCTGGAGCCATCTCTGAGCAAGAATGGTACATTGATAGTGGATGCTCCAGACACATGACAGATGACAAGAGTTGCCTAACAGAGTTCCAGAAAGTCAAAGGGCCCAGAGTTACCTTTGGAGGTAATGATAAAGATGGCCAGACAAAAGCAAGAGGGAAGCTGATAAAGAACCAGATAATCATTGATGATGTCTCCTATGTCAAAGGATTGAAATTCAACTTGCTGAGTGCTATCCAATTCTGTGACAAAGGCTACACAGTTGAATTTTCCAAGGAAGGCTGTTCTGTCAAGCATGAGACAACTAAAGAAGTGGTTCTAACAGCAACAAGGAAGAAAAACATCTATGTAGTTGATTGGTCAACTGCAAAAGATGGAATTTGCCTGATAGCTAAAGGAGATTCAAAACTCAGTTGGGAATGGCACAAGAAACTGAGTCACTTGAATTTCAAAACAATCAACAAGCTAGCAAGGGATCACATTGTTGAAGGTCTACCCAACCATGTATACAAGAAGGAGAACTTATGCAGTGCATGCCAGAAAGGAAAACAAGTGAAGAACTCCTTCAAACCCATTGCTGGAAACCTCTCTACTGGTCCCTTGAATCTGATTCACATGGATTTATTTGGACCAGTGGAAACTCCAAGTGTTGGTGGCAAGAGATACACCTTAGTCATGGTGGATGACTACTCCAGATTCACATGGACTATCTTTCTGACCAAGAAAAATGAAACTCTGCAGAAACTGCCATCTCTGCTAAAGCTACTACAGAATGAGCAGAATCAGAAAGTCAAAGCCATCAGATCAGACAGAGGAACAGAGTTCGTCAACAAGGTCATACAGGAATTCTGTGACCAGAATGGTACAATGCATCAACTATCTGCAGCCAGAACTCCTCAACAGAATGGAGTTGCAGAAAGAAGAAATAGAACCTTGAAGGAAGCTGCAAGGACCATGATTGCTGAATCAGGTCTACCTTACAGATACTGGGCTGAAGCAATCAACACTGCATGCTACACCCAGAACCGGAGCATGATTCACAAAACTTATCAGAAAACCCCCTATGAATTATGGAAAGGACGAAAACCCAACATCAGCTACTTTCATGCATTTGGATGCAAATGCTATATACTCAACAATGGGAAGGATCACCTCAAGGTGTTTCAAGAAAAAGCTGATGAAGGAACATTCTTAGGCTACTCTAGCACCAGCAAAGCCTACAGAATACTCAACAAAAGAACTCTACTTGTTGAAGAATCGATTCATGTCAAGTTTGATGATCTCAACTCTGTTGAGAGCATAATTGAAAACTTGGAGAAAGCGAATCTAGAAGAATCACCAGAACTGGAACCACCAGAGATGGACATACCAGAATTGGTAACTAACTCTCCCATACCAATACACCATCAGAATCCCATCCTACAAGATAAAGAAAGTGATGAAGAATCAGAAGGAGAACAAGAGAATTCAAGACAACCCTTATCAGAACCTGATTTAACTTGGTTAAGAGATCATCCTCCTAATCAAGTAATTGGACAAATCAGAAGTGGAGTCCAGACCAGATCTGCTACATCAAGGAGAGAAGCAATGCTTACCTGCTACATATCTCAAATGGAACCTATGACTGTGGAGGAAGCTCTTGCAGACTCAGACTGGATCAATGCAATGCAAGAAGAGCTTACTCAGTTTAAAAGGAACAAAGTGTGGGAACTTGTTCCTAGACCAAAGCACCAGAATGTCATTGGAACCAAATGGGTATTCAAGAACAAAGCAGATGAAGATGGCAACATTGTAAGGAATAAAGCTAGGCCGGTAGCCAAGGGATACTGCCAAGAAGAAGGAATTGATTTTGATGAGACTTTTGCACCAGTTTCCAGACTTGAAGCCATCAGAATCTTTCTAGCCTATGCTGCTTACAACAACATCAAGGTCTACCAGATGGATGTCAAGAGTGCATTTCTGAATGGAGATCTTGAAGAGGAAGTTTATGTGGAACAACCACCAGGTTTTGTCTTTCCTACTCAATCTTCTTGTGTCTACAAGCTTAAAAAGGCCCTCTATGGTCTTAAGCAAGCTCCCAGAGCCTGGTATGACACATTGTCCCTTTTCCTAGTGAACCATGGGTTTACTAAAGGAAAGGTTGACAAAACTCTATTTCAAATCTCTGTTGCTAATCATATTCTGTTAGTACAAATATATGTTGATGATATTATATTTGGTAGTACTAATCCAGAATTATGCAAGAAATTTTCTCAAGTGATGCAGAGTCAATTTGAAATGAGCATGATGGGAGAACTAAGCTACTTCCTAGGTCTTCAAGTGAAACAAATTCCAGAAGGAATCTTCATCAACCAAGGAAAGTACACCAGAGATCTAATCAAGAAGTTTGGAGTGGAAGGCAAATCATCAGTAAAGATTCCCGTGAACACTTCACAAGGAATTGGTCCAGATGATGAAGGAAAAGATGTGGATGCAACAACTTACAGAGGGATCATAGGATCTCTGCTGTACCTAACTGCAAGCAGACCAGATATCTCATTCTCTGTTGGAATCTGTGCCAGATACCAATCAAAGCCTAAGAAAAGCCATCTAAGTGCTGCAAAGAGAATCATCAGATACATCAAAGGAAATCCAAATGCAGGCCTATGGTATCCCAAGGGAGGTAACTTTGAACTGATTGGTTACTCTGACTCAGATTTTGCAGGTTACAGATTGGACAGAAAGAGAACCTCTGGTCACTGCCAATTGCTAGGAGGAAGGCTTGTTTCCTGGTTTAGCAAAAAGCAGAATTCCATCTCAACAAGTACAGCTGAAGCTGAGTACATTGCAGCTGGGAGTTGCTGTGCTCAGTTACTCTGGATGAAGCAACAATTGAAGGACTGTGGAATCCAAGCTAAGGAGATCAAGCTGTTGTGTGACAACACTAGTGCCATTGCTATCTCCCAGAATCCAGTTCTTCATTCCAGGACAAAGCACATTGAGATCAGACATCACTTCATCAGAGATCATGTTGAGAAGAAGCACATCTGTATGGAGCATGTATCCACAGAAGACCAGCTTGCAGACATCCTAACCAAGCCTTTACCTGAGGCAAGGTTTAACAAGCTAAGGGAAGAACTGGGAATGATGGATGATCTTCCCAGAGATGCCTGAACCTGAGATTCACTGAACCAGAACTGCTTTCTTCTGGACCAGAAACTCAGATCAGAGAACCTCTATCTCTGTTCATCAAAATCTCACATCAGAGAACCCCCCTTCTCTGACCAGAGATCCCTATCAGAGAAGACAACAGATACGGATGTGGACTTAGTAATATTCCGAGGTACGGGCAAGACCTAATTAACTGAAACGGTCTTTTACCAGAATACCCCTGATCGTTACTCTTCTAACGGAAACGTTTTCCGCCCGCATTTCATTAAATGACTACCTCGAAACCGCCAATATATCAAACGTCCACTATTCTAAACCCCTTTATATCCACCGTCTTCAACCTAAATCCCTACTGCAACTTCATCTCTCTTAAACTGCTCTAGCATTCAAAGCCTTCAGATCCTAAACCTTTCAATTCCCAGAACTTTTCTTAACCGTCACTCAGAATGAACTTCCTAAGCATCAACGATCTTTCTAAGGAAGAAGCTAAGACCCTCATCGCCAACATTGTCTCCGGCATGAAGGTCGACATGTCATCTCTACCCTTGCTCGCAGAAAATCAAAAGAGGATGACCAAGATCATCCAAGGGATGACTGACTCTCAACTTTCAAAGGTTGTTGCTCATCCCTACGAGCATTTCAGCATCAAAGACGTGGCTGAGTTCTACCTCAACGCCACCATCTCCAAGACTGGAATTCACTCCGCAGTGCAGGGTCAACGCATTTTCCTGAATGCAGATGCACTAAATGAGTTCTTTGGAGTACAACTAGACTCCCAAGATCCGGAAGCCAACAACCTTCTTACCCTTGACTCAGTGGAAGTCTCCACTGAAGGATTTGTTCAGACATACTGTCGCCCGGAGGCTGCCGGACTGGACAAACTGTACATGAAGAAATTCCTGCTGAAGAAGGACTATGAGAAACTTGTCAGCATTCTGCACCGGTGCTTGTGGTGCAAAACAGCTTCAACAGACGAGATGAACAAAAACAATGCCAAGGCGATCTTTGCAGTTCACCATGGCATGAACATCAATTGGGGCGAGGTAATATTTGGCTCCCTGACTGAATTCATAAAGAAGAAGGACTCAGAAACAGGTCTTTTTTCAACCAAGATGGGACATGGGATTCTCATCTCTGCCATTCTTGCTGCCAAAGGAGTTCAACTCAGGGATACCATCCCAGTTGATCACTCCAAGACAATCTTTCTCACAGCCTCTCCAAAATTCAACATAGCCATCTCCTCTGAGCTAAGGAGAGAGGAAAGGCTAGAGAAGAAGAGAGAGGAACAAGCTGCCAAGTCCAAACCTGCTCCTAAGAAAGCTCCCAAGAAGCCCAGTGAGACTTCAAAACAACCTGAGCAGTCTCAGGCTGTAAGGGAAGTCAGGAAGAAGAAGAAGAGTGACAATCTGTCACTACCAGAAAAGGAAGCCACAGAAGAGGTTGCACCAGAGTTGCCCTCCCCAAAAGCAACCAGAAAATCACCTACCAGAAAGCTGAAGCAGAAGAGAAGAAGAAAGCTAGTTGTACAGAGTGGTGACTCTGACAACTCAAGCCCTCAACCAAGACAGAAGAAGAGGAAAACAAAGGCAATCTCACCGGTCAAGGGATCAGAAGTTCAGGGGGAACTTGCACCAGAATCTGGAACTCAACCAGAGGCTGAACAGGAATCTGCACCAGAGATGCCAAGTTCTGCTCTCTCACCAGAACATGAAGCCTCACCAGAGATGGAACAAGAGACTGACTACAACATCATTCTGCAGAGGCAGTTTGATAGAGTCCTAGCATGGAGAAGATGGAGAATGGGACCTCTCCAACAAATCATTCAATTCTTTGATGCCTATGAAGAAGAAGAAGTTGTTGTTCTTCACTGGGTAGGCACAGATGATGTGTCAAAATGCTTCAACCTTGCCTTTCTGATCTCTGTCCTACAGAAGAAGAAAGACAGATATCAAGGTAAAGTTCCATCAACTGCACTATCTCCTGAAAGGCATGTCAAAGCCTTGGAAGAGGAAGAAATGGAATAGTTTGATGCATGGCTGATGGAGAAGAAGAGAAAAGAATCACTGATCAAATTTCGTCATAGTGCTCTTGAGGAAGGAGAACCCTCCACAGTAAATGACATTGCTCTGACTATGGAGAAGCTGATCAAGGAGTGGTGAGAATCCATGTTCTTAGAAATTGTCCTTGAGGTAATTCCTACACCTCCTCCTTCCCCTCCCAAATCTCCTATTACTCAACCCTCACCTTCCAAATCTCCCTCTAAACCTTCATCTCCACCCCAACAGAAAACCCCTTCACCAGACCAGAAAACCTCAACCTCCACCAGAACCCCATCTCACCAGAAACCCAACTCCAGACCCTCATCACCCTGCAAACAACCTTCAATTACCAGAAATCGATCACCTTCACCCCCTCCATCCCCCTCACACCAACCTACTCCTCAACCAATAATCCCATTTCCCCAGAATTCACCTCCTCAGAAATCCTTACCACCATCCAAATCTGCCTCACCACAGAGATCTTCACATCACTCTGCAGCCTCTACACCTAAGAAGAAACCAATCTTCAGGGTTCCCTCTTCAGACAGTGACAATGATGGTTTCCTCACCTCCTCCATTGGCATGGGCTCGGCCCAACTACGTTTCCATGCTAATCATATTACATGGCATGGGCTCGGCCATACTACATTTCCATGTCATCCTAGAGTCCAACTCTAATTATTTTCATAATCAAATTCTCAAGCAAATCCTATGCCTAGAATCAATTTCCGTAGGTAACCTTTAGGCCTACCCCTATCACACCTTAGTGTTCATACAATTCAACCTTAAAGTATCCCTTGAGACTACTTAAGGCATATCTATTCACAATCCTACCTCTTAGGATTTGTCTCATCATTTCTTTATATTAATTTCCCGACTAGTATGTTGATACTAATTGGAAAATCTTAGAACATGCCAAGTTCCTATTTACCAATTGGCATTTCATTTCAATTGATTTCCCAACACAAGTATAGTTTGATCTCAATATCAAAAACATCACTTTAATCCATTCATGAATTTCATACATGACGTAAAGTATATCTTATCACAATATCATCATAGTAATTTCATTAACATGCCGTTCCATTCATTTCACATAATCATACACAATTATTCTAAATTTGTATATCATGCTTCACTCACTCATATCAATATTATTTTCATTTAGGCATTATTAATCATTAATAATCCATGAAAATCCCATCTAATTACTTTAGGCAATCTTATGAAATTAACCCACTAATTATAAGCAATATAGTCAGCCATCCTCACCTTATGAAGCACTGAAATAGTTGCCTTTGCTAAGCTCATCGATCAATCCCCGTTCTAGGCCGATTGAAAGTGAAAAACTGGATTTCTGGGCAAAAGCCGGGCGGCTTTCAAGAAAGCCGGGCGGCTTTCGTGGTCTGCAACTACGACTAGCTCCTTTGAAGTGGCGGTTTCCGGCGATTTCGACTCCTATCGATTTGCCAACCCTTCCAAGTTAATTACCACCCCCTTCTATCAATATTCTACACTTTTAAACGTGTAGAACTCATGATTTAATTCACCATATGATTTCTAACAAATCATACAACATAAAATAGCAAAAAGGGTAGAAGTGATGTTCTTACCTCTTCTTCTAGCTCTTTCTTGCTGGTTTTCCTCTCTTGGTGCCTCCCCTACTCTTATGGCCTCGTTGAGATAACCCCTGGAGCTCTCCTTCTCTTGTGTGGTTCAAGGAAATGCTAGGATGAGTGATTATCACCATCCACCTAAGTCAACCCATAAAAACAAGGGAGTAGGGTAATGGTGGGTATGGGTTTTGTCTCTTGGAGACTTCCCACCTACTAGGTACACCCCCTAGCTGCTTCCTTGTCATTTGCAGCACATTGGGTTGTGGGGTGGCCCCCACTTATGTGGGAGGTCATCCCATTGTATCCCGGTGTGTATAATTGGCCCCGAAAGTTGTATTTTTCGGACTACTTTAGTCATATTTTATTTTATCGGGCCGGATAAAATATATCACGCGTTCTGTAAGGAATAAATGTTTTTAGATTTTGATGATGCTAGGTTAATTAGAATTTGAAAGTACCCCATTAGAAATTTTGTATTAGAATTTCTTTTGTAAGTTTTAGCTTAGTCTATCTGCCAGAGAACCGCTTTGCTTCTACCAGAGTTGCTCACCAGAGAAGCCATCAGAAACTGGTCATCAGAAAGATACCAGAGTTGGCAACAGAGGCGGACTTCAGATATTGGACCAGAGAGCCTCATAAGACTCTGCTAAACCCACCAGATTCCGGAAGCTCTTTCCAACGGTCGTTAAACTAACGGGAAATCCCCTAACGGTTACGAACCTTTCAACGGAAACATGGTACTGTACATGCATTAAATGCACATTTAATGTTGTACGTACGAAGAGATATTTAAAGCTGATGATTGACCATGCGGGTATCTTCACGCCCCCAAAATAGCAAGTCGAAGGTCCAACCGGTCAAGTCAACAGTACAAGCATTTAATGAAGCTGCCTTCTACACTCCAACGGGAAGACTGCTCCCAGTATATAAGATACACTCTGAAGAACGAAGAGTATAACTTTGCTACAATATCTGCCAAACGAACTTGCTCAAAGCCTTCTTGAGATTAAAACTTCATTCCTAACAAGAAAAGGCTATAGTTGGAAGATATATTTTCCTATCCTTCATCCAACTAGCAAGCTGCAAAGTTACTCAGTTCTTCAACACTTCGAAAGCTTCATCTACTCATCCTTTGTGAAGAAGCAACGTTGGAGAAAACTGATTTTGTATCAAACACTTCTTGAAAAAGAAGGGACGTCTCAAACTAGCTGGAGTAAGTGAAGTGGGGATACTTCAAGAGACTCAGTGAAATGAGACCAGCCATCAGGAAGCAGGACTGCATCCCGGGTGGCAACTAGACTTGAAGAAGACGAGGAGTGCTTCTTAAGTTCTAGGGACTAAGGCGTTGTAAACAGTTGTTTTTGCAAGCTTAGTGGAATAGTGGACTAGAGGAACAAGTTGTTCCTTGAACCACTATAAAAACCCCGGTGTCATTTACTTTAAGCTTTTAATTCCTGCACTTAAGATTCTACTGATTAACTCTTAAGGTTGGACTCTGTGTCCAGCAGATCTTCCTTCAGAGTTATCAGAAAGGCATTTTGCCTTAGCTTTCTTCTAGAGGCTACCCGGACAGAAACTTATCCGCTGTCTGGTCTAGTTCTGCCATCAGAACTTGACCATCTCTGTCACCAGATTTCGATCATCTCTGATAAGTCAGACTTGACTTAGAGAAAAGTTTAAATTCCTGAACAGTCTATTCACCCCCCCCCCCCCCCTCTAGACTGTTCCCATTACAAACGGGACCAACACGTTCCCAACAATTTTGGGCCTTTAGAATAGATGTACAATCCCCAACATTAATTTAGGTGTCTCTAAAACTCATTTCGGGCTGTCATACGCTAAATCACCAATACCGGTAATTGGGCCCCGTTTGACCAATCGGTCAACTCCATGCCTTTCTTATGGTCCAAATAGAATATCCACCTCCATATAGATGTCATCTAGACCAAGATGAATATAATATGTGGTTCGGGAATTATCGGGCAGCCCCCCGGTCCCGGCGTGGGCCCCACATGCACTTTACTATTCACGTAAAAGAAATAACACTACAATAAAATTGGTTTGTAGAGGCACTACATAATTGCCTCTAAATATAAGAAAATAGCCCCTAATGGTTTTTTGAGGAAATTTAGTGGTTGCCAACAAAAACTCGGTCGCTAAATGATGTTTGCCTCAAAAACCTCCTTTAGAGGCAACACATGATATGCCTCTAAAAAGACATATTTAGAAGCAACCATTTTCTTTCACCTCAAAATGCCATTAGAGGCGACCATGTTATGTTGTCTTATAATGCAATTAGAGTCAACAGTATTTAATGACTCAAGACGTTTTTAGAGGCTATGTAGTTCTGAGGCAACTTTTAATATTGTCATGGTTTGTGCTTTTTAGAGGCAGTCGTATCATTTTGCTTTCACATTGATATACCATATATATGTTGCTCGTTGTAGTTTCATTTATAAATAAAAATATATACGCAGTAGCTTATAAGTTATAACAGGCATCAATATAGGCTTGGACTCGGGTCGGGCCACCCGGCCCGTGGACCGGCCCGGCCCGCTACTGTGCGGGACCGGGACCGGCCCGGTTCTCGGGTCCGGGCTCGGGTCTGAATTTTGGTGAACCGGCCCAGCCGGGTCGGGCCCGGGCCCGGGCCAAATTGATTTTTTTTTTTTCATTTTTGGGCTTCCACCCGGGTTGGGCTTGATGGGTAGGACCGTAGGATGGGTTTGGGGGGGTTTCGGAGGGGGGGGTTAGGAAAGCAAAAAAAATAAAAAAATCCAACCCGGAGGCCCGGTCCGGACCCGGTGGCTACCCGGGCCGGTCCCGGGTCCACCATTCTTGAACCGCTGGCCCGGCCGGGCCTAGGCCCGACCCGGACCCGGACCCGGACCCGGACCCGGACCCGAGTCCACCCCTACATCAATAACATAAATGCTTGTTTTGTGGAATCATTAATCATGTAGAAAGTCAAAATTGAGCTTAAATTTATTACTAAAACAATAATTACACTGGTAGTTTGTTCAAAAACCGATCTGCACCTCCACAACTTATGAAAAAATGAAAATAGCTAGAATTAATTTAGCAACTACTACAACATTAAGATGGGACAAAGTATATATCTAAAAGCTAAAACAGTTGCTTAAAAAAGATCATTCATCATCATCAATATCAACACTATCACCATCATCACCATCGTCATCGACTTTGTTGTGGTCCTTGTCAACCTTTGGGGCTTTTTCCATTTTCATGATGTACAGAAGGATTTCGTGAAACTCCAGATTCAGCATGTACTACATCAGTAGCGATAACTTGGCAGAATTCCATGATAGTCGGTGAGAGTCCTGCAAACAATCTATTAATAATCAGAATTTTGATATCAGAAATTGAGCTTCTCTTGAGCTCTAAATTGAGTTTTGATATCAGAAAATACTGAACAAAAAGGCATATTAACTAATGAATGTCACAACCTAAGAGTGATAAGCAAACAGGGCAAGGAATGTTTAGTTGGATTAACACTTACCATTCAAATTGGTTAGTATTCTTAGTAGGGCTAATTAATAAATACTACGTAATTAGTTCCCAGCTCATCAATCATGGGGTTTCATTGACTACATTTTGTGCATCTACGGAAACTTCGCTTCCCCTCATCAAGCTCTTGAAGAAATCTTATTGAATTATAATAAACATGTACATATTCATGTTCAAATACGAATGCCATCGTCACCATCATCACAATCACCTTAATCCAACTATGCAGGACCATTGGCATGATATTTATACGGTCAATTAATTGTCTAAAAATTAGCTAAAACTGTATTCAAGAAAAATTAATATCTTCAAAATTTTACTGGTGGGAGTGTGAGAGCGAGATTGGCTTATTATGAAATAAAAAAGTGCTTTTTGGAGAAAGAAATGTACCTACATATGAAACATGTGTCTGGCAGAGAGTGGAAACAACTTTTACACACTTAAAAAACTTTCAAGCTTATTTATGAAAGCGTTAAACTGGGAGACTAGTTTCAGACAGTAAGCGGTTTTAGAGGAAACAAAGTACTTTCACTTAAAAAACGTAAAAAAAGCTTAAAATTTAAAGAATCTCAAGGCACTGAAACAAATAGTCAAATGATGTCCATATAAGGAAAACACTCAGAACACCTCGATCACAAACAAAAGGCAAGAAGCTAATATACAAAATATCCTTGTGAATGTTTTATACATAGACGATAGAACCAAAGAAGCTATAAGATGTACCTCTTCTACAATTGACTTACAACTTGCTCTATAAGTCACTTCATATTCTGTTTAGTCAGACTGCAAAAAATATAACTATTGATTAATTGTATTAGTACGAGAAATTATAGACTCAAAAGTAATGCTTAGTCATGTTAAACAAACACTAATTCAAAAGTAATGCTTACTTGAAAATGCATTTTATAATTGTGTATATCTCTAGTTTAAATCAATGCTGGTTGGTTGCCTCTTAAAACAAACTAAACACAGTGAGAGCAATATCTGAAATCATAAATTATAAATAAAGGTTTTCAAGCAAACAAGATATCATCATCTAAAGTTAATATTGTAAAAAGTTATACAAAGATTTTTTTCATAATGAAAATACAAAAGTATGAATACACAGCACCTTATCATGTATAATGTAAAAAACATCAATTCTAAAGTAATGCTTCTGCTTGATGACGTGTTGTACAAGTAATACTTGAAGATGCACTTTATAATCTTGTATATCACTAATTGAAATCACTACTAGTTGGCTGCCTCAAAGAGCAAACTAAATAGAGTGAGAGCAATATTTAAACTTCTATGTTAAAAAGAAAAAGTTTTCACAAATAAGATATCAGTCATATCACCATCCTAAGTTAAAGATGTAAGAACTTACACAAGCAATGTTTCATAATGACAGCATAAAATTTTAACCTTTCAATTATATAAATATTACGATTTATTAACTTGAGGATATAATAATTATATCAATAACTCCAATAAAAATAAGGAAAATGAGAAACAATTATCATGAGCTGTGTTTAATTTAAACTCACCAAGATGCAAAAGAGCTGTAGGCATATATATAAGAAATGGCTGCATTCAAAATAATGAATCTTCTGAGCCTAAACGAATCAGAACATTAATGTATTCGTTAAGAACAAATCTGGAAAATGATTTAAGGGTGCAATTTTGACAAGAATTTGCTCAACCCAATGGCACAGTCAAAATCAAAATCAATAGCATAAATTAATCCAGATTAAAGAGGAAGATGTATTGAAGGAGAAATGCTTGCTTTCAATGATAACACTCGGGTATCCGTATCACTAAAAGATCTTGAATTAGCAGGAAAGAAATAAGCCCCAACCTGATATGATATTGTTCAACACAAATATGATATTATCAGGTTTTGAGGCAATTATGTCATGCCTCTTGTGTAAACAAACAACCTGATAAATAGTAAATAATGAACTAATGTCTTATTTCAAAAATAAACAATGACTCAGCAAGTAGCAACTCATTAGTCATTATGAGAAATCGAGAAGCTAGTGACTTGGTTTTTATGAGTGCAACATAAAGTTGAGTGCTCCATCAAATAGACTAATTTTTAGATATTGAAAATTTGAAACTATGAGACGAGAAATCAAGAAGAGAGCTGAACGTCTGAACCTGGGAAGTCGTCTGCTTCAGCGAGGGACAGGGCAGAGAGGGTGATCTGCGAGACCTCTTCTTCCTGGAGTTCTGGGAAGTCGTCTGCTTCAGTGCTTCGTACTTCGTAAGTTTATTAATTAAGGAATAACGACTAGATTACTTTGGGGCTTTGGAGCCTGGGCTTTATAGTTAATTAGTTTCCAAAAATTAGTTTCCTAAAATCTATTTTATTTCGCATTTAGGATTCTGGGCCTCTGGGGATCTGGGCTTGCGATCGACTAGGGAAAAAGGCGCCGACTTGTCGGCTTCATCGCGCCTGGACGACGCCTGGCGCACCTTTTCTTCTTCCGGCGAGGCGAGTAACTCCGGCGACCTGTCCCCAGCGCCAGGACGCCTAGTCGGCGACTAGGCGACGCCGTGACAAGCCTGGAAAGAATATAATGGACCTGATAAAAATAAAAGGACTCTGGTAACACTCTTAAATTAAACTAGCGACAGTGATTAATGGAATGTTAACAATTTACCATAGTTTTCTTGACAGCATTAGTTACAGTAGTTTTGCACACTTCCGGAACGAGTCCCTGCAGGGATGAAAATGCAACTTAATTAATCAGATAATCACTATCAGATACGTAGTATTATAATATATATATGACTAGTTTTCTAAAGAAATGTGCAGTGTAGAAGTAGAGAATTTCATTAATTCTCAAGCTGTCAGTGACTCAAATCGGTATTTACTATTATTTCTCTACCAAAATGTTGAGGCATCAAATAAAGGTAAACCAAATAAATGAAAACAAAAACAAAAGGAGCTCTAAAATAGTCAAGTTTGCTAACTATTTCTCAAATACACCTTAATTGTAGTCCTGGAACTTTTTGTTTCCATCACAAAACTATTTGAAACAGTTTTCTATCATCAAAATGCCTTTGACATGATAAACAAAAGTCCTATGTGTCCGTGTTCTATAGACATTGATCTCTAAAAATATTGAATCAAAGTTGTCTCTATCCCTATTTCAGTGAGAATCCGGATCGTCCCCATTTTTCGTAGTTACAGATTGGTCCATCTTTGGATCTGGAATCAGATAAAAACCTAACTAGTTCCACCTCCAGCCCCAAGAAGTGATTCTGTAAGGTAATTAAGAGACCTATGCTAGGAGTCGGTGATTTCAAAATTCTGATTCTGTAACAAAAAAAGTCTTTTTTCTTTAGAGAATTTTGATTTAAGTTTGGCATATTGCAAACTTAATCTTAAGGTCACTATCTATCAAACTTATGTGTAGGATTTATTCTAATTTTACCATGATTATTCATAAAAATGTATTCTTGAGTCTGAAAAACACGAATTAGAAACTAACTAATGATTCAGATATAATTCAATACTTCCGCTAGTAGTTCAAGTAGATTCGAATAAATTGCACAATTAGATATTTAACCATACATTCATACTAAAGAAATGACAAATTTAAGGATGAATACTAACCTGTTTACCAAGCATATGTAGCAGATTATCACAGGCAGAATATGAAGCTCGAAAGATAAAAACAGAGATCGGCCCAGCAACCTACTCAATGTTAAGAAGATCAATCAACCTCCGTTGCATCAGGAAAACATATCGGGGTTTTTGAGTCTCGTCCTTTCTCGCCGCTAGCCACTCGCGCCTCACCCGTCACCGCTCGCTGCTCGCGCCTCCCGCCTCGCCGCTCGCAGCTCGCGCCTCCCGCCTCGCCGCTCGCAGCTCGCGCCTCGCCCCTCTCCCCTCGCTGCTCGCCGCTCGCCGCTCGCCCCTCGCCCCTGTCGCTCGCGCTTCGTCCCCCGCTGCTCGCCCAAAGGGTCGTAGGGTTAAGGGGAATTTGCTCGCCCTCGCAAAATTGCTTCTTCTCCTTCACGGAGGAGCAGAGGCAGAAGTCTGAGTGTTTGGTTGAAAGTGCAGAAGTGATCTGGTGCTCTAATTTACTCATAGAATCAGTTTTTTTAGAATCTTGGGGTGACCAGCTTCTGAAAACTGATTCGGATTCTGCTTCTGCTTTTAAGCAGAAGCAGAATCATTTCCAAACACCCACTAATACTGCTAAAAGAATGCGGGTGCAGGAACTTAAAATATGCGGCAAAAACTAATACGGGTTAAAATTAAAAGGTACTCCGTCATAAGCAGAATAAGAGGCCGTTTGGCAACCCTCATTTTCGGCTTATCAGGCTTATCATCTAACTTTTTTACCAAACACATAAATTTTGCTTTCGCGCGCTGAATTGTGTAATAAGCCGAAAAAGTAAGGTTGAAGTTACTTTTCTGGCTGTATTGGCTGAAGTTACTGTAGATGATTATTTTAGCTATTTTTACATATAAGTTTTTCTTTATTTTATTAATGAAATATATTTAAAAATATTTTTTTCTTGTATCAGCCGAATCAGCCAATGCAGCGCAGCCACTTCAGCCAGAACTTCATAAATTTCAGCCGAATCAGCCAAAACATCCGATTTTCGTGCTGCCAAACGGGCTCTAAATGTTTTTCTTGAAGGAAAATCTCCACCTTTTTTTAATTTTTTTTTTTGAAAATCTCCACCTTAATATTTAACACAAATGTTAAAAATAATACTTTCTAAAATCATTAAAAGTGAGTGGAAAAAATGTCAAAAGTAACACTTCTTTTGTTCTTTTTGTAATTGCAATGTTTCTATTCTCGTGTTTATTAATGTATAACCTTGACCATTGGTATACTTTATTCTTATTAGTGATAATTAAAAAAATTGAAATTTTAAGTCGAGGGGAATTCAAAGGTGAGCAACAAAAATATTAAAATTTAATCTAGAATTATATTAATAATTATAAGTCTGTGAGCATGTTGAAAATGTTAAGTTAATTATGTAAATTCAATTACCTGTATACACACAGATAGAGATCACCACAATTTAGTTAACGTTAAATATATATTTTAGAGGCGCAAATGTGTTGTTGCCTTAATAAACTTTTAGAAGCAAACATTTTAGATGCAGTTATGCTTTTGTGTCAAACTTTTGGAGGCAGACATAAAAAGTTGCTCCCAAATGATAGTTTTTAGAGGCAAGTACAACATGGTTGTTCTCAAATGATAGTTTTTAGAGGCAAGTAAAATATGATTGTCTCAAATGATGTTTTTAGAGGCAACCATGACTTATATGATGCTAAAACATACTTTTAGAGACAACAACATGTAACTTGCCTCGAAGAGTTGCCTCTATAAATCATTTTTTGTGTAGTGTAATAAAAATTTACAATTACGCAAATTCATAAATCATCCTTCAAGATTTATTACATAATTTACTAAAAGTAAATATGCTTGGGGGCGGTGCTACACATTGGGACTAGGGGCTTGAACCGAGGTATTAAGGGTGGGCTACATGATGGATATATGGTGGACCGGTTTGGGCTCAATTTTTTGTCTTTTCCCCATTCATTGGCTACTAGGCGGGTGGGGCTGGGTGGTTTGGGGAGTGGGGCTAGGTGGTTTGGGGAGTGGGGGTAAGAATAAATTAGAAAAAATAATTTTTTAAAAAAATTTAGACTCGACCCGGTCTCGAATCCAACCTGGGTCGGTATCGAGCCTCCATCCCAAACCCCTAGTCCCGTCCTGACCCGGCTCGGGCTCGGTCCATCTCGACATTGGACTTCTAGGTCTATTGTGTCAACTGGAACACTCATTATGCTTTGTCATTGTTTGGCATCAAGAGGAGAAAATAGAAGACTCATGCAAATGACTGGTCATGACAGGAACACCATTTGCAATCTGATAACAATAAGGATCACTGGGATTACAAGCATGGAAAATAAAAATTTTCAAACAAAGAAAGAAAGCAGAGAAAGAACAATGAAACAAAATAAAACAATATAAACACAATGAAACAAAAAACTGAACAATACATAACCTGTGTATCATCTGAGGCATGTCTAGTAAGGTCAGTAAATATCACCGATTGATCTAACTGACCATAAGTCCACAATGATGACCAACATTTACATCTCCGCCAGTAGAAAGAAAAGAAAAGTCATTTTCATCATCAGAAAGACCTTTGATGGTATCATCATCATCACTAACAACATTTGTAACTAGAGGTTCTTCTACAGTTTGATTTTTATCAGGAGAGGAAAAATTTGAAACCGTGTGCTTGGAAGATTGAACATGGGAAAGTGAAATAACACAGTCAAGCTTGTGTTCTAAATCAATAAACCTACCATGAACAAATTCCTTGAAAGCAAGAAGTTTGGTGTCAAGTCGGTTTTCAAATTCCAGTAGAACGTAGTTTGAAAAAACACCATCAAAAGAAGAACTAGGTCCCTCCCTAACATTTGAAACAGATGGCGTAGTTTGGGGCCTCAGTGAATGAGCAGAAAACAAAGCATCCAACTCAAGTGATTCACTTTCAAGGGCTTAGAGCTCAACATTGTGCAACTTCAACTAATAAATAAAAAACATAAAAGGAAAATAAATAAAAAACATAAAAGGAAAATAAAGTAAATGGAATAAACTCATAATAAAAACACAAAATTGACAATGAAAAGAAAAGTAAGAAAAAACCCTGAGAGACAGATAAACAAAGAAGTTCCATATTCAACTTCTAGAAAGTGTGTTCAATGGAAGAGTGCCAAGACAACATTCGGGGAATAGTAGAAACAAATTTAGAAGCAAACACACCATCACAATAATCACATCACTCATAAAACGAGACCTGAAGAGCTAGAGGAAATCCTAAAATACGATAAAAGAAATAATCACTTATGACATCAACAAGTCTGCTCTAACAAGTCTGTCCTTCAAGTTCTGTAATGTGACATCAACAAGGTCTTTCCCCCAAAGATAGGAATCCCATAAACCAGAATCAACAACAGCCTAATAATTTCACTTATGACCTTCTCCTTAGATGAAGTAAAGAAGAACAAACCAAGAACATACAGAATAGCAATCTTAACTGCATCTTCATCACAATCAGCTTTTTGACCAAGAAAACAATTTTCAATATCTTCACGAGTAACCTTAGAACAACTGTTGAAATACTTTTTGATAAGTGAATTATTGTCTGATGAAGGAATAGTAGAAGTATCAAATTCACCCATACACTTTAAACCAGCCACAATAGCAAAGTAGGCAATGGAAAAACGCAAACGAAAGCCAGAAACACCAAATCAGATCTCGTTGGGAATACTGTGACTAATTTCTCGCAAAAGCAAACAATGCAAAAGTTGAGGCTACAATTTCAGCTCTTGAAAATCCAACAATTTACCAAAGCAGGTTTCCCTAAATAATCCTGATGGAGTATATGGTCCAGGGACCCCCGGCCCACATACCTCCACAACTGCAATCAGGCCCAACAGGCCCAAACGGGCCAAGCCCAGCAAAATGAAGCTCTAAGAAGCCCACAATACGTGAGGGGGTGCCTTCGGCTCCATGACCGAATGCTACCGTTGACAGAATCGAACCCAGAAACATCACAGGAGAACAAGGCTGAAAACCAAGCCTTCGGCACCTGTAGCCCTCGGCACATAGAGGCCCCCGACCCATGGAGCCTTCGGCACAGTAGGTACAGCCGAAGGCATCTTCCTCGACAGAATCTCCTCTCCACATACGCTGGATCACCGTACCAAGTACCAACGTCGCATCCAACCACTGCATTTAATGCGGCCACATGCAAATGCCGGGGCCACCCCAATTGAGGTGACCCTCGGCCGTCGGATGCTTGACACGTGTCCCCATCTAGCATCTATTGCTACTATAAATAGCAGCCATTTTCCCCATTGTAGAACAACTTTCACATTCGAATACACACTCTCTCTCTTACTTATTTGCTCCGACTTCTCTCTGGTTATTCTCCGCAATAACCCTCGGATAAGCTACCCCCCGGGTACACTATCCATCAAATCCCAATTTCACATTAGTCATCTTCGCCTTAAGATTTATATTAATGCAATCCTTGCAAAAAGTACAAACCCTACTGTTAAACCACGATTCACATGGATCAAAATATTGTTACTCTTGGATTACAAAAAATGAAACAAAATTAAAATTGAATAAACAAAATTAAACAAAAACAAATTCAAATAGAAGAACAAAAAGTACACATGCAAAATAGAACAGGCACTGTAAATATAACAATAGCGAATTAAATACTTTAAATGTCGAAGGATATTTGTTAATTTTTTGTTCCTTAACATATTTAGTATTCTTCGCTTGTACATTTACGGAAACTTGGCTTTCTTGCGAGGCTTTGGAGCATTTTCATTTTTTCTTTTCTTACGAGCCAAGTTCGGACTTCTAGAACGAACAGGGGAAGCAGAAACATTGTGATGATCAGAACTTCTTCTATCCATATTCAGCCGAGAAGAAGATCTTGTAACACAAGTAGGAGGATTTGCAGTCGACATTATCGTGAAGATGGACGAATGAGAAAAGATGAATTGGAGAAGAAGAAAACCGGAAGCGAGAAGAAAGAAAAAGGCGCGGTTGAAGGAAATTCATATAGGTGGAGAACGTTGGCAGGAAACGGTCTAAAAGTGAAATAAAAAACAAAAGTGAAAATAAAAAAGTTAAAAATGAAAAGAAAAGGCAGTTGGGACATTAATGATAGGAGGTTATAGAAAATAGACCAGTCGAGTAATTTCCACTTTCATTAATCCCATCAATCCCACTAATCCTTTGAGCACTTCTTTTTCTCTTTGTTTTTTTCTTTCGTTTTCTACAATTCTTTTTTCTTCTCCATCAAATACTAAAAATGTAATTACAATTTTAATTTATTTTTTATCTTCAACTTAAATTACAACTCAATCTACTTTTTCATTCTTTATCAATTCATAACAAAAAAATATTAATGTAAATAAAATAAGTATATTACATTTCACATTGATACACTATTTTTATATCTATAATATTTATTTGTATTATACAGTTTTTGTAATATTTTTTTGTATTATACACTTTTTTTGTAATAATAATCTAAATAAAATAAGTATATTACATTTCACATTCATACAATATTTTTATTTCTGTAATATTTTTATATTCATACACTTTTTTTGTAATACTCCGTATATATTTTTATATTCATACACATTTTTGTAATGTATTTTTATAGGGCAAAATCCTCTAATATTACTAGGGCATAGGATATTTCCATAAAAGTGACCATAAAAAATTTGGGCCTAAAAAGTGACGCCCAAGGTCATAGTTTAGGAATTACTTTCCAAAAATACGGAGCTTCATGATGTGGGCCGGTCAAAAACGAAAACTAATAAAACAGAATTTAAGAAACAGCCGGTTGCGCCTGAAAATCTGTCAACCGCAGGAACGAACTCCAACGGAACAAAGAAACTGAAGATCATCGCAGACAGGAACGAACTCGAACGGAAGAAGGAAACCGAAGATCATCGCAGACAGGAACGAACTCGGACGGAACAAGGAAACCAAAGATCACCCCAGACTCGCATAGGTAATTTTGATGTCTAACTTATTCGTTAATCAGTTCGAATTTGATAACTGGACATCAACACTTCTGCGAACATAGAGATGATCTGACAATTGTAACTGCGAACATAATATTTCATATTTTCGTTGAATTTTTCATAACTTTCCTTCTGAATTTCGATTTGAAATAATTCATTTGAATTAAAGTTTTTTTAGCATCGTGTAACTGGAAACTGTGTTGTGTTTGCAGTGATTGATGTAGAACCGAGTACATGAACCGTATTCAAAATTTGATGTTGTGTTTACTGTTTTCTGAATTTCAATTTCAATTTGCTTGCAGTTCCTTCAGAATTTTATTTGAAATAAGTTGATAGAATTTTGATTTGGAACTTTGTAGTGACACCGTAATGTAACTGCAAACTGTATTGAGCTTACTGAACTTTATCTTTGATTTTAGTAACTGCAAGGCATGTAGTTACTGCAGTGTAAGAGTAATGGTGATGATATCATGAATGTAACTAAGGACTTAGTTAGTTTCATAGTATGTTCTATCATTGAACTTGGATGTTATCTTTTCAGGTGAAGTGAAAAAATTGGATGTTATTGTTTTGTTTAAAATGGAGAAAGTTATGGCCACAGTAATGTTAGATGGCCACTGGAACGTTAAGAAGAAATTTGTAGCAAGATCAACCCGTGGAGTTCTGGTAAATGCAAAGTCATCATATAATGAATTGGTTAAGGATTTACAAGATGCTTTGAATCTTCAGCCAGATGTCACTATCAACTGTATCTCATACCAAATAGATAAAGATTTTGATCCAACACAGATTGACAGTGACAGTAGTTTACAGTTTTATTTGCATCTTAAAGGTGTTGATTGTACACAAGTATCAAAATACCCTTTGTGTGTGCAAATAAATAGCAAAAGTGACATGGAAGGGGTATGTGACACTAACATAAGAGTAGCAGATTCAGAAGAAAGAATCAGTACAACAAATGTGGCTCCTACAGTGGGTGGATGTAATAATGAGGAGGTGTTGGATGAATATGCAATGACTTATCAGCAATGTTCAACCATAGACACACCGTTGTTGACATGGTTGGGTGGGGGAGGAAGTGGTGACATGGAAGCTATTGATACAACATTAAGGATCAATGGAATATATCCAAACAAAGAAAGTTTAAAGGAGACTTTGCAACTCTATGCACTTCATAACAAATTCCAGTTCAAGACCAAAACCTCAAATCCTGATGTTATTCATGTTATTTGCTATGAAGAAAAGTGCAAATGGGCTGTATGTGGGGTGAGAATGAATAAAAGTGACTATTTTGAAGTGAGAAGGTATGTTTCAGTGACAACATGTTGCAATTACATCAAATCTTGTGTCACTATATATTAAAAGTATTTTGTTTTTAGGTGAACAATCAATACTAATGTGTTAAATAAATTTTCATTTGTTACAGGTTTGATAATGTACACAGGTGCTCAATTGATAGTAGGCTGAGTGGGAATAGGCAAGCCAGTGCATTGATAATTGGAAAAATGATCAAGCACCAATACCTAGATGCCTCCCGAAAACCATATCAACCAAAAGCCATAATGGCAGACTTAAATCGGAAATTGGGAGTTAATGTGAATTACAAGAAAGCGTGGAGAGCTAAGGAAAAGGCTTTGACATCAATATCGGGAACTGATAAAGAGTCATACATGAAATTGCCGATGTTATGTCATATAATGGACCAAGAAAACCCAGGATCTATTATATCTCTCAATTCTGATTCTCAGAATAATTTCAAGAACTTGTTTATGTCACTGGGAGCAAGTAGAAAAGGGTGGCTTGCTTGTAGGCCAATACTTAGTGTAGATGGATCATTTTTAAAAGCAAAATATCGTGGGACAATTCTTTCTGCATGTGCTCTTGATGCAAACCGACATTTTTTTCCAATAGCATTTGGAGTGTGTGAAAAGGAGAACAAAGAATCATGGTTGTGGTTCTTTACTAAACTTAAAGAATCAATTGGAGAAAGAGAAGAAATGTGCTTTGTATCAAATAGGAACGAAGGTCTTATTAGTGCTGTGAAAGTGGTATATCCTGGTGTTCATCATGGGTATTGTGTGCAACACATACTTGGAAATATAACTTCAAAGCTAGGTGGGATAAAGAAAAATGTTATAAAGTTTTTCAATGCTGCTGCTAGGTCGGCAACAAGCAGAAAGTATGAATACTTTATGAAGTTACTGGACTCTGAAGACCCAAGGATTCGACAATATCTAGCTGAAATCGGTTGTGAAAAATGGGCTAATGTAAAATGACAAGAAGGAGGTACTCAATAGTGACATCCAATAATGCAGAGTCCCTCAATAATGTGGATGCCACTGCTAGGGAGTACCCGATATTCATTTTGGTTGAGTTTCTGAGGCTAAAATTGCAAACATGGTTTCATGACAGAAGAAAAGAAGCCACAGAAAATGCAGCAACTTTATCCCCAAAAGCAGAAGCTGTTCTTGTAAATTTGCTAAGAGATTCTGCCGGCATCATTGTGAGTAAAATTTTAGTAATAAAAGCTTATAATATTGGTCTTTTGAATTCAGTTACACTGTTTTAATGGCAGTGAAGTGTATTGTGATTTATAATTGTTAAAATTATATTGGATTCATATATAACCACTTATATGATTGTTTTGTATTTTTTACAGGTAAGACCAAGCACTATTTTTAAGTATGAAGTGATAGATCAAAGGTGTAGGGCATTTGTGGTTGACCTTGAGTCCAGAGAATGTAGTTGTAGAGAGTTTCAATTGGAGGACTTTGTGTGTGCTCATGTAGTGGCATCCATTAGGTCAAGGACTGGATTATCTTGCTATGACCACATTTCAACATATTACAAGAATAGCGCATGGTTGGAAGCTTATGCAGGAGTCATAGAACCACTAGGTGAGTATTGTGAAGCAGATGTCCCAAGTGAAGTAAGAAATCGGATTATTTACCCACCAATATCAAAGAAACGGTCAGCTGGAAGACCGAAGAATAAAAGGATTCCTTCAATTGGTGAGTTTGTTACACGGCAAAGGTGTGGAAGATGTAAACAAAATGGACACAATCAAAAGACGTGCAACAACCCGATACCACGTCACTAAGGATTGAGATGATGATGATGATGATGATATGTTCAATGTTATATGTAGTTAGTATTGTAATGAACAATGTGTACTTCACATTATCTCTGTGTGTGATGTGTCTCTTGGGACAGAATTGATTTGAACTTCAGTAGTTTTAAAAGTGATAATAAATTGAGTTTATGATTGGTAAAAATGTGTAGTTTTAAGTGTGTGTGCAGATATATATGAATTGCAGCCACAACTAATAAACTGGAAGATGAAAGCATATGGTGAACTTTGTTACTAAGAGAGCCTTGTCACTACCATTGTTGTCACTGCAAAAAGTGTCACTAGTAGTTATAAAATTTTGTCACTGTCAGTGTTCTAACTGGAATAATGTTTCACTAGGAGTATAACCTATAAGCATTAATATTATGTAACTAAACACATGTGTCACTGCAATATGTGGCAGTTTAAGTGTCAACAACATGTAACTGACAAATGTGTCACTGCATCATGTGTCACTATTACTATTTTGACATTGTCAGTGATACAAAATTGAATTTTTTCTTTTATGTTTGAAAGTAAAAAATATAAATTATATAGAAGTACAATAATGGTGTCATTGTGAAAAGAATTAACAACACAAAGAATTACACAGTCACAAAAAGAAGAACTAATCAAAGTACTTATCAATACCATGAAACCAAAATAACTATTCAAGAGTAGTAATGAAGTACATAAGTATGGCACATCAAAATGAATCCAAAAAGTCACAAAAAGAGGTTAAGTTTTGACTACTACAAGTTTGTAGAACATATTTAGTATTCAATACAAACAAACTTAAACAACACATGAATGTGTAACTATAGCTTTTTCCATTGAAGTGCCATGAACGTAAAGGTCATGAGCCCACTTTGCTCGATAAGAAGGGACTTTGTCGGGGCACACAAGCTGGATATCCATGTCCATTTGAAGTACTTCAGCAATCTTCATCACCAAAAGCCCACAATCTTCCCTGAAAAAATAAAAAAAAAGCTTTAAAAATCTGTTTTTTGAGTTGAAAAAGGTCAAAAACTTAAATTAGATAATATGCCACTTACCCATTGGTCTGTTGTGGGACGTCATGGGCCATTTTAACAGTGGCAGAACCAACATCACCATATACACGTCCATGGGCACAAGACCTCATGTGAGACAAGATGAGAGAAAGATAGTGAATGAGACCGCGCATTTTAGTACGCAAAGATTTTGGAATGGATGCACGTCTGTTGTTGGTATCGTACACAAACAGAGTGTTTGCACTAACATCTAGAACAACTAGAACCCAATGTTTAGAAACAAGATTAAATGGAAAGTAGATGTAGTCACATTCATACCACGGGCGTAAGTATTGAGTTTCATCGCCTGCAATAACATCAATCACATATTGATCGTTGGCTGCTTTTGATACATCACCTGAAGCGGACTTGTAAGAATCATAAAGGGCATTAAGATGACTTGGAAAGTAAGTGCAGGAAGTAGAAATTTTTTGGGGAAACTTAAATGTAGCAGCTTTCAGGCGCAGATAAAAATCAATGCTCTGGATATGCTGAAATAATAGAAATACAGTTAGTATAACAGAAGAAATAGAGTACAAATAAATTTACACATTCAGAGGGATATACAGTTACATACTGTGGCATCAAGCCATTGACCAGGTTCATGTAGCCGATAGAGCCAAGATTTTCTCTCTACTTCCAATCCACAATCCAAATCCAGATGAAAATTTTTATCAATTTCCGGTGTGTACTTAGTCACTGTACATAAAGACCGGTGACCTCTAATAACTCCTTCCATAATTTCATTATAGAAATTAATTCTTTCAGACTCAGATTTGAACTCAGCAAACGGATCACGGCTGAATGGACAAATAGCTTAGACAGAACGTTCCTTCTTCTTAGCTTTGCGAAGAGCATCAGAACCTGGAGTGTAACGTATTGGGGAGCGCACCTTGCGTTTCGGTCTGCCTGGTTCTTGTATAGCATCAAAGCAAATATTTGCAGTAGTCTTAGAAGGGGAAACCTGTACAATAGAGGTAAATAAGTGTAAGTATTTGTACAATTAATTAAATAACAAAGCCACAAATCACATGCGTATTAGAAATACGAAATGACTAAGCATGTAAAATAGTGAAATACTATGTAAGTTACAAGAATAGGACCTGGATGTTTAAGGGAGTATCTGACTGGGCTTGAGGTGGTAAAGAAGATGCCAGATTAACAGTAGGCAAGACTTGCGGCTACAGAACAAAAATAAAATAAATCAAACGGCTGCAAAGATGTCACTGAGTAAATTGACAAAAAAAGTGACAAAGAGAACTTACTTTTGGATCATAGAGTTCAAAAGCCTCAATCATTACCTGCGTCCAACCAACATTGGTGGTGTCATCAACATCCACAATTATTTCACCATCAGTAACATCCAACACTTCATTGGGAGGTTCAGATACTTTGGGAGGTTCATTGTGTTTCTCTACGTCATGGGGAGGTTCAATTGCAGAGGGGTGAGCTTGATGAGAGTCAACAGGAGCTCTGGTAAACGGCTGTGGAGACCCTTTTCCAGTATCAGATACTTTGGACTTTGAAGCTTCAAGAAGACTTCTGAGATTATCAATGACAATATGTAGATCTTTGAACTTATCATGAAATCCTAATATCTCATTTTTTAACGTTTGAACTTCTTCCTCAAGCACCACAATCCTAGCGTCATAATTTGTTGCTTGACTTGAACTTGCAGCTTGATTATTTTGAGGAGCAGAATCAGAGAAGTGAGTTTGGGCATCAGGACTTGTTGTAGTATCAGGTAGTGGTGGGGTAATTCTGTCTTCAGATTCATGAGAACGTTTGACACGCCTTTTTTTTCTTCAATGGGACTGGTTTTGGAGGGTTGTCAAGCTCACGAACACTGTCAGATTGTGAAATGGGAGTGAAAAGAAACTGAAAAAAAAGAAGGAAAGTGTAAATATATTAAACAAGATTTTGAAAATAACAACAAAAAAGAAGAAGAGAATAAATGAAAAACCTACTTCTTTGTTGCAAAAGATTGCATCCTTCAAGGATTCGCTGGATGGCTTTGCAGTGGAGGACCATTTCAGTATACTTGGTTCAGAACAAGGATCTACTAGACGAGCTAGATTTATAACTTTAAGAGCGGGGAATGACTCAAAAGCCCACACTTGTAATGCAATGACACAACCGTAAACATTGTAATGGGAAGGATTAGATTCAATGCTCTTTAAAGAAGCCTTGAAATAACCTTCCATGTCATCCCAAATGACTCTGCCCCATGGGTAAGAATTAAAAGCAGCTAGATCATCTACAAGGTTAAGGTATATTGAATGGATTGAAACCTGACCTTCGGCAGCCAAAAAAGCATGGGACAAAACATATAACAAGGAAAGCTTAATGATGTTTTCTTCTGGTTCTCTACCCCTCTGAATGGACTGAAATACACTCTTAATATCCCGACGTTTGACTTTTGTTTTACAGTCTGGAAAGTATGTATTCCAGATATCACCCCTCTCAGAATCATTATCATGCACAATAGAGACAGTTTCATCATAAGGAAAGCCCATAATGTGGGAGAAATCAGAAACAGAAAATGAGATGATCCTACCCTCGATTTCAAACGACAAAGCATTCTGAAGGTTGCTTACCTCAACCATGTTCCCTAAAAGGTAATGTATAAGTTGACCACAACATGACATTTCCTTAGAAGCTAAGAATTTTCCAAAAACAGACTTCTCAAAAATAGCAAGTTCATGAGGAAGAAGTTTAGACCTAACAAGGTTTATGGAGTCATAAAGTCTAGAAAAGGTATTAACTCTCCTATTCTTAATGTCCATGTAAACAACATCCTTGCTGACAAGTCTCTTGAAGGTCTGAAACAAACATATTAAAAGGAGAAGATGAATTTGATATACATAATAGTGGAATAATGTAGGTACTGGTCTTTTAACAACAGAAAATAAGCAAACAAAAGAATGCATACACATTTTGATTTGTGTGGCAATGATAAACGAGAAGATGAGCGTTTTGCTAGACTTGGACTAGGAGATAATGTAGAAGCACTGTCAGCCATCTGAAAAATATATCAAATGAGGTACAAAATACACAAACAGAACCATAAGCATCACTTTTATTGAAATGAAGAGCAAAATGATGAGTGCATATAAATAAAGAGGAGATACCACAAACACAGTATAACATGCAATAGTCCAAGTTGCAGTTGAAAACCGTCGATAGATAAATGCAATCAAAACAGTAGGAGAAGAGCAGTAATCTTACGAGATTGAAAAAAAATACAATGTTGGTGAAATTGGAGTGTGGAAACTAACGAGATACAATCGACAACGTACCTCAAGTAAGGAGCCGAGTAGGAACAGAGGTGCTGAACGAAGTTGAGAAACACGACGAGTGGTGAAGTCGAATTCGAAATCGCCGAGTAGAAACACGGCGAATATAGACGGGGGAGAAGAAATGGTGTCGCGTATCAAGCAATCGAATCTTTACCTTCCATTGTTAATCGGCATCGAAGAGCGAGAAGAAAGTCGACATGCAAGAGCGCGAAGAAGAAAGGCGGTGCTGAAGTTGCAGAGACGGTTAATTCTTCTGGGTGGGTAACCGGCAAGTAAGTTGTGATTACCGGTTAAATGGGTTTCAAAAATTGAGTAAAGTCATATTTTTGGAAAAATGAAAAGTGGTCATATTTGTGTCTTGAGAAAGCCCAATAGTAATTTTGGTGCCATTTTTTCATTTTTATATGCATACACTTTTTCTATAATATTCTTTTTTATCTCTTTTATATATTTTTAAAGGTTTTTAAGACATTGATTTTTCTTATTTTGATTCTTGGAGAGACATTTGATAATATTATGTGTGAGTTATATCTTATTATGCGTGAGTTAATATACTTATACGCGAGTTACATCTTCTTATGTGCGAGTTACATCTAATTATGCGTGAGTTACATTTAATTATTTGTTATTTTTTACTTATCCTTATCTTTAACTAATCAAATTACAACTGAATTAACTTCTTTCTTTACCAATTTATTTCAAAATTTTATTAACCCACATAAAATAAGTATATTGTAATTCATAATCATGCATTACTTTTTTTATTTTTTTCTTCATCTCAAATTACTACCGAAATTATTTTTTGTGTATTTTTTTTGCATATATACACTCTTTTTTGTAAAATAATTGTCATATTCATTCACTTTTTTTCTAATAAATTTCTATTTTTTTTACTCCAGGGGGGTCTGGGGGAGGGGGGCTGGGGGGCCTGGAGTAATCAGGGCTGAAACTCACTCCATTGAGTTTCAAACCCTTGTGTGCCTAGCGGGAATCGAACTCGAGATCTCCCACTAGTGTTTTAAATACATTAAGTTTGTTTATTTCGATTTAAATTTGATAAACATGAGATTTAATTTTTCATATGTGCGAGTTATGTTTATAGACACTATAAGGATTCACAATTGATAGTATATGAAATTATATCTTCTTATGTGAGAGGACATCTTCTTGTGTGCGAGTTACATCTTTTTATACGCGAGTTACATCTTCTTGTGCGTGAGTTACATCTTTCTATGCGCCAGTTACATTTGGATTTGCCTCAACAAATTACATTTTGCATACAACTAAGTTAGATTTTCCATAATACGAATTACATCACAACATAAAGTCCTACTATTGAAACAAAAGAATCATTGTTTTGCAAAAAAAAGTTGACAAAAGATGATTTTTTTGGCAAATTTTTTTTTTTCAAAAAACATTTTTATGGCCTTGATATAAAAAACAAAATACATTCACTATTTAAGTGAACCCTTCCTATTGAAACCAAAAAATCACTTTTTTGCAAAAACAAAATGATTTTTTTGGCAAAAGAAATGAATTTTTGGCAAAAAAGATTAAAAAAATCATTTTAATGGCTTTCTTATTAAAAACATGTTCAACGTAAAGTAATTGAGCAATTAGAGTACGTGTTTTCATTAAAATCAATATGTTATTTCTTATATTCCGTATTAGACAAGTTACATTTCAACTTGCTTGCTGTTACATTTTTTATCAGCGTGAGTTATATTTCTTTATACGCAAGTTACATCATTCTGTAACTGAGATAATGAAAAAAACAAAAAGAAGTTATTGTTCACGCGTGTGAGCAGTAACGATCCCACATCATGAGCCTGTGGGAGCAACATACTCACTGTGGGCTGCTCTCACGGTATACCAACTGCAAAATTAGATTTAAGATGTTTTTACTTGGACTGTTTTCAGCCTGGACCAGACCAGAATAGACCAGACCAGACCAGACCAGACCAGAACAGTTCAGACCAGACCAGACCATACTTGGATAGTTATAAAAATACACAGAGACCAGACATTATCAGACTAGATCAGACCAGCAAATTACTGTCCAAGTAAAAACATCCTTAAACTTCATTATTGTTTTATTGAGAACTAGATTAAATGGAATGAAATAAATTTGAGCAAGGATTTCCAGATATACCTTTCATAGTTTCGTGTACATTTAACTACATTCCTTATGACACATGTTGATTGCTGATAAAAAAGTGGTCTTACTCTTGATTATTCAATCAACGACTTATGGAAATGTGCATAATAAATATGCTCAAATCATTCACCGGATAGAATTTAAAAATAGTCTGTTGTAGTGACTAATAATTGATTATGGACTTTTTTTGTTACAATTTCTCAAAAATTGGTAACTACTCCGTAGATGAAATTGAACGAGTCAAATTCGGCAGCCTAATGTGACCAAACTACACCCACCGTTAGATTCTGGGAATCATGACTGCCCGGAGATCCCCCACTCCCTCCTTAAACTGAGCGATTCTGTTTGATGATTCCTTGCATTTCCTCAGAATCTCTGCAGTTAAAAAAGAAGGAAACAAAGAAATAACCTCGTATTTGCAGTTATAACTACCCCGGAGATCCCACTTTTCTTTTACCAACCGCTTCTTCCTCCTATTATGATCCGATGAACTGAGACTTCAGTGAAAAAGATAGTAACTTTTTCCAGATTTCTTGGAAACTTTTGCAGACTTCTTGTAGTGAGATTCTTATCAGATTCCAGAATCTCATAGTGGACCCTACAAGATTCCACAATCAAGCATAGGTGATTAGGTGCTTACAAGGTCTCTTTCAAGTGCAAGAGTAGGTATAATATGAATGCTTAATTAAATTGTTCAATCAGTTTCTTCTTTCTTTCCTGAATTAGCTAGTGTTAGCATTCAGGATTGATCTTGTTCTATACTATTGTTCCAATGGATCAGTTTGATTGGCATGTTCAAAGTTATACGTGAGTTTTGATCCATTGACTTTGTTGAATTTTGTAGTTTTATTATTAGATAAATTTCCGTATTTTATTTTTTTAAAATAAATTGAAGAAAACATACTGAAGGAGCACTAAATTATGCTTACTCCATTTTCATTTCATGTCTTCTCATTTCTTTGAGGCAATGTTGTTAAGCCACTTAAGCCATACATAACATATAATAGGATATTCAGTTCTTCAGCCCTGTGCTTGAGTTTTATATAGAATTAAAATCTGAACATTATTTGCTGCATTGCATATCTGCATAGTGGTGGCTCATTAATTCTTTTCTTTTTTTAATCCTGCCAGGATTTTGTGGGAAGAATTATTATTGTCTCATCCATTAATAATAGCACTTAAAGGGGAGAAAATGTATTTAGTGGAGAGCAAAGGAGGGGCTATACTGTGCATGTTGTTGGCTCTCTTATTACTGGGAACATGGCCTGCGTTGTTGACCTTATTGGAAAGGCGAGGCCGTCTCCCTCAACATACTTATCTTGATTACACACTCACTAATCTCTTGGCTGCCGTTATTATCGCTTTCACCTTCGGCCAGATTGGATCGGAAACCCCCAACTTCCTGACCCAACTTACTCAGGTGAGTGAGTGCCTGATTCAGGTTTAGCTAGAAGAGACTGATCATACTTATATTCGTCTATTCAGGATAGTATGTAGTCTCCATTTGGTAGCCAAATGTGTCCTATTAATCTATTATGCTTATGACCAAAACTAAAATAATAAGTAGCTTTCGACATAATACCTGTTTGTCTGATATGGTCATATGGATGTTACCAAACACTTCTCCTTTCATGAAATTCAAGAGATTGGCCATTTTAGGATTTTTAGCCAAATAACCCTTCCCAAACAGGTAAATGACTCTTTTGGACGTGTTCTGTTCAGCAGTTTGAAAAAGTGTTTTTATAAAGGCCAATCCACTAAAACCAAGAAGAACATTTTTCAATACAATTAGATACTAATACTACTTAAATCAAACACTTAAATTCCCTAAAACATCTTTTCTACGTGTAAAAGCACTTTTCATTCTGTCTACAACCACATCCAAACACACTATGACAATACAAATTTCATGCCACTGGCACAAAAAAGACCTTGTGTATTGAAATAAATCACGGTTTGTCAGTCACGGTTTATATATAAGGAATAAATAAATGGTTTGCAGGACAATTGGTCAAGTGTTTTGTTTGCAATGGGAGGTGGGGTGGTGCTCAGCCTAGGAAACCTGGCAACTCAATATGCATGGGCATTGGTTGGTTTGTCAGTCACTGAGGTGGTTAGTTCAAGCATTACTGTGGTCATAGGTAATATAATTTGTTTTTCCTATCAATCACTACATATTCTTATTTCAAATAATGACTAATACATGACTAAAATAAAGATATAGAGACTTTTAATCTGCAGCGATCATATAAGTAACTTTTAGTGACTTTTATTATGTACAACTTTGCATAGTAATGACCATGAAGACAATACTCATGTTAAGTTATTAACTAATCATGTCAGTTTTTAAAACTACTTCACATTTCACTACTCACTGTCTTCATCTTTCGGATTTTGATATTATATTATTATTATGACAGGAACAACGTTGAATTACTACCTGGATGACAAAATCAACAAAGCTGAGATTCTTTTCCCAGGCGTTGGATGCTTCTTGGTCGCTGTTTGTCTAGGCTCTATCGTTCATGCATCTAATGCTGCTGATAACAAGAGAAAGCTTGGTAGTCTCTCTGCTGATTCTGCCAACAATGCTGCTTGGTATGTTTCATGTATGCAAACCAAATATTAAGGCCTGCCGCTTCCCACCTATCATAATATTTTAATTAGTTATCTTCTTTGTCTTTTTATGTTCTTACGTTATTTTTATCTTCTAGCTTTTTTATGCTCTTTTATCTTTTAATCTTTTATCTTTCTTATATTCTTATGTTATTGTTATCTTATATTTATTTATTTTTATCTTATTCGTTTTATCCATTTTTTTATTCTTGTGTGTCTTCTCTTTTTGGCATCCATATCATGGATCATTTCATGTTAGCCGACCCCAGAATCTTTTGGGATTAAGGCTTGGATGTTGTTGTTGTAGAGGCAAATGATATGTATATGACAAGTAGTTCAATATTTTAGACTTAGTTGTTCGGTGAGATGGTGACTCGTTATAGCAAGCTAATATAATCTTGAATATCTGTATGGTGATTGTTGAGGCTTAGCAGGATTAAATGGATTGTTGGAGCTTAATTGGCAATATTATATTAAATCAAGATTTGAGTTTGTGCTAATGTGGACAATGTGAAATATCTTAACAAAGTTCATCATCTCATTGTGTAGCATTCTAGTTTGAGACCAATTTCTAACAAGTTGAGAGTGTTTGGGATTTTTTCCAAATATCACCTACCGTATAAGAGATTGACTTCCTAGCCTTCTTATTGCTTAGGTTCAAGGTTGAGGTTCATACTATCGATCTTATATTTTGTTGCACTTATTTAAGTTTTGAGTTCAGATTTTTTTTCTTCATTAATTAGGAACCGAAGCACATCAGTCTCTGGTGAGACTCATAAGAACTCAGGTATTGTTAAGTAAAAATACGCGTGGAGTTGAATTGTCGCATGGTTTATTTAATTTAAAATTTATGACGATTAAAAGACATTTACAGTTGGAAAAAGTGATTTGGAGAATGGAGTTCACTCTGTGGAGAAGGCGAAATTTGGGACAGCACTCTTTCTGATAGAGCTTGAGAACAAAAGGTCAATTAAGGTTGTCAGATGTACCAACCTTTTTACTCCCATTTTTTAAGGAATAAAGTTGTTACAAGGAATTTAAATTATTCACGTGTTATTGTTTGGTTGCAGGTTTTAGGGAAGGGGACTATGATTGGTTTGGGGATAACATTATTTTCCGGCCTGTGCTTTTCTCTCTTCTCACCCGCGTTCAACCTGTCTACCAATGATCAGTGGCATACACTTAAACCTGGAGTTCCCCACTTAAGTGTCTACACCGCATTTTTCTACTTTTCAGTCTCTTGTTTTGTCCTTGCTATTATTCTTAACATCAGTTTTCTGTATCGCCCCGTGCTAAACGGGCCTAAGTCTTCCTTTAAGGCCTATTTGTCCGACTGGGATGGCCGAGGTTGGGCCTTGTTGGCAGGCCTATTTTGTGGGTTTGGGAATGGGCTCCAATTCATGGGAGGCCAAGCTGCTGGCTATGCAGCTGCCGACGCTGTTCAGGTTAGTAAGTCCATCTATAGAATGATGTGATCCATCTCAAGTAAATCTTAACCTGATAAATGAACTTTAGAAAGAGTGAAGTTGTAAAGTGCAGTTAATAGTGATTAAAATAACAAAATAACAAAAAATTATGTCATCTCTTATGATGGTAGTTGCCAGAAATGGAAAGTGGAGCAAATACGGAGTAATAAATATTTTGAAAAACGTTTTAGATAGTTCAGAATATCCACACATTATGCACTTTGCCACTTCAAGTATGCATCTGTTTCGTGTATTCTTTTAATCTCAGGCACTACCACTTGTTAGCACATTTTGGGGAGTACTTTTATTTGGAGAATACCGAAGATCATCGAGAAGAACATATGTGTTTCTATTTGGGATGTTGTTTATGTTTATTGTAGCTGTCGGGGTCCTGATAGCTTCGGCAGGGCATCGGAAGTGATACAACGGAGAAGGAGCAAATGCGGATTAATAATAATAATTTCTTAGTTAGGGGAAACATTCATGGTTATATGCCACAAAGGCACAAGGTTTTAAAGCAAATGCACCAGAAAAGGGCCTCCTTTGAAGACATGGAGGAGAATGTAAAGTTGATTGTCTTACAATTATTTAGCAGTCTGTAAAAGTGTAAAACCAGATACATTATAATTATGGTAATATGTTGGGTTAGCAAATAGCAAATACTCTGGTGCGTTGACTCTCCACAAGGATGCAAATTGGAGAGAAAGTGTTGCCATGTTAGTATAGTGTGTTACTGTGTTTGATCACCCCACCACTGTTAAAAGACCAAAATGAGCATTGTCATTTTATTGAATACCCCTTAGCTATGGGTGTACACACAAAATTTGAACAAGAAAAACTAGATGAAAAATAGAACCAATGATCTTTTTCTGTTAATTGACCTTGATCAACGGAAATACAAATTGAGTTATTTGACATGAATATAATCCAGTATTGAATGATAATGATTATAAGGGCATCTCCAATGTTACAACATGAACGGTGCACATGCGCCACGAGGGATAACCACATAAATATAAACAATAAATTCTCTCTTTATTTGAATGGTTTTATACTATTTGGTAAATTTTTCTCCACAATTGGGGTTCACTTTATGGGTCCCAAGTTCATTGGAAAAATACATTTTCTAGCTCCAAGTACATTAATTTGCCCATAATAGACACACGTACTATTTGGGTTCAGCAGATCACAATGAAGCATGAATGTGAAAAAAAAATATTTTTTAAAGTGGTATAAGCTTTTTATTTTTATTTCATTTTTCACAAAAAAAATATCAAAATTTATAACTTTTTTATTATCTTTCATATGACATCAATATTGCACATATAAAATTTTAAAAAAATATGAAGTTTCAATTGTCGGAGCTTTTAGACCCAATTTTTTTCTTAAGAAACTGAAGTACTAAATTTAAGATCTCATGATTAAAATAGTTTTTAAAATATCTTTCAGTTATCTATCTATAAACAAAACCAGGAGAAATTTGGTCCATTTTTTCCCATCCAAAAATGTCGCAATTAATTAATAATAAAAGTGGGTCCAACCAAGGGCCTTCATTTTTCTCCTAATCAACCATTTCTAGCATGCGGCGGTTCAGGAGGGGGACGGATCTTCTTCCTTCAACACCCTGAACTGCCCGTGATTCGTCTCCATCTCTTGGCCAACATACCGCACAAGCACAACCAGTCCAAACGCGAACAATCTCCAGATCCCTATCATCTCCCCTGTGCTGCAATTGAGATTCGCTAAGACCCTCCGATCCCGAATGCTCCCACGCCCCACCCTATGCTCCAGATGAGGAAAACTAGCAAAATTCCGGGACACTGAAGCGCCAAGAAAGCTATAGCGCCGCCCGCCGAAAACCTAGACTTGCTAGGACCGCCGCCGCCGTGAACCTAAGCCCTTCACTGCTCCGAAGCGATGAGGGAAACCTACATTATTCTTCATAAGGTATAAGTTCTCTCTAATTTATTAATTCGAATTAATTTTATGGAGTAAAAATGTTGTACACTTGTACTTGATAAAATCAGAAAATCGGGATAAGTATCAATTAATTCATTATGGGTCCTTTATATTACTAACCTAATCAACATTACAAAATATAATGGAACATATCATTTTCTAATGATAGGCTGGCTGATTAATTTGAAGAGGAACTCGAAAATCATATTCTCAAATTTCATACCTAAGAGACTTGAGATGTTTTTAATTAGATTGAAATTGTCTGATCTGGTCAGACATGTACTAGTATATGTCTAATATGATGTATTTAACTGTGACCTGGTCAGATATGATGATCGTCAAGTGTATGTGTATTTTACTACTCCAATCTAATCTGATTGATTGAATCTGCTGAAATTGATGAATTTCAAGCTAAAATGGCTGAATTGGATGAATATGCTGAACTATGAAATATTATACTATCGTATTTAAAATTAATTTTATTAATAAAATAACAAAAAAAGATAAATTGGTCTTCTATTGTATCTTCAACTGATTGAACCAGAAAAATAAATTAAGGCTATGTTTGTTAGACCATTTCAGCCAATAATTGGTTGAAATATTTAAAATTCAGTCCATTTTAATTAGTGTAGACTTGTTTGGTTGAAGGACTCAAATGGGCTTGAAGTGGAATTAGTAGGCTGAAATGAAACGTTAGAGAAAGAAACGTTTACATTCAGCTGCTACTTCCTGGACTTTCCATTCCGAATGTATCCTTTGTTCACGGCATATTTGCATAAGACCTCTGCCACAATTGGTCGCTTCTCTCTGGTTTCTCTATTTGCTATATACAGAGTAGAAAATTAGGGGAAAAGACTATGACGGAAGCAGGCGACCTTATACTGTTATAGCCGATTGGATTCCATCGAGCAAGCTGTCATCTTCTTAAAAAATACTTACCAAAAAGAAGAAGCCAATCGTCATCTTCTATGCAGCGGCTGTTGTATAGTGACCCAGTGAAATTCTAACCTTAAGAAACAAAGAGAAGTTTTAGGAAAAGGGAGCTGTTAATTCAATCAATTGAATCTAATGTTTTGTTCATCTTCTTCAAGAGCTACTGCTAATTCAATCAATTCCCTAAAAGGGAGGTCTAAACGTTTAGGAGAAACAACGGCCATGAGTATTATTTCAAATATAAAAACCATTATACTCCATCCAGCCCATAAAATAAGTCCCACTTTCCTACTTGGGCCGTCCCAAAAAATTGTTCTCATTTCCCTATTTGGAAAGTTTTGTGTAGCTAACATTCATTTACCTTTTTCTTACTCAACCACAACCATACATTTCCACTTTATTCCCACTTTATTAAACTCCGATCCAAATTGAAGTGAGACTTATTTTATGGGACAGGTAGTATTAAATATTTTATTCAATTAATAAATCATATGCCCTTTAATGTAATTTCATATTATCCGGATAATTATTCAGCTCTTTATGCCAAACGGGTCTACTCCATTCGCTAGCAATTCAGATTCAGACAATAATATCAAAATTCAGCTTCAGACAATAATATTGATTCAGACAATAGTCCTTAATTCAGACATTAGCCCCTATTTGCAGCTCGTTGTGCCAAACATAGCCTAAATCTTACTCACTTTTATTATTACACAATTCATAACATGAAATTAAAAGATACTTCATTCATCCAATTAGAAGCTTGTCATGGGTAAATGACATAGTTTTTTAGGCAAGTGATTAAATAAAGTAATTTGGGTAAAAGAGAGGAAAGATTGTTTTTAGTGAAAGTAAACATAAAAAGTGAAAGTAATTAAAGGAAGATTGGTTGGGGGTGGGGAGATTGTGAGACCTGATATGTAATGAGCGGAAAGGGAAATTTTATAAATGTGTGATAAAAGATAGAAAATATGGAAATCTTTAAATGAGGGGAAATTACCCAAAATAGGAGCAAATGACACTTGCGTGGAATTCCAAAATTAGGAATAGTATATTTTTCTTCCCCAAATAGGAGTTGTTACTGTCATGTATGAAAAATATTGACATGATTGAAAAATACTGTCATTAATTATAATGAATACTGTCATGTTAAATGCACTGTACTACAACTATTTGGCAGTCATGGCTACAAGATGACAGTAAATACTACCATGTTAGTCTCATTTCGGGAATAAAAACAAAGTAGTCCTATTTTGGAATTTCAAACTTCATTTACTCCTATTTTAGGAAATCGAGACATCCAAATAAGGAAAGTGAGAAACGCGACGAAAGGAATACATTAAAATGATTCACGTCCATAAAAAGTTTTAATGAATTATCTATTTAAATTTTTAACATCTTTATTACTAGTTACTAATTATCTTCAACTTGTTTTTCTTTGACTTATTCCTAAAACCATATTTGTATATCTACGGGTACAAATATAAAGGCGTTTATGATATTTTTAAGAGATAATTACCTATATAGGACTAAAAAATAAGAATTATGCATAAATAGGACTTAAGTTTCCCGTGAGATTTAGTAGGAGTAAAAAAGAGGTGACCTGACATCAATGCCCTTAATGAAATCTCAAGCACAATTATTTATTAATAATTTAAATCAAAACATAAAAAACAAACAGTACAACAGATAATCAATGACACAACCCTAGGGCCAACTAACACCCACTCCGACGTTGCCGCCTCCACCACCACATGCACCACAGGAAGCCCAATCAGTGACCCCATCTGGACTTGCCGCCAGCCGCCGCCATATCCCAACATCTTCACCGTCACCTCATCCCACACCACCATCTCTCACCTTCGTGAACAATGCGACCTCTGGCACCATCACCTACACCACCACCGTAGATCTCAGATCTAATTTTGAATCTGGTATGACTACCAGTCAATTGCCATCTTACAGTTGTAATATCATCTTAATGGTATTATTGCTATCCTGAAAAAATAAGATGACATTTTTAATTAAAAAATATGGCATTAATGTATTATCAAATGAGAAGTATTGTCATCTTTGTTACAAATTTAACAACATCAGGGAAAAACAAAGTTACAAGACTGAAATCAATGTCATTATAAAAAATGGCATTATATGTCATTCAATGTCACTATTTTCATTTAAATGACATTTAATGTCATAAAAATGGCATTATATGTCAAAAAAACTTTCATAAAAAATGACATTATATGTCAAAAAAAAATCTTTTCATCTTAACACCATAAAATTATTTCAAAATACTGAATATGTCAATTTTAGATTCAAATCTGAAAATGAATCTGAAAAGTTACAGGACTGAAATCAATATCACTATATTGCAATAGTTAAATTTGAACCAAACTAAATCTGGAAGAAAACATCGGAGTGAAAATATAGAAGAAAGCAACGACAAAAAAACGCTGATGCTCAAAACAAATCTGGAAGAACAAAAGAAAGTGAAGCAAAAAACAAATAAAAAATGCGAATAATAAACCTGGAAGAGCAACTTTACGATGCAAAAAACAAAAGAATATGGTGTGCCATCGAGTGAATGAATAGAAAAGAGGAGGAGGAGAAGAAGAAGAAGAGGAAGAAGAGAAAAAGAATTTATACCTGGTCTCTGCCGGTCCGCCGCCACTCACCGCCGGTCTCTACTCACTGGTGGCCGGAAATGTTAAAAAATTCATGATCTATACCTCTAAAATCGGCAGAGATGAGAGAAATTGAATTGAGAACAACACAGTAAAATTGAAGTTGTTAGAGAAGGGAGGGGAAAAATGAGATTTAGAGACTTAGAGACTGAATGCACCATAGATGAGTGAGGGAGAGGAGATGAGAGGAAAGAGACGGAAGAGATGAGAAGATAAAGTAACGATAGAGACAAACGATGGATAAGGGTATAATAGATAGACTAATTAAATCAGTCCTATTCAGGGAAAAAATAAAATATAACTCCTATTTTGGAACTTTTCTATTATTTTATTTCTATTTAGGGCAAATACTTTATTTTTAATTGGAGCAATTTTAGTCCTACATCTGACCAAACTTAAATAGATCAGATTAGATCCTATCACATTTAAACATATCAAGTCAGACCAGACATGCCTTAGATGAAAGTGAAATACATTTCTTCACCAGAGATTTATGTGATCAAATTTAAATAGATCAAACCAGAATAAAAATATTTTTTCAAAACTTTATACAAAGTACTACCTCCGTCCCTTAAAACTTTGCCAAAATTTACCGACACGGAAAATAATAAAGTAAAAACGGTGTGGTTGAGGTTTGTGCAGAGGAGAGAGAAATAACTGAAACTAGAAAATAATTGATTAAAAGGGAAAGTGGTAAAGTTTTTGGGGACGTTCCAAAAAGGAAAGATACAAAGTTTTAAGGGACGGAGGGAGTATATAAAATCAAAATCAAACACAATTGAGGAGTGCGTCGTCCGCATAGCAAAATCAAAGCACAAATTTGAAGGCAATTCGATTACAGTGCGAAGATGAGGATCAAAATTTCCAATTAAAGTTTTTAAAAGAGTAATGTAGTAATATAGAGGTTACATTAAGCAATTTAAAGGGTAATTAAAGGGTGCGCGTAGCAACAGGGAAATTTATTTAAATTTTCCAATAAAACTTCTATACTAGGAAAAGGAAGGTTTGTTCCTTATTTAAGGACGGAGTAAGTATATAAAATCAAAATCAAACTCAATTGAGGAGTTCGCCATCCGCGTAATAAAATCAAAGCACAAATTTGAAGGCAATTCGGTTACGGTGCGGAGATGAGGATCAAAATTTCTAATTAAAGTTTTTAAAAGGGTAATGTAGTCATATAAAGGTTACATTAAGAGCATGTTTGGTGTCAACCAGCTTATCAGGCAACCAGTTACATAAAGTTTTTAAAGGTTACATTTTGACTTATCAAGCTTATCAACCAGCTTTTCACTCAACACGTAATTTTTGTTTTCGCGTGCTGAATTGTGAAAAAAAATGTAAGACTGAAGTTGCTTTTCTGACTGTAGAAAATTATTTTAGCTATTTTTTCATATACTCCGTAATTTTTTCATTTTAAAAATGTTTGTTTTCTTAAAGCGGCAGAATGAGCCAATTCAACGTTACTAAACGGGTTTTAGATAATTTAAAGGGAGCGCCTGCCAACATCCTTAGAGCATCTCCAATGCTAAAACTTTAACGGTGCATACGTGACATGAGAAATAACCAATTAAAAAATAATAAATATAATATCTCTCTCATTGAAGGATCTTACATCATTTTGGTAAGTTTTTCTTCACAATGTCAAGCACAATGTCTAGATGTAGACATTGTGGTTGACCTTGCAGACAAAACTTACCAAAACTACATAAGACCATGGAAAGAATGAGAGAGAAATGTTATAAAATCAATATTTTGTGTCTATCTCTCTCATGCCACATGTGCACCGTGCACATTGTAGCATTGAAGATGCTCTTAGGGAAATTTATTTAAACTAGGGGTGGGCATAAAACCCGAACTGAACCGGTTTTAGAGGTTCAGAAACCCAAACCCTCTACTCCCATAATGGTACCGAACCGAATACCGGATATATAAACGGTTCTATAAATTTTTATCCCATACCGAAACCGTACCGTTTGAAACGGGTACGGGACCGGTCCTAGATTTTGAGAACCGAAAAATACCGGACCGAACCGTTCGAAAATAATGCATTTGACTTTTTTATATCTTTTCTATATCAATAGTTCTCTTTTATAAATCAACAATTTTATACCCCAAATATGTATTCATGTGTCCCTAAGATATCTAAATGTGTGTGTTTTATATATATATATTGCTATTTTTTCTTTTTATATAATTTATGTTCTATTTTGGTATGTATCGAAGGAATATTAAAATTTTAGAAATCATTAATGACTATTCATTTCTACTAATGTAGTGTAAATGACTTTTTGTTGTATCATGTTTGTGCAATTTTTACAACCTAATTAATATGGCTTAAATCTTAGCTTTCAAGGTTCAATTATAAATTAAATTAGAACTACAAAGTAATATTTAACCTAGAACGAAGAAGAACAACGTTGAAGATTTCTATTATATTCAACAATTTGATGATATTCGTTTTTATATATTCACATGAACTTAGTAAATTAAAGATGATGTTTATCTCGTGCGTCATTATTTTGCTATATTTTTTCTTAGTTGTGTTACACTATTTTTGTATTTGTGAATTTTAGTACTATGTATGCAATTTCTTGTATTTATTTCAACATTTCATGTGAGTTGGTTGGTTTGATGATATCTACTAATTGCAAGATTTGTTCAATTTTTTTAGCACGTGTTTGGCATTGTATCGTATCGTTCCGAAACGACATGGTATCGAACGATTCTATCCTTGGAACCGGACCATTAAAACCTCACGGATACATTATGAGTTTTACCAATTTACCGGACCGTTCCGGACCACGCCCACTCCTAATTTAAACTTAAGTTGGATTTGGGGTACACACTTTTGGTGTACACACTTTTTACACATGTCTGTGTAAGGTTTTTTTTATGTCTGTGTACCTTTAGAATTTTTCTTTAAACTTTCCAATAAAACTTCTATACTATGAATATAAAATCATAGCGAGAGAGCTAAAATCAATCGCTAGAAGGAGGGGTTGAACCTCCGACCTTGTGGTTAACAGCCACACGCTCTAACCAACTGAGCTATTCCAGCTTTTGTGAAAATTCACTTTATTTACCATTTTATTTCAAAACCAAAACATATATGGTGCTTTTAGCCTGCCCAGGTCGCCGTCCGCCAGGCAAGCGCAGAAAGGAGCGGAAAGAATGAGGAGCAGAGCTTTTCGCCTGATTTCAAATCGCCGTTTTACTACAGAGTCAGAAACCCAAACCCTCTACTCCTTTCTCCGGCCGTCAATCTTTTCTTTGAGAACAGCTCATTCTCCTCCTTCCACCGCCGCATCGAAACTCAATGACGCCACCCGCAAGTCCCTAACCGAAGAACAAAAATTCAATCTTGAATCTGCTCTCCATGCTTCCCTCACAACCCAAAACACAGATGAGGCCTGGAAGTCATTTAAGGCTCTCTCCAACAGCTCTTCCTTCCCAAATAAGTCCTTAGCCAATTCCCTCATCATCCACTTGGCATCCCTCTCCGACACTCAAAACCTCAAGAGGGCATTTGCGTCTGTGGTCTTCTTAATCGAAAAGAACCCATCTCTGATTTCCCATGAAACTATCGAGCACCTGTTAAATTCTATGAAGAATGCCAACACTGCCGCCCCTGCTTTTGCACTGGTCAAGTGTATGCTCAAGAATCGATTTTTTGTTCCTTTTGGCATATGGGGTAACACCGTTGTTGATATCAGTAGAAAAACAGGTACCTTGGCTGCTTATTTACCCATTTTTAATGAGATTTGTTCGATTGCTATGGATGAAAACTTGGTGTTCTTGAAACCTGATTTGGCTGCCTGTAATGCTGCTCTAGATTTTTGCTGCCGTGAGGCGGAGTCGGTCATTGCCGTCAATAAGGTTGTTGATACAATGTCAATTTTGGGTATTAGGCCAGATGAGCATACTTTTGGATTTTTAGCTTATTTGTATGCCAGAAAGGGGCTAAAAGATAAAATCCTTGAGTTAGAAGACCTTATGACTAAGTTTAAATTCCCCAATTCAAACATTTTCCGAAGTAGTTTGATTTCGGGATACATGAAATCGGGTAATTTAGAATCTGTAACAGCTACTATCATACATAGTTTAGGAGTCAATGGAGCAGAAGGTAAAATAACTTTAAGTCAAGAAACATATAGTGAAATTGTGAAAGGATTCCTTGACAATGGTGGAATCAAGAGTCTAGCTAATTTGATAGTCGAAGCACAAAAGCTGGAATCTTTTGCAGTTATTACAGTTGAAAAATCAGTTGGGTATGGTGTGATTACTGCTTGTGTTAACCTAGGATTATTGAATAAGGCACACACCATCATTGAAGAGATGAACATCCATGGGGCTTGTTTAGATGTTGGTGTCTATATCCCAATACTAAATGCATACTGCAAAGAACACAAAACAGCTGAAGCTACTCAGTTGGTTACACAAATCACCACCTCTGGTTTCCAGCTGGATGCTAGTATCTATGATTCTCTAATAGAAGCTTCCATGTCTTGCCATGATTTCCAGTCGGCTTTCTCTCTCTTCAGGGATATGAGAGAAGCTAGAATATCCGACCTGAAGGGTAGTTATTTAACCATAATGACCGGTTTAACCGAGAGCCACCGGCCTGAACTTATGTTAGCTTTCTTAGATGAGGTTGTGGAGGACCCACGGGTTGAGATAGGTACCCACGACTGGAATTCCATCATCCATGCCTTCTGCAAGGCAGGGAAGATGGAAGACGCGAGAAGGACATTCAGGAGGATGAGTTTCTTGAGGTTTGAACCAAATGCCCAAACATATCTCTCTTTGATCAATGGGTATGTGGCGGGGGAGAAATACTTCAACATTCTTTTGCTATGGACTGAGGTGAGAAAGAAGGTTTCCGTTGATGCGGAGAGAAGGTTGATGCTGGACAATGGGTTGGTTGACGCTTTTTTGTATGCTTTGGTTAAAGGAGGGTTTTTTGATGCCGTGATGCAAGTGGTGGAGAAATCTCAAGAGATGAAGATATTCGTAGATAAGTGGAGGTATAAGCAAGCTTTCATGGAAAAGCATAAGAAAATAAGAGTGTCAAAGTTGAGAAAAAGGAACATGAGGAAGATGGAAGCATTGGTTGCTTTCAAGAATTGGGCTGGTCTTAATACTTGAGGAAGCCTTATAGATGATCCTCTTAGTGGCTACACGCCTTATAGTGGGGCCTGTTAAATTTTGAAGTGAACCCTCCATGCATTCATTGCCCTGACACACTTCATAGATAACTCTATTGTTCTTGATGTTGGGTCTTTCAGGCCATTCTAAGTTACACTGTTTATATTTGCTCATCCTACAAGTGATAAAGTAGAGAAGGAATTTGGATTTGGTTTATTTCACGGTGTATACTTGGTGAAACACCATCTATTACTCTAAGCCCCATCCGTGTGTAGATTTATTGTGTATGTGATCGAAATGTATGGACTGTCAGATCTCTGAAATTTTTAGTCCCGGCAAGAAGTCCATTGTGAAGAACATGGGTGGCATGTGTCTAATTATTACTGTAACTAATAGACTAATAAGCACAATACATATAAAAATATAAAAGACAAAACGCTCTACCCTGCTATTATGGAGAAATTTATTGCCAATAGAGCATACTCTTTAAGTCTTTATTATGAAATATGAATGTATCTTATGTTTGACTAAACTTAAATACATAGTGTGTTTTAAAGAAATTGCTTTTTTCTTCCAAAAAAGAAATTGCTTTTTGTTTTTTTCCCTATACTAATGTGGCTGTAAAGATTTGAAAGTTGGTTGCTCAGTTGATGGTAGAAGTAGGTGCAATTGAAAGAGTTCATTCCCTTATGATGACATAAAACCAGATAACCCAACCCTTTTGGACAACTTTTGCCCTTTGTTTCTTGAAACCGACCCTCTCTAGTCTCTAGCTTTAGCAATTAGATGAGTCCTTGTGGGTGGAACTAAATCTACTGCTTTCTGCAAAGTACTAGGACAATGGCATATACTATTGTTGGAATGGGTCATCATCACCACCAAATGAACTAAAAAACAAAATTAAAATCAACATTACTTGTTTAACCAAAAGCATATATGAAGTAGGGGTAGAACCAAAAGTGTAATTCTATCTTTTATGATATAATCTCTTTTGTATTGTATTTGTATTCGTTATACCCACTGTAAAATGTTATTGTGTGTTATACTCTGTATTATACAAGTATAAATGTATTATGCTTTTCTTTAACATTTAGCTATCATTTATTAAAAAAAAATCATAAAAATCATAAATGACCTAAAAGTATATGGGAAAGTTCCTTAAATAGGAGTAAAAGTTTTGAAATTCCAAAACATGATTGTCATGTTTTTATTCTCTAAATAAGAATAATTTCTGCCATGTTTGAAATTATCATGCTTTAAACATGGCAATTGGCAGAAATTACTCTTATTTAGGGGATAAAAAAATGAAGGATCTATTTTGGAATTTCAAAACGTTTTTACTCATTTTCAAGGAAATTTCTAAAAGAATATTTATTCCCGTGCATCGCACGAGTTACATACTAGTCTCATTAAAATTTGGACCATGATTTTGATTAATATATATTATGGAAGTTATAATTTCCAATAAATCAAAATTTTAAAGATTTGACAAAGTTTTTTGGGACGAAATAACCTCAATTATTAGTTTTCAAAATAAAAACTATCGAGCTTGACTTTTTTTTTTGTTTATAAAAACTATCGAGCTTGACTTTTTTATGAATACCTCTTAATTGTTAAATAGGTTTTCGAGGTTAAAAAGTGAATTGTGTAATCTATTTTGGGCTTTTTACTTGAATATTACTCCCTCCGTCCCCCTAATATTGGTACGGAAGGGTGTAGTGTGTTTTTTAAGAAAAATAGATTTATGAGATTGGTAATGAGTTGATAAAATAGAAATAAAGTAAAATGAATTAGAGTCACACAAATGTTACCAAATATGGTATGAGACAATAATAAAGGAACATCCAAAAATGAAAAATGGAACAATTATAGGGGGGCGGAGGGGAGTACTAAATTGAAACCAAATTCCAAAAAAGTGACAATTTTTTGAAAAGGACAAAAATGTGACCAACAAGGTCACATATATGGAAAAACATGATGTCACTGCTTTTTTATGTCACTGCCAGATTTTATGTCACTATCGTGTGTCACTATTAGATTTTTATGTCATTATAACTGCCGGAAAATTTTCTAGCAACATTTTTCGGTGAAACTGTACTCCACCGCTAGTGCCCCGTCGATCACATTTTTTCGTGTCACTACGTATTTTAATGTCACTGTCCGATTTTGATGTCACTTTCGTACATACGGATGTCACTGGCGTCGGAAAACATGTCACTATGATTGTTTCTGATGAGCAAAATTGCAGCCGCCAACACCACGGCCGATCAACCGCCACCCGCGCAACCACCACAGTTAACAACCGTCGCCCTAACCATGACCGCACCGGCCACTCCCTAGCCCACCAGCCCCCTCCCCAGCTCCACTTCAACCCACCAACCCCTGTCCAGCCCCACCACAACCCACCAGCCCGCTGCCCAGCCCCACCACAACCCACCAGCCCCCAACCCCTTCCTGAGCCCACCAACCCCTCCCCCGCAATCGCCGCCCAGCCCACCGCCACCCCCCCCACAGTCCACCAGCATCCTCACAGCCCCCATGTCAACCTCCCTGATCTGATTTCTCTCATTGTCGAAAACCTAGATCCACAATTAAACACACCATGCCTCACCATCAGTGAAAGAGAAGAAGAAAGAAGGAAAAGAAAAGTGAAGATGGTAAGTCGATGAAGTGTGCAGCGCCAAAGGAGATGAATTGAAGAGGAGGAGAAGAGCGGCGGCGAAGAGGAGAAGAAGAGCACCGTATGCGAACGAAGCAAGGAGAAGATGGTGGATTGTGTAAGTTGTGAAGGAGAGCTGAGAAGGAATAGATGCTCGATTCGGTGATGGGGAGAAGAAACTTGATGTGCGAAGGGGAGAAGAAGCTCGATGCGGCAAAAGGGGATGGATCACTTTTTTGGAAAATCAGTTTTCGGTCATGTTTTTGGAATACAAAAGGCCAGGAGTCATATGCAGGCCATTATTTCATCTATTTTCAAACAAAAAAGTGGACTTAATGAACGAAATCATTTTATACCCAGAAATGAAACCGGCCTAACGGGATACATATATGTGAACGAAACTCATTTATATACCTATATATGGACAATTGAAAATTATAAAATCGGTAAAATTCGCAATGAGTAGAAGTCAGCCCACAACGTCATAGTGAATATGGTCAAACTACAATATGCTAATCTAACCATTGGTTTATAAGGGAATTTTGGTACTTTAAAGAAAATACACAAATGATGAGCAAGTAAGAAGGAATGAAGAATGAAAGGTAGGAATGAAGAATGAAAGCATAAAAACGGTTCAACCACGTACTTCTCATGTCATTCTAGGTCTCTAGGACCATTGAAGCAATATCCACATCGAATTTGTAGAATAAATTCTTGATCATTGTTTGAAAATCATTCTTGGTTGCCGATTATTGAAAATCCGCAATATAATATAGGTAGATTCTACGGTACCTCAAGGTACCGTACATTTATCCACATGGACCAATCAGAATGATGTAGTTGAATTATTTAAATCTAAATTAAAAATGATGTAATGATTTGAACCAATCAAGTGAGTGGTAGGTACGATACCCCATTTTTTAAAAGGGTGATGGATAGTCTACTCGGGGGTATATATCCGAAGGGTTATCACGGGGAATAACTTCAGAGAGAAGTCAGAGTAAGCAAGTAAAATTAGAGAGAGAGTGTATTCAGTATGAATGCCGTTTTCAGCGTGGTTACAAATGAGGAAATGTGGTGCTATTTATAGTAGCAATAAATGCCGGGCAGGGACACGTGTCAAGCGCTCATTGGCCGAGGGGTCACCTCAACTGGTTGGCGCTGGCAGCCGCATGTGGCCGCATTTAATGCGGCTGTTGGATGGGACGTCTGTGCGGGGTACGATGATCTGTACGCATGTGAGGCGGATATCTTGTCGAGTGAGATGCCTTCGGCTATAGAGCAGTAGCCGAGGGCTCTTCCACCCGATGGCACCCTGGTGCCGAGGGCTCACAGTGCCGAGGGCTACTGTTTTCGCCGTTTTCTCCCAGTTTCTTAATTTGCTTGAGAAACCCGTTCTGTGAGAATTTAGAGCCTTCGGCCAGGGGGCCGAAGGCACCCCTGGCGCGTAGTGCGGGCTGCTTGGTACTCTGGGCGCTGTGATTTGGGCCTGTTGGGCCTTCTGGGCCTGTTGGGCCTTTGCTGGAGTAGTAGGAGTCTGTGGGCCGGGGGTTCCCGGGCCATATACTCCATCAGGAGTCCCTCACTCCTTTTACCGAAAGGTACTTGAGGGAAAAGGAGTAATTTGTGCTTGCCCTTTGATGTTGTCCCGTCATGATCTCTGAAGTTGGTGAGGAGTTGTTGCTTTTATGTCCCTGCCGAAGGCAGTCCCTCAGTTACCTACATGTCGGGACTTGAGGGCTTGCCTTGTCGTTTGTTGGAATTTCACTGATTTTGTAATTTAATGATTTTCCCGAGGGGGTCCTCCAGTCCCCCACTCCTTGAGGCACTTGTAAAGTGGTGAAAAGGAGTAAAGTAGTTACGTTGCTGTTGTGGGCCGAAGGCTGACGCTTTTCGTTTCATTTTGGGGGGATGCCTCGTTAAAAACCTCATTAGGAAAAACCCTGGGGGAAAAAATCCTAATGAGGGAAAAAGAGTGCACCGAATTCCCCCAATGATGAATCGAAAATGTGAAACCTTGGTCAGAAATGGAGAACAACGGTAATGCCGAAGGCTCTTCCTTGTTCTGAGGGCTCATGCGTTGATTAGCCGAAGGCTTGCTGTTGATGTCCTGGGGGCACCGAAGGGGAGCCCCTCAATCCGGGGATCGAGGGCCTACCAGATGAGGGCAACAGTGGAGTTGTTACCGGGGGGTCCACCGTTTGTTGATTAGTTGGTGATGAAGATACCCGAGGGCTCCCATTACCTGTGTGCCATGGGTCACCCGTCAATGAGGCAACTCCCCGGGGGCTACCCGGTTTTGAAGTGCTGAGGGGGAATCCCCGAGGGGTGCCCTGATATGAAGCCTTGAGTTTCTGAAGGGGTGATCCCGAAGGCATCTGCTATGGGCTGTGTGGGGCACAACCCGGGGGCGTCTCTGGGTAAGTGTACCCGGAGGCTCTCCTTGATGTAGCGGAGTGCAGTAGAAACCCCGGGGGCTTCCAGAATATAGCCGTTGGAAATATAGCCGTTGGAATACGTAACGTCAGGATATAGCCGTTAGGGGGGGGGGGGACACGTGGCGCGTGATGGCTGGCTGTCCGTGGGCGGCATCACTGGTTGGGTGAGGACGCGGTGTGTAATGATGGCGGTCCATCCGGAGGCCCGGAATCCAGGCCCAAGCCCGGATTCCATCGCCTATAAATACCCTAAGGCCAGGGCCATTCCCCGCTGTGCGAACTCAGTGTAGCGAAGCTCTGGCAAAAATTCTAGAGAGAGAAACTCCAGCCTTCGGTAACAACTCAGCCTTCAAGGTCAGTTCCCCCCCGCCTTTCTCCTTCTAGTTTAGCTGTGCCTTGTGCCCCTAGGTTAGGAGATAGAATTTCCTAGGAAACCTTAGTTTTCCCGAGCCTTCGAATTAGTGAGCAGATGTCATCACAGAGCGACTCCCAGGATATCTCGGGGGAGCCTTCGGTAGAGATGGAGACATGCTCAGATGTGGAGTCTTCGAGCGTGGAGTCCTCGGCAGGTGGTGATGCCGCAGTGGCCATGGAAGTGGAGAAGGACCTCCAGGCCGAAGTCGAAGCCGAGGGCTTCGAGCAAGAAAACGAGGATGAAGAGCTTGCCCTCGCCGTGCAAACCGCCGAGCAGGAAGAGGAGAGGGAGAGGCTGAAGGTGACGGTTGCCATTCCTCCCCCCCCCCGGGGTGCCGGGGAAGCCAGCTCCTCCCGGCCATTGGACCCGACGCCCATAAGTGTGGCTCCCGGGAAGAAAAACAAGACGAAGGCGGCCCCGAGGAAGAAGCAAGCGGCAGTGGATGTCGGGCGGCCGGTGGGCATACCCGAGGGCCATTCGTTCTTGAATACTGCCGCTCTAGAGAGCTGAAGAAGAAGGCGTCCCTGGCAGAATACCAGTCCACCCAGATGCTGGTTGGACCTTCGGCGCGCGTGGTGGAGCCCAGGGCGGATGATTTGCTGCGATACGCGCCCGAGGGGTGCTTTGCTGCTCACACCCTCTCGGTGGAGATGGGGCTTCGGTTCCCGCTCCATCCTTTTCTCTTGGAGTATCTGAGATTTGTGGGGTTGGCCCCTTGCCAGCTAACGCCCAACAGCCACTCCTATGTGGCCGGCTTCCTCTCCTTGTGTCAGAGCCAGGGGGTCGAGCCCACACTTGATCAATTCTTCATGTCCTTCAACCTTTGCCGGGGGGGACATTCAAATGCTGAGGGCTTTGCCAACCTTCAGCAGGTACCGGAGTTCCGGCTTTTTGATGATGTGCCCTCGTCTCACAAGGGGTGGAAAGAGATGTTCTGCTACATCCGCCTCGAGGAGAACCCCTTCCCGACCCAGCTCCGTAATAGCTTCCGGCGCCATCCGAAGGTGGGGAGCGCAGCTTTGTAGAAGAACGGCAAAGTGCTTGCCAAGAAGCCGGAGGGGTCTGACAAGCATGTCAAGATCAGAGAAGTCACCCTTCCGGAGGATTTGCTTAGCCTGGGCTTCCAGCAGTTCAGGCCGAGGGGCTCTTCGGATGAGAGATACCCTCCCCTCGATAGGGTCTTCGAAGGCGCCGGAGGTGATCACCGAATTGTTCACTGATGCGTTGATAGTTCTCTCTTATTCCGCTTTTTTTATGACGTAGTAACTGGTAGCCTTCGATCTAACCCTCCTGTTTTTTTTTGCTTGCAGGTAACAATATGGACGTTGGTTCCCTCTTCGCTTTGAAAAACGCGAAAGGGAAGAAGAAGGCCCCGGCGGGCGCTTCTGCCAGGGAGGGGCCCCCTCAAACTGCTGGCGCTGCTGCTGGCGCCGGAGGGTCCAAGGGTGCTGGGCCCGTCAAAAAGAAGATTGCTGGAAAGGGGACCGAGCCCCCGACCAAGAAGCCGAAGACCACCGCCCCTACCAAACAACCGATCACCGATGTGGTGGTGATTGTGGACGAAGGGCACGCTTCTGCCTCCACCCCCCAGGAACAAATCAATCAGGAGTTCTTTGGGCGGGAGAGGTTGGAGGCGATAATACCGAAGGGGGCCTCCGTGTTGGAGGGCAGTTTGAACCCTTCGGCTCTGATGAGCCAGATGCTGCCGTCGGCCGACCGACTGGCCCTTGCCCGGCTGGACGAGGGATCCCTCGAGGCGAAGGTCCTCCTGAATGCTGCCTCCGTAAGTCACCCTCCCTTCTTTGCTCATTGTTATGTTTTCCTTCTGTACTATGTTCATTATGCCTTATTCTTGCCTTCGTGAATTGCAGACTTTTATGGGCCTCTGCGAGCACCTCCGAAGGGTGGATCAAATGAGGGAGGCCAAGGGTGCCGCCGAGGGGAAAGCCGCCCTCCTCAGGAAGAAGCTTGCTGAAGCCGAGGACTCTCTCCGTCTGGCCACCGACGGCATGGAGCAGAGGGTGCAGGCTGCAAGGGCCGAAGGGGTCAATGAGGGGCTAGCCAGGGCCGGGGAGGCCGCCGCTGAGGCCGCCCGTATTGCTGCCGATGAAGCCCGCGCGGCTCAAGAAGAGGCCGTCTCCAAGGCCCGGGAGGATGCGGTGACCAGCTTCACGGCCGAAGGGTGGAAGGCTGAAGACCGGAGGGAGTGGCTCGCTTCGGTGGTGGGGGCTTCAGTAGACGAGTGGGTCGGGGGCCCCGGAAAGATGTGGCTTGCTGAGAGGGGCGACTCGTACTACCAAGGCGGGGAGTTCTTCACCCAACGCCTCATCTACCGGAAGCTTGCGAAGCACTTTCAGGTAGCACCGGAGGAGTTCCGTCCCGAGGCCTATGGCCTCCCCCCGTCAGCCAGATGTCAGGATCCCGCTCCCCGAGGGGGAAGAGAGACCGGTTCTCGAAGACTAGGAGACCCTCCGGGAGTGCGGCCTCGGGGGTGAAGAGGATGAAGCCGAGAGCGAGGCGATATCTACAGTCCCCCCTTCTTGAATTGTATTCCCCCCTTTTGTGTTGTAATTGTTGGCCTCAGCCCTCTTTGTAAAGCACAATCAAACTTCTCTTTTTTTTTCGAATGAATGAGTACATATGCCCTCGGGCCTTTGATATACAATATGCTTCCTTATGATTTGTTCATTGTTGAATACATGCCTTCGTCTTGCTTTGGATGTATGCCTTGCTCCTTTGAATGTATGTTTTAGGACTTAGAATATTTTCTGATTGTAGCTTGCCCTTGGACGCCTTCGGTAGTTGGGCACCCTCTGCTGGGTATGCAACCGAGGGTTCAACAGCAATTAGAACTCAGAAATTTTTTCTAAGTGTGGCACACCATAGGGCCTTCGGGTGTTTGTAGTAACCCAACTCCTAGGACTTAGAAAAATTTCTAAGTGTAGATTTTCCCCTGGGAGCCTTCGGGAGTTGGCATCCCTTCCTGATGTGTGAATATTGGACCGAGGGCCCAATGTACAGGGCTTAGAAATTTCTTGCAAGTGTAGTATGTCACGTAGCTTTCGGCTACTGTGGAGCTCCAACTGAAATATTGAACAGGCCGGGGGTCAATTCTTTAGGACTTAGAAAATTTTCTTGAGTGTCGATTCCTTGTGTACTGTAGCCCTCGATTGATAGGTAGCCTTCGGCTATTGGGTCCCTTTATAAGTTGAGGGTGAAACATGTAGGACTTAGAAAGATTTCTAAGTGTAGATTTTCCCTTGGGAGCCTTCGGGAGATGGCATCCCTTCTTGATGTATGAGTAGTTGACCGGGGGGAAAAACATGTAGGACTTAGAAAATATTCTAAGTGTAGATTTTCCTTTGGGAGCCTTCGGGAGAAGCATCCCTTCTTGATGTAAGAGTAGTTGACCGGGGGGAAAATATGTAGGACTTAGAAAATATTCTAAGTGTAGATTTTCCCTTGGGAGCCTTCGGGAGATGGCATCCCTTCTTGATGTATGGCCTACGACTGTCATATTCCTTTAGCTGCAACACTGATTGAGCCGGGGGCCCATCTTTAGGACTTAGAATTTTTTTGCAAGTGTAAAGTGACGTCAAGCTTCCGGATGTAGAGCCTTCGGGTGATAGGTGGCTTCTGACTCTACCTTATTTTGCGAGATGCCCGGGGGCTGCTCATTCAGGACTTAGAATATTTTCTAAGCATACATTGATGTTGAATCCTGTTGTTGTGAAGAAAGCCAATGAGGAGTGTGTGCCCTCGGCATACACTTTAAAAGTTGTAGAATTTGACCCTTGTCATGGGGAAAGGGCCCTCGGTACTAGTGCGTAACAGATGCCTTCAGTATATGTTTGAAGGTACCGTCTTAGTGTACTTTGGATAGTCCAGTCCCTTTGTATTGTTGAAGCCTTCGGTGTTTGTGTGACCGGAGGTGACCAGGCAGTGGACTTAGCCGTTTCTCGATGCTATTTGTTCGAGTAGTATCCTTCGGGAAATAGGAGCCTTCAGTTACCGGAGGTGTTCCCGTGGGGAGCCCTCGGCTTGTTGTGATCTGTTGGAGTGTACTCTTTGATTTCTCGCTGAGTCTACTCCCCTTCACCCCCTCTCTTTTTTTTTCTTTTTTTTGGTTGGTGGTGAAGGGAAGGCATCAAGAAACTTGGTTTCTTGGTAAGGCTGGGCCTATTAAGAGACCATCAGAATACACCAATGGCTCTCCTCCCTCGGGTTAACCTTCCGAGTTCCGAGGGGATCGAAGGTCGTTTCCTGGGCACAAGATATGGTGGTCCGTAACCTGCCTCCCCTTGGGGGATGGCGCGGAAAGCGCCTCATTTTTGAAAGTCGTCCCCTCGGCGCCAGACATAGTCCGTGGCCTGCCACACCCTTGGGGTGGTGGCGCGGGGAGCGTTTCGGTTTGGAAGTCGAATCCTGGGCATTTCTCGTGCCTGTCACACCCTTGGGGTGATGACGCGGATAGCGTTCCGTTTTTGAAAGTCGAATCCTGGGCATTTCTCATGCCTGTCATCCCCTGGGGGTAATGACGCGGAAAGCGTTTCAAGGAAGGGTTTTCATTTGCACACTAGTTGTAAATGGCCGGGGGCACTACGTGCCGCCGGCACCGATGGTGGCGCCTTCGGTATATGCGTCCTCGTGGGGTACGACTTTTAGAAACAACACTTGGTGTTAGTTTCGATGTGTAGCCCCCGGTACTTGGTACCGAGGGGTCTTCTGTAGGAACACTTGGTGTTCTCTTTTGTTGTAGTTGATGTAGGCGTCTACCCTCGGTACTTGGTACCGAAGGGTCTTCAAATGAAACACTGGGTGTTTTCCAACAGATGTTTGGAAGCTGTTAGGAGAGCATATCCCTGGCACTGGGTGCCGAGGGGTCTTCTTCGAAACACTTGGTGTTTTTTCTTCGTTTCGATGTTTGATGATGGAGGTGTACCCTCGGCACTGGGTGCCGAAGGGTCTTCTGTAGGAACACTTGGTGTTCTCATCTTTTCTTTTTTGAGCTTGAAGGTGGGGATGTACCCTCGGCACTGGGTGCCGAAGGGAAATGAAACACATGGCGTTCCTTGTTGTTGGTGATAGGAGTATCCTCCCTCGGTACTTGGTACCGAGGTGTCTTAACTGAAAACACGTGGTGTTTTCACTGTTGTTGTAGGTGTTGATGGTGTCCTCCCTCGGCACTTGGTGCCGGAGGGGGTTCTTCTCATGGTGAGGCCGGGGGCCTGTAGTCAGTACGAGGGTTTTGATGTCTTGAATGTATCTTCATTCTTCGAAATTGGAGGCCTTGGGCCGTAGGATAGTACATTCACTAGTTATGAGGGCTTGGCCGCTCTTACATTATTGATAAAATTTAACTAAGTGGTGTACATTCCAGTGCCTAGGGACTTCTTTTCCGTTGGGGCGTTTGAGCTTGTAGGTCCCAGGTTTGATGATGGCTGCTATGATGTAGGGGCCTTCGAATTTTGGTGCCATTTTCCCTCCCTCGGTTGGTTGGCTGGCTTCCCTCCTCCGGAGGACATAGTCCCCCACTTGAAATTCTCGGGTGCGAACTTTGGCGTCGATGTAGCTTTTAACTTGCCTTCGGTAGTTTTCCGCCCGGATGAAGGCCTGCTCCCGACGTTCTGAAATGAGGTGGAGGTCAAGGGCCATGTTGCTGTCGTTGACCTCGGGGTCATATTGGATCACCCTTCGGGTGGGAAGGGTGACTTCCGTAGGAGCTTTGGCTTCAAAACCGTAGCAGAGGGAGAAGGGTGTTTCACCTGTTGCTCGCCGAGGGGTGGTGCGGTAGGCCCACAGGATGTTGTGGAGTACTTCCACCCAGCCACCGCCCTCGGCGTCCAGCTTCTTTTTGAGGCCCTCGAGCAAGGTCCGGTTGGCATTCTCTACTTGCCCGTTGCCTTGAGGGTATGCAACGGAGGAGAAGGTGTGTTTGATGCCCCATGCCTCCAGAAGGGCACAGATGGGGGCTGCCTCAAATTGTGTCCCATTGTCGGAGATGATCTGCTGGGGGACGCCAAACCTTGTGAGGATGTTCTTGAGGACGAAGTGACGGCACTTTGCCTCCGTGATGCTGGCGAGGGGCTCAGCCTCCACCCACTTGGTAAAGTAGTCGATGGCCATGATGATGTACCTGTTGTTGGAGGTACCCCTCGGCAGAGGGCCCACAAGGTCTATCCCCCATCGAGAAAAAGGGACAGATGTGCTGATGGGGGTATAGTTGACCGCTGGCCTGCCGGGGGCTTTCTGGAAATGTTGACATGCGGTGCATCTCCGGGCGAGGTCAGCACAATCTCTGGCCATGGTTGGCCAGAAGTAGCCCTGGAGAATGAGCCTTCGGGACATGGAGAAGGGTCCCTGATGAGCTGAGCAAGTGCCACTGTGCACTTCCTCCATTGCGACCTCGGCCTCATCTTGATGAAGGCATCAAAGTAGCGTGCCATTGTAAGATCGTTTGTAGAGCCTTCCATCTTCGATGGTGTAGCTAGGAGCCCTCAGCTTCGCCAGTTTAGCGCGGGTCTCATTTTCGGGTAGCTGCCCTGTGGAGATGAAGTCGGTGATATCTGAGATCCAATCCTCTGGGTGTTGTTGTATGTTCATAACGGGGCTCGCATGGATACTTGAGAGGCTGAGTTCCTCAATTTTGGCAATTTTGGAGATGTGCTCGGGGGAGTCGGCCGAGAGTTTAGATAATATGTCGGCCTCGGAGTTCTGAGCCCTCGGTATTTGAGTGAGAGAGTGTGCCTCAAATACCTTAAGCAACTCCTTGGCCGCTTCCTTGTATTGTTTCATTCTTCCCTCCTTGGCCTCATACTCCTCGGAGATTTGGCCAACGACCAACTTGGAGTCGCATTTGATGTGGATCTGCCGAGCCCTCATGTTGGCAGCCAGCCGAAGGCCACATAGGAGGGCCTCATATTCGGCCTCGTTGTTGGAGACTTTGAAGGAGAAGCGGACTGCATAGTAGGCTCTGAAGCCCTCGGGAGTAATGAGGACTACCCCTCCCCCGCATGCTTTGGTCGCGGAGGAGCCGTCGGTGTAGAGGGTCCACCAGTCGTCCGAGGTAGCCGAGGGCTCCCCGTCCGTGGCTGCCCTTGCGGTACACTCCGTCACAAAGTTCGCCAGGGCTTGGCCCTTAATGGCAGGCCTTGGACGGATGTCAATGTTGTACTGGCTCAAGAAGATAGCCCATTTCACCATGCGGGAGGAGCTGGTGGGGCTCCTCATGAGGGCGCTGAGGGGTTGATGAGTGAGGACCTGAACCGGGTGAGCCTGAAAGTAGTGGCCCAACTTCTTGACAGTCCAAACGATGGCCAACACCGTTTTTTCCACAGGGGAGTACCTGAGCTCGGCCTCCCTTAGGGTCTTGCTTACGTAGAAGATGGCATGTTGGATGCCGTCTTCCTCCCGAATGAGCACAGAGCTGATGGCCGCCGGACTGACCCCAAGGTAGAGGTAGAGGGTCTCCCCTACCTTGGGTTTGGAGAGCACAGGAGGTGAAGATAGATATCGTTTGAGCTCGTCGAAAGCCCCCTGGCATTCTGGAGTCCATAGAAAGCCAGCCGTCTTCCTCATGATCTGGAAGAAGGGTAGAGACTTCTCCGCCGATTTAGATAGAAAGCGGTTGAGGGCTGCCAGGCGGCCCGTCAACCGTTGAACTTCCTTCACATTGCGTGGGGGCTCCATGTTGATGATGGCCTGGATTTTCTCGGGATTGGCCTCAATACCCCTTCGGCTCACCATGTAACCCAAGAACTTGCCTCCTTGGACGCCGAAGGTGCACTTCTTCGGGTTTAGCCGAAGGTTGAACTTTTGCATGATGGCGAAGATTTCCCGGAGGTCGTCAGCATGGCTGGAAGATTACTTGCTTTTGACGATCATGTCGTCCACATAGGCCTCCATGGTGCGCCCTAGGACGGCTTGAAAGACCCGGGCCACCATCCGGGTGTAAGTGCCCCCTGAGTTCTTTAGGCCGAAGGCCATTACTAGGTAGCAGAAGATGCCCTCGGGAGTCATGAAGGCAGTTTTTTCGGCGTCTTCCTCGTGCATGAAAATTTGGTGATACCCTCGGAAGGCATCGAGGAAGGACATGATCTCACACCCTGCGGTCTCATCCACCAGTTGATCAATGTTTGGTAGAGGGAATGGATCCATAGGGCACGCCTTGTTGAGATCGGTGTAGTCCACACACATGCGGAAGGTAGGGGGCTTCTGTGCGAGGACTACATTTGCTAGCCATGAGGGATATTTCACCTCCTTGATGTGCTTAATGGAGAGGAGCATGGCGACCTCCTTCTTCACAAATTCCCTTCTCTCGGCAGAGAGGGGTCTTCTTCGTTGCTGCACTGCCTTTGCCGAAGGGTCCACCGAGAGGCGGTGGGTGATGACCCTTCGGCTGATTCCCGGCATGTCCTCCGGCCCCCATGCAAAGACAGTGGAGTAGGCGCGGAGGGCGTCGGTGATACCGGTCTTCAAATCTTCAGGGAGCTGGCCTCCAATCTTCACGACTCTCTCCGGCTGGGCCGGATCGAGCGCAAAGTCTTCTACGTCCTCGGCCGGTTCAGCCCTCGGCCTTCTTTCCTCTTGGTCGATGGTTCCGGTGATGGTGTCAACACGGAATTCCGTCTTGCTTACCTTCTTAGTGACCTGAAGATAGCAGGCGCGGGCAATTTTCTGGTTCCCCCGGGAGTAGCCAATGCCCCCCTCGGCGGGAAACTTGAGGCAGAGGTGCCTCATGGAGATGATGGCTTCGAGGTCCTCGAGGGCTGGCCGGCCGAGGATGATGTTGTGGGCGCAGTCAATGTTGACGACGACGAACTCCACCTCGAGCTGGGCTCTATGGAGCCCGTCGCCGAAGATCACCGGGAGGGTTATTACCCCCTCGGAATCAATAGTATCGCCGGTGAAGCCGGAAAGAGGGGTCTTAATGGGCCGAAGGGAACCCCTCTCCAGATGCAGCTCTCTGAAGGTGCTGAGGTACATTACATTGACGGAGCTGCCCATGTCAATGTAAGTTCGGTGAATGATGGTGTCGTTTATCTCCGTCCGAATCACCAAGGCATCCATGTGAGGAGAAGAAGTAGGAGGGAGATCTGCGTTGGTGAAGGTGATGGGTTCCTCCCTCAGTCTCTTTACCGGGGGCATATGAGTGACTTCCCCCACGTAAAGCGATTGAGCCCACTTCTTTCGCTGGCTGGTGGAATCGCCCCCTGTATTGCCACCGGTGATCATGAGGATGTGGCGTTTTTTCTCCTGGTAGTGGGGGTATTCCTCCTCCTCTTCTTCCAAGTTACCAATCTCCCTCTTCTTTCCGAGGGGGATGGTATTCGGGTTTACCCAAGCATTTACCTTCGTGTGGTGCCCTCAGGGAGGCCCCTGATGAGAAGGTCCCTCCTGCCGAGGGCTCTGAACAAATTGGAACAGGTGCCCTGCTTGTATTAACCTCTCGATGGCTGTCTTCAGCTGATGGCAGTCATCGGTCATGTGCCCCTGGTGCCGATGGAAGCGACAGTAGGGGAACTGAGGGTTGATAGCGTGTACCTCCGGGGGTGCGCGAGAGTCGCGCTCAACGAGGCTCCTCTCCTCGGCAAAATCGAGGATGATGCTGACGGGGTGCGTCAATGGTGTCCGAGGGCGGTCCAGGAGAATGGGCTGTGCCCAAGTTTTAGGGTTGCTCTTATAACCTCCCCCGGGCTTGGCTTGGCCTTGCCGAGGGCGGTCATCAGAGGGTCCCGAAGTCTTGGGGTGATTTGGAGGAGCCCCCGGCCCTCGGTTATGCTTGTTGTCAGCCCTCGGGGGCTGCTGGTCCGGATACTGGTGATACTTCTCCACCTCCTCGGCCTCAGCATATCGGTCCCCCCGCTGCAAAGCCCTTATGTAGTCGCGGGGGGGGGGGGGGGGGTTCAATGATGAGGCTCCTTGAAAAGTTGCCGGTGCGGAGGACGGTTTGTAGGAGGGCCAGGAGGGTCCCGTCATCAGCACCGTCGACCTTGTCGGCCTCCGTCCTCCAGCGCTCTAGGAAATCCCGAAGGGTCTCATCCTTCTTCTGGTGTATTGTTAGGAGGTGGGAGAAGTGCTTCCTTGTGCGACGCCTCCCGGCAAATTGTGTCAAGAATCGCTGGGCGAGTTCTTGCCACGAATCAATGCATCCCTCGGGCAGCGTGTTGAACCATTCATACGCCGGCCCCTCTAAGGTGGAGAGGAACCAACGACACAAATATTCGTCTGACGCCCCTACCATCATCATGCCGTTCTGGTATTTGCTGTAGTGTTCCTGGGGGTCCGTTTTCCCGTTGTATGGCTGTATGTGTTGCCCTCGGTATTTCTCCGGGATCCGGGCCGCCAATACCCTTGGGGTAAATGGCGTCCGAGTCCGGAGCTGGATGACGGGTTCCCCGGAGCCCTCGGCCACCTTCTTCTGTAATTCCTCCATTTTGGCCATCATGGCCTCGTATTTCAGGTCTGAATGAGGGGTGGAGGTGGTGGCGTGAGCTTTATTGGACTCCATTTCATCAAGCCGGCGTTGGAGGGCCACAATAATCTCGTCCCGGGGATCCTTCGGGAGGGTCTCCGCCCCCTGCGAACGAACCCGGGCCGAGTGGGCCTGGTTGATTTGGTGGCGGGCATCATTGGCATGAAGGGGTGCCTTGCCTTTGTCCCGAGGGGGACGCTCCTCGTCTGCCCTCGAAACAGATCCCTCGCTTTCCTGGGGCCTTTGGAGTGCTTTCCCCCCGAGGCGGTCTTGGACCCCTCGGCGGTCTGGCCCTCCTCCGAGCCGGTTGAGGGCGGAAGTACGGGGCCTTTCCCTGTTGTCATTATGGCGGTCCCGGGACTGAACTTCCTGGGAGGACGTATCTTGGGCCACCACCCCTTCGTCGTTTCTCACCCGAGGGGTGGGATTTCCGAAGGGGTGTGGCAGAGGGGGAAGTATGATGTTTTCCCGAACCTGGGGGTGAGCTGGAGCCAGGGTGCCGAAGGCACCCGGGTTCTGAGTGAGCGTTTGGATGAAGGCGGAGAGCGCCGATTGCACGTCGATGGTGAGAACCGGAGGACTGACTTGGTCATCGCTCCGGTTTTTCTTCTTGGCCTCGATGCCGAGGCGGGCATCAGGGGCATTTTGTTGGATCTGAAGGCGTAGGTCGACAGCCGCCTGTTCCAGCCCAGCGATGACACCGCCCTCGGGAGCCCTGTGAGAGGCTTCGGGGGCGTTGACGTCGCCGAGGGCCAGGTTCTTGTCTTCTACGTTTTTTGAGTTGGCACGTGTTGTCCTCACCATTTTGATAGAGGGCTAGTGTTTTGTGTTTGGTCGAGGGGGAGGGTTTCTTACTTGATTGTTCGACCTCTCAACGAGAGCACCAAATGATGGATAGTCTACCCGGGGGTATATATCCGAAGGGTTATCACGGGGAATAACTTCAGAGAGAGAAGTCAGAGTAAGCAAGTAAAAGTAGAGAGAGAGTGTATTCAGTATGAATGCCGTTTTCAGCGTGGTTTTAAATGAGGAAATGGGGTGCTATTTATAGTAGCAATAAATGCCGGGCAGGGACACGTGTCAAGCGCTCATTGGCCGAGGGGTCACCTCAGCTGGTTGGCGCTGTCAGCCGCATGTGGCCGCATTTAATGCGGCTGTTGGATGGGACGTCTGTGCGGGGTACGGTGATCTGTACGCATGTGAGGCGGATATCTTGTCGAGTGAGATGCCTTCGGCTATAGAGCAGTAGCCGAGGGCTCTTCCACCCGATGGCACCCTGGTGCCGAGGGCTCACAGTGCCGAGGGCTACTGTTTTCGCCGTTTTCTCCCAGTTTCTTAATTTGCTTGAGAAACCCGTTCTGTGAGAATTTAGAGCCTTCGGCCAGGGGGCCGAAGGCACCCCTGGCGCGTAGTGCGGGCTGCTTGGTACTCTGGGCGCTGTGATTTGGGCCTGCTGGGCCTTCTGGGCCTGTTGGGCCTTCGCTGGAGTAGTAGGAGTCTGTGGGCCGGGGGTTCCCGGGCCATATACTCCATCAAAGGGTATCTAAGTTGTCACCTATAATATACTCCCTTCATCCCAAAAACAACTTCTCACTTTCCTTAAATGGATATCCCAAAATTAACTTCTCATTTCCATAAAAGAAAGTTTTTAAACCCAAAAAGTCATAAATGCCCCCCACCCATATCCCTCCTTCCTCTGCTTGTTCGGTGCCCCATTAACTCAAACCCCTCGTTTATACCGCACGCCATTATCTCTCTCTTCTATCCAAAAGCCTCTTCACCTCTCCGCTCTCTCCCCTTTCTCGTCCATGGAGAACACGAAAAACACTCTTGTCCCTAAAATTCTTCGTCGGGGTGATGAGACCCTAGCTCCTTAATCAAACCGCCGCGATGATGAAACCCTAATTCCGAAAGTGCATGTCGCGCTTCCTTCAAATATTTACCCCATCCCTGGAAACTCGAATTCCTTGCCCACTATGGTGAAGAAACCCTCAGGAAAAGTTGTCGCAGATAAGGATGATGTTGAGTCTGGCCAATGAGGTTGGAGTTCTTCAGAAACCGACTCTGGATGGGCAATACAGAAGAAGTGGGGGTCTGACTACGTGGAGGACACTTACGAAGGCTTTCCAACTTCAGAGGACGAAGGGGGGAGGTGAACTCGAATCCTCCATGCTATTCGGATGAGTATGACCACATCTTTGGCCATTGTCGCAAACGGTCGTGGATGCCTTGGGGACTAATTCCTCTTAGGAAGGCTTCTAATCTCATCTCTTTTACTTTATGCCCCTATGTTTTGTAATGCTTATGTCGCTCATGAAATACAGTCTCTCTAATAATTGACTTTTGCAAACTGAATGTGTGTGTTTACTTCTTATGTGTGACTCATACGTGTGTATTGTACTTTTAATCTCATTCGTATGTACTCTATGTATCTTGATTGATGATGATGGGGGTTTGTGTAATACTTAAGAATTTGATTATTTAAATTTAGTTTATGTTTCGGGACGAAACATCTTTTAAGGTGGGTAGAATGTGACACTTCAAAAATTTAAATAAAAATAAAAATAATTTTTAGTCAGATAAAATATTACAAAAATAACATTTTTATAAATAATTGAGTCAGACAAAAATTCAACAGATGTGACATTTTAATCAGATAAAATTTTCAAAATTTATGACGTTTTAGTCAGATAAAAATACTTCGGTGATAAGAACAACATTTTAGTAAACAAGTGAACCAGACAGAAAATTTACATTTACGACATTTTTAGTCTGATAAAAGTGGTCCGATAAAAGAAGTAACATTTTATATCAAGTATCAATTATACATATGGTATAAGAAGTAAAAGCTATATTTTAATAACCAAAAGATAAACTTAATACCCACATACTAAGAAGCGGTACACCCGATATATCACTCCATATACCATAAACTATCAATACGTATTAATAATATACAGTATAATATACTTAAACTACACTTACGTAATACAAGTATATTAAGACTCTAACAAACGTTAGTTCTAAGAATTACACTTACGGAGGAATATATACAATAAGTAGGATGCTCTAACACAAACTCTTAACTTCCAAGACCAAGTAGGAACGGGTTTCAAATTAAAACAAATCGGAGAAGCTTGAAAATTTAAAACCAGGACCTTCCCCTATAAATAGCAACCTTAACCTGCATTTTATTTACACCAAGAAAACGATCAGTTCAGCTCCATATATATACATATATACGTATATATATTTACTCTCTTTTTTCGACCATTCGTTTTAGCCCAAACCAATCCCTTAAAATACTTCTCAAACCTTCCCCTTCGTGATACGAATCCAACGGAAAAAGAATCGTCGAAAACGGTCGTGAAACGAGGGAGAAAAACCTCGCCGGAGTTTCGCCGGAGAAAAGCTTTTCGACGGAAAACGGAGAAGAGGGAGGAGCTGCCACTGCCGCCAACCCACCACCGTCATTCGCCGTCCCGAGAGGAGTGCACCGCTACCCCGTTGGCCGTTTCCGACGAGGTAAAACCTCTTTCCCCGTTTTTTTTCTCTCTCCCCGTTTTTCCGGCGACCTGGGGAAGAAGAAGAAGACCCAGCTGGGGTCCCTCTTGGGCCTAATTGTTTTGGGCCAGAATAATTTAATTTGGCCCAGTTCGGCCCAGTTGCAATAAAAATTAAAAATAAAATAGTAAATGAAATAAATAAAATCTGGAAAAATATAAATTAAATACCTAGTATACATATACATATTCGGACCAACCAGAATTGGAAAATAAAGTTTTTAGCTATTTTTAATGGATTTAATGGTAATTGGGCCAATTTATACACATTTAGTAAATAATTAACTAAATAACGAAAGTAATTATGAAATAAATATTAGAGTAAACTAGGATAAATATATGACTCACTAGGACCTTATGGACCATTTATAATTAATAAAAATAAGGTTTAGTATATTTAATTGTAATTAAACCGGTTAATAGATATATGAAATTAAAGGAATAATTAGGGAAAATAATTATAAAATAGATATCTGGACAACCTAGGTCGAATATAGACCCAAAATATATTTATGGACGGTTACTAATTTATAAAATCGATTCTTAGTCTATTTATTTAAATTAGGCCATATAAGACTAGTTAAGTAATTAAATAAGGAAATATTAATCGTGATTTAGATGTTGTAGTTAATTATTCGAATATTTTATTTAATATTAGAATTCAAATACTGTAATTAATGACTGAATTAATAAGGTAATTTGATTAATAAAAAGTGATTAACTCGAATAATTAATTAATTAATAAATTTGAATAAGGAAATAAAAAGGGGGGAAAAAGGATAAATGATTGAAATAGAATAAGTGACTAATTATATTATCTTAATTAAAAAGGTGAATACTTAGAGACCCAAATTGAAGAAGAGAATTAGGAGCATCGGGACTTAAGGTAAGTTTCACGTCAACCGATATTAGTTCTTTTTCTTCGTGATTTCTTTTACATATTTTTGTGTGCATATTTGAGAATTGAATTTATGTGTGCTGAATTTGAGTGAATATTATTATATGAAAGGGTTGTATTTGAGATATTAGTTGATATACTGTTTTGTTGATATGAATTATTGTATACGATTTTGGGATATTTTGTAATAGTACGTAATTTGTTATCTTTGTGGGAGTTTGATGAAAAAGGGAATTTTGAAGTATAAACTTCGATTGATTTAGAGAAAAATAAATATTTTCATAAAAGGTGAGCATCACGGGAGAAATCCGTGATGTTGGTTTTCCACGTCCCTTAAAATGTGGAGGATGGTTAGGTCTACTACTACTCAATTTTTGTGGTTTTGGTTTGAGGTGAATTGACAGTCGGTAGAAAACATCCCGGCTTTTGAGTAGTAATGGTAGTAGTAGCTCCTAATCATTCAGATTTTGAGGTGGGGTAGTTGGTAGAAAACATTCCGGCTACCCGGATCGACTTACTAACCCGGAGGGCTTGGAATACCTTTAGGGGGTGTGCACACTTAAAGTAGTTGTTTCCGTTTCCAAGGAGCAGTTGTGGTACCGGCGATAGTTCCGGGGTGGCCGTACATAACAACGAACCACCGGGCTCAACCAAAGTGTTGAGCACCGCCCTTCTAAATTACTAGGGAGTTAGATACAAAGTGATTTTGGGAGAAATTCAAAAGAGGAGAATTTTGGTGTTTCATGTATTTTGGAATTATTATGGTTTACGAGTTAATTATGTGATTGGGATTTTATATAGATATCGTTTACTTATGATTTATGGTTTATAAAGTGTTGAAAAATATTTTATGAGGTTGTACGAATTTATATATATATATTATTTATTATTATTTTAAAAGGTTAGGTGGAACTTACTTAGCATTATTGCTAATGGTTGCTTTCTTTTATTTTTCTTGTGCTCGTATTTAACAGGAGGTGATCATGATGATTTTGATGCTGAAATGTTTGAGAGCGCGAATTAGAAGACAATTATGTAGTTCACTAGAAATAAACTTTAATATTTTCTTATGATTCGAACATCTTGATTTTTGTTAAACTCGTGTTTTGGTAGATAGCCTTAGCATCCAATCATTCACGGATTGGATGTGGCGGTGACATACCCCTTTTACTTAGTTTTATTAATTTCCGCTGCAACTTTTGAAGTTTTAATCATTAAATAAAAGTTCATCTCTATTTCTAAGTATTATTTTGGGTGGAAAATTTGGGGGTGTCACAAGTTGGTATCAGAGACGACGATGACCAACCACCAAGGGAGAAGAGAGGTAGACCCAATCCCCCTGAACAACGAACACAATGGCGGGGAGATGATCGCAATCGCAATCAAGGAGGAAGGAACTTCCCAGGAAAAGGTCCGACGGGTGAACGATATTATCATTGCAAGTTATGCCAAAAGAATCATCCTGGACGCGATTGTGCGGGCAATGCAGTGAAATGTTATGATTGTGGCAGGATGGGCCATAGAGCATATGAGTGTCACGTGGGAAAAGGGAGGGTTCCCCAGAACCAGGGCCAAATCAACAAGGGAGGCAATCCTGGAGGAAATAGGCCAGGAGGCGCAGAGAATCCTAACCACAACGCTCGTGGGAATGGGGGAAACCACAAGGGCAACAACAACACCCCTAACCAAGGCAAGATCTACGTGATGAATCAAGCTCAAGCTAATGCCTGTGATGTGGTTTCAGGTACCTTTCAAGTGAACTCCATGCCTGCTTATGTTCTTTTTTATTCTGGTGATTCTCATAGTTTTATATCTTCAAGCTTTGTTAAGAAACTGGGAATAGAACCCACTACTAGAATAGAATTGAATGTAAAAACGGCAGCTGAAAAAGTTGTGGCTTGTGGGAATGTGTACTCAAATGTACCCATACTCATAAGTGATACCAATCTCCCTGGAGACTTGATTCAATTCGATCTAGAAGACATAGACGTGGTGCTTGGCATGGACTGGCTCGGAAGATACAAAGCAAAAATTCTATGTGGCGAACAGAAGGTAGTCATGAAGGGCCCGAATGGGAAGAGAGTATCCTACAAAGCTGTGACCACCACCCCGGGAGTAAAGCTGGCAACCATACAACAAATAAAGCGCTACGTTCAGAAGGGATGTGAAGCATACCTGTGCGTAGTCAAAGACTCAAAGGTGGAAGAAAAGACCATTGACCAAATTCCCATGGTCAATGAATTCCCGGACGTGTTTCCTGAAGAGATTCCGGGGATGCCTCCAGAAAGAGAAGTGGAGTTCTCCATCGATTTGATGCCCGGGACTGCACCAATCTCGAAGGCACCCTATCGAATGGCACCAAAAGAGATGCAAGAACTGAAGGAACAACTTCAAGATCTGCTGGAGAAGGGTTATATCAAACCGAGTGTCTCACCCTGGGGCGCTCCGGTGTTATTTGTCAAGAAGAAAGATGGAAGCTTGAGGCTGTGTGTTGATTACCGGGAACTAAATCAAGCAACTAACAAAAACAAATATCCACTTCCGCGCATTGACGATCTGTTCGATCAGCTGAAAGGAGCAAGTACGTTTTCCAAGATTGACTTGAGATCCGGTTATCATCAAGTAAGGATTGCCGAGAGGGACATTCCAAAAACGACATTTCGAACGAGGTACGGACATTATGAGTTCACTGTAATGCCGTTCGGCTTAACTAATGCGCCTACGGTATTTATGGACCTAATGAATCGTGTGTTCCGACCCTACCTCGACTTGTTCGTGGTAGTGTTCATTGATGACGTTTTGGTGTATTCAAGGACACCTAGTGATCACGAGGGGCATCTCAGAACCGTACTTCAGACTTTGAGAGGCAATCAGCTCTACGCCAAACTCTCAAAGTGTGACTTCTGGAGGGATCAGGTAGCATTCTTGGGTCACATCATCACCCAAGAAGGTGTCTCGGTTGATCCATCAAAAATTGAAGCGGTGATAGGTTGGCCTGCACCCACCACGGTGACGGAGGTTCGAAGCTTCCTAGGTTTGGCTGGGTATTATCGAAGATTTGTGAAAGATTTCTCAAAGGTAGCAAGGCCTTTGACCAACCTCACAAAGAAGACCACTAAATTCCTGTGGAGTAGCGAGTGTGAAGAAGCTTTCCAAGAGCTGAAGCAGAGGTTGACAACCGCACCAGTCTTGACCCTACCATCCGGAACAGAAGGGTTTGAGATTTACAGCGATGCTTCATTGAAAGGGTTAGGTTGCGTTCTGATGCAAAATGGAAAGGTGGTGGCCTATGCATCAAGGCAACTGAAGACTCACGAGGTCAACTACCCTACGCATGATCTAGAGCTAGCTGCGGTGGTTTTCGCCTTGAAACTTTGGAGACATTACTTGTACGGGGCACAATGCAAAGTTTACACTGATCATAAGAGCCTCAAATACATATTCACGCAAAAGGAGCTCAATATGCGGCAACGGCGATGGCTAGAACTTGTCAAAGATTACGACTTAGTGATTCAATACCATGAAGGCAAAGCTAATGTCGTGGCAGATGCTCTAAGCCGTAAGTCGATGCATTCTTGTAGAGCAACATGGATCCTACCCAACGAGCTATGGCGAGACTTCCAAAAGCTGAGTTTGGAAGTGAGAGAATTCGGGGAGGTGGATAACGAGGTACAGTTATGTTCCATGACCGTCACCTCATCACTCTATGAAGAAATAAAAGCGGGACAACCTGGAGACGTGAAGTTGGAGCGAGTCAAGTCCGGAATGATAGACGGAATCAATGGACCATTCATGATGCATAATGACGGTAGTATTCGTTATAAAGGCAGGTGGTGTGTCCCTATGAAATGTGAGCACGCCAAAAAGCAAATCATGGAAGAAGGACACAACACGCCTTATTCGGTACACCCAGGTGGGGATAAATTATACAAAGACTTAAAGAAGAATTTCTGGTGGCCACGAATGAAGAAAGAAGTGGCGGAATTTGTAGCCAGATGCCTTAACTGCCAGAAAGTCAAGGCTGAGAGATGCAAGCCCAAGGGACTCATGCAACCCTTAGAAGTGCCAACATGGAAATGGGACTCGATCTCGATGGACTTTGTCGGAGGACTACCCCTAACAAAGTCTGGAAAAGACAAAATTTGGGTGATCGTCGACAGACTTACCAAAACTGCGAGATTCATCCCCATGAATGAAACTTGGAGTATGGATAAGCTGGCTAGAGCATACATCCAACACGTGGTCAAATATCATGGTGTGCCCCGAGATATTGTGTCTGACCGAGACTCCCGTTTCTTATCACAATTCTGGAGGGAATTGCAAGCAGCTATGGGGACCAAACTAAAGCTAAGCACTGCATTTCATCCTATGACGGACGGACAGACGGAGAGAACTATCCAGACACTTGAAGATATGTTGAGAGCTTGCATACTAGACTTGCAGGGTTCATGGGATGAACACTTAGACTTGATAGAGTTCTCATACAACAACAGTTACCATGCAAGCATCAAGATGGCTCCGTACGAGGCTTTATACGGTCAGAAGTGTAGAAGCCCATTATGCTGGAGCGATATGGTAGATAAAGTGGTACTAGGACCGGATTACCTCCAAGACACCATGGACAAAGTGAAGATGATTCAAGCAAGGATGAAAGCTGCACAAGATCGTCAGAAGTCTTATGCAGACTTGGGGAGGAAACCAGCCGAATTCGAAGCAGGGGAGAAAGTCCTACTCAGAGTCTCCCCGACCAAGGGAGTAATGAGATTTGGAAAGAAGGGAAAGCTAAGCCCGAGGTTCATTGGCCCATATGACATCCTCGAGCGAGTGGGAAGAGTGGCATATCGTCTAGCTCTACCCACCGAGTTGGCTAATGTATAACATACTATAACCGCTCGTTAGTGAATACCTTACTAAACTTCTCTCAAGTACTAAAGTGTGTTATGCGTAGGTACACAACGTTTTCCATATCTCCCAATTGAAGAAGTATGTCCGCGACGAATCCCATATTCTTAGCCCCGAGGTACAAATCGTAACCTTATGATAATTAGATCAAAGTATCACATCTAACCTCGACTTTCTTAGGTGGTCGAGTTGGATGAATCATTGACTTATGAGGAGAGGCCGATCCAAATTTTGGATACTAAGACTCGCGAGACTAGGAGAAAAGCGGTTAAGATGGTGAAGGTGTTGTGGTCTAACCACTTGGCCGAAAATGCCACATGGGAGACTGAGGAAGATATGCGCAAACGCTATCCAGAGTTATTTGACTAAGGTAAAATTTTAGTTACGAGGACGTAACCTCTCTTTAAGGGGGGTAGAATGTAATACTTAAGAATTTGATTATTTAAATTTAGTTTATGTTTCAGGACGAAACATCTTTTAAGGTGGGTAGAATGTGACACTTCAAAAATTTAAATAAAAATAAAAATAATTTTTAGTCAGATAAAATATTACAAAAATAACATTTTTATAAATAATTGAGTCAGACAAAAATTCAACAGATGTGACATTTTAATCAGATAAAATTTTCAAAATTTATGACGTTTTAGTCAGATAAAAATACTTCGGTGATAAGAACAACATTTTAGTAAACAAGTGAACCAGACAGAAAATTTACATTTACGACATTTTTAGTCTGATAAAAGTGGTCCGATAAAAGAAGTAACATTTTATATCAAGTATCAATTATACATATGGTATAAGAAGTAAAAGCTATATTTTAATAACCAAAAGATAAACTTAATACCTACATACTAAGAAGCGGTACACCCGATATATCACTCCATATACCATAAACTATCAATACGTATTAATAATATACAGTATAATATACTTAAACTACACTTACGTAATACAAGTATATTAAGACTCTAACAAACGTTAGTTCTAAGAATTACACTTACGGAGGAATATATACAATAAGTAGGATGCTCTAACACAAACTCTTAACTTCCAAGACCAAGTAGGAACGGGTTTCAAATTAAAACAAATCGGAGAAGCTTGAAAATTTAAAACCAGGACCTTCCCCTATAAATAGCAACCTTAACCTGCATTTTATTTACACCAAGAAAACGATCAGTTCAGCCCATATATATACATATATACGTATATATATTTACTCTCTTTTTTCGACCATTCGTTTTAGCCCAAACCAATCCCTTAAAATACTTCTCAAACCTTCCCCTTCGTGATACGAATCCAACGGAAAAAGAATCGTCGAAAACGGTCGTGAAACGAGGGAGAAAAACCTCGCCGGAGTTTCGCCGGAGAAAAGCTTTTCGACGGAAAACGGAGAAGAGGGAGGAGCTGCCACTGCCGCCAACCCACCACCGTCATTCGCCGTCCCGAGAGGAGTGCACCGCTACCCCGTTGGCCGTTTCCGACGAGGTAAAACCTCTTTCCCCGTTTTTTTTCTCTCTCCCCGTTTTTCCGGCGACCTGGGGAAGAAGAAGAAGACCCAGCTGGGGTCCCTCTTGGGCCTAATTGTTTTGGGCCAGAATAATTTAATTTGGCCCAGTTCGGCCCAGTTGCAATAAAAATTAAAAATAAAATAGTAAATGAAATAAATAAAATCTGGAAAAATATAAATTAAATACCTAGTATACATATACATATTCGGACCAACCAGAATTGGAAAATAAAGTTTTTAGCTATTTTTAATGGATTTAATGGTAATTGGGCCAATTTATACACATTTAGTAAATAATTAACTAAATAACGAAAGTAATTATGAAATAAATATTAGAGTAAACTAGGATAAATATATGACTCACTAGGACCTTATGGACCATTTATAATTAATAAAAATAAGGTTTAGTATATTTAATTGTAATTAAACCGGTTAATAGATATATGAAATTAAAGGAATAATTAGGGAAAATAATTATAAAATAGATATCTGGACAACCTAGGTCGAATATAGACCCAAAATATATTTATGGACGGTTACTAATTTATAAAATCGATTCTTAGTCTATTTATTTAAATTAGGCCATATAAGACTAGTTAAGTAATTAAATAAGGAAATATTAATCGTGATTTAGATGTTGTAGTTAATTATTCGAATATTTTATTTAATATTAGAATTCAAATACTGTAATTAATGACTGAATTAATAAGGTAATTTGATTAATAAAAAGTGATTAACTCGAATAATTAATTAATTAATAAATTTGAATAAGGAAATAAAAAGGGGGGAAAAAGGATAAATGATTGAAATAGAATAAGTGACTAATTATATTATCTTAATTAAAAAGGTGAATACTTAGAGACCCAAATTGAAGAAGAGAATTAGGAGCATCGGGACTTAAGGTAAGTTTCACGTCAACCGATATTAGTTCTTTTTCTTCGTGATTTCTTTTACATATTTTTGTGTGCATATTTGAGAATTGAATTTATGTGTGCTGAATTTGAGTGAATATTATTATATGAAAGGGTTGTATTTGAGATATTAGTTGATATACTGTTTTGTTGATATGAATTATTGTATACGATTTTGGGATATTTTGTAATAGTACGTAATTTGTTATCTTTGTGGGAGTTTGATGAAAAAGGGAATTTTGAAGTATAAACTTCGATTGATTTAGAGAAAAATAAATATTTTCATAAAAGGTGAGCATCACGGGAGAAATCCGTGATGTTGGTTTTCCACGTCCCTTAAAATGTGGAGGATGGTTAGGTCTACTACTACTCAATTTTTGTGGTTTTGGTTTGAGGTGAATTGACAGTCGGTAGAAAACATCCCGGCTTTTGAGTAGTAATGGTAGTAGTAGCTCCTAATCATTCAGATTTTGAGGTGGGGTAGTTGGTAGAAAACATCCCGGCTACCCGGATCGACTTACTAACCCGGAGGGCTTGGAATACCTTTAGGGGGTGTGCACACTTAAAGTAGTTGTTTCCGTTTCCAAGGAGCAGTTGTGGTACCGGCGATAGTTCCGGGGTGGCCGTACATAACAACGAACCACCGGGCTCAACCAAAGTGTTGAGCACCGCCCTTCTAAATTATTAGGGAGTTAGATACAAAGTGATTTTGGGAGAAATTCAAAAGAGGAGAATTTTGGTGTTTCATGTATTTTGGAATTATTATGGTTTACGAGTTAATTATGTGATTGGGATTTTATATAGATATCGTTTACTTATGATTTATGGTTTATAAAGTGTTGAAAAATATTTTATGAGGTTGTACGAATTTATATATATATTATTTATTATTATTTTAAAAGGTTAGGTGGAACTTACTTAGCATTATTGCTAATGGTTGTTTTCTTTTATTTTTCTTGTGCTCGTATTTAACAGGAGGTGATCATGATGATTTTGATGCTGAAATGTTTGAGAGCGCGAATTAGAAGACAATTATGTAGTTCACTAGAAATAAACTTTAATATTTTCTTATGATTCGAACATCTTGATTTTTGTTAAACTCGTGTTTTGGTAGATAGCCTTAGCATCCAATCATTCACGGATTGGATGTGGCGGTGACATACCCCTTTTACTTAGTTTTATTAATTTCCGCTGCAACTTTTGAAGTTTTAATCATTAAATAAAAGTTCATCTCTATTTCTAAGTATTATTTTGGGTGGAAAATTTGGGGGTGTCACAGTTTGTATGATCTAAACACTATGATGACAATTTGTGAATTTGCGGATATTTGACTCATTATGTCCTTGTGTCACCCACTTGTACAAAGTGTTGGAGACCATTTAGGGCATTGTGTGCACAAGCATTTGTTGTTTATTTGTAGCATATGATTTGGGCTTACTGGATTGAGTCCCACTGCACATTGATTATGGTTGTGCATTGTCAAACTGTTGTTCATTTTCAACCAATGTGTGCCTATATGGATTGATAAGTCAAAACATTAATTGTTTTTTCTATATTTAATACTTGTATGCTAAGCATGAAACAAACTACAAAAATATGTGTACTGTGGGCACATATGTCAGTACATACAAAAATTGTACCTCTTCTCTATAAAGGAAGTACATACAAAAACATTGGCCTCCATGTGCCTGAGTTCATTCTTGAAGATCTACTTGATTTTCACTTATGAACTTACCTCCATGGGTATGGTTTGTTGCTTGTACCCCAACTATTTGCATCTGAATGAGTGCTTGTTTTGCTTCATTGAGTATGTCAAGGCCGATTTCCACATTTTTAGGTAACATGCCCTGTCTTTCAAGTTTTTCTTTTCCAACATGCCTCAGCTTTAAGTTGTTCCCCCCTTTGTGCTTTAGTATTTCCTCCATTACAAACTGGAAGCTGAGGAACACTCTATTTAATGTGGTGGCTGTGAGAGCATCAAATGCTGATGTCACAGCTTCTACTAATTTGGAAATTGACTTAGGGGCTTGATATTTCCTTAGTGAGTCAATGGCCCTAAAGAAGCCCAAGTCAAGGACATTTAAGTCAGAACTGTTAGGGGCTGAAATTGTAACTTTATGTCCCATCCATTTTCAGTTGCACATTATATTTTACAAAATCTTCTTCTTTTGTATCAACATGTGGTCTTGCATTGTCTGCTGAATGATCACTCTTTTGTTAACGCTGTCTTGCCACTTAGATTTGATGGCAGGCACCACATGCTGCAACATCATGTCTTTCATTACAATCCTTGTGACACTTAATGTAGGTTTTGTCTCTAGTGTGCCTGCTATTCTGTTCTTGCTAGATCTCTTTGTTTTCTCTTGAAACGTGAAAGGAAAGATACCTACTTTCCCATCCCATATGACATCCTCTGCATCCCCAAACCTTGGTCTGCCCACAACTGCTAAAAACATTATATTGGGTATGAATTTCTTAGACTAAGCAGCTCTATAAGAATCTTCTTCAATACTGTGAGTGTAAAAGTTGGTTGTTTCCTTAGTTATGAAAAACCACTTTTCATCAATGTGAATATGGTCATAAAAATGATGAAAAGTGGGATTTCTTGTAGGGTTATGAGTGATCAAGTGACCTAAACAAAACTCTAACCTTTTATTTTTGCATGTCTCTGTCAATAAAGGTTTGATTGCATTTGAGTGCCTTTTGATTTGGTTAGCTTTCACTAGTTTATGCACAGTTGACTTTGAAACTTGTATGACATAGCCTAAAGACCTTATGAAGAAAGATGTTGATAAGGTAGATATAAATAGAGTGTAATGGGAGGGAAATTCAAAAGCTTTGGCCGAAATATTGGAGGGATTGTTTTAGTGTATTCAAATTGATTAGAATAGATTAGATGAAGAAAGATGTTGTAATAGTAATGGATGTGATATGTAATGAGTGTGATTGGATTGACTACTGTTGATATTTAATTTTTTACCCCCCCTAATTACTGTTCATTACCGCAAAATTTAATTTCCCTTTAGTTGTTGTAGCCGCAGCCCTTGAGAGCATTTTAGGTAAGTCAGACCCAAAAACTAATCTACCTAAAAGTGTGTGATACTCAAAGTGTGAAGTTGTTTTAGGGACGCAGGGAGTAATATAATATTATTTTGGACGCGGATCCTTTTAGGGTAACTACAAAAAGTATTTATTGAGATGCTACAGTAGCTTGTAGGAGACATAATCGGTACATCAAACAATTCTAAATATGGGAGGGCTCATGTAATCTATTTCATTACTCCCGTTATTAATGTCTCCTTTATATCCACGTCTCTTCAGTTTAATCTCTGCCACTGCCAGATAGTGATGTGTTCGTGGATGGCTTGCCACGTAAGCGCTAGGATGATCAGTTTGAGCTTGTTGGGATCTCGTCCAGGCTCGAGACCTGCTGTTCAGGTCGGCCCAAAGGCGGGTAAATCCCCCGCGTGCCATGATCTCCCTGTTCAAGCCCATATATCGTTTCACATTAATCTCGAGTAATGGGCTTTGTTCATAGTTTTGTTGTTGTTGGGCTATGATCACACTCTATAGTACCATCACCCCAAAGCTTGAGTAAAATATACTCCGTATTATTATTATTATTATTATTATTATTATTATTATTATTATTATTATTATTATTATTATTATTATTATTATTGATATTATTATTATTATTATTATTATTATTATATATATATAAGGATTTGTATACTTTGCTTGATCAGTGTTCTTAGTTTCTATCTCCTCCGAATTGTATTCTTTCTCATCTCGATCATGACTTTTTTTTTGGGAAGAATTTGGCTTAAATTGAAATCTCAACATTTAGATGATGGGTAATCCGACAAGTAGAATCCTGACAACCGTCGTCCCGCGAACTAGACTCAGAGTTAATCACCTTATCAGAAGCAATATAACTCGTTGATCCATTAATGGGCACAAATGAGCCAAAAACGCTCACCATATTCCTCTCATCCCCCATATCCAAAATCAACGTCTTACAAACTAGAATAATAAAGAAAAAGCAAATAACAAAGCAGGCATAAAAACCGCTGGAAAAGTAAACAAAACAAATAAGATAAGTCTTCTTCCAAACCCTAGATTTACTTGCACTCCATGGCGGCGGCTCAGAAGGGGGGCACGCCCGCCGCTTATCCGCCACAATCTCAACATCAGCCTCATCTGGATCCAGATCTTCTTCCTCTGCCCCACTTGCCATCTTCTTGTATTTGTCCACAAAGTTATCCATGCAAAACGGTTGCTCTAACCCTGTGCCAGAACCTCCGAACCTGCTCATTGTCGAGACCCAACACCTCGGGCACAATTAAAGCCACCAATGAATGCTTTGCTCGAATCAATCAAGACAGATCCCAAAACGATTAGGTCGATGATCCCAATCCCAAAAAAAGAAAACACAAAAACGATCTGCTATGCCTATATCAGCAACTGACAGACGCAAAATCCAAACTCGCACCACGACCGAACAATCATAGTCGGACAAATGCCCATAGGAAAACCCTAGGAGGCGGCGCTGCTCCAGAGTTTATGAAACTCGCAGGACTCTCCCGATTTTTTTTATCTCGATCATGACTTTATTAATAAGAAATAATTATTTTCCTTTCAAAAAAAATATAAGTTAAGATTTGTTTGGTAGCACCTTTTTGGCTTATTTGAATCTGCTTTTAAAGCTAGAAATAGATTATATTAATAGCGTAAAAATGAATGAATAAAGTGACTAATCAATTAAGGACTTATTTCATAACAAATAAAGTAAATAACAAAAAAAGTAAGATAGCACTTATTTTAACAGTTGAATTGATTGAAATTGTTGAAGTTACCATTTTTAACTATTTTTTCATATGATTTTTTTCTTTTTTTATTATCATGTGCTACACACAAATTTTTTCTGAAAAGCAGATTCAATCAAGATAGTTACTTGTGTATGAAAAAATCATAGAAGTGGGTGGTCCTTTGAGTAACTATAATGTTATCTCATCTCCACGAGTTTCTCGTTTTCTTCCTTCAATCCGCTACGCATTCTGAAATTTATTCTGAAACGAATCTCAGTTTGGGTGCCCTGTCGAATAGGAACTTAAAGTCTTAAACGTTCGTAACAGAATCACAACCAATTGGGTCCTTAGCTCAGTGGTAGAGCATTTGACTGCAGATCAAGAGGTCACCGGTTCGAACCCGGTAGGGCCCTTTGTTTTTAATCATCGCTGCCCCTGCTTGTCTGCTCTGACCCCCTACTAATACAAAACAGAAAGGGCCCTATTTTTTTACTTTGTGTTCCTATTTTCTCTAAATAAGCTATTCAGACCAACTACAAAAGAGTGTACCTTATACTCTCTTTCATAACTTTAACTTAGAACTCCAACATGAACATTTGTAATACATACAAGTTCCTGAAGAAAAAAGGGAAAATGAAAAATAAAAGAAATCTATTTTCTCCCCACATGAAATAACCTACAAAGAAAATATTTTGTAACATAAAATTTCAGCATAAAGAAAAGAGAAACTTGAGATAAACAAAACTAGTATCTCAAATTGTCATACTAGGTGAACTGCGAGGAGTTGGGGTTGACGACGATCTGCTTGAGCGGGTGAGACACATCGGTCCCGCCCGCGTGCCTCACGAACTCAGCCGGGGAGAGGAAGCTTCCATGGCAAACACACATTATCCTCACTTCTTGCCCTTTACCATACTTATACAGTATCCCGTCCACTCTTCTCCCGTTGGGACCGTCTCCTTTGGTGAACACGCACGGCATCTCCTCCAGGCCTACAGTTTTCTTTGCCTTATCACTTGCACTCTCTGGTTTGGCAGATGAGCTTTCCGTCTCGGTTCCTGGCCTACTTCCAAGATTCATTGCCTTAACGCCCGAACAATTGACATCTTTTGACTGCAAACTGCCAGGGCTAAGCTCGCGAGGCCCTGTTGTAAAAAGGAATTGAAGGAAGCACGGTGATACATAAAAAATACTCCCTCCGTTTCATAACCTGACTTTTCAGGCAGGTTGAGAGTCAAGTCATCTTATAAATGGAAAATACAAAGATGGAATTCACATATAAGTCATTAGGCTACTCTTTCTATCAAATTGACCTTTTAACATGAAATACGAAGTGCTGATATAGTAATATAGCCAATTAGACAGGACAAGCATTTATTCACAATAAGTCTAACCAATAAGCACACACACTTCAAGATTGACGGACAACGCTTTTGATAATCTGTATAATAAGAAATGAGATCTATCACAAAACTGATGCATGACAAAATACAAATTATGCATAACATTATTTTCTTTCCATGGAAGCAAGTAGCCTTGATATAGAAAGAGTACTTAAAGAGAGTTCATGTTGTTGATAACAGAATTGGTAAAAGATTGTCTACCGCTATTCATTACAAATCGTAATGTGTAGCGTTGGACAATATTTTAAGTATTGTGTTTATCGCAACTAGGATTCGTGAGTGAAGGAGTTGTATTTTTTTTGTGAGGAGTTGTATTTGTTTTCATGGTTCACAGAAAATATGCTTTGACCTTTTGGTCTATCTGATTTCCAAGTCATTACAAATCTATCTTTTTCGAGTCTCTTTCAAGCTGAATCATACAAATACCTGTCAGACAATTAATGGCTAATAGAACAACAGGGGCCTAAAATTACTTGTTCAACTACAAAACTAACTTCACTCTCTAATTAAACAAGAATACCATCTTTGAAAGGTTTCCCCATCCATTTGTTTGCGTTAGAAGCTAAGAATATTGGTTCTAGATATAACCATGCAATGTCCCCTTAAGAAAATAGTAATGAATAAATTTCTTAAATTTAATGTCCTTTTCATGTACTCAATCTTTCATAAAATCTATTAACATTAAGCAAAGATCTCAGTTAGCACTAATGTAACTCAGTAAAACGCACTGAGTTGTCTAGAACAGTAGTACTTACTTATATTAGCAGAAGGAAAGGAATAACCATATACAGACATATAGTACTCTGTATAAATAAAAAAATTACCAAATCTATCAAAGAAAGTAAAAGCTGCAAAAAGAAAAGCAAATAAAGGAATGATTGGATCAAACTTGTTAGATACTCCTCACCATAGAGAAAGCACAATTTTATTTTACTATAATAGCAGAACAAGGAAGTGTTAATTGCTAATGTGATGCATTAAAAAACTTTACCACAGTTTGTTTTTGGTGAAAAGTCAAGTCACTCTTGACTATAGGATGGCAATGTTTGAATGTTATCTAAAATAATCACAAGGTGTTGAATGGATAGCTTTGTGATGATTACTAGTAACACTATCAGGACAGTTATTTCACTAGAGCATGTGAGTTTTCCATTTCCAAAATAATTATAAAATTTTGGAATCTCATGTAGTGCTGCAAAACAATGCAAGTCAATAACAATTGTGTTTATGACAAACTAATTTAATAATATCCTGAAAACATGCTAGACATTATGAGCATTTCCCAAAAAAACTGCAGCACAGATATATAGAACACTTCTTTTCCTGGCCTATCCCCAAATAAATGGATTATAGTAAATAATGTAAAGTTTTGAACAGCTTGTGAAAGTTGTTTAATTTAACTAAAAAATAGATAAATAAGTAAACAAAGGCAAACAAATATATACCTTGAAGAGATTTACTTTCAAACTCAGACATGCTTGAAGAACTACCTCCTTGAGATTCAACAGACCCTTGTGATAAAGGTTGTACGGCCTTACTGAGATTGGTTGAATCGCCTCTTTTCCCTTTCAGTCCACCCCTACCACACCCGCCGCCAAAAGCCGCCTGACCCGCCGCGGCCGCCACCCAAGTCGGACGCCCGGGCTGTGGCGGGGCAGATAACCCAAACCGCTTAGCTGCGGTCACGTACTGTTCTCTCTTGATTTTCCCTTTGAGATTCTTCTCGATATCTTTCTTCTCATCTTCCATGACGGAATCTTTCTCTCCCCGTGAATTCTTCTGCTTCTCCTTCTCCGACCTCCTCCTCTTAGCCTGCATTCTCCTCAAACTCTGCAACTCCTTCCTCTTCCTCCAGTCCTCCTCCGTCTCCACCGGCAGGGAAGATGTCCTCCCCAATCTAGGACTAGACGCTGCCTCCGGCGGCGCGTCTTGTTTCACGCTCGGCAAGAATGCGGCTATAGAAGAAGACCTGGCGAGATTCATGGGATTCTTTTCCACCCCGAATCTCCCACCCAAAGAAAGGCCGAGATTCAATTCGATTTTCGCCTCCTCTTTCCCCTTCTCCGACTCACCACCAGTTACTCTGGCTTCTTCCATGAACCTCTGCAACAAGTCCCTTGACGAGGGAGTTGAATCTGAAGAAAGATTCTGCATTTGCAACTCCACCGCTCTTTCTCTCTTCACTATATCCAGTTAATCCAACCTCAAACGTACGGAAAAGATCAAGAATTTCCACATGTACCAGCACGTCGAACCAATTCAAGCACACCCAGATTCAAAAATGCCTTCTTTATCTTCATTTTACCTTCAGTTTGCTCGAAGAATGAATCTTTATGTTACATCCGGCTTCGAATCACTTCTACGGTATATCTGAAAATCAAGAACAGCATAAGCAAGTGAATTGAATTTCCTCCGGAGCGGTGAGATTCAGGCGAAAGGGTTGGCGAAGGAAGAAGAGAAGGAACTCAAGAAAGACGAGTGTGAATGCAAATGGAGTGAGAGATGGGCCCAGCGGTGGGAAGAAACATGGAAAACGGGGAGCGGGAGGAGGGAGAAAGAGGGATGAGTACGAAAATAGCCCTGGATTTCCTGGATGTGGGACACGAGGAATGTACTGGGGAAGGACAAGTGGCGTGAGTGAATGAAGAGAGAGGGTGACACGTGGTTCTGACTAAAGAAGCCTTTTTGGTGGTGTCTCTTCCTCTTATGATACAGCTTCTTCAAGAAAAGACATGTGGAGGAATGTTAAGCTGCTGTCGACCACACCGCACAGAAGTGCCGGTGGCCCATTCATTTCAAGTGCAAGTTGTAGGACTCCACCCACATCTATCCACGATTACGTAGAGAATAATAACTCAACTACACATTTTCGGTTCTTTTTTGGTTCCTTATTACTCCTTCCATCCCTTAAAACTTTGACAAATTTGATTGGTACAAGGATTAATAAAATAAAAACTGTGTGGTTGAGATTTGTGCAGAGGAGAGAGAATTAACTAGTATCACAAATTCTTCACTCGAAGGGAAAAGTGATAAAGTTAGTGTGACATCCCGAAAAAGAAAATTAAGTAAAGTTACAAGAGACGAGTGAAGTATGATTTTAAATTTCTTTGTGGGTACGCGATTAAAATCTGAACTCCCGAGTTCCGAGGACCCATTTCAAATTTTTGGAATAATAAATTTGAGTTGTTAGAATAATCTTCCAACTTCCACCGCTAACTATACATCATCGTCCACCTAAAATCGGTCTTGTTTTTTTAATTATGTATATCCTCAAGTTTCTAGTTGAGTTTCTCCGAGAACCGTCAATTATTGATCAAACACAACAAAATTCCGAACAAAATTCCCAACGTCTTTCATATGAGGAAAATCGTAAATGTGAAAAGTGCCCCTTATAATTTTAGTCCATAGTGTTACACATGTTTCTGATTTATGATAACTAGGGCAATGAGGGTTGAGTGTTAAACTAATGAAAATCCCAAATTATACCTTAATATCTTTATAGCTATTGCATGATGCATTGATCTTATCGTTGAGGTTAATTCCCTCACACAAAAGGTCCAAAATGATATCTTTGGTGGGTGTTCGTAAATATATGATTAGTATGGAAATGTAAGACTAAATAAGAGATCAAGGTGTATCTGATTCTTACAATTAAAGAACTCTTGCAATACGCTCAAAAACAATTGTGGATCTAAGCTAATATGATATACTAATGGATACAATACTTATTTTCAATACTAGGGAGTAATATTATTCAATGTTATTTTAGCTACTCATCCCTAGAGTAAATGTGAGGGTATTTATATTATTTGGCCGGTATGGGCATGAGTGACTTGTCTACTTTCGGTAGGTCAAGTTATCTTGTGATCCACTTGCTACTGTCTATTCTTGCATTTAATTCCTTGACTCAAGCAATGTCTTGTATTTAATGTGTTCCCCGCTGATTTTCAGGTTCCCCGCCAATATCTAGCACCGTCTGATTAACCAATTGACGTTGTAATGTAAAGGAGGGGACCGCTCGTCCATTGTCAGAGGGCGAGCATCTATGGTCCCCCTGAGGCTATGGCATGCACCGCTTACCTGGACACGGGGGCGCTCGGTTGTGCCCTAGGATGTATGCCTAAAGGTTCAAGGCTCAACCCATGTGGGCTCGATCCCCCGCCACTGGGATTCATTCAGCTGGCTAGGTTCCTTCAGATCGAGGTGTCACCCAGTCTGTGAGGAGTTCATTCGGACTTCTCCTTTGTGTTTTAGAAGGTTCAGTGATTGCGACTTCTAGATGTAGTGGGTTGACCCAATAACTCAGTCAGCCAATATACCAACACAGGTCTGCCAATTCTAATGTCTCAAGCGAGCGAGAGGCACAATGAAGTAAGCTTTCAGCTTGATGTCGATTCAATATCTATGATTGCAGGTTGCAGTGTCGTGATGGTAGTTGTTTGTGTGGCTTGAGGATATGGTGATGATGGTGTCCTTTCACCTATGAGTTACGTGTATCCTTTTCTAGCCCTAGGGGAACGTGTCGTGCTGCTACTAGTTCGAGGGACGGTCCCTTCTGACATATAAGCCTACCTCTCGCATTGTTCTAACTTTTGTAATTCTTGATTGTTCTCCATAGTTCCTCTCTCTAAATTGCACGCTTCTGCCCATCTTCGGGTAGTCCTCAATGTAATCACTCTCCCTGATGGAGTATATTGCCATATACCCAGGGGTATCAACATTAATGCCAAGCGATCTCACGAATCCTCTAAGGCAACTTCAGTTGAGCCCGAGCCCGAGCCCGATCTCAAAGCTGGTTTTCAGATCATCAAAATAAATCCAAAACTGCAGCCGAGGTCGTTGGCAATCCCGGCGTTACGGGCGAGCTCTAGGCCAACTAGCGTGTTACGAGCTCAAGATCAATAAAGAATTCCTACTTCGCATTATGAGACGAGGTTCCCCACCTCTTAGCTAAATGCACTACATCCGAGCTTAACCTCTACGACCGAGCTGGGGACCTCAGATAGAGATCGTGGACTTGGACATTTCAACATCAAGATATTACAACATTCAAAATTATGTTACTTTATGACAGCTGTCCTGGGGTCTAACGTCACACAATTCGGTTATACATGCCAACTGCTAGACCTACACGTGTGGGTTATCCTACCACCTCAATACGTAAGGGCCAAAGCCATGTCAGTACATCAATACCAATCAATTACACGTTATCTCTCCAATCAACTTTAAATGTGTCAATATATTAAAGGATCAATTACTTTTACTTGTTCACCAAATATTTCCTTGTTCACTATACATATCACATTCCAGCATATGGGAAGGGATGACAATTCTAATTCTCTAGCTTATTGTTACTCTGCCTAATTTCTTACTCGAATTACACTTTGATTATTCTTCGACTCTCCCTCGGTTTTGCCTACCCCTAGGTCGGTAGAGCTATCACTCACGTTCCAGGTATTTCTCCATCCCACTCTTTATTTTCTCCTCCCGTGTAGTTCTGAGCGGTCCAATCCTTTGGCCATTTTTTATGTGCTGACTCATTGTTCCCCCGTACACAATTGTCATAATGTCGAGCGAAATCTTTGTCAGCCAGTTACAGGAAGCAGAGTGTCCATATAGAAGAAACCAAACCAGACAAAACCAGACATCAGAACATACCATCACTAACATTCTTGCGACAATTTTCCATCAAATAACAATCCCAAGAAATAAGGTTCTCCCCGGAAAGCTTTTGTTTGAAGAAAGTGTTTTGTTGATGACTAGCCCTGCAGGAACTAAGGATAGAACTATCCTAAGGTCCAAATAGACATCATTATTATGTTGATGACTAACCTTGCAGAAACAAAGGATAGAACTATCCTAAGGTCCAAACGGACATCATTATTGTGTTGATGACTAACCCTGCAGGAGGAACAAATACAGAATCATTTCTAGTTTTGTGGAATGGATTGAATTAATATGATTACACCTACTTGATTATCAATTAATGCTCTTTCCTTGTACCAGTGCTTATACTTTATCTAAAATATTATTTTAGGCAAAAATATCTTTTTATGCATGACTATTCTAGAGGAACGAAGCATGATTAGTTTAAATTTCTTTCCATCCATAATTGACTATTCATGGTTGAAAAGCACTTGCATGGTTAAGTATGATAGTCCCGGATAGAGGTAAAAGTCTAGAGGGGGGGGGGGGTGAATAGACTTTTAAATCTTTTTCAACTTTAAAACGTTTTCCCTTCTAGATGAGTTGATCTATAATCTTTTGGGAGATCTATAGATGCACAACGGAAGTTTTTAACCTCTTAGATGAATGGTGTATAACAACTTTCTATGATGGATGAAGTTTGGGATTTGTAAGGTGAGCAGTTGGCTTGGCAGTTGGCTAGAGAGCAGGGAACTGCTGAGGCAACTGCTAACGAAATACTAGTGTATGATGAAAGTGCACTCAGAATCTTTCTTAGAGTGGGAAGAGTTTTCTGATGATATAACAAGGTAGATTGATAATCAACCTTAATGAGAGCAATGGTCTCAACAGTTGGGTGGTAACCAGAGAACTGCTGAGGCACCTGCTTAAGTAAAAGTGAAGGTATGTGAAGATTGATTATATGGTGTTGCTCAGGATGATGAGGGCTTTCTGAAGATGTGCATTAGTCCAAGTAAGTGGGATTTTTACTGGAGCAGTGGTCTCGGCAGTTGGATGATAGCGAGGGAACTGCTGAGGCACCTGCTTGGTTACCACTTTGAGTTACAAAGATCAGTTTGAACAAACTTCTTAGAGATAGTGTTGTGGAGGTCTGGTGAAGTTTAGATGTTCAAAGGAAATACTTTTGTGTGAGCAGTGGGCTCAGCAGTTTGGTAGTCACCAGGGGACTGCTGAGGCAACTGCTATGCCTTAAGTAAGATTTCCTGAAATCTAATGGAGCAGACCTTATAGTTGTGATATTGCAAAGCTCTTGTATCTCAAAGAAAGTGAGTTATTAAGCAGTAGGATAAACAGTAGGGTCAATTAAGACTACTGCTTAGGATGCTGCTGGCAAACTACACTTTTATGAGAAGTGTTCTGTGTGTGCTTTGTTGACTGAAAATAAATCAACACACAGTATATCCTGGTTCAGATGTGGTGTAATCCTCCTACATCCAGTCTCATCCTATTTCAAATGGATTTCACTAATGTATTAAACTCAATACACTTAGTGTCAATCTAGCCTTGACAACTCTGGCCTAGATTGAAGATGTTTCACGAGGAGTACAACACCACTCCAAGCCACTCAATCCTTTAGGTTTTTCTCAATTGATCCAGTGGGGATCAAAAGGTACTCCTGACCTATCTAACCACACTCAGGCCGGGAACACTGTCCTCCTGAAGTGTTTACAACAATATCTGATTTGTTTACAAGAAAGTTCTAACCTCGAAGTAGGAACTAAACTTCTAGGATTTAGCAATTAACACTTGAGACTAAGAAGTTTAGTGAAGAAAGAGTCTAAGCAGAGAATAAAGTATAGAATATCACTTTCTCTTTTGCTAGGTATTTCGTGAATGCTCAATAGAAATATCTCTCTACTTAGGATGCTCAAGCTTGGTTAGAAACTTTCGTTTCAGCCTATATTTATAGGCTCTCCGATTAATTGATCTCATCCGTTGGTTAGGATGAATTAATCCTGATCGTTGATTATTTGTTTCAGAAGATAACAACTTGTTGTTCGTCTTCTTCTTTGGAGCTGATAACTTCTTTGTCCTTGTGTGCCTAGCCGTTGCAAGTTTTCTCCTTTATAGGCTTCAAGTTGACTGCGCATCCCATACTGTACGTCTTTGCATTAAATTCTCTCCATGTTGGGATGTTTGATTGGCTCCGGATGATCACGAGACGAAATAACAAATAATCGATCAATTAATTTTTGAGTCTAATAAAATTTCTACTGGTAGGATTTGAAGATCCTATTAAGGTAAATGAATTTACCTTATTGCATTTTTACTTTCCAGTATAATTTTATTAGTTACAAAAATTGTTTATTTATTTGTCCTCAATTATACACATGTATTTTTCGTATCAGTGTGTCTTTTCTTCCAATGAATTAAAATGTTTGTAATGAAGTAAATATACTGGTAGGATTTAAATATTCTTATCAAGGTAAGAATTACCTTATTGCATTTTGACTTTGCCGGCATAATTTACTTGATAAAAACATTTTACTTTTGACTTTTGGTCACTCAAAGTTGTGCATGGTCAGCTAGTGTTTCGAACTCAAGCCAATTATTTAACTGGTAGGATACCAAATCCTATTAAGGTAAAAGTTATTACCTTATTTCATTTTGTGTTCCAGTTTAAATAAATAGTTTGTTTCAAATATTATTGTGTCATTTGATGTAACAAATAAATTTAACCGGTAGGATCTATATGAAATCCTTTTAAAGTAATGGAATATTACCTTATTGTATTTTGATTTTTCCAGTTAAACTTATTTGTTAATTGACCATTTGAGCAAGACACTTTTAGAATATTTTACTAGCATTCAGGTTAGAGCAGAGTACATGATAGCTACCAAAGATGGGGGGAACAAAAAGAAAACTGTGGCATCATCAAAACACTTTATCAAAATTTAGGGGACTAACAAAGTACAATAACTGCGTTGAATATGTGATTACATAAATATACCTCCTGCCTTTTTGCATGATTTAATATGCGGTGATCTAAGAATAGATCTGATAGATTAATTATCTAGAGAGAAGGGAGAGCTAGAGAGATAAAGTGATGTATATAAATGAATTTCCAATCCTTTACATGGCTCCTATAGGGAGTATTTATAGGAGAGAAGTGGGTTGGGCTTCCAGGCTTGGGCCTGGCAAGCCCAATTACAATAAAAGGCCAATAAATGGCTAATAAATTAGCTTTAATCTATTCTAATGGGTACAAATGAATGAATAGAGTGTACAATGAGATAAATGCTATCTACTGAGCGTACGTGGGCCGTTGTTCGGGCCCAATAGTCGTGAGACCCGGGGTCCGAGCCCATATACTCTATTAGGAGTCCCCCACTCCCTGAGTCGAGAGTACTCGAGGCGAAATGGAGTAGAACTGTGTGCTAATCTGTCGTCGTCTGGTGAGTAAATTTTGTGAAAAATTTTAAATTTCTGCTTCTTTGGTTAACGGAGGCGCTAAGTCCCCCGCTCTTCCAGTCCCCCACTCCTTGAGGCACATGTAATGAGGTGAAAAGGAGTAGAGTAATGTATGTCTTCAACAAGGGGCCGAGGGTCGACACCTTTTGATCCACAATGGGGAGATGCCTCATTAAAAACCTCATTAGGAAAAAAACCCAGTGGGAAAAAATCCTAATGAGAGAAAAAAAGTACACCGGATGCCCCCAAAATGAAGCAAAAGGGGTGAGCCCTTCGGCCTAGGTGTGGAGTTGCAACGGTGTCCGTCTGTAGAGGGGATGGCCGAGACCAGTCTCTAGATGTGAATAGCTCGGCGTGATAACTAGTCCCAATCATCAAATAAAGATGACTAAGAGATAGGTCGAGTGACCGTCCATAATGTGATATCCAGGTCATCAAATAAAGATGAATAGCAGATGTATGACCATGGGGCCTGTATGAGATCCACGTCATCAAATAAAGATAATGGGTCGATATATGGCCGATGGGCCATATATCGAGATCCTTATTATTGGGACCTCAACACCTCTCTCTCCTCGGGACTCCACATATTCCCTAGGACTGACACGACTTCCTCTTCTCGAAGACCCTCCCAAAGCACGCCTTGCTCGGCGCCTTTGGCGGTCTTGTTGATATTGACGGAGTAATTCCTCCATCCTTTATAGAGCACCACCATCATCGCTCTCCTCGCTAGCATCATCATATTCCCCATCGTATGGGGTCTCAACCGGCTCGGTTCCCGGTTGGTAAGTTGAATCATCCTCAGACTCGTACCGCTCATCAATTGTCTCCACATGACCGTCACTGTGACACCCCCAAATTTCCCACCCAAAATAATACTTGAAAATAGAGATGAACTTTTATTTAATAATTAAACCTTCAAAAGTTTGCAGCGGAAATTAATAAAAACTAAGGAAAAGGGCATGTCACCGCCACATCCAACCTTTGAATGGTTGAATGCTAAGGCTATCTACCCAAATGTAATTTAACAAAAATCTAGATGTTCGAATCATAAGCAAGTATCAAAGTTTAATCTAGTGAACTACATAGCGATCTTCTAGTTTGCGCTCTCAAACATTCCAGCATCAAAATCAACATGATCACCTCCTGTTAAATACGAGCACAAGAAAATAAAAAGAAAACAAACATTAGCAATAATGCTAAGTAAGTTCCACCTAACCTTTTAAAATAATAATAAATAATATATATAAAATCCGTACAACTTTTTAAAATAAAATATTCTTCAAAACACTTTATAAATCATAAGTAAATAATACCTATACAAAATCCCAATAACATAACCCGTAATACCATAATAATTTCATGATATATGAAACACCAAAATTCTCCTCTAATGAATTTATCCCAAAATCACTTCGTATCTAGCTTCCTAGTAATTTAGAAGGGCGGTGCTCAACACTTTGGTTGAGCCCGGTGGTCCGTTGTTATGTACGGCCACCCCGGGACTATCGCCGGTACCACAACTGCTCAATGGAAACGGAAACAACTACTTTAAGTGTGCACACCCCCTAAAAGGGATTCCAAGCCCCCGAGTAGTAAGTCGTAACGAGTAGTCGGGACTCAGTCTACCAACTACCCCTGAATAAGATATTTTGAATGACTATGGACTACTACTACCATAACTTCTTCTTAAAAGGGATCATCGATCCAAATATCACTTTAAACTCAAACTGTACTTCTTAGTAGTAGCAGACCTAATCACCCTCCACATTTATCCGGACGTGGAAAACCGACACCACGGATTTCTCCCGTGATGCTCACCTCTTATAAAAATGTAAATTTTATCTTCAATAAATAATACTTCAAAAATACTTCTCAATTTCTCTAAAAAGTCTTGAAGGTATTTAAAAATATTAATACCCCAAAAGTACTTAATTTATATTTCTCAACTACCATATATATAATATCTCTTCAAAAATCACATACACAAAATTCAACAATTCACACTTATTCACATAATGCATAATAAGCATATAATACGAGGAAACAATTTTAGATTGGCAGAGAAACTTACCTTAAATCCAAATGCTTCTATTTATCTTCCTCTATCTCAGTCTCTAGATAATCACCTTTTTAATTAAGATGATATAATTAGTCGCTTATTCAAAAGTTTATCCAATTTCCCTTTTTATTTACTTATTCGAATTTATTAATTTAATTAATTGATTATTCTATTTATTCTACTTATAAAACTTCCAAATAATTAATTATATTTTAATATTATTAAAATATACAAATTATGAACATATTCAAATTACTTCAATTATAACTTATTACTAATATGTTCGTACTTAACAATCATCTCATATGATTTAAGTTATTTAAACTAATGCGGTAATTAATACAATAATCCTTTATCAATTTTAATCTTGTCCGATGATAAAAATTATTAAATAATTAACTAATCTCAGTTCATCACAATCCCTTTAATATTATCACCTATATTATTAACCCAATAACTACATAAAAATCTGAATATTATAACAATTATTTAGCTAATCATCATCAACTTATCTGATTTTATTAATTACCCAAGCACTTGATATGATTGAGTCCGTAATTACTTCAATTAATCCAATAATTAGTGAAAATAATATCCATCCAATTTTATTTAATCTAAGTATGGTACTAAGTCCAAATGATTCATTATTATTTTAATATGATAATCGTTTATTAATTAAATCCTCAATTTATTTTATCATCTAACAATTAACAAATTCAACCAAGTGATTCCTTTTAACCAACCAAGCCAATTTTATCATTAATATTCCTCATCTCTAATAAATCCACTTTTCAGATTTTTAATACCGTTATCAATATTGCTATTACTATTATTACTATAATTATTATTGTTATGGTTATTATTATTATTATTATTATAAACTTTCGGTCAGCCCAGTAGTTTAAAAGCCCACCAAAAAAATGACTATAGGCCCAAAGGCTAAACAAACAGCCGAGAGAAAAAAAAACCAAAGAGGAGACCTTCCTCTTGGTTCGCCGGAACCGAAGGGTACGTAGGGGGAGGCACTTACCTCGACGGGTGCGGCCGAAGACGGTGGTAGCAGACTCTTTTGGGGGCGGCGAAGGTCGAAGATAGGTTGGCGGCAGCGACAGCTCTCTTTTTTTTTCCTCCGTTCTTCGACGTCGAAACTCAAACCGGCGAAGCTCCGGCGAGTGATAACTCCCTCGTTTGACGATCGTTTTCAACGATTCTTTCGCCGTTGGATTCCTCTCGCAAAGGGGAAGGTTTTAGAATTGGTTTCAAGGCTCAGTTCTGGCTCAAAAGAAGGGTCGAAATCTGGTATATAGTAGAGTGAATATATATGTGTACACGACTGATTTTTTTTTTTTGGGTGTGCAGCTCTCTCTGCTGCCAAAGCCCTCTATTTATACTACTTGAATGAAGCTTCTAGGTTGTATTTCAATTGGTGGAGATTTGCTATGAGTTGATCCGATCCCAATAATTAGCATACGTTAGAGTAAAACTGCGGCATGCGTTTCGGGTTTCCTTAGATGCGTATGTTAGTAGTGTTAGCATTATACACAACCTCCGTATTATTTTTAGCAAATAATTAGTGTACACAGCTCAAAAATATGGGACAATGGGTTACCTATTGAAGTTAGAATGGTCAACTTAATTACATTTAGTTTTTTTTTTCTTTCAAAATGTACTGCGTACCATTTTATTATAAAGGCATAGTTGTATAAAATGTCAATAAAATGTCACTTTATAAGTCAAACTTTCAACTTATAAAAATGTCACTTTTATTATTGAAACATTTTATCCGACTAAAAATGTCATAAATGTTAAATTTTTGTGTGGTTCACTTATTTAATAAAATGTTGTTTCTATTATTAAAATATTTTTATCTGACTAAAACGTCGTAAATTTTGAAATTTTATCTGATTAGAATGCCACGACTGTTGACTTTATGTTTGACTCACTTAATAATTAAAATGTCATTTCCGTAACATTTTATCTGACTAATTTTTTATTTATTTATTTAATTTTTTTTTTAAGTGTCACAGTCACTCACGGTCAGTGAGTGGCCCGCACGGCCCTGTCCCCGAGACACCCTCGATGCCCCTCGACTGTCATGTTGGGACCTTCCCGGTGCCTGGCCAGTCGGGTTCCGTCGAGTAACTTTACCGGTACGTTTCATTTCTGAAAGAAATTGAGATTGAGTCATTAGACTCGTATTAAATGTCAATTGACGGATAGGCACTTAAAGACATCCTTTGGCTCAAGTGACCGTCACACCAATTGTTAAGGGTACCCATCTTAACAATTAGAGACATTGCAACTCAAGTACCAAAAGTTCTATAAGTACAAAACTTCTTCTGTTCATGATTTTCAAATTCATTTTCAAAAGGAATTTTTTGAAGCTTCATTATGATGTGTACGGACTAAGGCTCTGATACCAATTAAATTTTCATGCCCCGGACCTACCCGGACACGTCAACAACCCGCCGTACAGTACGAATAGTCAACCACAGTCCAACACATCCATACTATACAAGGCGTCTGGAATATCATTCACACGTAGTACATCCATAAACAAGCATAATGTAAAATATTCATTTAAGCAGCAGAAACAATAATTCAAGTGTTCAAGCCACACTTGGCAAATCTTAAGCATACAAGCCCCCAAATAATTATTCAGAAAATCATATCCATGAGCATATATGTAATTGTTTTTAAAACAGAAACGGAGGAAGCACGAACCAAGTCTTCCCTCCTCGATCTTTCCGAAGCAACGGGCAGTGGTAGCAACCTTCAAGATCTACCTGAAATTGTAAGGTGGCCTCCCCCGTGAAGGGGAGATCAGTACTTTGAAACATTTGAAAAGTACAATGACAACTACACTGAATATAATCAATGTTTCAATTTCTAAGACCCTCAATATAGGGTGATATTATATTGTAGGCCATAACCCCAGGTTACCCCGTTTTAAAATATACTTACTATATATAAAGTCAAGTATTCGGCCCGTGGGCCCATATTCATTTAGAGTTCGCCATATCTATTTCCCGTGACCCCAAGTCACAACAACTCATATAGTTCATCATGCCATGAATTCATAGCAAGAGCTCGGCCCAACTACATTTCTATGGAATCTTACAATTTCATGGCAAGGGCTTGACCCAACTAAGTTTCCATGATATTCGCTCATGCATGGCAAGGGTTCGGCCCAACTACGTTTCCATGTACTTCACAATTATATGGCAAGGGCTCGGCCCAACTATGTTTCCATGTAATTCTGGAGTCTGACTCTAATTCATCATTTTAGTCTGATTCTTAAACAAATCCTATGCTTAGAATCCATTCACTTAGAGTAACCTTTAAGGCTTACCCCTAACATACCTTAGAGCTCATGCAATTCATCCTTAAAATATCTCTTAAGACTACTTAAAGCATCACTAATCACAATCCAATCTCTTAGGATTAATCCCATTATTATTCGTATTAAATTCCCGACTAGTATTTCAATACTAGTCGGATAATCTTAGAAAAACCAAGTTCTTAATCCATAGTCAAACTGTGACACCGCACCCGAACGTCCTGGAAATTCAAATTTAATTTCAAAGCTTATGTATTGAATTCTCCTATTTTCGAACAATTGTAAAACGATTAAAGTTTTACGGAACGTATGATTTATCATATTACTATTTGGACTTATACAATGGTAACGGGCTTCTAGACCCATTGGAGGGTGACCCACACGGTTGGTAGCCCAGATATATATATTTATATACATATTGACATCATAAACGAATGATGGAATGATTGGAGAAGAATACAAATGCCTATGGTCCCATCTTTGACATTATTAGGCTAAATAATGGGAGTAGGGTTTTATTTTGTAATTGTACATCAAATAAATTATTGCGACCATCCTACACATATTAGAGACCAATAATATGAAGTAGGAGGTTGACTTGATCTGAATAAATTGGGGAGAGTACAAAAGTACATCTTATGACAAAGGACAAAAATGATAGGACCCATCTTTCCACTCTTGGATGTATTGGTAGATACTTTGCTCCCAAATTAATTAGGGGACATGAGAGTACGCCCCACACCTTCCTAGCACCTGCAAAACAGGTAGGATAAGTTAGAACACATAAATGGGGCGGACCTATTGAGTTGAGAACTCAAACAATACAAAAGAGAAATAAAAGAGGAGGACCATCCCATGTTTGATTGGGATCAAATACTCTACCCTTCCTTTTTTTAGAGCCAGTCGTTCAGATCACTTTGAGAGCTTCTAAGCACCTCTCCCTCACCCCCATTCGAACTAAAAGAGATAACGAGGAGAGGGGAGCCGCATAACCCAAGAAGAGAGGAAATTGGAGAGCTGGCCGCATGGGGAATTTCCAGTGCGTTGGCCTTCTTGTGCCACTCATATCTCGCTTTATACTCATCCAAGAGAGGCGTGGGAGGTGTCCACTGAAATCTCTCGAAACGAGGAATACTTAGACGTGCGGTTTGAAGCAAACGGAGCAGTTTAAGGCCTCCAAATCATCCGAACAGAACGCAACCTCGCAGAATACATTTTTGGTATTCAAAGTAAGTTCGAATCCAAAACCTTCCTTTCTAATGTCTAAATCATATAAATGATTTAGGAACTATTGTACACTGGTTGAGGTGTATAAAATGTTGTTATGAAGTGATTTTATTCGTTGGAAAGGTTAGATACTAACCTAGACAAAACCTTGAAAAGTTAGGGAACGTTTTCGCCGGAAAACACCCATTCTAGGGGCTGTTTTTGTATCATTGGATAAGTGTTGAACTAGCACCTTGAGGAGGCTGTCTAAACATCAATTCTAAGCAAGGAATCAGTTCTCAAACTTCCTTGGCCAAAGCTTTGAGCATTGGATTAAAAAGGAAAGGTTTAAATCTCATTTGAGGTGAGGATCGACATCTAGTTGCTTACAACTTGTAGGTTAAGCATGAGATTACCTAAATGCCTAAATCATGTTTTTCATGGATTATAATGACTGATTATTGATGAAATATTGATATATTAGATAAGTAATGAAATTGAAAATGATTTGGAAATCATATTGATAAAAATGGAGTTAAATGAACTATTGTGTGAAATAGGCATTTTTACTCATGTGTGAATTGTGTAGATACATAAATGATTATTTGTGTATTACATTGGATGACTAAGTTGCTGCTACATACTTCTAAATATGTAGGGATTTACAAATGAAACATATGATTGATGGGAATAATCTTAATAGTATTAAAATACTAGTTAATGATTGTTTGTAATTGTTAAGAAATTGAATCTAAGGATTTGATTGTAAGTGATATACTTGATTGTGGTTCAAGTGAGTAAATTGTTGTAATATGATGCTAAGATCATGATAAGGCAGTCCGTAAGGATGTCCCGAAATAGATTATTGATATTACAATTCTAGGCATAGTGAGTGTTTAGGAATTGGGGTCTATGTCAATGCAAGGAGATGTACTTGAGCCCGATGCTCTAGAATTGCATTGGGTAGACATAAGGATTATGTTCAGCACATGTAAGGAGATGTACTTGAGCCGAGCTCTAGAATTGCATGGGTGAACATGACATTGGAGATTGGTGGAGTAATTGACTGATGATTGATATGCATGGTGATGTAGCCGAGTTGGACTCGAGAAATGCAAACATGTGTGTTAGGGTTGAACCCTATGTATTGTCGTGACTAGGGGTCACAGGGTTTGGTTTATGTTTTGAAGACGAACTTTGGGCCATGGGCCGACTACTTGACTTTATATATAAAGTAAGTATATTTTAAAAAGGGGTAACTTGGGATTACGACCTAGAATTATATTATCACCCTATTTGAGGGTCTTGTGTTTGAAATACTTGTTGTATATCTATTAGATGCCATCCACACCAGTACTTTATAGCCGTATAGAGTACTGACCCCCTTTCGGGGGGCGTCCCACCACCATTTCAGGTTGAGGCTAGAGCTTGCTACTTGTGCTTGTTGATCGGACGATCATCTCGGAGGGGAAGACTTGGTTCGTGCTTCCTCCATTCTGATTTTAAACATTTTAAAACATGCTCATGGATATTGTTTTTCATTATGGAGCCTGCGTGCTCGTGTTTGTCCCGTGTGGCACTTGTATCCAAACTATGATTTCCGCTGCGTATTCAATTACTTATTATGTATGTTTATGGATGACTTATGTGTGAATGATATTCGAGACGCCTTGTATAATATGGATGAGTTGGACTGCGGTTGACTATTCATATTGTACGGCGGATTGTTTACGTGTCCGGATAGGTCTGGGGGCGTGACACAAACATTTCATTTCAATTGATTCACCAATCAAAAGTATGGTTTAACCTAAATATCAAAAATATCACTTTTATCCATTGATGAATTCTATACATGAAACAAAAGTATATTTTATCACAATATTTCATAATTAATTTCATTATCATGCCATCATATTCATAACACATAATCATACACAATTTCTCTAAATTTGTATATCATGCTTCATTTACTCATATGCAATAGTATTTTCATTTAGGCATTATTAATCATTAATAAACCATGAAAATCACATTTAATACTTTACTTCAATACTTTAGGTAATCTTATGAAATTAACCCAACAATTATAAGCAATATAGTCAGCCATCCTCACCTTATGAAGTGCTTAACTAGAATCCCTTCAATCAATCCCCGTTTTTTGTTGATTGAAACGAGAATCCTGGACAGCAGCTAAAAGCCGCCCAGTGTTGGTGGCTTGTAGATACGGGCAACCTATTTTTCTTGGCGTTTTCCGGCGATTTCGACTCATATCGATTCACCAACCCTTCTAAAGTAAAATACCACCACTTTATATCAATATTCTACGCTTTTAACCGTGTAGAACTTCATGTTTAATCCACCATATGATTTCTTAAAAATCATACAAGAAAAACTAGCTAAAGAACACTAGTTGTGTTCTTACCTCTTCTCATAGCTATTCCTTTCTTTTGCTTCCTCTAAGCTCTTTGTTTGTGAGAGCTATTTCCAGAGCTTCTCCTCCTCCCTCTTGGTTTGAGTGGTTTGAATGACTCAGGGGGATGGGGGGATTCCCTTTCAATCAACACAATAATTGTGTAGGAATGGTGTAGGGATGGGTTTTTGTCTCAATGAGACCTCTTACCCACTATGCACGTTCAAGTCATGTTCCCTTGTCCCAAAATCATTATTTTTAGACCCCAAGTTATGTATCAAAATCCCCAAGTTGGTGTAGGAAGTCCATCCTAATTATTCCTGTTATTTCTGGTAGGTTGGGTCAAAATAGCACTTGGGTTGTCCAATTATTTTCCTCAACCTCGGTTGGCATTTTATTGGGCTTCTATAATTATTATGATGACCCAACTAATTAGGTAGCTCATTCATAATATAATGGACCTGATAAATAATTTAATTAATCATTCATTAATTAAATATATCATTCTTTTACACGAAATCATTCGCTAGGAAAATTCAAATACATACTGAATTTTAAATTCAAGTACATCCGGGTGCGGTGTCATAAGTTCACCCCCTCCCCCCTAACGGGAATTTCGTCCTCGAAATTCACAATGCTTATTCAAACAGAAATGCATATTGTTCCTTCATCAAGGCTTCCGTTTCCCAAGTTTCTTCTTAACCTCGGTCACTTTTCTAAAAGATTTTAACCATTGGAACCTTCTTGCTCCTCAGCTTCTTTACTTGTCTGTCAAGTACCTTCACCGGTTGCACGACATAGTTCAAGTCTTCCCGTATTTCCACGGGTGGTTTCTCTAACACACGAGACGGATCTGACACGTGGAACACGTTATGTATCTTCTCCAATTCTGGAGTCAATTGCAATCTGTATTCTATGGCCCCAATTCTCTCAAGAATTACAAATGGTCCTATGTATAATGGGTTAAGTTTCCCTCGGCTCTGAAATCGGATGATTCTCTTCCAAGGTGAAACCGTCAAGAATACCTCATCTCCCACTTTAAACTCTAAGGCTCTTTGGCGCTTATCGGTATAGCTCTTCTGTCTATCCTGGGCCGTCTTAAGCCTTTCACGAATCATCTTCACTTTTGACTTGGTGATTTCCACCAATTCCGTGCTTTCAAGCTTTGCCATACCAACCTCGTCCCAACATAAGGGTGCACGACATCTCCTCCCATATAATGCCTCGTATGGAGGCATGCCTATACTCGTCTGATAACTGTTGTTTTAGGTAAACTCCACCAATGCCAAATGGTTATCCCAACTTCCTTGGAACTCCAATGCACAGGCTCTCAACATATCCTCCAAAATCTTTATAACTCTCTCAGATTGTTCATCCGTCTGTGGAAGAAAAGCAGTGCTAAACTTGAATTTGGTTCCCATATATTCTTGGAACTTCGTCCAAAATCGTGATGTGAATCGCGGATCTCTATTGGATACAATGGTTATTGGAACCCCATGTAGCCTCACGATCTCACTCACATACAATTTGGCTAATCTCTCCAATGCATAGGTAGTGTTGATAGGTAGAAAATGCACACTTTTCGTGAGCCTATCAAGCACAACCCATACAGCATCATAGTTCTTAACCATCCGTGGTAGCTCCGCCATGAAATCTATAGTCACGTTCTCCCATTTACATTCAGGAATGGAAAGTGGTTGTAATAACCCCATCCTGATGTTCTGCCTTAACTTGCTGACAACTAAGACATTTACTGATGTACTCGGCTATTTCCCTCTTCATACCGGACCATCAGTAACTTTCTTTCAAATCACGGTACATTTTCATACATCCCGGGTGCATGGCATACGCCGATGAATGAGCCTCCTCTAAATTGGACTCTCGGAGCTCATCATCCGATGGTACACACACTCGGTCACGAAATAATAAGAGACTATTGTCTCTTTCTCTGAAATCCTCAACCGGTCCCGCTAGCATGCGCTCTCGGACCTTCACAAGCTGTTCGTCAGTTTCTTGACCCTTCTTGATCTCATCAAGTAACGTAAGTCTCACCTCGAATCTTGCCAACAAGGCACCATCGCTAGACACCTCCAATTGAGCTCTCAATGCCATCAGGCTAGTTAATAATGCTCCCGATGAGCTCTTCCGGCTCAAGGCATCCGCTACCACATTGGCTTTACCGGGGTGGTACTCAATAATTAGATGGTAGTCTTTTATCAACTCCATCCATTGCCTCTATCTCATGTTTAACTCTTTCTGAGTAAACACGTACTTCAAGCTTTTGTGGTCAGTGTATATGTGACACGTCTCCCCGTAGAGATAATGTCTCCATATCTTCAGTGCAAATACCACTGCCCTCAACTCTAGATCATGAGTAGGATAATTCACCTCATGCTTCTTCAATTGTCGTCAAGCATAGGCAATCACCCTCCCATTCTGCATCAACACACATCCAAGCCCTTGGATGCTCGCATCACTGTATACATCGTACCCCATACCCTGTTTGGGTAGTGCAAGTACTGGTGCCTCGGTTAATCTCTTCTTTAGTTCTAGGAATCCCTCCTTACATCGGTCATCCCATATAAACTTAGCCCCCTTTCGAGTGAGCTTTGTCAATGGCGATGCCAAAACTGAGAACTTCTCCACGAACTTCCTATAGTACTTTGCCAATCCGAGGAAACTACAAATTTCGTTGACATTCTTTGGCCTCTCCTATTCGGTAATGGCCTCAATCTTCTTGTTATCCACGACAATTCCCGATCCCAAAACTACATGCCCGAGAGAGCCAATCTCCCTTAGCCAAAATTCACACTTGGAAAATTTAGCATAGAGTTGCTTCTCCCGTAGTGTCTCAAGAACAAGTACCAAGTGCTCCTCATGCTCTTCTTCACTCTTTGAGTAAATCAATATGTCATCTATGAACACAATCACAAACCGGTCCAAGTACCCATGAAATACTTGATTCATCAAGTCCATGAACGCCGTTGGGGCGTTTGTTAGCCCAAACGACATGACTAGGAACTCAAAGTGATCATACCTTGTGCGGAAAGCACTTTTCGGTATGTCATCCTCCTTTATCTTCAATTGATGATACCCCGACCTCAAGTCAATCTTCGAAAACACTGTTTCCCCTCGGAGTTAATCAAACAAATCATCAATCCTAGGTAAAGGATACATATTCTTGATTGTGACCTTGTTCAGTTGACGATAGTCAATACACATTCGAAGCATCCCATCTTTCTTTTTCACAAATAGAATTGGTGCTCCCCATGGGGAGTATCTCAGTCTTATGAAGCCGTTATCCAATAGCTCTTGCAATTCGGTTTTCAAATCATTAAGTTCTGCAGGTGCCATCTGGTATGGCGGTATGGAGATTGGTTTTGTGTCGAGCTCAACCTCAATCACGAACTCAATCTCCCTATCGGGTGGAAGTCCCGGTAAGTCTTTTGGGAAGATGTCCGGATACTTGCACACTACTCTTACATCATTGATGTCTGTCTCTTCTTTGGTCTTATCTACCACGTAAGCTAGATACGCGTGGCATCCCTTTCTCATCATATTTCTTGCCCTCACGGTGGATATGATACAACTATTTGATTTGCCTCTATCTCCCTCAAAGCGTAAGGTCAATCCTTCACCGCTTTCGAGTTCAAGAACCTTCGTGAAACAATCAACTCTAGCATGATGCTTCTCTAGCCAATCCTATAATACTTGAGATTTAATTTAAATGGATTAATAGTACTACTCATACCAACAAGGTGCATCTCCTTTTAAGGGAGCTCATTAGCCAAGAACTCCAAAGTTAAGCATGCTTGCATGGGAGTAGTCTTGGGATGGGTGACCCCTTGAGAAGTTTCTCAGGGCGCGCATGAGTGAGGACAAAGTGCGTGGAAAAGGCTAGTGGCGGTTTGTGAGGACAGTACTAAAGGTTAGAAGTAACTACCTTGGGGCCTACGGGGTCGGGGTGTTACAAATCCATTCTGAGGATCGCCTTGAACTCAATCACGCTCAGCGGTACAAAATCGCACGTCAAGGTTTGGCCCTCCACTTCCCCCTCACATGATGGATAATGGCTATCTCTTTCGATATCATCCCCTAGAGGTGTGGATACCAATAGGATTTGAGTCATCGTTACTAGTCTTCCGTTGAATCCCCCGGTGAACGCCTCACTCACAAAAGATCGTTGCGCCCCGGTATCAATAAGGATTCTTGTGTCTCTCCCGTTAATCTTTAGTGTTCCTACATTCATAGGCAATGTAAGACACACTCCCTATTTAATAGATCGCTTCTTAGGTCATAGAGTACACCGACTATGGTTTAGATGAATGTCATTCGGTTTTCTACAAAACACCCCGGTTTCTAGCCCTTAGAATCGTCCTAAGACAAAACCAGGTGAAAGCCGGCCGGGTTTTGCAAAAGTCGGCCGATGTTTGTGTTGGTTCAAAAGTCGGCCAGGCCCTCGCCCCATAAGCTTGCCAGTTTCTACGAAAGTTGGCCGGGTTTCATCGACTTACTTTAATTCATAATTTAAATTCCAAAAGCCGGTCAGGCTTTACAAAAGCCGGCCGGGTTTCGCCTGCGAAGGATCTTTCAAGCAAGACGAACGCCGGCCGGTTTCCACGAATGTCGGCTGGTATCTAGCGTCGTAGTTTTATTCGAATATTAAATACAAAAGTCAGGCGGCTTACATGAAGCCCAGACGGCTTTCGTGAGCTATGTATGTTTACGAGAAGTCTTATCCGCATGTCGGCCGGGTTTTACAACCACCGGCCGACGTTCAGCGTCGTAGTAATTCCCCAATTAAATCCAGACGAAAGCCGGGCGGTTTCCATCGATGCCGGCCGGCATTCGCCCAGGGTGAGCTTCCTTCTCTCTTTTTGATTCTAAAACCGGCATAGTTGGTCGGGGTTATAAATTTTCACATTTCAAACACTCCTATTGTCTACAATAGAGTTAATAACATGAGTTTAAGGATTTACCCGCAACGGAGTTCGGGTTAGCACGTGCGTCCACCTCTGTCATCGCATAGACCCTAGCTTGGGTCTTGCCTTGATTCACGGATGGTGCGTTGCTTGTACTTGGTCCGTCGTGCACCATGCTCGCGTGAGGTTCTCCTGTCCAGTTCCTACTTGCTGTAGTCCCGCTACTTGGTCCTGCACCCGTGGCTCGCCCAAATTGTGGGCAATTGCCCTTAAATGTCCCGCCTCCCTGCATCGGTAACACCATGGGGATCACGACATTTGCCCGAGTGGTTTCTCTTGCAGTTGTTACACCTCATTATTCCCAAGCCTTGCGACCTCGAGTCTTGCTCTCCTGGGTCTTGATTTCCCCTGGATGGTGGTGCGGGGGTTCAAAAAGACCCACCTCCCCCGTGGTTCCCCTTTTTGCTAGAACCTTGGGGGCCTGGGTTCTCCCATTTTCTCTTCTTCGCTCCCTCAGCGTTTTTTAGCTTTCTTTCCTCCCACTCTTTTTCTCCCTTCAAGCCTTGCTCCACTACTTGACTAAACGTCATGTTAGGCAACTGTGTTGCCCTCTCACGCACGTCTAAGTCTAGAGCATCCTAGAAGTGGTTAAATATTCGGTTCTCATCGCAAGCATACTCCGGTATGAACTCGACAAGCTCCCTGAATTTATGCTCAAGTTGCCTCACAGTATACTTGCCTCCTTAGGTCAAGTTAGTATACTCTCTCCTTTTCAGATTGATATCGTAATCAAAATAATATTGGCTGAAGAATTCCTGCCGGAAATTCTCCCAAGTGACAGTTTCACCATACTTTCCTTTAACTCTGTCCCACCACATGGACGCCATGCCTTCTAGCAACCTTGTTGCTACCCTCATTTTCATGTTTGGCGGCAGCTGAATGTCAAGGGCCGCCTCGTTGAATCTTTTGATCCACTCAGCCGCAACGGAGATGTCCCCCGTTCCATCGAATGGTTTGCACCCCAAATCTCTTGCCTCTTTCAGGTATTTCGAGATTCTTATTATTGGGACCTCGACACCTCTCTCTCCTCGGGACTCCACATGTTCCCTAGGACTGACACGACTTCCTCTTGTCGAAGCCCCTCCCAAAGCACGCCTTACCCGACGCCTTTGGCGGTCTTGTTAATATTGACGGAGTAATTCCTCCATCCTTTCTAGAGCGCCATCATCATCGCTCTCCTCGCTAGCATCATCATATTCCCCATCATATGGGGTCTCAACCGGTTCGGTTCCCGGTTGGTAAGTTGAATCCTCCTCGGACTCGTACAACTCATCAATTGTCTCCACATGACCGTCACTCACGGTCAGTGAGTGGCCCGCACAGCCCTGTCCCCGAGACACCCTCGATGCCCCTTGACTGCCATGTTGGGGCCTTCCCGGTGCCTGGCCAGTCGGGTTCCGTCGAGTAACTTTACCGGTACATTCCATTTCTGAAAGAAATTGAGATTGAGCCATTAGACTCGTATCAAATGTCAATTGACGGATATGCACTTAAAGACATCCTTTGGCTCAAGTTACCGCCATACCAATTGTTAAGGGTACCATCTTAACTATCAGAGACATTGCAACTCAAGTACCAAAAGTTTAAGTACAAAACTTCTTATGCTCATGGTTTTCAAATTCCTTTTCAAAAGAAAATTTTTGAAGCTTCATTATGATGTTTACAGACTAAGGCTCTGATACCAATTAAATTGTCACGCCCCGGACCTACCCGAACACGTCAACAACCCGCCGTACAGTATGAATAGTCAACCGCAGTCCAACACATCCATACTATACAAGGCGTCCGGAATATCATTCACACATAGTACATCCATAAACAAGTATAATGTAAAATATTCATTTAAGCAGCGGAAACATTAAATTTAAGTGTTCAAACCACACTTGGCATATCTTAGGCATACAAGCCCCCAAATAATTATTCAGAAAATAATATCCATGAGCATATATGTAATTGTTTTTAAAACAGAAACGGGGGAAGCACGAACCAAGTCTTCCCTCCTCGATCTTCCCGAAGCAACGGGCGGCGGTAGCAACCTTCAAGTTCTACCTGAAACTGTGAGGTGGCATCCCCTGTGAAGGGGAGGTCAGTACTTGAAGCGTTTGAAAAGTACAATGACAACTACACTGAATATAATCAATGTTTCACTTTCTAAGACCCTCAATCTAGGGTGATATTATATTATAGGCCATAACTCATGGTTACCTCGTTTTAAAATATACTTACTTTATATAAAGTCAAGTATTCGGCCCGTTGGCCCATATTCATTTAGAGTTCGCCATATTTATTTTCCGTGACCCCAAGTCACAACAACTCATATAGTTCATCATGCCACGAATTCATAGCAAGGGCTCGGCCCAACTACATTTCTATGATATCTGCTAGCCAAAATTCAACACATCATTATTGCATAGCAAGAGCTCGACCCAACTACATTTCTATGCAATCTTACAATTTCATAGCAAGGACTCGACCCAACTACGTTTCCATGATATTCGCTAATGCATGGCAAGGGCTCGGCCCAACTACGTTTCCATGTACTTCACAATAACATGACAAGGGCTCAGCCCACTATGTTTCCATGTAATTCTAGAGTCCGGCTCTAATTCATCATTTTAGTCCGATTCTCAAACAAATCCTATGCTTAGAATTCATTCACTTAGAGTAACCTTTAATGCTTACCCCTAACATACCTTAGAGCTCATACAATTCATCCTTAAAGTATCTCTTAAGACTACTTAAGGAATCACTAATCACAATCCAATGTCTTAGGATTAATCCCATTATTATTCATATTAAATTCTCGACTAGTATTTTAATACTAGTCGGATAATCTTAGAACAACCAAGTTCTTAATCCATAGTCAAACATTTCATTTCAATTGATTCACCAATCAAAAGTATGGTTTAACCTTAATATCAAAAATATCACTTTTATCCATTCATGAATTCCATACATGAAACAAAAGTATATTTTTTCACAATATTTCACAATTAATTTCATTATCATGCTATCATATTCATAACACATAATCATACACAATTTCTCTAAATTTGTGTATCATGCCTTATTTACTCATATGCAATAGTATTTTCATTTAGGCATTATTAATCATTAATAATTCATGAAAATCACATTTAATAATTTAGGTAATCTTATGAAATTAATCCAAAGCTCCAGCGCACTCTGAAGTTAAGTTACAGACTCCTGGTGCCAAACTGAAGCAGGGGTTTTCAACTGTTGCAAAAGGGGCCGTTGGATCTTGTGCTGCAGCACTTCATAGCCCAATTACTGGGAATGTACTGACTGATGCAAACAAGGATGTTGGGCAGCTCACTGCTGTACAAACCAAAACCATAACTTTGGCAGAGAATCCTTGGAGCTCACTGTTTGAGGATAACCGGGATCCAAAACATGGCATTAAATTGAAATATATCTGTTGGGATATATTATCCCGACCTATTACTGTTCAGTAGTCCAAGATTTCACATAGTACGGAGCCCGTTCAGTAAGGCCCGTTTCGGCCCATTTAGGCCATCCGGCCCAGCAGGCCCGTATTTGGCCCATTAGGGCGGAGACCACCCTTCCCCATTCCCCTATAAATATGAGGCTTTCCCACATGTTTAGGGATCCCTCTTTCTTCCCCCCTTCTCCCTAGTATACTCCATTAATGGAGCTTCAATATTGTATTATGTAATGGGGAGGAGAGTATTAATAAAAGGAGAGGGCTTGGACATTAGCTTAAACAGTCATGTGGTTTTCTCCCCCTTTCCGGGTTTCCACGTAAAAATCATTGTTTATATTTTATTATCACCCATAGCCATGAAACCCTCCCGGAAGGGGTTTTGAACTTCTGGGCTGCGGTGAATTAACTTCAACACTGGCGCCGTCCGTGGGAATCTTGTTCAAAAAGATTTCATGTGTTCTTGGCATCTCTACGAAAAATTCATGCGAAGTGGACTGGTTTCAGGGAAAGAGGAAGATATATGCGGGGATTTGGAAAGCTCCAGATGGGGAAACAGCAAAATCTCATATAGAATGGTCAGCGAGGTTCGCCGGGCGGTGGACGCAGTCGCATAGGAAGGCTCCACCGCTGCTACCATGACAGGTCCAGCCGCATCCACGAAGTTCCTAACCAGGATGACCTCACAAACCCGGCACCATGTCTAGCAGCTGTCTTTTCACCCTTGCTGTGACCTAACAGGGCTGGTGGCTAAATTATTGGGTGGGGCCACCCGTGGACCAAGTGGATTCTAAGTATATTGCATGGCCTTTTTGGCCGAACGGGGCGTGATGTTTGTATGCTCAGGCGGCCGAGTTATTTGCCAAGCGGGAGAGATTAATGAGAAGGGAACAATATAGTTTCATCCGGTCCCAGGTAGCAGAGGGGAAGGACCTGCGTTGCATTGCAATATGGAGCGGTAGTCCTCTACACCTTGCGGGATTTTCACACAAACCACCCAGCTTCTAAAAGCACTCAAACGACGGTCTTCACTTACCGGACGACTTGTAGACATACCACCCGTCCAAACAGCTGCCTTAGATGGGATGTACTTAACCACCGTCCGGCTGAAAGTTTGGAAAAACACCTCACCGCCCCGATCGCCATCCACTCACCCTGGCCACCCCGCTTACAGAATTGTTGACACCTTGTAGGCTGGCGCTCGGTTTCCCAAAGCCCTGCCCAATGTTCTCTCAGCTCGGCCTCAAGTTACCGGATAGGCCCCAGCCTTCGGCTTCAACAACACACGATCTGACCCACCCCGGCAGCCCTGCTAAACAAAACATTTGTAGCCCCAGCCGCGGGGTTTAGGGACCCAAGGGGAGCCGAGGGTCTGCCATGCTGTCAACCACTCGTTTGATTCAATCTCAGCTCGGCGCCTCCGGTCGGCTTGCTGATATCCGCCGGGGGCTGCTCGACTTGCTCCACGAACTTCCTAAAACCAGCTGAACAACCAGCATCCAAAGGGAACAACGGGGTTGTTTCACAAACAGGGAGGTGGCATGCAATCTGTTACACACAGCTAGACACCCAGAACTTTAACTCCGATCTCCCAGGCCGCAATTGGATTCCCGGCTCGCCTCGGCGGTCGTACGGAGAATGAGCTCTGGTTGTGACGATGCACGGACCCGCAATCGGAGCACCCCAGGGTCAGATACGCGCACCAACCAATCCAAGGCGCACGGGCTATGGTTGTGGCGACGCACAGTGATGAAACCGGCCGGTCTAACTTCGGGAAGGACTCGCGACGCTCTACCTGGACTGTCTTGTGCGAGCTGTCGCCGATGGGCCAACCCTTTACCAGCATCCTACTTCGCCGCACGACACAAGGAAGGGAAGGCACGGCTGGTTAACTCACACGCCGTTCATCCGAAGCTAAATCCCCACCGAACATCCATGGGGCCAAATAATGATCAGCCAACTTCTTTGAATAATTTTGACCAAAGTCAAAATCGGTGAAAAACACAATAGCGTCACTGCACGCACAACGCGATCTGCACTCCACTGCCCGCCACAGCTCAGCGTACCAACCTAATAATATTGGCTCGCCCCTGAAGCGACAATTTTAGAACCAGTTGTGTGCCGAGGTTCGGCCTCAGATTGGCTCAATCCGGCCACCACCGCTGCCACGCTACCCGTCCAAGGGGCACCGATACCCAGTACGCTCAGTCCTCGGCTCAACGCCGCTCGGCAAACACAATACAACTCCGGCTGACCAGATCGGCTCACTAACCGGCGATACACCGCTCGGTTCTAAACGCACTTCAGAGGACAACAAGGACCTGGTAGGCGGGCCGCCGGCTTCCAAGGCCCTGCTCAATGTTCAACACCGTTCGTCCCCAAGGCAACTCGGGCCCCTGGTGCAGAGTAGTCTCCGCTAGCTGGCTGCAAGGGAAGGAGAAGCCGGCAGGTTCGAGACTAAATTGGTGGGCTCCACACTCCCGTGCTTTGCAAAGTGGGATATGAATTACGTAGAATATTGGACCGGTCATAATTAACCCAAAGGGAAGCCTTGTTGGGCTTTTCAGCAACCTGCCAAGTTCAGCTCGTCCAAAGCTAAGTACCTTCTCTACACTTTAAGTAAATTGCGAAAATATATTATTAATATGATGGGTTATCACCATTATTTATTAGGGAATAAGAATATCCTGAAATCAAATAATGCCGAGCCGAGCTCAAGTGGTGATCTTTCACCGTCATTTTAATGACTAGGTGTCGAGCCGAGCCGAGGGTCATTGCACCCTTAGGTCGACAATCACATCCGGAAGAACCGCAAATCGGAAAAAAAATGTTGGGTGTATACATATGCGTATTGTCTGGCCATTTGGCTGCATAACTATGTTCACTATGCAGATAAAGATAATAATCGGAACGATCGACAACAGATGATGCTCAAAATGAACCTTGGTGCCAAGGGCCCGAGGACGAACATCTTCTACCATCAAGCCGAGGGATTGGGGACGACCATCCCCAACCCAGAAGCCGAGGATCTAAAGAAGACCATCAGGCTGAGGGCTTCGGATGAACATCTTTCACCTGGAGGCCAAAGCCCGGGGACGAACATCTTTCACCCGGAGGCCAAAGCTCGGGGACGAACATCTTTCACCCGGAGGCCAAAGCCCGGGGACGAACATCTGTCACCCGGAGGCCAAAGCCCGGGGATGAACATCTCTCACCCAGAGGCCAAAGCCCGGGGACGAACATCTTTCACTCGGAGACCAAAGCCCGGGGACGAACATCTTTCACCTGGAGGCCAAAGCCCGGGGACGAACATCTTTCACCCGGAGGCCAAAGCTCGAGGACGAACATCTTTCACCCGGAGGCCAAAGCCCGGGGATGAACATCTCTCACCCGGAGGCCAAAGCCCGGGGACGAACATCTTTCACCCGGAGGCCAAATCCCGGGGACGAACATCTTTCACCCGGAGGCCAAAGCCCGGGGACGAACATTGTTAGGTCCCCTAGATTTTGATGAACAAGTATTGTTTTGATGATGCCACCCCTTTTTGATGTATTATCCTTGTAATAGACTAGCAATTGTATTTGTTATACTACTGTTTATTATAATGTGTTCAAAAGTGATAAAGTACTCAAGAAAAACAGAGAGTACTAAAAAGTGAAGAAACGTACCATAAAAACAGAGAGAAAAGAAACAAAAAGAAAAAGGTACGAAAAGAGTCAACTGAAACCATTTTGAATAAACTAATCAGAGAACCTTCAATAACCTTCTGGTCATACCAGAGAACCTCAACTATGATGGACATCAGAACTGATCAACTCTGGTAAAACATCAAAGTAAAGGTCTCTGATATATACCAGAAGACCTTCTGTCATGGTCGTAACAGAGAACCTCAACTGACCTCTCCAAAGAGGTGGTTCTCTGTTGACACCAGAACAGAAGACCTCATAGGTATTCTGGTAAGGTATTCTGTTGAGGTATTCTGATCAGAAACTCAACATCTACTATTCTTCTCTTAGCACCGAAACAAGAAAACAGAAGACCCACTTGTAGTCAGAATAACAGAATGCCATAGAAAATAATGTTACAAGAAATTATGTGACAAAATTTCTTATAACATTATTTACTAAAAGCAAGTAATCTTATATCAAGAAAAGCATTGAACAACGCTCTGCCTAGATACTGAATTTCTGTAAGCTAAAGAGATAAAGATAAATCATCTTTATATTTGCCTTGAAATGAGGAATCAAGTTGAGTGAGGATAAAATGATCCATGTCACAAGAAGACAACGAACACCCATGCTGCACCAGTCAAGTGGAACAAAGCAAGTAGATAAAGCAACGATCAAGATTGGATCACTCAGCCAACGGAGGAGATTCAACAACAAAGTCTATAAATACAGAAGTAGTGCGGTAAGACCAAGTGTGGAACCAGGGGGCACTTAGCAAAACCATGTGGCACCAGATGGCAACAAGCCCTAGTATATTGGAACCCAGTGGAACTGAAGGGAATCAAGGAATACATGAAAACATCCAGTTAGCTTATTCACCTTCACCACTCTGGTTACCACCCCACTCATCTAATGCTCTTAGAATAGCTCAATATTCATACACATCAATAGAACTTAGATTAGTTGGTAGATTAGTTTAAACCCATGTAAACTAGTCTAGTGTATTCATTCTGGTATGTGTGTGATCATCCAGAAGGTGAGGCAAGGACATGAGTAGCTTCTGGCTGGGCAAGCCATTAGTGAAAAACCTTGGAGGACATGAGCTACTTGGAACAGTCTGGTTCCTCGTGAAAAACCTCACAATCTACGCCCGGGCCAGGGGTAGATTGGGCACCAAATGTAATGGGATATTCATTTAGTGGAAAATCCATCTGAAATAGATTGGGACTGGATGTAGGAGTATTACACCACCTCTGAACCAGGATATATCTTGTGTACCTTTTATATTCACCACCCAACACATACTTCAGTTCTCACTCACCTTCACACTATTCTAAAGGCTTGCATATTCATTGTCCAGAAAACTCCCTAAAGTTTTACGTGAACCAAAACTCCTTAGTTTCACACTACAAAGAGATCTATGTCAATAGGTCTAAATTCTTCACACAAAGGTGTTTTGTCCTCCCATCTCTGTTATAACTAAAAGGGTTATAACCTTTGTTCCTATAAAGTGTCACACTCTTGAGGTCAAGACTTTCGCTGTATGTTTCAACATCTCACAAAAGATTTTGGAACACATTCTATTTGAGGAAAAAGGGTTGAAAAAGAAGATTTTAAAAGTCTATTCACCCCCCCTAGACTTTTACCTCACTTGGGACCATCAAACATCTTTCACCCGGAGGCCAAAGCCCAGGGACGGACATCTTTCACCCGGAGGCCAAAGCCCGGGGACGAACATCTTTCACCCGGAGGCCAAAGCCCGGGGACTAACATCTCTCACCCGGAGGCCAAAGCCCGGGAAAGAACATCTTTCACCCGGAGGCTAAAGCCCGGGGACGAACATCTTTCATCCCGGAGGCCGAGAGCCTGGGGACGAGCATCTTCCACCACAGGAGCCGATGGCCAAGAGGTGACCATCGCGGCCGAGGGCCGTGAGACCATCCTTGTACCACGACCGACCTCACAGTACGACATGTTTACATTTAGAAGACCGACATCATCCCCGCACTACGCAGATGAGAGCCGTTGCATGGAATCATTTGATCGACCCCTCATAGCTGATGTACTTACATCACGACCGGCCTCTTGGCTCGACGTGCTTTCCATATTTGAAGACCGGCCATGTCCCCGCTCCTCACGGATGAGGACCGTTGATTGATTCTTTCAGAATCCTCCAGTGCCAACATCATTATATGGCCACTTACCCCTGGTACGGTGCCATCGTCACATTTGAAGACCGGCCTCGTCCCCGCTCCTCGCGGATGGGGACCGTTGATTTATTCTTTCAGATCGGCTCCTACCGTTGACACCTTTATTTAGCCACCGACCCCCTAGTACGGTGCCATCATCATATTCAAAGACCCCTCAAAAAAAAAAATATTAGAGGGCCATTGGGGAATCCCCCAAAGGAGAGAAGGACGTTCCTCACCGAGTATGTTGGCTACGCTTGGCTCAAGATCCAAAGGACCAAGCTAAATGAGCGGGTATGACGACGAGCAGGTGATGGAACGAAGAGATAAAAGAATCTAAAGAAGGATCAAATAAAAGAATCCAAAGAAGGATCAAATAAAAGAATCCAAAGAAGGATCAAATAAAAGAATCCAAAGAAGGATCACACAAGGAGAGAAGGTCGTTCCTCACCGACTACGTTGGTTACGCTCGGCTCAAGATCCAAAGGACCAAGCTAAACAAGCGGGTACGATGAGGAGCGGGTGATGGAAGGAAGAGAAAAAAGAATCCAAAGAAGGATCAAATAAAAGAATCCAAAGAAGGATCAAATAAAAGAATCCAAATAAGGATCAAATAAAAGAATCCAGAGAAGGATCACACAACGAGAGAAGGTCGTTCCTCACCGACTACGTTGGCTACGCTCGGCTCAAGATCCAAAGGACCAAGCTAAACGAGTGGGTACGACGAGGAGCAGGTGATGGAACGAAGAGATAAAAGAATCCAAAGAAGGATCAAATAAAAGAATCCAAAGAAGGATCAAATAAAAGAATCCAGAGAAGGATCACACAAGGAGAGAAGGTCGTTCCTCACCGACTACATTGGCTACGCTCAGCTCAAGATCCAAAGGACCAAGCTAAACGAGCGGGTACGACGAGGAGCGGGTGATGGAACGAAGAGATAAAAGAATCCAAAGAAGGATCAAATAAAAGAATCCAAAGAAGGATCAAATAAAAGAATCCAGAGAAGGATCACACAAGGAGAGATGGCCGTTCCTCACCAACTACGTTGGTTACTCTCGACTCAAGATCCAAAGGACCAAGCTAAACGAGCGGGTACGACGAGGAGCGGGTGATGGAATGAAGAGATAAAAGCATCCAAAGAAGGATCAAATAAAAGAATCCAAAGAAGGATCAAATAAAAGAATCCAGAGAAGGATCACACAAAGAAGAAGAGAAACCCCCAAAAGGGGAAAGAGTCGTTCCTCACCAAATCCGGAGATCTAACTCAAAGCTCAGTATCCAAGGGATCGGGATAAAGGGAAGGTACGATGATCAGATAAGGATGACCATCTTATGCAGCACGATCGGCCCCTCAACGCCGACGTGTCTTGTAACACCTCGGCCCCGTAGGCCCCGAGGTAGTTACTTCTGACCTCTAGTACTGTCCTCACAAACTGCCGCTAGCCTTTTCCGCGCACTTTGTCCTCACTCGTGCGCGCCCTGATAAACTTCCCAGGGGGTCACCCATCCCAAGACTACTCCCGTGCAAACACACTTAACTTTGGAGTTCTTGGCTAATGAGCTCCCTTAAAAGGAGATGCACCTTGTTGGTATGAGTAGTACTATTAATCCTTTTAAATTAAATCTCAAGTGTTACAATCACCCCCACTTAGGAACGCAACGTCCTCGTTGCGCCCATAAACCAATCTCAATCATATCCCAGAATCTTTTCCCCCGCTAAGTGCCCGCCCAATATCCAACGGATCAGCACACTATCGCAGGGTTGCTCCGATACCATTTGTAACACCTCGGCCCCGTAGGCCCCGAGGTAGTTACTTCTGACCTCTAGTACTATCCTCACAAACCGCCACTAGCCTTTTCCGCGCACTTTGTCCTCACTCGTGCGCGACCTGAGAAACTTCCCAGGGGGTCACCCATCCCAAGACTACTCCCGTGCAAACACGCTTAACTTTGGAGTTCTTGGCTAATGAGATCCCTTAAAAGGAGATGCACCTTGTTGGTATGAGTTGTACTATTAATCCTTTTAAATTAAATCTCAAGTGTTACATGTCTAGCTCATGGTTCGGCTCACCCATCCCCTACAGGATGGCGACGACCGTCTTATGCAGCATGATCGGCCCCTCAGCGCTGACGTGTCTAGCTCACGGTTTGGCTCGCCCATCCCTTCCAGGATGGCGATGACCGTCTTATGCAACACGATCGACCCCTCAGCGCCGACATGTCTAGCTCACGGTTTGGCTCGCCCATCCCCTCTAGGATGGCGACGACCGTCTTATGCAACACGATCGGCCCCTCAACGTCGACGTGTCTAGCTCACGGTTCGGTTCGCCCATTCCTTCCAGGATGGCTACCACCGTCTTATGCAGCATGATCGGCCCCTCAGCGCCATCGTGTCTAAATCATCTTCGGTTTTGCTCATTCCTTCCAGGGTGGTGATGAACATCTTATGCAGTACGAACGACCCCTCAATGCCATTCGTGTCCGGTTTTCATTCAAAGTAAGACCATACCGTGGAAACGAATGTCTTATGCAGCATGCTCGTCCCCTCAGCGTCAACGTGCCCAGTTTACCGATGAGATCCTTCGTTTTGTATCACATCTTACATGCCCTCTCTCATACATTGCACCCATACATTACATGCATTCATACATTCATGCATCATCTCTCATATATCCATACATACATATACGTCACATCGAGCCAGTCTCCGTGTCGTCAGCTTATATTGTGCAGGGACCTCTAAGCTTCTCCATTGGAAAGCTCGAGTTAGAGTCCTCTACTCCCACCTGATACATTTAAAGGGAGAGTGTTCGGGGAAGAGCACCCCTTGCCTGACCCCGTCGGGAGGGGAGCGCCTTACATGCAGGGTATATTTAGAGGGGCAGGCACCCACTCATATATTATGATTATTCGAAGACACAATTTCCAGCAAGACAGAGGAAGAGCACATGCAATAGTATATTTTCTCGAGCAGATTCGCACGCTCACTACTGAAGAAACTGGGAGACTTGTGTTGGGATATATTATCCCGGCCTATTAATGTTCAGGAGCCCAAGACTTCACATATTACGGAGCCCATTCAGTAAGGCCCGTTTCGGCCCATTTAGGCCATCCGGCTCAGCAGGCCCGTATTTGGCCCATTAGGGCGGAGAGCACCCTTCCCCATTCCCTTATAAATATGAGGCTTTCCCACATGTTTAGGGATCCCTCTTTCTTCCCCCCTTCTCTCTAGCTAGCTTTATACTCCATTAATGGAGCTTAAATATTGTATTATGTAATGGGGAGGAGAGTATTAATAAAAGGAGAGGGCTTGGACATTAGCCTAAACAGTCTCGTGGTTTTCTCCCTTTCCGGGTTTCCACGTAAAAATCATTGTTTATATTTTATTATCACCCCATAGCCATGAAACCCTCCCGGAAGGGGTGTTGAACTTCCGGGCTGCGACGAATTAACCTCAACAATATCCCTCCTAAAGGTGATACATTAGACTTTGGGGATCGAGTATTACCTTCTATGGTTGAAATGTGGGGTTTCTGCCTAGTTGGACACTTCACGGGAAAATTCTCTGGACTCAAAGCAGTTCATGATAAGAAAGCTACATGGGGTGTGAAATGCCTTGTGAGATCCCACAATAAGGGTTGGATAATTTTTAAATTTCAAAGTGAGGAGGATAGATTGAAGGTATTGCATGAGGGGCCTTACACTGTGTTTGGGAAACTTTTAATGCTCAAAGAACTCTCGGAAGATTTCTCGTTCGAGGATGAGGAGTTTATAAAAGTACAAATTTGGATTAAATTCCCTAATTTACCAATGAAGTTATGGAATGATGAGGCTATGGGTGAGGTGGCATCTATGGTCGGGGTCCCAATTACTATTGACAAGATCACTCAAGAGAGGATTAACAATGAATTTGCTAGAGTGTTAATAGAGGTTGATATTTCAAAGCCACCACCACTATCTTTTCCTATACGACTACCCTCCCAAAAGGTAATCATACAAAGTGTGGTCTATGAAACTTTTCCTAACTTTTGCTTTCATTGCAAAGAATTTGGGCACCACCCATTTATTTGCAAAAAGCTAGCACAATGTGGTGATGAGGAATGTAGTGATAGCCAAAAACTAGTTGTTGAAGGTCAAGCACCAAAGAGCAAAGTGGGGAACATAGAGAAGGAAAAAAGTGTTGTTCAAAGGGAAAAAATAGGGGCTGCCTCCACTCGGCCAGAACCTACTGCCCGTGGCCCTAACCCAGGGTTTTCCAAGTCTGAAATCGGTGCAAAAGCTGCTGCCTCGGGTGGGAAAACTGCCCAGGGGTCTTCCAAGTCTGAAATCGGTGCAAAACCTGCTGCCTCGGGTGGGAAAGCTGTCCACGAAACTGCCAAGGGGTGCCAACTGTGCAGGGGTGTTCCGATGTTGAAATCGGTGCAAATGCTGCTGTCATGGGTGAGAAAACTGTCCATGAAACTGCCAAGGGCGCGCCAACTGTTCAGGGGTCTCCCGAGGTCATGTTGGAAGACATTGAGAGGGTAGGGATGGATGAGAACAACTTGCATCAATATGATGTTGTCGTCAATTGTGAGGTCATAAAAGGTAAGACGCTCAAATTGGGTGTCAAACCCTTTAGATTCGTACATGCAAGTGTGATTAGAGTGGATACTTCTCTTCGACTTACGGTTGATTTGGATAAAAGGGGCTGACATTCACCGCCAGATGTCTTGAGAATATACCGGGAGTTACTAAGAAGAAAGGGGAGGTTTGCTTTGACTCAAAGTTCACTATTCCTTTCCGTAATTTCTTTGGAGTTTAAACAGTTCGCTATTCGGTGATGCGGCTTTGCTTTTGTGGTTTCTGTCTTGCGGCTGGGCTAAAGGAGACTTTTTTTTATGATGTGGTTTATTTACCTTGTGGTGATTTTTATTTAGGTTAGATTAGTCTAACTTAGATAGTTATATTGATCCGAACTTGATACATAGTAAAATATTATTTTTGGGTGTTTTATATATATACTTACATTTAATCCAAAAAAAATGAAATTAACCCAACAATTATAAGCAATATAGTGAGTCATCCTCACCTTATGAAGTGCTTAACTAGTAGCCTTTGCGAAGCCCTTCAATCAATCCCCGTTTTTGGCTGATTTAAAAAAGAATCCTGGACAGCAGCTAAAAGCCGCCAGGATTTCACAAAAGCCGCCCCGGTGTTCGTGGCCTGTAGATACGAGCAGTTTGTTTTTCTTGGCGGTTTCCGGCGATTTCGACTCCTATCGATTCACCAACCCTTCTAAGTTAAATACCACCACTTTATATCAATATTCTACACTTTTAACCGTGTAGAACTTCATGTTTAATCCACCATATGAATTCTTAAAAATTATACAAGAAAAACTAGCTAAAGAACAATAGTTGTGTTCTTACCTCCTCTCCTAGCTATTCCTCTTGGATTCCCTTTCTTTTGCTTCCTCTAAGCTCTTTGTTTGTGAGAGCTATTTCCAGAGCTTCTCCTCCTCCCTCTTGGTTTGAGTAGTTCGAATGACTCAAGGGGATGGGGGGATTCCCTTTCAATCAACACAATAATTGTGTAGGAAGGGTGTAGGGATGGGGTTTTGTCTCAATGAGACCTCTTACCCACTATGCACGTTCAAGCCATGTTCCCTTGTCCCTAAATCATTATTTTGAGACCCCAAGTTATGTATGAAAATCCCCAAGTGGGTGTAGGAAGTACATCCCAATTATTCCTGCTATTTCTGGCAGGTTGGGTCAAAATAGCACTTGGGTTGTCCAAATATTTTTCTCAACCTCGGTTGGTATTTTATTGGGCTTCTATAATTATTATGATGACTCAAATAATTATTTAAAAGCCCATTCTCAATATAATGGACCCGATAAATAATTTAACTAATCATTCATTAATTAAATATATCATTCTTTTACACGAAATCATTCGCTAGGAAAATTCAAATACATACTGAATTTTAAATTCAAGTACATCCGGGTGCGGTGTCACAACGCCTGTCTGAATATGAGGACGGCGACGCTGATGAGCCAGTCTAATAATATGATGATGGGGTGATGATGAAGCCGATCATCATATATACAAAGGCGACGGTCGCTATCCAGGAAAGGAGTAGCGAGCCCGGTCGCCAGATCAAGACACTCGGCGCTGGGAAGCCGGTCTTGAAATAAATAATCACGCTGAGGCCGATGGGCCTGTCGTGATGTACGGACAGCGATAATGAGGAGCCGGTCCGATAATATGATGACGAGGCGATGATGAGCCGATCGTCATATAGAGGCGACGGTCGCTATCCGGGAAGGGAGTAGTGAGCCCAGGCGCTAGATCAAGACATTCGACGCTGGGAAGCCGGTCTTAAAATAAATAATCACGCTGAGGCCGATGGGCCGGTCGTGATGTGCGGACAGCGATAATGAGGAGCCGGACCGAAAATATGATGACGAGGCGATGATGAGTTGATCGTCATATAGAGGCGATGGTCGCTATCCGGGAAGGGAGTAGCGAGCCCAGTCACTAGATCAAGACACTCGGCGCTGGGAAACCGATCTTGAAATAAATAATCACACCGAGGCCGATGGGCCGGTCGTGATGTACGGACGGTGATAATGAGGAGCCGGTCTGATAATATGATGATGAGGCAATGATGAGCCAATCGTCATATAGAAGCGACGGTCGCTATCCGGGAAGGGATTAGCGAGCCCAATCGCTATAATAAGACTTCAGTGCTAGGAGCCGGTCTTGAGATAAATCATCACGCCGAGGCTGATGGGCCGGTCGTGATGTGCGGACGGCAATAATGAGGAGCCAGTCCGGAATATGATGACGAGGCGATGATGAGTCGAGCGTCATAAAAGGGCGACGGTCGCTATCCAGGAAGGGAGTAGCGAGCCCGGTTGCTATAACAAGACTTCGGCACTGGGAGCCGGTCTTGTGATAAATAATCACGCTGAGGCCGATGGGCCGGTCGTGATGTACGGACGGCGATAATGAGGAGCCGGTCCGATAATATAATGACGAGAAGATGATGAGCTGATCGTCATATAGAGGCGACAGTCGCTATCCGGGGAGGGATTAGCGATCCCAATCGCTATAACAAGACTTCGGTGCTGGGATCCGGTCTTGAGATAAATCATCACACTGAGGCCGATGGGCCGGTCATGATGTGCGGACGGCAATAATGAGAAGCCGATACGATAATATGATGACGGGGCGATGATGAGCCAGCCGTCATATAGTGGCGATGGTCACCATCCAGGAAGGGATGGCGAGCCTGATCGCTAGCTCAAGACTCTCGGCGTTGAGGAAGCCGGTCTTGAGATAGATAATCAGGCCGAGGCTGAGGGGCCGGTCGTGATGTGATGAAGGGCAATGCGTTGACGCCGGATTGAACATGAAGGACGACGAAGCCGGTGTTATGATGGACTAGGCTTGGACGCTCGTCTGAAGATGACGGACGGTGTTGGGCGCTCGTTTGAATATGAGGGATGAAGATGGGCGCTCGTCTGAAGATGAGGGACAACGTTGGGCGCTCGTCTGAAGATGAGGGACGACGCTGGATGATTGTCTGAAGATGAGGGACGGCGCTGGGTGCTCGTGTGAAGACGAGGGATGGCACTGGGCGCTCGTCTGAAGATGAGGGACAGCGCTGGGCGCTCGTCTGAGGATGAGGGACGGCGCTGGGCGCTCCTCTGATGATGAGGGACGACGCTGGGCACTCGTCTGATCCGCATGTATGGTCTTTCTTCGTCCATAATGCATAGTATTTGCGTGATATGTACTTAGCTAAATTTGTGGCTTGAATTGTGGGGAATTCGCTCGAGGCCGGCGAGTGTGCGGTTCTTCAGCTTCCCTCCTTTTTTTGAACGACCTCTTTACTTCTTTGAGCGAGGAGTGGGGATCCTTCTTTCAGGCTTTGTCCGAGGGGGTTGCTATTCCCTTGGCCGGTATGGTGTCCAGGAAGGGCAACTGTTAGCCCTTTGGCGCTGGATCGACCTTCGAACTTGGGTGGGTCCCGTCGCCTGTTTATGACGCGGCTTGGCTTTTGGTCGGTTACCGACGACTGTCGTTCCCTATCCAAAGTGTGGGGATCTCCTCAGCCATTCTTTCAGGCCTGTCGTCCTTCGTTTTTTTGATGAAATGTAAATATATATTAACACCCAGAAAAATATACAATAAAAAGGTTCTAGATCTCCTAAAACCTCCCCCACCCCTACCTAGTGTTGGGGTTAGGAGAGGTTTTTATTCGATATAATCAAAATAAAAAACAATCGGGGCCTAAGTACACAGTACTAAATGCCCCTAGATACAAAAATACAATCAGTACTGCAGGATGCACGCACACAGAACATCAAAAACATCCATCTGAATAGGAAAAGCACAGCTAATAGGAGGTTCTAATGTACACTCTCCTCAGCCCAAAAGAAGAAATCGTAGTGTTGCAAGGTGCACACACTAGTCACAAAGCGGCTGATGCCGCGGCTTTGATGCGGTCAGCTGGTCTCCCATCAAAATTGGATCATGTCATGCGGGTATATAGAGAAAAGGATCTTATACACCACATGCTTTATCTTCGCAATGACCTCATCTTCAGTCTTTATGCTCCCATCAAATCTACTCGCATTCCTCGCATGCCATATGTAATATGACGCGGCACAAAACGCAAGCCGCACCGCCTTAGCCCTCAAGTTTGACCCTTTGTAGTTCTTGAGAAACCATTTGACTGAGCTTTGTAGCGTGGTCATTTGGTGCTCCAACTTCATCCACTTCCTAATTCTTTTCCATACCCTGCAAGAGAAAGGGCAAGAAAAAAAAGGTGTGGCATTGTCTCTAAGTCACCCTTACAAAGATCACACCTATTGACTATATACATATAGTCAAGGTTATCTTGGGTAGGTAACCGATTTCTGAACGCAAGTCAAGTCATGAAAGAGAATTTAGGAGGGATATAAGATTTCCAAATGAAGCTCATTCTCACTCTCACCGTCCCTTTTACTCTCAAAAGATCGTAAATTTTTCTAGAAATCAGTTTGCAATTAATAGATCTAGTGGTTAAACCCATTATGGTATCATTTTGGTTATTAAAACAGTTCTTAATTTTATCCCTTATTGCCGCCAGCTTTTTCATAAGACTCGAGTCACGGTTGTGTGGGACAAATTCCCACACACTTTTACCATTGAGGTAAATGCCATTAACCCATTTCACCCACAGGGTATCTTTTTTCAAATGGACATCCCAAAGTGTTCGGGCAAGTAGGGTTTGGTTCCAAACATTTGCATTAAAGATCCCAAGCCCACCCTCTTCCTTAGGGAGACAGATGTCGTCCCACGCTACTTTAGCGTATTTACCCCCCCATAAGAAAATTCTACAAATGGATACTATTCTATCCAAAATAGCACGCGGCACCGGAAAGACCTGAAGCCAAAAAGACTGGACCCCTTGGATCACCGATCTTATAAGCTCAATCTTCCCGGCATACGAGATCGTTTTAGTATTCCATGCATTCAAGAAATCCAAGATCGTATCAAGTAGCCTGTCGTCCTTCGTATTTTGTGAGGACGACGTGGTGATCTGCCTGATTTAAGATGGGCAATTTTGCGGTCCTTTTCGTCTTTAAACACCTTCAGCCTACCTGGGCGTTTTTGCCTCAATGGTGTCCGATATGGTGTCTGGGGATTTTTTTTACTTCCTCTTTACTTCTTTGAGCGAGGAGTGGAGATCCTTCTTTCAGGCTCGGCCGAAGGGGTTTCTATTCCTTTGACTGGTATAGTGTCCAGGAGGGCAATAGTTAGCCCTCTGGCGCTGGATCAACCTTTTAACTTGGGGAGGTCCCGTCGCCCATTTATGACGCGAGCTTGGCTTTTGGTCGGTTACTGACGACTGCTTTTCGTTAAACCCAAGGATAGGGATCACCTCGGCCGTTCTTTCAGTCCTGTCGTCCTTCGAACTTTGTGAGGACGACGTAGTAACCTCCTAATTTTAGATGGGCCATTCTGCGAGCCTTTTTTGTCTTTGATTCCTCCGGCCTACCCGGGTGTTTCGCCTTAATGGTAGCTGATAGGGTTGTTTTAGTTGTGTGGCATCCTTTACTTAAATTTACAAAAAAAAAGCGGAACACAGTTTGTGCGTTGTTCATGGCAACGGCTTTTGGGCGACACGATTAGTGTCTCGGGGAATGAGGTGTATCGTTTACCGCTTTTAGGCATAATGTTGTGTGCGGTCGATAGCGGCTCTCATCTCTAGGTGCCCGAGTCACCAAATAAAGGTGACCGAGGTAGGCCGAGGAACCTAAATACAATCTGAATCATCAAATAAAGATGTTCAGTGGACTAGAGCTCAGGTTGCACCACTTTGGGGATTTTAACCGACTCGAACAGTGAGAATAATGACAGCTCTACTATTAATTCCATATTTAATGCATAAGTAGGAGAAACATTTGTGGCACTTAGCTCCATTTAATGCATAGTTGCGGTCTGGATGATAGAGATTCCAAGCCCAGGAAAATTGACTAGCCCAATATTGCTAGCCCAGCAGGTAATTTGAGCTTTAGATAACCTCTGCTTTGTAATTCAATCCGCTGGGGAGGAACTGGGTCGCGAAAAGCGAAGGGGCCTTTGACTTCGACTTTGGTCGGCGCGAAATGGGCAGGACGGGGGGTACATCTCTAGGCGGACAAGGCCCTCATCGCAGATGATGTGTTCCAGTTGCATGTGCCTCAGATCGACGTCGGGGTGCAGGAATTGGCTACGGGCGTGGAAGCTGAGGGCTCACCGGCTGGAGATATAGAGGCTAGGCCGATGTGGGATCCCCTATTACTCCCAGTACAAGGGCGTAGTCTCGCTGACGAACACCGTGAAATTGTGTCGATGGTTCGTGATGGATAGTGTACCCGGGGGGTATATATCCGAGGGGTTATTGCTGAGAATAACTTAGAGAGAAGTCAGAGCATAAGTAAGTAAGAGAGAGTGTGTATTCAGTATGAATGTCGTGGTTACAAATGGGGAAATGGGGTGCTATTTATAGTAGCAATAAATGCCAGATAGGGACACGTGTCAAGCATCCATTGGCCGAGAGGTCACATCATCCGGTTGGCGCTGGCAACCGCATGTGGCCGCATTTAATGCGGCTGTTGGATGGGACGTTGCACAGGGTACGGTGATCTGTACGCTCGTGGAGAGGAGATCTTGTCGAGTGAGGTTCCTTCGGCTATAGAGCAGTAGTCGAGGGCTCCTCAAACCGAGGGCACCCCTGGTGCCGAGGGCTCCTGGTGCCGAGGGCTACTGTTCTCGCCGTTTTTCTCCCAGTTTCTTAGTTTGCTTGAGAAACCCGTTCTGTGAGAGTTTAGAGCCTTCGGCCAGGGGGTCGAAGGCACCCCTGGTGCGCTGTGGGCTGCTTGGTACTCCGGGCGCCATGATTTGGGCATGTTGGGCCTTCTGGGCCTGTTGGGCCTTTACTGGAGTAGTAGGAGTCTGTGGGCCGGGGGTTCCCGGGCCATATACTCCATCAGGAGTCCCTCACTCCTTTTGCCGAAAGGTACTTGAGGGAAAAGGAGTAATTTGTGCTTGCCCTTTGATGTTGTCCTGTCGTAATCTCTGAAGTTGGTGAAGAGTTGTTGCTTTCATGTCCCTGCCGAAGGCAGTCCCTCAGTTACCCACATGTCGGGACTTGAGGGCTTGTTTTGCCGTTTGTTGGGAATTTTCACCATTTTTGTAATTTTAATGATTTTCCCGAGGGGGTCCTCCAGTCCCCCACTCCTTGAGCCACTTGTCAAGTGGTGAAAAGGAGTAGAGTGGTTGCGTTCGTGTTGTGGGCCGAAGGCTGGCGCTTTTCGTTTCATTTTGGGGGGATGCCTCGTTAAAAACCTCATTAGGAAAAACCCTGTGGGATAAAATCCTAATGAGGGAAAAAGAGTGCACCGAATTCCCCCAACGATGAATCGAAAATGTGAAATCTTGGTTTTAAAAATGGAGAGAAATGGTAATGCTGAAGGCTCCCCTTGTTCTGAGGGCTCATGTGTTGATTAGCCGGAGGCTTTGTTGTTGATGTCCTGGGGGCGCCGAAGGGGAGTCCCTCAATCTGGGGATCGAGGGCGTAATGAATGTGGGTAGCAGTCGAGTTGTTACCGGGGGGTCCCCTGCTTGCTGGTTAGTTGGTGATGAGGATATCCGAGGGCTCCCATTACCTGTGTGCTGTAGGCTATTCCGTCAATGGGGCATACTCCCTGAGGGCTACCCGGTCCTTACAGTGCTGAGCGGGAATCCCCGAGGGGTGCCCTGTCATGAAGCCTTGGGCTTCTGAAGGAGTGATCCCGAAGGTGTCTGTTATGTGCTGTGTGGGGCCCAACCCGGGGGCATCTCTGGGTAAGTTTACCCGGAGGTTCTCCTTGATGAAGTGGAGTGAAATAGAAAACCCGGGGGCTTCCAGAATATAGCCGTTGGAAATATAGCCGTTGGAATATGTATCGGCGGGATATAGCCGTTGGGGGAGGAGGACACGTGGCGCGTGACGGTTGGCTGCCCGTGGGCGGCGTCACCGGTTGGGTGAAAACACGGCGCGTAATGATGACGGTCCGTCCGGAGGCCCGGTTTCCGGGCCCAAGCCCGGATTCCAGCGCCTATAAATACCCCGGAGCCAGAGTCATTTCTTCTTGCGCGATCACCTGTCTTAGCGAAGCTCTGTCGGAATTTTTCTAGAGAGAGAAAATCACCCTCGATCACAGCAACTTTCAGAGGTCAGTTCTTCCTTCGTTCCTCACCGTTTTTCGTACGCTTTTGCTCCCCGGCCTTAGGTTAGGTGTTATAGCTTTGTAGAGAACCCTCGATTTAGGAGTCTTAGCTTAAGTACACCAAGGATGTCGTCCCAAAGCGACTCGCAGAATATCTCGAGGGAGCCCTCGGTTGAGGACGAGGTTGCTTCTGATGTCGAGTCAACTAGCAGTGCGCCCTCGGTTGCCGATGACGAAGCCGTAGCCTTGGAGTTGCAGAAGGCCCTTGCTGCTGAAGTGGAAGCCGAGGGCTTCGAACAGGAGTGCGAAGATGAAGAATTAGCCTTCGCGTATCAGGTGGCGGAGGATGAAGCTCAAAAGGAGGCGATGACGGTTACTGTTGTTGTGCCACCCCCTCGGAATGACTGTGGTGAGCCTAGTACCTCCAGGCCGTTGGACCCGACGCCTCTGAGGATGGCCTCCGGCAATAAAAGGAAGATGAAGTCGAAGAGGGCTGTCCCCAAGAAGAAGGGTGTTGCCGCTGGTGCTGGGGGGCCGGTTGAAATGCCAGAGGGGTATACCTGGCTAAATACCGAGGCCCTCGATATCAAGTCGAAGGCGGACAAGGCGGATTTGTACGTCACGCAGCTGCACGTTGGGCCCTCGGCCGAAGTGGTGGAGCCAGGCGTCGATGATTTGCTGTCCCGGCCACCCAAGGGATGTATTGCCGTCCACATCCTGTCGGTGTCAATGGGCCTCCGGTTCCCCCTGCACCCATTTCTCCGGGAGTACCTCAGGTTCGTTGGACTCATCCCTTGCCAACTTACCCCCAACAGCCATTCATATATTGCTGGCTTCCTGCACCTGTGCCGGACGAGGGATGTTACCCCAAGCTTAGATCTCTTCTTCCAAAGCTTCAACTTGTGCCGAGGGGGGCACGCGAGTGCTGAGGGCTTCGCCAATTTGCAGCAGGTAGCGAAGTTCAAGTTGTTCACCGAGGCGCCCTCGTCCAACAAGGGCTGGAAAGACAGATGGTGCTATGTCCGGTTGGCCGAGAACCCCTTCCCGAGGGAGCTACGGGACCGCTTTCGGCGCCACGAGAAGGTGGGGAGTATCGCCCTAGAGAAGGATGGCCTGAAACTCGCCAAGATCCCGGAGGGCAAGAAGAAGGTCGTGACGATCAAAGAATGTACTTTTGAGGATGACTTGCATGCCCTCGGGTTCCAACGGTACCGGTTCATCGGGGAAACAGACGAGAAGTATCTCGTCTTCGCTGAGGCCTTCGGGGGAGCAGGAGGTAGTCTACGAGGGCCCTTAGTCTCGTATTTAGGCATTCTTACTTTGCATCCCGATAGTTGTCTGTTGTATGGATCCTTCGAGTTAATCTTTTCTTTTCATTGTTTTGCAGGTATGTAGGCTCTTTTTGCAATGAAAAAGAAGAAGGAGAGGGCTCAGGCCCAGAAGAAGGAGAAGAAGGAGCCCTCGGGCCAAAAGCCCATTGATGAGATTTTCCCGAAGGAGGTTGCGGAGCCTTCTGTTGATGCTGCTCCTGCTACTGTGGCCGGGGGGCCGAAGGCCGAGGTGGCCGCCAAGAAGAAAAAGGGAGGCAAGGGGGTGGAGCCCCCGATCAAGAAATAGAAGGTTGCCGGGGGCGCCGTTGAATTGGCGGGCCCCCTCATAGTAATTGATGATCAGCCCTCCGCTGACCCCCCGGCCATTGACACTCCGATGGCTCAAACAGACCTTCCCCCGGGGAACCTGCCTCGGGAGATAATTCAGCTCTCCCTCGCTCCGGGGGCATCTGTGTTGCACGGTTCAGCTGAACCGATGTCTTTCCTGAGGGGGATTACCTCGATGATGGATAAGGAAGCCCTCTCCACCTATGACGACGACGCCCTCGAAAGCAAGGCCCTTCGATCATCTCTGGCTGTAAGTGTTTTTACTTTGACTTTATATTAACACTTAGTATATTCCCAATGCCCGTCTGAACCCTTTGTCCGTTATTCAACAGGCATGTATAACCTTCGGTGAGCAGGCCCGAAGGCGCGAGGAGTGGCGCCGTCATAAGGCCGAGCTAGAGAAGTCCGTGAAGGAGCTGATCCACGACAAGGACGCTACCCTCCGGGAGGTGTGCAAGCTGGAGGACGCCCTTCGGCAAGCGGAGCTGAGGCTGAAGGAGGCCAGAGATGACGGCAAGGCCGAGGGCAAGGCAGAGGCCGAGAGGGTTGCGGCCGAGGAGAGAAAGCAAGCGGCTGAGGACGCCGAAAAGGCCAAGGCCGAAGCTGTTGTCAAAGCCCGAGAAGAGGCCATCGCTGGGTTCATCTCCGAGGGTTGGAAGGCCGAGGTCCAGAGGGAGTGGGTGGCCTCTGTGGTGAAGGCCTCGATCGAGGAGCGGGTGAAGGGCCCCGGGCTCGACTGGATGAACGAGAGGGGTGACACCTATTATCAAGCCGGCGAGTTCTTCACCCAGCACCTGGTTTACCGGAGGCTCGCCCGGCATTTTGGCACCTCCCTGGATGAGTTTAACCCCTCTGTGTATGGCCTCCCCCCATTGCAGCCAGATGTGAGAGTCCCCCTCCCCGAGGGAGAAGAGCGCCCGGTGATTCATGATTCTATGATGATGGGCGGCGATGATGATGCCGAGGACGCCACCGGGGAGGAGGTTACTTCGAAGCCATCGGAGGAGGCGGCCCCCGGGAATGATGTTGTTGATTTGTAATATGTACTTAGTAAACGTTTGGGCTTACTTGTAATGGTGACATTTGTATGATTCCGGCCTTGGCCATTGCTGTAACAATTACATTTATTTTTTTTGTGATGGATGAAAGTTAGCCCTCGGGCCTTGCGTATTTGACTTGTTCTCTTTAATATATTTCCTCTCGAATGTATGCCGTCGTCTCCTCTTGAATGTATGCCTTCGCCTTTTTGAATGTATGTTTAGGACTTAGGATATGTCCTAAGTGTTTGAATACAGTTGTAGCCTTCGGTAGTTGGGCACCCTTTGCCGGATATACAACCGAGGGCTCAGCAATAGTTAGGACTTAGAAAATTATTCTAAGTGTAGCACACCATAGGGCCTTCGGATGTCTGTAGTTCAATTGCTGTGTGGTGATTAGGTTGAGAACCCAATTCTTAGGACTTAGAAAACTTTCCTCAGCGTTGATTCCTTGTGTACTGTAGCCTTCGATTGATAGGTAGCCTTCGGCTATTAGGTCCCTTCATAAGTTGAGATGAGCAGTTGACCGAGGGAAAAATATGTAGGACTTAGAAAATTTTCTAAGTGCTGTTGTATCGCATAGCCTTCGGCTATCATATTCCCTTAGCTGTAATATTGGTTGGGCCGGGGGCCCAAAAATTTTTTTTTTAAGTGCTGCTTCCTTGTGTCGCCTTCGGGTGATAGGTGCCCTCTGACTCTGCGTCACTTTTGCGAGATGCCTGGGGGCTACTCATTCAGGACTTAGAATATTTTCTAAGCGTAAATTGATGTTGAGCTTCCGGATGTAGATCCCTCCGGGTATATGAATAGGACCCTTCGGGTGATCGTGATGCCCTTGTGTTGTATGAGTATTTGGCCGAGGGCCAAATATGTGGGACTTAGAAAAATTTCAAAGTGTATCGTAGATGTTGAACCTTCGGTCAGTGAGGAGTCTGACCGAGGGGCAAATATTTTTGGAATAAGCCCCCTCGGTTGGCCTTTGATGATTTGTAACAGAAGCCTTCGGTTGTCGGGTGATATATTAGCCTCCGGTTGTTGTCATTTTCCAAAAGTGTGGACTTAGGAAAAGTGTGGAATCCTGTTGTTGTAAAGAAAGCCGATGAGGAGTATGTGCCCTCGGCATACACTTGAAAAGTTGTAGAGTTTGACTTAGCCAGTTGTGTCCCTTGTCTTGGGGTAGGGTCCCTCGGTATTAGTGCATAACAGATGCCCTCGGTATTTGTTTGAAGTACCGTTTAGTGGACTTTGGATAGTCTAGTCCCTTTGTATTGTTGAAGCCTTCGGGGCTTGTGTGACCGGAGGTGACCAAGCAGTGGACTTAGCCGTTTCTTGATGATATTTGTTTGAGTAATATCCTTCGGGAAATAGGAGCCTTCAATTACCGGAGGTGTTCTCGTGGGGAGCCCTCGGCATGTTGTGATCTGTTGGAGTGTACTCTTTGATTTCTCGCTGAGTCTACTCCCCTTCACCCCCTCTTTTTTTTTGGTTGGTGGTGAAGGGAAGGCATCAAGAAACTTGGTTTCTTGGTAAGGCTGGGCCTATCAGGAGACCATCAGAATACACCAATGGCTCTCCTCCCTCGGGTTAACCTTCCGAGTTCCGAGGGGATCGAGGGTCGTTTCCTGGGTACAAGATATGATGGTCTGTAACCTGCCTCCCCTTGGGGGATGGCGCGGAAAGCGCCTCATTTTTGAAAGTCATCCCATCGGCACTAGACATAGTCCGTGGCCTGCCACACCCTTGGAGTGGTGGCGCGGGGAGCGTTTCGGTTTGGAAGTCGAATCCTGGGCATTTCTCGTGCCTGTCATACCCTTGGGGTGATGACGCGGAAAGCGTTCCGTTTTTTAAAGTCGAATCCTGGGCATTTCTCATGCCTGTCATACCCTGGGGGTAGTGACGCGGAAAGCGTTTCAAGGAAGGGTTTTCATTTGCACACTAGTTGCAAATGGTCGGGGCACTACGTGCCGCCGGCACCGATGGTGGCGCCTTCGGTATATGCGTCCTCGTGGGGTACGGCTTTTAGAAACAACACTTGGTGTTAGTTTCGATATGTAGCCCTCGGTACTTGGTACCGAGGGGTCTTCTGTAGGAACACTTAGTGTTCTTTTGACGTCGATGGGTGAGATGTGTACCCCCGGTGCTTGGTATCGAGGGGTCTCCTGTAGGACACTTGGTGTTCTTCTTTTGATGTTGTAGGTGGAGATGTTTACCCCCGGCACTGGGTGCCGAAGGGTCTTGAAATGAAACACTTGGTGTTTCCTGTTACTGGCGATGGGAGTTCCCACCTTCGGTACTTGGTACTGAGGGGTCTTGTTTGAAACACTTGGTGTTTTCACAGTTGTTGGAGGTGTTGGTGATGTCCACCCTCGGCACTTGGTGCCGGAGGGGGATCTTCTCATGGTGAGGCCTGGGGCCTGTAGTCGGTATGAGGGCTTGGTCGCTCACAAGTTTTTTGCGGTTGTTCTTGGTGTCTTGAAGGTTGTCTTCAAAATCGGAGGCCTTGGGCCATAGGATAGTACATTCATTAGTTATGAGGGCTTGGCCGCTCTTACATTATTGATAAAATTTAACTAAGTGGTGTACATTCCAGTGCCTAGGGACTTCTTTCCCGTTGGGACGTTTGAGCTTGTAAGTTCCAGGTTTGATGATGGCTGCTATGATGTAGGGACCTTCGAATTTTGGTGCCATTTTGCCTCCCTCGGTTGGTTGGCTGGCTTCCCTCCTCCGGAGGACATAGTCCCCCACTTGGAATTCTCTGGTGCGAACCTTGGCGTCGATGTAGCTTTTGACTTGCCTTCGGTAGTTTTCTGCCCGGATGAAGGCCTGCTCCCAGCGTTCTGAAAGGAGGTGGAGGTCGAGGGCCATGTTGCTGTCATTGACCTCGAGGTCATATTGGATCACCCTCCGGGTGGGAAGGGTGACTTCCGTAGGAGCTTTGGCTTCAAAACCGTAGCAGAGGGAGAAGGGTGTTTCACCTGTTGCTCGCCGAGGGGTGGTGCGGTAGGCCCAAAGGATGTTGTGGAGTTCTTCCACCCAGCCACCGCCCTCGGCCTCCAGCTTCTTTTTGAGGCCCTCGAGCAAGGTCCGGTTGGCATTCTCTACTTGCCCGTTGCCTTGAGGGTAGGCAACGGAGGAGAAGGTGTGTTTGATGCACCATGCCTCCAGAAGGGCACAGAAGGGGGCTGCCTCAAATTGTGTTCCATTGTCGGAGATGATCTGCTGTGGGACGCCAAACCTTGTGAGGATGTTCTTGAGGACGAAGTGACGACACTTCGCCTCTGTGATGCTCGCGAGGGGCTCAGCCTCCACCCACTTAGTAAAGTAGTCGATGGCCACAATGATGTATCTGTTGTTGGAGGTACCCCTCGGCAGAGGGCCCACAAGGTCTATCCCCCATCGAGAAAAGGGGACAGATGTGCTGATGGGGGCATAGTTGACCGCTGGCCTGCCGGGGGCTTTCTGGAAATGTTGACATGCGGTGCACCTTCGGGCAAGGTCAGCACAATCTCTGACCATAGTTGGCCAGAAGTAGCCCTGGAGAATGAGCCTTGGGGACATGGAGAAGGGTCCCTGGTGAGCTGAGCAAGTGTCACTGTGCACCTCCTCCATTGCGACCTCGGCTTCATCCTGATGAAGGCACCGAAGTAGCGTGCCGTTGTAAGACCGTTTGTAGAGCCTTCCGTCTTCGATGGTGTAGCTAGGAGCCCTCAGCTTTGCTAGTTTAGCGCGGGTCTCGTTCTCGGGTAGCTGCCCTGCGAAGATGAAGGTGGTGATATCTGAGATCCAGTCCTCTTGGCGTTGTTGTATGTTCATGACGGGGCTTGCATGGATACTTGAGAGACTGAGTTCCTCAATTTTAGCAATCTTGGAGATGTGCTCGGGGGAGTCGGCCGAGAGCTTAGATAGTATGTCGGCCTCGGAGTTCTGAGCCCTCGGTATTTGAGTGAGAGAGTGTGCCTCAAATACCTTAAGCAACTCCTTGGCCGCTTCCTTGTACTGTCTCATTCTTCCCTCCTTGGCCTCATATTCCTCGGAGATCTGGCCAACGACCAACTTGGAGTCGCATTTGATGTGGATCTGCCGAGCCTTCATGTTGGCAGCCAGCCGAAGGCCACATAGGAGGGCCTCATATTCGGCCTCGTTGTTGGAGACTTTGAAGGAGAAGCGGATTGCATAGTAGGCTCTGAAGCCCTCGGGAGTAATGAGGACTACCCCTCCCCCGCATGCTTTGGTCGCGGAGGAGCCGTCGGTGTAGAGGGTCCACCAGTCGTCCGAGGTAGCCGAGGGCTCCCCGTCCGTGGCTGCCCTTGCGGTACACTCCGTCACAAAGTCTGCCAGGGCTTGGCCCTTGATGGCAGGCCTCGGACGGATGTCAATGTTGTACTGGCTCAAGAAAATAGCCCATTTCACCATGCGGGAGGAGCTGGTGGGGCTCCTCATGAGGGCGCCGAGGGGTTGATGAGTGAGGACCTGAACCGGGTGAGCCTGAAAGTAGTGGCCCAACTTCTTGACGGTGCAAACGATGGCTAACATCGTTTTCTCCACAGGAGAGTACCTGATCTCGGCCTCCCTTAGGGTCTTGCTTACATAAAAGATAGCATGTTGGATGCCGTCTTCCTCCCGGATGAGCACGGAGCTGATGGCCGCCGGGCTGACCCCAAGGTAGAGATAGAGGGTCTCCCCTACCTTTGGTTTTCAGAGCACAGGGGGTGAAGATAAATACCGTTTGAGCTCGTCGAAAGCCCCCTGGCATTCTGGAGTCCATAGAAAGCCAGCCGTCTTCCTCATGATCTGGAAGAAGGGTAGAGACTTCTCCGCTGATTTAGATAGAAAGCGGTTGAGGGCTGCCAGGCGGCCCGTCAACCGTTGAACTTCCTTCACATTGCGTGGGGGCTCCATGTTGATGATGGCCTGGATCTTCTCGGGATTGGCCTCAATGCCCCTTCGGCTCACCATGTAGCCTAAGAATTTGCCCCCTTGGACGCCGAAGGTGCATTTCTTCGGGTTTAGCCGAAGGTTGAAATTTTGCATGATGGCAAAGATTTCCCGGAGGTCGTCAGCATGGCTGGAAGCTTGCTTGCTCTTGACGATCATGTCGTCAACATAGGCCTCCATGGTGCGCCCTAGGACGGCTTGAAAGACTCGGGCCACCATCCGGGTGTAAGTGGCCCCCGAGTTCTTTAGGCCGAAGGCCATCACTAGGTAGCAGAAGATGCACTCGGGAGTCATGAAGGCTGTCTTTTCGGCGTCTTCCTCATGCATGAAGATCTGATGATACCCGCGGAATGCGTCGAGGAATGACATGATTTCACACCCCGCGGTTTCATCTACAAGTTGATCGATATTGGGCAAAGGAAAAGGGTCCATAAGGCACGCCTTGTTGAGATCTGTGTAGTCCACGCACATGCGGAAGGTAGGAGGCTTCTGTGCGAGGACTACGTTTGCCAGCCACGAGGGATATTTCACCTCCTTGATGTGCTTAATAGAGAGGAGCATGGCGACCTCCTTCTTCACAAATTCCCTCCTTTCGGTGGAAAGGGGTCTTCTTCGTTGTTGTACTGCTTTTGCCGAGGGGTCCACCGAGAGGCGGTGAGTGATGACCCTTCGGCTGATTCCCGGCATGTCCTCCGGCCCCCATGCAAAGACAGTGGAGTAGGCGCGGAGGGCGTCGGTGATACCGGTCTTCAGATCTTCAGGGAGCTGGGCTCCAATCTTCACGACTCTCTCCGGCTTGGCCGGATCGAGTGTAAAGTCTTCTACGTCCTCGGCTGGTTCAGCCCTCGGCCTTTTTTCTTCTTGGTCGATGGTTCCGGTGATGGTGTCAACACGGAATTCCGTCTTACTTACCTTCTTAGTGACTTGAAGATAGCAGGCGCGGGCAATTTTCTGATTCCCCCGGGAGTAGCCAATGCCCCCCTCAGCGGGGAACTTGAGGCAGAGGTGCCTCATGGAGATGATGGCCTCGAGGTCCTCGAGGGCTGGCCGGCCGAGGATGATGTTGTGGGCGCAGTCGATGTTGACGACGACGAACTCCACTTCGAGCTGGGCTCTATGGAGCCCGTCGCCGAAGATTACCGGGAGGGTTATTACCCCCTCGGAATCAATGGTATCGCCGGTGAAGCCGGCAAGAGGGGTCTTAATGGGCCGAAGGGACCCCCTCTCCAGATGCAGCTCTCTGAAGGTGCTGAGGTACATTACATTGACGGAGCTGCCCGTGTCAATGTAAGTTCGGTGAATGATGGTGTCGTTTACTTCTGTCCGAATCACCAAGGCATCCCTGTGAGGAGAAGAAGTAGGAGGGAGATCTGCGTTGGTGAAGGTGATGGGTTCCTCCCTCAGTCGCTTTACCGGGGGCATATGAGTGACTTCCCCCACGTAAAGCGATTGAGCCCACTTCTTCCGCTGGCTGGTGGAATCGCCCCCTGTATTGCCTCCAGTGATCATGAGAATGTGGCGTTTTTTCTCCTGGTAGTGGGGGTACTCCTCCTCTTCCTCCTCCAAGTTTCCGATCTCCCTCTTCTTGCCGAGGGGCATGGTGTTCGGGTTCACCCAAGCGTTCACCTTCGTGTGGTGCCCTCGTGGAAGTCCCTGATGAGAAGGTCCCTCCTGCCGAGGGCTCTGAACAAATTGGGACAGGTGCCCCGCTTGTATCAATCTCTCGATGGCCGTTTTTAGCTGGTGGCAATCGTCGGTTCTGTGCCCCTGATGTTGATGGAAACGACAGTAGGGAAACTGAGGGTTGATAGCATGTACCTCCGGGGGTGCGCGAGAGTCGTGCTCAACGAGGCCCCTCTCCTCGGCAAAATCAAGGATGATGCTGACGGGGTGCGTCAATGGTGTCCGGGGGCGGTCCAGGAGAATGGGCTGTGCCCAAGTCTTAGGGTTGCTCTTATAACCTCCCCCGGGCTTGGCTTGGCATTGCCGAGGGCGATCATCAGAGGGTCCTGAAGACTTGGGGTGATTTGGAGGAGCCCCCGGCCCTAGGTTGTTCTTGTTGTCAGCCCTCGGGGGCTGCTGATCCGGATGCTGGTGGTATTTCTCCACCTCCTCGGCCTCAGCATATCGGTCCTCCCGCTGCAAAGCCCTAATGTAGTCGCGGGCGGGTTCAATGATGAGGCTCCTTGAAAAGTTGCCGGTGCGGAGGACGGTTTGTAGGAGGGCCAGGAGGGTCCCGTTATCAGCACCGTCGACTTTGTCGGCTTCCGTCCTCCAGCGCTCCAGGAAATCCCGAAGGGTCTCATCCCTCTTCTAGCGTATGGTTAGGAGGTGGGAGAAGTGCTTCCTCGTGCGACGTCTCCCGGCAAATTGCGTCAAGAATCGCTGGGCAAGTTCTTGCCACGAATCAATGCAGCCCTCGGGCAGCCGGTTGAACCATTCGTATGTCGGCCCCTCTAAGGTGGAGAGGAACCAACGACACAAATATTCGTCTGACGCCCCTACCATCATCATGCTGTTCTGGTATTTGCTGTAGTGTTCCTGGGGGTCCGTCTTCCCGTTGTAGGGCTGTATGTGTTGCCCTCGGTATTTTTCCGAGATCCGGGCCGCCAATACCTTCGGGGTAAATGGCGTCCGGGTCCGGACCTGGATGACGGGTTCCCCGGAGCCCTCGGCCACCATCTTCTGTAATTCCTCCATTTTGGCCATCATGGCCTCGTATTTGAGGTCTGAATGAGGGGTGGAGGTGGTGGCGTGAGCTTTGTTGGCCTCCATTTCGTCAAGCCGGCGTTGGAGGGACGCAATAATTTCGTCCCGGGGATCCTTCGGGAGGGTCTCCGCCCCCTGCGAACGAACCCGGGCCGAGTGGGCCTGGTTGATTTGGTGGCGAGCATCATCGGCATGAAGGGGTGCCTTGCCTTTGTCCCGAGGGGGACGCTTCTCGTCTGCCCTCGAGACAGACCCTCCGCTTTAATGGGGCCTTTGGAGTGCTTTCCCTCCGAGGCGGTCTTGGACCCCTCGGCGGTCTAGCCCTCCCCCGAGCCGGTTGAGGGTGGAGGTGCAGGGCCTTTCTCTGTTGTCATTGTGGCGGTCCTGGGACTGAACTTCCTGGGAGGCCGTATATTGGGCCACTACCCCTTCGTCATTCCTAACCCGAGGGATGGGGTTTCCGAAGGGGTGTGGCAGAGGGGGAAGTATGATGTTCTCCCCAACCTGGGGTTGAGCCGGGGCCAGGGTGCCGAAGGCACCTGGGTTCTGAGTGAGCGTCTGGATGAAGGCGGAGAGCGCCGAATGAACGTCGATGGTGAGAACCGGAGGGCTGACTTGGTCATCGCTCCGGTTTTTCTTCTTAGCCTCGATGCCGAGGCGGGCATCGGGGGCATTCTGTTGGGTCTGAAGGCGTAGGTCGACAGCCGCCTGTTCCAGCCCAGCGATGACACCGCCCTCGAGAGCCCTGTGAGAGGCTTCAGGGGCGTTGACGTCGCCGAGGGCCAGGTTCTTGTCTTCCACGTTTTTGGATTTGGCACGTGTTGTTCTCACCATTTTGGTAGAGGGCTAGTGTTTGGCGAAGGGGGGGGGGGTTTCTTACTCGATTGTTCGACCTCTCAACGAGAGCACCAAATGATGGATAGTGTACCCGGGGGGTATATATCCGAGGGGTTATTGCTGAGAATAACTTAGAGAGAAGTCAGAGCATAAGTAAGTAAGAGAGAGAGTGTATTCAGTATGAATGTCGTGGTTACAAATGGGGAAATGGGGTGCTATTTATAGTAGCAATAAATGCCAGATAGGGACACGTGTCAAGCATCCATGGGCGAAGGAGTCGTGGCTGAGGTGTTGTCCTCCTTGATTGTTTGGCCGATGGTGTTGTCTTCCTCAATTGTCTGGCCGAAGTGGTGAGGAGCTCTGACTATTTCTGCCAAGTTGGAGCTGAGAGCCGGTTCGGTGGATTCCGTTGAAATAGCCCTCGGTATTTCTGGCTATTTCTATCCCTTGGTGAAAGCCTCACATCGGCAGGTGGGGGGGGGGGGGCGTTTTGGACGAGGGACGCTGAGGAGCTTTTGCTTGGCCGTTGGGCAATACTAGGTGAGTAGGTGCTATCCTCGTCAATCGTGCCAAGGTGTGAGTGACCCCTCGTTTGGACGAAGGGTTAGTTTTTTACTTCAATCGCTTGGCCGAAGTTTGTCATCCTCAATTGTTTGGCTGGGGTGAAGTCCTTGCCGAGGAGGGTACCACTACCGTTCCAAGGACAAAGGGATGATGGGCGTTGACTTACCTGACCGTGGGAGCTGACTAGGGGACGTTGGGGCGCTACACCGGATTCCTTGCTCAGACGAGGGATGTTGAATGATGGTAGGTGGCGATTGTTGGTTCCCTATGATGATTGTGACGAGGTAGTGCATAGCCAGTTTGCCGGGGTGAAGTCCTGGCCGAGGAAGAGCGCTTGGACACCTTTGAGCACCTGATTTAGGCGAGGGATGTCATATTCGTTTGATCGAGGAGATAGCTTGAATTGTCATCAAATGATGGAATTGACTGTACCCTGCTCCTTTTCCTTCTGTCATTTGTTTTGAGAATCTTAAGCTGTTGTGTCATTTTGCTCCTTAGCAGATGGGGCATGTTGCCACAGCAAGGGCCGACGTGTATTATCATGCCCTTCATCTACGAGAGCTGTTATTGATCGAGAGCATCTCACTTGATATATTCTAACTCTCAATGAGAGCACCACTTGATAGATTAATTATCTAGAGAGAAGGGAGAGCTAGATATATAAAGTGTGATGGAGTATATGGGTCTGAGCCCCCGGACCCACATACTCGGAAGAACAGAAAGCACAAGACAACAGAGTGGCGCCCTCGTCGGCCAAGACGCCCCCGTCGGCCGAAAAGGGGCCTACTCGGATTATGGTCCTGAGTTCAAGGAACCCGGGTGCCCTCGTCGGCCATGCCCTCGTCGGCCGTGCCCTCATCGGCCACGCCCTCGTCGGCCAAGAAGACCTCCCAGAATCAGATTTTATACTTACTCATTTGTACAGCCCATTAGTGGCTTTGTATTCGGCCCAGTAGCGGTCCAGTTGTAAATGGGCCTCCCCAGCCCAAGACTTGGGAGCCCAGCCCTAATTTTCTCTATAAATACTCCCTTTGGGGGTAGTTATAGGGGTTACCAAATCATTCTATTGAAGCATATTATTGCACTTCTCTCTCTAGCTCTCACTTCTCTCTAGATATACTCTATCATTTGGTGCTCTCGTTGAACACAAGTGTAGTACCACTGACAGGTAACATGGACGACACGTCCACACACTACAAGGGAATAATCAAGGCCGAAACACACGCCTATAAAACCCTAACCGCATCGGTTGGGTGACACGCGAGAGGTGACCTTTATCGGCCATAGTCCTTTGAGGCACCAACGCATGGTATGAAACAAAGCGTCGCAATCCTGAGGATGACCAGGACGAAGCGGGCACTTATCACACCCGCGAAAGGATCAAGCAATCAAGAAACAACCTCTACTTGCCACAGCATCTCGGATGGCCGACGCAGGCACTGGAACCAAGGCTGTTGGTCAAGCGAAAGCTCTTGGGGAATTCGTTTAAGTGTTTCCCAAACACTTAGAAAAAATCCTGAGAAAAGAGAGGGTTCCTCAACAAGGAACCACGGCTAGCCGACGAAGGTAGGACCATCTCTTTGGACAAGCCATTCCTTATCCAGCACCCTCATCGGCCACAAGCCAGCCCTTGCCCGACAGCGGCACCGCAAAGAAGTAAATGCCTAACATTTATACTTAGAAAATTATCTAAGTACTCAAATGAAGGAACTCTAGCCGAAGCGGGTACCAGTATACTCCAAGGCCGTTATCTACCCATACCTCTACATGTGTACTTAGAAAAATTCTAAGTTCAAAAAGATCAAGGTTAAGGTGCCCTTATCGGCCACAACACAAAGGATACAGGCCGACAACGACACTGGCTCAAACACTTGGGACATCTCCCAGAGCATTTGTCAAAAATGATGAATCCAAGGCCCGGACGGAGCGGACACCACGGTCAAGGCTGAAAAGGGAAGCACCTAAAGGGATCCAAAACACTTAGGAAATTTTTGAAAAAAATCCTAAGTGTTATGGTAGCCAAGAACCACCGGCCAAGCCGACAAGGCCACTAGGCCACAAGGAAGCAACTGTAAGAACCCAAAAACACTTAGGAAATTTTTCGAAATAATCCTAAGTGTTATGATACTACATCAACACGGTCAGGCCGACCAAGCCACCAGACCGGGAAGAAGGCATCCAAGTGAACCCGAAACACTTAGAAGATTTTCTGCAAAAATCCTAAGTGTTATGGTGGTAAAGCAACGACGAACAGGCCGACCAGGCCACCGGACAGGGTGGACGACCTCACGGACGTAGCGGACACTCCCGGGTCACCCAAGTTGTGACCTTGACACTTAGAAAAAATTTCAACAAATGACAAAAAGCAAACAAGCATACAAGGGATTCAAAGCCGAAAAGGACGGCAAATTTTTTTTCAATTGATAGTCAAGTTCATTACAATTGGGGGGCGCTATGGCCGTTACAACATTTGGCAAAGATAAAAATTAACCACAGAGTAGCCGATCAAGCCTCTGGGGCACCTCCATCTGCGGCTGGCTCTTCGGCCTCGTCAGCCCCCTCCTCGGCTTCAATCTCCTGGCCGGCGGCGGTTGCAACGCTTGTGACGTCGTCCAAAAAATCAAACTCGGTGTAATCCGGCTCGCCAAGGCCGGAGCTTTCAATTGGGGACTCCCGCTCCGAAAACGGAAGCTTTGCCTGCTCTTCTGGATCCTTCATCAGCTTCGGCAGCTTCAGGTTCCGTCTAGCCCACCCGGACGTGTAGTTCATGGCTTTCAAAGCACGAGAGAGCCGGCGACACAGGAGCCTTTGCATCCGCTCCTGGCCAAGGTTATAATACACGGACATCTCTCGGCTGAAATACTCCTGGCCGGCGGGGGAGTTCATCCCCCAACTCTCAAGCCTGGCGGCCACCACCTCGTAGCACCAGGGGAGCCTCTCATCGGCCTTCCACCCCTCGGCCAGGAATTTCTCGACGGCCTCGTCAGCAGCCCTCACAACGGCGGCCTCGGCATCCGCTTTCGCCTTGACGGCCTCCTCGCTCTTGCGCCGCTCGGCCTCCAGGGCCCTTTGGGACTCCTCAAGCTCCCTTTTGCTCTCCTCGAGCTTGGCCAGGGCATCGTCCCTGGCTGCGGCGGCTTCATCGGCCTTGGCCTGCAACGCCCTGGCATCCTCCCGGAGCCGGTCCAGGAAAGCAACCGCCTCGTCGGCCGAGGCGGCCTTCTGCTCCAGCTCCTTCAAGCGAGCTATCTCTCGGTATTGCCTCTTGTGGCTCTCCATTAGCATGAAGGCACTCTGCAGAAACAAGGGAAACAAAAGTCAGGCAAATGGTTTCACACAGACGACGAGAAAGACAACGCATAAGGAAGGTAACTTACTTGGACGAGGAGGTCCATGCCGCCCTCGTAGATATTCACGTCCCCGAGCTTCCTCAGGTAAGCCCGATCCTTGGCCGGCATGGCCTGTGCCAGGACGTCGTGGCCAAGGACGACGTCATCGAAGACACCCCCGCCGACGGGGTATTCTACCATCTTCTGGTAGGTGGTACCTGCAATCTCTTTGCCGGCCTCTTCGTCCGTGGTTCCTGGACGAGAGGCGGTGATGGAGCAGCATCACCAGCAGCAGTAAGGTCCACGACAGGACCACTATCGTCCAGGCTGGGGACAGCCAGAGTACCGGCCTCAGTAGCCGGAGAAGGGGAAGGAGCCCTCTTCGTCTTCTTCGAGACGCTCAGGCCGGCCTCAGTTAACTTTTTCTGGCCGTCAGTGGCCGGCCTTTTCTTCTTCGATGGAGCAGGCTTTGGGGCCGCATCAGCAGTAGCCCCGCTCCCACCGGCCGCGGCACGTCTGGCCGCCTCGGCCGCCTTAGCAGCCAGCTCCTCGGCCGCTTTGGCCTTGGCAATAGCCATTATGGAACGTCGGTCCATGGCAAAATCTACAAAGGAAAAACACAACGGATTAGTAAGGCAAAGGACAAACATAAAAACAGAAAGCCGAAGAAATAATTACCATCGGCCTCAGCAGGGATGCCCAAATCCGGGTCGTCGGCCTCTTCAAATGTGGTGGTCATCCTCGGCCAGAGTTGGAGGTCATCCTCCTTATCTCCATACAGGTGGTATCTGAAGAAGCCGAGGGCGGTCATCTTGTATTCAGTAACGTAATCCTTCACGCTCCTCGGCCCCCCTTCCAGGAAAGCCTCCACCTGAGCGTCCAAGATAGAGCTCTTCGGCGGGTCATGGAGATTGAACCTCCCGGTATGGCCGAGAGAGGGGAACTCGGTGCCACTCTCACCAATGGACACAAACACGAACTTGCTCTTCCACCCATGAATGGACGTAGGAAAATCCGTGAAGCTCCTCTTCTTCGGCAGCTGTTGAAGAGTAGCATAGGCCGCACAGTTCTTGTGGCTTCCTCGGCCGATCTGGTACAAATTCATGAATAAGGCCGTTGTCGGCCTGTAGCCCAGCTCCTCACACCGAAGTAAAAAGCCCACCATCAAGGAATAACTGTTCGGCGTCAGCAAGGCCGGAGGAAGCCCCACCATGTCCAGATACTCAATGATGAAAGGGTGAAGGGGGGACCTCAACCCCTTAGCAAAACTCATCGGGTATACTCCAAAGTATCCCGGTGGCGGAAGTAAAACATGGTCCGTCGGCCTGGGTGCCCTAACCCGCCCGAACGGCCCCACGTACATCTGGGCGACAAGATAGTCGGCCGCACTGCTCTCCGGCTTGATCAGGAATATGTTGGTGAGGTCCAGATGGGAGAGGCCCGGCCCATTCTTCGGCCTCCTCACCCTCTTCGGCTTAGTTGCTCCCTTCACGGCAGACACCGGCCTCGGGCACGGAATGACAGCAGAAGTGGACGCCCCGTCCACCACTCGGGACGCACCTACGTCCTCACCCTTTGAAGAGGAGGCGGACTCCTCGTCCTCGCCTTCCTCGTCCACCGGCTCTCCGGATTTGTAGGGACTTAAACGCTCTATCTCCTCTTCAAACTCCTCGAGCACCTCGTAGTCAAGCGACCTCGTGGAGGGCTGGTCGTCGTAGGGGTAGTAGTCTTTGTTCAAGCTCTTTATAACTACTACTACGGGCCTAAGGAGACTAACTTAAGATCTAAGGGTGTTCAAACGCCTAACACTAGATCAACAACCCAGGAAGCAAAGTATGAAAAGTGAGGAAGATCGCGATGAACACTAACCTTGAACAACGAAGAACACGAAGAACAGGCTTGGGAGTTTATCTCTCTAGAAAATCGGCCAGCGCTTCGACAAATTCAGAATGCAAATACGTTTTCTCGTCGGAGGGGGGGTATTTATAGAACCCCCCACCCAACGGTCACTGCACGTGGCACCCCCCCCCCCCCCCCCAATGGCCACACCAACGGCCACCAATGGGGGGCCACCACGTCACCACGGGCCAAACTCAATATCAACAGCCCACTGGCAGGACGGACTCTACGGCCTACACACAACGTCCCACTTGCTCGCCAAGATCACAACTGCCAAACAATAAGGAGACGGCAACGGCCATGAACGTAACGGCCACAAAATCACAGGACCCAAGAGCCCACAAGCCATCGGCTCCTCATCATGATCTTTGATGATAACTCTCTACAAGCGATCTGCGCACAAGGGTTCTCCCACAGGGTTACCTTGGCCAGAAAATCGCCATGAGAGTTGGATTCAGGGGGACTACGGGGAGGCCGCTTCGGCCAGGGACTCAAGCAACTCCTTCACCCCTCACACTCCTCGGCCTGAAGCAGTGGGGGACTGGGGGACTACACCGGCCTCAACAAAACGAAAGAAAATGCAAACAAGGTAACCACAGAGCATGGCCACATCGGCCACGCATCACACTGCACCTCGTCGACCGAAGGCACACAACGTCATCTGCAACGGCCAACGGGCCACCAAAGGCAAGGACACTCATCGTCCTCCGCCATCACTTAATCACGAGGGGCTCTTCGGCCAGAAACATGAAAGCTAATCAACGACGGCCAAAAGGAGTGCGCAAACACCCTCATCGGCCATCCAAAGGGAAAGACGCCATCATCCTCGAAGCAAGGACCAACTTCAGTGGCCTCATCGGCCCAAACACAAACTTCAACCATCAGCGCCCAAGCAAAACATGCCTTCAACGGCCACCATTGAAAGAAGGACACTCATCGTCCCAAAACGAAGACATCAAGTAAACAACGGCCTCCCTGTCCACAAAGAGGAACAGGTAACGGCCAAGGGCAACAAAGCACAGGAATCTACTCTCCTTCACTTCGTCTACGTCTCAGCTTAGAGAGTGGGGGACTCCTGATGGAGTATATGGGTCTGAGCCCCCGGACCCACATACTCGGAAGAACAGAAAGCACAAGACAACAGAGTGGCGCCCTCGTCGGCCAAGACGCCCCCGTCGGCCGAAAAGGGGCCTACTCAGATTATGGTCCTGAGTCCAAGGAACCCGGGTGCCCTCGTCGGCCATGCCCTCGTCGGCCGTGCCCTCGTCGGCCACGCCCTCGTCGGCCAAGAAGACCTCCCAGAATCAGATTTTATACTTACTCATTTGTACAGCCCATTAGTGGCTTTGTATTCGGCCCAGTAGCGGTCCAGTTGTAAATGGGCCTCCCAAGCCCAAGACTTGGGAGCCCAGCCCTAATTTTCTCTATAAATACTCCCTTTGGGAGTAGTTATAGGGGTTACCAAATCATTCTATTGAAGCATATTATTGCACTTCTCTCTCTAGCTCTCACTTCTCTCTAGATATACTCTATCAAAGTGATATATATAAATGAATTTCCAATCCTTTACATGGCTCCCATAAGGAGTATTTATGGGAGAGAAGTGGGTAGGGCTTCCAGGCTTGGGCCTGGCAGGCCCAATTACAATAAAAAGCAAATAAATGGCTAATAAATGATGTTTATTCTATTCTAATGGGTACAAATGAATAAATAGAGTGTACAATGAGATAAATGATATCTACTGAGCGTAAGTGGGCCGCTGTCCGGGCCCAATAGTCGTGAGACCTGGGTGTCCGAGTCCATATACGTTATCAAGATCGTTGCATGCTTTTCTATGTTAAGTGAATAATTTGTTTTCCTTGATAAACGATGATATATATTCTTTTGCAATTGTCTTCAATTGATTCATGATCCACATATGAGTTCGTTGCCTTTGAAAGATCTCTCTAAAGAAGGAAGGCTTTTCAAATTATAACAAGGCAAGTATCATTCTTGGTAAGTCATTCATCCCAGGAAAGAAAGCCTCAACAGATCTACTCTGAAGCATCTATATATACGCCAGATAAAGAAGAAAGGTGTGCTTGATCGAGACAGCTACTGAAAGACATATTCACCAAAGAAATACCGGAGTCCAAGGCACCTGAAACTCCTCACTTAGAGTTCTAGATATAGTTCATGCTTTTCCTTCTTCATATTGTATTGTTTTTTAGGATCGACTAAATGTAGCATCCTCGAGTTGGTAAGTGTGTGGTGAGAGCTTTGTTGTAAAGTTGAGAGGCTCTCTAGTCGCAAGGTAGAGAATTATAACTCTTCCTAGAGAGGATAGAGTTGGGGTTGCTCAAGTGTAGACTAGGAGAGTTTCTCTTGTAACCATTCAAAGGCTTTTTAGTGAAGTTGTTCAAATTCCTCCGAGGGAGGTCGAGGTTTTTTAATCCCTTTGAGCCAAGGGATTTTTCCTCGTTAAATCCTTGTGCACTTATTTACTTTATCTTACCCTTTACCCCACACTAGAACTTGACGAAAAACTGCCACAGTTCCACACAAATACAATCCCCCCCCAACCCCTCTTGTGTTACTAACCGTTTCATCAGAAAGTCTTAAATCACGTTATTAATGAATGATCAAACTTTTTTTAAATTTCTCAATGCTTTTCTCTTTTCTTAAGAAAAAACTTGTAGCTATTTTATACAATATGTCAGATGTTACATATGTTTAATACTCCGTATTAAATGTTTAAAGTATCACAATGAACATTCAATATTCTTTAAAGAAATGAACTTTCTTCAAATACCTTATGGTTCAATGAGATCATTTTGACACTTTCTAGAAGGATGTCACAGGTTCAAAACTCATCTCAGTTAAGGATGTTGACATTTAAGAGAACATATACATGTTATATTTATATATGTTAGTCTCTCACATTAAGTTCGATGCACAAATTAGGCACATTTAATAATCCACCAAAAGCTTTCATAATTTATTTGCATATTATAAATTGCTAAATATATCATAGGATTATATAAGTAAAGAAATCAATTTGTTGTTTATATATTTGTTTTCCCATACGTATGTTTGTTTTGATTACGTATTATATACCTTTTTATTGATTATATATATACTCCGTATGATTTTTTAGAATATATTTATTTAGAGAATTTAAATTGCAAATTATATTTCATTCATTTATCACAAGTAAATAAATGAATGTGTTGTGTATATATTTGTCTTCCCATATGTTTTTTTTAAAACCGGGTAGGATGTCTTCCCATAGATATGTTTGTTTTGATAATGTATTATAAAATTTCGTATCGACTATGTTGGATTTACTTAGAGAATACTTTATGATTTGATTAGATTTTTATTTCATATATTCTCACCCATAAATGTTCATTTTGGGACATTTAGTCATTACAATTAAATACTTTCCTAAAAAGCAATTTCCAATGTAATTTGTGGAAGCGTATAGTGTACGGCTGGTGACATTTTTATAATTTAAATGAAATCCGCGCCTTTCACTAAATTAGGATTAATGCACTTTTAGTGAGCATCTAAGTTATTTTGTTGAGTATTAGGAGCCTATCAATGAGCATTGTGATTTCTGCTTCATATAATCAACTCTTATGAACTTCAATATGTGAATCTAGTGTAATATGGTACTTTTAAAATATGCATTGATATGACATTTTAAAAATGAGCATAACACGGGTACCAATTGAGCATATGTCACTTACAAAATGAGCATTGATATGAAAATCATAAGTTTTTTTAGTTGAGCATTAAGACATCTTCATTGAATATCAAATCTTCTCTATTGAGTATTGAAACATGCAGTTGAACTCAACTACACATTTTTTGGTTCCTTTTTTTATTCCTTATGATTTGAAATTTCTTTGCGAGTAACGGATTAAAACGTGAACTCATGAGTTACGAGGACGCGTGTCAAATCTTTTGGAAAATAAATTTGACTTGTTCGAACAATCTTCCAAATAGCACCGCTACCTATACATCATCTTTCACTCAAACTCGGCCTTGATTTTTTTAATTATATCTATCATCGTGTTTCTAGTACAGTTTTTTAGAATTGTCACTCATTGATCAACGACAACCAAATTCCCAAAGAAAAGCTAATTCTCACATTGTGACACCATGAAGTTCAATAAAAAAATTAGCTCTCAAACTTACACTCGAGATGTGATGAAAAATGAATTGCGCGACCATTTGAGCTAGCTTTAAGGGTTAGAGGATCATGTGATAAAAGTTTTTCAAATTTACATCTTTGATGACTTTATCTCAACGTCTTTCACATGAAGAAAATATTAAGAGTGGGAAAATTCCTTCATGATGCATTATGAAGGAATTATTGCAATATAGCTATTGCATGATGCATTATTGTTGAGGTTAATTCCTTCAGCCTAAAGGTTCAACATAATATCTTCGGTGGGTGGACGGCTTGGTTTTTCGGAAATCTAAGATTAGTAGGAAAATGTAAGATGAAACACGAGATCATTATCTGGTTCTTATAATTATAAAACTCTTACAATGCGCTCAAGAACAATTGTGAGTAGGCTAATCTGTTCTATTGATTGTTACGGTACTTGTATACAATACTGGAGTGTAAATGTTATTAGATGCTACTTTAGGTACCCACATATTTCCCATACCTAAATTCTAAGGAAGTTTTCGTTGCAACACTTCTTCCAAGAGTAAAAAGAGAAGGATAATTGGTCCCTCTTACTACATGAAATTTTGGTATGCTAGTTCAAAGACAAAAATTTACACCCATACGCAGGCAGAATGCAGATACAATTGTTGAAAAATTTAGGGAAGGTTTTCACACAAACCATATTTTCAATAAAGTGAGGTTTCAGAAAAACCAGGTTTCCATACGAATGAGCTTTCCGGATAAATTAGTTTCTAGATCATTAATTTCTTCTTCAAATGGTTCGTAAACTCACTCTTTTCACTTATTTTATTCTCCAAATAAGATTTTGAACTCGTTTAACATTCCGAATGGAATGCAGACTTCTTCTCATAAAGATGAGTTCACAGATGTCTTTGTTTGTAAATCTTGTTTTGGCCGGAAAAAGTTGCAGACAACTCAATCAATACTCGTATGACTTTGATATCAATTCAAGATCCCACATACATCACAATCAAGCAATAATATACAGATTACAAAAAGTGGATGAGAAAAATTAATTTTGTATTAATACACGTATGACTGTGTATTTAATACCTAGTCGGTTCAGTGTTCTCTTTACTCTATGGAGCAATACAGATGTTTTGACCCAAAGCTAATAACTAATCTATTTAATATACACATATAAAGATAAATAATGCAGTTGAATATAATAAAATATATTCCTAAACAGTGGTTACTGCATCTCTATGGGGATTTTGATTCGGAGAAAAATATGAAAGTTCCTGATAGACTTCACTATCCAAATCAAGTGACTCTAAACCACGGAGGGCGTTTGAAATAAAATTGAACTGCTCGCTTTACAGATTAAAATAATCCATGCGGATGTGGTATACCCGCCTAATTAAGTGACTACTTGATTGGGAAGGGATATAAGAGCAATGAGATATGCCCATATCCCCTTGCGTATTCATAAAGAAAACGAGTTCCGAATTTGCAATTGCAATTGTATATGTCAATGACATGTTCACAATTGGTACTTTTGATGAAATAAGAGAAATCGTGAGCCACTTGAAATCCGAATATGATATAAATGACCTTTGGAAAACTCAATTTTGTCTATGTCTTAAGCTAGAACATCTAGTTTGTGGAGTACTAATCCATCAGTTTGAATATAATTCATACTGCACAAAGGGACGCTGTCCATGAAGAATGTCATCCAAAAAAAATATCCAACATTTTTCTCATGTATGTTCCGGACGTTATGCATAATTTGATGTCAAAAATTATAACAAATAGGTATCTAAGTAATTGAGCAGATGCAATCTAACTCAACTCATCAATTGCATTAATATACTCTCTGTCATCATAGTGACCCTCAAGCGTAACACGCATCTCGATAGGACACGTATTTTGCGCCATCATATATTTTCATATCTTCATGACATGTTGTTCCAAGAACTACATTCATAAGGTGTCATATGTAGTATACCTCTCCGCTACCAGGTGACACATAATTTATTATACCTATGGAAAACCTCTTTTCCGTTCCTTCCACTCCTTAATTAGCTGATGGGTGTCATACAAACTTTTGAAGAAACTCCACATAGGCTAAAAGTCTCTGCTTGAGGATATTTTTGGTTTGCTTTAAACCAAGCTAAAAACATGCTCTCCTTCACCGTTTCTCGATCGACTACCTTTGATAGTGAGGAATCATTAGAAAAATATACATTTTTTCACCAGGTAAATGCAAACATAACCGCTCAATTGAAGAGTTATTATCAAAATCAAGGATTCTCTATGCTGCCTCACAGGGGGGACACATATCTACAATCGTAGTACATTTTTATTTCATCCACAAGTTGAGTGGATTCATTGGCACTTGGAGTTTGATAAAATGTAGTTGTGACACGATCATTTCCTTTGTTGACATATTTAGATAGGCACTTAATAGAGTGTGACTGGTTGCACCATTCCACATTCATACGAGCACTGTATTTAAGCAGGAGATAACGATTGTGTGGCACAACAAATTGATTGGTCAATTCAACTCTAGCTTTTTTAATTTTTGTTCCATCATCTCTACGTCTATAGATCAGATAGCCTTCATCATCAAAAGTAGTTTCCTGATTGAACATCTTGGGGAAGTGTTTAGTGCAACGGCCATTTGACATACACCGAGAATTATTTCTAAAATGTCCACACGGTCCATACATCATTAAGTCCACCACTGCAGTATAATAAATAGGGTCCTCATTTTTGTCCGGAATTTCAGCAAAAATGATATGGTCGATATCATTTGCAATTGGAAATTGACTCTCTTTGACTAAGAAGAGTAATACATGATCATGTGGAAGTCCTCTCTTTTAAAACTCTATGGTATATATCAATATATGACTACAAATAAACGCAACCATGTCATTACTTGTATGATTTCCTAGCGTAGTTCTAATAGTAACAATAACAGAAAGACCAGATGACATAATAAAATAAGAAGAGGTATATTACCTGCTTTGGCATGCCAAAAAAAATTACTCTCGAAGGTCTTTGATTAATCCATCCATTTTGAATTTAAAAATTTGAAAAATAATATCGGTGCAATCTTCTGGACTGAGATTCCGTTTCTCATGAAAGCGGCTGATTTCTAACCATTTGGGATTGCAAGCAAATGTTATACATTATAGCATCTAAAGCCCGTTTGCCAATGAGTTTCAAACGAATATTTAGCACTCGTCAACTTTCTTACCAACCATTCTAAAAGATCTAACAAACACATTATTCTCATCCAACATTGTTTCAAATCGCTAACAATATCAATGTGTGGGGAGTTCATATCATCTTCATTCCTATTAAATAAGTACACCTTAATATTTAAAACCTAGGGGTTTTGTCATGATTATTACTAAAAAAGAAGTAATGGACAAAAAAGTAACTTTTCTTTTTAGTTTCCAAAAATATGACTAATAAATTCCTTTATGTCTAAAGTACCCTTCATAAGTTAAAAGGCTGCTTCCGGTAAAGTTGATACCTTCCGTCAAATTGCAGGCTGTCAAATTGCAAGCGCATACCAATTCATTGCTTAATAACATTGCAATCTCTTTTGTTTGCAAGAACATTGCAATCTCTAAAAGTTAATGTTTTTTTTTAATTCAATGTTATTTCTCAATATACATATTTAAATATTTAAATTGTTACACAAAAATTTGTTTGAACAATTCTTCCGGTTACTACCGCTCCAGTGACTACTATCCCAATTACTACCGTACTAGTGACTACCGTCTCAATTACTATCACTCCAGCAATCACCGTCCCAGTTACTATCGCTACAGTGACAACTACCTCAGTTACTACCGCTCCAGTGACCACCTCTCAGTTACTACCGCTCCAGTGACCATCGTCTCAATTACAAGTTTACAACCGCTCCAAGGACCCCCGTCTCATTTACTACCGCTACGATGACTAATATTGCAGTTACCAATGTCACGGTCATTAATATCGCAGTTAAGTTATATGCCTCACATTCACACATCCAATGACTCAATGACAAATGTCCTCTCGGCCAGTTACCAATGTCCACCACAATCCGATCATGACAACCCGACCAGTTACTACCGGCGGCAACAGTGACTAATTCCGCCAGTGACTCTGTCATTCCCGCTAACAACAAAATCCCTAGTTGATCAAAACTTGTCCCGGTATAGGCCACGGTGACCTGCCAGCCAGTGACCTCGCCACCCCCCAGTGACCTGATGACCACTGACTCGACATCGAGTGATCCGACGGCTAATGACCCGACTCCAGTGAGCTATGTCACATGGCCATGGATGCAATCTAGTGACCCAGAGTGTTTTAACCAGTGACGTACGCCACCGTCGACCGCCTTCACCATCACAACCAACCACCACCATGGACATAACATCGCCACCATGGACATAACATCGCCAGAAATGACATCAGCCCCAACAAGCCAAATGCCCTTGTTGCTTCCACTGTCGCAACAGATCCAGCGCATCCGCCTAAGCCTGTTAAATATAACCCTTTATGAACTGACCGCCGCCGCTACCATGGCCGCTCATCCCAACCCCAGACCCCCATCGATGGCCTCCTCTTCCCGCTTACCATTGGAACTGCCTCCATCCAAGTCGCCCCATACACCTAGCCACGTGCCTTTCTGTCGCCACATATCCCAACCGCTATATGAAGAAGGAAATCGATGGGAGGTGGCGGCAATACTAAAGGTGGAGACGGAGGAGATGGATGGGGCGAATGAGCTGGCATTGATGGATGTGGCGACTGAGTCGGCAGTGATGGATGCAGTGACTGAATCAACAGCGATGGATGTGGCAACTCAAACGGCGGCAATGGAGACGTGACGACATAGATGACGATGGATGCGGCGATGGAGCTGGTGGTGATGGAAGCGACGACAGAAAGGCACCAATGATGGCGGCTGCACCTCTGGAGGAAAGGATCAGGCAGACTAACATTGGGGATTTAGGGATTTAGTACCATTATATAACAAGGGTATTTTTTTCTCATTTATAATCACTCATATATTTGTCCAGAGGGAGATTTCAACAAGTAGGACTTAATCATACTAATTTTCCCAAATTAAGACTACATATTAGTCTAAGACATAAGTACACCCGCTTTGACCAAGTTGCCCTTCCTTTTAAATTATCCCATGCGCACAAACAAACTCCATCGATGCCATACTCACACTTCAGATCGATTTCTTCGATTCCTCTGCGCACAAACTCGATTGATCGACTGGGCCATCACCAATCCATCAGAGCAACAGCTCCATCGATCGCCGACCCCAAAATCAATTGCCGCTTCGATTTCTCTATCGATGAAAGCTCCAACATCGCATTTTTATTTTCCCCATCAATTTACAAAAGGCTTCACCATCTTCAACGTTCCTCGTCGGGTAGTTCAACCTCCAGCACAACTTCTTTCACCGGTTTCGTTCGCCTCCACTGCCACCGCCTCTCTTCGTCGGATTCGCCTCTACGGTCGCCAGAGCAGGTAACTCCTCCCCTCCTCCTCTTCTTCTTCTTCTTCTTTTCTGATTTTGGACATTGATTTTGCCAATTTCAAACTTCTATTTCATATTTTCACAAGGCCAATAGGTACTCTGCAAAACTTTTGAAGAAACTAGATCCAAAATCGAACTTGAAAACACTAGACAATACGTAGACATTAAGTAGTCAATAAATAGAAAATAAGTTCTAATAATAGTTCAATAACATACAATACATAGACAGTAAGTAGTCAGTAAATAGACAATAAATTGTGATAATAGCTCAATAGCAGAGCAGGTAAAGTAAAACAATATATACACAATTTGCTATGTCCAATGATGAAATTACAATGAGAGGTTTTCGAGAAACTCCACAATGAAGAACCATAGGTGATCTAGCATCCGATTACGGAAGCCATGGTGTTGGAGAAGTACTCTGGTTCTGTGGCCGGGCTGGTGGTTGTAGGAAACGGTTTGAAGGTTCTAGAAATGGTTGGGGGATGGGTAAATCAGCTGATCCCAACCCTAGATTCGTTGCCGAGAGAAGCTAATAACAATACCAAAATCAACGCCGTATACTTGTAGGGTGTGCGAGACGAGAGAGACAAGTTGTTTTTTATTTTTAATTTGGAGTATTGCAGTGAAGGGTAAAACTGGAAAGCAACAATAAGAGTTTCTTAAAATAGTACTAAATAGATCATACAGATGAGAAAAACATGACCAAGTCTTATTTTGGTAAAATGGGTATGATTTAGTCTCCCGTGTTACAATTTTCTCTTTGTCCAGATTCCAAATGAGTTTATTTTTTTCTTTCAGAAGCACAATACTAACATATCCGTCATTGTTTCTATGTGATACTCTCAAGCGCATTTATGTTAAAAACTATTCTTATTAAAGAAGTTTATGCTTACTAAATAGATTGATAAAACTCTAATCTCAGTTACTTGATACAATTAACCATCTCATTTGCAGTATCATAAATGTACAATTGTGCACGTTTAGGTACTTCATTCTCCTCAGGACTTCCAATCAAATGATAGTTTTTTCCATGCAACATAAAAATTGATGAAGAATTACCAGTGTTGTGACTAACGTGCATATTTAAATATGTGTTCATTATAAATAGAAAATATTTTAAGATTTTATATGTATTGAATTAATGGGCTCATCGGCCCATTTATTGTTAAATCCTAATTTCTCTTATTTAAAAGGGCTTACTAGTGAAAAGAAAAACACCTCACTTACCTATAACATACTACTATGTACTAGTAATGTTTTTTATACAAAATCACATAATATTTTTTGGAAGAATGTGACTTATATCAAAATAACTGAACTTAAGCAAGTTACAAAACGACAAAAAGTCTTCTGTCTACTGTCTGCCTTCGAACCAGACTTAGAACCTATCACCTCCGTAGAAGCAATAAGATTCACTGATCCTGTAATGGTCTTAACTGAGACAATGACAAGCAAACCAGACTTCTCATCACATGACTTAAATTCTAGAATCTTTCTGCTAGGAAATAAAAACACACTCAAAACAACATGCAGTTCGAAAGAAAAACACTAACAAAATAAAATGAAATTAAAATAGAGTTCACTCATCTTCATCCAAACTCTAGTCTCTCTTGCACTCATTGGCGGTGGCTCAGGAGGGGGACGAGCCCCCGGAAACGTCTACTCCATGGCTTCATGCGGTCCACAACGTCATCCTCATTGAACACCAATTCGTCATCCTTAGCACTGATCTTCAAACTGTCGCACTGCTCGATCAACTTTTTCAAACTATCTTGTGTTGAGTCTACCTCGTTCCCATCCAGCTGCGGCCCGCCTGCCCTGGTCTTGTTCGCAATCTCTCCCATATAGGCGCTGCGGGGCTGTTGAAGAAGAAGACCAAACAAGAATGATGGAAGAAAACCGTAATTAGGGACACATCCACTTATTTGTGTTGGGTCTCTGTGGAACGTTAGTTAAAGACCGATTTTTATCACATACAACAATATTTTTTGAAAAGTCTTTTTTTGGATAATCTTATTAATTATTACTCCCTCCGTCATGTTAAGATGGTCTCATACAAAATTTGATAAAATTTGTGCGACTCTAAATGATTTTTACTTTATTCTTGGTTTATCAATTTAATATCAACCATACAAACCCACTTTTCTTAATAATCGTGTCACATTCTCTTGTTCCAATCTTAGGAGTTTGTTCCCATATTAATGTGAAGTAATTAATTAATTACGAAAATAGGGTTGGGTTAAAAGTATTTACCAATGTACTGCTTGGTTAACCATGGTCAGGGTAAGTCGCCCAACCGTTGGGCGACTTTCCATTAAGTAAAAACACCGGCCAGCCACAAAACAGAACACTGCGCACGAAACCCATGTTGGAAATATGATAATATAAATATTATTTCTAGGGTCACATTATTGTGTCCTAAGATATAATTGTATTAAATATGGAGAGGAGGCTGATAGTACATCAAAGAATAACTTACATATTTGAATTTAAAGTCAGAATCCATAGTTGTAAAGATTGTAAAGTGATGTATTAAAACAAAGAATTTATTTGTTCCATAATAGAGGCTAAATCGTCTCATATGATTATTTATAATCATTATATGATAGTATCATATAAGGTGATGTGACATTTTAATTTTAACTTGTAAGTGCGCCCGACATACATATTACAAGTGATGAAATTGATGTCTCAAGTCTAGAGACTTTCTAATTGTTTGGACAAAAATTCTAATTATGGTTTATTAGAACTAAACCGGTTTTTATTTTTAATAAAAACGATCCGTCCATGCGGACAATGTAAATCAAATAGCTGATTGGATTATGAATTTGAATTCAAATTCAAATAATTATCCTTAATGCTGTTGATGGGATCCTTAATGTGGATCAGTTTTATTTTGTCATTCAACTCTCAAGATTTATTACATTTGGTTTCCGTTTCAAAACCATTCCCCACGCTGCTTCTTTATTAATGTCATTAATTGTATAAGGAGGCTACTGAATGTTTTTTTTTAAATAGTCCTTGTTATGTAAAGGCTAATAGTATAAGGAGAACCACTCCTTTTTTCTCTTTTAAGGCACAAAACAAAACAAAGGAGAAATACACTCGTTTGTAACTTTGCTTTCAGCAACAAGAATTATCATATTTTATATCTTCTACGAGAGCAAAGGGATCTTTTCTTTTTGAGTTTCTCTGTTACTCGGCAAATTTGGCAACAATTGAAGGTTTCAGTCAAGGTAGCTACAAGTCTGGAACGTGGTAGGATTATCCTGGGAGCGAGCTAGCCAGACTCGTCTGAATAGCTATCGGGATACGGGGGCTATCTTTCTTCAAGGCCAGTCCGTTTTAACGGGCGATCCTGTGATAAGGTTTTCTTATCTTTTCTCTTTATTTATTTTAATTTATTCTAATTATTATTTTTATCTGTTCTTGCATTTGATGGTTTGTCTGGTGATTTGTTTAAACTCGGGATTTTTATCTAGTTAAACTCGCATTTTTTAATTCATTTTTCTAACAATCTTGAAGAAAGATATTATTTCTCGAGTTTTAGAAAAATCCAAAAATGGCAAACTTGGAAAATGCAGTTATTTTCGAAAATGTTGTTGTTGAGAATGATGTGAATGATATCCCTCAAAATAATGTTAATTCTGTGTCTGTGACTAATTGTGGAGACACATCTAAGTATGTTGCTACGGGCTTGCACAGGGTTGATTTAATCGAAGTGCCGGAAAAAATTTTCTGGGCATTTTTTCAAGCGTTGGCAACAACGCATGAAAATTTGGTTAATCACCAAGGGCTTGCTCTCGGTAATTATGACGGTGTGTCCCCCCATTGTTGAATCGAATCCCAAAAGTCTTGAACGCCAAGCTTCATGGCGTGAAAGGGATGAAATTGCAAAAGGCATGATTTTGTTGGGTCTCTCCAACATGTTATATGATGTCTATTGCACCCTCCACGGCACGGCTAAGGACCTTTGGGATGAGTTAGATAGGAAATATAATACTGAGGACCACGGTCTTGAAAAGTATATTGTTTCTAAATTCCTACGATTTGACATGAAAGAAGGTAAATCAGTGTTAGAACAGACACAAGAATTTGAGCTTATCTTACATTCTCTTCGTGAAGCAGATATGGAATTGCCTGAAAAATTTAAAGTGATGTCGGTCATAGAAAAATTTCCCAAATCATGGGAAGATTTTGGTATGACTTTAAAACATAAAATGAAAAAGATCACTTGGAAATCTTTGATGCATTCCACTACTGTTGAGGAGGAACATAAGAAAGCGGGTTATGTTGCGTCGGTTGAATTTCAGCCAAAGGCTCATGTGTTGACCGGGGGAAAACAGTCACAAAATTCTAAAAATAAACAACCATCATCTTTTAAACCAATAAAGGCCAAACTAAAAATTATAAAGGAACCAAAGGCGGGCACAAATGCTGGAATTGTGGACAGATGGGGCATTGGGCCAAATTATGCCCAAATAAGAAGGCTAAGGCTCAATCTGTTGGATCTTAAGTCAACATGGTGATTGGAGTAACTAGTTCTGATGGGTATGTTTCTTTTAACCCTCAAGTTTTCACTATTTATAATTCCAATGAGTGGCTAATAGATACAGGAGCGAATGTGCATGTATGTGCTGATAAATCGCTCTTTGTTTCTTATTAGCCTGCGGTTGGAAGAACAGTGATAATGGGGAACACAAGTGCTGCAAGTGTGCAAGGAATTGGAAAAGTAGAAATAAAATTTTCTTTGGGGAAAATTATGTCCTTGCATGGGGTGCATCATGTTCCTGAAATTAGAAGGAACATTATTAGTGGTTCCATTCTTGTTAGGGAGAGTTATGAATTGTCCTTTAAATTAAATAAAGTTGAAATTTTATTTGGTGGAACTTTTATTGGCAAAGGTTACTTCTCAGATGGACTTTTTAAGATTTTGGTTGATTATTTTGAATTAAATTATGTATCTGAGAATTGTGATTCTTCTTGTTTATGGCATTGTCGTTTGGGTCATGTTAATTTAGATTCTGTAAAAAGAATGATGAATTTAAATTTAATCCGTAAGCACTCTATTGATAAAACTAAGAAATGTATGGTATGTGCTACTACTAAACAAGTAAGAAAACCTTTTCATTCAATTGATAGAAATTAAGAATTACTTGATTTAATTCATACCGACATTTGTGAGTTTAATGGAGTGCTTACTCGTGACCAAAAGAAATACTTTATCACTTTTATTGATGATTATTCTAAATATTGCTATGTGTATCTACTTAAGGGTAAAGATGAAGCTCTTGAAAAATTCTTAATTTTTAAGAATGAAATAGAGAATCAAACACGCAAGAAAATTAAAAGGTTAAGATATGATAGGGGAGGAGAATATACTTCTAATTTAGTTGTACTAGAATGCCAAAAATATGGTATAGTACATGAAGAAACACATCCTTATTCACCACAATCAAATGGGGTAGCCGAACGGAAAAATAGAACGTTTAAAGATATGATTAACAGTTTATTAGAGAATTCTGGATTACCTAAGTTTATGTGGGGGCAAGCCTTGAATACTGCATGCCATACTCTTAATAGAATTCCCATGAAACATAAAGATAAGTGTCCATTTGAACTCTTGACGGGCCGACAACCAAGTTTGAAATATTTTAAAGTGTGGGGCTGTCTTGCAAAAGTTTTAGTCCCTGAACACAAAAGAAAGAAACTTGGGCCTAAAACTGATGATGCTATTTTTATTGGTTATGTTGAACATTCTTATGCATTGAGATTTTTGGTTATTAAATCTGAAATTTCTGCCATAGATGTCAATACTATTGTAGAACTTCGTGATGTTACTTTCTTTGAAGATGTTTTTCCAATGAAAACGGGTGTGCCCCAAATTACTTCTTTTAAAAATCAAGAAACCACATTTAATTCAATTCCTGATCAAGTGGAAAAGATGACAAATGTGGGGGTAGAATCTAGTAATTCTAGTCATATTGATTTTGAATCAAATGATCTAGATGAGCCAAGAAGGACCAAACGAGCTAGGATCACTAAGGATTTTGGAAGTGATGTTATCACTTACAATATTGAGGATGATCCAATTTCCTTTAGAGATGCAATGGCCACATCCGGGGCCATTTATTGGAAGGATGTCATTAAAATTGAAATGGACTCTATTGTTCAAAATGGAACATGGGAGCTCGTTGACCTTCCTCCTGGTTGTACCACTATTGGATGTAAATGGATTTTTAAAAAGAAGTTAAAACCAGATGGAACCATTGATAAATATAAGGCCATATTAGTTGCTAAGGGTTATAAACAAAAAGAAGGTATTGATTTTTTCGATACATATGCTCATGTTGCAGGAATGACCACGATAAGAATGCTCATAGCATTGGCCTCTGTATATGGTCTTAAAATTCATCAAATGGATGTTATGACAGCTTTCCTTCATGATGACCTTGAAGAAGAAATTTATATGGATCAGCCCGAGGGATTTGTGGCAAAAGGAAATGAGAGAAAAGTTTGTAAATTAGTTAAGTCCTTATACGGACTTAAGCAAGCCCCTAAGCAATGGAACGAAAAATTTGATAAAATAATTTTTTAGCTTGGATTTACTCTTATAGATGCTGATCAAAGTGTTTATTATAAATGTAAAGGTGATATAAGCATTATTTTATGCCTATATGTTGATGATATATTATTATTTGGCACTAATGATAATATTATTTTTGAGACTAAGTCATTTTTGAAAACTAAGTTTGAAATGAAGGATATGGGGGTGGCTGAAGTAATTCTTGGGCTAAAGTTGACTAGATCAACTGAAGGCATTTCTATTTCTCAGTCACATTATATTGAAAAATTAATTGAGAAATTTGGATTTAAAAATAGTAGAATTGCTAAAACACCCTATGATCCTTCAGTAGCTTTGTATAAAAATGAAAGTGGTGTTCTTGTGTCTCAATTACGATATTCTCATATGATTGGTAGCTTGGGTTACTTAGCTAACTGTACTAGACCTGATATTGCATTTTCAGTGTCTAAACTGAGTCGGTACACTTGCGGTCCAAACAGAACTCATTGGGAGGCCTTAAATAGAGTATTTAGATACTTGAAAGGAACTATTTCCTTGTGATGGTCCCGGATAGGGTAAAAGTCTAGAGGGGGGTGAATAGACTTTTAAATCTTTTTCGACTTTTAAAAGTTTTCCCTCTAAAAGAGTTAATCTATAAACTTTTAAGAGTTTTATAGATGCACAGCGGAAGTCTTTACCTTTTATGTAATGAGTGTTTATCCACTTTCTAACTTGGAGAGTGTTTGGCTTAGTATGCTAGCAGTTGGCTTAGCAGGTGGCTAAGAGCAGGGAACTGCAGAGGCTACTGCTTAAGAATGCGGAGTATATGATGAAGGTAAGGATAGTTGACTGATGAGTGTGATAAGGCTTTTTAGTGAGTATGCTTAAGTTGAAGGAAACTATAGCTTTTTTTGAAGCAGTGGACTCGGCAGTTGGGTGAGTGTGAGGGAACTGCTGAGGCACCTGCTTGAGTTAAACGCTTATTGGGTTAAGCAAACCTTTTGGCGATGTAGTGATAATCTGGTGCTGTTTGAGATGTTTGACACGAAGTAAGTATATATGAGCAGAGGGCTCAGCAGTTGGGTGAATTCCAGGGAACTGCTGAGGCACCTGCTGTACTTAGAAAGTGAATTTCAGAGAACTAATAGAGTACTCCTTTCAAGTAATAATGGTGCACGTTAAGGGTGTGAATTTTGTCTCAAAGAGAGTGAGTAATTAAGCAGTAGGATAAGCAGTTGGGTCAATTAAGACAACTGCTTAGGATGCTGCTGGCAAACTACAATCTTTATGTGAGAAGTGTTGGGTGTGTGCTTTGTTGACTGAAATGAAATCAACACACGATATATCCTGGTTCAGAGGTGGTGTAATCCTCCTACGTCCAGTCCCACCCTCTTTCAGATGGATTTCACTAAAGTATTAAACCCAATACACTAAGTGCCAATCTAGCCTTTACAACGCTTAGGCCTAGATTGAAGGGTTTTCACGATGAGTATAGCACCACTCAAAGTTACTCAGTCCTTAGACTTTTCTCTAATGAACCAGTGGGGATCAAAAGGTACTCTATCTATCTACTTACACTGTAGGATCCGAACAACTATTCTCCTAAGTGTTTACAACAATATGTGATTTAATACAAGAAAGTTCTAACCTCCAACTAGGAACTAAACTTCTATGATGTAGCAATGAAGAGCTTGTAAACTGGAAGTTTAGTGAAGCAAGAGTCCAGGCAGAGAGTAAAGTTTAGAATAGCACTTTCTCTTTTGCTAGATATCTCGTGAATGCTTGTGAAAGAATTTCTCTCTTTGAATGCTCAAAGCTTGGTTAGAAACTTTCGTTTCAGCCTATATTTATAGGCATCTCCTTTGAATTAATCTCATCCGTTGGTTAGGATGGATTCATCTTTGACGTAGAAATTCTGACAAGGACAAATTGTACATTCGTCTTCTTGTGATGGAGCTTTAATTTGGGCTGATGTATTTGTCTTGAATAATTCACCCGATGATGTTTCTCTTCAAGAAACAGTTTCATGTGTGCGTCCCATGCCGCGGCCCCCAGTACTTGATTCGGTATTAAATACCGGTCAAGTTTTGTCTTCAATCATCCATTCGATATTACGAGCTTCGTGACATATGAGTAACTTTTGAGTCAAATAGTATTTGCCGGTAGGATTCAAATATCCTATTAAGGTAAACAAATTTTACCTTATTGCATTTTTATTTTTCCGGTAATATTTTTAGACTAAAAAATTGTACATTTAATTTGTCACGTTAATACTAGAATAAAATGAGATACAATGTGCACGTGCTAAGTATAGTGGCATCATCAAAATCTTATCAAAATTGGGTATTAACAATTTTCCCCTTTTTGATGATGCCAAAACTATACAACACAAGTAACAAACATTTTTATTGATTTTCTTTGAAGTTTTGTACATTGTTCTAATTTCTAGAGTACAGTAGTTTATAGTCAGTTTCGGACTCTAAGATCTAGCCTACTCTTGCTTGTCTTCTTCTTGTTTCTTCTTGACTTCTTCCTTGGCTTTGGCCTCTTCTGTTTTTCATCTTCCGATTTCAGCTTCTTTTTTGTAGAGTTGATTCTTCCTTTTTGTTTCTGCTCCTTTCTGTGCTGCTAGTGATCTTTTGGAGGAGGGACCTGCTTGTGTTGACTTTCCCCCCTTTTTGGCAACATCAGGGGTCTTGATGTTTTGAAGGAGATCTTGTAGTTCAGGGTCCAAAGCAACTTCTTGTTGATGTGTTCGCCTTGGTTATAGGTCGTTGACCTCGATGGATAGTCCTATTACAGTGTTGCGGAGTTCCTCTAAGCCAATCTTGACTTCTTCTTTGACCTCCTTGTCTAATTTGACCAATTTCTCAGCCGTTTCTTGCTGGCGTTGGCCGAGTTTTCGTAGTTCATCTCCCTGCTTCTGGAAGGCATCCTGAGTGGCCTTGTGTAAGTTTGTGATGTGCTTAGCAACATCTGCTCTTGTTTTGGCAATGGATTCTGAGTGCTCCACTTGCTTTGTTGTCAGTTTTTGTGAAAGATGAAGCATGGCCGGAAGCTCCTTGGTCCGCATGGTTTGGATGAACTCCTCATGCTCTTGGATTGCTTTAAAGGCCTGCTCAAGATTAGGAGGCAAAGAAATGGTAGGAAGTACCTGGGCAGAGGGCTCTGCTGCTTTGGAGGCCACTGCTAGCTCTTTTTCCCTTAGCTTCTTCAGTGATTCTACAATTTGATTTTCCAGCTCTTCATCCCTGGCTTTCAAGGCTTCAAGTTCGTTGCGAATCGCCTCCATTTGAGCTGGTTGTTTTGAGAGTTGGACGTTGAGCTGAGCTTTCTGCTCTGAGTTGAATACTTGTTGTATCATCAAATTGCTCTTTAGATGGCAGTGTACTTCAGCGAACCGCATTTCTAGCAGCCCATCAAAATGCTTCTTCATTTTGATCAGTCTCTTGTGTAGGCGAACCTCAGCATTGCTTATGAATTTTGTGGTTGCTCTTCTTTCGTTGATGAAGACCTCTGCTAGTGTTGGAGTTTCTTCTTCATCCTCATGCTGAATTTGGTTTTTGATTTCGTTTGATGTGGCAGGCTGCTCAGGTGTTGTATCTTTGTGGGGTTCCAAGTTGAGATCTATCATAGCAGTCCCCTGCCGGATAGTAGCAACCAACAGCTTCTGGGGTGCCTTAGAGGATTCCCCACCTCCTTTAGTTTCCATCCTTGATTTCTCAAGGGTTTGTCTGAGTTCTTTATCACTAGAAGAGGAGGAGTGAACGATTTTCTTACCTCTTGATCTTGGTGGTCCCTTGGGTGCGTTGTCAGCACTATCATCATCATCATCCAGATCATCATCATATGAGTCTTCGATTGCATCTTTGGCTGTGAGGTTCTTTTTCTTTAAGGCGTACACTTGGTTGATTGTGTGAAGTCTTGTAGCCTCAACCATGTCATCAGTTCCAAGCCACTCCACAACGAAGTCTTCTTCCTCTATGAAATGGGAGAAGGTGTCGGCTTGAAGAAGAATCCTTGATAGCTTCCACGATCGCCATGCTTTGACCCTTTCAAAGTCTGCATCCAATTGCTCTAAGGGAGTCATTTTGGGTGACTCCACTGCTGGTGAAGGAGGAATCTGCTCTGGCTCTGAGGGAGCCACCTGCTCTCTTATGTGAGTGGTCTTTTCAATTTGTAGGTGAGTCACCTGCTCTAGTAAGAGAGCCACATGCTCTTCTTGTTGAGTTATTCTTGGAATGTGTATGGAAAGGGGGAGAGCAGAGTTGTTGCTTCCAATTGAGGAACCGGCAGAGGCCTCAGCTTCCTCTTGAATTATGGCTAAGGGTGAGGCGACTGCTTCTTCGGGATGAAATGATGAGGCTGCCTCTTTTAGTTCTGCTTGGAGATTCCTTGTTGTTGTTCTTGGCCTCTTAGATTTGGCTTCTAGACACCCAGAGCGTGGTCTTTGAGCTAGCTTTGTTTTGATTCTTGTGAATTCCATTTGAAGGGGTTGATGAGAGTGAAGAGTGGGGTCTTCCTTTTGAATCACGGGGGCTCCTGCCTTTGAGGTTTGATGGAGGAATTTCCTCCAGATGATTTCTTCTTTGACCTTCCCTATGATGCCCTTCCTTTTGAGAATTTCTCCAATCAGGAACCCGTACCCTAGCAATTGTAGGGTACCATCTTCCTTTCTATCCTTGTGAGATTTGTTGACATATCTCACAAGTTCTTTGAAAACGTACCTGGACCAGTTGTGTGGAGTCCCAGCGATGATCGCAGACATTGCCGGTGCCCTTTGTGCATTCATTTCATCCAATATAGTTGTTCGGTTGTCAATGCATTTGTAAATGATGTCCATGAGAAGTGCATACTCTGTGACCATCAGTTTCTTCTTGACCTTGAGAGTGTTGAGGCTTTGAGCTTCTGGGAGGAACACTATTTCCTTGAAGCCTTCCTCGTCGGTTATGAGGTCCGGTACATCTGGGGCTTCATCTCCAGGAAGAGAGAGCAGTTCCCTGATATCTTCCTCTTTGATCTCCACTTCGAATCCAAGCACAATGGATTTTAGTGTCTTGGGTGTGGAATTGATGTAGAACTCTGCTACTATTTCGGGATAGTAGCAGGTGTACTGGTAGGTAGCCATTTTCATAAGCCCCGTTGTATCTAGCTTCCTTAGGATCTCCTTCATGAGATCACCGTTCTCTGCTTTTTCAATGATTTTTGGGGTGTTTAGGATTGAACCGGTGAAAATAGACTTGGCAATTTGTACGAGGGTGGCCATTTGTTCTGGGTGGTGAGTTGGAAAGGAGTATTTGAGTAAAAGTGGTGAACGCCTTTTAGAGTTATTTGAGAGCTTTAGAATAAGGTAGAAAGAGTAAGAGAAGGATTGCAATGTGAAAAGTGAGAGGAGTTTGTATGGAGGGAGTATTTATAGGCTATCGGGAACTAACCATTGGAATATAGCCGTTGGAGAATACGGCTGGCCTTTTCAGCATTAACTGTGTTCATACTGTTAGCAGGGGGCTCAATTTTGGATAAAATTTTGAAGGTTTCTGAAGATAGGAGTTTGCTTTTTGGAATCCTTGATATTAGGGGATCAATATGATGTATTTCACTTATTGAGATTCCATGTGTATTTGTCAGAAATTGAGCCAACTGCTGGCCTGAAGCAGTGCCCTGCTCCAGAGGCAGTCACCTGCTGGCAGTTACTTGCATGAAATATTGAGCCAGAATTTTTACCTCCATTCGTTTCCCTTTCTAGTTGTTTTCCTCCTTGTTGAGAGAGTATGCATTTTCTTTCTTTTTACAAGTAGCAGTGGGCTAGTGGCCAGTCGCCTGTTGAGCCCACTGCTTGCTATGATGCAGTCAACTGCTGAGCCAATTTTGTGAATTTTGACTCCTTTTGATCTTGATATCCTGATAGTGACTTATTTGGACCTTGATGTTTCATTCCTTTGATGCTTTGAGTAGCCTACCTTTAGCAGGTGCCTACTCCAGAGTACTTCACAGAAATTCCCCCTCAGCAGGTGGCTAGGAATTCCCCCTTTATTATGGAGTTATGTTCTCCCTAAATGGGTGTAGGACTATTCCTTCACTTGATCTAGATCATCTAGCATTCCAAGCTCCTATCTTAGTTCATTGAATCTGGCTTCATTCAATGGCTTGGTGAATATGTTAGCCAACTGCTTCTCGGTGGGAATGTACTCTAGCTTGATGGTCTTCTTTTCAACATGCTCTCGGATAAAGTGATGCCTGATCTCAATGTGTTTGGTTCTTGAGTGAAATACTGGATTATGATTGATAGCTATAGCACTTGTATTATCACACAAAATGCTGATTTCCTTTGTTTCTTCTCCATAATCCTCCAATTGCTGTTTCATCCATAGGATTTGAGCGCAGCAACTGCCTGCAACTATGTATTCAGCTTCAGCAGTGCTAGTAGCAATTGAATTTTGTTTCTTGCTGAACCAAGAGACAAGTCTTCCACCAATTAATTGACAGGTACCTGGTGTACTTTTTCTATCAATTTTGCATCCGGCAAAGTCAGAGTCTGAATATCCATAGAGGTCAAAACCTCCATTTGTTGGGTACCATAATCCAGAGTTAGGATTGCCTTTTAGATACCTCAATATCTTCTTTGTAGCTAGGAGATGGCTTTCTTTGGACTTTGATTGGAACCTAGCACATACACCAACTGAGTAGGATATGTCTGGCCTACTAGTGGTGAGATATAACAAGGAGCCAATTAACCCTCTATAAAGTGTAGGATCAATATCTTTGCCATCTTCATCCTGACTTAAACCTTGGGATGTATTCATGGGTATCTTTACTGTAGATTTGTTCTCAACTTTGAACTTTTTCATGAGATCTCTTGTGTATTTGGCTTGGTTGATGAAGATACCTTGAGGAGTCTGATTTACTTGTAGTCCCAGAAAATAGTTCAACTCTCCCATCATGCTCATTTCAAATTTGATTTGCATGAGAGTTGAAATTTTTTCACATAGTGCTTGATTTGAACTTTCAAAAATTATGTCATCAACATAGATTTGGACAAGTAGTATGTGGGGACCTTCTTCTATTTTAAACAGAGTTTTGTCTACTTTTCCCTTAGTGAATCCATTATTCACTAAGTATTCAGAGAGAGTGTCATACCATGCTCTTGAGGCTTGCTTGAGTCCATAAAGGGCCTTGTGTAATTTGTAGACTTGATCCTTCTCTCTATTGATTTCAAAACCAGGAGGTTGCTCCACATAGACCTCCTCTTCTAGTAGACCATTTAGGAAGGCACTTTTCACATCCATTTGATAGATTGTGAATTGCTTATGAGCAGCATAGGCCAAGAAGATTCTTATAGCTTCCAGTCTAGCAACAGGAGCAAAGGATTCATCAAAATCTATACCTTCTTCCTGCCAGTAGCCTTTGGCTACCAATCTTGCCTTATTCTTGACTATGGTGCCTTCCTCATCCATTTTGTTCCCGAATACCCATTTAGTTCCTATCACATGTTGATGATAGGGTCTGGGTACAAGCTCCCATACATTGTTTCTCTCAAACTGATTGAGTTCTTGCATGGCTTGTATCCAGTCTGAGTCAAGTAGGGCTTCTTCAACTTTCTTGGGTTCGATTTGAGAGATGAAGCATGAGAAAAGTGCTTCTCTCTGAATTGCTGATCTGGTGTGAACCCCTGTATTGATATTTCCAATGATTTGGTGAGGAGGATGTTTGCTCAACCATCTAACATCAGATGTGGTTGTTTTGGATTGAATTTGTTGTTCATCATCCTCCTCTTCTTCCTCTTCACTATCATCTGGTAGAATAGGAAGATTGGGAATGTCATGTGTGCTTGAAAGGTTGTTTTTTAGTGAGTCACCTACTGACAGTGGGCTGTCAGTTGAGTCAACTGCTGGCAGTCGGCTGCCTTTTGAGTCAACTGCCTTTCCATCCTTTTTAACACTATTATTTGGAAGGCAGCTTGGAGCCTTTCCAGTGTCCCTTGATTTTGATGACTCACCTTCATCTTTTACTTGAGCAGTGGGGTGGTTTTCAAATACCACATGTATTGATTCTTCTACCACCAGAGTTCTTTTGTTGAGAATCCGGAATGCCTTGCTAGTTGTTGAGTAGCCCAGGAAAATCCCTTCATCAGATTTGGGATCAAATGGCTTGAGATAGTCTTTTCCATTGTTTAGGATAAAGCATTTGGATCCAAACACATGGAAATGACTGACATTAGGCTTCCTTTCTTTCCATAGCTCATATGGTGTCTTTTGGTGAGTTTTATGAATAAGACTTCTATTTTGAGTGTAGCAAACAGTGTTGATTGCTTCTTCCCAAAATCTTTTGGGTAATCCAGCTGCTTCTAAGATTGTCCTTCCTGCTTCCTTGAGAGTTCGATTCCTTCTTTCAGCAACACCGTTTTGTTGAGGTGTTCTTGCTGCTGAGGTTTGATGATGGATTCCATTTTCTTCACAGTACTGAATTATGATGGAGTTGAGAAATTCAGTACCTCTATCTGACCTGATCTTCTGGATTGAGAGACTTTTCTCATTTTGAATTAGCCTCATCAATTCAGGCAGTTTCTTCTCTATTTCATTCTTCTTCTTTAAGAATATGGTCCAAGTGTATCTAGAATAATCATCAACTACAACCAGGGTGTACCTTCTACCACTTAAGCTTGTTGGTTCAACTGGTCCAAACAAGTCAAGGTGTAGTAGGCTTAAGGGCCTAGTTGATGATTCCACTTCTTTTGATTTGAATGATACCTTGGTTTGTTTCCCTTTTTGACAAGCATCACAGAGGTGGTCCTTTTTGAAGTTGATTTCAGGAAGTCCTTTCAGTAAGCCTTTTCTGGACAGTTTGTTGATTGTTTTGAAGATTAGATGGCTTAATTTGTTGTGTCATTCCCAACTTAAGTTTGAATCTGCCTTTGTTACTAAGCAGATTCCTTCCTTTGCAGAGCTCCGATCAACAATGTACATGTCCTTCTTCCTTCTACCAGTGAGCACAATTTTGTCATTTTTGACATCTCTGATTAAGCAGATGTCTTTGGAGAATGTAACATTATAGCCATTGTCACATAACTGGCTTGTGCTTATAAGATTGAACTTTAAACCCTTAAGATAGGATATGTTTTGCATTGTAAGTACATTAATTGATAAGTCTCTAGCTCCTTTGGTTTCTCCTTGTTTTTCCACATTCCCAAATGTTACCTTGGGTCCTTCCCTTGCTGTATAGTTTGACAGGAGCCACATGCTGCCCGTCATGTGCCTGGAGCAGCCTGAATCTATGAACCATGTTTGTGTTTCAACTGCTCCAGCACCTTCCTATATAAATTAATGTTGAGCAATAGCCCACAGGTTAGTGGGCGACTTCCCTTGTACAAGTTTAGGCATCCATGACCATCTAGAACCATTGAGTTCTAAGCAGATTGGTCTATATCCATTTGAGGTGTTGTAATCAAACGGAATGGCTATATACTTGTTAATCCTTTTTCTCCTTGAGGTGAGAAGTGGATTATTTATTTGAGGAGACTGTGTTGGTCCCGGTTGTACTGGATACAGTCTAGAGGGGGGTGAATAGACTGTATTGGTTTTTAACTTTTTCAAGCTAAGTACCAAATTTAACAGAATAGCTTGTTCTGTTGGCAGAACAGACTGGCAGCGGATGGGTTTCTGGTAGGGAGTTCTGTTAGTAGCCTCAGAGAAGCAAAGGCAGTAGGCCTTCTGTTAACTCACAAGACAAGTTCTGTTGAACACAGATACCAAGTCCTTGGAGTTAAGCAGTTCAAATAAAAGCAATAAATAAAATGCAGTAAGTAAATGACACCAGGGCTTTTTATAGTGGTTCAAGGAACAACTTGTTCCTCTAGTCCACTGTTCCACTAAGCTTGTAAAAACGACCGTTTACAACGCCTTAGCCCTATCACTTAAGAAGCTCTCCACGTCTTCTTCAAGTGTAGGTGTCTTCTTGGATGCACTTCTGGCTTCCCTAAGACTGGTCCTTTCACTGAGCTTTCCTGGAAGTATCACCACTTCACTGCTCCAGGTACTTGGACGTCCTTCTTGTGAAAGAAGAGGTTCTGTTGAGAACAGGGGTTCCTCCAACTTGCTTCGTTACAAAATATTTGTATGTGAAGAGCTTGAAAAGTTGAAGAACACTTGGAACTTTGCTTGAGTTGGAAGTAAGGATCTTTCCAACGTCTGCCTTCTCTTGTAGAAGATAATGAAGATTTAATCTCAATGAGGCTTTTTGCATTTTTAGCGTTTGAATATCTTGTATGTGCACTGTGGTAGCAAAGTAATCCGGTTGTTCTTCGTAGTGTATCTTTTATACTGAGGTTGTCTTCCCGTTGGAGGAGAAGGAGGACAACTGCATTAAATGAGCGAGCAGTTGACTTGACCAGTAGGACCCGGTAAAGTTGGCAGGTTACTATTTTGGGATAAAGTTATCCTGACATTGCGGCCAATCATCTCCAATTACTCTACAGAGTATGGAAGGCATTAAATGTGCATTTAATGCGCGTACTGTAGCTTTTCCGTTCAAGACTCCTAGCCGTTGAAGGAATCTTTCAGTTGGTTTACCGGTTTGGTGAAATTCTTCTAAGTGTCAGGCCTTCTGGTGTCTTTAGCAGAGAGTTGATCAGAGAAGGTCTTGAGCACTTCTGTTGAAGAAATATCCAACAGAGAACCAGGAGGGTTTCTGTCCGAGTAAAGGCTAACAGAGACCCTGAGGTCTTCTGTTCTGAAGCAGAGAGCCAAAGGTCTTCTGTTCACTCAGAGCCTTATCAAGGATCCTCTGACGGGGGGTCTTCTGTTCTGGAGGCCTTCTGCTCTTGAGGCCTTCTGCTCTTGAGGCCTTCTGCCAGTCGATTATACTAAAGAACTTTTACAAGGAAAATTCTAATACATTAAGTCTAAAGAGGGGTACTCTAAACTCCTAATTAATATAGCATCATCAAAATCTAATTACAAATATTCCTTACAATTTCCCCCTTTTGATGATGCCAAAACCCTTTAACTATTTCCAGAGAAGTGCCTTCACCATAAAGAATTAAAGTTTTAAAGCTTTCATTAAAATCTTGGTGGGCAACTTGGCATAGGAAAATAGTAAGAGTACAGTAAATTCAGATAGCAGATAATAAATTAAAGAGCAAACAAACACAAATAAAAAGCAAAGAGACAGGAATTGAGGAATAGCCTTACAAAGTGAAAGGCAGAGATGTGATTTTATTAGATACAGTTTACAGAAAAGATTTCTTACACATTCTCCATAGTAGCTGCTTGCAGAGCTTCATCCTCCAGTCTTTGAAGCCTTAGCAGTTCTTCATTGATTTTTGCTCTGATCTGAGATAGGTTACCAGAGCTTTGATAGGACGCCCAGATAGGAGATAGCTTGCAATCCAAGTAGCTAAGTACTCCTTCATGAATTGTCTTGCCAGGGACAACATTCTTCTGGTACCAATCTTCTGCTTCTTCTAGGGATCCCCCATGTCTGACTCGTACAAAACCATCATTATCTAAGAAGAGGTTCTGTTGCTGTGTGAGAGTCATTTTCATTTTCATTTCTTCAAAAAGGGGGAAGAGGACCCCCAATAGACAAAACCATCCTTATCAATTTTCTGGGATCCACCCAATCTCCAATCAGTAAAACTAAGGATCTTTTTTTCTTGGTGCCCTTCTTAACTGGAGATGGGGGTCTGGGTATACCTATTGCTCTCTTTTTCTGTATGGCAGCTTCAAAGTAGGGTGCAGGGTCAACAATTGGTTCAGCAGAGGAGGATGCTCTTGCAGAGGCTCTAGTGGACCGAGGCTTAGTCTATTGAGGGTCCTCTTCCCCCTTTTTGGCATCATGGAGGTCCTCTAGCATGAGGCTGATCTTCTGGAATTCTCAGGCCTGTGAGGTAGCTATCTGCTCAAGGGCCTCTGGTAGAGTCTGGGTGACAGAAGTGAGACCTTCTATCAGCCCTTGCTGCTTCTGGATAGCAGAGAAGATATCCTTGTTGTTGGCTTCTAGCAGGACCATCTTCTGGTATCTGTCTCTGTCAGCAGAGAGGAGATGTTGAGCTTGATCTTGGTGGACTCTGCACATTTCTTCTATGGAAAGCAGTTGCTTCTTAGTCTTGTGGTCAGATCGTTGCAGTGTCTCAAGATTCTCAGATATGGTGCTGATGGCCTTGATCCAGCATGGTTTGATGAAAAATAGAGAGCGTCTTGTGAATACTGTCCACTTCTGTTGACAGTGCATCTGTTCTGGCAGAGGATGAGGCCATGAAATTATGGAGGGATTCTATGAGATTGGCGAAGCGGTCTGAGATGAACTGCATCCCAGAGTTGAGGTTATCATTCACATGGGAAAGGTGATCGAACTGTTTGTCATTGATCTAGATCAGTTTGTCCATTCCTTCCAGGACTTGACCACCAAACACTTCTGCAGTTTCAACAAACCTATTGAAAGGGATTTGTGGTTCTGATCCTTCAGGTTCTGGCGTTCCCAGTCCTCTGGACCTGTGCATAGGAGGCCTTCTGGTCTGTTGCAGAGAGGGTTTCTGAGGAGAGGGTTCTCTGGTAGGAGTTGGTTGACGTTTAGAAGTGAGATCTCCGGAAAGAGAGGATGAAAGGAAACCATCATTCTCACTATCAGACGAGAGAATACGATGTAGAGGCTGTCTCTTGGGAGTAGATGCAGCAGAATGCAGAGAGGTTCTGGGAGAATTTGCTGCAGGAGAGGGTGAGGGGGTATTTTGTGGGGAAGTTGATTTCTGTGGTGGGAGGGAATTCTGGTGCTGGGGTGTAGGTTGGGGAGAAGGGATTTTTTGTTGAGGGGAGGCATTCTGTTGTGGAGGAGATGGTGGAGGTGAGGGGGAGCGGTTTCTGATTAGGATTAGTTCTTTGCAGGTGGAGGGTGATTTGGTTTTCTTATTTGATGAGTGAGGAGAGGTTGGGGTTTTCTGTTCTGTTGTGTTTGGTTGAGGGTTCTCTGTAGAAAGGGTTTCTGTTGGGATGAAAAGAGAGGGGATTTGGGGTTCTGTTGAGATATGAGCAGAAGAGGTTGGAGAGATTACCTCAAGTACATTTTCTTCGACCAGAGATGCTCTCCACTCTTTGATTAGCTCCATCATAGCATGCCCTTCTGTCTTAGGTACAGAGGGTTCTCCTGGTGTAGAGTGAGGTTGCACAGACTCATTCGCCTTTTGGGCAAATAGCCATTCTTCAAAGGCTTCTATCTCTCCATCTTCCAGGGGCTTGATTGTCTCCTCTGAAGATGAGGATATGAGAACAGCCTTTCCCTTGTAACTTGCCTTCTTCTTCTCGAGGACAGAATGGAGGAAATTGAGGGCAAAGCACTTGGAGACATCATCAGTGCCCACCCACTTCAGTATGGCCTCTTCTTTAGGCTCAGAGTGGTCAAATAATTGGATGATCTTATGAAAGGGTCCCATCCTCCATCTTCTCCATTCCAGTACACGAGCAAACTGTCTATCCAGTAAGGACAAATACCCTTCTTTGCCTGTACTGGGGTGCTCTGTTGATGTTGGCACCCTATTCTGTTCTGGAGTGGCAACAGAAGTGGGGTTCTCTGGTTCCCCCTGAATGTCTGCTACCTTCTCAGACACTGTAATTAAAGGTTGGGAAAAGGAGCAAATAAGGCCACGTACTAACCAAAAAAGGTCAAATAAGGCCTTATTTATGAGGCTCTGTCCGGCCTTCGCCATTTGGGGTGGTTCTCGGTGGAATTTTTTGATTAATTTTTTGACCATCTTATTCATTAAGTCTAGTTTGCTCATACCAAATTTCAGATAAAATTTAATCGAGAAGGCATTCAAATGAATTCTTGAAGATAACTGCGCTTTTAACTGCGCAATTATCTTCAAGAATTCATTTGAATGGATTCCCGATTGAAGTTTTAGCTTAAATTTGGTATGAGTAAACTAGACTTACGGAATAAGATGCTCAAAAAATGTCATCAAAAAATTCCACCGAGAACCAACCCAAATGGCGAAGGCCGGACAGAGTCTCATAAATAAGGCCTTATTTGACCTTTTTTTGTTAGTATGTGGCCTTATTTTCCCTTAAAGGTTTGATAACCTTCTTCTTAGTTTTTGTGGTTCTCTTCCTCTTATGTGTAGCCTTCATGGGTGGAGGAGGTGCAACTTGTTGTGTTTTCTTCTCCCTTTTCTTCTTCTTCTCCACAGAAAGTGCTTCAGAGAGAGGTTTCTGGACCTTGTCTCCTTGTTGTCTCTTGTTATCAAGCTGAAGCTGTCTCTTAAGCTCTGCCTTGATAGCAATTTCTCTATTTGGAGATGCAGAAAGAAAGATTACCTTTGTGTGATCCAGAGGTATGGTCTTCCTTAAGGTAACACCTTGATTGAGAAGAAGTTCAGAGATGAGCAACCCATGGCCTAACTTCCCAGAATATAGGCCTGTCTTGGGGTTCTTCTTTTTTATGAACTCAATCAGGGACCGTACCATAACTTGTCCCCAGTTGACGTTTACTCCATGATGTACTGCATAGAGGGCCTTGGCATTTGCGGTAGTGACATCATCAGTGGAGGTATACTTGCACCATAAACATTTGTGGAAAATGTTAATGAGCAGCTCAAAATCCTTCTTGAGCAGGTGTTTCTTGATGTTCACTTTTTCCACTTCTTCACCTTTTCTGCAGTAGTTCCTTTTGAATTCAGGAACAGTGATGTCAGCTTCCTCTAGATCAAATAGAGAGGCCCTGCCTTCCTCTAGTTGAATGTCAAAAATTTTGTTGATGACGTCAGCATCAACCAGTATCTCTTCTGCTTGGACTCTAGAGGTGATGGATTCATCTTTGTAGGACGCGTTGAGGTAGAATTCAACAGTATCTACGTTGTTGTAGACTTCATAAGTGTAGGAGATGACCTTGCTTAGTTGGCATTCTGTCAGTCTGTCAATGATGTTGGTCATTCTTTCTCCTTTTTCTGCAAATCTGGGTAGTACTTCCAGTTCGCACTTCATCCCTGTCAACACATTCTTGAGCAGGGTTGCTTTTTGTTCCTTGGAGAGGTCGGTGAAGTTCAAGAAAGCCATAGCCGGATTTAGCGGTTGGGAGTTTTTAGAGAGATAAGGATTCGAAAGCTTGAGAGTAATGAAAGCAGTAGCGGTTTAGGTTGAAATGAGGAGAATATATGGGTACGGGTTAGTGGACGTTTGAGATTATTTGCAGTTCCAAGGTACCAATAAATGAAAATGGGGGCGCAGTAAATATTTTGCGATTGTTATACTGTTTAAGGGTAAAAGGGTAAAAGACCTTTAATAAGTTACTAGGTCACCCGGTTTCTCAAAAATATTTCAAGTCCACAACCTTCTGTTACAGAAAAGGGTTTCTGAGGGTAGCATATCTGTTGCTGAGGTGTTCTGTCAGGAACGGAGGTTCTCTATTCAGGATAGAGAACAGAAGGGGTCAGCAGTAGGTGTTCTGTCCAGAGTAGGGAACAGAAGGGGTTCACAACAGGTATTCTGTTAGCAGAGAGTATGCAACAGAGGGCCTTCCTTTTCAACTTTCTCTTGGAATTTCATCCATCATTCCCAATTCCTCTCTCAGCTTGTTGAATCTAGCCTCAGGCAGAGGCTTTGTCAGAATGTCTGCAAGCTGGTCTTCTGTTGGCACATGCTCCATGCATATGTGCTTCTTTTCAGCATGATCTCTGATGAAGTGATGTCTGATCTCAATGTGCTTTGTCCTGGAGTGAAGAACTGGATTCTGAGTGATGGCAATGGCACTGGTGTTGTCACATAGCAGTTTGATCTCCTTTGCTTGAATGCCATAGTCCTTCAGCTGTTACTTCATCCAGAGTAGCTGAGCACAACAACTCCCAGCTGCAATGTATTCAGCTTCTGCTGTACTGGTTGAGATTGAATTCTGCTTCTTGCTAAACCAGGAAACAAGCCTTCCTCCTAGCATTTGACAGTGACCAGAGGTGCTCTTCCTATCTAATCTGCAACCTGCAAAATCTGAGTCAGAGTAACCAATTAGTTCAAAGTTACCTCCCTTTGGATACCATAGGCCTGCATTTGGATTCCCTTTGATATATCTGATGATTCTTTTTGCAGCACTAAGATGGCTCTCCTTGGGCTTTGATTGGTATCTGGCATAGATTCCAACAGAGAATGAGATATCTGGTCTGCTTGCAGTCAGATACAGCAGAGATCCTATGATTCCTCTGTAGGTAGTTGCATCGACATCCTTTCCTTCATCATCCGGACCAATTCTTTGTGAGGTATTCATGGGAATCTTCACTAAGGATTTGTCTTCCACTCCAAACTTCTTGATCAGGTCTCTGGTATACTTCCCTTGATTGATAAAGATTCCTTCTGGACTTGTTTGACTTGTAGTCCTAGGAAGTAGCTGAGTTCTCCCATCATACTCATTTCAAATTGACTCTGCATTACTTGAGAGAATTTCTTGCACAGTTCTGAATTAGTACTACCAAATATAATATCATCAACATATATTTGTACTAACAGAATATGATTAGCAACAGAGATTTGAAAAAGAGTTTTGTCAACCTTTCCCTTAGTAAACCCATGGTTCACTAGGAATAGGGACAATGTGTCATACCATGCTCTGGGAGCTTGCTTAAGACCATAGAGGGCCTTTTTAAGCTTGTAGACACAGGAGGAGTGAGTAGGAATGACAAAACCTGGTGGTTGTTCCACATAAACTTCTTCTTCAAGATCTCCATTCAGAAATGTACTCTTGACATCCATCTGGTAGACCTTGATGTTGTTGTAGGCAGCATAGGCTAGAAATATTCTGATGGCTTCCAGTCTGGCAACTGGTGCAAAAGTCTCATCAAAATTTATTCCTTCTTCTTGGCAATAACCCTTAGCTACCAGCCTTGCTTTATTCCTTACAATGTTGCCATCTTCATCAGCTTTGTTCTTGAATACCCATTTTGTTCCAATGACATTCTGGTGCTTTGGCCTAGGAACAAGTTCCCATACTTTGTTCCTTTCGAATTGAGTAAGCTCTTCTTGCATTGCATTGATCCAATCTGAGTCTGCAAGAGCTTCTTCTACAGTCATGGATTCCATCTGAGATATATAGCAGGCAAGCATTGCTTCTCTCCTTGTTGATGTTGATTTGGTCTGCACACCACTTCTGATAGGTCCAATTACTTGATTAGGGGGATGGTCTCTTAACCATGTCGGATCAGGTTCTGTTAGTTGCTGTCTGGGTCTCTCTGGTTCTTCATCTTTTGAGTCTTCATCTTCATTCAACAGAAGGGGGTTTGGTGCAGGTGTTGGAAATGCAGGGTTATCTGCTACCTCTTCTGTTGGTTCTGGTGTTCTATCTTCTATGTTGACTCCTTTGAGGATCTCTGTTACTTCTTTAACAGAGGTGCTATTATCAAACTTCACATGTATAGACTCTTCAACATGTAGAGTCCTTCTGTTGAGTATTCTATAGGCTTTATTGGTGTTTGAATAGCCTATAAAGATACCTTCATCAGCTTTCTCTTGAAAGACTTTCAGATGCTCCTTTCCATTGTTAAGGATGTAGCATTTGCATCCAAACACATGAAAGTAACTGATGTTGGGTTTCCTTCCTTTCCAGAGTTCATAAGGGGTCTTCTGGTGATTCTTGTTGATCATGCTTCTGTTCTGGGTATAGCATGCAGTGTTGATTGCTTCAGCCCAGTATCTCATAGGTAGTCTAGATTCTGCAATCATTGTCCTTGCAGCTTCTTTTAATGTTCTGTTCCTTCTTTCTGCTACGCCATTCTGTTGAGGGGTTCTGGCGGCAGAGAGTTGATGAAAGTTTCCATTTTGATCACAGAAGTCCTTTATGACTTGGTTGACAAATTCAGTTCCTCTGTCATACCTGATTGTCTTAACCTTCAAGTTCTTCTCAGTCTGAAGTTGCTTTAACAGAGATGGCAACTTCTGAAGAGTTTCATTTGACAGAAAGATAGTCCATGTATATCTGGAATAGTCATCAACCATGACTAGGGTGTATTTCTTGCCACCAACACTTGAGGTCTCAACAGGTCCAAATAAATCCATGTGGATCAGATTTAAAGGACTTGTAGAAAGATCTACAGCAATAGGTTTGAAAGAGTTCTTCTGTTGTTTTCCCTTCTGGCATGCACTGCAGAGGGTCTCTTTCTTGTAAACTATATCTGGCAGTCCATCAACAATGTGTTCTCTTGCCAGTTTGTTGATTGTTTTGAAGTTCAAATGGCTAAGCTTCTTGTGCCAGTCCCAGCTTAGTTTTGAATCTCCCTTGGCTATCAGGCAAACTCCATCCTTTGCAGTGTTCCAATCAACCACATAGATATTCTTCTTCCTCGATGCTGTAAGAACCACTTCTTTTGTTGTCTCATGCTTCACATAGCAGAAGTCCTTAGTGAATTCAACAGTGTAGCCTTTGTCACAGAATTGGCTAGCACTTAGCAAGTTGAACTTCAGACCTTTAACATATGAGACATCATCAATGACTATCTGGTTCTTGATCAGCTTCCCTCTTCCTTTTGTTTGACCTTCTTTGTCATTACCTCCAAAGGTAACTCTAGGTCCTTTGCATTTCTGGAACTCAGTTAGGCAACTTCTGTCACCTGTCATGTGTCTGGAGCATCCACTATCAATAAACCATTCTTGCTCTGAGATAGCTCCAGCACACAGTTCCTGCAAGATAAAAAGAAAGATTTAGGTACCCAAGCAATGTTGGGTCCTGGGGGGTCATGGAGTCTGGGTAGTTGGTACCATTTTGGTCTCATCAGGTGAAATCTTGGTGGATGGTACCCATTGTCCACCTGGTAGTTATAGTAAACCGAAGTGTGATTCACTTTGGGCAGATGCTTGTGAGGGTCATGCTTCCTGTTTACATACTTTTGCATAGCTTTCTTTGTTGGAAAGAAGTCCCATATACTATCAAGAGCAGAGGGGCGGTTAACTTTGGGCTTCTGAAGTTGACCAGCCAATCTCTTCTGCCTAAAGTTAACTCTCTCTTGATATCTACCCTTCTGGTGGTCATTTCTTGCACGGTTATCATGAGGTTGTCTGTCAATGAATGGTCTTTTATTTTTGTTATTCTGAAAACCCTTTCTGTTGTTAGGTTTTCTGTTAGGTTCATTATTTTTCAAAAAGGGTTTCTGTTGAACCTTTATCTTCCCCTTTTCTGGTCTGACTTCCTCATGAACAACCTTGGTGCCAGATACACCAGCTTGGCAGATGGGGTTAGAGATCAGTGGCATTATGACCTTATCTGCCTTAGCAACACTGGTGCTAGGCATTACAGAAGGCTCACTTGATTCTGTTGAGCCATAACCAAGACCAAAGCCAGTGCCAATTTGTTGATCAAGTAAAATCTTTTCCATGGAAGACTGTGCCTTCTGGTAAGCTTTGTACTTAATCTCAAGAGGCTCAATTTCTCTTATTCTCTTGAGAAGAGAAACATTTTCAGTTTCCAGCCGATCTCTCTCCTTAATTAGAAGATTGATTTTGATCTCAACCTCCTTTTTTAAGTCAAGAATTTCAGCCTTCAGCTTAGTGTTTTCTTCTGTGACAGAGGAATAAGTGGCTTGGATGGCCTTAAACTCTTCCCAAAATTCTGACATTGAATCAGAATCAAAAGCTAAGCCTACCGAAGAAAAACTAGATGCAGAAGTAGAGGTTACCTCATCATCAGAATGAGCCATGAGGCATAGGTCTTCTGTCTCAGTATCAAGGCAACAGAAGGCCTCATCAGAGTCAGAGTCAGAACTGGATTCTGTCTCAGACAGAGGATCTTTCTCAAGCTATTCTGTTACGAGTGCTTTCCTTCTTCTGGAATTATCTTCATACTTCTTCTTTTCTCCATCATGCCCTTGTTTCTTGGACACTCTTGGATGTGGACACTCTGCCTTGAAATGTCCAGGTTGTCTGTAGTTGTAACAGAGAAGCTCACCACTGCTCTCTGTTGTTTTGACCTTCTGGAATGGCTTTCTGCTAAAAGATGGACTTCTTCCATCTTTGGGATTCTTCATAAACTTCTTGAATCTCCTAGCAAAAGCAGCCATATATTCGTCAGATAAAAGTACTGAGGGGTCAAAATCATTTACCTTTGATGTGCTGGCAGTGAGGGCTGTAGTGGTCCTCTCTTCTGGTACATCTTCTTTTTCTTCAATCATTTCAAACTCATGAGCTTTGAGATCTGAAATGAGTTTATCAGTGGGATAAGTCTTCACATCCTTGCTGGCTTGGACAACAACCACCTTCATCTTCCATGCTGAGGGCAGTCCCCTCAACACCTTGAGGTTGATCTCCTTGGTGGTGAGTTCCTTGCCAAGCTCAGAAATCTCTCCAGTGAGAGTGAGGAGCCTGTCATACATCTTGGAGATGCTTTCACCAGGAAGAAGCTTGAAGTCATCAAACTTCTTGTTGGCTATTGTCAGCTTGTTGTCCTTCTCTTGCTCATCACCAGCTCCAATGAGCTCAAGAGTATCCCAGATTTCCTTTGCAGTCTTGCACTTCTTTATCCTGTTGAAGTACCTATCATCGATGGACTTGTAAAGAATGTCTTTAGAAATGTTGTCCAGATTGTACTTCCTTCTTTCTTCAGTAGTCCACTCAGATTTGGCCTTATTGATCATCTGAGGTCTGGTGTTATCAATAGCATGTTCAGGGTTGACCTTCCGGAAGCTTGTGAAGGGCCCAATGTCAAGTACTTCCCACATCTCATCATGCAGTGCACAGAGATGTGCCTTCATTCGGATCCTCCAGTCATCAAACTTGAGATCTGAGAACATAAGATTATTGGAAAGGGAGTGATCCATTATATCAGATTAAAAATGAGGTAAAACAGAAAAACAAGTGGATCTTTGTTCTGCTAATAACCTAAGAGATTATTAGAACAAGGAGGCTCTGATACCACTTGTTGGTCCCGGTTGTACTGGATACAGTCTAGAGAGGGGTGAATAGACTGTATTTGTTTTTAAATTTTTCAAGCTAAGTACCAAATTTAACAGAATAGCATGTTCTGTTGGCAGAACAGACTGACAGCGGATGGGTTTCTGGTAGGGAGTTCTGTTAGTAGCCTCAGAGAAGCAAAGGCAGTAGGCCTTCTGTTAACTCACAAGATAAGTTCTGCTGAACACAGATACCAAGTCTTTGGAGTTAAGCAGTTCAAATAAAAGCAATAAATAAAATGCAGTAAGTAAATGACACTAGGGCTTTTTATAGTGGTTCAAGGAACAACTTGTTCCTCTAGTCCACTGTTCCACTAAGCTTGTAAAAACGACCGTTTACAACGCCTTAGCTTTATCACTTAAGAAGCTCTCCACGTATTCTTCAAGTGTAGATGTCTTCTTGGATGCACTTCTGGCTTCCCTAAGACTGGTCCTTTCACTGAGCTTTCCTGGAAGTATCACCACTACACTGCTCCAGGTACTTGGACGTTCTTCTGTTGAGAACAGGGGTTCCTCCAACTTGCTTCGTTACAAAAGATTTGTATGTGAAGAGCTTGAAGAGTTGAAGAACACTTGGAACTTTGCTTGAGTTGGAAGTAAGGATCTTTCCAACGTCTGCCTTCTCTTGTATAAGATAATGAAGATTTAATCTCAAGGAGGCTTTTTGCGTTTTTAGCGCTTGAATATCTTGTATGTGCACTGTGGTAGCAAAGTTATCCGGTTGTTCTTCGTAGTGTATCTTTTATACTGAGGTTGTTTTCCCGTTGGAGGAGAAGGAGGACAACTGCATTAAATGAGCGAGCAGTTGACTTGACCAGTAGGACCCGGTAAAGTTGGCGGGTTACTATTTTCGGATAAAGTTATCCTGACATTGCGGCCAATCATCTGCAATTACTCTACAGAGTATGGAAGGCATTAAATGTGCATTTAATGCACGCACTGTAGCTTTTCCGTTCAAGACTCCTAGCCGTTGAAGGAATCTTTCAGTTGGTTTACCGGTTTGGTGAAATTCTTCTAAGTGTCAGGCCTTCTTGTGTCTTTAGCAGAGAGTTGATCAGAGAAGGTCTTGAGCACTTCTGTTGAAGAAATATCCAACAGAGAACCAGGAGGGTTTCTGTCTGAGTAAAGGCTAACAGAGACCCTGAGGTCTTCTGTTCTGAAGCAGAGAGCCAAAGGTCTTCTGTTCACTCAAAGCCTTATCAAGGATCCTCTGACAGGGGGTCTTCTGTTCTGGAGGCCTTCTGCTCTTGAGGCCTTCTGCTCTTGAGGCCTTCTGCCAGTCGATTATACTAAAGAACTTTTACAAGGAAAATTCTAATACATTAAGTCTAAAGAGGTACTCTAAACTCCTAATTAATATAGCATCATCAAAATCTAATTACAAATATTCCTTACAGTCTGCTTGGTATTTTGGCTGTGGTTGGTCTTATTGATTGGTTGCCAACAGGTTCTTTGGTTTAGATGGTGAGGAGGTGTTGATTTATACAGGTGTTTGGATTTTGGTTTAGGAGCAGGTTGGTTCCTTCTTTTGGGAACTTTTGGGGATGATTTATTTTGTAGGTTGGCTTTCTTGTGTATGAACTATGGCTTGTAGATGTACATTTTTGATTGAGTCTGGTGGGGGATGAGTAACCAAGACCTCTTCTCTTCCTATTTAGAGTAACTTCAGCAGTAGGGTGAGAATTTTTACTATTTGTGCTGGAGTTTCTCAGCTCTTTGTTCTCTTTTTCTAAGACATCATTTTTCCTTAAGGCATCTAGTAATTTGGAATGAATGGTGTTAGTCCCTGTTTCTGTAACAGCAATGAATAATCGATCTAACAAGGAAGATTAAACGTAAAGATGAACACAGAATGAATCAGCGTAAAAACCTTCTTTGATAAACCGTGGAACGTACAGCAGAATGATAAGCGTAAGGCTATGAAATAATAAGTACGACGTTCAGCCTTTTCCTAAACCTCGGCTCCCTTTTTATAGGCGAGGTTTAGGTTAGGCGTAACAGGCTTTTGGCCTGTTTAAATGGGCCTAACACTTGGCCTGATTTCTATCTAATTTATGCACTATTTAAATACAAGGATTAAATATAAAGCTAATCTATGACCAACTTGATTCACAATAAAATATCTCCAACAATCTCCCCCTTTGTGATCAAGTGTCATTCTCTTATTGCTTCTGTGATTTGAAGTAGTGCTTCCTTAATCCAAGTGCATGTTCATATTGTCTTAGCATATTTCTCTTTTCGAGGCGATCGTCAATGGCCTTTAAAATTGTCTCCACAGTAGAGTGTTCCTTTTGAACATAAGACGATGCCTCTTGAAGATTTTCTTCCAGCTTTGCTTTCATCTGTAGAATCTGCTCTCTGATTATCTTCAGTGTTCCGTCGCAGTATTTCTCGATTTCACTGACTACCATCAGACGCTTTTCGTTCTTGTGGTTCAGGTAGGTGACTGCTGGCGGTTTGAAGAAGATGTGATAGGCTGGGAAATCTTCAAGTTCTGGACCATACAGTTTTGGCTTTGTCAGGTTTGTCTTCTTTAGATTGCATTCAATAGCCATTTGTAGGTCATGTGAGGAGTGTACTCGGATCTGTCTAAGCATGAATCTCTTGATAGCTGCGAGGCCTTCGTTGTATACTATGTTTTGCCTGACTGGAAGGTATCTGTAGGCCATGAGCATTTGGTAGATGTCATCCGGTTTCAGCATGATGAAGTCGTTCTCTTGACAAGTGAATTCGCTCCCATCGGTGCGTTGAAGTCTGAAAGTGTAGAATGTTACTCCATGATAGTCTTCAGCTTTCACTTGTAGAATTTGATGAATCGGGAGAATATTCGACTTCAGATCTTGTTCCATCAGTTCTCTCTGTGTACCGGTTGACCTTTGCAGCAACATATGCAGATGACCTCCAGCCTGTTTTCCTTTCAAGTGTGTAAGGCCTCTTAGCTTCAGTTCGTTCAGTGGCTTGACTTTGTCTGGTCTACGCCAGATATGCTCTCTGATTTCTTCTTGGAAGGGGGCTTTGATTCGAACGTTGTCCCAGGGTTTCTCTGTCTTGGGAAGTCTTCCTGCTGATTGTCTTACGACTGATTTAAGAGCTTTCTGGGATTCCTTGTAGTTCTCCCCTTCCTTGCGTTCATCGTCCTCGAGCCTAATGATATCTTCAGAGCATTTGTTAATAAGCTCGCGTAGCCACCAGTTTCTTTGCATGTCTTCTTGCTCGGCTTCAACCCGGAGATCATCCCATTCTGTCCATTTTCTCGGCCATTTGTCGTATATCACCGCCTCTTCCAGTGCATCATGGATGTCTTTGCCTGGGGAGATGTATGGAGTTCTTTGTTTAGGCGGTGATTGTTCCTGTGTAGCACTACCGGGTTCACTAGGATTGCCCGTTGACATCAGCTTAGAACTAGGTTCCAACTGATGGCCTGATGGAGAAGATGTACCAGTGGTATCATCATCAGGACTTCCATCCCCTCCTCGGTTGGTATCTCTAAGAGATACGCCTCGGGATGTTATTTCTAGCTCGACCACGCTAGAGAGTTTGGCTGTGGGTGGTGGCTGTTGGTTTGTTGAGGTTTCAGGTTGAATTGGCTGTGGAGTATGGCTTGGAAGAGTAGTTTGCTCAAGTGATCGAGGTCGCTTGTTCTCCCCCTCATGAGGATCCGAATCATCGGGGTCCTCATGGGAACGTTTGCGACCACGAAGACTCTCCTTGCAAGTACTCTTAGTTTCGGGTGAGGAAAGAAGAGCTTCTAGTATGGCTTGCTGATGAAGAGTGAGGTTGTCTTCTGGGGTATTTAAGAGATTGTTCAGCAAAGCCGAAGCTAGGGTGTCAAAGGATAGGGAGGAAAGATCGATGGAGGGTGTGGTCGGGTGTGGGGAGAATACCGGTTCTGTATTCTGGGTTCCCCGAGAAATAGAAGGGATAGGGATTTGGTTGATGGATTGGTGGGATAGAGGGGTGGAGGATATGGGTTGTGTATGGGAGATGAACGGTTCAGGGGAAGGTTGGGGTGGTGTCTGTTCAGACCGAACCGCTTGGGTGGTCCTAAATTCCTGTGCTAGAGCGGTCATTGCATCTTGCACCCATGGTTTAATGGTGGAATCTAGGAAGCGATTTAGTAGAACGTTTACGTCTTCAAAGGTAGGGTGACCAGTTACGGGGGTTGCAACTGTTGACACAGCATCAGTGAAGATTGCTAATGTGTGACCTGCATTTAATGATGGAATCATTATGGGCATAGCAGGGCTTCCAACCGTCATAGCTTGCGCTCTGGTTGTTGCGTTCAGGGTGAGTGCACCTGTATGTGCTGTGAATAGTGTAGGTGTCCTAGAAAAAGAAGAAAATGTGGGAAATGTGACACCTAGACTCGATGTGAGTGAAGAAGGGGTTTTGACCTCGGGAGATAGGTCAATTGTATGCTCAACTGATTCAGAAGGAACCAGCGAGGGGTTTGAATCCCGTTCTTTTGAAACAATAACCTTTTGAGAGGCAATTGAGTGGCTGGGAGAGGCCTGTGCATGCGCAGTTGAGCCAGATGCTGCGACTTCTACTCGGGAACCGAAAAGATCGGCTCCTGTGCTTAGGGATTCAGCTCGGCTTATCTGGATGAAGGAGTCGCAGCCAGCAAAGATGTGCTCGTCTGCCTTATCAAACAGACTCTTTGTCGCTCGGGGCTGGGGCCTTGCCTTAGCAACCTTATCATTTTTGACTTTAGCCCTTGTCTCTCGGATGACAACTTCTTCCTGGTTGATTGATGTCTTGATGGAGTGAGCTGCCTCGTCGTAATCGTCCTTTGAGCAATTTGTCTCGCTCGGATCAGCTCTTGGTTTAGCTGTTTCTTTAATAGTGAAGACTTGAGGTCTGCGAGCTATGATTGGCGCTGCGTCTTCAGCAGTGATTCTTCTCTTCTTTGGAGATTCGACGGGCAGCTTTCCTTTTCTAATTAGTGCATATGTGAGCTCCACATCGTCACTATCATTGTCATCACTGTCATCATCCGAGTCTGATTTGTCACTCTCCGTGCCCACGCTCTCGGAGGCCTTGTCGTCAGTGTTTGTTTGGGCTCCACTAGACGATTCACTGGCCGTTTCCTCAGCGTCTTCCTCGGTGCCCTCAGCCGCCTGACTCGTCTCTAGAGAGTCGTCAGACTTCCCTTCATTGGGCAAACCGGCCACTGGTTTCTGTGGCTTTTGGGCTCTCTTAGGACCCTTACTTTCACTCGGTTTTGTCCCCGGGGTAGGTTCAGCTGGGTTTTGCTGAACCATAGGGACAGTTCTCTCAGTGGCTTCCTTGTACTGCTGGACCGCTGGATTTGAAGATTTGACAAGCTTGAGCAGAAATCCAGGGATCCTTAGACCGAAGATAGGATTCTTGTCTGCTTTGAAATATTGCAGCTTCGGTGCATTGAAGTGTGGATCTGAGCTCCGTTTTGGTATTGAGGAGTGCTCTGCCATGGAGTCGTGAATGATTAGCCCGAGCCACCTTGCGTACGGGATGGTACCTGGCCTGTTCTTTTCTTTGGCTTTGACCAGGTCCATTAGCTCTGAGAAGAAGAGCTGTGCCAGGTCGTAGTTCTTGTTGAAAGCAATGCCATGAAAGATTAGCAGTATCTGCTTGTTGCACTTGTCGAAGTCGGCATGCTTAGGTGACAGGCACTTGTTCACCAGCCCGAAGAGATTCTTCCACGGATGGTGAAGATATGCTCCGTTGAAGTTGGAGAGCTATGGCAGTAGAGATGTGTAGCCAAGGGATGCCACGTCTTTGAGCAAATCGGGGATGGTTGGTAGTGCATCATACGTATCGTGAACTGGCAGCGCTAGAGTTGTCCGTAGAGTAGATGGTGTAAGAATCACCCGCATGCCGTTCAGCTTGGTCTTTATTTTTGAACGATCCTTCAGCGAATCAGTATGCATATGCCCCCAGAACTGTTGTAGGTATATCTCTGGCACCGGTTTTGAGTTGTGAAGTGCAGGCCAGAGATAGTGACCTTTCATGATGGCTGGCACTATGGGGTTCTGACACTTGAACACCGCAAGGTCTAGCTGGAAATTGTTGTCCAGCACCTTGTTCCATTTTCCTTTGGGGTAGATGGCATCATCGATCTGCGTTTGAGTGTTTCCTGCCATTTTAAACTGTAGAAGCAGGGGGTCAGCATATGAAATTCAACTGATTGATTAGATTGAAAGAGTTTGATTTTAAGGTTTCAGATAAGTTTATGCAGGTGGAATTTTGGAAAAGAATTGCAAAGTTCAAATCTCGAGATCCAAATCTCGAGATCAAGATGTCGAGATGCAGATCTCGAGATCTTGATTTCGAGATCCAAATCTCGAGATCAAGATGTCGAGATGCAGATCTCGAGATCTTGATTTCGAGATTCAAATCTCGAGATCAAGATGTCGAGATGCAGATCTCGAGATCTTGATTTCGAGATTCAAATCTCGAGATCAAGATGTCGAGATGCCCATCTCGAGATCTTGATTTCGAGAAGATGAACCGACGAATTTTGAAGAGCTTTTCCACCTGTAAAAACAAAGATATAACAAACAATAACAAGCGATTTCGACATTCATTCAATACGAAAAAACTAATTTGATGTTGATTTTGAGAGATTTCAAGGGTTTTTCGCGAAATCAACCATTCGTTTTCTGGTTTTCGAGATCGATCGTTCGCTTTTGGGTTTTGAACGCAAGTAAAGAGTAACTACCTTCTTGGGAATGTCGAGAAGAGGAAAAGAGAGAAAGGGGATGCGAGATCGTAAAGTTTAGAGGAAGAAGAAGGGTCTGATAGCTCTGTTTTTTGCGAAAAATCCGAATGGAAGAAGGAGAAAGGTTTTTGCGAGGCTTTTATACGCGAGAAAAATATGGACCTCCTTCGTAAAGTTGAGCCAGAATGATTGGGCTGACACACAGTGCCCTTTTAAAAGATGTTCGAGGCCCAAACAGAAAAAAAAACTTAGAGCTCCCCCTTAATCAGTGAAAATTAGCTCCCCCTCAAACAGTGAAAATTTTCTCCCCCTCAAAAAATGCAACAAACAATATGTACAGATGCAACACACACACACTATTTTTGTTCTTTTTGATTTTTCACCCACTCAACACATGCAACGCACACACACTATTTTTTTCTTATTTTTCTGGTTTTCTCCCCCTCAACACATGCAACGCACACACACTTTTTACAAATCCCACACACACACACACTTTTTAGATCAGTGGAGATATAATTAAACGGGCTCGAGGTTCAACATGCCCAACTTGGAGACTAGGAACTGGAATCGTTTTTCATCCAATGCCTTAGTGAACAAGTCAGCCAGTTGAAGCTCTGAGCTTACAAAATACATGTCAATGTCTCCTTTTTCCACATGATCCTTGATGAAATGATAGCGCAGGTCGATGTGTTTGGTGCGGGAGTGATGAACTGGGTTGCTGGTGATGGCTATGGCGCTTTGAGAGTCACTGTAGATCGGGATATGGCGGAGTGTGTAACCGTAGTCCTTTAGCTGGGTCTTCATCCATAATATTTGTGAACAACAGCTAGCAGCCGCGGCGTATTCTGCCTCGGCCGTAGATGTTGACACACAGTTCTGCTTCTTGGAAGACCAGCAGACTAACTTATCGCCCAAGAATTGGACAGCTCCCGATGTACTTTTGCGGTCCATCCGGCAACCAGCAAAATCAGCATCCGAATATCCGACTAGGTCAAAACCTGAGTGCTTGGGATACCAAAGGCCTAGATTCACAGTACCTTTGAGGTATCTCAGAATTCTTCGAACAGCGGTCAGATGGGATTCCTTCGGATTTGCCTGAAAGCGTGCACATAAGCATGTGGAGAAGACAATGTCAGGCCTGCTGGATGTGAGATATAGCAACGATCCAATGATGGCCCTGTAGTTTGTAGCATCAACTGGCTTCCCGGAGGGGTCTGAGTCCAGTTTGTTGTTTGGGGACATGGGGGTTGTCATGGAAGATTTGCTATCAATGTTGAATCTCTTAAGCATTTCCAGAATATACTTTGACTGATTGATGAAAATGCCGTCAGAGAGTTGTCTTACTTGCAGGCCTAGGAAGAAATTCAGTTCACCCATCATGCTCATTTCGAACTTGGTTTTCATCAGTTTCTCAAAGTGTTTGCACAGGCGTGGATTAGAGGAGGCGAAGATAATGTCATCAACATAGATCTGAATCAGGATGATGTCAGTCTGCTGTCGCTTGATGAAGAGTGTCGTATCAATCTTCCCTTTTGAGAAACCTGAATCAACCAGAAATTCGGTTAAGGCATCATACCAAGCTCTTGGTGCCTGTTTCAACCCATACAGAGCTTTCTTCAGCTTGTACACATGGTCGGGATATCTGGGATCTATGAATCCTTCGGGCTGAGCGACATAGACCTCTTCTTCCAAGACTCCATTCAGAAAGGCAGTCTTGACGTCCATTTGAAAGACAGTAAAGTTCTTGTGGGCTGCGTATGCAAGGAAAAGGCGGATTGCTTCAATTCTTGCTACGGGTGCAAATGTTTCATCATAGTCTATGCCCTCTTGCTGATTATATCCTTTAGCGACCAGTCGTGCCTTGTTCCGTATCACTATGCCTTCTTCGTCCTTCTTGTTCTTGAACACCCATTTTGTGCCAATGATGGTTTTCTGAGGGGGTTTAGGCACGAGTGTCCACACATCTAGTCTGTCAAACTGATTGAGCTCATCTTGCATGGCAATCACCCAATCTGGATCAGCGAGTGCCTCTGAGACTTTGGACGGTTCATTCTTGCTTAGGAAGCATGCATAGTGACATTCATTTGTTGTTGCTAATCTCGTTCGCACACCTTGACTTGGATCACCTATTATTTGTTCAACAGGGTGTGCTTTTGTCCACTTCCTCTCATGAGCTAGAGGAGTTGGAGTGATTATTGGTTGATCTGAGTCCTGATATGAATTTGAAGGCTCTGGGGCAGCTGTGGTGTGTAGTGGAGATGATTCCGAACTTATGGCAAAGCCGTGATCATCCACACCTCTGGGATTGGTTTGAGGGGTTGAGGGTGTGGATGGTACATCATCTGGTCCTGTGAGGAGCGGAATCTCTGCTGTTGGCGTTGATGTTGTCTCTGGAGTGTATGCAGGAGGTGGAGATTGTGAGTTCTCGTAAAAGTGTCTGAAGAGAGAGTCGAGAATCACATCGTCGTGTTCGGTGTTTGGTTCAGCTTTATCAGAAGCAACTGGTACAGCAGTGGATGGATCGGTCTGGAGATGTTCAATAGCAAAGTCTGCCATTTCATAGAATGTAACGTTTACACTCTCGATGACAGTCCGCTTGTCTCTTAGATAGACTCGGTAAGCTTTGGACTGCAGTGAGTAGCCAATGAACACGCCTTCTCTGGCTTTGGGATCCAGCTTACTTCTCTCTGTCCGATCATTGAGTATGAAGCACTTGCAGCCAAAAACTTTGAGGAAAGAAATATCAGGAGTTTTGTTGAATAGGATCTCATATGGAGTCTTGTCGAAGCGCTTGTGGATGAAGGTTCTGTTCTGAGTGAAGCACGCGGTATTGATTGCCTCTGCCCACATGAAGTGAGGTAGTCTTGATTGGATTAACATGGTGCGTGCTGCTTCAACAAGGGTTCTGTTCTTTCTCTCAACAACTCCGTTCTGCTGGGGAGTTTTAGCTGCTGCAAATTGCTGAGTGATGCCGAGTGATTCATAGAACTCAGTGAGAGTCTGATTTTTGAACTCGGTACCATTGTCAGTTCTGACAATTCGAACACTGTGCTGTAGCAGTTTCTGGATCGTTTTGATAAAGGTCATAATGATTTCCGCAGCTTCGTCTTTTGATCGTAGAAATTTTGTCCATGTATACCTAGAGAAGTCATCAACGAGCACCAGAGTGTATTTGCGACCGTTGATGCTTTGTACTCTCATAGGTCCACACAGATCCATGTGTATTAGCTGCAACTGATGAGTAGATGAAGGTTCGGTTTTTGACTTGTGGGAGCTTCGCGTCATTTTGCCCATTTTGCAGGCACTACAATGATTTTCAGCGGAAGATTTTAGCAGAGGAAGCCCCTTAACAAGTTTCTTAGAGGACAGGGTGGATAGATGTTTGAAGTTCAGATGGGAGAGACGTCTGTGCCATAGGTTGTTCTGTTCAGTTGAAGCTTTGGACAGCAGACAGATGGAAGTGGTGGATTGGACGCTTTTCAGATCAATAGTGTACAGATTTGATGTTCTGTAACACGTTAATAATGTATTTCCTGTGCTGTCAAGAACACAGCATTGTTTTGCAAAGAACCTCACTTCCATCCCGTTGTCGCAGAATTGTCCAATGCTCAGTAAGTTGTGTTTGAGCCCTTTGACGAATGAGACATCTTTTATTGTGACACTGGCACAGATGACTTCCCCATACCCAAGGATAGGAGATGAGGCGTCATTCCCGAATCTGACATTGCCTCCGTAGCAGTTGGTGTAGTTGCTCAAAAGGTGCTTTATTCCGGTCATGTGGGTTGAGCATCCTGAGTCTAAGTGCCACACATGACCATCCTGCAAAACAATCAAATAAGATCAGGTACCCAGCTTGGAGTGGGTCCTTCCTTATTATCAAGAAACACCTTTTTAAAACTTGCTTTGAGCAATGATCCAAGGTCAGCTGCTCTTTCAACAAAAGATCTATCTTCGATGGGCTTTCCAATTGCCAGATCTGCTTTTGCAGTGTGTCTGGTTTTTGGAGTCCACCTACCACTTTCCATTTTGATGGGTCTGATGTTGTGAACCCACCTTTCCATTTTAGTCCTTGTGGGTCTAAGTTTGGGGACCCACCTTTCAGTTGCAGTTATGATGGGTCTTCGATTTGGAACCCACCTTTCAGTTTTAGTTTGGATGGGTCTGCGTTTGTGGACCCACTTATTCGATTCAGGTTTGGTAGGTCTCATCTTGGGGACCCACCTTTCAGTATCAGTTTTGACGGGTCTTATCTTGGGGACCCATCTTTTCGTTTTAGGTTTAGGAGGAGAGTAGACAGGTGCTTTGTGATTGAATGGTTGTTTCTTGAGTTTGGTTTTAAAAATCTCCTCCTTAGAAAGCCGATTAACATGTTTCCTAGAATGAACTCTAAGGGCATATTTCATATCTGGAATACAAAACGTTCCCTTAGAAGTTTCTTTCTTGGTTTCTTTTTCAGGTTTAAGCTTTCTGGAAGGCTTAGATTTAACAACATTCATATCACATTCATAATTATGGGGGTCTGGAACAGAATAACCATAAGCAACACTTGTATTAAAAATAGAACTTTGTCTAGAAGATGTCTCAGAAATATTCAGCTTGGGACTCAAGACTGAACTTTTAGAAGTTTGCTTTGAAGAGACAGAATTACAATTAACTTTTGAGTAAAATATTGAACTAGATCTAGGGCTGGCACTTTTCTCAAAAACTTTCTTTTTGCCTTCTGCGATTTCCTTCCTCTTTTTCCTCCACTCATTCTTCTCTTCTCCTTCCTTATTCACTTCATTCCCTGTAAACAAAGGAGAAGAGAGATGAGTGGACGAACCTTTAAAAGCATTGTTTTTCTCATGTGAGGTGTGTGAGCTGTCAGGCTTGGTCGTAGAAGGGTCTGATTTAGCATGAAACTGTTCACTCAAATCATTAAATTTTTGGAGAAGTTCCTGCCAGTTGCGCTCAAAACCTTTCTTTTCAGTTTCAAATCTCTCTCTCTCGTTATCAAGAGTTTTCTGTAGGTTTTTGAGCTTTTGAGCCATGGGAAAAATACATGGTTCCTCACCAGTTTTAGCAATACCAACTCTTGGAGGAGGATCTAGAGGATGTCCTATGTGAGGAATATCTTTAGCATAGGGGTCTAGGCATTCACTAAAGCAGGAAGTCGGTTTTTCTTCTGAAAATTGTTTTTCATTTACAGAGGGATAATCACAAGAAATCGCAGGTTTTGGTTTCTTTCTCTTTTCTTCTTCTGCTTCAGCATAATCTTCATCACTTCGAAAATACATTTTCTCGCCAAACCCTAGTCCCATGTAATCTTTGTTATAGAATTGAAGGCAATTAACTTTCTTAAGATTACGTGGGTTTGTTATGCCCAGACCTGTTTTAGCATTGTAGAATCGGTCATCCTTTTGTCTGTTGTTAAGCAGAAAAACAGTTTGTTCAGATTGACCTCTTCTAGCAGCTAGATCTTCTAGTTCTTTTACTTTATTTAAAAGCGTTCTTCTTTTGTTATGCAAAAAATCGCATTCAGCCTTTGCTGTGCTTTTTTCCCGTTCACTGTCCTCAAATTTCTTAGTTAATTCAGTTATCTTTAGTTCAAAGCTTTCAAAATCTGAGGACACCTTTTTGACTTGATCTTTTGCAATTTCAAGTTGAATACTTAAGGAAGACTTTTGGTCTAGATTCTGTTTCAGAACTCTATGATTATTGTCTAGTCTCTCCTTTAGTTCTTTGATTAGATTTTCCTTTTCAAGTAAGGACTGCATTTGATTATTTAAAGAAGTATGGGAGGTACTTACAGAGCTTGTTGAGCAGTTGCCTTCGGGGATCGCAGCATCATCCTTTACTTCATCTCCCTCCACTCGTGCCATAAGAGCATAGTTGTCTTCCTCTTCCTCCTCCTCAGAAGAATCTTCTGCCCAGTTCTCATTTTCAGCAATCATGGCAGAGGTTTCTTCTTCTTTCTGCACCATCAGCATTTTCTGCTTATTCCACAGCATCTTCTGCTTGTAGAAGTTAGCATCTTTCTTCTTTGGGAGGCGGCAGTCTTTGATCACATGTCCAGGTTTGCCGCAATTGTAGCATTTAGGAGCTTCTTCTGCCGATGATGCCTTCCTAGAAGATCCTTGATCATGGTTCTTCTGCTTGTAGTTTGAGGAGGAAGTTCTCAGTCTGTTGGAGGAGGTGTTCTTCTTCGCAAATCTTTTGGCCAGCATTGCCATCTTCTTCTGTAAGTCTGCTAGCTCAGCCTCTAGATCAGATTTGTCATCGTCACTCTCATCATCATCTGATTCAACCACCACCTTCTTCTTTTTCTTCTTTAGTGAAGTGGTTGACCTTCTAGGCTGAGCATCCATTACAAGAGCTAAGGGGTTTGTGGTGTGATGATCCTCAGCGCATGCAACCTCGTTGACGAATTGCTTCAGATGTTCATAGAGTGTGCAGAGGTCAATTTCGTCCAGATCTATCCGTGATCTGACATCCTTCACTGTCTTTTCCCAAGCAGGATGCAGGCTGGATAAGAATCTAATATTTAGTTCCAGATTGGACCTGAATACTTTGATTTTTCTGAGTTCATTTACCAGTTGAACAAGTCTATTGTAAGTCTCATTCAATGGTTCTCCTGGTCCTGCTTTGAAGGAATCATAAGCGATGAGAATTGTAGTCTTCTTTGTTTTGAGGCTGATGCTTGTGCCTTGTAGCAGCTTTTCTATTTCATCCCACATCTCCTTAGCTGTCTGCATGCTATCTATGAGAACATAAACCTCGTTTGGTATTGCTTGAAGGAGATATGTTTTAGCCATAAGATCACCACGAAGTCTGAGCTTGTCGGCTTCTGTGTATTCAGATGGCACTTTTCTCCTTATTTCTGGAAAAATAGGAGGATTGTTCTCTGGATCTCCACCAACTGAAATTAAAAGTTCAGCTGGTCCTTCAAGTAAGGATTCGAGCATTGCAGAAGAGTTCTCTTTGTGCTCGAGGAAGTTTAAAAATCTGTTCCTCCACATTTGATATTCTCCCTTCCTGAGGCTAGGAGGGGTACTGCTGTTCCCTTGTGCATTGTATTCTGAACCCATTGCTGTACTAAACTGACCGTTCGAGAAAATTGATCAAAAGATTTTCAGAGGCAGAATCTCGAAAAATCAGATGTCGAGATCTGAATATCAAAATTTCAGATTTCGATAAAGGAGGCCCGGTATCGAGATTTGGGCTCGAGATTAAGGATCTCGAGATTTGGGATCTCGATATTTCAAATTTCGAGATGCTGATCTCGAGATTTGAAATGTCGAGAAGTTAATCTCTCGAAATCTTAATCTGATGAGTCAAATGTCGAGACCAAATGTCGAAACCTTTTCTCGAAATCAAGATTTCGAAATCCAAGATGTCGAAATCCTCAATGTCGAAATCTTTCAACCTGTAAAAATCAGATAATCAAAATCTGAAGATAGTTTCCTGTAGAGTTGAATGTCGAGATCTTCTGGTAAAGTTTTCAGCTCGAAAAACGTAGCAGAACCTGTGAAGAAATAGGATATCGAGAAGCCTATCTCGAGATATCTCGAAAACAAAAATTGCGAAAAAACACAAACTGAAGTATACCCTTTGATCGCTTTGAAGAGGCGATTCCAAAGGTGTAACTTTTACAATTTTTGAACAAGAAACAAAATTACAGAGCAAAAAATCGACAGAATGAACTACGTTAACAAAAACAGAGTATTCTGCAGGAGTTCTTCTGATCGTTCTCGATCGGCTCTGATACCAATTGTTAGTCCCTGTTTCTGTAACAGCAATGAATAATCGATCTAACAAGGAAGATTAAACGTAAAGATGAACACAGAATGAATCAGCGTAAAAACCTTCTTTGATAAACCGTGGAACGTACAGCAGAATGATAAGCGTAAGGCTATGAAATAATAAGTACGACGTTCAGCCTTTTCCTAAACCTCGGCTCCCTTTTTATAGGCGAGGTTTAGGTTAGGCGTAACAGGCTTTTGGCCTGTTTAAATGGGCCTAACACTTGGCCTGATTTCTATCTAATTTATGCACTATTTAAATACAAGGATTAAATATAAAGCTAATCTATGACCAACTTGATTCACAATAAAATATCTCCAACAAATGGCCTTAATGTCTTGTTTCTGTCTATCATTTTCAGCATTCAAGAGAACGTGGTGATTTTGGACTTTCTGGAAATCTTGTTATAAAGATTCCAGTGTTATATTGTTTAGTCCAGAATCACTAGAGCTATAGGAGGAGCAGGATGTTACCTCAACATCGTTGTTGTGGTCCTTGGCCATTAAGCATTTAGGAGAGCTGCTTTCATTATTTTCACTTGAGCTGGTGGAAGATGCACTGAGCCACCTGCTACTCTCTGCAGTGAGACAACTGCCGCCATCTTCAGCCACCTGCCAGGATCCCACGCATAGAAGTGCTTCCTCTGAGCTTTCAGATGAAGAGCTTTCATCACTTGAGCTGCTTTCATCTTCAGATTGGGGTTCCTCCTTTTTCTTTTCACTTACAAAGGCTTGTCTCTTGCCTTTGAAGTCCTTCTTGTAACCAGCTTTGTGACCAGTCCCCTGCTGCCCTTGATATTTCTGGGCTAAGGGCAGACGGCATTCATTTTTGTAATGTCCTGGTTGTCTACAGTTGTAGCACAGGACAGTTTCCTCGCTGGTTTGAGGTCTCCCTTGTCTCCTGGGTGGCAGATTGTATGGTCTTTTTGGAGCAGTTCCCTCCTTCTTCATGAACCTTTTAAACTTCCTTACAAACATAGCAAACTGCTCGTTAGTGAGAAGGTTGTTGAGGGATTTTTCACTGGATCTTGAGGGGCCAGGCTCAGACACTAGAGCTAGTGTCTTGGATTCATCTTCCTTATCTTCGTTTATTTCTTTCATCTCAAATTCATAGGCTTTGAGATCACTGAAGAGCTTATCAGTTGATAAGGTTCTTAGATCTATGCTATCTCTCATAGCAGTCACCTTCATGTCCCATTTTGAGGGCAGTCCTCTCAAGACTTTAAGGGATTCTCTTTTTGAGGTAGATCTTTCCCTAAGTCTGAGACCTCTGCTGTGATCTTTAAGAACCTGGATTCCATCTCATGGATGGATTCATTCTGCAGCATTTTGAAGTCCTCAAATTTCTTGAGGGCTATGGTTAGTTTGTTGTCCTTTTCCTGTTCATCACCAGCTCCGATCTTTGTGAGCTCATCCCATACTGCTTTTGCAGTTTCACATTTCCTAATTCTAGGAAATATGCACTCATCAACAGATTTAAAGAGGATGTCTTTGGCAATGTTGTCAAGATTATTCCTCTTCCTATCCTCCGATGTTCATTCCAGTTTTGGTTTAGGAATGTATATATCCTCCTGGTCATCAGCTTTGGATGTGATGACCTTCATTATTCTGATAGGTCCATCAGTAATCACCTCAAGCATTTCATCATGTAAAGCACTGAAATGTGCTTTCATCCTGATTCTCCAATCATCAAATTTGTTTAAGTTGAATAGGAGATTTTTCGTTAATTGACTGTCCATTGTTTAGAATGTGTTTGGGAGGGGAAGTGGCTTTGGATCTTTAGTTCAAAATAGTCAACTAATGACTCTAGGAACACTCCGCTCTGATACCACTTGATGGTCCCGGATAGGGTAAAAGTCTAGAGGGGGGGTGAATAGACTTTTAAATCTTGTTTGACTTTTAAAAGTTTTCCCTCTAAAAGAGTTAATCTATAAACTTTTGAGAGTTTTATAGATGCACAACGGAAGTCTTTACCCTTCATGTAATGAGTGTTTATCCACTTTCTAACTTGGAGAGTGTTTGGCTTAGTATGCTAGCAGTTGGCTTAGCAGGTGGCTAAGAGCAGGGAACTGCAGAGACTACTGCTTAAGAATGCAGAGTATATGATGAAGATAAGGATAGTTGACTGATGAGTATGATAAGGCTTTTTAGTGAGTATGCTTAAGTTGAAGGAAACTATAGCTTTTTTTTTGAAGCAGTGGACTCGGCAGTTGGGTGAGTGTGAGGGAACTATTGAGGCACCTGCTCGAGTTAAACGCTTATTGGGTTAAGCAAACCTTTTGGCGTTGTAGTGATAATCTTGTGCTGTTTGAGATGTTTGACACGAAGTAAGTATATATGAGCAGAGGGCTCAGCAGTTGGGTGAATTCCAGGGAACTACTGAGGCACCTGCTGTACTTAGAAAGTGAATTTCAGAGAACTAATAGAGTACTCCTTTCAAGTAATAATGGTGCACGTTAAGGGTGTGAATTTTGTCTCAAAGAGAGTGAGTAATTAAGCAGTAGGATAAGCAGTTGGGTCAATTAAGACAACTGCTTAGGATGTTGCTGGCAAACTACAATCTTTATGTGAGAAGTGTTGGGTGTGTGCTTTGTTGACTGAAATGAAATCAACACACGATATATCCTGGTTCAGAGGTGGTGTAATCCTCCTACGTCCAGTCCCACCCTCTTTCAGATGGATTTCACTAAAGTATTAAACCCAATACACTTAGTGCCAATATAGCCTTTACAACGCTTAGGCCTAGATTGAAGGTTTTTCACGATGAGTATAGCACCACTCAAAGTTACTCAGTCCTTAGACTTTTCTCTAATGAACCAGTGGGGATCAAAAGGTACTCTATCTATCTACTTACATTATAGGATCCGAACAACTATTCTCCTAAATGTTTACAACAATATGTGATTTGTTACAAGAAAGTTCTAACCTCCAACTAGGAACTAAACTTCTATGATGTAGCAATGAAGAGCTTGTAAACTGGAAGTTTAGTGAAGCAAGAGTCCAGGCAGAGAGTAAAGTTTAGAATAACACTTTCTCGTGAATGCTTGTGAAAGAATTTCTCTCTTTGGATGCTCAAAGCTTGGTTAGAAACTTTCGTTTCAGCCTATATTTATAGACATCTCCTTTGAATTAGTCTCATCCGTTGGTTAGGATGGATTCATCTTTGACGTTGAAATTCTGACAAGGACAAATTGTACATTCGTCTTCTTGTGCTGGAGCTTTAATTTGGGATGATGTATTTGTCTTGAATAATTCACCCGCTGAAGTTTCTCTTCAAGAAACAGTTTCATGTGTGTGTCCCATGCCGCGGCCCCTAGTACTTGATTCGGTATTAAATACCGGTCAAGTTTTGTCTTCAATCATCCATTCGATATTACGAGCTTCGTGACATATGAGTAACTTTTGAGTCAAATAGTAGTTGCGGGTAGGATTCAAATATCCTATTAAGGTAAACAAATTTTACCTTATTGCATTTTTATTTTTCCGGTAATATTTTTAGACTCAAAAATTGTACATTTAATTTGTCACGTTAATACTAGAATAAGATGAGATATAATGTGCACGTGCTAAGTATAGTGGCATCATCAAAATCTTATCAAAATTGGGTATTAACACCTTGTGTTTGCATTATGGTAAATATCCTCCCGTTCTTGAAGGATATAGTGATGCAAGCTGGATAGCTAAGAACTCTGGGAGTTATGGGTGTACTAGCTATGTGTTTGCATTTGGTGGTGGGGCTGTTGCCTGGAAGTCCACTAAACAAACTGTACTTTCTCGGTCTACTTTTGAGGCTGAATTATGTGCGTTGGATACTACAGGAATTATGGCTGAATGGTTTATGGGACTAATGTCCGAGTTACCTATATTCAGCAAGCCAATTCCACCTATTTGTTTGCATTGTGATAGTATTAGTACAATTGCAAAAATTAGGAGTACCAAGTATAATCAAAAGACTAGGAGACACATTCAAGTTAGATTAAAAACTATAAGGAAATTTGTGCCTCAAGGGGTGTTTGTTGTTGATTTTGTTGGATCCAAAGATAATACAACAGACCATTTAACAAAAGGACTTGATTTAAATCAAGTGATAAAATCAAGGTTAGGAATGTGACTGAAACCCAATAATATTATTAATCTACAGTAGCAACCCTACCTATGTGAGTGGAGATCCCACAAAGTAGGTTCAATGCGGTATAAACAAACTGTAGAGTGAATTGTGCATCTCATTAAAATGATTTTATGAGTTCTATTCCTTGATAAGCCTTAGAGATGCTGAAGTTGCTCAGTCAGTAAGAGTTTAAGACTCTGAATGGGATCGAGCTTAATTACAGAGTATGCACTCTTGGAGATGCCCAACTATGAGAATGTTATTGTGTGGCCGCAATAAGAGAATAAGGGTTAATTCTCGATGACATTCTTGAGACATGATCAAGACGCATGGCCGTAAAGCGTCACCCCTATAGATCGTTGTCATTGCCATTATTGTGTTGCTTTTATCCCACGCCAACTGATAGTCCCTGTTTCTGTAACAGCAATGAATAACGATCTAACAACGAAGATTAAACGTAAGGATGAACACAGATTGAATCAAAGTAAAACCCTCTTTAATAGACCGTGAACTCGTACACCACAAAAATATGCGCGTAAGGCTATGAAGAATAAGTACGACGTTAACCTAATCCTAAACCCTCGGCTCCCTTTTTATAGGCGAGGTTTATGTTAGGCGTACAAGGCTTTTAGCCTGGTTATATGGGCCTAACACTTGGCCCAAGTGCTATCTAATTCATGCACTAATTAAATACAGGATTAATAATAAAGCTAATCTATGACAAACTTGATTCACAATTAAAATATCTCCAACAATCTCCCCATTTGTGATCAAGTGCCACTCTGTTATTGCTTATGCGACTTGAAGTAGTGCTTCCTCATATTTAGTACATGTTCATATTGCCTCAGCATATTTGACGTGCACTCGTCGTTAGGTGCACTCAAAATAATTAATCAATACAACACTAATACGTAGTATAGTGTAGTAAGGTTCGTATCCACAGGGAAAGGAATACTTTTCTTTTATATAAATAGTAACAAGGGGGGTTTAGATTTGTTTGGTTTAATAACACTAAGATAAACGACCTATATGAGTTTAATTCAATGAGATGGGGACTTGGTTTTGCTTTTATCCACTTAATGAAATGTTCGTCGATCCCGGTTATATCTTTAACTATCTTCCTCTCGAATACTCAATCGAGGAGTATATCCAGTTCATCGAGGGTAGTTATTAATAACGAGATGTGTTCATTAATAAAACTTACTATCGAGTCAATATAGAACAAGCGCCGTATATTAACTTGATAGTAGCAGTAAACTTTAGATGAAAACGATTGAGATTGATAACCTCAACACAAGCGGTTTATTGGTTTAATCAATATAATTAATTCCCCTTGGCATATTAACCATGAGATGCATGCATTAATATTCCAAGTTTACTACTGTTGAAAGAACCGGATTAATAACAAGCGTATTAACCGATTGATTCTAGTAATAATTAATATGAGAAACAATACTAGTTGATACTTTAAGTAATGTTTAAGATATTAACATGAAATATGAATAGGAATTAATCAATACTCAAGGAAGAATATTAAAATATATGAATCCTACTATGATTAATATCAAGATGTTAACTAATTGTCATCTTAGCAACACTCCCCAATATAATCATAGAGGAAGAAATAGCTATTACTATAACCAATGTCAAGATGTTAACTACTTGTCATCTTAGTAACACTCCCCAACTTTGATATAGAGATAGTATTTTGAAAGAAAGAATTAATATTCAAGGAAGAAGATTAAAGAAAATAACTCACAACTTACAAATTCATTAAGCTTCAAAGTAGCAAAACCAAGATGGAAGAGTTTAGCTCCTCATTTGGAGACTAAACATGATAAAAAATATAAAGAAAGAGCTATTCTATACTGAGCTTAGATGTATAAGGGATTGGATATCTTTTTGTGAAGGAAAGGAGGTGTATTTATAGGTTTTTGGGATGGGATTCGGGTACTCGATCGGGTATATACATGGTACCCGATCGAGTATGTGTGTAACATCCGATCCGAGGCATACTCGACCGGTTTCAGGCTATTTTCTAAATGTATACCCGATCGAGTATATATGAATACCCGGTCGAGTATGCTTAGAAAGTGATATTCGGGCTATACTCGACCGATCTTCGTTTGCAATTTAAAGGCATACCCGATCGAGTATAGCTAATACTCGGTCGAGTATGCTTAGAAAGTGGTATTCGGGCTATACTCGACCGATCTTCGTTTGCAATTTAAAGGCATACCCGATCGGGTATGTCGGTCTACCCGATCGGGTATAGACATAGAATCGTGGCCAAAATCTTCCCTGCATGTTCCTTTGTCTTCGGATCTGATCCGATTTGAAGTTCCAACCTAATACCCGATCGAGTATAGCTAATACTCGACCGAGTATAGACCAAAATTCAGGATCTTCTTTTGTCTTTGAACTTTTGCACCTTCTCTTCACTTTTTGGGTTCACCAACTGTACTTTGGGTGACCAAAACCTGCTTAAGCTCAGAATATGTCTAATCTAACCTATTTACAAGAATTTAACAATCTAATCTATTACACCAAAAGTGTGTAATTTCCAAAGTAAAAGTCAAGCAAAACTAATTAAAAACATAAACATAGAAATGGAAATTACGAACGTATCAACTCCCCCACACTTAAACCTTTACTCGTCTCGAGTAAGATCAAATGTTTACAAGTGTCAATGTTTGTCCAAAAGTTCCACAGTTCAACAAAAACATAATACAAACACAAAGACCACCAAGGATTACAAAGAAAAATGAGTTTTGAACTCAAATTACAAAAGAGCATCTTGGGTTTAATGGCCTCCTAGTGTTGTCTTCTTTTCTCCTCCTCTCTTCTTCTTTATCTCGAATCTTCATATTCTTCATAAGGATATAATGAGTGCCTGCAAGAACAAACATTTCTCTCATATCTCTCATTTTGCCTAGGAGCCTTTTCAGGTTTTCATCCTAGCACCTCTTTTCATTTTCCATTCTCTCCAACTCACTCATTTTTTTTTTATATAAGCCTTTTTTGCTTAGATTGCCCATTTTGTTGGGTTTTCAACCTAACTAGCATTTATTTTCTTTTGTTTATTTTTTTTTTCTTTAATTTTTTTTTTAGTGTAAAAGTTCAAAAGAATTACATGCATAGTGCTAGGTATAAATGAGAATTACATACCATCATGAGTGTCTCCCCCGCACTTGAATCACGCACTGTCCCTAGTGCCCGCCTTCTCCTCCGTAGTAGCTCCCTCCAAAACCGCTCCCTTGGCCCCCATCTCCCATGTAAGTGTCCCCGCCATCTCCGCCGTCGTACCCTCCACCACCGGAGCCAGATCCTCCAAAGTTACCCCAATGAGTGGGGTCATACCATGAGGGTGGTGGAGGAGGGTTCGCCATGGTATGGAAGGATCCCTGCTGTGCCATAAACGAGTACATAGGCCCGTAGAACCTATGTTGGTCTTCCTCATACCGGTGTCTATCGGCCTCCCGGAGCTCCTCCAAACGTTGAAAGCCGGCCCTTTGCTCATCCTCCAATCTTTGAAAACCGGCTCTTTGCTCTTCCTCTAATCGGTTGAGCCGGTTGTCCATTTGAGCTATTCCCGTAAGAAGTTGTTGTTGACCCTCCAGAAGTTGTTGAAAGAAGTCGGGTGGTGGAGGGTTTTGGCTTTGTTCTGGGAAATCATGGCTCATGGTTGGATGGCTATGGAGTTGCTCGTAGGGCTCGTCATCGGGTTGGTTTTGGGCGAGTTCCTGTTCCGGTTCTTGAAGATGTGGTGGGAGGGCGTTTGGGAAGAGGTAATGTTGATCCGGCCTGCCTGTTTTGAAATGGAGTTGGGGGAGTTCTGGGTTGGGCAAGAGGAAGTATTTGAGGGGTTTGGGGTGGATGTGCCAGTTGTACATATTTTTAGGCCTTTCTTCACCATAAACGGTGTGTGAAAAAGAAGTACAGCCCGAGTGGCCTAGCCAAGATATGTTCATTAAACAGTAGTCGGGTATAGGAGAGTCATCCGTATACCCGAACTTTGTGGCCAAGTGCATAATCACCCCGCCCACTACGATAGCACCCTTTGCCACACTTTCCTTCTTTAGATGAGCCCACATGAGATTACAGAGGTTGAAATCCACGTGGATACGGAATAAGGCAACCGAGATGAGGCATACATCCCCCATCCTTGTATGATGGTTGTTGGGACGTCCAAGCAAGGAGTTGGCAAGAAATTTCAAAAAGAGGCGTAGGACTGGATGTTGGACATGACTAATGTAGAGTTGGGAGGAGCTAACTTTGGTCTCCCCGGTCATCTTGGTCCATAGGGTGTGGCCGAAGGCGGTATTGTCGGATATAGACTTTTGGTACGGGACCGGAATACCAAAGTGTTCGGCAAACTCAAGTTTCGTGATGGTGTGATTGTGATTAAACAATCGAAACCTGAGTTTATCATCTCTAAAGTCCTCCTCATTGTTCTCAAAGTGCACCGAGCTTAGGAATTCATAGATAATTTTTTCATTTGAGTTGTATTTCATTTTGAAAATTTTATCCATATGCAACTCATGAAAAAATTTCTTCATTATTATGTATACTCCTAATTCCTTTAGAGCATCAAGGCATAAAAAGCGGGAAGGTTTGACTTGCCTTTCAATTGTGGACATGAAGCGTGTGCGTTGTTCGTTGTCCACGAAAAGGATGTCCTCGTAGCCCGGGACGGTTGCCCTAGTGCTTGAGCTTTGCCCTTTCTCTTTCCTTGGAGCCATTTGGAATGAATTTGGCCTTAGAGAACCGAAATTGGAAGATGGGGGTAGGGTTTTTCGGACCTCTGAAAGTTGGGGGAGAATGGGATTGATGGGTATGAACGTGTAGAGGAGGATGAGGGGAGTGTTTTGGCGTTGGAATGGGTGGATTTGGTGAAGATTTGGAAGAGATATGGTAGAGAGAAGGTGTAAAAATGGGGTTTGGGCGTTTTTTGTTCGAGATAGGGTTGGGAATTTGGAGAAGATGAAGTGTTTTGGGGCTGATTTGGGGTTATAAGACCCGTATACCCGATCGAGTATGTGCTGGTACTCGGTCGGGTATGGCTGGAAAGTGTAGTTTTTGAGCGGCCTGTCTCCTGTACTCGATCGGGTAGGGTGGAGTTACCCGGTCGAGTATGCTTAGAAAATGAACTTTGTGAGCATCCTGTCTCTTGTACCCGGTCGAGTATTCCTCCATACTCGATCGGGTATGTGCTTTTTTTTCATTTTTGAAGCGTGTACTCGGTCGAGTGTGGGAATCAGTCCCCTTCAATTTTAGCATTTCTAGCGATACCCGACCGGGTGTATAGTGATACCCGATCGGGTATTGCTTATTTTTCAAATTTTGAATGCTCCCTCGATCGAGTAGTGCCCGGTCCCTTTTCTTTTTGCTCATACCCGACCGAGTATAAGGTTATACTCGATCGGGTATGTCCCCAGATGTTCAAAAACCTGCAAATTTTTTATTTCTTTTTTTTTCAAAAACCCATGATTAGTGCCCTCCCTCTCAACCTCTCAAAGACATAATTGAAAACATTGACAGGGGGGGTTAACAATAAAAGAAAAATGTACCTTGCTTGGGTTGCCTCCCAAGAAGCGCCTTAGTTAACGTCGCGGCACGACGCCATTGTTGTGTTCATTCTTCAAAGATTGGATCGATGAGATCCATGCATTCAATGCTTTCTTTCTGGAAACCTTCAAGGAATGGTTTGAGTTGATGTCCATTAACCTTGAGGATTTTTCCGGTATCGAGGCTTTTTATTTCCACTGTGCCATGGGTGTAGACTTTGACCACCTCGAATGGTCCTTCCCATCGTGATCTCAATTTTCCGGGGAAAAGGCGAAGGCGTGAGAGAAAAAGAAGGACTTTGTCTCCAACTTGGAAATCCTTTCTTATTATCATTTTTTCATGCCATACCTTCGTCTTTTCCTTGTAGATGGCGGCATTCTCATAGGACTCCAATCGAAGCTCTTCTAGTTCCTGGAGTTGTAGCTTCCTTTGCTCTCCTGCTTTAGCCATGTCGAGATTGAATGTTTTGACCGCCCAATAAGACTTGTGTTCGAGTTCGACCGGAAGATGACAGGCCTTACCGAACACGAGTCTATAGGGTGACATTCCAATTGGGGTTTTGAAAGCGGTCCTGTATGCCCATAAGGCATCATCCATGCGCAGGCTCCAATCCTTACGGTTCGGATTTACTGTCTTTTGAAGAATTGAATTCAGCTCTCTGTTTGATACCTCAGCTTGACCGTTTGTCTGTGGATGGTAGGCGGTGGAGAGTTTATGTGTGACGCCATATTTCTTTAACAAGGTACTCACAGTTTTGTTGTAGAAGTGAGTGCCTCTGTCGCTTATCAAGATGCGTGGTACCCCAAACCTTGAGAAGATGCGGGTTTTGAGGAATTCAGTCACTGCTTTGGCATCATCGGTCTTTGTGGCTTTTGCTTCCACCCATTTGGATACGTAATCTACCGCCAATAGAATGTATAAATTTCCATGGGAATTAGGAAAAGGTCCCATGAAATCTATTCCCCACACATCAAAGATCTCCACGTAGAGCATAGGAACTTGGGGCATCTCATGCTTTCGAGAGATGTTGCCCATGCGTTGGCAATTATCACAAGATTGACAATAGACATGTGCATCGCGGAATAAGCTTGGCCACCAAAAACCACATTCAAGTACCTTCATGGATGTTCGTTTTCCTCCAAAGTGGCCACCACATGCATGTGAGTGACAAAAAGCAAGTATGGATCCAATTTCTGTTTCGGGAATGCATCTTCGGATGACTTGATCTTTGCAATGTTTCCATAAATATGGTTCATCCCATACGTATTGCTTTGCATCATGCTGGAGTTTCTCTCTTTGAGCTTTAGAGAAGCTTGGTGGAAACCTGTTTAGAACAAGGAAATTAACAATGTGAGCGTACCAAGGACGAATTTCCTTAAGGGAGAAAAGGGTCTCATCGGGAAATTCGCCTCGGATATCATCTTTGATATGATTGTTTCCTTCGCCTAAGACCAAACGGCTCAAGTGATCGGCCACCAAGTTCTCCATGCCTTTCTTGTCCTTGATCTCAACATCAAACTCGCTCAGGAGTAGTATCCATCGAATCAGCCGTGGTTTGGCCTCTTTCTTTGTCATCAAGAACCTAATAGCCGCATGATCGGTGTAAATGATCACTTTGGTACCAAGTAAGTATGATCTGAATTTTTCGAGCGCATAAACGACGGCCAACATTTCTTTTTCGGTGGTGGCGTAGTTGCGTTGGGCGTCATTGAGTGTGGTGGATGCATAATAGATCACATGAGATGCTCTTCCCACCTTTTGGCCCAAAACAGCCCCGACCGCATAGTCACTAGCATCACACATGATCTCAAAGGGAAGAGACCAATCCGGGGCTTGGATGATAGGTGCGGTTACTAATTTCTCCTTCAAAGTATTGAAGGCCTTCTTGCAGTCCTCGGAGAATATGAACTCCACCTCCTTTTGCAAAAGTGTGCATAAAGGAGATGCAATCTTTGAGAAATCTTTGATGAACCTCCTGTAGAAACCTGCATGTCCAAGGAATGATCGTATCTCCTTAACGGTGGTAGGATAAGGTAGTGATTGGATAACCTCCACTTTTGCTTTGTCCACCTCCATTCCTTTGGACGAAATTACATGGCCTAGGACAATTCCTTCCTCCACCATAAAGTGACATTTTTCAGAGTTTAGAACAAGATTTGATTCTAAACAACTCTTCAAAACAAGAGATAGATGAAGTAGGCATGAATCAAATGAGTCTCCATGGATTGTAAAATCATCCATGAAGACTTCCATAAATAGCTCAACATATTCAGAGAATTTGCTCATCATGCATCGTTGGAATGTGGCCGGGGCATTGCAAAGTCCGAATGGCATGCGCCGGTATGCAAAAGTGCCAAATGGACAAGTGAAAGTGGTCTTCTCTTGATCTTCAGGGGCTATAGGCACTTGAAAGTACCCGGAGTAGCCATCAAGAAAGCAATAGAACTTATGCCCGGCAAGTCTCTCAAGCATTTGGTCGATGAAGGGTAAAGGAAAGAAATCCTTTCTAGTTACCGCATTGAGTCTACGGTAATCTATACATACCCTCCATCCATTTTGAATTCGGGTGGGCATTAGTTCTCCATGTTTGTTTTCCACTACCGTGACTCCGGTTTTCTTTGGGACCACTTGGGTTGGGCTAACCCATTTGCTGTCGGAGATGGGGAAGATTATCCCCATTTGGAGTAGTTTGATCACCTCTTTTTTGACCACCTCCATCATAGGTGGGTTTAGTCTTCGTTGCGGCTGTCGTACCGGCTTGGCCTCATCCTCCATTAAGATGCGATGCATGCAAGTAGATGGACTAATGCCTTTGATGTCGGTTATAGTCCATCCAATTGCTAGTTTATGCTCCTTGAGCACCGCTATCAATTTGCCTTCTTGTTCTCCGGTCAATTTGTTTGAGATAATGACCGGTAGTGTCTCTTTTTGCCCCAAAAACACATATTTCAAATGTGTTGGGAGTGGTTTCATCTCAACGTCGGGTGCCTGCAAAACTGAAGGTAGAGGCTTTTCCTCGGGGATGGTTAGTGGAAATGCCCTAGACCCCGGTGGCATAAGTGGGAGTTGGAAGTGAGTATCCAATTCCACTATCATAGCTTGTGTGTTGGGGGTCAGGGCAAGTTCTGAAGAGTTTTCCCCGAAGTCATTTTCAAGTATACTTAACAATTCGTCCTCTTTATTGATTTCAAAAGTATTTTGTACAAGGGGGTCAACAATATCAATGGCAAATAAAGAATGATTTTCATTTGGATATTTCATGGAGTCATAAATGTTGAATTCAACTTTATCCCCATCAAATTCCATTGTTAAGGAACCGCTAAATACGTCAATCTTTGCTCTAGCGGTTTTTAAAAATGGCCTTCCTAAAAGGATAGGTACCGCATTCTTATCATTCTCCATTTCCAAAACATAAAAGTCAGCGGGGAAAATCAAATTGTCAACCATAACTAGTACGTCTTCGACAATACCTTTAGGGTAGGCATTTGATCTATCCGCAAGTTGAATGACTACTCCGGTTTCATTTAAAGGGCCAAGCTCAAGTGATTTGTATAAAGAGTAAGGAATGACATTAATTGATGCTCCTAAATCGAGCATGGCTTTTGAAAACGTAGTTCCTCCCAACTTGCAAGGTATAGTGAACATGCCCGGGTCATTGTATTTCTTTGGAAGTTTCTTTTGAAAAACTGCCGAAACACGTTCACTAACTTGGACTTTTTGTTTTCCATTGAGTCTATGTTTCCTTTTTATTGTACATAGTTCTTTGAAAAATTTTGCGAATCTCGGAACACCCTTTATCAAGTTAAGGAGAGAGATATTTACCTCACATTTGGAGAATGTCTCATAGATGTCCTTGTCCTTCTCCAGCTTCCGTGTTTCCCTTAGAGCCTCGGGGAAGGGTGCTTCAATCTCGGGAATGACCGGTGGTGGGGTTGGGATTTGAGCTTCCAACTCCGGTTGAGTCACTTCCACCAGTTCCTCTTCTTCCTCCTCTTCGCCAATGTGGCTCTTTGCCTTCTCCTTGGCCATAACCAACTCCTTGCCACTCCGTAATGTGACTGCGTGGGCTTGTTGCCTAGGATTCGGCTCCGTTTGAGATGGTAGCCTTGCCGAATCCTTAGCTTCAAGCCTACTCACGGCATTTGAGATTTGGCTGATTTGGTTTTCCAAGTTGTGGATGCTGGATTTTGTTGTTTCTTCGAATTGGACCACACTTTGTTGCATTGTTGCCATATTCATGGCAAGTGATCGAATCATGTCTTCGGTTGACATATTCGAGTTAGAAGTTTGGCCTTGTTGTTTATATTGTGGAGGAGGAGGATTTGATGGTTGAGGAGGTTGAGAGTTTCCGTACCTTAAATTAGGATGATCCCTCCATCCCGGATTGTAGGTGTTGCTTTGAGGATTATACCTCTTTTGATTTTGGAAACCCAAAGCATTGATCTGTTCAACGTTCTCCTCTTGTAGTGTTGGGCAAGAGTCGGTGGGGTGCCCTTGTGTCGAGCATATGCCGCAGACCTTGACTTCTTGAGGTTTCGGATTTAAGAGAAAATCTTTAACCAAAGAAGTCAAGCCGGCTACTTGACTTTCCAATGAGTTGTTGGATTCTGCCGCCATAACTCGTTTTGTTGATCGCCGATCATAGTGCCTACAATTCTCGGCCAACTCCGAGATGAGGTTTGTAGCTTGAGAAGGGGTCTTGTTGACAATCCCTCCTCCACATGCGGCGTTTATCATCCGCCTATCTTCATTGCAAAGACCATCATAGAAATATAAGATGAGGTCTTGCTCCGAATAGCCATGATAAGGGCAGCTTGCACACAGTTTCTTGAATCGTTCCCAATATTCGTAGAACGATTCATCATCCTTCTGCTCCACGTTGCTGATTTGTTTTTTTAGAGAGGAGGAGACAGAGGCAGGGTAGTACCTTTCCAGGAACGCTTTCTTCATGGCTGCCCATGTTCCTATACTTCCTGAAGGAAGATAGAATAGCCAATCCTTTGCGGTATCCTTCAGTGAAAATGGAAATGCCCGCAGTTTGATTTGTTCTTCTGTCACACCGTTTGGGCACATGCTTGTGCAAACGACGTGGAACTCCGATAAATGTTTGTTCGGGTCTTCTCCCCTCAGGCCATGGAAGGATGGCAGCAGATGAATGAGCCCAGATTTTAGCTCAAACGTATTACCCTCATCAAGTGTAGGGAAGGTAATACACAGTGGTTGTTGGTTGAGGTTTGGAGTTGTGAGCTCCCTCAGTGTCCTTGTTTCAAGAGCCATTGTGGTTGACTCTTCGGTGTCGCTAGAACTAGAGCTAGCGGTGTATGAATCTCTGGAAGATGATTCTTCCGAGTCGGTGTTAGAAAATTTACTTTTCAACCGCTCGAAAGTTTGTTCTATTTCTGGGTTTTTGTGATATGTGATTTCGTTTATGGAACGATGTTTAACCATAAACTCCACTAAGCTCAGAAAATAGAAAAATAAGAACTCTTTATATATTTTTTTGATTTTTCTTGAAATGAGATAAAAGAAAAATTAATTGCCTTTCCCCGGCAACGGCGCCAAATTTGACGTGCACTCGTCGTTAGATGCACTCAAAATAATTAATCAATACAACACTAATACGTAGTATAGTGTAGTAAGGTTCGTATCCACAGGGAAAGGAATACTTTTCTTTTATATAAATAGTAACAAGGGGGGTTTAGATTTGTTTGGTTTAATAACACTAAGATAAACGACCTATATGAGTTTAATTCAATGAGATGGGGACTTGGTTTTGCTTTTATCCACTTAATGAAATGTTCGTCGATCCCGGTTGTATCTTTAACTATCTTCCTCTCGAATACTCAATCGAGGAGTATATCCAGTTCATCGAGGGTAGTTATTAATAACGAGATGCGTTCATTAATAAAACTTACTATCGAGTCAATATAGAACAAGCGCCGTATATTAACTTGATAGTAGCAGTAAACTTTAGATGAAAACGATTGAGATTGATAACCTCAACACAAGCGGTTTATTGGTTTAATCAATATAATTAATTCCCCTTGGCATATTAACCATGAGATGCATGCATTAATATTCCAAGTTTACTACTGTTGAAAGAACCGGATTAATAACAAGCGTATTAACCGATTGATTCTAGTAATAATTAATATGAGAAACAATACTAGTTGATACTTTAAGTAATGTTTAAGATATTAACATGAAATATGAATAGGAATTAATCAATACTCAAGGAAGAATATTAAAATATATGAATCCTACTATGATTAATATCAAGATGTTAACTAATTGTCATCTTAGCAACACTCCCCAATATAATCATAGAGGAAGAAATAGCTATTACTATAACCAATGTCAAGATGTTAACTACTTGTCATCTTAGTAACACTCCCCAACTTTGATATAGAGATAGTATTTTGAAAGAAAGAATTAATATTCAAGGAAGAAGATTAAAGAAAATAACTCACAACTTACAAATTCATTAAGCTTCAAAGTAGCAAAACCAAGATGGAAGAGTTTAGCTCCTCATTTGGAGACTAAACATGATAAAAAATATAAAGAAAGAGCTATTCTATACTGAGCTTAGATGTATAAGGGATTGGATATCTTTTTGTGAAGGAAAGGAGGTGTATTTATAGGTTTTTGGGATGGGATTCGGGTACTCGATCGGGTATATACATGGTACCCGATCGAGTATGTGTGTAACATCCGATCCGAGGCATACTCGACCGGTTTCAGGCTATTTTCTAAGTGTATACCCGATCGAGTATATATGAATACCCGGTCGAGTATGCTTAGAAAGTGATATTCGGGCTATACTCGACCGATCTTTGTTTGCAATTTAAAGGCATACCCGATCGAGTATAGCTAATACTCGGTCGAGTATGCTTAGAAAGTGGTATTCGGGCTATACTCGACCGATCTTCGTTTGCAATTTAAAGGCATACCCGATCGGGTATGTCGGTCTACCCGATCGGGTATAGACATAGAATCGTGGCCAAAATCTTCCCTGCATGTTCCTTTGTCTTCGGATCTGATCCGATTTGAAGTTCCAACCTAATACCCGATCGAGTATAGCTAATACTCGACCGAGTATAGACCAAAATTCAGGATCTTCTTTTGTCTTTGAACTTTTGCACCTTCTCTTCACTTTTTGGGTTCACCAACTGTACTTTGGGTGACCAAAACCTGCTTAAGCTCAGAATATGTCTAATCTAACCTATTTACAAGAATTTAACAATCTAATCTATTACACCAAAAGTGTGTAATTTCCAAAGTAAAAGTCAAGCAAAACTAATTAAAAACATAAACATAGAAATGGAAATTACGAACGTATCAATATTTCTCTTTTCTAGGCGATCGTCAATGGCCTTTAAAATTGTCTCTACTGTAGAGTGTTCCTTTTGAACATAAGACGATGCCTCTTGAAGATTTTCCTCTAGCTCTGCCTTCATCTTTAGAAGCTGTTCTTTGATTATCTTCAGCGTTCCGTCACAGTATTTCTCAATTTCATTGACTACCATCAGACGTTTTTCGTTCTTGTGGTTCAGATAAGTGACTGCTGGCGGTGTGAAGAAGATGTGGTAGGCTGGGAAGTCTTCGAGTTCTGGACCATACAGTCTTGGCTTTGTATGATTTGTCTTTTTCAGGTTGCACTCAATAGCCATCTGTAGGTCATGTGAAGAGTGTACTCTGATCTGTCTAAGCATGAATCTCTAGATCGCTGCAAGACCTTCGCTGTATATTTTGCTCTGCCTGACTGGAAGGTATCTATAGGCCATGAACATTTGATAGATGTCGTCGGGTTTAAGCATGATGATGTCATTCTCTTGGCAAGTAAATTCACTCCCATCAGTGCGTTGAAGCCTGTAAGTATAGAATGTCACTCCGTGATAATCTTCAGCCTTCACTTGTAGAATTTGATGAATCGGGAGAATGTTGGACTTCAAGTCTTGTTCCATCAGCTCTCTTTGAGTACCGGTTGACCTTTGTAGTAGCATATGCAGATGACCTCCAGTCTGCTTTCCTTTTAGATGAGTAAGGCCTCTTAGCTTCAGTTCATTCAGCGGTTTGACTCTGTCTGGTCTACGCCAGATATGCTCTCTGATTTCCTCTTGAAAGGGGGCTTTGATTCGAACGTTGTCCCAGGGTTTCTCTGTCTTGGGAAGTCTTCCCGCTGATTGTCTTACGACGGATTCAAGAGTTTTCTGGGATTCCTTATAGTTCTCCCCTTCCTTGCGTTCATCGTCCTCGAGCCTGATGATATCTTCAGAACATTTGTTGATTAGCTCTCGTAGCCACCAATTTCTCTGCATGTCCTCTTGTTCAGCCTCATTACGGAGATCATCCCATTATGTCCATTGTCTTGGCCATTTATCATATATCACCGCCTCCTCCAGTGCATCGTGGATGTCTTTGCCTGGGGAAATGTATGGAACTCTTTGTTGTTTTTGAGGCGGTGATTGTTCCTGGGTACCACAACCGGGTTCACTTGGATTGTCCGTTGACATTAGCTTAGAACTAGGTTCCAACTGATGGCCTGATGTAAAAGATGTACCAGTGGTAGCATCATCAGGACTTCCATCCCCTCCTCGGTTGGTATCTCTGGGAGATACGCCTCGGGATGTTACTTCTAGCTCGACCAGGCTAGATATTTTGGCTGTGGGTGGTGGCTGTTGGTTTGTCGAGGTTTCGGGTTGGATTGGCTGTGGAGTTTGGCTTGGTAAAGCAGTTTGCTCAAGTGATCGAGGTCGCTTGTTCTCCCCCTTATGAGGATCCGAATCATCGGGGTCCTCATGGGAACGTTTGTGACCACGAGGACTCTCCTTGCACTTGCTCTTGGTTTCCGGTGAAGAAAGGAGGGCTTCGAGTATGGCTTGCTGATGAAGGGTAAGTTTGTCTTCAGGGGTGTTGAGGAGGTTATTCAGCAAAGCCGATGCAAGAGTGTCGAAGGATAGTGAGGAGAGATCGATGGAAGGTGTGGTCGGGTGTGGGGAGAATACTGGTTCTGTATCCTGGGTTCCCCGAGAAAGTGAAGGAATGGGAATTTGGTTGATGGATTGGTGAGATAGAGGGGTGGAGGATACGGGTTGTGTATGGGAAATGAAAGGTTCAGGTGAAGGTTGGGGTGGGGGTTGTTCAGACCGAACCGCTTGGGTGGTCCTAAATTCCTGTGCTAGAGCGGTCATTGCATCTTGCACCCATGGTGTAATGGTGGAATCTAGGAAGCGATTTAGTAGAACGTTTACGTCTTCAAAGGTTGGGTGACCAGTTACGGGGGTTGTAACTGTTGTCACAGCATCAGTGAAGATTGCTGATGTGTGGCCTGTGTGCAATGATGGAATCATTGTGGGCGTAGCAGGGCTTCCAACCGTCATAGCTTGCGCTCTGGTTGTTGCGTTCAGGGTGTGTGCACCTGTATGTGCCGTGAATAGTGTAGGTGTCCTAGAAAAGGAAGAAAATGTGGGGAAAGTGACACCTAGACTCGATGTGATAGAAGAAGGGGTTTTGACCTCGGGCGATAGGTCAATTGTACGCTCAACTGATTCAGAAGAAACCAGTGAGGGGGTGGAGTCCCGTTCTTTTGAAACAATAGCCTGTTGAGAGGCTATCGAGTGGCTGGGAGAGGGCTGTGCTTGCGCAGTTGAGCCAGATGCTGCGACTTCTACCCGGGAACCGAAAAGATCGGCTCCTGTGCTTAAGGATTCAGCTCGGCTTATCTGGATAAAGGTATCGCAGCCCGCAAAGATATGCTCGTCTGCCTTATCAATTAGGCTCTTTCTGGCTCGGGGCTGGGGCTTTGCCTTGGCAGCCTTGTCATTCTTGACCTTGGCCCTTTTCTCCCGGATGACGACTTCCTCAGAATTCTTAATTGAATGAGCTGCTTCGTCATAGTCGTCCTTGGAGCAGTTTGTCTCGCTAGGATCGGCTCTCGGTTTAGCTATCTCCTTTATAGTGAAGACTTGAGGTCTGCCAGCTATTATCGGTGCTGCATCTTCAGCCGTAATTCTTTTCTTCTGTGGAGATTCGACTGGCAGCTTCCCTTTTCTGATCAGGGCATATGTGTGCTCAACATCTTCACTGTCATTGTCGTCGTCATCATCATCCGAGCCAGATTCCTCGCTATCAGTGCCCACGCTCTCGGATGCCTCATCGTCAGTGTTTGTTTGGGCATCACTTGACGATTCATTGGCAGTTTCCTCAGCGTCTGTTTCGGTGCCCTCAGCCGCCTGACTCTTCTCTAGAGAGTCGTCAGACTTTCCTTCATTGGGCGAACCGGCCACTGGTTTCTGTGGCTTCCTTGTACTGCTGGACCGCTGGATTTGAAGATTTGACAAGCTTGAGCAGAAATCCAGGGATCCTTAGGCCGAAGACAGGATTCTTGTCTGCTTTGAAATATTGCAGCTTCGGTGCAGTGAAGTGTGGATCTGAGCTGCGTTTTGGTATGGAAGCGTGCTCTGCCATGCAGTTGTCAATGATTAGCCCGAGCCACCTTGCGTACGGGATGGTACCTGGCCTGTTCTTTTCTTTGGCTTTGACCAGGTCCATTAGCTCTGAGAAGAAGAGCTATGCCAAGTCGTAGTTCTTGTTGAAAGCGATGCCATGAAAGACTAGCAGGATCTGCTTGTTGCACTTGTCGAATCCGGCATGCTTAGGTGACAGGCACTTGTTCACCAGCCCGAAGAGGTTCTTCCATGGATGATGTAGATACGCTCCATTGAAGTTGGAGAGCTGTGGCAGTAATGAAGTGTAGCCTAGGGATGCCACGTCTTTCAGTAGATCTGGGATGGACGGCAGTGCATCGTACTCGTCATGAATCGGCAGCGATAGAGTAGCCCGTAAAGTGGATGGTGTCAGAATCACCCGCATGCCGTTCAACTTGGTCTTGATCTTGGAGCGATCCTTCAGTGAATCCGTATGCATATGACCCCAGAACTGTTGTAGGTATATCTCTGGCACCGGTTTTGAGTTGTGTAGTGCAGGCCAGAGATAGTGACCTTTCATGATTGCTGGAATTACGGGGTTCTGGCACTTGAACACCGCAAGGTCTAGCTGGAAATTGTTGTCCAGCACCTTGATCCATTTCCCTTTGGGGTAGATGGCATCATCGATCTGCGTTTGAGTGGTTCCTGCCATTTTAAACTGTAGAAGCAGGGGGTCAGCATATGAGATTCAACTGTTTGAATAGATTGAAAGAGTTTGATTTGAAGGTTTCAGATAAGTTTATGCAGGTGGAATTTTGAAAAAGTTGCAAAGTCCAAATCTCGAGATCTGAATCTCGAGATCATGATTTCGAGATTCAAATCTCGAGATCTTGATTTCGAGATTCAAATCTCGAGATCAAGATGTCGAGATGCAGATCTCGAGATCTTGATTTCGAGATTCAAATCTCGAGATCAAGATGTCGAGATGCAGATCTCGAGATCTTGATTTCGAGATTCAAATCTCAAGATCAAGATGTCGAGATGCAGATCTCGAGATCTTGATTTCGAGATTCAAATCTCGAGATCAAGATGTCGAGATGCCCATCTCGAGATCTTGATTTCGAGAAGATGAAACGACGATTTCGAAGAGATTAATCCACCTGCAAAGATATAATCAAAAGATGCGAAATACAACATACAATAAGATTTCGAACTTGAAATATACTGAAAATCTTGTTCTTTTTTGTTTTGAGAAACAATATCGAATCCGTTTTTTGCGAGAACAGTCGTTCGATTTCGAGATGGATGAATTCGACTGTGAATCGTTAACTACCTTCGAAGAGTAGTCGAGAGAGAGGATCGGAGAAGGGGAAGGAGAAGAATTTGCGAAAACCAGAGGTTTCGAAGAGGACGAAGGATCTGAGAGCTCTGCCTTTGCGAAAAAATTTGGCCTTTGAAAAAAATCAGAATGGAATATAAGGGTTTTCGCGAGGCTTTTATACGCTAGAAAATTTTTTGGACCTCCTCCGTAACAGTTGAGCTCGAATGATTGGGCTAGCACACAATGCCTTTGTAAAAGATTTTCGAGTCCCAAAACTAGTAAAAAAAATAAAGAGCTCCCCCTCAATCAGTGAAAATTTTCTCCCCCCCAAAAAATGCAACAAACAATATGTACAAATGCAACACACACACACTATTTTTGTTCTTTTTTATTTTTCACCCACTCAACACATGCAACACACGCACACTATTTTTTGTTATTTTTCTGGTTTTCTCCCCCTCAACACATGCAACGCACACACACTATTTACAGATCACACTCACACACACTTTTTACAAGTCCCACAAACACACACTTTTCAGACCAGTTGAGACAAAAATTAAACAGGCTCGAGGTTCAACATGCCCAACTTGGAGACCAGGAACTGGAATCTTTTTTCATCCAATGCCTTAGTGCTCGAGGTTCAGCCAGTTGAAGCTCTGAGCTTACAAAGTACATATCTATGTCTCCTTTCTCCACGTGATCCTTGATGAAATGATAGCGCAGATCAATGTGTTTGGTGCGGGAGTGGTGAACAGGATTGCTTGTGATGGTGATGGCGCTTTGAGAGTCACTGTAGATCGGGATGTGGCGGAATGTGTAACCGTAGTCCTGGAGCTGAGTCTTCATCCATAATATTTGTGAACAACAACTAGCAGCCGCGACGTATTTGGCCTCAACTGTAGATGTTGACACACAGTTTTTCTTTTTGGAAGACCAGCAGACTAGCTTCTCGCCTAAGAATTGGACAGCTCCCGATGTACTTTTGCGGTCTATCCGGCAACCAGCAAAGTCAGCGTCCGAGTATCCGACTAGATCAAAGCCTGAATGCTTGGGATACCAAAGGCCTAGATTCACCGTGCCTTTGAGGTATGTTAAAATTCGTCGTACAGCGGTCAGATAAGATTCCTTCGGATTGGCTTGAAAGCGAGCACATAAGCATGTGGAGAAGACAATATCAGGCCTGCTTGACGTGAGATATAGCAAAGATCCAATGATGGCCCTGTAATTCGTAGCATCAACTGGCTTCCCGGAGGGGTCTGAGTCCAGTTTGTTGTTTGGGGACATGGGGGTCGTCATGGAAGATTTGCCTTCAATGTTGAATCTCTTTAGCATATCCAGAATGTATTTGGACTGATTGATGAAGATACCATCAGAGAGTTGTCTTACTTGCAAGCCTAAGAAGAAGTTAAGTTCGCCCATCATGCTCATCTCGAACTTTGTTTTCATCAGTTTCTCAAAGTGTTGGCACAGGCGCGGATTTGAAGAGGCAAAGATGATGTCATCAACATAGATCTGAATCAGGATGATGTCAGACTTCTGTCGCTTGATAAACAGAGTAGTATCAATCTTTCCTTTTGAGAAACCTGAATCGATCAAGAATTCGGTCAAGGCATCGTACCAAGCTCTGAGTGCCTGTTTCAACCCATAGAGAGCTTTCTTGAGCTTGTATACATGGTCTGGGAATTTTGGATCTATAAATCCTTCTGGTTGAGCGACATAGACTTCTTCTAAAGTCCCATTTAGAAAAGTTGTTTTCACGTCCATCTGAAAGACGGTGAAGTTTTTGTGCGCCGCGTATGCAAGAAAGAGGCGGATTGCTTCAATTCTAGCTACGGGCGCAAACGTTTCATCGTAGTCTATGCCTTCCTGTTGATTATATCCCTTTGCGACCAGCCTTGCCTTGTTTCTTACAACTATTCCTTCTTCATCTCTTTTATTTTTGAATACCCACTTCGTGCCAATGATTGTCTTTCTCTGAGGCCTGGGTACCAGTGACCATACATCCAGTCTGTCAAACTGATTGAGTTCATCTTGCATAACAATCACCCAATCTGGATCAAGTAGCGCATCAGAGACTTTTGATGGTTCTGACTAGCTTAGGAAGCATGCGTAGCGGCATTCATTCATCGTTGCGGATCTTGTTCGCACACCTTGACTCGGATCACCTATTATCTTTTCAACGGGATGTGCTCTCGTCCACTTCCTCTCATGAGCTAGAGGAGTTGGAGTAATTATTGGTTGATCGGAGTCCTGATATGAGGTTGAAGGCTCTGGAGCAGCTGTGGTGTGTAATGGAGATGATTCTGGATTCGTAGCAAAGCCGTGATCATCCACACCTCTGGGATTGGTTTGATGGGTTGATGGTGTGGATGGTTCATCGTTTGGTCCTGTGAGGAGCGGAATCTCTGTTGTTGGAGTTGATGTTAAAGCTGGAGTGCATGCAAGGAGGTGGAGGTTGTGAGTTCTCGTAGAAGTTTCTGAAGAGAGAGTCGAGAATCACATCTTCGTGCTCGGTGTTTGGTTCAGCTTTATCAGAAGCTACTGGTACATCATTTGATGGATCAGTCTGTAGATGTTCGATCGCAAAGTCTGCCATTTCATAGAATGTAACATTTACACTCTCGATGACAGTGCGCTTGTCTCTGAGGTAGACTCTGTAAGCTTTGGATTGCAGTGAGTAGCCAATAAACACGCCTTCTCTGGCTTTGGGATCCAGCTTACTTCTCTCTGTCCGATCATTTAGTATGAAGCACTTGCAGCCAAAAACCTTGAAGAAAGAGATGTCGGGAGTTCTGTTGAATAGGATTTCATACGGAGTCTTGTCGAAGCGTTTATGGATGGATGTTCTGTTCTGAGTGAAGCACGCAGTATTGATTGCCTCTGTCCACATGAAGTGAGGCAGTCTGGATTGGATTAACATGGTACGTGCTGCTTCAACAAGGGTTCTGTTCTTTCTCTCAACAACTCCGTTCTGTTGGGGAGTTTTAGCTGCTGCAAATTGCTGAGTGATACCGAGTGATTCATAGAACTCAGTGAGAGTTTGATTTTTGAACTCGGTACCATTGTCAGTTCTAACAATTCGAACACTGTGCTGTAACAGTTTCTGGATGGTTCTGATAAAGGTCATAATGTTTTCTGCGGCTTCGTCTTTTGAACGGAGGAATTTTGTCCATGTGTACCTAGAGAAGTCATCAACGATCACCAGAGTGTATTTGCGACCATTGATGCTTTGGACTCTCATAGGTCCACACAGATCCATGTGAATTAGCTGCAACTGATGTGTAGATGATGGTTCGTTTTTTGACTTGTGGGAGCTTCGCGTCATCTTGCCCATTTTGCAGGCACTACAATGATTTTCAGCGGAAGACTTTAGCAGAGGAAGCCCCTTTACAAGTTTCTTGGAGGACAAGGTTGATAGATGTTTGAAGTTCAGATGGGAGAGATGTCTGTGCCATAGGTTGTTCTGTTCAGTTGAAGCTTTGGACAGCAGACGGATGGAAGTGGTGGATAGGACACTTTTCAGATCAATAGTGTACAGATTTGATGTTCTGTAACACGTTAATAATGTATTCCCTGTGCTGTCAAGAACACAGCATTGTTTTGCAAAGAACCTCACTTCCATCCCGCTGTCACAGAATTGCCCTATGCTCAGAAGGTTGTGTTTGAGCCCTTTGACAAATGACACGTCTTTTATAGTGACACTGGCACAGACGACGTCCCCATACCCAAGAATAGGAGATGAGGCGACATTCCCGAATCTGACATTGCCTCCGTAGCAGTTGGTGTAGTTGCTCAAAAGGTGCTTTATTCTGGTCATGTGAGTTGAGCATCCTGAGTCTAAGTGCCACACATGACTGTCCTGCAAAACAATCAAACAGGTTTAGGTACCCAACTTGGAGTGGGTCCTTCCTTATTATCAAGAAACACCTTTCTAAATCTTGCTTTGAGCTGTGATCCAAGGTCAGCAGCTCTTTCAACAAAAGATCTTTCTCTTGTGGGCTCTCCATGTAAGGAATAATTGTATTTAGATTTTGATGAGGCTATATTAATTAGGACTGTAGAGTACCCCTTCAGAAATTATGTATTAGAATTTTCCCTTGTAAAGTTCTTAGCATATTCGACTACCAGAAGGCCTCTCTACCAGAAGTCCTCCAGACAGAAGATCTTGGTTCTCTGTCTAGGAACAGAATACGTCAGGGTCTCTGTTACCCATTAGCGTGACAGAAACCCTCCTGGTTCTCTGTAAGCTACCAACAACAGAAGTGCTCATGATCTTCTCTGATTCAGTTCTCTGACAATAACACCAGAAGGTCTGACACTTGGAAGAAATCCACAAAGCCGGGAAGTCAACTTAAAGATTCCTTCAACGGCTAGGAGTATGAAACGGAAAAGCTACAGTGCTCGCATTAAATGCTCATTTAATGCTCCCCGTGCTCCGTGGAGTAATTGCAGATGATTGGCCGCAATGTCAGGATTACTTTATCCCGAAATAGTAACCCGCCAACTTTACCGGGCCCTACTGGTCAAGTCAACTGCTCGCGCATTAAATGCAGTTGTCCTCCTACTCCTCCAACGGGAAGACAACCTCAGTATAAAAGATACACTACGAAGAACAACCGGATAACTTTGCCAAGATTACATTGCAACTTTTTCTAACCACAAGCAAGATATCCAAACTCTGAAAAGAAAAAGCCTCCTTGAGATTCAAACTCATTATCTTCTACAAGAGAAGGCAGAAGTTGGAAAATTACTCTTTCCAACTCAAGCAAAGTTCCAAGTGTTCTTCAACTCTTCAAGCTCATAACATACAAATCTTTTGTAACGAAGCTAGTTGGAGGAACCTCAGTTTCAACAGAAACTCTTCTTGCTACAAGAAGGACGTCTAAATAACTGGAGTAGTGAAGTGGTGATATTTCAAGGAAACTCAGTGAAAGGACCAGTGTTAAAGGAAGCCAGGCAGTGCATCCCATGACACATCTAGGCTTGAAGAAGACGTGGAGTGCTTCTTAAGTGCTAGGACTAAAGCTTTGTAAACGGCAGTTTTTACAGCTTAGTGGAACAGTGGATTAGAGGAACGAGTTGTTCCTTGAACCACTATAAAAATCCCTGGTGTCGTTTACTTACTGCTTTTAATACTTGCACTTAGATAGAACTGTATAACTCCTTGGACTTGGTATCTGTGTTCAGCAGAACTTGTTCTACGAGTTAACAGAAGGCCTTCTGCCTATTGCTTCTCTGAGGCTAACAGAACTCCCTACCAGAACCCCATCCGCTGCCAGTCTGTTCTTTCAACAGAACAGGTTATTCTGTAAATCTGGTACTTAGTTTAAAAAGCTAAAAACCAATACAGTCTATTCACCCCCCCCCTCTAGACTGTATCCAGTATAACCGGGACCAACAAGTGGTATCAGAGCCTCCTTGTTCTAATAATCTCTTAGGTTATTTGTTGAACAAAGATCCACTTGTTTTTCTGTTTTACCTCATTTCTATCTGATATAATGGATCACTCCTTGTCCAAGAATCTTATGTTTTCAGATCTTAAGTTTGATGACTGGAGGATCCGGATGAAAGCACATCTCTGTGCCCTGCATGATGAGATGTGGGAAGTTCTAGATATTGGCCCCTTCACAAGCTTCCAGAAGGTCAACCCTGAACATGCCATAGACAACACCAGACCCCAGATGATCAGCAAAGCCAAGTCAGAATGGACCACTGAAGAGAGAAGAAAGTACAACCTAGACAATATTGCCAAGGACATCCTCTACAAGTCCATTGATGATAGGTACTTCAACAGAATCAAGAAGTGCAAGACTGCTAAGGAAATCTGGGATACTCTTGAGCTCATTGGAGCTGGTGATGAGCAAGAGAAGGACAACAAACTAACCATAGCCAACAAGAAGTTTGATGACTTCAAACTTCTCCCTGGTGAAAGCATCTCCAAGATGTATGACAGGCTTCTCACTCTCACTGGAGAGATTTCTGAGCTTGGCAAGGATCTCACAACCAAGGAGATCAACCTGAAAGTGTTGAGGGGACTGCCCTCAGCATGGAAGATGAAGGTAGTTGCTGTCAAAGCCAACAAGGATGTAAAGACTTATCCCACTGATAAGCTCATTTCAGATCTCAAAGCTCATGAGTTTGAAATGATTGAAGAGAAGGAAGATGTACCAGAAGAGAGGACCACTACAGCCCTCACTGCCAGCACATCTAAGGTAAATGATTTTGACCCTTCAGTACTTTTATCTGATGAATATATGGCTGCCTTTGCCAGGAGATTCAAAAAGTTTATGTAGAATCCCAAAGATGGAAGGAGTCCATCTTTCAACAGAAAGCCATACCAGAAGGTCAAATCAACAGAAAGCAGTGGAGAGCTTCTCTGTTATAACTGCAGACAACCTGGTCACTTCAAGGCTGATTGTCCCCATCCTAGAGTGTCCAAGAAGCAAGGACAGGATGGAGAAAAGAAGAAGTACGAGGACAACTCTAGAAGAAGAAAGGCACTTGTGACAGAACAGCTGGAGAAAGACCCTCTGTCAGAAACAGAATCCAGTTCTGACTCAGATTCTGATGAGGCCTTCTGTTGCCTTGATACTGAGACAGAAGACCTTTGCCTCATGGCTCATTATGATGATGAGGTAACCTCTACTTCTGAATCTAGTTTTTCTTCGGTAGGCTTAGCTTTTAATTCTGATTCAATGTCAGAATTTTGGGAAGAGTTCAAGGCCATACAAGCCACTTATTCTTCGGTAACAGAAGAAAACAGTAAGTTGAAAGCTGAAATTCTTGACTTAAAGAAGGAGGTTGAGATCAAAATCAATCTTCTAATTGAGGAAAGAGATCAACTGGAAACTGAAAATGTTTCTCTTCTTAAGAGAATAAGAGAAATAGAGCCTCTCGAGATTAAGTACAAAGCTTACCAGAAGGCCCAGTCTTCCATGGAAAAGATTGTGCTTGATCAACAGATTGGCACTGGTTTTGGTCTTGGTTATGGCTCAACAGAATCAGGTGAGCCTTCTGTAATGCCTAGCACCAGAGTTGCTAAGGCAGACAAGGTCATAGAGCCACTGATTTCTAGCCCCATCTGTCAAGCTGGTGTATCTGGCACCAAGGTTGTTCATGAGGAAGTCAGACCAGAAAAGGGTAAGATAAAGGTTCAACAGAAACCCTTTTTGAAAAATAATGAACCTGGCATAAAACCTAACAACAGAAAAGGTTTTCAAAATAACAAAAATAAAAGACCATTCATTGACAGACAACCTCATGTTTCGTGCCAGAAATGATCACCAGAAGGGCAAATATCAAGAGAAAGTTAACTTCAGGCAGAAGAGGTTGGCTGGTCAACTTCAGAAGCCCAAGGTTAACCGTCCCTCTGCTCTTGATAGTATATGGGACTTCTTTCCGACAAAGAAAGCTATGCAAAAGTATGTAAACAGGAAGCATGACCCTCACAAGCATCTGCCCAAAGTGAATCACACTTCAGTTTACTATAACTACCAGGTGGACAATGGGTACCACCCACCAAGGTTTCACTTGATGAGACCAAAATGGTACCAACTACCCAGACTCCATGACCCCCCAGGACCCAGCATTGCTTGGGTACCTAAATCTTTCTTTTGATCTTGCAGGAACTGTGTGCTGGAGCCATCTCTGAACAAGAATGGTTTATTGATAGTGGATGCTCCAGGCACATGACAGGTGACAGAAGTTGCCTAACAGAGTTCCAGAAATGCAAAGGACCTAGAGTTACCTTTGGAGGTAATGACAAAGAAGGTCAAACAAAAGGAAGAGGAAAGCTGATCAAGAACCAGATAATCATTGATGATGTCTCATATGTCAAAGGACTGAAGTTCAACTTGCTGAGTGCTAGCCAATTCTGTGACAAAGGCTACACTGTTGAATTCACAAAGGACTTCTGCTATGTGAAGCATGAAACAACAAAGGAAGTGGTTCTTACAGCATCAAGGAAGAAGAACATCTATGTAGTTGATTGGAACACTGCAAAAGATGGAGTTTGCCTGATAGCCAAGGGAGATTCAAAACTGAGCTGGGACTGGCACAAAAAGCTCAATCATTTGAATTTCAAAACAATCAACAAACTGGCCAGAAAACACATTGTAGAAGGGCTACCAGACATTGTGTACAAGAAGGAGACCCTCTGCAGTGCATGTCAGAAAGGCAAACAAGTGAAGAATTCCTTCAAACCCATTGCTGGAGATCTTTCTACAAGTCCTCTAAATCTGATTCACATGGATTTATTTGGACCTGTTGAGACTCCAAGCGTTGGAGGCAAGAAATATACCCTAGTCATGGTTGATGACTACTCCAGATATACATGGACTGTTTTTCTGACAAAGAAAAATGAAACTCTTCAGAAGTTGCCATCTCTGTTAAAGCAACTTCAGACTGAGAAGAACTTGAAAGTGAAGACAATCAGATCAGACAGAGGAACTGAATTTGTCAACCAAGTCATAAAGGACTTCTGTGATCAGAATGGAACTTTCCATCAACTTTCTGCCGCCAGAACCCCTCAACAGAATGGCGTAGCAGAAAGAAGGAACAGAACTTTAAAAGAAGCTGCAAGAACAATGATTGCAGAATCTGGATTGCCTATGAGATATTGGGCTGAAGCAATCAACACTGCATGCTATACTCAGAACAGAAGCATGATCAACAAGAATCACCAGAAGACCCCTTATGAACTCTGGAAGGGAAGAAAACCTAACATCAGCTACTTTCATGTATTTGGATGCAAGTGCTACATTCTCAACAATGGAAAGGAGCATCTGAAAGTATTTCAAGAAAAGGCTGATGAAGGAATCTTTATAGGCTATTCAAACACCAGTAAAGCCTATAGAGTACTCAACAGAAGAACCCTACATGTTGAAGAATCCATACATGTGAAGTTTGATGAAAGCACCTCTGTTAAAGAGGTAACAGAGATTCTCAAGGAAGTCAGCATAGAAGACAGAACACCAGAACCTACAGAAGAGGTGGCAGACAACCCTACATTTCCAACACCTGCACCAAACCCCCTTCTGTTGAATGAAGATGAAGACTCTGAAGATGAGGAACCAGAGAGACCCAGACAGCAGCTGACAGAACCAGACCTAACATGGTTAAGAGATCATCCTCCTAACCAAGTGATTGGTCAAATCAGAAGTGGAGTTCAAACCAGATCCACATCAAGGAGAGAAGCAATGCTTGCCTGCTATATATCTCAGATGGAACCTATGACAGTTGAAGAAGCTCTTGCAGACTCAGATTGGATCAATGCTATGCAAGAAGAGCTCACTCAGTTTGAAAGGAACAAAGTATGGGAACTTGTTCCTAGGCCAAAACACCAGAATGTCATTGGAACCAAATGGGTATTCAAGAACAAAGCAGATGAAGATGGCAACATTGTAAGGAACAAAGCAAGGCTAGTAGCTAAAGGATATTGTCAAGAAGAAGGAATAGATTTTGATGAGACCTTTGCACCAGTTGCCAGACTTGAAGCCATCAGAATCTTTCTAGCCTATGCTGCCTACAACAACATCAAGGTCTACCAGATGGATGTCAAGAGTGCATTTCTGAATGGAGATCTTGAAGAAGAGGTTTATGTGGAACAACCACCAGGTTTTGTCATTCCTACTCAATCTTCTTGTGTCTACAAGCTTAAAAAGGCCCTCTATGGTCTTAAGCAAGCTCCCAGAGCCTGGTATGACACATTGTCCCTTTTCTTAGTGAACCATGGGTTTACTAAAGGAAAGGTTGACAAAACTCTATTTCAAATCTCTGTTGCTAATCATATTCTGTTAGTACAAATATATGTTGATGACATTATATTTGGAAGTACTAATTCAGAACTGTGCAAGAAATTCTCTCAAGTAATGCAGAGTCAATTTGAAATGAGTATGATGGGAGAACTCAGTTACTTCCTAGGACTTCAAGTCAAACAAGTTCCAGAAGGGATCTTTATCAATCAAGGGAAGTACACCAGAGATCTGATCAAGAAGTTTGGAGTGGAAGGCAAATCATCAGTGAAGATTCCCATGAACACTTCACAAGGGATTGGTCCAGATGATGAAGGAAAGGATGTAGATGCAACAACATACAGAGGAATCATAGGATCTCTGTTGTATCTAACTGCAAGCAGACCAGACATCTCGTTCTCTGTTGGAATCTGTGCCAGATACCAATCAAAGCCCAAGGAAAGCCATCTAAGTGCTGCAAAGAGAATCATCAGATACATCAAAGGAAATCCCAATGCAGGCCTATGGTATCCCAAGGGAGGTAACTTTGAACTAATTGGTTACTCTGACTCAGATTTTGCAGGTTGCAGACTAGACAGAAAGAGCACCTCTGGTCACTGCCAATTGCTAGGAGGAAGGCTTGTTTCCTGGTTTAGCAAGAAGCAGAACTCCATCTCAACAAGTACAGCTGAGGCAGAGTACATTGCAGCTGGGAGTTGCTGTGCTCAGCTACTCTGGATGAAGCAACAACTTAAGGACTATGGAATTCAAGCAAAGGAGATCAAGCTGTTGTGTGACAACACCAGTGCTATTGCTATCACTCAGAATCCAGTTCTTCATTCCAGAACAAAGCACATTGAGATCAGACATCACTTCATCAGAGATCATGTGGAGAAGAAGCACATCTGCATGGAACATGTGCCAACAGAAGACCAACTTGCAGATATCCTGACAAAGCCTCTTCCTGAGGCTAGGTTCAACAAACTGAGAGAGGAATTGGGAATGATGGATGAGATTCCAAGGGAAAGATGAAAAGGAAGGCCCTCTGTTGCTCGTTTGCCGTTGACAGAATTCTTGTAGCAGAACCCCTTCTGTTAACCTCTTCTGGTCCTCACCATGGCAGAACCCCTCAGCAACAGAAAACCTCCTCTTCTACAGAAAAATCCTCAGAAGGTTGTGGACTTAGAAATTTTCTGAAACCGGGTATCTTAGTAAATTATTAAAGGTCTTTTACCCTTTTACCCTTAAAACGGTATCAAGCCGTATAATATTTACTGCGCCCCCGTTTATTTACTCCGCCCCTTTTTACATTTATTGGTTTCTTGGAACCATAAATTAATTCCAAACGTCCACTAACCCAAACACATAAATTCCCCTTTCGCAAACCTAAACCGCTACTGCTCTCATTACTTTCAAACTCTCAAACCTCCATAGCTCTCAAGCTTTCTGCAATTCTTCTCTGAACAAATGGCTTTCATCAACATCAACGACCTCACCAAGGAGGAAATCAACACTTTTGTTTCAAATATCTACACATGGATGAACTGCGACCTCTCCGCACTCCCTGAACTCGCTTCAAACCACGACACGATGATGAAGATCATCAAGGGAATGGAGGACTCCCAACTGAACAAAGTGGTAGGTTAGCACTTTGAATCCTACAGTACAAGGGATGTAGCAGAGTTTTATCTCAACGCTACATACGAAGGGGAGACCATCCGGTCTAACGTCAATGGTGAAGACATTACACTCACCCCTGCAGACCTCAACGCCCTCTTTGGCGTAGTAGAGGACCCACAAGAAGAAGAAACTGAAGGTTTCCTCACTCTGGACAGTGTCAACGTCACTGTGGACAACTTTGTCCAACTCTACTGCCGACCTGAAGTGGGTAGAGTTCCAAAGCTTTACATGAAGAAAAATCTTCTTCTGAGTGACTATGAGAAACTAGTCAACATCCTGCATAGGTGTGTCTGGAGCAAGAGCACCTCCACAGATGACATGAATGCGCTAAATGCAAAGGCTGTCTTTGCAGTTCATCATGGGATGAACATCAACTGGGGACAGGTAATTGTCAAATCCCTTGTTGAATTCATCAAGAAGAAAGACAAGGAGACAGGTCTGTTCAGGACCCCCATGGGTTATGGTCTCCTAATCTCTGAAATCCTGCTCACAGCAAGGATATGGCTGAGAAACTCTATTGAGGCAGACTACACCAAGCTGCTCTTCCTCAACACTTCAAATGACAGGAAGGTTGCTATCAAGGCAGAGCAGAAAAGACTCAGAACCCTTGAGTTCAACAGGGAAAGGCAACAACAGAAGGTTGTTCAACCAAAGAAAGTTTCAAAGAAGCAACAGAAACCCCCTACCCCTTCTGACTCTGAAGAAGAAATACCTTTGGTGAAGAAGGTGGTCAAGAAGGTTCCCAAGAAGAAGACCACACCTGTCAAAGTCCACAAGTTGGTGGCCAAGAAATCCGTCCTTAAGAGAAAGGCTCCTTCACCTATCTCTTCAGCAAGCACCCCTTCTGCCTCCCCCATTGCTAAGAAGACCAAAATTTTGACACCTGCAGCACAGGAGAAGCTGGAGGACTCTGTCACCTCTGCCCCAGCCAACAGAAATGCTTGGCACGGCAAGAGGATCATCTTTGAGTCAAGTGACTCAGAAGAAGAAGAAGAAGAAGTTGTGCAGAATGCCACTTCTCAGGGGGAACCACATTCTTCTCCTCCTGCCTCTGAAAATGATCAACCTATGGTGGTTCCTTCACCAGAACACCAAGAAGGAAGCAGTACTTCTAGCCCTGATAGGAAATTCATCAGGATTCTGGCATGGAGAAAGTGGAGAGTGGGACCTCTCACTGAGCTCCTTAAAAACTTGTCCTACTTCATCTCTGAAGAAGAAGAAGTACTCAGATGGGCTGACACAGAAGATGTGGAGTCCTGTCTAAACAAGGATTTTCTTCTTTCTGTTCTACAGAAGAAGAAGGAGAAACTTCAAGGAAAAGCACCTCTGGTCAGAAACTCACCAGAAGACCATGTGAAGGCTCTTCAAGAGCATGAGATGCATGCCTTTGATGATTGGCTGGTTGAGAAGAAGAGGAAGGAATCAATGATAAAATTTCGCCACAGTACATATGGAGAAGGTGAACCCTCTACTGCCAATGATCTACCTCTGGTCATGGAAAAACTTATCAAAGAATGGAGAGACTCTCTGTTCACCGAAACAATACTAGAGGTAATTCCCCCAACCATTCCTTCTCCCCCTCCCTCTCCTAAAATCACTTCTCCCCAACCCCAACAGAAATCCCCCTCACTCCAACAGAAAACCATCTCTGCACAGAACACCCCTTCACACCAGAAAACCTCCACCCCCAAATCTTCATCTCCTTCACACTGCAAACCGTTCTCTCCTCCCAAGAACAAATCACCGTCCCCTCAAGGACAAATTATCCCTTACCGACACCAACAGATCATCTCCTCTACAACCTCACCCCAACAGAAAACCTCCTCACCAAAAACCAAAAATCCATCTCCCTGCAAATCCCAACCCTCAATCAGATCCAGATCACCATCACCTCCACCCTCTCCTCCACAACAACAGCATGCTCCCTCACAACAACATCAAAACCCCTCCATCAAGACATCCAGAACTGCTTCTCCACAGCCTACACCACAAGATGCAGCCACACCTATCTCCCCTCAACACTCTGTGGCTTCTACCCCCATCAGGAAACCTATCTTCAGGGTGCCCTCCTCTTCCAGTGACAATGATGGATTTCTTACATCCTCCATTGCTGCTGATGAAACTTCCAAGAGGAGGAAGACCCCTCCTCAGCATGAAGAACAACCCAGAAGGCCTCCTATGCCTAAATCAAGAGGTCTAGGTATGCCTCAGAAAACCGAATCCAAAGAAGATAAGCCCCAAATCTCCTTCAATCAGTTTGTCACTGCAGCTGAAGATTTTGGTGGTAAAATGCTTGATGGCATGGATCAATTGGCTGAGATCAACACCAAGCACCATGAACATCTCACCTTTGTTCACAATCATCTTGAGGCTGGACTTCAGCACATCTCAGAGAAGGTTGAAGCTCTGACCCAGACATTGGTCACCTTCATGGAATCATCATCTGCAAAGCTTAATGCTGTTGCCAGAGAAGTGGATGGTGTCCACTCTGTTCTTTATTCCCAGTCTCAGATTCTCAACAAGCAGAACAAGCAACTCAAGGATATAACAGAATCCCTGGACATTGTACAATGGTATGAAGACCAATCTGCTGAGAATTTTATGCAGCTACAACTCCTGAATAATGATCACAAAGATCAAGTGGCCACCCTTATCAAGAAGGATCAAGAAAGGTATCAGAAGCTGATACTACTTGAAGCTGGCTCTCAGGACATCAAGTCTGCTCTTGATCGTCAACAGAACTTGATAGAAGGTCTGACCTCTGTCACGGAGACCTTGCCAGAAACCCTTGAGCAGATAGCCATCTCCCAGGCAACAGAGTTCCAGAAAATTGCCATGATGATCTCTGACCTGGATGATGCCAAAAAGGGGGAAAAGGAAAAGGACCCCCAACAGAAAAAATTGCCCCCTAGGCCAACTGCTGGGCCCTCATCTGATATTGACCCAACTCCTTACTTCCAGGCCTCCCAACAGAAGAAGAGGGAAGCTGGTACTTCAAGACCTTCTTCTCCTCGCAGAGGTTCTACCAAGAAGAAGAAAGTCTTCAACTTCACAGAGTGGAGATTGGGTGGCTCTCAGAAAATTGACCGAGCTCAATTTGAAGAGATGAAGGCTAAAATGACTCCTACCCAACAACAGCACCTCCATCTGGACAAAGATGGTGTTGTCAGAGTTAGGTATGGAGGATCTCTTGAAGAAGCAGAAGAATGGTACAAAAAGAACATTGTCCCAGGAAAGACCATACATGAAGGTGTCCTCAACTACTTGGACTGTAAGCTTTCTCCTATATGGGCATCTTATCAAAGGTCTGGCAATCTGGTCAAAATCAGAGCTGAAATAAACGAAGAACTGCTCAGGCTTCAAAGACTAGAGGAAGAAGCTCTACAGGCAGCTAATCTGGAGAATGTGTAAGGTTTAAACCCTGTAATATCTATCTAATAAAATCACATCTCTGCCTTCTAACTTTGAAGTGCTTTTCCTCAAATTCTTGTCTTTTTGAATTCTGTTTGTGTTTGTTTATTTCTGTTATATTCTGCTATCTGAATGTATCGTACTCTTACTATTTTCCTATGCCAAGTTGCCCACCAAGATTTTAATGAAAAGTTTTAAACTTTAAATTTTTATGGTGAAGGCACTTCTCTGGAAATAGTTAAAGGGTTTTGGCATCATCAAAAAGGGGGAAATTGTAAGGAATAATTGTATTTAGATTTTGATGATGCTATATTAATTAGGACTGTAGAGTACCCCTTCAGAAATTATGTATTAGAATTTTCCCTTGTAAAGTTCTTAGCATATTCGACTACCAGAAGGCCTCTCTACCAGAAGTCCTCCAGACAGAAGATCTTGGTTCTCTGTCTAGGAACAGAATACGTCAGGGTCTCTGTTACCCATTAGCGTGACAGAAACCCTCCTGGTTCTCTGTAAGCTACCAACAACAGAAGTGCTCATGATCTTCTCTGATTCAGTTCTCTGACAATAACACCAGAAGGTCTGACACTTGGAAGAAATCCACAAAGCCGGGAAGTCAACTTAAAGATTCCTTCAACGGCTAGGAGTATGAAACGGAAAAGCTACAGTGCTCGCATTAAATGCTCATTTAATGCTCCCCATGCTCCGTGGAGTAATTGCAGATGATTGGCCGCAATGTCAGGATTACTTTATCCCGAAATAGTAACCCGCCAACTTTACCGGGCCCTACTGGTCAAGTCAACTGCTCGCGCATTAAATGCAGTTGTCCTCCTACTCCTCCAACGGGAAGACAACCTCAGTATAAAAGATACACTACGAAGAACAACCAGATAACTTTGCCAAGATTACATTGCAACTTTTGCTAACCACAAGCAAGATATCCAAACTCTGAAAAGAAAAAGCCTCCTTGAGATTCAAACTCATTATCTTCTACAAGAGAAGGCAGAAGTTGGAAAATTACTCTTTCCAACTCAAGCAAAGTTCCAAGTGTTCTTCAACTCTTCAAGCTCATAACATACAAATCTTTTGTAACGAAGCTAGTTGGAGGAACCTCAGTTTCAACAGAAACTCTTCTTGCTACAAGAAGGACGTCCAAATAACTGGAGTAGTGAAGTGGTGATACTTCAAGGAAACTCAGTGAAAGGACCAGTGTTAAAGGAAGCCAGGCAGTGCATCCCAGGACACATCTAGGCTTGAAGAAGACGTGGAGTGCTTCTTAAGTGCTAGGACTAAAGCTTTGTAAACGGCAGTTTTTACAGCTTAGTGGAACAGTGGATTAGAGGAACGAGTTGTTCCTTGAACCACTATAAAAATCCCTGGTGTCGTTTACTTACTGCTTTTAATACTTGCGCACTTAGATAGAACTGTATAACTCCTTGGACTTGGTATCTGTGTTCAACAGAACTTGTTCTACGAGTTAACAGAAGGCCTTCTGCCTATTGCTTCTCTGAGGCTAACAGAACTCCCTACCAGAACCCCATCCGCTGCCAGTCTGTTCTTTCAACAGAACAGGTTATTCTGTAAATCTGGTACTTAGTTTAAAAAGCTAAAAACCAATACAGTCTATTAACCCCCCCCCCCCTCTAGACTGTATCCAGTATAACCGGGACCAACACTCCAATAGCCAGATCTGCTTTTGCATTGGGTCTGGTTTTTGGAGCCCACTTAGCAGTTTCCATTTTGGTGGGTCTGATGTTGTGAACCCACCTTTCCATTTTAGTTCTGGTGGGTCTGAATTTGGGGACCCACCTTTCTGTTTCAGTTTTGATGGGTCTTCGATTGGGGACCCACCTATCTATTTCAGTTTTGATGGGTCTTCGATTGGGGACCCACCTATCCGTTTTAGGTTTGGTAGGTCTCATCTTGGGGACCCACCTTTTAGTTTCAGTTTTGGTGGGTCTTATCTTGGGGACCCACCTTTTAGTTTCAGTTTTGGGAGGAGAGTAGACATGTGCTTTGTGATTGAATGGTTGGTTTTTAAGTTTTGTTTTGAAAATCTCCTCTTTAGAAAGCCGATTAATATGTTTCCTTGAATGAACTCGAAGAGCATATTTCATATCAGGGATACAAAATGTTCCCTTAGAAGTTCTTTTCTTGGTTTCTCTTTCAGGTTTGAGCTTTCTGTGAGGCTTTGTTTTAACAACATTCACATCACATTCATAATTTTGGGGGTCTGGAACAGAATAACCATAAGCAATACTTGTATTATGAGTAGAACGATGTTTAGAAGATGTCTTAGAAATATTCAGCTTGGGACTCAAGACTGAACTACTAGAAGTTTGTTTTGTAGAGAGAAATACAATTAACTTTAGAGTAAAAAATAGAACTAGATCTAGGACTGGCATTATTCTCAAAAACTTTCTTTTTGCCTTCTGCGATTTCCTTCCTCTTTTTCCTCCACTCATTCTTCTCTTCTCCTTCCTTCTTCACTTCATTTCCTGTAAACAAAGCAGAAGAGAGATGAGTGGACGAACCTTTTAAAGCATTGTTTTTCTCATGTGAGGTGTGTGAGCTGTCAGGCTTAGTCGTAGAAGGGTCTGTTTTAGCATGATACTGCTCACTCAAATCATTGAACTTTTGAAGAAGTTCCTGCCAGTTGCGCTCAAAACCTTTCTTTTCAGTTTCAAATCTCTCTCTCTCGTTATCAAGAGTTTTCTGTAGGTTTTTGAGCTTTTGAGCCATGGGAAATATACAAGGTTCCTCACCAGTTTTAGCAATACCTACTCTTGGGGGAGGGTCTAGAGGATGTCCTATATGAGGAATATCTTTAGCATAAGGGTCAAGGCATTCACTAAAGCAGGAAGTAGATTTTTCTTGTGAAAGTTGTTTTTCGTTAACAGAAGGATAATCACAAGAAATCGCAAATTTTGGATTCTTTCTCTTTTCTTCTTCTGCTTCAGCATTTTCTTCATCACTTCGAAAATACATTTTCTCGCCAAACCCTAGTCCCATGTAATCTTTGTTATAGATTTGAAGACAGTTAACTTTCTTTAGATTACGTGGGTTGGTTATGCCCAGTCCTATTCTAGGATTGTAAAATCGGTCATCCTTTTGTTTGTTGTTAAGCAGAAAAACTGTTTGTTCTGATTGGCCTCTCTTAGCAGCTAGATCCTCTAGTTCTTTAATTTTATTTAAAAGTGTTCTTCTCTTGTTATGCAAAAAATCGCATTCAGCCTTTGCTGTGTTTTTTTCTCGTTCACTATCCTCAAATTTCCTAGTTAATTCAGCTATCTTAAGTTCAAAGCTTTCAAAATCTGAGGACACCTTTTTGACCTGATCTTTTGCCATTTCAAGTTGAACACTTAAGGAAGACTTTTGGTCTAGATTCTGTTTCAGTACCCTGTGATTATTGTCTAGTCTCTCCTTTAGTTCTTTGATTAGATTGTCCTTCTCAAGTAAGGACTACATTTGGTTATTTAAAGGAGTATGAGAGGTACTTACAGAACTTGTTGAGCATTCGGTTTCGGGGATCGCAGCATCACCCTTTCTTTCATCTTCCTCCACTCGTGCCATCAGGGCATAGTTGTCTTCCTCCTCCTCCTCCTCAGAAGAGTCTTCTGCCCAGTTCTCATTCTCAGCAATCATTGCAGAAGTTTCTTCTTCTTTCTGCACCATCAACATTTTCTGCTTATTCCACAACATCTTTTGCTTGTAGAAATTAGCATCTTTCTTCTTTGGAAGGCGGCAGTCTTTGATGACATGTCCAGCCTTACCACAATTGTAGCATTTGGGAGTGTCTTCTGCTGATGGCGCCTTCCTTGAAGATCCTTGATCATGGTTCTTCTGTTTGTAGTTTGAGGAGGAGGTTCTAAGCTTGTTGGAGAAGCTGTTCTTCTTAGCAAATCTCTTGGCAAGCAGTGCCATTTTCTTCTGTAAGTCTGCAAGCTCAGCCTCTAGATCAGATTTGTCATCTTCACTTTCATCATCATCTGATTCAACCACCACCTTCTTCTTTTTCTTCTTTAGTGATGTGGTTGTCCTTCTTGGCTGAGCCTCCATTACAAGAGCTAAGGGATTTGTGGTGTGATGATCCTTGGCACAGGCAACCTCGTTGACAAATTGCTTAAGATGTTCATAGAGAGTGCAGAGGTTAATTTCATCCAAGTCGATCCGAGATCGAACATCCTTCACTGTCTTTTCCCATGCAGGATGCAGGCTGGATAGAAATCTAATATTCAGTTCCAAATTGGACCTGAATACTTTGATTTTCCTGAGTTCATTGACCAATTGAATGAGTCTGTTGTAAGTCTCATTCAATGGTTCTCCTGGACCTGCTTTGAAGGAGTCATATGCGATAAGAATTGTCGTCTTCTTTGTCTTAAGGCTAATGCTTGTGCCTTGAAGAAGTTTCTCTATTTCATCCCACATTTCCTTAGCTGTTTGCATGCTGTCTATGAGAACGTATACTTCATTGGGGATTGCTTGAAGAAGGTATGTTTTGGCCATGAGATCACCACGAAGCCTGAGCCTGTCAGCTTCCGTGTATTCTGATGCCACTTTCCTCCTTATTTCTGGAAGAATAGGAGGGTTATTTTCTGGATCGCCACCAACTGAAATCAAGAGTTCAGCTGGTCCTTCAAGCAAGGATTCAAGCATCGCAGCGGAGTTCTCTTTGTGCTCAAGGAAATTAAGGAATCTATTCCTCCACATTTGGTATTCTCCCTTCCTGAGACTAGGAGGGGTACTGCTGTTCCCTTGCGCATTGAATTCTGAGGCCATTGCTGTATTAAACTGACCGTTCGAGATAATTGATCAAAAATCAGATGTCGAGATCTGAATATCGAGATCTTGAGATTTCGATAAAGGAGGCCCGGTATCGAGATTTGAGCTCGAGATTGGGATCTCGAGATTAAGGATCTCGAGATTTCAAATTTCGAGAAGATGATCTCGAGATTTGAAATGTCGAGAAGTTAAAAAACTCGAAATCTTATTTCGAGATGTCAAATGTCGAGACCAGATGTCGAGACCTTGTTTTCGAAATCTTGATCTCGAAATCCTAGATGTCGAAATCCTCAATGTCGAAATCCTGCAAACTGTAAAAATCAGATAAGCAAAATCTGATGGTAGTTTCCTGTAGAGTAGAATGTCGAGATCCTCGGGTAAATTTTTCAGCTCGAAAAACGTAGCAGAACCTGTGAAAAATCAAGATGTCGACAAGGCCTACTCGAGATATCTCAAGTACAGAATATGCGTAAAATGAAATCTGAAGTATACCCCTTGATCGCTTTGAAAAGACGATTCTAAGGGTGTAACTTTTACAACTTTTGAACAAGAAACAAAATTACAGAGTAAAATATCGACAGTAAGAACAACGTAAAGAAAAAACAGAGTCTTCTGCAGGCGTTCTTCTGATCGGCTCTCGATCGGCTCTGATACCAATTGATAGTCCCTGTTTCTGTAACAGCAATGAATAACGATCTAACAACGAAGATTAAACGTAAGGATGAACACAGATTGAATCAAAGTAAAACCCTCTTTGATAGACCGTGAACTCGTACAACACAAAAATATGCGCGTAAGGCTGTGAAGAATAAGTACGACGTTAACCTAATCCTAAACCCTCGGCTCCCTTTTTATAGGCGAGGTTTAGGTTAGGCGTACAAGGCTTTTAACCTGGTTATATGGGCCTAACACTTGGCCCAAGTGCTATCTAATTCATGCACTAATTAAATACAAGGATTAATAATAAAGCTGATCTATGACAAACTTGATTCACAATTAAAATATCTCCAACACCAACACAATCAAGGTTCGAGTTCAAGAACTCTGTTCACTCAGTTCCTGTGGGGGTTAAGGGTAAGAGCTTAGAATTTGGTTCAAGCCGGAAGGTACCATATTTGAAAGCACACTATGTCTTAGAGTTGAGTCTACAACTATGGATTCGTGGGGGATTGTTGGAAATATGATAATATAAATATTATTTCTAGGGTCACATTATTGTGTCCTAAGATATAATTGTATTAAATATGGAGAGGAGGCTGATAATACATCAAAGAATAACATACATATTTGGATTTAAAGTCAGAATCCATAGTTGTAAAGATTGTAAAGTGATGTATTAAAACAAAGAATTTATTTGTTCCATATTAGAGGCTAAATTGTCTCGTATGATTATTTATAATCATTATATGATAAGGAACATTGTTCACGTATCATATAAGGTGATGTGACATTTTAATTTTAACTTGAAGTGCGCCCGATCAGACATATTACAAGTGATGAAATTGATGTCTCAAGTCTAGAGACTTTCTAATTGTTTGGACAAAAATTCTAATTATGGTTTATTAGAACTAAGCCGGTTTTTATTTTTAATAAAAACGAGCCGTCCATGCGGACAATGTAAATCGAATAGCTGATTGGATTATGAATTTGAATTCAAATTCAAATAATTATCCTTAATGCTATTGATGGGATCCTTAATGTGGATCAGTTTTATTTTGTCATTCAACTCTCAAGATTTATCACATTTGATTTCTGTTTCAAAACCATTCTCCACGCTGCTTCTTTATTAATGTCATTAATTGTATAAGGAAGCTACTGAATGTTTTTTTTAGAAAATAGTCCTTGTTACGTAAAGGCTAACAGTATAAGGAGAACCACTCCTTTTTTCTCTTTTAAGGTACAAAACAAAACAAAGGAGAAATACACTCGTTTGCAACTTTGCTTTCAGCAACAAGAATGATCATATTTTATATCTTCTACGAGAGTAAAGGGATCTTTTCTTTTTGAGTTTCTCTGTTACTCGGAAAATTTGGCAACAGTCGAAGGTTTCAGTCAAGGTAGCTACAAGTCTGGAACGTGGTAGGATTATCCTGGGAGCGAGCTAGCCAGACCCATCCGAATAGCTATCGGGATATGGAGGCTATCTTTCTTCAAGGCCAGTCCGTTTTAACGGGCGATCCTGCGATAAGTTTTTCTTATCTTTTCTCTTTATTTATTTTAATTTATTCTAATTATTATTATTTTTATCTGTTCTTGCATTTGGTGGTTTGTCTGGTGATTTGTTTAAACTCGGGATTTTTATCTGGTTAAACTCGCATTTTTTAATATCATTTTTCTAACAACCCAATCCCCAAATCCCCCAACCCGCAGCTACGAACGACGAAGGACAAACGGACGACCGAGCCATTTCCAACTCCGGCGACCCCACTCCGGCAAACATCCATCTTCATCTTCAACACCCTTTCTTCTTTCTTGTAGGTAAATCAAACTTCATTTTATCTCATTTTGAACTTAGGGTTTTGAATGTTAAAATTTTCGAAATTTTAGATTATGAATTGATTGTGAATTGAGTTGTTGTGAAATGTGGAAATGTATGAAATGTTGAAATTTGATTTTAAATTGATTGTAAATTTTAAAGTGTATTTTGACATTTGGGCATTTAGGTAGATTTGAATGTAGCTAAATTTGGGTCTTGAAATGTAGACTTGAATGTAGATATCAAAATTTGGGTATTTCCATAGTGAAATGTGAGTTCTTTGTGAATTATGACTTTTGGATATATTAGAATTTTGATAATTTTGTCTATTGAAAATTTGAAGACAAACTCAATATCTAAATGAAGATTTCACTCCGTTATCTCACCCGGGGCACCGGCCCTTACACGTGGCATCATTTACTTGGTTAAATTTGGAATGGTTCTTTTAGGCATACACGTGGCTTTTCTTTTCTGCTTAATTATTAAAACCCTACAGCCTCTTGTTTAAGGCAGTCCTAAAACGTCGGTGAAGGAAATAAAGAAAGGGGAGTAAGACGCCGATGAGTTCTTCGAGTGCTGAGTCCTGGTCGATGGATGCAAGAAGGACAATTAAGAGGTGTGACTGTGGACTCCTAGCACCGGTGTGGACTGCAACAACAGACAAAAACAGGGGAAAAGATTTTACGGGTGCGGTCGTTTCTTAAGTGGTCAAAATTGCAATTTCTTTGAATGGGTTGAGGATGAAGAATGTGGTACTTGCCTGAGACGGATAGAGACCTTGCTCCAGAAGGTTACGAGTGCTGAAGAGAATTTCCGGATGAAAGAATTAGAGATGCAAGCTGAAATCAAGAGTTGTGTTCGTGGGATTGGTGTTTTGAAACTCCAAAATATGGAAGAGGAACTTAAGATGTCAAAGAAAGGCAATGGGACTTTCTCCTGGAATGTAGTGTGGTTCGGGTTGTTTGTTATCATCTTGTTGGGAAGTAGGATATATTAGCAGATGTTTAGGTGTTGTGTGGTTGTATGTGGGTACTGATTTGGTTGTTGAATTTGGTTATATTGTTGTAATGAAGATTATGCATTTGGTTTTCAAGCTTATGGTCTTTTGAAGCTTTTGTTGTTAATGATCATGTTGATGAGAATCATATGTGTATAACATAGTTTGTCTTCGATTAAAAAAATTAATAGTAAAAATTAATTAAAAAAAAGAATTAGTATAATAGTAAAAATTAACTAATACGAATTAAGAATTGTTTGTTTGTAGCCATGGAGGTGACAGCGGATCCTGGGCCGAGTGATCGTTCTGTCCTGACAGTGCAGGCCTCACACAGGAGTGAGGATGTTTGGCTTGGCCTCGATGTTCAGGTGGATAGGTGTCGCGAGCACCTGCGGGGTTTGTCTTTGTCTCATATGCATGTGAACGACAGAGTACTTGCATATGTTCGTGCTGCGGGTTTTTATGGTCTGCACGGATTGGTGGCTACCGTCCCTCTCGATAGAGCGCTACTCACCGCTCTTCTTGAGCGTTGGAGGCAGGAGACACACACATTTCACCTCCCTGTTGGTGAGGTGATAACGACCTTGGGAGATGTTGTTGTACTTACCGGGCTACAGGTTGATGGGAGAGCTGTTACAGGCACTGCTTATCGACAGTGGGTAGATGAGTGTGAGCAGTTGTTAGGTGTTCATGTAACACCGACCCCGAGCATATTTACTTTTAGTAAATTATGTAATAAACCTTGAAAGATGATTTATAAATTTGCGTAATTGTAAATTTTCATTTTTCTTTTACGTGAATAGTAAATTGCATGTGGGGCCCACAGTGGGAACGGGGACCGCCCGATAATTCCCGAACCACATGTTATATTCATCTTGGTCTAGATGACATCTATATGGTGGTGGATATTTTATTTGGGCCATAAGAAGGGCATGGAGTTGACCGGTCGGTCAAACGGGGCCCAATTACCGGTATTGGCAATTTAACGGATAACAGCCCGAAATGAGTTTCGGAGGCTCCAAAATTAATGTTGGGAAATGTACATCTATTCTAAAGGCCCATAATTATTGGGAACACGTGATATATTTTATTTGGTCCGATAAAATAAAATATGATTAAAACGAGCCGAGAAATACAACTTTCGGGGCCGATTGTACACACCGGGACGTAATGGGATGACCTCCCACATAAGTGGGGGCCACCCCACGTTTTTATGGGTGATGATTGATCAAATAATGGGGGAGGGGAGCAGCAAGACGTGCTGGTACGCATAAGGGGGAGGGAGGAAGTCTCCTTGAGACAAAAACTTATGCCAAGGGTCCTATCTCACACAAATCAATTGTGTTGATTGAGAAGGCACCCTCTCTCCACCCCTACACTCATATGACCGACACAAGAGGTGAGGACCTCCAGGAAACCAAATTCCCAAAGCCTCATTGAGGAAGAAGAAGCTAGAGAATCCAAGGAGAAGAGCTAGGTTTGAGGTAAGAACACCAAATAGCTCTTTAACTAGTTTTATTGTGCGTGATTTTTAAGAAATCATATGATGGATTAAATCATGAGTTCTACACGTTTAAAAGTGTAGAATATTGATATAAAGTGGTGGTAATTAACTTAGGAGGGTTGGCCAATCGATAGGAGTCGAAACCGCCGGAAACCGCCACTTCAAAGGAGCTAGTCGTAGTTGCAGACCACGAAAGCCGGGCGGCTTTCGTGAAAGCCGCCCGGCTTTTGCCCAGCAGTCCAGTTTTACACCTTCAATCGGCCTAGAACGGGGATTGATCGAGGGGCTTGGCAAAGGCAACTATTTCAGCACTTCATAAGGTGATGATGGCTGACTATATTGCTTATAATTAGTGAGTTAATTTCATAAGATTGCCTAACGTAATTAGATGGAATTTTCATGGCTTATTAATGATTAATAATGCCTAAATGAAAATGATATTGATATGAGTAAGTGAAGCATGATATACAAATTTAGAAGAATTGTGTATGATTATGTGAAATAAATAGAACGGCATATTTATGGAAATTACTATGATAACATTGTGATAAAATATACTTTACTTCATGTATGAAAATTCATGAATGGATTAAAGTGATATTTTGATATTGAGATCAAACTATACTTGGGTTGGGAAATCAATTGAAATGAAATGCCAAATGGAAAATAGGAACTTGGCATGTTCTAAGATTATACAATTAGTATTAAAATACTAGTTGGGGAATTAATATAAGTAAATGGTGAAACAAATCCTAAGAGGTAGGATTGTAAATAGATATGTCTTAAGTAGTCTCAAGAGAAACTTAAGGTTGAATTGTATGAACACTAAGGTGTGATAGGGGTAGGCCTAAAGGCCCCCTACGGGAATTGATTCTAGGCATAGGATTTGCTTGAGAATTTGATTATGAAGATAATTAGAGTTGGACTCTAGGATGACATGGAAATGTAGTTGGGCCGAGCCCATGCCATGTAATATGATTAGCATGGAAACGTAGTTGGGCCGAGCCCTTGCCATGTATATGTGATCTCTGTGGAAACGTAGTTGGGTCGAGCCCTTGCCAGGAAGTTATGGTTGGTATGGAAACGTAGTTGGGCCGAGCCCTTGCCATACAAATTTTGATATGTTATATCGAGTTAGAGGATTGTATGGAAATGTAGTTGGGCCGAGCCCATGCTATACAATTGGGGCTCGACGGGACCCCACGGGGTTATCGTGACTTGCGGTCACGGGGGAATGGAAACGATGAATTCTAAATGAACATGGGCCTACGGGCCGACTACTTGACTCTATATAAAATATGTACAGTTAAAAGAAAAGGGGTAACCGAGGGTTATGGCCTGTAATAAAATAGTACCCTAAGTTGAGGGTCTTGGAAATTAAAACGTTGATTATACTTGTCAAATATTTCCAAGTACTGACCTCCCCTTCACGGGGGAGGCCACCTCACAGTTTCAGGTAGGACTTGAAGGTTGCTACCGGTGCCCGTTGCTCGGGATATTCAGAGGAGAAGACGTGGTTCGTGCTTCTTCTGTTTTTTTTCTGATTTCAAAACAATTATAATAATGCTCATGGATATTATTTCGAACAACCATTTGGGGGCTTGCATGCCCATGTTTGCCAAAGTGTGGTTAAGACACTTTTATTAAATGCTTCCGCTGTTTTAAATGAATGTTTTACATTATGTTTGTTTATGGATGTACTATGTGTGAATGATATTCATGACGCCTTGTATAGTATGGATGAGTTGGACTGCGGTTGGCTATTCGTACTGTACGGCGGGTTGTTGACGTGTCCGGCTAGGTCCGGGGCGTGACAGTTCATCCCCTTCTTCGGACTGGCCTTCAGGGGTCATCCCTGAGGATGTCATGGTTGAGGGAGCACTTCCAGGTGCTTCATCCGGACGCTGATGAGGTGATGATCCAGCAGCATGCGCGGGCATATATCTTGATGATGATGGGAGTCTCCATTTTCGCTGACAAGAGCGGAAATGAGATTCAGGTGCTTCACTTGCCTATGCTAGAGAGGTTTGATGTAGCAGCACCGTTCAGTTGGGGTAATGCCACGCTGGCTTATCTCTACAGACAGCTGTGTCGCGGCTGCCATAGAGGGAGCACAGAGCTTGGAGGATTTTTGCTACTCCTCCAGATTTGGTCATGGGAGTATATCCACATTGGGCGTCCCCTTGTAATCGCATATCATGACATTGATGGACACCCACTCCCTGATGAGCCTCCACGTCTTCTGGTACTACATCATGCACGAGACGAGGACCCACTAGGGCATCAGTATGTTTTCAATTGTTAATATTTATGTTATTGTATGTTGAATGTAAGTATATTAATAATACTCATATTAATGAAACGGTTACATGAATCGTTAGATGGCTATTTGCTGGTCTAAGTCGCATGTCATCCGCTACTGGGCTCAGTGTCTACAAGGTTGCATTTGATCGGATGTCTGAGGATCAGGTATCGTGTGGGTAATATAACATATGCTATAATATGTATAACATAAATACTAATTTTGTATCTTTATAAAACAGATTACATGGATGCCTGTATACAACTGAGATGTTTGCAGAGTTGCCCCCAGCTGGACGAGAGCATAGTCACATATGATGAGCACGTGTGTCGTTGATATGTTTTGACATTGTTGAGCTTCATTTGCCTGATCCAGTCTTGCGACAGTTTGGGTTTGAGCAGGTCATTCCACAGCCTGTCGACACTTATGTAGAGCTTCATAGGCTGGATAGGCGTGGGAAGCATACGGAGGATTGGCACTCAGACATGTCCAATACGTCGCTTTGTGGGACAGGCGAGCTGAGCTAGTTGTGATTGGGACACCGACATTTCTCCCATATGTTTCAGGAGACTACATGGGATGGTATTACAGCATCACTCGTTTGTTTGTCTCCTTCGTTCAGACTCCCTATTCATCATTATCAGCCTAGCTCCTTGGCTTTGCATCTTACGGTGAGTATATTACTAATTAGTAAAGTAAGTCATTTTATTTAGTTAATACTTGTATGTATTTCAATGTAATTGTAATTGTGTTTCATATTTGAGACACGAGCTTTGCAGCGTATACATCAACGGGCTACTGCCACAGTGAGTGAGACTCGTGATGTGGACATGTATGGACAGACTCTGACAGGCATTGCCTCCTTGTGTTCAGATGTGTTGGGGCGAGTCGACTACGACCATCTTATACACATGCCCCCATCACTGGAGATGTCATCGATGTCTAGTGCAGCGGCGGCTTCATCATCCCAGACGCAGCATGAGAGAGTGGTTCTTCAACCACGACCACGGTGTAGGCGTAGACATCAGCAGCAACATCTCCATGACCACGATGATCAAGATGACCATGAAAATTTGTAGTTTGCCTTTTTGTATTGGAGTTTTTCTTGCACAGTAGATGTTGTAGGAACAATTTACAACATTTTACGTATTTTCTCTTCTAAATTTTTGTACGTTGTCTTCATGTGTTCGAGTATGAATATTAGATGATTACTTGTATGTTGTTGAGAGTAGGTGTTATGTATGTGTTTGTAAACAGGTGTGTTGTATGTTTTATAATGTGTTGTATCTGGCTCGTAACACTTAAACAGGAGAACAGATACCTTATTTAGGGCTTTTTCCTTCAATATTATCAAATTAAAGGTGATTTCCACAAATGTGACCATTTTTTAAAAGGACAAAAATGTAACTAAGAATGTCACATATTTGGAAAACATTATGTCACTGTATTTTTTATGTACATATTTTTATGTAACTATTCAATTTTAATGTCACTATCAAATGTCACTGCGGCCACCGCTCGTGTCACTGTGCCGCCGCCCGTGTCACTGTTGCCACCGCCCGCGTCACTGCTGTCACCGCCCGTGTCACTACCGCCACTTCACGTGTCACTATCGCCACTGCCCGTGTCACTGATGCCTTGAGAACATGTCACTGCGATAGTTGGAAAAATTTCTGTGATTTTTTCCGGCAAATCTGTCCCCCAACACCGCCACCCGCCACACTCCTGGCACCCCCTGCTCCCCGTATACCGCCCACTAACCCTACTCCTCCCCATCCCCATGCCCCCAGCCCCCTGACCAGCCCCCAAATCCCCTGCCGCCACCGGCGGCGGCCGCCTCCTGCCCATCTCCGCCACCGTTCTGGTTGATAACCGCAGTGCCGCCTGCAACCGCCGCCCCATTCCATCTTCAGCCACTACCGCCACAGTGACGCCATCAGCCACCTAGCCACACCTCTCCATCCCTGCCCCTCGCTAGCCCACACCCCAACACCCCAACCCCTGTTCACAGCCTCCAACCAAACCAGATCTAGCCCAAACCGAACCCAAATACAACCGCTACACCACACTCCGCCCTCAGCACACTTACAATGGCGGCAGCAGTGCAGCAAGACGAAATTGCAGCTTCATCGAAGCCCCAATCACCGTGCTAGCCACATGTGGTTTGTTCAAAGCATCGCTGCATCAAAGCATCGAAGCCCCAACCAACCTCGCCGTCATGGCCCAACACCGCTCCCACTACCAAGAACTAACCTTAGCTGCCGCCACTGATTGACGAATGAACTGCCACTACCCCGCCACAAAATATCTCTGCCGACAATAACATCCGTCGTTGAGGGATTGATGAAGAAGGCAATTGACGACCAGATCTGGAACTTCGTCGCTCTGGTAGCAACGAATGAGATCTGGAATTTGAATGTTCGCAAGGAAGAGGGAAGTCATGAGTTGGGCATAGGGTAAGTGATGAGGCGGATGGATGTTAGTAGGGGAGAGAGAAATTCATGCGCAGGGATGGGCTGGGAGATGGTGTTCTGCTCCCGGGGAGATGGGAGTTACGAGCTGGAAGAAATTCCCCCTTCCTTGGGGAGTTACGTGTACGAGCACAAACGGAAAAAAACGGAAGGGGTGAGTTTAATAGGTCACTTTTTTGGGTAAATGGATTGTAGTCATATTTTTGTCCAACGAAAGTTGAGAGGTGATATTTGTGCCATTCTTTCCCTTATTTATAGCAAACAGATGAGTTTGGGTTAAACTGGAGCAAAAAAATGCTGAAATTCTGTTTTCGGAATTAGGCACGATCGTGCCCCTTGCAGGCACGATCGTGCGTGGCTGGCAGTAGCTGTTGGTCTGCGTTCACCATAGTCAGGGAAAGTCGCCCAACGGTCGGACGACTTATAAGTCGCCCAACCGTTGAGCGACTTTCCGTGACCATGGTTAAATCCAGCACTAGATTGGTAAATATTTTTTTTCTGCATTACTTTTGTAATTAATTAATTAATTAACATTAATTCGAAAAAAACTCCAATCTTAGTGGGACGGATATAGTATTATTTGATCTACTTTTTTTTTTTGAGGATTTTGATCTACTTATAGAAATTGACTAAACTAGTAAACTTTCAAATATAAAAAATAAAAAATTGGAACTCTAAGCAAATCGGATCGGAAGAGAGAAATTGTTCCTATTCCTCGCATTTGGTTTGGAATCCGGGAACCTCTACTCCCAGAAGTTTTTCTGTCCGCCTCCAAGGAGTCCCATCGCTGCTACATCTGACCTCCCTCTCAGTCCTCCTCACCATCCACACCGACTTAGCTCTCTCCAGACGCACTCTCAAGAATGCCGTTAGGATTATCTCGAGGTTGTTCATTTCATTACTATCTATTTCCTTAATTTTCTCGAAGCTTATATTATTTGTTCTTCTAAATTGGTTTAGTTTTTCCCCAGCTGTAACTGGATGAAGCTTAGATGGTGTAAGACTGCAAGGTGTTGTTGAGGTTGGTTCTTCATCCTCTTTTTAATTTTCTGATTTTTGTTTTTATTGTCGATTGTAGGATGTTTTAATTTGGTTCTTAATTTGGTGGTGGTCTGTTTAGTCTAGTCTGGTCTAGTTTATTTAAGTCCTGTCTGGTTTGATTCTGGTTTGTTTAAATCTGGTCTGGGACCGAAAACAGTCCAAAAGAAAGCATTTTTTAATTTACATTTTCTGCATTTCCGAAATGTTTTGTGTCTTCTATATTCATTTAATAGGTCCATCTGCATAGTGTTTAGTTTTTCAATTTACATTTAAGAAGAAGTCTGGCTGCTCGTCAAAGAGGTTTGGAGTGCTTCCTCATAATAGCTTGATGATTTAAAACATCTACCCTAGCACTCTGTTTTTTAAATGGTTTGATAATGTTAATTTAATTTAATTTCCTAAAATTGAAGCATGTTGAAGATCACATCTGGTCATCTGTAATCTTTGAATTACATGCATTTGAGAGCTCAAAAAATGACCGTTTTTCATCTGATTACTTTGTTCTATGATGTTGTGCAATAATATTGAATCATTGACTACTGATTTTTTTGTTTTTTAATCCCAAGGCAGTCATGCCTTAACACTTCTATGCAATGGATATAAATAAACCTTAAATTATAACTGGATTTTTTAAATATAAAATAAAAGGGTCCAATATCTTTCTGAATTTATATGTGTGGTAATGTAAATATTTACAAATTTTAAGCTTAAGTGAACTGTATTGGTCATTCTTTTGAATTTTCTCAATGGAGTCTAATTTTTTTTAATTTATATTTAATATGCAATTGTTAACCATTATGAAAATTGAAAGTGAGTTAAAAAGAGGAGAATTTATGGGGGAAAAGAACAGGAAAAATAATTGTAAGTAGGTATATATGCATAATAATACTACCTCCATCCCTAAAAACTTTGTCATCTTTAAAACTTTGACCAACTATAAATTGTTATTAGAAATTATTTAATAATATAAAAATGATAGGGAATCCCAAAATGATATGAAAATGTTCCTTGTTAAAAGTACTTTCATAAAAGTAAAATTTATAACTTCTATAATGTTATACTAATCAAAATCATGGTCTAAATTTTACGAGATGACAAAGTTTTTAGGGACAAAGGTAGTAGCATTTTATGGCTCTATATGCTGTTTGACTAACTTTGAAAAATAACTTTTTAAATAAAAGTTGAACTGAATAGAAGATTTTACATGTGTCTTTTACATTTATAATTTTCTGTGTTAGATAAAGTGTATTTCAATCTCAATAGTTGCAAACAAGCCAATTTGTATAATCATATTAAACCAAAGTACCAGAATACTTGAGGTTTTTCCGTAGTAAATTAGTGTACATAGCTGTCAAATGCTTTGATTTATTTAGTAATTTTTTCAGTCCAAGATATCATATTGACTACATTGCGCACAATGTGTAATTTTCTTGGACGTGAATGAGCTAGTGAATCAGGTGGAAAAAAAGGTTTTACACATCCCTGCAACTTATAATTCTAAATTACTCATTAATGTATTTGTAGATGCATTGTGATGAAGATAATTCTATAGTTGAAAGGAAAGAAACATTTTTCCCAAGGCATTCCAGATTACTTGGGGTTCTTTCATTTTGCCTTTGAGCTTTCTTAATGTAGAAAAATGTTACATTATTTTTCCTGATTAGATTGATGTACATAAGTGAGTCGGATAGACTTAGTTAGTTGTAGATAAGCTCATAGTTATCTAGATCCTAATTTTTAGGATCTGTACCAGCTTGTAGTTATCTGTACACTGTATTTATACTCTGGCAGAATGACTCATTCAATCAAGGAAGTTTTATTCCTAAAACTTACATGGTATCAGAGTAGACTGTTTAAACACCACAATGGTGGAAACCGAGCAATCTGACTCTTCTCCTCACTCACAAACCCATAACCCTAACTCCCCAAATAGCTCAATGACAAACTACCAGACCTCAGTTCATTCATCTATGCTCATTACTGGCCATAGATTGAATGACACAAATTATCTCGAATGGTCACAGTCTGTCAAGCTGGCTATTGATGGAAGGGGCAAGCTAGGGTACATAATTGGTGAAATAAAGGAGAAAAAAACTGGTGATGATGGCTGGTGATGATGGCTACAGTGTCTGGAGGTCAGAAAATTCCTTGGTGACAGCATGGCTTCTAAGTTCAATGGATGCATCAATTGCCAAACCTCACATGTTCATGAAAATTGCAAAGGAGGTATGGAATTCCATTAAGGAAACTTACTCAGATCTTGAGAAATCTTCTCAGATTTTTGAATTAAAAACCAAGTTGTGGCAGTCCAAACAAGGCAATAGAGATATCATCTCTTACTATAATGAGATGGTATCCCTATGGCAAGAGTTGGATCAGTGCCATGATGATGAGAAGTGGGAGAGTGTCAAGGATCTAGCAAGACACCAAAAAAGGGAGGAAAATGATAGGGTCTACATGTTCTTAGCAGGAATTAATAGAGATCTAGATGAAGTTAAGGGGAGGATACTTGGAAAAAAACCTCTACCCTCTATCAGGGAGGTATTTTCTGAAATCAGGATGGAGGATAGCAGGGAGAAGGTTATGTACAGCATTCCAGTACATAATGAGGAATTTGGGGACTCTTCAGCAATGGTGGCTAGGAGTGATGACAAGAAAAAACCCTGGTGTGATCATTGCAAGAAATTATGGCACACTAGGGAGACTTGTTGGAAAATTCATGGCAAACCACCAGGGGCAGGGAAGAAAAAAACTGAGAAGGCCCTATAAACAACTGTGACTGAGATTCAACAAGAACCACAAGTCAAGTTCAATCAGCTTTCATTCACTCAGGAGCAGATAGGGCAACTTCTTAACTTCCTTAATTCCCAAAAAACCCAAAATTCCCAGAAAGAATCCAAACCAGAATCTTCCTCTTGTTCTTATGCCCAAAATGGTACCTATTCGTCATTTTTTTGTTTTGGGAAATCTAAAAATACCTGGATTATTGACTCAGGGGCTACTGATCACATGACTTCTATTTCAAATCTTTTTTCTTCATATAAACCTAGTGCAGGGGATAAAAAGGTTAAGGTTGTAGATGATTCTCTATCAGCCATTGCAGGGATGGGAAATATTAGTATTTCCTCATCACTGAATCTATCCAAAGTCCTTCATGTCCCTAATCTATCTCGCAATCTTACTTCAGTTAGTCAAATAACTAAAGATCTACAATGTTGTGTCATTTTTTATCCTTCTTATTGCATTTTTCAGGACCTGGCATCGGGGAAGATGATTGTCAGTGCTAAGGAGGAGGATGGACTCTATATCTTTGATGGAGAAACTCAATCTAATAAAAGAGGTCCAAGAAATGCTTGTTTGCAAACTGTTTCTTTTTCAAATAATAAAGATTTATATTTACTTCATTATAGACTAGGACATCCTAGTTTCTATTATTTAAAAAAGATGTTTCCTCAATTATTTCTGAATAAAGATGCTTCTTTGTTTAATTGTGATATGTGTGCACTTGCTAAACATCACAGAAACACTTATTTACCCCACAATTATAAACCTACTAGTCCTTTTACCTTGGTACATTGTGACATTTGGGGTCCATCTAGAATACCAACTTTAAAGGGAAAGAGATGGGTTGTAACTATTATTGATGATCATACTCGTGTCACATGGGTATTTTTAATCAAAGAAAAATCTGAAGTTGAGAAATTATTTAGAACATTTTATGCTATGGTCCAAACTCAATTCAATACCAAATTAAAATGGTAAGAAGTGATAATGGCCGTGAATATTTTTCTCAAACTTTAAACAACTTTTTTACTGAAAAAGGCATTATTCATCAAAGCTCTTGTGTCAATGCACCAGCTCAAAATGGAATCGCAGAAAGGAAAAATAGACATTTGCTTGAAGTCACTCGTGCAATCTTGTTTTCAACAAACATACCAAAATATTTGTGGGGAGAAGCAGTGTTACATGCTACTTATTTAATTAATCGCATGCCATCCAAAACTTTAGGATTTAAAAGTCCTATTAGTTCACTACAACACTTCATTCCTTCAAATAGATTGGTAAACACCCTTCCTTTAAAATTTTTTGGTTGCACAGTGTTTATCAAAAATCCAGATAGATCTGCAAGTAAGTTTGATCCTAGAGGAAAAAAATGTGTTTTTCTAGGTGTTTCTGCCACTCAAAAAGGGTATAAATGTTTTGATCCTACAACCAAAACAATGGTTGTTACTATGGATACTTTTTTTGTAGAAGAACAACCTTTTTTTGATTCTCATCTTCAGGGGGAGAAATTAAGTGAAGATGTTCCAATAATGCCACATGTTCATGAAAATCTTAATTTTCTTGATATTAATCTGGATGATAATTTCTTTAGAAATATCAGTACACCTGAAAATGATCAAGGAATAAAAAATAATGAAGTAAATCCAACTGAACCAATTGAAAAAGATCAACAGACAAGTCAGTTCTTTGAAAAAACTTATGAGAGAAGGGTTAGAAATCAAAGAATAGAGGAAGTCCAAGAACCTACAACTGTCCATGATTCTGCCTCAATGTCAGGAAGTGAAAAAGGTAATACTTCTAGCAACTTTGACCTTCCTATTGCTCTCAGAAAAGAGAGAAGAACATGTGTTAAATACCCCATCTCAAACAATGTTTCTTATTCTAAATTGACCTCAGACTTTGCAGCCTTTACTTCCAATATCTCTTCTATTTCTATTCCTCCAACCATACATGATGCTCTATCTAAACCTGAGTGGAAGAAAGCTGTTTTGGAGGAGATGGAGGCTCTTGGAAAGAATCAGACATGGAAGCTTGTAGAGTTACCTAAAAATAAACCTACAGTTGGTTGCAGGTGGATTTTCACCCCAAGTTTAAGGCAAATGGAAGTTTGGAGAGGTATAAGGCAAGACTAGTTGCCAAGGGGTACACACAGACCTATGGAATTGATTACAAAGAAACTTTTGCACCAGTTGCAAAGTTGAACACTGTAAGAATTCTTTTATCTCTTGCTGCCAATTAGACCGGCCATTACAACAACTGGATGTAAAGAATGCTTTTTTAAATGGGAAACTTGAAGAAGAAGCGTACATGGAACCTCCTTATGGGTTTGAAAATAAGTTTGGGTTAAAAGTTTGCAGATTAGAGAAGGCTTTATATGGACTTAAACAATCTCTAAAAGCCTGGTTTGACAGATTCACAAAGTTCATAAAGAAGCAAGGATTTAATCAAGCTCAAGCTGACCATACTTTATTCATGAAGTTTTCAGGTAAGGGGGAGATTGCAATCTTAATTGTCTATGTAGATGATATTATCCTCACAGGAAATTATCACACAGAGACTAAAAGATTGAAAGACAAACTTGCTCATGAATTTGAGATTAAAGACCTAGGAAATTTAAAAAATTTCCTAGGAATGGAGATAGCTAGATCAAAGAAGGGTATTGTTGTCTCACAAAGGAAATATGTTATAGATCTTCTACAGGAAACTGGAATGAGTGCCTGCAAACTGGAATGGATTTCCCTCCTTGATATCTCCAATTGACCCAAGTCATAAATTGGGAGATATCAAGGAGGGAAATCCAGTTGATATTCACCAATATCAAAGATTGGTAGGAAAATTAATATATCTGGCACACACAAGACCAGATATTGCATTTGCAGTAAGCATGGTGAGTCAGTTTATGCATCATCCTCTCCAAGAACATCTTGATGCTACTTACAGGATTCTGAGATACCTGAAGAGCTGTCCGGGGAAAGGATTGTTTTTCAAAAAGGGAAACAATACGACAATTGAAGCTTTTACTGATGCAGATTATGCTGGCTCAATATCTGATAGGAGATCTACTTCTGGATACTGCACCTATCTATGGGGAAATCTAGTAACCTGGAGAAGTAAGAAACAAAATGTGGTTGCTAGAAGTAGTGCAGAATCAGAATTCAGAGCTATGGCTAATGGAATATGTGAGTTACTCTGGATCAAACGAGTAATCACAGAACTAAAGATGGAGATTGAGTTGCCTATGAAGTTATATTGTGATAATAAAGCTGTTATAAGCATTGCTCATAACCCTGTGCTACATGATAGAACTAAGCATATTGAAGTGGACAGACATTTCATTAAGGAGAAGATTGAAGCTGGAATCATTTGCACACCATTTGTATCCACTAAAGATCAAACAGCTGATATCTTCACCAAAGGGTTATTTAGACCTATATTTGAGCTACTTATAAGCAAGTTGGGAATGTATGATATATATTCACCAACTTGAGGGGGAGTGTAGAAAAATGTTACATTATTTTTTCTGATTAGATTGATGTACATAAGTGAGTCGGATAGACTTAGTTAGTTGTAGATAAGCTCATAGTTATCTAGATCCTAATTTTTAGGATCTGTACCAACTTGTAGTTATCTGTACAAACTGTATTTATACTCTGGCCGAATGACTCATTCAATCAAGGAAGTTTTATTCCTAAAACTTACACTTAACAGAATTGATTTTTCAACTATCTTTTTGAAGATTTTCTTTTGGTGAGGTTCATCTAAACATTCAAGAAAGCCTCAAGTGCCACACCTCACTACAAGAAATACAACTCTTAACTACAAAGAATTAATGATGGGTGGGCAAACCTTTCGTTAAATATACTCTCTGATTATCTTTTGTGACAGGAGATACCCTCCAATTAAAACACTTTACTTTTAGTAACATAATTTTATTTTCATATTGAATGTTAAATAATACTCTCATTATTGATTTAGTCATTTAGAAAAAGGTTATTGCTCTCTCACTATTGGTTCTAGTGTTTTTAGAGTCTCACTATTATAAGCCTTTGCATTCCTAATTCCCACCAAAATGAATCCTTCTACATTTTGTTTTGAATCCTTCTACATAATAGCACTCCTTTGTGGAAAGTTTACTTTCCCGCTCAAGGCACAACGCAGAACACCGTCAGATTAAAAAACATATTCCTTGCCAATCTTCTTCAGCTCTTCCTCTCATCATTCTTTAGTGACCAAACCTACGCTGACTTTGTCCCTCACCCGTTCCTTCCATTTCTCTTCGTAGCGATCCAACCTCAATTGTTTAGAGCTTCTTCCATTTTAGAATCTTGTCTCAAAAGCAGCATGCCTACATATTTTCATTATCAGGGAAGATGGGGCACAAAGCTCCCTCAGGACTCATTCACCAACATCATCTTCAGTTAGATCACATTCTTCATTCCATCCACATGTTTTGTCTCAAATTTGTCAAAAACACTAGATTGATGGTCTTCTTTTCCCTCTGGAATTACATCATCACTGTCTCTGTTTTCTTACAACTAATTGATTTACTTGTATTATTCTTGACTATGTTTTTTATGTATATTCCAGTTATTGGAAAATAATACTGCTGCTCTTCTTTTTCTTTGTCAGCGTGTTCATTGACATCATATGTCTTCTCTGAAAGGTTAGTTTGTTCTTTCCAATTCAGTTGAACATCATCACTATTTAATTTCCTATTTTCTTACGATTAAGTGATTTGTGATGAAGGATTTGTCTATATTTGAAGATGTTTAGGTTTGTAGTGCTAATAACACGGTTGCTAGATTATTGAGTAAACAAACCTAAATTAAAACAAAAAACCGACATATGGTAGAAGAATTTTGAATCTTCCATTTACATATGCAAAATACTTTCTTAAGTAGCCAGTACCCTAATTTGATTAGTAGTCTAAATATGGAGCACATGAACTCACTTATGAATTAAGTTTTCAAATTTGTTAACATTTCTAATGTTATTAACTTCCATAATTTAATCCCCTGAAAGAATTCCTAAAGTTATACGTAGTACTAATTAGGGAAAACTGTCAAATCGGCCCTCGGAAGTATTTCAAAAAAGTCAATTAGGCCCTCCAACTAAAGAAACACCCAATGAAATCCTTGAACTATATAAAAACAATCAATTTTCTAATCTAATTGGTTGCTTCTTGATTAGTCGGTAACATAGCTGATATAGCAGTCCAGTTGGCATATTTTTAATATTTACTCCCCCCCCCCCCCCCTGTTTTCTTCTTCGCGACACCACTCCGCAGCCCTTTATCTTCTTCATCTGCTTTAGCCCCCACCCCTCCCATACTTCCCCTTCTTTATTGGTCTTCTTCAGCCAAGCCCACCCCGCTCAAGCTTTCTTCTTCTTCTTGCCAAGCCAAGTTCTTCTTCTTCAGCCAGCCCCACCCCTCCCCCTCCCTTCTTCTTCTTCTTCTTCTTCAGCAGTTCAGCCCGCCCCACTTTCCCATGCCCCTTATTTAAATTTTGACTTGCATGTTTTCTGAATCATATCCAGAACTCCTAACATTTTCTATGTAGCGTTTGATGTTGGCAAGCAAAAGTCTATAGAGCATTTGTTATGGCACAAAATGGAACATTTATAGAAATTTCATAAAGCTACCCATTTTTAGTTTGTAGAATGTGTGAGTTTTCAAGTAAATGTATACATTATTGTTGTGATTTTTAATTCATATGTTATGAAGTCAAGCATGCGTCTATGTTATATAGGCAATCTGGTTCATTGGATTTTTGAACAAAAATTGACAAACAAGTAAGCTAAGGTAACATCAACATGTCACCAAGTAAGTGGGTCAATTTTTTATGGATGTACTTATCTTACTTGAGTGAAGAAATTACACACGTGATTGAATTCATAGCTAGAAATTTCTGAAGTTTAATCTCATAGCGGTGGCACAGTGCTCACAACATATCCTTTTAAATAATTTAGTGCTTACAAACTACAACTTGTGTAATGCAGGAGTGACAAAATCTAGTTGAAATAAATGTGTATATTATTGAAGTACTTTTATGGAATAAATGTAGTTTTTGTGTGTTGAAAAACTTAAAAAGTGGATCACTGGAGGGTTCAAAATCTAATCAACATGATACTTCATATCCTAAACTTATTAATATCACATTTGGTGTGCAGTGTGCTACCTGCCTGCCTCTTTATATTAACAATATTTATGTGTTAACAATATTTATTTATTTAAATGAAACTTTAATTAAGTGGTAGTTCTGATGTATATTTTGTTCTCAATAAATACCTTAACTAGGATAAAAATAATTTTATCATCACCCGACATGAGTATTAGATTTGCAATGGAATCACAGTCTATAGAACAATTTTTGGACACTACTATCAATCTAAGTGTTCATATCAATCTAAGTGACATTTTGCTTTTTAAATTTGTTTAAGAAAATATGTATACCTTCACTGTACTCTCACATTGATGAAAATATTAGTTAGGGAAAGGTGCGCCTCGTCAAGGCGATTTCCAGATCATCTTCCTTTTAGGATTTTTCGGCTCTTTTTGGATTATTAAAAAAACATTTCGTCAATATCATTTATGTGATGGACTTTCAACGACAAGGGTGGGTGGAAATAATTTAGTTAGGGTTGTGCATCATTTCTTATTAAAGTAGTCTCCGTGTTTTGATTCTGTTATCACAACAGAGGTCTCATGCCTAACGCCATCATCCTTTTTTATTTCCACCCACCCTTGTCGTTGGAAAGTCCATCACATAAATGATATTGACGAAATGTTTTTTTAATAATCCAAAAAGAGCCGAAAAATCCTAAAAGGAAGATGATCTGGAAATCGCCTTGACGAGGCGCACCTCCCACTGTTTTCCTTTTATTTTTTCAGGCACTTTTGAAAAGTGGAGTTGAAGTTTTCTGAATATTATTTCCTTTTTTAATACATTTACAAGAAGTACATAAGCTATTTATACAGATAGGAATCCTGAGAGAGTCTATTCAGCACCCTAGGTGACTGTCTAAATACTAAACATAAATGATTGAGAACTGAAAAGACAGCAGCTATTAAATACAACCTGAAGCACTAAAGACACATAATTACAGTAATAATAAGGAAAATAAATCCTAGATTAATGATGTCTCTTCGTTTTATCAACATTCCCCCTCAAGCTAGGTTTGTAGATATCCGTCATGCCTAGCTTGACAATAAGACCCTGGAACCTAGGACTGTGCAGAGGTTTGGTAAACACATCTGCAACTTGATCTTCCGAGGGAGTGTAGCTTAGTTCGATCAGACCTCCTTCAACCTTTTCTTTGATAAAGTGCCTATCAATCTCAATATGCTTGGTCCGATCATGTTGGACTGGATTATGAGCTATGTTGATTGCTGATTTGTTATCACACCTCAATTCCATTGGTCCTTTCCACTTGATTCGTAAATCTAAGAGAATAATTCTGATCCATAGAAGTTCACATAAGCCATGGGCAAGAGCTCTTAGCTCAGATTCAGCAGATGATCGTGCCACAACATTCTGTTTTTTGCTTCTCCATGTCATGAGGTTTCCTGCTAGGAAAACACAGAGATCAGTAGTTGACCGGCGGTCAACGAGGGAGCCACCATAATCTGCATCAGTGAAGGCTTGGACTGATAATTGCCCACCCTTCCTGAATATTATCCCTTGCCCTGGACTTCCTTTTAGGTAGTGAAGAACCCTATAGGCTGCTTCTAGATGTGGTTTCCTTGGATCATGCATGAACTGACTCAAGACACTAACTGCATAGGCAATGTCAGGTCTAGTATGAGAGAGATAGATAAGTTTGCCACACAAGCGCTGATACATTGATGAATCAACCTTGGGTTCATCAGTAGCAAGTCCAAGCTTATGATTAGGATCCATAGGTGCATTAACCGGTCGACAAGCACTCTTACCAGTCTCATTTAACAAATCTGTAATGTACTTTTGTTGGCTGATAAAGATGCCTTCAGATGAGCGAGCAACTTCAATTCCAAGAAAGTATTTTAGAGGGCTAAGAGACTTCATCTCGAATTTGGATTTCAGTTGCCCCTCAAGACGTTGTTTCTCAACTGGATCATTACCCGTCACAATGATGTCATCCACATATACTAAAAGAATAGTGACTCCATTTGGGCGAGAGTGTGTAAAAAAGAGTATGATCCCCTTGGCTTTGACTATACCCAGCAGCAAGAACAACCTGTGTGAAGCGGTCAAACCAAGCACGAGGGGATTGCTTGAGACCATAGAGGGCTTTTTTTAAATGACATACATGTGTAGAGGTTCTTGTTGATGTTTTATTAAAGCCTGGGGGAATGTACATGTAGATCTCATCATGCAAGTCACCGTGGAGAAAAGCATTCTTGACATCAAATTGCAATAAAGGCCAATCAAAGTGAGATGCCAAGGATAGTAGGATACGGACAGTATTGAGCTTAGCTTCAGGAGCAAAGGTCTCTTGATAGTCAATCCCATACCTCTGAGTGTATCCTTTATCCACAAGACGAGCTTTGTACCGCTCAAGAGATCCATCAACCTTGTATTTGACAGTAAAGATCCACCTGCAACCAACAACATGCCTCCCAGGAGGTTTAGTCACAATATCCCAAGTATGGTTCTTTTCAAGAGCTCTAATTTCCTCTTGCATAGCATCCCTCCATTCTTTCTTTCCTAATGCCTCAGAAACAGAGTTGGGTATGAGAATTTCATTAAGTCTCTGAACAAACAAGACATGTGAAGGAGAAAAGTTATCAATGGTAACAAAATTAGCAAGAGGGTATAGAGGTGTTTTGGTACATTGACGTACACCCTTGCGTAAAGCAATTGGCGGAGATGGTGGTGGAGAAGAAGAGACATTACCTGGGTCAGCCAATTGGTCATGCGTCAACAATGGAGTGAACCTGTTTTTCCTTGAGTACACTTTTGTCACTGGTAGAGGAGAAGATGGGTCATGAGTGGTGGATTTAGTAGGTGTAGGAATGGGATGGTCTGGTGGTGTATTTGATTGAGGTTCAGGTGATGTTGAAGACTGTTGGGAAGTAGGTGAGGTTGCTGACACATCTAAGGAAGGTGATGGATGATCATGTGGTGGTGGTGGTGATGGGATGTCTGGTGATGAAGGCTTAGGAGGGTAGGAGATTGTATGTGGTGGAGAAGATGTAATAGTATAGGTGGGCAGAGGTGAAGGATGTGGAGTATCTTGGGATACAGGGAGAGAAGTAGGAGTGTAAAAAGGTGTGTCTTCGTGAAAGGTCACATCTGCACTGGTGTATGTCTTTCTGGTTGTAGGATTTTAGCACTTATATCCTTTCTGAGTTGGAGAATAACCAAGAAAGATACACTTAATAGATCGTGGGTCCAATTTTCCCCTATGAGGTGGAGGAATATGAACAAATGCAGTACACCCAAACACCCTTAGATCAAGATCAGAAGAAATTCTGGTTTGAGGAAAGAAATGACGGAGAGATTCAAGGGGTGACTTATTTTGGAGTACCCGACTGGGAATTTTATTGATGAGATGACATGCTGTGAGTGTGGCTTCCCCCCAATAGTGTTTAGGCATATTTGATTGAAACAATAAAGCCCGACTGACTTCTAGGAGATGGCGATTTTTTCTTTCTGCTGTGCCATTCTGTTGTGGTGTGTACGGACAAGAGGACTCATGAACAATGCCTTTTGAGAGGAAATAAGAGGAAACAGTTTGATTGAAGTATTCAAGAGCATTATCAGTGCGGAAGCGTTTTATTGTGGCGGAGAACTGATTATGAATCATATTGCAAAAGATAGGAATGATGGAACTCACCTCACTCTTGTTTTTTAGCAGAAAAACCCACATAAAACGTGTACAATCATCAATAAATGTAACATACCACCGGGCACCAGATATATTAGCAATTGGAGCAGGACCCCAGACATCACTATGTATAATATCAAAAGGAGAACAACTGATTGTATTACTTCTAGAAAAAGATACACGAGACTGTTTAGCAAGTTCACAGACATCACATTGAAATGTAGAAACATCAATACTACTAAAAAGACTAGGAAGCATGGTTTTTAGGACATGAAAAGAGGGATGACCAAGGCGCTTGTAGTGAAGCCAAATAGTGTTGGTATTGGCTGTGATTGTGGTAAGAGCTTTTTGTGGAGGTTTGGAGACAAACAGTGCATCAAGGTAGTACAGACCATCTCTTTGTTTAGCAATTCCAATCGTCCTCCCCGTGTGTAGATCCTGTAATAAACAGTGGGAAGGGAAAAAAATGGCAGCACAATTAAGATCAACTGTGAGTTTGTAAATAGAAGCAAGGTTCATAGCCAGGTTTGGGACATGTAGGGTGTTTTTCAGATTTAATTTTTCAGAAAAAACAACCGTACCAAGTCCCGCAACCTTTGTAGGTGTCCCATCAGCAGTAGTAATGTGTGTGGATGTAAAACATGGATGATAATTAGAGAGCAAAGAGGGTATGGCAGTCATATGAGATGTGGCAACTGAGTCTAATATCCATTGGGATTGTGAACTCTGTTCCGAAGCATTAAGACAAAAAATAGTAGAGGTTTTACCTTGCAGGGCCAAAGAGCTATGACCAGAACCATTTGAGTTATTAAGAGACTGTAACATCATACGAAGTTGCTTTAATTCCTCCTGGGAAATGGGCCAAAGATTAGTAGAGCTCTCAACAATAGTGGGAGTGACTGAGTTGGCACGTCCAGCACTAGTTCCACGTCTGTCCTGGCTTTTTCTTTCTTTCTGTAGATGAGGATAAAGTTTCCAGCATGTATCCACATTATGGTTGGACCGCTTGCAATGATCACACCATCTTCCTCCCTTACTACCCTTAGTTTCCTTAACATCTGAAGGAGTAGATTTGGCAGCAAGAGTTGTACTGTCAATCAGATTTGTATTCATCATTATATTGCGTCTGCTCTCTTCATGTTTGATAGTGGCAATGGCAGAAGATATGGAAGGCAGAGGAGTAATGCCAAGAATTTGACCCCGAGTCTGATCATATTCAGGATTTAAACCAGACAAGAAGCAATATAGACGTTGCTGATTTATATAGTTCTTGTGAAGAGCTGCATCTGCAGCATTCGACCACTTCATCGTTTGATACTGGTCAAGTTCAGACCATCGTCGTTCGAGGTCAGTTGCATAATCTGTGACAGATTGTGAATCTTGCTTAAGATTCGTTGTTTTGAGCCATAAGTCATAGACAAAAGCGCCATCTTTAGCAACAGAGTAGGACTGCTGTATGAAATCCCAGATTTCTTTAGCCGAGTCCATGTATAAACATGTACTGCTAATGTTGGGATCCATAGAGTCCCATAACCAGACCCGTATGTTGGCATTAGTTTTCTCCCAAATAGCAGCATCAATCTCTCCTTCTTCTGGGGTAGAGACAGTGAGATAGTCTTCAAGATCTTTGCCACGTAGGAGAGTGTAAACCAGCTTTGACCACCCAAGATAGTTCCTGCCATTGAGACGGTAAGATGGCGGGATAGAAGGGAGATCAAATTTCTGGTTTCGAAGAGCAAACGCGGCTGCAGTAGCAGCTGAAACAATGGTTGAGTGATCAAGGTTACTTGAGGCTGATTCGGCTTCTTTAGACATGATAAAACCCTTGATGAAGAGACTCCACCGGGAGTTAAAGAGAGAGAAGGGTAGAGACACCCAAAAAATGACCGTTGGAGAGGTGATAGACTCAAAAAAGGCTTAGATGAAACCTGTCTCTGATACCATGAAGTTTTCTGAATATTATTTCCTTTTTTAATACATTTACAAGAAGTACATAAGCTATTTATACAGATAGGAATCCTGAGAGAGTCTATTCAGCACCCTAGGTGACTGTCTAAATACTAAACATAAATGATTGAGAACTGAAAAGACAGCAGCTATTAAATACAACCTGAAGCACTAAAGACACATAATTACAGTAATAATAAGGAAAATAAATCCTAGATTAATGATGTCTCTTCGTTTTATCAACAGGAGTTACTCTTCATCATCTTTCTCCTGCGATTTCTTATGGCGTGAGGCGTCGGACCTTTCCAGTGATAACAAAATCAAAACACATGAACTACTTTGGTAAGAAATGAAACACAAGTCCAAAATGCACCCAACCTACTTTTCCCTATTATTACTAAGCAACTTACAGTAGAAGAAAAATTTGTATTCCGTGCATGGGGTACAATTCTAATAGTCAAGGAAAACGTTTATGTTACATGAATTCCATTGCCTCTTTTTCTGGACATTTGAAATTTTACTCATTGTTATGTAGTTTCTTCTCCATTGCACTAACATTGTTATTGACTTTCAAAAACAGAAATTTTGATATGAAATATCTTCCGCTGGCCGTGCTTGAATAGCGGAAACAATGAAGAGATGTCCTTCCTCTCCGCCAATGCCTTGGGCTCGCTCGTTGAATCGGCCATCTTGACTCGGTCTCTTCCTCTCGGTCAAGCAGTCCATGCTCAGATCATCAAAACACTTGAATCGCCTTTTCCTCCCTTCATCTCCAATCACCTTATCAACTTTTATTCCAAATTCGGCCGTCTCAGCTCTGCCCACCTCGTACTTTTACTCACTCCTACCTGTTCTCGCTCCGTTGTTACTTGGACTGCTCTCATTGCCGGCTCTGTCCAAAATGGTCATTTCTCGCCCGCGCTCCTCCACTTTTGTAACATGCGCCGCGACCGCATTCAACCTAATGACTTCACTTTTCCTTGCCTGTTCAAAGCCTCAGCGCTTCTCAACTCAGGTTTTGTTGGCCAACAGCTTCATGCACTGGCAATCAAGAGTAGCATGATATCAGACGTTTTTGTTGGATGCAGTGCTCTTGACATGTACAACAAAACCGGAAATAGAGAACTTGCAGATAAGGTGTTTGATGAAATGTCGATAAAAAACATTGCCACTTGGAATGCATGTATTTCCAATGCCGTACTTGAAGGGAGTCCTACTGCTGCTGTTGAAAAATTTATTGAGCTTTTACGTGTTGGCGAAGAGCCCCCCAACTCGATTACTTTTTGTGTATTTCTAAATGCCTGCTCAGATGGTTTGTATTTAAAGCTTGGGATGCAGTTGCACGCAAGCGTGATTAGATGTGGTTATGATTCTGATATCTCTGTTCTGAACGGATTGATTGATTTTTATGGTAAGTGTCATGATGTGAAGTCATCTGAGCTAGTTTTTTATGATATGCATGAAAGGAATGGTGTTTCGTGGTGCTCACTATTAGCAACATACGAGCAGAATGATCTAGGGGGAAAAGCTCTTCAGTTTTTCTTGAAAGCTAGGGAAGTGAGGATTGTGCCAACTGAGTTCATGGTTTCAAGTGTGCTCAGTGCTTGTTCTGGGTTGGCAGCATTTGAGCTGGGAAAGTCAATCCACGGCCTTGTTGTGAAGTCTTGTATTGAGGGGAATGTGTTTGTTGGGAGTGCTCTTGTAGACATGTATGGAAAATGTGGTTGCTTAGAGGATGGTGAGAGAGCGTTTGATGAAATGCCCAAGAGGAACTTGATAACCTGGAATGCTTTGATAGGCGCTTATGCACATCACGGGCGAGCTGATGTTGCACTGGATTTATTTCAGGAAATGAGTGGGAAAAGTGGTGAGGTGGTGCCTAATTACATCACACTTGTTTGCATTCTCACTGCGTGTAGTAGGGCTGGAGCAGTTCAAATAGGCATGGATCTTTTCGAGTCGATGAAGGGGAAATATGGCATCGAGCCCAGGGCAGAGCACTACGCATGTGTTGTGGACATGCTAGGGCGAGCAGGCAAGGTGGATCAGGCATACAAGATCATAAAGGAAATGCCTATGCAACCCACTGTTTCAGTTTGGGGGGCACTTTTAGGGGCATGTAGAGTGCATGGTAAACCAGAATTAGGGAAGATTGCAGCTGATAGTTTGTTTCGGATTGATCCTCATGATTCTGGCAACCATGTGATCCTCTCAAATATGTTTGCGTCTTCTGGCAGGTGACTCTATATGTTACAAGCATTGCTTTGTTTTAGTTTTTCCATCATTTGCAATGGAGCCAAAGATTCATTAATTTTTGGCTTGAGATTATGATGGAATAAAGCAAAATGGCTCACTAAACTGTCTGCCCTTCTTTGTTATGGAGCAGCAGTCAGTCCATGCAATCTTGGACGCGATTTTCACTATGGGTCATCCGGAAACAGTCTCTCTGTGCTTTAGTACAGGGGTAAGACTGCGTACATCCGACCCCCCCTTACCCTACCGTAGGTGGGAGCCTTTGTGGCACTGGGGTAAATGAAAATGAAAATGAAAATGAAATTGCTTTGTTTTAGTTCTACCATCATATACTAATTCTAGAATGCCTAAAAAGTTGATTCCATCAATTCGTTCACATGATTGTAAATACATTTTTAATGATTGTAAAACATATTGAATGATGTGTTACAACTCTAGTACATGTTTCAGCTAATATTGAGGGTATACATTTACTTGTTTATATATTTATGTGCATATGGAATATGAAGTACTTTTTAAGGAGCAAAATAGTTAAAATATCTTCATTAGGGGGTTGTAATTCTATCACGTATCTTTTTGCCCATTCTAAAGTACTTCGTATGATTTTTTCCATCTCACTACACTTGTGATTTCTTTTCATTTTTGTAAAGCAGTTGTAAAATCCTCAAATGAACAATTGTATATTTAGCAGTGATTATTCTTTCTAAAGAAGTGGCCATATCTGAATTGTTGAATTGTTCTTTCTTTCTGTGAGTTAGTCATTAGTTACAAACTTGCTGCATGTATAGTAGTTTAACAAATATGTTAAGTTTCTATGTTCACTTAATATTGCGTTTCGTTATATGTATATAGGTGGGAAGAAGCTAATATCGTAAGGATGGAGATGAATGGGATAGGAATAAAAAAGTGTGCAGGTTACAGTTGGATAACTGTTAAGAATTGTGTGCATGTTTTCCGAGCAAAGGACACAACTCATGTTAAATACCCAGAAATTTTTGCAATGTTGGCTAAACTAAGGAAAGAAATGAAAGGGGCAGGTTATATCCCTGAGACCAATTTGGCTCTTTATGATTTAGAAGATGAAGAAAAAGAATCTGAAGTTTGGTACCATAGTGAAAAGCTTGCACTTGCATTTGGTCTCATCACTATTCCTCATGGAGTCCCTATACGAATAACAAAAAATATCAGGGTTTGTGTGGATTGTCATAGTGCTATAAAGTTTATCTCAAGAATTGCATGTAGAGAAATTTTTGTGAGAGACAATAATAGATTTCATCACTTCAAGAATGGTATGTGTTCATGCGGAGACTATTGGTGATACTAATCAATACAAACATTGATATGCCATACTAAAGTTGCTTACATAATTGTTATTGAGGTTGGTATATCATATATGAGCTACACACCTCAAATCAAACACCCCTATCGATGCATTTTTATTGACTTTGTCTAATATCATGTCATTACACTATGACATAAACAACGGAAGATAGATTTGTATTAAACGTTTGATGAGAGGGGATATTATGCCCATGTTGTGTAGCAGAAAAATATAAAATCAACGGGGAAAATCGTTGCCCAGATAATCAACGTCTCAACGATGAAAATAGCCTGTCAAGGGGTATAAATAGCCTTTTAAGAGAAACCCTAATCCAGTGGTGGACTCGGGTCAGGCCACCTGGCCCGCAATTGTGCGGGACCGGCCCGGTTCTCGGGTCCGGGTCGGGCCTAGGCCCGGGGGGCAAGGGGTATAAATAGCCTTCTAAGAGAAACCCTAATCAAGCCCAAATTAATTAAATCCTAATTAAGTCCATAATAACTCTACTAAGTACTCTACTAATAATAGGCCCAAAGTAAAACATAACATTAACTTAATAATAATAAATAAACTCTAATGACAACTCTAACCCGGCCCACAGAAGTGGGCCCAAGTCCGGTCTTGCCCCATGCTCTGCCTAGGAGTGGACTCGGGTCCGGGCCGGGTCCGGGTCGGGCCTAGGCTCGGGCGGGCCGGCGGTTCAGAAATGGTGGACCCGGGACCGGCCCGGGTAACCACCGGGTCCAGTCCGGGCCGGGCCCATTATAATTTTTTTTTGTTTTCCTCTTCCTAATTAACCCCCCTCCCACCCCCAACCCCCCAAACCATCCCAAATGGCCCAAAATACCCAGCCCAACCTGAAAATTGAAAAAAAAATTGAAAAAAAAAATAGGTTTTGGCCTGAACCGGGCCTGGGCCCGGCCGGGTCGGGCCTTGTTTTGGGTGACCCGAGCCCGGACCGGAAAACTCACGGGCCGAGCCTACCCGGACCGGTCACTGACCGGGCCACCGGGTCGGGTCGGGCCGGAACAGTACCGGTCCCGGGCCGGTTCCGGGTCGGGCCACCCGACCCGAGTCCACCCCTAGCTCTGCCCGCTCTCTATCAATAAAGTAACCCCAAAATCCTTTTTTGCAAAGGACAAAATCTCACCCAAGACGTCTGTCTGTATTAAGACGTTTGTCTGGATTAAGTGATGTTTGTATATGAAGTTGTTTATTTCGTGTGTTGATTAAACCATCTGAATTGAGTAAATTAATCAATTTAATATTATTATTAAGTTATATTGTCAATGAATAATGTCATTTATTAATATATATCTATTCCATATTAGGTATAAAAAATTGACTGAATAGACATCTTAATGATTAAATCACTTTTTTGATTAAATAATTAAGTCATGTTTTCATTTAAGTCGTAAGTAAACATGATTTAATGATTGAACAATTAAGTCATCTTTCTTATTAAATTCGTTTAGTCATAAGTAAATGTTCCCTACGTATGCATTCAAATAAAAATTGTTGGTCATTTCAAGTTATACCCTTGCTCACAAGTAACAATACACACATCTCCTTTTGGGTAGCGGTCATTAGTTGTTGACATGGTGGGCTACAATGCCATAGAGACCCTAGGGTTTGCCCTTCAAGCACTAGTGGTTAGGAATGACCCTATCAAGTTTATTGGACTTCGCTAGTTTAAATTGTAGGCGGGCATATCGATTCGATTTAATTGAATTGAAACCATATTCCAAGTATTTGTTTTAAGAATGTTTTTTAAACAAAAAAAATTATATAGCCAACATAAATGTAAATGAGAAAATTAAGGGTCAGATTACTAACTGATGGTACCATGGACTATGACCACGGCCCAATTACGTAGTCCAGAGCGGGATCGAGCCATGAACAAGATTAATATTGAATAAGCCGCTAAGCTCAAAGGGGAATCAAGCCCACAATAGGAATCCACAGCCGGGCCGAACTGGATGGCAGACCTCGAGCCTGGGCGGAGTTCCAGTGAGGCTGGGATATTCCTAGGGTTTACGTGACAGGCTATTATTTAAGTATAGCTATTTGGCAGCAAACGGGACTCAACGGGAAACGTAGACTTGGAGAAGACAATCGTTGCATAATGTCCGAGACTCTACAGGAGTTCTATTCGAACTAATATATGCTCCGTAATTATTAGCATTAAATGTAGTAGTTTCCTCCTAGAATACTAGTTCTTGTAATCTATAAATACTTCCTGTGATTCTCCCAAAAGGGGGATCAGTAAATCATTCTCTCGAATAATAATACTGCCTTACGCTGTCATAATTCGATATCTCTAGTAAATTTAGCTCTCACAGTTGGATTAAACTCCATCATTTGGTGTCTTAATAGTCAGTTGAACTCAAGAGAACGATGGTTGGATCCAGTAGCAACAACCGTATGGGTGGCAACCAAGGCAGCGACCGTTTCCACCAGGTTGTTGTGGAGGATGAAGATTCGAGATCACGACGGAGTGACTTCCGAAGGCGCAATGACAACGTCGCCGTCCCAGGCGATCTGAGGAACCAAATCCAAGACATGGGGAGCTCCAGGCGAACGACGGTGCAGCCACCGCACTTTCAGACGCCAGGCACCGGACAGAATATCCCCAATGTGGACCCGACACAAGCCCTAGCAAGTTTGGCTAGTTTCAAAGAGCAGTGGAGACCTTGACTACCGTCTTCCAAGGCATCATCTCTGACCCTGCTCGGAGACCTCTCTCCCCCCACCAGGTTCCATCTATGGCTGGGCAGGGAGGGGAAATATCTCCTCAACAACCTAGGGATTCTCCACCGGCCAAGTCCCATTGCTCCCACAGCTCCAGAATGAACCCAAGGATTCCCGTGGCAAATCGAATAAGTGAACAGCGAGTCCCGATCCACGAGAGACTCTCCTCTAGGTCCGAGCGCAGTGAGGAGGCCTCTAGGTCCGAGCGCAGTGAGGAGGCCGTCGCAGTGCGCGTGGGGGAGATCTCCGGGACGAGATCAACACGAATAGGCTGGCTCGGAGGGACCGTTGATCCCTGTTGCCTATCCGGACAGGTCATAATAATGACGACCTCAGGAGGAAGCTGGACGAGCTCAGAAGAGAGATGGAGGGAGGAGTCGGTCTCAATCATGGCGTAAGGATCTTCGAGCCTTTCACGCGTCAGATTATGGATGCACCATTACCACAAGGGTACCGGCCATGCAATATTGAGGCCTACCGAGGAAAAACCGACCCCCAGCACCATGTATCCAGCTACGTAGCTTACATGGTCGTGATGGGATATGATGATGCCATTAAGTGTAGAGGATTCTCGGTGACTCTGGACGGACCGACCCGGGAGTGGTATGATTAGGGGTGGGATCGGTCCGGTCCAGGTCGGGTTTTTGCTAAACCCGGAAATTACCCGTAAGGCATCAGGTTATGAAAATTAGGGAGAGAAAAAAGACCACTATATTCGGTCCGAGTCGGGTTTTTTGTAGCCCGGGTTCGGTCCGGGTTCGGGTTGGGTCGGTTAAAGCCCGAATGTGAAATCACTCATTTTTCTTTTATATTTTAAAATTTATTTTCAAATAAAATTAATAAAAAATACAAACCACAAATAAAATTAATAAAAACCACAAATATTAGTCTCAGCTCCAAAATCACCAAGAATTCAAATCCAAAGAAGACAATTATCATAATATTTTGTTTAAGATGCATAAAAATAAGTAATATAGGTGTTCTAAAAATGTTATGAAATAAAATTTATGGATAAAATGTAACTAAAGTTACTATAAATATATTTTCATGATCATTACGGTAAATAAATTGAACATATTTGTAGTCACTAACAGTTATTAAGTCATTTTTTCATCCATCATGATTATAATCATAAATTAGGAATTAGTTTATAAATTATATTGGTATATTATATTGATTTTATATTAAGGCTAATTGTTTCGGGTTTTATCGGTCCAGGCCGGGTTATAGATTTTAGGGCCCGTTAAAGATCCCTAATTTTCGGATTCGGTCCGAGTTTTTTTTATTCGGTCCGGTCAAAAAGAAAAAACCCGGACCGATATCATAATTCAGGCCGGGCCAGGGCCGGTTTCCGGGTTTCAGTTCGGGTTTTCCCACCCCTAGGTATGATTCCCTGCCAGACGGGGGAATAAGAAACTTCCGGGAATTAGCACATGCGTTCGTGGCACGATTTGCCACCTCTAAGGGCTCCAAGAAGAATGTCTCTTACCTCTTGGGAATCAAGCAGGGTTCCCAAGAAACCCTAGTTGATTTTCTGGCCCGCTGGAAGGATGATTCAGTCAAAGTAGAAGATCTGGACGACAAATCTGTGGTAGCTATCTTCACAAATTCTATGAGGTCGGGTGAGTTGTACAAGGACTTCATACGTAAGCCCCCGACCTCACACGAGGAGGCCTTACTGCGCGCCAGCGCACAAGCTGAAGTAGAGGAAGCCGAGAAGCGGAAAAGGGACAAAGAGACCAGGAGGCCTCAAACCAGTGAGGAGAAGAAGAAGGACTCGGAGAAAGAAACCCGTAACCAAGATAAGGAGAGCAGTTTCAAGAAGAAGAAGAGCTGGGGTAAGGGCAAATCAAGTGTCCCGGAAGGCCCGTTATCTGACCAGCCTGAATTCCCGATTAACACAGTCTTGGACTACGCAGCAAAGCAGGGATTGATCACGATCCCTGAGGGCTGTAACATCGTCAACGATCAACCCTCCAAGAGTAAGTATTGCATGATTCATAAAAGTGAGACCCATGAGAGTGACGAATGTTACATCTTGAAGAAATATGTAGAGAAGCTTGCCCGTGAAGGACAACTGGACAGGTTCGTGAAGGAGAGCCCGCAAGAGCAACACCCACCAAGAAAAAACACTTGGAGCAGGGCGAAAGATGAGCCAGCCTCTGCCTCTAAAAATAGGGAGGTCGGAGCTCAATTCGAAGATGATGAGCAATGAGAGGATTCAGGGAGGCAGAAGCGCACGCATATCAACCAAATCTATGGCGGACCTGTCGGAGGGGATTCTGCGAGGGAGAGGAAAAACTAGAATTGCCAGTTGTTCGTCGGAGGGAACTTTGTCTTTTGCGAGTACCAATTTGTGAGTACGCAAGTTGTCACGACCCGGACCTACCCGGACACGTCAACAACCCGCCGTACAGTACGAATAGTCAACCGCAGTCCAACTCATCCATACTATACAAGGCGTCTTGAATACCATTCACACATAGTACATCCATAAACAAACATAATGTAAAACATTCATTTGAAACAGCGGAAGCATTTAATTAAAGTGTCTTAGCCACACTTTGGCAAACATGGGCATACAAGCCCCCAAATATTTATCCAAAATAATATCCATGAGCATTATTATAATTGTTTTGAAAACAGGAAACAGAAGAAGCACGAACCACATCTTCTCCCCTGAATGTCCCCGAGCAACGGGCGCCGGTAGCAACCTTCAAGTTCTACCTGAAACTGTGAGGTGGCCTCCCCGTGAAGGGGAGGTCAGTACTTGGAAGCATTTGACAAGTACAATGACAACTATACTAAGTATAATCAACGTCTTAATTTCCAAGACCCCCAAAATAGGGTGATATCATAATATAAATAATAATTTATATTTCCCACTTATTATCCTTATAATAAGTAAATTCATAATTTGTTTGTTTGGCACACGACCCTTCTTATATATTCCTTTTCATTTATCATTTGCACAACCCAAACCTTGGGTATTATTATTTCTACGGGACTTGCTACCGATGTCCGAGACCTCATGCGGCTCTCGGTTCGGACTCCAACATCCCGCCCCTGGACTCATACCCATCATCCCGTAGGAAGGTAAGGCCCTTCGGGGTTCTATCTTATGTGTTACTGCTACCGGAACCTAGTTAGGTCTCCGATTCAGATTCCACCCTAACCCGTGATCACGATGCAAGTCCATGCTATCCAACCCCGCTCTCTAGAGTCGGGAAGGGCCATGGTCCTTACTTATTTCCATAATTCAACCGGCTATCCTCAAGGACTACCGAACACACCCGTAGACCAATCCTATATCTAGGATCAATTTATTACTTACTTTATCTTGGGTATCCCTTAAGGCCTACCCCTAGTATAACTTAAAGTTCATACCTTCCTACCTTAAAGTATCTCTTAAGACTTCTTAAGGCATAACATTTCACAATTCATCCTTAGGATCAATCTTAACAACATTTCATTTTAATGTCCAACTAGTATCTTAATACTAGTCAAATTAATTCCAACAAACCAAGTTCTCAACTCATAGTCATATAGACAATTCCAACTGATTTTCCTTTGAAAATATCATTTATCTCAATATTCAAAATATCACTTTTAATCACTCATATATTCTAATATGAAGTAAAAAGTATATTTCAACATGTTTCATAATTAATTCTTCTTTCAAGCCAACGTACTCATAACAAATGATCATACACAATTTACTCTTAAATTTGTATATCATGCTCCTTTTCTCTATAGACATTAGTCTTATCATTCTTAGGCATTATTAATCATTAATAATCCATAAAAACACATTTAATTACCTTAAGTAATCTCATTAAATTAACCCACTAATTATAAGCAATATAGTCAGCCATCCTCACCTTATGAAGTGCTGAAATAGTTGCCTTTGTTAAGCCCTTTGATCAATCCTCGTTCTAAACCGATAAGAAGATGAAACTGGGTTGTCTGGGCAAAAGCCAGCCGGCTTTGGCAAAAGCCGGGCGATGTTCGTCAGCCTGCAGCACGAACAGCTTCCTATATGTGGCGGTTTCCGACGATTTCGACTCCTATCGATTCACCAACTCTTCTAAGTTAAATATCACCACTTTATAACCATATTCTACACTTTTAAACGTGTAGAACTCATGGTTTAATCTGCCATATGATTTCTTAAAAATCATACACCGTAAAACTAGTTAAAAGAGTAGAAATTGCATTCTTACCTCTTCTTCTAGTTTTTCTTCTTGGATTTCCCTTTCTTTTGCTTCCTCCAAGGTCCTTGTTGGTGGAAGCTATTCCCAGAGCTTCTCCTCCCTTGGTTTTGGTCGTGCAAGGCAAGAGGATAGGGGGGATGTTTCCTCCTCAATCAAGAATGCCAATAATGCCTAGAATGAAGCATTGGCATGAGGTTTTGTCTCAATGAGACTTCCTCCCCCTCTCTTGTCCGCACAAGCCACTTTGGCTTGTCCCCCCAGCTATTACTTAGTCAGCTAGCACGCCTAAAAACGTGGGGTGGCCCCCACTCATGTGGGAGGTCATCCCGTTATGTCCCGGTGTGTACAATTGGCCCCGAAAGTTGTACTTCTCGGACTGTTTTAATCATATTTTATTTTATCGGGCCAAATAAAATATATCACGCGTTCCTAATAATTATGGGCCCTTATAATAGATATAAATTCCCCAACATTAATTCGGGAGTCTCCGAAGCTCACTTCAGGCTGATATCCGCTAAATTACCAATACCGGTAATTGGGCCTCGTTTGACCCATCAGTCAACTCCATGCCTTTCCTATGGCTCAAATAAAATATCCACCACCATATAGATGTCATCTAGACCAAGATGAATATAATATGTGGTTCTGGAATTATCGGACGGTCCCCGTTCCCGCTGTGGGCCCCACATGCAATTTACTATTCACGTAAAAGAAATAATAAAATTTAACAATTACGTAAATTCATAAATCATCCTTCAAGGTTTATTACATAATTTACTAAAAGTAAACATGCTTGGGGACGGTGTCACAAGTTCACCCCCCCCCCCCCCCCCCTTAACGGGAATTTCGTCCCCGAAATTCACAACGATCATTCAAATAGAAATGCATACTGTTCCTTTATCGAGGCTTCAGTCTTCCAAGTTTCTTCTTCAACTCGGTCACTCTTCCAGAGGATTTTAACCATTGGAACTTTCTTGCTTCTTATCTTCTTTACTTGCCTATCAAGTATCCTTACCGGTTGCACGGCGTAGTTCAAGTCTTCCCGTATTTCCACGGGTGGTTTTTCTAGTACATGAGATGGATCCGGAATATACTTCTTAAGCATAGACACGTGGAATACATTAAGACTGAATTTACAAGGCCAAAGATGAAATAGAAGGAATTAACTTTGCACCGGAGAGGCTCACAAGCCTCTCCAATTAAAGAGGCTACTCACTTAGGTCAAAGCAACCTAAAAGGAAGCCCACCCGATCTGGCTCAATTACTAAGAGCCTAAGGGTTTAAAATTGGTAAGTCATCCTTAACAAAGGAAAGATGACCTTGACCAGGAATTCAAGGCAAAAATATGCAAAAGACAGAGGTGATTAAATAACAGAGATCAGGAAGGCCTAAGAGCCATCCAGGGACTTATAAACTGAACAGGTCGACTTCTCAGAGGACAAAAGAATCCAAGGGAAGAAACCAGCTTGGATATGGCCAGAAGCCGCAAACAAGGATTAAGGTACCAAATAGAACAAGTTAATCAGACAAGATGGTCAAAAGGCAGTAATGTATAGGTGTGTGCAGAATTAAAACAGAATGTAGAGATATTTGGATTACAAACCACCCCACTGGTGGAAAACAACTGCAGGCACGCATGCCTGGGAAAGATTTCCATAGAAGTGTTTTAAAAGTCAGATTAGTTGCCAGATTGGGGTGGGCTCTCCTCAGCAGCCTCCAGATTCTCCATCGGCTCCGAAAGTCCCCAGGCCTGGGCGGAGAAGGAGGGGTCTCTTTTCTAGAGGAGATCATACAGGGACTTCTGCATCTTGTATTGTCCCAGTTGAAAGCACAAGGCTCCCTCCTCGGCCAGCCTAGCCTCGCCATCAGGAGTCTGGAGCCAGTCATGGGTTATCTGTGCCCTACGGCTCAGAATGATCTGCTCCATTTCAGCCATGAAATCTGCACTTCCTTGGAAGGCCTGGACAGCGGCAGGGCCTGCCTCCTCAGCTCCTCCTCCATTACTCGGTACGCGGCCTCAACATCCGTCAGCCTCCTTTGTAACCGGCTTTTTGACCAGTCCCCTGCTGTCCTTGGTACTTTTGGGCTAAAGGCAGAGGGCACTCATTTTTATAATGTCCTGGCTGTCTACAGTTGTAGCATAGGACAGTTTCCTCGCTGGATTGAGGTCTCCCTTGTCTCATAGGTGGCAGATTGAATGGTTTCTTTGAAGCAGTTCCCTCCTTCTTCATGAATCTTTTAAACTTCCTCACAAACATAGCAAAGTGCTCATTAGTGAGGATATTGTTGAGGGATTTTTCACTGGATTTTGAAGTGCTTGGCTCAGACACTAAGGCCAAGGTCTTGGATTCTTCTTCCTTTTCATCTTTGATCTCCTTCATGTCAAATTCATATGCTTTGAGATTACTGAAGAGTTTGTCAGTTGACAAAGTTCTGAGATCTCAGCTATCTCTCATAGTACTCACCTTCATATCCCACTTTGATGGCAGGCCTCTCAAGATTTTAAGGGAAATCTCCTTTTGGGGTAGATCTTTCCCTGAGACCTCTGCTATGATCTTTAGGAATCTGGATTCCATCTCATGGATGGATTCATTTTGCAGCATCTTGAAATCCTCAAATCTTTTGAGGGCTGTGGTCAGTTTGTTATCTTTCTCTTGTTCATCACCAGCTCCAATCTTTGTGAGCTCATCCCACACATCCTTTGCAGTTTCACATTTCCTGATTCTGGGAAATATGGATTCATCAACAGATTTGAAGAGAATGTCCTTGGCAATATTATCAAGGTTGTTTCTCTTTCTGTCTTCAGTTGTCCATTCCAATTTGGGTTTAGGAATGTAAACATCTTCCTGGTCATCAATTTTAGATGTGCTGACCTTCATTACTCTGATAGGTCCAGCAGTAATTACTTCCAGCATTTCATCATGTAAAGCACTGAGATATGCCTTCATCCTTATTTTCCAATCATCAAATTTGTTCAGGTTGAACAAAAGATTCTTTGCGAGCTGACTGTCCATATTTAGAAAGTGGTTGGGAAGCGAAGTGGTTTGGATCTTTAGTTCAAATTAGTCAGTGAATGACTCTAGGAACACTCCGCTCTGATACCACTTTATGGTCCCGGATAGGGTAAAAGTCTAGAGGGGGGTGAATAGACTTTTAAATCTTTTTCAACTTTAAAACGTTTTTCCCTCTAAAGAGTTAATATATAATCTTTTGAGAGATTTATAGATGCACAGCGAAAGTCTTTACCCTTTATGTAATTAGTGTATAACCACTTTCTAACTTGGAGAAGGTTTGACTTAGATAGCTAGCAGTTGGTTTAGCAGTTGGCTTAGTAGTTGGCTAGGTAGCAGGGAACAACTGAGGCAACTGCTAGAGAAATATTGACTTTATGACGAAAGGGATTATGGAATATTGTTTAGAATGATGAGGGTTGTCTGAAGAGGTGCTCTAGTAGCAGTAAAGCAAAGTTTTACTGGAGCAGTGGTTTCGGTAGTTGGGTGGTAATGAGGGAACTGCTGAGCCACCTGCTTAGGTTATAAGAAGATTTTCAGAGATCAGTTTAAGCAAAACTTTTTATTGATGATGTTATGAGAGTCTGGTGATGTTGAGATGTTCAAGGGAAACAAGTGTTTATGAGGAGATGGCTCAACAGTTGGGTGGTTTCCAGGGAACTACTGAGGCACCTGCTATACTTAGAAAATGAATTTCTGGAAACTGATAGAACATGCCTTTTAGTGATATTGATGCACGTCTCTTGCGTGAAAATAGCCTCAAAGAAGGTAAGTAATTAAGCAGTAGGATAAGCAGTTGGGTCAGTTATGACAACTGCTTAGGATTCTGCTGCCAAACTTCAATCTTTTTGTGAGAAGTGCTAAGTGTGTGCTTTGTTGAATAAATGCAAATCAACACACAGTGTATCCTGGTTCAGAGGTGGTGTAATCCTCCTACGTCCAGTCCCACCCTCTTTCAGATGGATTTCACTAAAGTATTAAGCCCAATACACTTAGTGCCAATCTAGCCTTTACAACACTTAGGCCTAGATTGAAGGTTTTTCACAGTGAGTATAGCACCACTCGAAGTTACTCAGTCCTTAGATTTTTCTCAATTAATCCAATGGGGATTAATGGGTACTCTATCTATCTATCCACACCTTAGGACCCGAACAACAGTTCTCCTAAGTGTTTACAATAATTTGTGAAATGTTACAAGAAAGTTCTAACCTCCAACTAGGAACTAAACTTCTATGATTTTGCAATGACTAGCTTATGAACTGGAAGTTTAGTGAAGCATGAGTCCAAGCAGAGAGTAAAGTTAAGTTTGCACTTTCTCTTTTGCTAGATAGCTCTTGAATGCTTGAAGGATATTTTTCTCTGCTTTGGATGCTCAAAGCTTGGTTAGAAACTTTCGTTTCAGCCTATATTTATAGGCTTCTCCTTTGGATTAATCTCATCCGTTGGTTAGGATGAATTAATCTCTGGCGTTGAAAGTTGACAAGGACGACTTGTACATTCGTCTTCTTGTGATGGAGCTGATTTCGGGTGATTCCTTTGTCTTGCATTATTTGGCCGCTTAAACTTCACTTCAGGAGTCAGTCCCATGTATGCGTACACTGCTCCGGACCTCAGTACGTATTTGGCATTAAATGCCGGTCATATTTGTCTTCAATCATACATATTCAATGTATCTTAAAATGTGACATTTAATTAATCTTTGGACTGAATAATATATACCGGTAGGATCAAAATATCCTATTAAGGTAAACAAAAATTACCTTATTGCATTTTTATTTTTCCGGTAGTATTTCATTAGTCTCAAAAATTGTATATTTATTTTTGTCACACATTTGAGTGTTAATACAAGAATAAAACTGAGACACAATGTACACGTGTTGAGTATAGTGGCATCAAAATTTATCAAATTTGGGTACTAACACTCCAGGGATCGATCCCCCTGATTTTTCCTAAGGGGAACCAGAGGACCAGAGGTGGCGCCAGCCTTCACAGCGAGTCGTTCCAGTCGGGAAGCCATCTTATCACCCGCTGTAACAAAACACAAGAAATGTGAGAAAAAAGAACAGAAGGAAGGGAAAATAGATCCCAGATCAGGCAAGGCCGACCTGGCAAGAATGTAAGCACTACCACCCCTTCCTCACCTACGTAGTGCTCCATCATGAAGGGTGCCCCGTCAGCGATCGATCTGGCAGCCTCAACATTCCCCTCCGATAAGAACGACATCGCCCATTTCCGGATTAATTCCCCCCACTTGTTCGTGAACTGGAGTTTGCCATTTACAGGGGTAATCCAAACCCATTTTTGCCTCCAACCTTTGAAAGAATAAGGGTAGGACTTGGCTTTGAATAAGCGGTGGCCAGCCCGTTGGGAAATCGAAAGATAGCCTGGGGATTCAGAGGCGCCAGGTCTCACGGAGTGGAACAAATAGAGGAAAAGATTGATTGTCGGACGAATTCCCAAGTGGAGGCATTGGGCGACGAGTCCAGTAATGAACATGTGAGTAGTTGGGTAAAATTGACCTTGAATCACCCCATAATAGCCCATAACGCTTAAATGGGCATTATGCAGTGGGAAGCGAAGCCCCGCTTGCAGACTGGCTAAATGGACCCCGATGTGAAGGGGAGAAGGGGGATCGACGATGTTCTGTCCAAGTGAAGGGCGGGAATAGACGATGCTAGGGCCCGCAAGGGCCACCGCCTCACGAAATTCAACGTCAGATAAGGCAACGGTCGGAACTTGTCGGGTGTATTCGCGAGAGAGAAAGAAGTGGGTTTCCATCCCATCTGGATCCACCGGTATTTGGGGCTGACTCGGAGTGGCCCCTTCGTCAGAAGACCCATGGTGCATTGGAACGGAAATTGAAGAAGACATTGGGAAGATTAACCTGATGAAGATTGAGGACGAAGGGAAAGAGTTTCGCGGCTTAGGGTTCCTAACCAAAGAGACGAAGACCCGAGCAAGAACGCAAATTGCAGAAGAGTTTTGTGAAGAATGGTGCGCGTTTAAATAGCCAAGAAATTAGGGTTATGGGGCCGCTTGAAAGACCGTGACTATAGCACTTGAGTACTGAAGGTGGAAGGGTGGATTGGAAGTTGTGTCGGGCCATGGGCTTGAGTCGAGCACGTGTCGCTTGCATTTAATGATGAGCGGCGCTACAGTCTACCCAAAAAAGATTTGAAATTTGGAATTAGTTAGACTATTCAAATTACTCTCCTGAAATCCAGCACTACTGATTTCAAGAGAGTAGGGGGGCTCGTGATGGTACCATGGACTCTGACCATGGCCCAATTACGTAGTCCAAAGCGGGATCGAGCCCTGGACAGGATTCATATTGAATAAGCCGCTAAGTCCAAAGAGGAATTAGGCCCACGATAGGAACCCACAGCCGGGCCGGACTGGATGGCAGACCTCGAGCCTGGGCTGAGTTCCGGTGAGGCTGGGATATTCCTAGGGTTTACGTGACAGGCTATTATTTAAGTATAGCTATTTGGCAGCAGACAGGACTCAACGGGAAACGTAGACTTGGAGAAGACGATTGTTGCATAATGACCGAGACTCTACAAGAGTTCTATTCGAACTAATATATGCTCCGTAATTAATAGCATTAAATGTAGTAGTTTCCTCCTAGAATACTTGTTTTTGTAATCTATAAATACTTCCTGTAATTCTCCCAAAAGGGGATCGATAAATCATTCTCTCGAATAATAATATTGTCTTACGCTGCCATAATTCCATCTCTAGTAAATTTAGCTCTAACAGTTGGATTAAACTCCATCACTAACAAAGGTATTTTTGCATATTTCTTTTTTGCTTTTTATTCTCTAATTTTTTGTTTTAATTTTCCAGAATTTCTATCTACAATTTTCGGTTTTCAGTTTTTCATTTTCAAATCTTAAAACATGTTCATCAACTTTTTTCACCCAATTATGTGACAAGTCGGAAGATCGAAAGTACAGCCTCGGTCCGGAAACAAAACTACTCCCTATTAGTACAACTCAAGTAAGGTACCCGGTCCCGGGTATATGAAAGTTGGGACCGAAACCAGCCAATACCGATTGGTCCCAATCGCTAGTTTGACTAATTCTTTTCTCCCCTCCTTATTGTTTGGCAACTTAAATGCTCTTTTGAAACTCTTCACATTGAAAAAAAAATAAGATTTCCCAAAATATGAGTGAATGGAGTTTGAAATTCTGAAATAGGACTACTATATTTTTATTCCCGAAATAGAACTAACATGACAGTATTTACTGCCATCGTGTAACTGCCAAATAGTTGCAGTACAGTGCATTTCACATGACAGTATTTATTACAATTAATGACAGTATTTTTCATACATGGCAGTAACAACTCCTATTTCGGGATGAAAAACATAGTAGTCCTATTATGGAATTCCAAACCCTATTTACTCTTATTTAGAGAAATTTCCTTTGAAAAAATGATTGTAAAAAATAAGCAATGACCAAACAGAGACGTCTGGTCGTTGATCGGGCCGAACAAGGACCGTCGAGTCGTTGATCGGACCGAACAGGGACCGCCCTATCGTTGACCAGATGGGACAGAAAGCACCGAGTTGTTGACCAAAGCGAATCACATTGGGGCTGCTCCGACAATTGATCGGACCAGACAAGTACCGTTGTGTCATTAGCAAACCAAACAAAGACTGTTGGGTCATCGACCGGACTGGATAGGGACCGCCGGCTTGTCAGTCGGACCAAATAGGGACCACCGGGTCGTTGATCGAACCAAACAAGGACGGTCATGTCATTAACCGGATCGGACTGGATCGAGACTGATCGTTGTCGATCAGATCGAACAGATATTGACGGGCATTTACCGGATCGGACCGGAATTGTCGGGTCATTGACCTGACCGCATAAGGACCGTAGGGTCGTTGACCGGACCAGAACTTTGAACGGAGCGGGACCGGATTCACTACTAGGCGTAAGTATGCAAATTCATTGCAACGACACTGCATTATCCTCATATTTCAAAATTTGAAAAACTAGTAAAACTCACTTCTCTGATTCATTCATTAAGGAGAAAAGAGACATATCTCATTTTTTTTATTTGAAAAATGGTTTAATGAACACATATTACTGTTTTCCTTTCTCAAGTTTTCTAGCAAAATTTTCCGATCAACAAGTTTTCTGGGTTTTTCTTTTCTAGTTTTCTTATATTCTGAAAAACTGAAAATACTTCTGTCAATAAACAAACCCTTAATGATTTCATGTTTCCTTAAGCAATAATACTACTACGTACGTACTATATTTCATTTGTGGAAAACAATGTGATTATTATAATAATATGTTATTATATATATTGATTATTAATATATTCTTATATTGATTATTGTTTACAAAAATGTGACTCGTGACTAGTGTAGTAATGAAATCATAATAAATTATGTTTAATTTTTAAACTTAAGTTATCATGACATTAGATAATTTTCCATATGCTTAAATACTTTTTTAGTCCTTCCATATATGACACTTTATTTTTTGTTCTTGCAAAATATTTTCTTTTATTTATTATCCTTGTAATGTCCACTTGTAACTCCGACACTCTCTATTTAGGTAAAAAGTTATTGTAGGTTGCATAGTACTACTACAAACTATTAAATTTATTCCTTCATAATTTTTTGAAGCTAATGTGAGAGTTAAAATAATGTAGAATTAATTATTCATATTTTTAAATATGTATTAACGACCATCTAAAAATAAAGTTAAATACTTATTTAATATAACATGACAAAAAAATGAGAGGAGACAATGAGAAATTATCTAGGATTGTTTCATTGTCAAAAGAAGGTTATTGTCACCGATTACAGGCTAAATTGAAAACTAACATAAATTATAAAACGGAATATCATAAATATAATTTTACAAGAACGTAAAACAAAATGTAAATAAGATCATGTAAAAAAATATTACTATGTTACTAAGAGCCTCACATTGTCACATACTTCCTATCTTATATTATCAGCCAAAGTGTTATCTGGTATAACTTATATGTAGTAGTTAAATGAAAAGTCCAATCCGAGAAAATATTTATATAACTGATCAATTTAAGTCATGTATAGTATAAGTACTTTAGGGTGATATTATGATATATTAATGTGTGTTTAAGGGGTGTTTGGATCGGATTCTTAAAACTGTTTCTGCTTCTTCAGGAAGGCAGAAGCAAAAGTTGCTTTTGTTCCTTCAGGGATCAAAAGCAGAAATTGAAGTGTGGGTGAAAGTACAGTACTTCTGGTGTTCTAATTTACTCATAGAATCAATTTTTTTAGAAGCTGAGCGAGACTACCTTCTTAAAACTAATTCTAATTCTGTTTTGAAAAGTGATTTAAAGGCAATCCAAATTAAAATTCTGAGAAATAAATTCAAACCAATTTTGCCCAATCCGTAAAAAAATTGCTATCATTAAAACTAATGAGTTGTTGAAAGTGGAACTAAGAAAAGTAATATCTCAAATACAAAATTTTATAAAAGCCATGGATATAGTGTAACAAATAATTATTCCTAATAGACAATGGATTAGGAGTGAGGACAGGAAAAAATCGCAAAAATTGGAGCATGACGGGAAAAACAGATGTTAAGCATGTTGCATCACTTCAACTGCTGCTACGTTTCTGATCATGGACCCCTCCATTGTGCCGTCTTTGTTCCCCCCTTTCGCCGTTTCTCATTCTGCGGTCCGGCTCAATGGCATGCTGATAATATGTTTTTCCATTTCGCAGTCTTTGACCATTACTTCTCTCGTTCGCATTATCATCGTTGCGCCCTCTTTGGCGTCTCTTCGCAACGATCCATCCCTCCTCGTCTCCATCCGCACTAGTAATTTCACCATTGCTGTGTTGGTCGACATGGCCAGATTCGCCATTGCTGTGCTGATTGACTTGGAAAGCTTCACCATTGTTGTGCTGTTTGACGTGGCGAGTTTCACCATTTCTGTGCTGGTTGACATGGCGAGTCTCGCTATTATGGGACCCACTCAACTGGCTATTGCATGATGGGGCCCTGCTCGATGGAGTCGTGCTGTGGGATCCACCTATGCCAAATGGAGACCTACCGCGATTGTCATTGCCATAGGAGGCTGCAGCAGAGTTGCAAGGTTGCCATCAATTTTTTGTTATCAAATGCAATACTTTGTATAAATCAAGAAAACCAGCTGAGACTTGAGGTTCAAATAAAAAGACACAATACCTCTTCTCCCGGTTCTCTTATATGAGATGTACGCATCCTTGCCTTTCACCATGATGACTTTAGTCTGAAAACAATCAAAGATCATCAAGGTTAGAGGTGTTTGTCGGGGGGGGGGGGGGGGGGGGGGGGGGATCAGTTTGGAGCGAACAAAATGCCAAACCAAAAACCACACCAAATAACCTAATTCGATTTAGGGAGTTGAGTAAGTTTCCATAGATTTGGTCCGTTTTCAAAGCTAAATCTTAAATTGAACCACCTATAGTTGGAACAGTTTTGAATCTTTTGATCAGTTTGACTTTGATCGGTTTTGTTTCTATCAGTTTGTCGGACTTTTTTCAATTTGACGGTTCTTTATTAGTCAGAAACTGTCCATTCAAATGGGATAAAAATTGGGGTCGACTCGTTGGGGAATAATCAGGTTCAGGCCTGAGATCGCTGGACCAAAGTGGAATTAGATGGAACCTGAGCAGGAAAAAAATAATACATGCATGGCTTAGAAGAAAGTAAGATGTAGAACAACAACCTCAACTGCCTTCTTTGCAGAATCCGCAGACTGGAAGTGAACAAATCCGAAACAGTAATCACCATCAGATCGAATGACTTGAACACCATCAAACTTCTTCACACTACCAAAAACCTTGACCACACCAGCAAGATCATCTTTAGTAGTATCTGGCGGTAATCCCCCAACATATATGCCCTTTGCTGAAAAGTGAATAATGATTCAGTACATGATGCACAAACTCAAGTTCAGAATTTTGTTCAGACCTCACAAGAGAACAAGAAAAACAAGTTTTATATACTCACGGCCAGTGTTTTTATCAATGGGTGGGCTATTATTGCTTTGAGGAGTTTCAGGCTTTTTCGTAGAAGCGGCAGCCATTGGCCTAATTGAGCCATTTCTCAAAGCTGCTACTTTGGTCTTCTCCTCTTCAGTGAGGCCATCCAAGGCAGAAACTCTGACATATTGGGTAACAGGTGTGGGTGTAGAGCCCATTTTGTTCTTTGATACCTATGGTAAAGAACATTTTGGTTAATATAATTGGCGAAATAACAAATTTACAACATAATGATATAATTTCATGTTAACCCTTACCATTTCTGAATAGGATGATTTAGGAGCAGCATCCTTTACCTCCTCTGACACTGTTGAGTTATCTTCAGAAGCAGCAGCATCCACTTTTACCTCATCCACCTTTACCACCTTCTCTGAAACTGTCTCCATAACTTTAGGGACGCCCTCGTTTACATCCGATGAAACCTCAGAAACTACTTTCTCCTCCATCTGTACCTGTGGAACAACCTCAAGAAGTACTGGTTCAGGCGTAGGCTGCATTTCAAGTTCATCGACTTCCGTTATTGTTGATTCAGGAGCCATAGCAAAATCAGCCACATCATTCACGTTGTCCACTTCTTTTGTTGCTGGCTCTGAAAGAAGATTTGGAGTTTATGAGTGAAGGTGTTATATAAACATTATTCAAAACATGGTACTGATACAGACTTGTTTGAATGGCTTTGGATTCCTGAGAATAAAGTAATTTCAAGGATTTAAGTGAATTCAATTCCTAATTTCCTAGTGATCCTATTTAGTTTACCTAGTACGTACTGATTACCAAATCCATCCAAACAAGACTTCAATATGTTCAATTACCTATATTGGGTACTGGTTGAGATTTGGATACTATGTCATCTCCTTCACTTATGAAATGAAGAATATCGTTTAAAACAAAAAAAGCGGTTTCATTTTTGGCCAGAATGAATGTCTGACTGAATTTCCTTCTCAACTTTTCTTTCCCAATTGAGACACCGGTAACAACAACAAGAATAGTTCCCTCCAAAGAATCTTGGGTGCGGATATCCTCTATTTCAAAAAAACAATCTTTGAAGTCTGATGACATGATCATCTTGTGTATTCCCTGCATCATCAGTGAACAATTGGGTAAGCATGGGTTTTCCACAATACCATTAACACATGAAATCTGAAGTGTGATCGCAAAATTCCAATAAAAGAAACAATAAAAGAGGGGGAAAAATGAAAATAATAATCCCAACTATTGCCGGTCCGCTAACAATAATCCCAACTATTGATTATTTTTGTATAATCCCAACTATATGGACCGTACGCCAATAATGGTCCATGACCGCATATTACCTGCTCTAACAAGTGAATTTTTAATAGAAATTAGGCGTATAAATTAAAATTTGGGATTATTTATAGGGATTACCTGTTATATCTCTTTAGAAACTATAAGAATTTATTTATAGTCGGTCACGTCGGACCATTATTGGCGGAAGGTCCCTAAAGTTGGAATTATTCTAAAATAATAGATAGTTGAGATTATTATGAGCAGAACGCCAATAGTTGGAATTATTACGATCATTTTTTCCTAAGAGAGGCCAAAGTTATAGAATTTCAAGAAAAAATTAACCTACATTTAAGCTTCAAATAAAGATCATAAAATCATAATACATGAATTCTTACTTCGAGGGTTGTAATGCATTTTTGGGAATCCCAAGTGGCCAAACTCGATTTGATGTAGAATCCATAACTTGCTTCAGGATTAATATGCAAACGCTTATAATACTTCTCAGCAAACACGCATCCCACCATATCACTAGTTATCTGATCCATCTGTGCATGACAATTTAAACACAACTCATTTTCATTTTCATTTACCCCAGTGCCGCAAAGGCTCCCACCTACGGTAGGGTAAGGGGGGGTCGGATGTACGCAGTCTTACCCCTGTACTAAAGCACAGAGAGACTGTTTCCGGATGACCCATAGTGAAAATCCCATCCAAAATTGCATGGACTGACTGCTGCTTCATGACAAAGAAGCGCAAACAGTTTAGTGAGCCATTTTGCTTTATTCCATCATAATCTCAAGCCAAAAAATAATGAATCTTTGGCTCCATTGCAAATGATGGAAACGATGATTTATTAGAGATTTATTAAAGAAAAATATACTCCGTAGTATCTATACATCAATTAGGATCTGCAAATTAGAAGAATCTGCATACAATGAATCCCAATAAACTCTATAAAAGGTATTCACTTTAAGTAATTATTATTATTATAGATATATATTTTAATGAGGTAAGGCAATTATTATGCACGCCATGTTTACCAGCACAACTTACGAATATCTGTATTATGAATCCCAAAAAAACTCTAAAGGCAGAATCTATAACACTAAATTTTTGGGGATTACAACAAAATGTGTTAAAAGTCGAGAACAACAGAAACAAATCGAATTTCTAACGAAATTGCAATCAACCGAAAAAGGGAAGATTTTTGTTTGCTCCAAGAAGATCAGAGTTAGAAAAACAAAACCAACACAAAGGGAAATCACTAGACCCCATTTACATTTATGACCGGCATAACCAAACGTTGAAGGATCGAGCAGAAGTTTCACAATGTGTTTGCAATCAATAGACAGAAATCGGCGGGAAAAACACATTTTCATACATAAAGCTAGGTTTAAGATTCAGACGGGAGCCCCTGCAATTAATATATTGATTGAACTAATCCATATTACATGGAATCTTTTAATTTTGACGAGAACCCAAACAAAAGAAAACAAGAAGCTCTATACAGAGTGATCGGCAGTATACCTGAGGAAGACGGCTAGGGATGATGGACAATTGAGCTGTTTTGAACAGTCAAAACCCTCAACTAATCAGGCGTTTGAGCCCAATTAAGGTGGGATGGAATGGAATGACTGAATATTTTAAATATATATAAATGATACGGAGCAAAATATTCGGATTCGGTTTCTTGATAACCAAGGTTTGGCACGTCATTCATGTGGGGAATTAATTGTTACCGGTTTTGGTAACAATTTTTGCCAATTTATTTATGGTAATGTTGTTTATTATTTATTCCTCCGTATTATTTATGTCACAAAATGTGCTCCAAATCAAAAACTTTAAAGTAGATTTTATTGTATTTTCCTTTGTTTAATTATGGTCACAACAAATTGAATGTACATAATTTCAAAATGTAGTCATCTAGATTAATTATGGTCACGACAAGTTGGATGTACATGATTACAAATATGATACTCCCCCGTCTCGGAATTATCTTTATTCTTTCCTTTTCGGTCCGTTCCAAATTTATCTCCTTTTTTCCTTTTTGGTAAAAAATTTGTGGTTCACAATCATTCTTACACATTTCTCTTTCCTCTGCACAACTCTCCACCACACATTTTTCACTATCTTAAAATCCGTGCCCAGTCAAATAAGGAGATAATTCCGGGACGGAGGTAGTACTCTTTAATTCATAGAAGTCATAAACTTCACATCTATCTTTTTCACGTAAAAGTTATTTTTTTGAATATAAAGGATCAACTTTTATAATAAAATCGGGAAAAAATACAAGATAACATCCATACACCTATGACAGATCGATTGTGAGCCCTGAGAATAGACATAGAACCAGTCACCTCATACAAAACAACCTGATTTGCTAGACACGAAACAGGCAATTTAAAGCCTAAAACAATTAGGACTGAAATACTCCCTATCAAACATATGCCAGGAGTCCAAATTTTCAAACCAAATATACTGAAATTAAAATAAAAACAAGTACTACTAATAGAAAAATAAAATTGAAATAAAGTCTTTCCACAACACTCTTTCATGGCATGGATGTGGTTCTGGAGGAGGACAGACTCTACCAATGTCTACACACTCTGGAAGAAAGCAGATACAAACTCATGACCAGACGAAGCTAGCCTAGATACTAATTGAACTCCCCACATCGAGAGAGACAAATCACCCTGGAGATAGCACTAGTGCCTCAGAAAGAACCGCCATATAACAAAATCAACACAACCAGAAGAGAATAACAATTCAATTGGATCATACATCTACCAAGAATCTCTGAGCGTCGTTGTCATCATCAGATAGCTTGGATAACCATCACACCGAGAAGATGAAAGTTAGGTAGAAGTTATTTAATAATTGATTATATAAAAGTTATCTTAGCTTTTCATACAGAGTAATAAAAGATTTTATCATCAAACCGAGAAGATAAAAGTTATCTTAGTTTTTCATCATCAGATAGTTTGGATAACCATCAAACCGAGAAGATGAAAGTTAGGTAAAAGTTATTTAATAATTGATTATATAAAAGTTATCTTAGTTTTTCGTACAGAGTTTTAAAATATTTTTGAACAGTTTTTTAAAAGTTTTCCAAAAGTATTACATAAATAAAATTTAGTTATAAAAATATAACTAGAAGTTACAATAGCATAGTACCATACTATCAAGATTGTTTAAGTGTACAAATTGAACGTAATGAAATTACTATGACTAAAATTACTAAAACAGTGACTCCACTTTTAATAACATTGAAGGAATAATTTATTTTACATCTTTTAAATATATACAATATAAGACAAAGGTAAGGTCTAAATGAAGTTTTGTAACATTTAATATACATAAACGCAAAAATAAAAGTATCACTTACAAATAATTACTTCTAAAACAATACATTTAATAATTTAGCATGAACATTACCACACTAACTTACTGCTAAGATGTTGATATCATATTATTTCTTTGGGTGAATTCCCTAAATAGGAGTAAAAAAGTTTTAGAATTCCAAAATAGGAGTATCATGTTTTTTATTCTTTGAATAAAAGTAAATTTTTGCCAAGTTTGGCATTACTAGCCTTTAAAACATGACATTTTTTTTCAAATTTGGCAGATTACTCATATTCAGAGAATAAAAAAACATGATACTCCTATTTTGGAATTTCAAAACGCTTGTGCTCCTATTTAGAGCAATTTCTATATTTCCTTCCTTTTCTTTTCCTTTTCCTTTTCCTTTTTCTTTTTCTTTATCTTCCTTTTCTTTTTTCTATTACTTCTTTTCTTTCCCTTTAAACTTTCCTTTCCTTACCTCCCAGGTTTTCTTCTGTATTTCGTTTTCTTTTATTCTTCTTTAATTTATTTGGTGTCATCTTCTTCTTTTTGTGTGCTAACCAAAATGTTCATTTGTGAAAGACATGAACTTCAACCAGCAAGGTTTGAATTTTTTTTTTTTTTTTTTTGATGAGGGAAGGATTGGATTTCTTGATAACTAAGGTTTGGGGTGCCATTGTTGAGGAGAATTAGTTGTTTTGGGTTTCGATAACTTCTTTTTTGATCATTTATTTATAGTAATGTTAGTGTGTCACTTTCCTAATAAAAAATGTGCATTTCATGCGAGAGCACGAACATTATTTTGTCTATATTTAAAGCTAGTCTTTGTTTTCTCTTGCGTCATACTCCTCTCCATTTTCTTCTTTTCATTTACTCTCTCCATTTCTTTTTCACTCTATCTCTCCTTAAAAATAATAATTAAACATAATCTTTTCTTTTTCCCTACCCCACCATTTCCCCACTTCTCTCTATCTCTCTCCTACTAGACATTTCCAGTTAATGGAGAGGAGCAAAATCCCTCAATGTTACGATTTTTCTTTTGGACTGCTCTTCGATTCCAGACCAGATCAAACCAGACCAGATCATATCAGATCAGACTAGATCAAGTCTGACTTCCGTAGTTATAAAATATACAGATGCCAGACAATTACTAGAAAAGACCAAATCAACAAATTTCAATCCAAAAGAATGATGAGTGACATATTTGAAGGTGGATCTTACCACACTATAACACAATGTTAAAATATAGTTGGCTAAAAGCAAATACTGGAAAAGAGTAATAAAAAAGTTAGTAATCGCACAATCCTAGGGCTCCACGTACATAATGTAGATTAATAGAGCAATGATTGGAAAGCATTTCCATGCAGATTTTAATAGACTTTACAATTCCATCTAAATGTAGGTGTCCTCAGTTTGGATTTTAATGGAGTCTATGAAAATATAGGTGTCCTCAAACAATCCATGAATTTCAATTATTATATTTTGGGATGGATTTCAAATGATTTTGATGGAATTGTACCTACAAAAGACTCCATCACATATCTCACCAAGATCCATCGGATTTCAAAAGAGTTTGATTTTAACAAAGTTGTGTATGAACAGTGAGGTAAGTCACCGACAAAGAGATTCATACAAGTCGTATGAACATTACCGGTTGTTGGCTACTCGACATGTCTGGATGTAACTGGTGAAGGACTGAGATCACCTACTTTGTTGTTCAGCCACCGCCAACAGGAGAGATCTGCGCACATTGAGATGATGTGTCAGTGAAATTGAAGTTTGGCTAAGGGTTAGAGATGAGAGGAATAGCAGAGTTAATCATCGGCTATGCCTAGAAAATAGATTCTGGAATTGGATGAGATGAAGAACAGAGGTAATCGATGTGAAATTGAATGGCCATTACATATATCTATTGAATGTGAGGGAGGGCAGAGGTAATCGGACAGGTTAAAGTCCACTGAAATCCGAATAATTCCATCAAACTGAAATCCATAAAATTCTACTAAATTCCATTAAATCTATTGAATTCCACCAAATTCCATAAAATTCACAATCTTTTAAAATCCTTTAAAATCCATAATGGATTTTAATCATTAGGAGATATTCTTGCATCTATTATTCCGCCATTTATACGTTATTTTTTTCATTAAAGACCAAACAACCATGAAAGAGAGAAGATACTACTACCTCCCTTCCTATTATAACTTCCAAATAGGTTTGACACATAATTTAAGATAGTGAGTATTGTGTGGTGGAGAGTTGTGCAGAAGAAAGAGAAATGTGTAAGAAATGTTGTGAATCACAAATTCTTTACCAAAAAGGAAAAATTGAAGTTTTAATTGGAACGGACGAAAAAGGAAAATTGGAAGTTATAATAGGAACGGAGGGAGTCACTACTAACAAACTGGCTTACAGTGACACTTATTTAGTGACACTATAACATCACTATGGTATTTATGACATATATGTGTCATTGCTTTTGGTATATTATTATTATTATAGAATAGTGACACTCTTGCTCTTACACAAGTACGAAAATTAGACGGAGGAGCCAGACGCTCTATCTTCTCTCTAGCCTTCTGCGATTTCCTCATTCGGACAGCCTGAAGCCAGTGCGGTAGTAATGCCGCCGGTGGAAGGACCAGTCCCGGTGACCTCGAAGGCGAAGACTTCCTATGCATAGGTGGTAAGGGATCCTATCCCAGGCCATCGATTGCATTCTTAGGGTTGCTCACTTTCCGACGCAGCTGAGCTGGGATCGTCTGGAACCGTCAAGGGCTTCCTGTCCATAACCTTCTCTGAAAACGACTTACAGGTTCTTTCCCTCCCATTCCTATACGCCATGGTCAAGACTTTTCCCTTCGGACGCCCCCTATCCCTGTGATTCGTAAGGCTTTTGAAATGTTAGGGTTTGCTCAATCTTATCCGGTTGGTTTGCTCCAATCGAACATTGTTCTAATCAATTTCAAGTCCGACCTTGATTTCCAAAAAAATGGGACTCCCCCCTAGCCCCCGTCTAGATTTCCCTTGAGGGACTTCCGATCCCTTTACATGATTTAAGGGCTCTAAATTCTAGTGAGGTAGGAGGCCTTTCTGCAGCATTTGTTAGTGTTGTTGTTTTTGGTAGCTCTGTACTTGATGTTCGTGTTGACCCCTGTCCCCCTGATGGTGATGATTGCCTTGTTTCTAAGGTTGGTGCCTCATCACTACTAGACAAATGCCTTTTTTAGTGTCACTAACAGGCTTCTGTGACACTAAAAAAGTGTCACTGAAAGTGGAGACTACTAACACTAAAAAAGTGTCACTAAATTATGACACTGTAGTATCACCAAATCATGATACTATGGTATCACAAAGTGTTATGACACTATAGTATCATGAAAACATACGCATAATACATCGATTTTAACATATATACATATATGTTAATAAGTAACCAAAATTTGATCGATTAATTCAGTACTCCGATATGGATCAGCTTCCTATTTTTGTTCGCAGGTCCTTTTGGATGGATTTTTTTGGCATTCCGACATTTGGATTTTGATTCTTATCTTGGTCAGGTGTGGTCCCCTCGGATTTTATTTTGTAATAATTTATTTTTAATAAATTTCGGTAAATGTCCCCCGACATTTATCTCACTGATTTTGGTGGTTGGCCTTCCGGGGTAAAAAAAACCAAATTCTTACATAATAATAATTAAAAATAATTAAAAAATTAAAAATATTTTAAAAAAAACGCAAAAATAAGCACCGCCGCCTCTACCGCCCCACACCTCCAGTCACCAAGGAAAAAATGCCACTTCTATTATGAATGCCATATTTATGGCAGATTCAAATGAAAATGTTGGCATTCTCAAAAATTTATAAGCCATTTTTTTGGCATTTTCTGAAAAAAAAAATGGTAGTTTATAGAAAAAATGGCATTTTTTACACCGCCCGGAGTTGGTGGTGCCGGGAGGCAGTATAAGCGGTGGGAAAGGCATCCATAATTTTTAAATTTTTTTATAGATTTTTACTATTCTTTATTAATTTTTAAAAATAAAAAAATCAATTTTTTATTTTAGAAATATTTTATATTTTTTTTATTTTTCTACGATTTTTATTATTTTTTATGAATTTATATGAATTAAAACATTTAATCATGACTTTTGACTACTTTTTACTCATATTTAAAGGAGGAGTAAGAATGAAATGAAAAATAGGTATGTTTCTAATAGGACTAATATGGTCCTATTTTGGAATAAAAACATAACAAGTCTTATTTTGGGTTTTGTCATAGTTTTAGTCCTATTTGGAGTAATTTCCGTAGATGTTATTTGCTACGGGTGCTTGTCTAAAATACCTATAATAACCAAATCTATATTATATTAAGTGACTTAAGTCTTTTTCCCGCTCAAAGACCGGGGGCATTTTTGTTCTATATTATATTAAGTGACTTAAGTCTTTTTCCCGCTCAAAGACCGGGGGCATTTTTGTTCTATATTATACTATCCTCCGTTCCATAAAAGTTGCAACAGTTTGACTTTCACGTCTGCCAACACGCAACTTTGACTGTAATTATATTTATTTATGTATTAGTAAACATTAAAAAAAGTTAATATCTATATTATATTAAGTGACTTAAGTCTTTTTCCCGCTCAAAGACCGGGGGCATTTTTGTTCTATATTATATTAAGTGACTTAAGTCTTTTTCCCGCTCAAAGACCGGGGGCATTTTTGTTCTATATTATACTATCCTCCGTTCCATAAAAGTTGCAACAGTTTGACTTTCACGTCTGCCAACACGCAACTTTGACTGTAATTATATTTATTTATGTATTAGTAAACATTAAAAAAAGTTAATATATTGGAAATTTACATTAATACAAATTTTATAATATTTTATACATTATATTTTTATTATATATATTATTAGAAAATCGTAGTCAAAGTAAGGTGTGTGAATAGTACAGAAATTCCAATGTTGCAACTTTTATGGAACGGAGGAAGTATTAAATGACTTAAGTCTTTTTCCCGCTCAAAGACCGGGGGCATTTTTGTTCTATATACTATGTATTATATTAAGTGACTTAAGTCTTTTTCCCGCTCAAAGACGGGGGCATTTTTGTAAACTCTTCTAGGCTTTCGATTATTCCCATAGACTATCTCGTAGGAGTTCTAAAGTCTTCTTTATCTTTCTTTAATTTTCGAGCAATTCCCTGAACCTGGACTCTCAATTGGAAGAGCTCTATCGATTTCTTTCTTTCTATTAAACGAACTTGGGATTTCCTCTCCTCTTTCGCAAACAGCTGAGATTATTATCTCTTCGGCTCTGCGATGATGCTTATCAATTATAACCCTAGATTTAGATGAAAGTGTTGATCGAATCTATCAATTCTTCAATGACTTCAATTGCTCCCATCAAAGTCATTTTAAAGAATGTTAATATGCGGTTGGATTATATGGCTCCAAGTCATATATGATTGAAATGGTTGTCACCAATAAGGAGGTACAATTCTTATTATTTACTTACGAGAGTCAGATGTAATGTAGCTTTTCTATCTGCACACTGCATATCTCCTTTTATTGAGTGTACTTTGCCTCTGTTGCATACTCTGCATAGTTAGTTTTCTAAAAATGGTTGACATTTATTATAAGAAACCTATGACTTTGGAATGAAAAATACAAAAATACAAACAATAGAAGTATTGTGAGCGATTTCACACGCTGGAATGAATCAAATCAATCAATATAGATATAATGATGATACGAGAGGAAGGGTTGAGCACTAGGAATGATAGAAAAATGAGAGTGTTAAGTATGAAACCAGAGTTATGTTTAATTTATCCAAGTGTTTGAAACGTTGATATTTTTTATGGAAAACTGGAAGGCTACTTGGAGACCAAAAGTTTGCCATTGGACATTTTTTTCCCTAAAAACACATCATTTTAAAATCACAAAAGGGGCTCTAAGCCTTTAACTTCTACGTTTTTGAAATATTTGTTGTATAATGTCTTGTTCAATTTCGAAACCCTGAACTCTCTATTATAAATCGGTTCTGCTCTAAGAGCAAATTGCATCTTTCACAATGGAATAAAGTTACACTAATCTACTTTTCTATTTTGTGTGGCTTATGTAAAATATCATAACGGAAAGTAGTTGCTACAGTTTTCTTTTGAGTTTTAGGAGAGAAATATTAGAGTTCCCCCTTTACTATGCAAGTCCTAAATGGCCTGTCCATATTCTACTCTTGCATACTCATTACTCTGCATACTTTTTAAAGTCTTTAAGAATACAATGCTTCAACATTAGTTTTATTTGATGTTTAGTGCCTCTTGAAGTATCACATAACTTTGAACATTTTTCTGTTCTAAAAAACACATCATTTTCAAATCACAAAAGGGGCTCTAAGCCTCTAACTTCTAAGACTATCAATATCTCACCAGAGACAGCAAGTAAAGTAGATACTTGCTGTCAAGTGTTTGACATGGTTATTAATTAATAAAAAATGATCCACCCAAGTTCAATCCATATTTAAGCCCTACACAAATCCATCTGTAATCAACATTTTGGTGCCTTCTTTAGTGAGTAAAACCATACTTCAAAACACTAAATTAAAAATGTCAAGTAGGACTAGATAAAGATGTTGACCTGTTTTATGACCTAAATCTTCGTTGATATCATCCAAATATGCCCGCACTTAAAGAAAATAAAATTTCAAAATGATTAGCTCTGTCGTTTGTACAAGAAAGAAAAATCCAGGGGCATTTGATCAGTTGGAATTATCAAATTAAATGATAAAACTTAATTTTACCAGAGAAAGATGTTGACCTGTTTTAGGACCTAAGTCTTCGTTGCTTTCATCCAAATATGCCCGTATTGAAAGAAACTCAAATTTTAAAATGATTACCGCTATCATTTGTACAAGAAAGAAAGAAAAATCCATATCACAAACTCAGATGGAATTATCAAATTAAATGAAAAAATTATAGCTTGATGACTTAATATAGGCCTGATGAACATAGAATCAGTGACTACTGAGTACTTACAAACCTGGGATGTGATCATATAGTTTTTTCAAACACGTTTTTTGTCAAATTAACTGCTAACATTTTCCAACATTCTACTTATTCCAAAAGACAATGTGAATGTCATTTAGCTTTCAGGTATCCCATTGTTCAGCATTCTCTTATTTCATTTTTTTTTATTTTTTTTAGTACATACGTAAGTGGTTCTGGTGCAGCAATAATGCTATACTCTTAACAGTCCTGCTCTGTTGATATGCCTCTTCAAATTTGTGTTTGAGAGAGTATAATGGCTTCTTCCTTTCTGTTCTTGATTTTAAGATGAAAAGTTATGGCAATGGAGAATAAGATGGTTGCTCTTCCTTTAGATTTCAACGGGTTTCTGCATTTGTCCTCTTCAAGGTCAATTAATTCCTCTTTGCGTCTTTATTCGAATTTAAATTTTTATGATTGATTATATATTGAGCAGGTTTTCTAGTCAATTTCAAATAGTCTCAAATACGTAATGATCTTATGCTACAAATTCAATCAAGCAAAATTAAGGTCTTTTTAAATTCTTATTCAATATTCATATTCATCATCTTTAAGCATAATCAGTGATTCCTTCTTTCTTTGCTTGATTTGATTAGTTTTGTTTTAGAATCCTATTTTTTATTGTGAAGAATGGATGTGTGAAGCTAAAACCAGGTTTGTTGTTATGGACCTTTTAATTTATTAGATGTAGATATCAGACAAAGATGTGAGTCTTTCTTTGTGCGTTCAATGTTCATAGAGTGCAAAGGTCTAAAAATTTATAGGCGATATTCAAATTGCAGCTGCCACATTCCTGCACTTTTGTGGCAAATGATGTTATTTTAATTTATATACTAGAGCACCTTATGTATGAATGTATAATCACCAAGATGTCTTTCAGGTTTTAGCTCAAAATAATGACAGCTTTTCTTAGATCTACAACTCGGGATGGCAATTGTTTATTACTTTTTACTTGAAGCAAATTCAAGGTTTTTCAAGGAGATGTAATGCATTCGGTTTAATGTTGAGTCAAGCTGAACCTTTTGGCTTCTATTCTGGGTAATATAACAGTTTTTATACACATTATCTGAACTAAAAATGATTGATTGATCTTCATCATTTTAGAGGAGTAAAAGACAAAGCATAATTAAGAATTGTCTTTCGCCATTTAGCACATACTCAAGTCCATAATTGCTCTTATGTAACTGAATTTCGTTTTTTCTAATGTATAACTTAGGAGATTCTAAAGTCAGAATGGTTTCTTCTTATTAGTTGGTTTAAAGGTTTATTCCTCTTAGTAATCTTTCATCTCTTATTCAGTTTTAGTTTTTGAAATAAATTCCCAGCACTGATACCCTCTATATATGGCCAAGGTAATCAATAACAGTAATCTAGAGACCATTAGAATTAATTAAGAAATGCTTTCCTTTTAAGTGACTTAAGTCTTTTTCCCGCTCAAAGACCGGGGGCATTTTTGTAAACTCTTCTCTAGGCTTTCGATTATTCCGATAGACTATCGCGTAGGAGCTCTGAAGTCTTCTTTATCTCTTCTTTAATTTTCCAGCAAATCCCTGAACCTGGACTCTCGATTAGAAGAGCTCTATCGATTTCTTTCTTTCTATTAATCTGCATATTACCGATTACAAATGCTTTTGGAATGATACAATATTTCATTTTATGCGCTGCATATAAATTTTCGAGATATTCTTCTATTATTATTTCCATTGCTATTCCCAAATTATACCAATTAGTCGTATATCCTTCCTAATATGGATTATATAATTACTTAGTTGCGTGAGACTAAGTATTTTTACTTCACTAACATTTAAAAGCTATTCTAGATAACTTATGGTATGAGTTCTTTTTACATAAGTCCTTTATTTAATTATTTATTTATTTGAAAACCAGAGACAAGTTAGAGTAGAGTTTTGGAAATGGTGTTGAGAAGAAATATATTCATACCTGAACTTCATAATATGCAGATGTATGTGCATGCTTTGAGACACTGATATTAAAGAAGTTAGGTAATACCTATGATTAAAGAAGTAAGAGTTTTGGCTTTATTGTCTTTGAAGGATATGATGACAAGTATTCCTCAAAATTTTGAGAAAAGTGTCACATAAGTCCTCCTACCGTTACGAAAATGTCAATTAAGGGCATCGACCTAAATATCACCTAATTAGACCCATAAACTAGTAAAAAAAAATCTAAGTGGCTTTTTAGCAGGCAACATTGCGGTTCCACGTAAAACATATGATGTGGCATTTAATTTTTGTATTTTTCCTTTTCTTTTTCCTATTTGTTTTCTCTTTTCTTTCCTAATTTTCTTTCTTTCTCTCTTTCTTCCCCACCCCCTTTCTTCTCCCGCACTTCCCCTCTTCCTTGTCCAGCACCTTTCTTTCTTCCTTTCCCTTCTTTACCTTTCTTTCTTTCCTTCTTTATTTTGCAATCACCAGTCGGATCCGAGAGCCAGTCTTCTTCCCCCAACCAACCTCCGGCAAAGCCATAGAAGTTGGGTCGACCGCCGGTCGTCTTCTCCGGCCAATTTCTGGCAAAGAGAGCTCCGGTCATCTTCCATGAACGTTGTCATCCTCTCTTACCAACTTTCGGTCTCATGAAGTGCTGATCTTCTCCATCAATTTATAATTTTATTTATTGTTCTTATTGTTCTTGTTTATCCATGGATGGAATGGTATGTCAAAATTCAAAAATCAAAGAAAAGTGGGAAACAAGGGTATGTTGGGGGTGTGATTAAGCCAAATGGGTGAGATTTAAGAATGAAAGAAAGGAAAATAAGAAACGGGGAGGCAGCAACGTGCTAACCCACAGGGCAAAGAAAGAGCCAACGGAAAAGAGAGAAAGGAGGAAGGAGAGAAGAAAGAAAAAGAAATAAAAAGAAAGAAAAAGGGAAAATGCCACGTGTCGCCATGTGTCAGTGACCGGTTCATTACCTAGTAAAAATGGTTTTGACAATTTTTTACAAGTTCACATGCTTAATTGGATGATAGTTGAGTTGGTGGATTTAATTGACATTTTCATAATAGAAGATGAGCTTATTTGATACTTTTCCCCATAATTTTTTATAAGCCTTAATGAATTATGCTTTATATTAGCAGGTGGTCTACCTGCAAAGTCACCAGGTTTCTCTTTTGTTTGTAGGGAGATCTACCAGTAAAGTCACCATGTTTCTCTTTTGTTACTTTTATGTGACCTTAATCGATTTTGTTATGCACATACACTTTATTTTTTTATACTAATTTGAACATTAATGTTTAATTGTTTACCACATAAGTACATCTATATCTCAACTTACTTTATGATTTCACAACCTATCACACTTCTTGGTGTGCCCCACTTTGCCTTTAAAAGAAAGAACTAAAATTTTTCCTTGCCAACAAATAAAACATGCCCCCTGCAGGGAGCATCACAGATGCCCATCTCAGGTTCTCATATCTATTAAGAAGCAATTATCCTGTTCTTGGGATAAAAGTGAAATTCAGTTTTGTGCAAAATTGAATGATATATGATGAGTTAAAAGAGTTGCTTGAAGTTAGAGATTTAACCTATCGAAATATGATACATACTCTTCCTCACTATTTTAAGTCTGCTATTTTCAGGTAAAAAGAGTACTGAAATGAATGAAGATTGACCTATATATGGTGTTCATTTGGGCTCTTATGATAATAACAGTTTTTAAGATAAACTGAAGTGCTGTAATTATCACTCTCATGATTTTACTTCTTCTCCCTCCGCTTTTCCCTATGTTGCTACACGAGTTACTAAATAGTACTCCCTACTACCTAAGAACATCAATGTTATCGAATTACACCCCAAAGGTATGGTATTATGCCTCTTTCCTACATGGTGATAATTCGAATCTCACCCACCTATTGGGCGTTGCTTGATTGCCCTGTATTAGCGGTATTTCTTCTGTTGCATCTAGCATGATAAAATTACTTCACATATTAGCTCTCCTTACCCATGGAATTTATGGAAGATACTTCATGAACAAAAAGAAAAACCTCATTTTCTAAAAATATTTTATCCTTTTACTTGAGTTTTTTAACACAAGTGTAATTTTAGGAATATTCTGTTATGTTTGTTTAGTTTTATTATCTCTTACTTGGCTGTGATTTTAAAACACAATAATGAAAGCAAAACAATGTCATTTTAAACATGCAACTTTCCTGTTCTTGGGATAAGTTTTTAAAAATACACCATCACGTAGATGAGAGAGATTTTAGTTTTTTATTCTCTTAGGGCTTAGGCTATAAGTTTCTACAACATAATAAACAATGAAACAATGGTAAGATGGATCATGGATATAAACTTTAACAGATATACATTCCTATTATAATATTTATGGGGATGGGACACCAGAACTCTAATTTTTACTCACTTTTTATACATGTTCATGTTCGTTTTTTGGGTTTCTATCTTGATTACACATTTGTTAGTCTACGCTCAACGATACACATACCCACACAGCTAAAATTGAAAGAAAAAATTTTATAGTCAATTTTTCCAACGCAAGCACGCGGCTCAACGATTTTTATTTCAAAAATAGTCTCCAAATTCTACAAATTCCAATGTCTACGAATCCCCTTCACTCTTTACCGATATTCATTACTCAATTTTCAGCTCAACGATTTTTATTTCAAAAATAGTCTCCCACAGATCTTAAATTCTTCCGACGCAAGCACGCGGCTCACTTCCTTCTTTCGGAGAAAGCCCGCCATGGCAAAACCGGTAAGCACATAGCATCCAAATTCCCATCTATCGCACAAAAATCAAATCCAAATTCAATTTCTATCACAGATATGGAGATCTAAATCGGGCGAGACAGGCGATCATCTCCGAGACGATGACCACACACTTAAACATCTGAAATGAGCCTAACCTCTTGCAATCCGTCTCTGTAGTGGTGCGAAGAAGGCCAGAGTGACCTACACAGAGTCAAATAAGATCAAACTGGCAAATGATCGAGCTCTCCCACGTGCAGTCCAAAATAATAGACGATTCTAGAAAGGTGCGAAGGTTTCATAAGAGGTGCCCTAACATCGAATCAATAAGCACATCTTTAATGAAACATTTACTTTGTTATTACTACTAGATCTGGATTATTATATTCAACTCTCAATTACAGGTTTCAATTGAAATATTGTGGATTTCTTTCCATCTGAGCTTTCATTATAGTTTAAACTATCACTGTGACTGATTTTGTCCTTGATCGAACGGTTGAGGGTGATAGGGGGAATACTATTCAATGAACATAATGTATTGACTTTATATTATATATATATATATATATATATATATATATATATATATATATATATATATATATATATATATATATATATATATATATATATATATATATATATATAGGGAGTGGTTCTAACGAGAACCATGTTTAACGTGAGAACGTGAGAACCGTGCACTTTTAACACAATTTGGTACACCATGGGCATCATCTATTACACTTTTTAAACTTTGGTCAAAATATGCTAACATCAAATAAATGTTGTGGCGAATTTGTAAATATTTTTTCAACACCAAAATGTGCAATGTATACATGATATAGTGCATCACACTTGCTTAAAAGTGGAGTTCTCACGTTCTCACGTTAAACATGGTTCTCATTTGATCCTAAAACTATATATATATATGTGTGTGTGTGTGTGTGTGTGTGAAAAATTCCCTTTATGTTTAGGGAATTTTTCACAACTGATCTAAAAATGAAAATAATATCACTTTTTCACGTTTAGAGTTTTTTTTCAAAAATAGACTAAAATATACTACGTACTTTCTTTTCATAAATAGACTATGCGGGCGCGGAGTAAAAAACATCTATCAAGCACGGACTCCACGGAGTATAAAACATCCGGTCAACTTACTTGAGAATTGAGACTATTCTTCACTGTACGTACGTTTAGTAGGCATTGCTCCCTCAAAAATGATATTTGTATACACTCTTATACACACTTTTGTACACACCTATGTCTGTGAAAGTTTTTTTTTGTCTGTGAACATCGATTCACAGACAATGTTTTGCACAAACAAAATATTGTCTGTGAACCGGATTCACAGACAAAAAAAAGCTTCACAAACATGGTGTGTATAAGGTGTACAAAGGTGTGTACATCAAGAATGGTTGTTGCTCCCTTGCGGTCCAATCAGGTTGACCTCTTATGTGTTCATTTTCCTTATCAATCTTCTCAACCTTGCATCTTCATGCACTACTTTTCTTTTACGTGCCTTTTTCCTGCCTGCAAGATGGGGTAAAAATGTGTCAAGGATCAATGTTTCTTAGAAGAACAGAAGAACGAGTATAGATAACCTTGTGCTGCTCGAAAAAAGAGGATTTACCATTTTCACAAGAAAACTATTTAAGCATATCAACATATGGATAAAGCTTTCGTACCACATACAAAATAATGCCGCAAGGCCACACTGAAATAGAATATACACGGGGGGTGCCAATAAAATGAACGAAGTGCAGATATATATTAGAATAGTGATTAATTCATTTACATATACACATGAAGTAAGCATCTAAGTATAGATTTGGGATACAAGGAAAGGGGTCACAATAAGAGAGTGATTTTACTTGGTTTTCTGATTGAGACTCCATTTCCTGATATATTAACAAATATGACTTCTTCCCCTATAATTTATATGACTTCATTTCATCAGAATTGACCACCACCACCAACATATATTCATCTCAATCCCTATATAGCTATGTTGGAGTGAGTGGCATGGAGGTTATGATGTCATTTAAGTATCTAAGAGTAATTAATATTGTATATTCATGCACATTATATATCATCATCATAAAAACCCTCACCTAAATTTAAGATTTAAAATTTCAGGTAATTCATACTTGACATTAAAGAAATTGTCCTTAATAGGACTAAAACAATAGGAAAATTCCAATATAGGAGTCTCAATTGATATATTCCCTAAATAGGAGTTAGTAGGTTGTTGCACCGTTACTTTTTTATTTGTCTTTACAATTATACCCTTCATTGTATTATTCCAATTAAAAGCTACTCTCTCTCCTCTATCTTATCTTCTCTGCCCAACCTTCATCACTGTAACCACTCATTCTTCCCTCTTTTTTATGTTTCTCCAACAACATCAATCTCTTCTCTTTATTAATTCCCTCCAGCTGTTAAAATTATTTCTACAGATTCTCAGATGGAGTAGGGCGGTGGTGAAGGGCGTAGGGCAGTGGTGCGGCGGTGAAGGGCGTAGGGCAGTGGTGCGGCGGTGAAGGGCGGAGGTGAAGGGCATAGAGCGGTGGTGCGGCGGAGGGCGGCCTAATTGATGGACATAGGTAAGTATCTATTTCTTCTCTTTCTTTTCTTTCTCCTTCTCCTTCTTCCACCATCTCTCTATTTTTCAGTGATTAAAAAGGACTGAATCTGATATTTATTTATTTTTTTAATTCTTTACTCTAAAATTTTAAATTTAATGAATTTGGATCTGAAAAATATATAATAATGTTTAATTTTTGAAAATGGCAAAATTATTTTAAAAATGCCATGTTTTTCAATATGTTTGGCAAATAATGTCATTTTACATTTATGAAGTGTTTTTCAATATGTTTGGCAAATAATGTCATTTTACATTTATGAAGTCAACATTAATTTCGTAAAGATGGCAATTACATGGATATGCTAGGCAAATAATGCCATGTTTTACAAATGTTCTTAATACCACAAAAACACTTTAAAATGGCAATATTGACTAAAATTAATAATATTGTATTTGTCATTCTCATGTATAAACATGGCACTAAATTGAAAATATATTTCACTTGGAAAATATAAGTATTTGAAAATAAGTTGTTGGGATATTGATCCAGAGGCCCAATACCCGGGTCCGGAAGGCCCAAGATATCCGGCCCAAGCAACGGGTCCATCACGCTATGATGAGATAATCAACGGGTCCAATTAATACCGAACGAGATTCGGCCCAAATAAGGGTTGGCCCAGTAAGGAGACATACCGAACGGGGTTCGAACTATATATCATACTTGGGCCAATTTTACAGCATCTTCAGCATAGCCCAACATCCCGTTCGAGCAACGGCCAACCAGCAAGTGGCCAGGTGCAATTAATGCCAGACTGTGACATCAGCAAGTGGAAGCATGGATGACCAAGTCGGTGGAACAATGGCCAATCAGCATAGAGCAGCCCATGCCCTCCATTTGTATAAATAGAAGGTTTCAAGTCATTGTAAGGGTTAGCATTTCAATACTCAGGCTCTAGAATAGCATCATTCCTCTTATTTCTTGTATTAAAGCATTGTTTCCGACCTACCGATCGGGAAACACCTTGTAATCAGACTGGTTAGTTAATACAAGTGAGTTTTCGAGTATTAGTGAGTTCACATTTTACATTTTGTTTATACACTTTGATTCTGTGCCATTCCTGATATATCCAAACTTCGTTTTGGGCTTTCGGATCTACGGGATTTACCTTCAACATTGGCGCCGTCTGTGGGAAACTTGCAAAAAGTTTCACATTCAAATCATCCAAAAACCTCTATTTTCAAAAATGGTCAGAATCAGCTCCTATCATACAAACGACGGTTCACGCCATCACGGGAGGAGTCACACCCCAGGGAGCCAAAACCCACAGGGACAATCCATCCGAGGATCGTATCCTCGTTTTAATGGGGATTTTGTGATTCCCAAATCCCTGAGAAGAAATCCTCAGGCCATGCGAGACATGGCTCAGGTCATGCAGCATATGGCGAACGAGGAGGAAGGAGGGTCCAACTTTACAGGGGAGACTCCACGCACGGAAACAACTACAACATCATCCCGTTCGCATGCCCATCGGGATAATCGACGTAGCGCCCCACCAACAGCGCACCACAGTCCCAGTGATCGAACCCCGATCGGGTCACAAGCTAGAGGACCAACTCCCATTGGTCATCATTTCCAGAATGCCGAACGGGAGAATACCAGGGCCCCTCAACGGCATTGGGACCAGGACTATACAGACATGAGGGCTTCACCACCGCCCCCTTTGACGGCCCAGGAGGAAGAAATGGCCGAGATGAGGAGGCAGATGAATGAGATGCGGGACCAAATGAACAGGGCACCTGTACAACCTGCCCCAGTTCAGCTGGGAATTACTTCCCCTTTTACTAGGGAACTCATGTACGCAGACATCCAAGGGGGTACCAAGCCACCGACCGGCCCAATCTATGACGGGGTGGGAAATCCCCATGTGCATTTGAGGAGTTACCAGGGGGACTCATGCTGCTAGGGGCACCCGAGGCCGCTATTTGCCGGTTGTTTTTTAGTACACTCAGGGGGCCCGCCCAGGAGTGGTTCGGGACACTACAGCCCGGATCAATCAACGGCTTTGCCGAGTTATCGGCGTTATTCTTGGCCCAGTTTGCTTCCAGTGCCAATCCCAAACGGCACTTCAGCTATTTGACTAGCGTGAAGCAAAACGCCAAAGAGACCCTCAATCAATTTCTGAAAAGGTGGAGGGATGAAACTTTGACAGTAGGAAACATGACGGATGATACCGCCATTACCCTGTTCACGAATGCTCTCCGAACGGGGGAGTTGTACAAGGAATTAAAGAAAAATCCGGGTACAGTCTACGCCGAAGTACTAGACAGGGCTCGCAAGCATGCCGCCCTAGAAGAGGAGATAATGATCAGGGATAAGGTCGTTGTGCCTGTTGCCCCGATCAGAATGGCCGATCGGCTGGGTCCTAGCCCAGCGGCCACTTTACCTCCCAAACAAGGGAGATTTACACCCCTGGTCCTATCAGTAGCGACCATTTATCAGCACGAGGGGGACAATATTCCCCTCCCGACTGATTCTGGACAGTTCATGGGAGCGGATGACAATGCTTTCTGTAAATATCACAACAGAAAGGGTCATGCCACCAATGCTTGCAGGGCCCTACAAACAGCCATTGAGGATTTGATCTGAAGGGGTCATCTAGGCAAATATGTGAATAAAGATCCAAATGCTATAGGCACGTTGAAACCGGTCAGGAAACCTAACAGCTGGCGCCGGGATGCCCAACGTGACGCCCAGCCTCAAAATGACGTATATGTTCCCCCCCAGGGATGAACCAGAGGGCTCGGGAGGCCCTGGGAAGAAACCTCGAATGGAGGTCAAGGTTATATTCGGGGGCGGGGAGACAGGGGATTCGAACGCCGAACGGAAAAGGTTCGAGCGAAGTCTCTATGTGGGATCCGTCTCCGCTCCCCCCCAGAAGAAAGGAAGGACAGACCCGATCACGTTCGGGCCAGCTGATTTACCCAACTCTCCAAGCCCGCACAGGGATGAACTGGTGGTAAGCATGTGTATTGACAATGCTTTGATCCGCCGAGTACTTGTCGATACCGGGAGCAGTGTGAATGTATTGTATCTACAATCATTCGAAAAAATGGGTCTACAAAGAAGCCAACTGACCCACCTACGGACCCCACTGGCAAGTTTCACCGGTAATTGCATTGAAGTTGAGGGTACCATCCAATTGATGGTTGAAATTGGGGATGAAACACACAAAGTGTCACTCCGAATGACGTTCGTGGTGGTGGATATAAAGTGTGCCCACAATGCCATTTTGGGCCGACCGGGATTGGAAGATCTAGAGGCAATAGCCTCTGTCCGCCACTCATGCATCAAATTCCCTACAGACACTGGGGTTGGGGTGGCCAGAACTGATCCGACGACAGCCCGAACATGTTATCGGGAGGCCCTGAAACAGATGAACACTCGCGGGATGCGGGTTAATACCATTGAAGTGGAAACCCACCGAACGGAGTTCGAGGCACACCCAGAGCCCGCCACCCTTCTTGAACAAATCGACCTCGATTCCCCCCCCCCCCCCCCCCCCCCCGAACCGTAAGGTGGCTATCGGGGTAGATCTGGAGGCTGATATCCGGGATGGCGTGATCGCCATCCTAAAAAAGTTTCAGGTACTGTTTGCCCGGGGGCCAGAAGATATGCCCGGCATTGATCCGGAGATAATATGTCACAAACTTGCCGTTCAGCCTGATGCAAAACCAGTCCAGCAGAAGAAACGGTATCAAGTAACCGAACGGCGGGAATTCACAAAGAAGGAGGTGGCCACCTTGCTGAAAATAAAGCACATCCGTCCGGTGATCCACGTAGAATGGCTATCCAATGTGGTTCTAGCCCCAAAACAATCTACTTGGAGAATGTGCGTGGATGACTCTGACCTGAATAAGGCTTGTCCCATGGATCCCTATCTAGTGCCGAGGATCGATCTGCTAGTAGATGAAACTGCCGGATGTGAATTGCTAAGCTTCATGGATGCTTTCCGGGGTTACCATCAGATATTCATGCACCCGGCTGATGCAGAGAAAACGGCGTTCGTTACTTCGGATGGTGTGTTTTGCTATATCGTCATGCCTTTCGGATTAAAGAACGCAATGCAACTTTCCAGAGGATGATCGGGATGTTGTTCAAAGAAGTGCTGGGGGTCACAATGGAAGCTTATGTTGATGACATCCTGATCAAAAGCAGGAAAAAGGAAAACCATGTCCTGGACATAGAAAAGGTGTTCGGGAAAATGCAAAAAGCAAATATGAGGCTGAATCCCAAAAAATGTGCTTTTGCTGTATGAGGGGGCAAATTTTTGGGATACATGATGAGCGAGAAGGGGATTGAGCCCAACCCGGAAAAAGTAAAGGCAATTGTGGATATGGAGGCTTCAAGAAATCTCAAAGAAGTGCAGAGATTGACCGGCCGGTTAGCAGCCCTGAGCATATTCCTATCCAAACTGGCCGATCGAGTTATCCCGTTCTTCGAGATCATGAAGAAAGCCAACCCTTTTGAATGGACGGCCGAATGCCAAATGGCCTTTGAAGATTTCAAAACGTATCTGTCTTCCCCCTGGTCTTGACAAAACCCGAACCAGGGGAGCATCTGTTTATGTACCTAGCTGTAGCTGACCTGGCCGTGAGCACAGTACTGTTGAAAGAAGAAGATGACGTTCAACGGCCAATCTATTTTGTAAGCAAGGCTTTGAACGGCCCGGAAACCAGGTACACCTTGCTAGAGAAAACTGTACTGGCCCTAATAGCTGCCATTAAACGTCTGGCACCATATTTCCAGACCCACCCGGTAACTGTGTATACTACTCAGCCGCTGGCCACCATCTTGAGAAATCCTATGGCAAGTGGACGCATCAGCAAGTGGAGCCTCCTGATCGGGCAATATGAGGTGGATTTCAAGCCTCGACCTACTATCAAAGGGCAGGCCCTGACAGATTTCATTGCAGAATGTACCGCCCGGCCCTCAGAAACAGATTCAGAGAACAATGGGCTGGATAACTGGTGGGAAATGTATGTGGATGGTGCAGCTAGTGCCCAGGGTTGTGGAGCTGGAGCTGTGATTACATCGCCCGAGGGGTTCAAAGCATATTATTCTATCCATTTTGACTTCAAGGTAACCAACAATGAGGCTGAATATGAGGCTCTCATTGCTGGTTTAAAATATGCAAAGGCCCTGGGTGCCGATCGGTTAAAAGTCCGGTCGGATAGTCAATTGGTAGTACATCAAGTAAACGGCACTGCTGAGGCCAAGGAAGAGAGAATGAAGGCCTACAAGGAGATAGTTGAGGAGCAGATAAGTAAATTTGAACAAGTGGTGCTCGACCAAATATCCAGAATTGAAAATAGTGAAGCAGATATCATATCCAAGTTAGAAAATGCAGCGTTCGACGATCAGGCACAGGAGATCCCGGCTCATATCCAACGTTTTGCCCATCGGGAAACATTGGCGACCCCAGCAATCATGGTGCTCCAGATCGAGGCCATATCTTATGCCATCCCGAGCTGGGTCATAGATATGACCAACTACCTGAAAGACGGGACCCTCCCACAAGATAAAAATCCTGCTTATCAGACAAAATGCATCCAGAGGAGGGCTTCCATGTTCGAATTGGTGGACGGGCAGCTGTACAAAAAGACACTTGGTGGGCCGTATCTGAAATGCCTCCCACCCAATCTAGCGGCGGCTGTAATGGAAGAAATTCATGAAGGTATCTGTTCCAGCCACCAAGGGCCCAAGACACTGGCCAGAAAAATCATCCTACAAGGGTATTATTGGCCGGCCATCCAACAGGACTGCTTTGCACATACTAGGAAATGTAAGGTATGCCAACTGTACGCACCGGTCCCCGGACGGCCTGCCACTTTCTACACTCCAATGACGGTGGCCCTTCCGTTCGCAAGATGGGGGATAGACCTGTTAGGACCTCTACCTACGGCCCCTGGAAACAACAAGTATATCATCGTGGGGATAGATTACTTTACTAAATGGGTAGAGGCCGAGCCACTAGCCAGCATCACAGATGTTAAGTGTCAAAAGTTTGTCTGGAAGAATATCATTTGCCGTTTCGGAATCCCTGAGCAGATCGTAACGGATAATGGAAGGCAGTTCGTGAGCCGGAATTTTGAGAACTACCTGGTCAAATGGGGAATCAAGCATTTTAGAGCATCCGTGGCGTACCCTCAGGCGAATGGCCAGGTAGAGAATATGAACCGTACTATCATGGATGGTATGAAGAAAAAGCTAGAAGAATACTCCTCATCGTGGCCTGATCAGTTAAACTATATCCTATGGACTTACAGGACCACACCCCGAACGGCCACGAGAGAAACTCCATTCGCCCTCACCTATGGTTTCCAGGCAAAAGTACCAAGGGAGATCCTAGTTCCCACACACCGAACGGTGCATTACAGCCCAGAACAGAATGAAGATAACTTACGGGCCGAATTGCATTTCATAGAAGAAAGAAGGGATCTGGCAGCTGCACGAATGGAAGAGTATCACAGAGCCACAAGAAGATATTTTGATAAGCAAGTTAAAGTTCGTTCAATCGAGGTAGGGGACCTGGTGCTAAGAAAGCGAGAAAAAAGCAAACCGCTCGAAGGTGGAAAAATGGCACAAAATTGGGAAGGCCCCTACCAAATATGTAAGAAGTATGCTTCAGGAACGTTTGGCCTACAAAATACCGAAGGCCGACCGGCAGGTACTTGGAATGTGGAACATCTAAACAAATTTTATCAGTAAAAACGGCTGTTGCCACCTCTAAAAAAAATGTATAGAGAGGGAGACATAACTTCCACATAAACACAGCCCATGATTAACACGATCATTCTGGATGACCGAATGAGGAACGGGTTAACAACATGGAAGGAAAATCAATTCTCAGCTAAGGGAGTTTTTGACCCTAAATTTATGAAGGAATACAGGGATAAAAAATGGCTTGAAGAATTGAGGCTCAGAAAATCGGTGCCCGTGGTTAACTCGATCATTCCGGATGACCGAATGACGAACGAGTTAACAGCATGGAAGGAAAGTCATTCTCAGCCAACTGCTTGGAGTTTGACGCTCAGATAGCCTCACCTCAGCGGTTAATATGAGAATCAATTCCGGAAAACCGAATGACGAACATATTAGCAGTTTGGAGGGAGCCATTATTTCAGCAAGAGTTTTGACCCTGTAATTACACATTGATGAAGGGATCAAAATGGCCTGGAGTTCGAGGACAGTGATTCTCACCTCAGCTTTTTAACACGCAAAATCATTCCGAATGACCGAATGACGAACGGGTTAACATTTTGGAGGGAGCTGAGTCGTCAACTTGGCCAAAGTCGACCCTGTAATTACGTACGGGCAAAGGGATCAAAACGGCTTGGAGATGGTGTCAAGACTGTAAGATATGGATTAACCGAGCGACGTTCGGATAAGGTACAGATTGTCGCCCGGGGAATCGGAACTATGGTTTTGAAAAAGCTCGCCTCAGTCATGAACTTGATTCGGAAGCGAGTCGCCCTTTTAGCTATAAGTAAGGAATGACCCAATTCGGTGATCTTGCTTATAGTTCGAAAAGGGTTACCTCAGACCCCTAATATGGATGATACGAGCCAGAGAGAACAGTTCGGAATGCATCGGAATTATGGGTTTGGAAGGGAGATAGTCTCACCTCAGCTTGTTAACACGTGGAATCATTCTGAATGACCGAATGACGAACGGGTTAACAGTTTTGAGGGAGCCCCTGTCCCAGCTGAGAGTTTGACCCTGTGGTCACGATCAAAACGGCTTGGAGGAATTCACCTCAGCTAAGAGTTTTGAACCCGTGCGTCACGAACGGAAAAAGGATCAAAACGGGCTCGGGAAAGGTGTCGGAACAATTGTGAAGAGATAGCCTCACCTCAGCTTGTTAACACATGGGATCATTCCGGATGACCGAATGACGAACGGGTTAACAGTTTGGAGGGAGCCCCTGTCCCGGCTGAGAGTTTGACCCTGTGGTCACGATCAAAACGGCTTGGAGGAATTCACCTCAGCTAAGAGTTTTGAACTCGTGCGTCACGAACGGAAAAGGGATCAAAACGGGCTCAGGAAAGGTGTCAGACAACAGATAAAGAAAGAAGTCCAGTTTATTCTTCGGCATTACTAGCCGGAATATACAAGAAGAACAAAGAAGCAAAAATTACAGTTAGGCTATACTACTGGAGGATTGTCGTTCGGGGAGGATGGGGGTTGAGAGCTCCCTGCCTGCACTGCATCATCAGGCGCTGCTTTGGACCTTTTCTCCATGATGCGATCATATGTATTCCCAAACAGATCGTCAAAACCTAATTCGTCAGGATCGAACGGCTTGGGGAAATGCTCTAGGATCAGTTCAAGGTTCCTATCCAGAAGCAGGTCCTGACTTTGCTTCACCGTTTTCTCGGTTAGGTCATCCAAGAAAGATTTCCCTTCCGGGGTGCTATCCAGGAGATCGATCCCTGCCCTGATGGGATCTTCGCTTTCACGAAAGAATTGGCCAAGGTGAGGACCCAGAAACTGTCGGCCCGTGTTCTCCAGAGCGACGTTCAGCCCCTTGCCCCGTTGAAAATCCACTATCGATTGATGGGCAATGTGGGAAGTGTTGACCGTGTAAGGTTCGGGCAGATGGTCGCCAACAACTTTATCGAATTTGATCCCAGCAGATTCAGCAGCTCGCACCTTGGCCCGGAGTTCCTTAATCTCCCGATCACGACGATGGGATTTCTCCGGCATCTCAGCCAGAGCAGCTTTTGCCTTCTCACCCTCCTTGGCCTGCTCTTGGAGATCGGCCGCTAACTTCCGAGCGGCAGAAAGAAGGACCTGGCTGTCATCCCGATCGCTGGCCAGGGCCTTCATTTCCTTCTCAGCTGCAAGAAAGGCCTTGTGATAGTATACACCGGCCTGAAAACAAGATTACAATAAAAGTCAGATAAGGTAAAACTTGAAGAATAGAAAGGCATGAATCAGAATGAGGTATACCTTGAGTGCTTCCTGGTGACCTGCTTCGAAAAGATCCGACCAGTGGGTCAAGTTCGTGAAGCTCGGGGGAACCTTGATCGCAGTATGACACCACATAGAAGATGGCATCAGCCCGAACAGATACCTCCCTTCTGATCTGGGCCCCATGTTTGAAAATTCAACAAACATCCGATCATCGATCGGTGCGTCAGTAAGAGCCGGAGTTGATGTTTTGGTAGGCACCGATCTTTTGGGTTCAACCTCCGGCCCGGTCAAATCAACCACATGGTCGATCGGGATCAGTTGATCACCATCATTCCCCTTGCGCTTCTTCCGGATTTGCTCCTCAGAGGCACGATCGGCTATCATTTTCTCCTTTCCTTTACCAGAAGAAGCCGTCAAGGTAGCAGAAGAGATAGAACGTCGGACGGGTATGGGAGATATCACACCTGCAAGAAAGAGGAATAAAATATAAGAAGCTGAATTGTGAGAATGAAGGATGATCGGGTTAAAACCCTACTACGCTTACCGATTCCAGCAGATAACATGCTTGAAGTAGTGACAAAACTCCGAAGACTTCGGGTTCCTCCCATCCGCAAAGACTCAGCTTGGGAGCGTAGAACGGCGTCCACCCTGGGCTGAGAATCCCGAACGGGGTATGCGTTCCACCTATCCGGGAATGGCAGAGAATCACCTACCCGAACGAACAAGAAACGCTCCTCCCAGTCAGCCGGCGGGGTAAGATTCTCTGTGAACAACTGACAATCAGAACGAGCTACCACCTTCAGGTACCCGGTCGTCCAGTAAGGCTGATAGCAGTAATGGTGAAGGAACAGATCGACGCTCGGAGTGATCCTCAACTCATGGCATCGAATGATGAAGCCTGTCAGAATGCGGTAGGTGCTGGGCACGAACTGAGCGGGTAGTACAGAAACCCGGCGTAAGAACTCCACAATGAATGAATGGAGAGGGAAGCGAAGCCCAACAGTCAGAGCGTCGAGGTGCACTAGCACGTGCCCCGGTCGGTGCCTCATCGGGTGCCGAATGAATCCAGCGTAGTATTCCCTTGGTGGGGGCAATAACTGGCTAAGTTGCCGTTCGACATCTTCTGGAAGACGTTGTTTTTGTTTGCGTATGCGAGAGAAGTGTAGGGGAATGCGGGGTGGCCGCTCGGGCATCCCCTTGTTATACACCTGGACATCATCACCTGACAGACATCCATCATCTTGTGGCTGTTCGGTGTGTTTGCTGGCCTGAGGATTGGCGGGTTTGGGTGTTTGGGAAGAAGAGCCTTCGGCCTTGTTACCATCGGATGTCTTGCTTGTGCGAATCAAAGGCATCTCTTCAGATTCTGAGCTAGAGGGGTAATACATAAAAACACTGGAGAAACTCTGGGAATTCTAGAGAGAGAAGGCGTGAAAGTACGCAAGAGAATTCTGGGAATTCTAGAGAGAGAAAGCTCGAAAGAAAAGTGAGAAAACAACAGGAGAAATTAGGGGAAGCACCTCTCTATAAATAGGGAAAGTGCCGCACAAATCCCTAATCCATGAGCAACACGTGGCATTGGGTGGTTACGATTAATCTGGGGCATTTATGATTCATTTTTTGTACACGTACCCCGAACGGGCTTGCAGAGGATTAGCAAAGATCACAGGGACTTGCTGTTTAGAATAACCAAGAAAACGGCTAAGTCCTAAAAATTGACCTGAAGCCCGACCGGCTATCAACGTCGTAAAAGGTTATCTAAAATCAAACGGCTAAGTCCTAACAATTGACCTGAAGCCCGACCGGCTATCAACGTCGTAAAAGGTTATCTGAAATCAAACGGCTAAGTCCTAACAATTGATCTGAAGCCCGAACGGCTATCAACTTACGAAGAAGCCCAGGGGCGAAGAAAACCAAGAAAACAGCTATCCTAAGGATTGATCTGAAGCTCGACCGGCTATCAACGTTGTAAAAGATTATCTGAAGCCAGAATGTGCTAAGTCCTAAAAAATGATCTGAAGCCCGAACGGCTGAGTCCCAGAGAGAAGGGGTTTTTCCTTAATAAATTATCAGAACTTTCCAATGCCCGAATGGCGATCAACGGCTTTAGGGGTATTTGAGTAAGAAGTAAAGTCAGGAAATTGGTCAAGTCCTACAAAACGGGCCGAATCCCGAATGACGAGTAAATCATTCAGTAAAGGCAGGAAAGACAGTACACAAAGCTTCATGCAAAAAAGAGATATGTATTCATCGGTTCTACTGACCGGGAAGTACAAGCTACTTAAAGAAAAGAGAATTACAACGATTAATTTAAAAGGTACATATAGATTATTGGCCAGGGGCCATTTCCTCTCCCTCTTCGTCCTCGTCTTCATCATCATCAGACGGGGGTTCAGGCTCTCTCCCAGCAGCCCGGTCAGCTTCCCGCTGCTGATCTCGCAGAAATTTCTCAAATTGAGCTTGTATAATGTCATCCTTGGGAAGATCAGAAGCCTGAACCGGCCTCCCCAGATTGGTTTGAAGCTGAGAAACGAAGGGACGCATCAGGACCTGGCCGATCTTGCCATAAAGATCTGTGACAATGGAGTCGTTCCATTTTTTGGCCTCAGGATCCTTGTCCAAGAGAGCCACCCCTGCCGATAGCCGACCAACACCTTTAGGGAAACCCTTCAAGTACGCTCCAAAGGCGAACGGGATTTGGGTCCTTGCGTGATCATCCTTGATGATGGAGAATTCATCAGAGGATTTAAATGTTTCCCGGACGGCGGACAGATCCACATTCACTTCATAGGGGCCGTCTGGGATGCTGGAGGGCATTTCCTCAAACTTGACCTGTGCGGCCTCAGCAGCAAGGACCTTTGCCTGGGAAGCTGCAAGTTGGACCCGAAGGGTACCGAGCTCAGCATCCAGCCTCTGTTTCTCCTCCACAAAGGCCTTCCGTTCGGCCTCCAGAGAGGTGATGGCGGCGGCAGCATTTTGCTCAGCAGAAGATTGAGCAACAATCAGTTCCCGTTCCTTGACCAGACGGGCTTCCCGCATTTGCAGGGCGTACAAACCCATCTACAGAGCACCGTTCGAGAGTTAGTACTGATTACAGAGAATAAAATAAAAACAGAGCGCAAAAGATAATATACCTTCAGAGCGGTCAAGGCCAGGCATTCTTCAGATTGCTCGACCGGCAACTGGGGAAGGGAGAAGTTGTTGAACCAGGAGGATGTCGACCAGATCTGGCTCGCGGTGGAACCAGCCCTTTCTAACACCTAGTGAACAGGATCCGATAAGGAGATCCGCTCGACCTGACCAGTGATATGGTCGGTATGAGTCCCACCTACATTCGAGGGTTCCCCCTGAACGGAGTCGAAGTGTTGGGAGAACTGATGCAGTTGGTCAGAGCCAAACCGATCGTCGACCAGCATGGCATCGAATTGGTCCTGATGGACCTGCTGTATCGGCTGTGGCTCTGGAAGCGGTTGAAAAGACCCAGCATCCTGGGCAGGAGCAATAGAGGGAGTAGGTTGGGGGTTCTTCCTGGATTTTTTCCGTTTACCGGCCCCACCGGCTGCAATAACTCTGCTATCGTCCATGGGTAGATCTGGGTTTGGTGCTGAAAAATGACAAAGGACAATGTTAGTATCGAGCGGCCTTAGCGTGTGAGAAACTAGAAAAAAGAACAAAAGGACGTTTCTCGCACGGGAAGGACCGCCCGGACCATGGCACTTGGTTTCTCAAAACAAGTAAACCCAAGAGAACGGGCAGTACCTATCCCGGCGTTAACAAGTCGATCGGGAGTCAGGTAACTCATGATGTCCATGCATTTATCCTTCTCCACAGCAAGCACGTCCTTGTAAATTTCTTCAGTGAGGACTGGATCAGGAGTCTTGCGGGGGAAGGCATTCCATTTGTGGGGAATTAGGCCGTCCGGGACAGACACGAAGAAGAACCGGTCTTTCCACCCTTTGATTGAGGTTGGATTTCCCTTGAACAGGATGTGTCCCGTTCGGGCACTAGTGGCTAGATAGCCGTGAGTTTGTTGGGGGGCAACCTTGAAAAATTGATGGAAGAGTTCTAGGGTTGGTCGGGCACCGGCATCTTTACAACGGCAAATAAAACCCGCCATGACCCGATAGGAGTTCGGCATAATTTGGGCCGGTACAACTTCGTAGAAATTAAAAAATGAAATGAAAAAGGGGTGTAGCGGAAACCTAAGGCCGGACCTAATCGAGTCAAAATGAACTACAGTCATTCCGGGCCTATGACGCATTGGGTGAAGCCCAGCTTGCAAACGGAAATCCACCGGGTCAGGGATAAGGGCTGGAATTTCGGCCCTATTATGGGAGGTCAGTTTTTGCCGCCTCTCCCTAATCAATTTTAGGTCAAGGGTATGGCGAGGGAAATCGTTGGGACGTCCGGCCGCCATAGAGGCTATTTCGTCCTCGGATTTGGTATCGTCGGAATCTTCACTGGAGGAAGAAGAAGTGCTAGGAAGGTCCTCCGCCTCAGCCCTGGTATTTGTCGTCGTTTCAGTAGAACCACCGGCAAACGGGACTGTGATGACATCCACAATAGCGGCGTCACAGTCATCTCCATGGGAGGCCATCTCCGAATCAGAGGAATGCTGTTTGGGGCTCATCTCGGTCGAGCCAGAAATGAAGATGAGGAACAGAGGGAGGGAAGGTACCTGAGCGATGGAAGCTGGGAGAAGATTGCAGGGGAATCAACAAGGCGCAGAGAATTGCAGAATCGAAACCCGGATTTGAGAAGTTAAAGGCTAATTTATAGCCTTGAAACCGCCGTGTCAAGAACCAATCAGGGAGCGACACATCACTAGAAGCATTTAAGCTAAACACATGTCTAATGAAAAGACTAAACGACGGTTACCATGATGAATATGGGGAAATGAAGTGGCAGCCGTCAAATCGCAGCATGGGGAACTGATTACTTCTGTACCCCGATCGCCATTCGGAGTATTATAACATTGATATTCATACTTCCTAATGCACTCACTATCGTTCGAGACATCGGAAGTGGGGGACTTGTGTTGGGATATTGATCCAGAGGCCCAATACCCGGGTCCGGAAGGCCCAAGATATCCGGCCCAAGCAACGGGCCCATCACAGTATGATGAGATAATCAAGGTAGAATTAATACCGAACGAGATTCGGCCCAAATAAGGGTTGGCCCAGTAAGGAGACATACCGAACGGGGTTCGAACTATATATCATACTTGGGCCAATTTGACAGCATCTTCAGCATAGCCCAACATCCCGTTCGAGCAACGGCCAACCAGCAAGTGGCCAGGTGCAATTAATGCCAGACTGTGACATCAGCAAGTGGAAGCATGGATGACCAAGTCGGTGGAACAACGGCCAATCAGCATAGGGCAGCCCATGCCCTCCATTTGTATAAATAGAAGGTTTCAAGTCATTGTAAGGGTTAGCATTTCAATACTCAGGCTCTAGAATAGCATCATTCCTCTTATTTCTTGTATTAAAGCATTGTTTCCGACCTACCGATCGGGAAACACCTTGTAATCAGACTGGTTAGTTAATACAAGTGAGTTTTCGAGTATTAGTGAGTTCTCATTTTACATTTTGTTTATACACTTTGATTCTGTGCCATTCCTGATATATCCAAAGTTCGTGTTGGGCTTTCGGATCTACGGGATTTACCTTCAACATAAGTACTCTGTAATATTTTCATGCTAATATCATAGAAAATACTTCAAAATAGTGGTTATGTCAATTTCAAATACAAATTAGAATATTAATTTGAAATGTTACAAAAACATTGATTGAAATCAATTTAAAAATTACTATGTCAATTTCAAATACAAATTAGAATATTAATTTGAAATGTTACAAAAACATTGATTGAAATCAATTTAAAAATTAGTATGGTTTAATGGTGTTGTAAATGATACTCCGTCCAAATTTTTCCAGATTACACATCTGGCCAAACAGAAATTTGAAGTGGTTGCTCTACAAGAGGCTGCAATAGTGTTGTAGAGGTTGCGAAGACGAGGGACGGAGGCACTAGTGGCGTCGGAGATGGTGGTGGTGGCGCTTGTGGCGCCGGAGATGGTGCCGACGGCGGCAAAGATGGTTGCGGCGCTAGTGGCACCGGAGATGACGACTGTGTTGCGGGAGACATGTGTTGTGCGTTGGAGATGATGACTGTTTTTTATTATCATTAAAGAAATCAACTCTAATTTTTCATTAAGGGTATTCTTGTCTCTTACTATATATTTCCGTGTGTCAAACTAACGGTGGGGATAGGACTCCTTTTTTTGCATTATTGGTATGTTTTACTCCTAAAGTGGGAATTCTCTATTGACATTAACCAATATGAAAGTGTCAACTAAACTACCATAGTAAACTTTGACATAATTCAAATTGATGCCATCTGGGAATGAATTGGTTTGCTCTTGTCCAACTTCTTCACTTGTCATCTTGAATAGTTACACCATCCAAACTTTCTCTGCTAATAACAAACTCTAATGAGAATTGGATGTTTAGATCATTGATGAGTAAACCATCAGCAAGAAAAAACAGGGTTGTTCCAATAACTGATATGAGCTCAGTTTTTACTACTCGTATAATACAGTCACAAAAACATATCACTAATAACCATCAAGTAGTCTTTAGATTTTCAGCCCCTAGTAAGATTAAACGTGTTAAAATGCACAAATAAAGTTTCAATAATCCCACATATGACACAGTTCACAGAAAAACAATAAAAAGTTTCATATGCAATCACCTAATCCGAAAATGGTAGAAGGCATCAACATCAGGTGATGAAGCCTTAAAATATAAAACATAACATTGATAATAAAATAAAAAGTAATTTCACATTTATTATTGTATTTTTTAAATTTGGATTAATATTTATAAATTATAATTCTAGAAGAATAAAAAGGAAAACAATCAAAAGATAACACTTAAAAAGTCAAAGTGGAGAAACCGAATAAAGGCACGAAGAAGCTCTATCATTGGAGAATTATAGCACTGGGGTTGATGAAGGCAATAAATATTATAAATTGGATTCAATAGACTGAAGTTTATCTCTAGAGTCAAATATATACGTAGTACAAAGTATTTTTTTTAAATAAAGCAAATATTTTATAAATTCAATAAATAAATATGTAATTTTATTGTTTTTTGTTGCATATTGTTTATTTTTATTTCCTTTTGTTGGATATTGTTTATTTTTGTTTCCTTTTGTTGATATCTTTGAATTTTTTGTTTTTTATTGTTTCATAAATGAAAATTTATCATTATTGAGATTTAATATACAATGCATGAACATAAAAATCTACCTATGCAAAGATAAATAAAATCTACATATGCAATGATAAATAAAATCTTGCATAAACATAAAAATCAAGAGCAACATTAAAACGAAAATAAGCAACAAAATGCAACACGATGCAACAAAAAACAACAAAAAATAACATATAAAAGTACCACAATGTTTATGTAATTCAGTCTGGTATTTCAGTGTATTACATATATGTATTGTATAATTTGGCTTTCTTTCACTTCCTTTTATGCATCTTAGAAAAAAATTCTCAAAGTGAATACAACAATGGTTATCCAAGGGTATAGAATACTACAATGGTTGGATAAACTGAAAAATGCAGAATGGTTGACCCAAGCTACATATTATCCATGCATGGAGTACTAATTGATGCACTAATACGGAGTAATATAGATTACTCAATATACTGTATATATGGAGGTAAGGTTGGTTATAAGATGATTCCATCCCCAGTACTAAATATCTAATGATGGCTTAACCTTTTCTGCTAGGAACTGAAGTATGTGTTCACGGTTTCCAGTTGTCAATTCTAATGGTTTCCTTGCACCCTCCATAACCCAACATAATCAACTTTGGTGGATAATTGTATGCATATTGATTTTACATAAGGAATCTTCTCCTTCTCTTCTTTTAAAGCCAACAATTTCAGGGTAGAATACAATTTTCCTCATGCAGACTTCTATAACTGCTCCTGCATATACAACCTTGCTTGTGGCATCATTAGAGTCTTCAGTGCAACACCTCAAACAATAAAAAACTACCTCTTGATCTTTCACTGCTTTGTGCTCATCTGTTCCTCCACAACCATTGCAACAACCAAGTAGTGGATCAGCACAACACCAAAGATCAATTGTTCAACCAGTGTTCCATTGTATAACCCAGTCTATGTCCCCTTTTTCAGCCCTGCCAAAGGGACTAGCCCCTGCAATAACAACATCCCCACACACTTAAGACAAATTCAAACCTGCAATAGAAACAATACCACTAATTACCAGAGAAAGAGTATCCAATAAAAAAGCGATTCCACTAGATTTCACGAGCTCTGAGATCGCCCTAAATCGAATATATTAAGCGAACAAGTAATAGACACTGAACTATACAAACTAGCAGAACCTTTAGATCAGAACTAATTCACGGCCCGGGAACCACAAACTTGAGACAGATTCAAACCTCTAGCGCCTAATTGAAGAGCGAGCTTCTAAACCGCGACTTTAGACGGGAAGATAACTTACCAGGTGCAGTCGCGGACTGCGCTGGCTGGGATGGGGCTGTGGCGGGCTCCAGAGGACGTGAATCGGCGGGCTCCAGAGGACTTGAATCGGCGTTGGTTGTTGACCGCTGAACAATTTGTTGGCAGAGAGGGGGCGGATCGTTGCGATAAGGGATCAATCGAAACCAGTCGACACTGAGATGCAACCTCCCTTTCTTCAGATGTTGCATCGTCCGCTCCAACGAGAATAGTTTGGATGATTGTTGTGGGAAGAACTCCATGAATTCATACACTTAGATTAGAACAGATGTTGCGGTCAACGTTTCCATGGCATGTGACTATGTGGTGAGATACGAAGGGAGAAGTCGGGAAAGAAGTCCGAGAGGATGGCGAAGGTTGAAGGTTTAATAGTAGGAAAAATTGAAAATAATAATCCAAACTATTGCCGTTCTGCTAATAATAATCCCAACTATTGATTACTATTGTATAATCCCAACTATATGGACCGTCCGCCAATAATGGTCCATGACCGCATATTACCTGCACTAAAAAGTGATTTTTTAATAGAAATTAAGCGTAAAAATTAAAATTCAGGATTATTTATAGGGATTACCTGCTATATCTCTTTAGAAACTCTAGGAATTTATTTATAGTCGATCACCTCGGACCATTATTGGCGGAAGGGCCCTAAAGTTGGGATTATTATGAAATAATCGATCGTTGGGATTATTATGAGCGGATCACAAATAGTTGGGATTATTATAATCAAATTTTCCTTAAAAGTATTGATGGAAGCGACGGAACGTGTCTATAAGTGAAATAAAAAACCCAATTGAAAATAAGAAAGTTATTAATGAAAAGAGAAATTAATTGGGACATTGATGATATCTAATTCTAAAAAGGGGATCCCACGGGTAATTTGCACTTATGTTTAGGGGGTGTTTGGATCCGATTCTTAAAACTGCCTCTGCTCCTTCAGGGAGCAGAAGCAGAAGTGGGAGTGTTTGGGTGAAAATGTAGAAGTGATTCTGATGCTCTAATTTACTCCTTGAATCAATTTTTTTAGAAGCTGGGGGTACCAGCTTCTGAAAACTTATTCTGATTCTGCTTCTTCCTTAAAAAAGAAGCAGAAGCAGAATCAGTTCCAAACACCACTTAGGGGGTGTTTGGATCTGATTCTCAAAACTGATTCTGCTCCTTCAGGGAGCAGAAGCAGAAGTTGGAGTGTTTGGGTGAAATTCCAGAAGCACTTCTGGTGCTCTAATTTACTCTCAGAATCAGTTTTTTTAGAAGCTGGGGGTACCAGCTTCTGAAAACTGATTCTGATTCTGCTTCTGCTTTAAAAAAGAAGCAGAATTAGAATCAGTTCCAAACACCCCCTTAATAACCAGCCCATTCCAAAATTAATATCCAGCCCACTTCAAAATACGGTGTCCAACAGTCCAATTTATAACCGATCTGCGGAGGTGGAGTGCTAAACGCGAAGAGCAAAAGAGGCCAGAAGAGTCCAGCGAATATCAGCCGACCTGCGGTCACCAGCCGCGCCGCCGCCTGCCGTCCAGGTTCCTGTATCAGCCCGTCGGCTCCACCGCTCTAGCTGTCCAGGCGTGAGGCGACCAGGCAGTCCAACACTCCGCCCTCCAGCTCCACTGCTCCAGCTCCACCGCTCCAGCTCCACCACTCCAGCTCCACCGCTCCAGCTCCACCACTCCAGCTCCACCGCTCCAACCTCCACTCTCCACCCCTCCTGGTATACTTGTGACTTGTGACTTTGTATGTTTTTTTTTTAATTTTGTAGTTGCATTTAATTATTAATTCAATTTTTCAGTAGATAATAAAAATAGTGTTTATTCATTATAAATTTATAATGATTAAAGATAGAACTGAAGATTAGAGAATGATTTATTTTTTATGCAGTTGAAGATTAGATTATTGTGTAGACATGTAAGAAAGATTTAAAAATTTAAATTGAATTTTGAAATTGAGTATTATGTACAACGATTGTTTTTTTCTTATTAGTTTTATAATTTTATGGAAGTACTTTAATTCATACCAATATTGAAAACGTTTTTTAGAATGGATAATGAACATATTGTCAAGAAAGGAAAAAAATGAAATGAATATTAACCTAATATGAAATTGAGCTTGAGTTTGGCTCGATAGATTTTCTGTGTTCGATTTTAACCCTCGATAAACATGCTCGATATAGAAGTTTAGACCATTCTCGTTAATAGATTCATGTTCGAATTATTCAATAAATACTTGAATCTTTATTAATCATTAATAAATTTATAAAATTGCCCTAAAAATGTTAAAATTTTAAGATATATACAAAGTATAATTTATTGATATAATTTATATGTGAACAATAAGCTCGCGTCCGGTTCGAACGAAACACCACTACGTTCGAACTCGGCTTGAATAACTATTCAAACTCAAAACTAATCCGTGTTTGAGTTTGAAACTCGTTATAATCGGATCATTAAATTAGATTCAAAATCAAGCTTGTACTCGAGTTTATAATTCGAAAAAAAATCTATTCAATAACAACCTTGAGCTAAATTTTTGTATGTATAGTAAGTTGGTAGCAATTTTTTTTACTGCTTTGCCCACCCCACCTCTCAACTCTGGATCCGCCCCTCCATGGCTATCTTATATTTCTTCCTTATCGCACTACGCTGATGTTCGGTGGCATGAGATTCTTTTAGTTATCTTTCTTCTTCCACTTTTGTTCCTTTGCTGTGAAATTAGCCTTTTCAATTGAGTTATATAATTTGTTTTTTCGATTTTTTTTTGTTTTGTTCTTTAAACTATTTTTTATTTGTTTGATTCATTTTAACTACTTCTGTCCGGGTGTCCTTGTAGCGGTCCAGTCAATATTATTTGATTCTACTGCTATTGTTATTGTGTCATTCCATTGTGCGTTGACATAGTTATACAATAGGGCCGGGTCAACATTGTACCATTAAAGCATTAATTTTCTTAAAATATTGAACACCTGTAAATGGTAAACTCTAGAATGCAAGCTAGAAAAAGATGGATCAACAAACGGAATATCTTATGTATATGATATTATGATTACATCAAGACGAGAGTAGATAACTAATGTTTATATGGAAGGGAATGGAGTTCCTGATGATTGTTAGGTGATAAATGCTGATGATGAAGTTTGAGAAGTTTTGATTAGAAGATTAAGTGTAGTATTTGTGCATCTCAATTTCAGGAGTGTACCCACAAAAATTTCTGAGCTATAAATAAGTTTGAATTTTATTTTATCAGTACATTTTCTGAAGTAATGAATTCTTTTTCATTCACTTAGTTGATTAATTGTCTTTTGTGTTGCATATTTTTCTCTCTCTCTTGTAAGCCCATTGGGGCCTACCTCTATTAGTGACATGTGGGCTAGCCCGGTCTGGCCTGTTAAGCCAATCTGTTTAAACGGGCTAAGGCTATAATTTCTTTTACAAAAAAAAGCCTGGCTCAGCCTATTAATCAATTTTTTATATATTGACCCCAGCCCAACCAACTTACCAAGTCCATAACCATTAGTTTTGGGCCGGAGTGGCCCAACCCATTGACGATCCCTACCTCTAAGTCTTCATATAGGCCTATAGGGATAGAAGTCCATTTCTAGAGAATGACTAAAGGTAAGTAATAGAGTCTCTGACTTTCTGATTGTGAAAGACATTAGAATACTCTTTAGAATATGCTTTAGAATATTATTCTATCTTTAGAATATGCTTTATAATATTTTAGGAATATACTCTAGGATATTATTATTGTATAGAATCTTAAAGGAATATTCTATCTTTGTAATGTACTAGATTTTCACCCGTGCGATGCACGGGATAAAATTTAACAATCTCAATTATTTTCGAAATACCACATGTGGAACTTAGATTATATGAAGTATTAGAATTACTTGTATTTGTTATTATTATTGAAAGAGCGTGAAAAGATGAGATTGTTCACGTGATTTTTTTCTATTCTGAATATTATTATTATGATTATAATAATGATCATGCCAATCTATAAATGGAACAAATCGTTCAAAACTCGAAATTATTATCCTTAATTTGTACGACATATAATATGTCAGTACTCGACCGATTGAATCATATAAATCTTAAATGTACAATTAAGATAAGTTAGATGTAGCATTTGAAAACAATTTTCTTAAGTACAAATATAAGAGACCGTTTGGTAACACGAAAATCGGCTGATTCGGCTGATTCTGATGAAATTTATGAAGTTCTGGCTGAAGTGGCTACATTGGCTGATTATGCTGATTTAAGAAAAATGATTTAAGAAAAAAATATTTTTAAAATATATTTTACTAATAAAATAAAGAAAAAAATATATCTAAAAATAGCTAAAATGGTCATCTACAGTAACTTCAGCCAATACAGTCAGAAAAGTAACTTCAACCTTACTTTTTCTTATTATTACACAATTCAACACGCAAAAACAAAAGTTACGTGTTTGCTGAAAATGCTAGTTGATAAGCCTGATAAGCCGAAAAAAGTGTTACTAAACGGCCTCTAAATTGATAATTTGTCGCTTGAGCTTTAATCAATTCACTCGAACCCATATCAATGATCGACTACTACAAATTAACCCCTTTTTGGATAAAAAAGAATAACACTGTATTACGGATAATTGTTGAATTTTGCAAAAGTTGGATCAAGACCATACCGCCCTCAGGCTCTCACCACATAAGTTTGGGATCTTAACACTATTAAAATATTAAATACTCCGTATATTCAAAGTTTTTATAAATAAATTCACCTGATCAAATTTTAACCCAACGTAACATGTTAATCCATTTTCACACTATTAAAATATTAAATACTCCGTATATTCAAAGTTTTTATAAATAAATTCACTTGATCAAATTTTAACCCAACGTAACATGTTAATCCATTTTCACGTAATCGAATTTATAGTATTATTATTATACAGAGTATATATCTACGCATTTAATTTAAGCCCACTAATTTCGGACCCATTCCATCACATCTATACCCAAGCACCAAATAAATCCACCCAGTCGGCCGGCCCAAATACCCTTCCAGAAAAAATCACCTTACCAGCGGTGTCGTTCCTTCCACACTCGATCGACGCCTCACCCCGTCCAGAAGAATCGTAAATCTAATCCTCTTTGAATACTACGGAGTATATGTTATACTCCTACTTTCAATTTCCTCCATTTTATTACCCGATCTGTGTTAAACCTTTGTAGTTTATTTATATTCTATGGCGTCTAAATTATGCGATGTATACGGCCTGTGTATTTGACCAAAGTCGCCCGAGCGTAGAAATCGTTATGCTATGCTACTGCCTACTGGCCCCCTTTTTGGTATATTTCTACATTATAATACATCCACCCTCAGTTGTCTTATTTCATTGTTGCTACGGTGTGCATGTGTCGCTGGCTCAGGGGCGTAGCTAGGGGCAGGGCCCTGCCCAAATTTTGAAAATGTCTAAATTTTTAGTGTAAAAAATTCCGTGTAATTTTTTTTTCCAAAAATATCCGGCCCAGTGCCTCCGCCCCTTCGCTTGCTTGTTTAATTGAGAATTTCTCCATGTATTCGGATATTTAATTATTTTTTGGTTGCTTTGTAAATATACTTATATTTTAAAATGATTTTTTACGGAGGATGTAACAAACATATCTGGATGAATCGCGTAATATTAGAGATCTATGAAAATATAAGATGTGTATCATGTGTGATGTACATTTTCACATATTTTAACATATTTGTGTTTGGTAAAGTAAATATGCGTTCAAATGGGTCAACCCACAGTGCTAGTAACTAGTAACTCACACATTCAAATAGATTTTACGTACACTATTTGTAATAAGAAATGATGTTTTCTTAAAGGCCTACTGGTAATGGTTAAAAAACTTTTCTTAAGGCCTAATATTACTAAATCTCAATTTGTTTGTAGCAGATCATGTCAAGATGCTTGTGACTCTTTTTGTTTACTTAAGCCCAAAAAAGTCAGATTTTAAAGTAAACACATTTGACTTGTTATGTATTAGAAAACATCTCACTGTTTTTAGGGACATTGATAGCGTGGATTTGTTTGCCTAATTACAAATACATTGTCCACTATTACCAGCACACTGTTTTTTTTAAGTTGTATAATATAAGTGGTCATTTATAGGTACACATGTTTATGAAAAAAATAGTCATGCTTGCATATATCGTATATAGGCAAACTGTACTATAGCGTTGTGTGTGCCTGAATCAACCTGCACATTAGTTTCAAAATGATCTCAGTTTTTCACTTCGATCCACACTTTTGTGCTTGAATCAACATGCTCAAGATATACTCTTGCAATTTTTCACAGAGCTCATCCAATAGTTTGATAATTCTAAGGTCACTTTGTTCCAATAATTCACTTTGTTCCAATCTGTGATAATTTTTCACAGAGCTCATCCAACAATTTTTCACTTAGTTTGTTGGAACAATAATTCTAAGGTCACTTACCCTGTAATACTTGAAATGTGTGTGTAAACTTGCCTTCATGTTCATGTGTGTGTATGGATCACTCATCAAATTAAATGTATGCGATTAATAAACACAGAATGTTGTGAGAGATGCTCTGGTTTGATAGTTTGTTTGTAGCTTTTAAATGGCTTTCAAAACAGTGTTAATGCATTTAAGTATACATAAGTACTTGGGATTGCAAAGCTGGGCTGTATCCGTTGGTATTTAGACTCTGTATCATGTAATGATGATACTGCCTTGTACATCACTTTTATTAAATTTTAGCAGAATGAACATTCTTACACTGCTAAAGTTTACCTAGGATCCATATTCAACCCACAAAAAGTGCTTTTTTGGTATATCACAGAACCAACTTGAACCATTCTGAATGGGAACATGTCATACTTAGATTTTTTGGTATAAATAAAAGCAATTACATCTGTTTTGTCTATACATTTTATCTATAATTGTTTCATTATTTAAAGATTAACTAAAAGTAAAGTTATTATCATCAACCTATTTTTTAACCTTCTTTTAACCTTATAGTACGGTCTCTTCATAATCCTTGATTGAAGGCAATAGCGCTTTGCCAAGGTCAGGATAAATAGGGCCAATATCATACATGCTTAACTAATACTCTGTATATAACACTCATATTATATATATATATATATATATATATATATATATATAATATGAGAAGTAAAGATTTATTTTTCAAAACAGTTCTGATTTTATTAAAATATTTGTTGTCATGCTGCTCCTCACTACTTGTGAGTTGTGACTAAATAATGTGTTATGGCTTACTTTACTCATTGTAACTTTGTTCACTTTCAATTTTTTGAGAATAATAAGTTACAGTTGACTTGACATCCATACATATTTTTAATTTGGGGTTCTTGAATTTTATCTGAAAAAGGATTATTTATTTTATTTTTTAATCATTGTACAGTGGTTTAATTTTCTCATTCATACTCTTCAACTATCAGTGTAACTTATCATTATCTAGTTCTGCCTTGCTTGAAAAATGGAAGGGCTCATCACTTCTAACCAAAATTTGTATCAATAAGAAATATATGACATAAAAGTATATATATTTTAACATGTCTTCCTTTTACATTTATATATTGCAGGCATGCAACACCAATGCTATATCTTTTTTCAAACCATGTTACTATGCTTTAGAAAGTCCCCAGGTATGATCTTTTTCTACTCCATAATAATTTATTCGAATCATAATTACTTTTCACATTAAGTTAAATTTAATATATTAAATTCAAATTAAAAAGTATTTAAGATAAAAGGTTTGCTAGTCTTTCAAGTTATAAATCATGGGCAATGTGTAAATGCTACAGAGTAATAAACATGAAAGACATGTATAGTTGTTTTTGTTTTATTGTACATAATAAAAATATGTTATGTTGAGCATTTAAACTGAAATGTATACTTTTACTTCATTGATTACAATCAATATTCCAACATTTATACTCTGTATTTCATAAATTCAACTTTTTTATACGTGAAGAGTAAACAATCATTATGTCCAACATTTATATTCTCTGTTTACACACTTTCAGCTTGTGATTTATAAAATTTAATTTTACTATTATATATATTTTTAAATACATTTCAACATATTTTCGAAGTAAATAAAACTCAACATGTTTATAATAATGACTCCAGTGTTTGGATCAGTTAATTATGGTTGATACATAAAAAAAACTTAGTCTAAAAGTTTCAGTTTTTGTGATCATTTTGTAATACCTATTATTCCTAAACTTGTAATCAACAAACAATTCATTGTTTGACCTAGTATGAACAAGGGATAAAGAGAATACTTGGAAAGTTCATAGACAAAATTTCACATAAGTCGTATTATTTGTTGATTAAATGTTGTAGGTAACTGTATACTAACTGTAGGAAACAACGGCTTTCAATTAACACTAATAACACTAATAACTTTACAAAATGTAAATTTTTCAGTAAAACTTTAAAGGAATGTTAAGCTTTGACCGTGGATGAGGTAGTAGCTATTCTGCCTATACCATATACTTGTAAACCATATTACATTCCTTAAGAAATCTTCTCTCCCCATTTTGTATCTAAACTTCTTCTTTACTCCCTATCTATTGAATATTGGTTGTGCTTGATCATGATCTCTTGCTCTATGTGTTTCACTATCAATCCTGCAAGAAAACATACAAAATGCTAAATATAAACAAACTAAACACTTACTCTAATAAGAATTGATTATATGGATCTATGGTCTCACCAATGAGTCATTTGTCATCGTTTAATCTTTGGTGCATTAATACATCCTCCCTGCAAATTTAAGTGAATGTTAGTCAGACCAACACTACTCAAACACGTTGAAAATTTGTATTGTTATTAAAGATTTGCAACAGGCACATGATATACCTTTTTCATGGAAACGACCACTGGAATGCTGAGGAACTTCAATAGACTCAAAACCCTCCCAATCAACTCCAATGTTTGGTTGTGGTGTTGGTGATAAATTTAGTTGTATTTATACATCGATTTTGAAAAGCTTTGATTGTGTATGACATATATTACTCAATGGTTAATAATGTGTTGTTCTTTGAAATGAAAAGTGATTGGACTCACCGTACATTGCAGATTAATGTTGACCAAACATATGCTTTTTATCAAGCTTAAAAAAGAATCGTACTTAAAATACAGCTATCAAGCTGCGTACTTTACACGCCAGTTATACTTTAAAGGACAGTTCAACACGCCAGTTGTTCAAAATTCAAATAAAGTATTGTTCTGTCCCATCCCAAATCCAGAGCATTAAATGCGCAATTAAGCAACATAGTTGGGACTCGACCCATATTATAACTGATTGTTTGGGCGGGAAAAGTGGCTGAAATTCCACTTTGGTTTGTATATAGTAGGATATATAAAGGACTTAATCCTTCAATGAAATACATAGAAAATTCTCTTCTCATTACTATTCTATCTTTATTCTTATAACATGGTATCAGAGCTTCATAGAACATTTGTCCAGAAATTTTAGCTTTACTCTGTGAGTTATTATTATTTTGTTTTCCCAGAACCTCTCCCAGAACATCCAATCCCAGAAACTATTCTATTCCAGTTCAGTTTCCATTTTTTTTTCTCTATTGGTTCGAACTTCTGTTTACAGAACATCAGCCGGCGACCAGAAAACCAAAATCCAGAGGTTCAGAACTTCAGCCGACACAACTTCAGAACCTTAGTCCTGCGCCTACCTCACCTCCACCCTATGCTGGTGCGCCTTCCGCCGAAGACCAGAAAATCAAAACCTGCAGGTCCAAACCACCGTGTGTGAGCTAGACGCGCGCCGGATGCTCTCGCAGCCTACTCACGCGCCGGCGCGTGAAGGCGTATTTCTGGCCGGAGCTTCGACCGGAGACCATCACCATACTCGCCGGAGTGTCCTCTAGTGATATCCAGGTACACTTCGTTACAATATTGGAAGCTTTCTTTGTACAGTAAATGTCAAGGAAGGATGAGTGTGGAACTGCGAACGTAGACGGGCTACTTCGACCTGCGTTTCTGGCGCTAAGAAGAAAGGGCTGTAAGTTCACTTAATATCTTGTTAAAAAAATGTCAGGTTCTGACGCTGACACCTCCACGGTAACACAAAATCGGTCTTTGATAGTTTCTTAAGTTATTCCCATTAATTTTAAAATTATTGAGAATAAACTTTGTGGCTCCAATTATCTTGGATGGAGTAAAACTATCAAACGTTATTTAAGGAGCATTGATAAATATACCCACTTAGTTGATGACCCGCCAAAGGAGGAGGTTGATAAAGCTGCCAGTGATGCATGACTTTGTGATGATTCTAGATTATTTATCCAGATTCAGAACTCCATGGAAAATGACGTCATGGGGTATGTTAGTCATTGTGATACTGTGAAAGAGCTGTTTGATTATTTGGAATTTATGTATTCTGGCAAAGGTAATCTTAACCACATCTATGAGGTGTGCAGAGCATTTTACAGGGCAGAAATGAAAGATAAGCCTCTCACGGCTTATTTTATGGATTTCAAGAAAATGTATGAAGAACTTAATACCTTAATGCCATTTAGGCCCGATATCAAAGTGCAGCAGAAACAACGAGAACAAATGGCAGTCATGAGTTTTTTGGCTGGCCTTACGTCTAATTTTCGCACTGACACTTCATCCACATCATCAGCACCTCAACCAAGCAATGCCTTTGTAGGGCAAGTCCCAACATTTCCCAATGGAGGTGAGAAATGGCCACGCATTGGACCGATTGGCAAAGGAGTAGTCTGCAACTACTTTAAGAAACCCGGGCACTTGATCAAAGATTGTCAAAGCTAAAGTTCAAAAATCAGGGAAATCAAGTTGCTCACATTGCTTCCGCTACACAGCCATCTAATGGATCCATCACTATTTCTTCTGAGGAATACGCCAAATTCCTTTGTTACCAGGAGGCTTTAAAGCATTCATCTACTCCTATCTCAGCTGTCGCTAATTCAGGTAATCCAAACACATGTCTTGTATCTTCATCTTCAAAATGGGTTATCGACTCAGGAGCAACAGATCATATGACAGGTAATCCTAGTCTTTTTTCCTCATTCCACACACCTCTTCATACTTCTAGTGTTACTTTGGCTGACGGATCTACATCACCTGTTCTTGGTACGGGTACAATTGTCCCAACATCTACCTTACCTTTGTCACCCGTCCTAAATCTTTCAAATTTTGCTTTTAATTTGATTTCGATCAGCAAAATCACACGCAAACTTAACTGTTCTGTAACCTTTTTTCCTGGATATTGTGTATTTCGGGATCTTATGACGAATCAGGTTATTGGTAAAGGATATGAGTCGGCTAGTCTCTATCTCTTGGATACATCCTTACCCAAATCAATCTCTTGTCTTGGGGTTGGAACTGTGTTAGAGGCTCACTATCGACTAGGTCATCCCTCTCTTCCGTTGTTAAAGAAACTTCATCCTCAATTCAATAAGGTGTCATCTTTATGGTGTGATTCATGTCAATTTGCAAAACATCATCGAACTAGTCTAAGTCCCCGAGTCAATAAACGAGCACAGGCTCCTTTTGAACTTGTTCATTCTGATGTTTGGGGCGTTTGCCCTGTTGTGTCCCAAATCTGGTTTTAAATCGTTTGTTACCTTTGTTGATGATTATTCTTGTATGACTTGGATTTATTGCATGAAGCGTCGTTCAGAGTTATTTTCTCATTTTTGTGCCTTTTGTGCTGAAATCAAAACTCAATTTAATGTACTTGTTCGTATTTTAAGGGGAGACGATGCTCAAGAATATTTGTCTGCCTCATTTAAGTTGTATATGGCTCAACATGGCATAATTCATCAAACCTCATGTGTAGACACACCTCCCCAAAATGGAGTTGCTGAACGAAAGAACTGACATCTATTAGAAACTGCGCGGGCTCTTCTATTCCAAATGAATGTGCCAAAACATTTTTGGGCAGATGCTGTGTGTACCGCATGTTTTTTGATTAATCGAATGCCATCTACTGTTTTGGATGGTAAAACTCCATATAAGTGCCTATTTCCAAACAATGAAAATTTTCCTGTCCCTCCTAAAGTATTTGGTTGCACTTGTTTTGTACGAGATGTTAATTCCCATTTAACAAAGTTAGACCCCAAGTCATTAAAGTGCATTTTCTTAGGCTACTCTCGAGTTCAAAGGGGGTACAAATGTTTTTCTCCAAGTACGGGTCGGTATCTTGTTTCAATTGATGTCTCCTTTTATGAAAATACACCTTTTTCATCAACGGAGACAAATATTTGTTTGCACTTGTTTTGTACGAGATGTTAATTCCCATTTAACAAAGTTAGACCCCAAGTCATTAAAGTGCATTTTCTTAGGCTACTCTCGAGTTCAAAGGGGGTACAAATGTTTTTCTCCAAGTACGGGTCGGTATCTTGTTTCAATTGATGTCTCCTTTTATGAAAATACACCTTTTTCATCAACGGAGACAAATATTTGTAGGGAGAATGATGATATACTCATTTACACAGTCACTATACCCGAGTCCAATACTTCAGCAGTTCTTCCACATGTTACTTTTCCTGAGCCTAGGCCTCCGGTACACTTGGTATACACCCGTCGACACAAAGTACAAGATCATTCTCCACCCGTGGTTACTTCTCCTGATACTGATCCGATCTCTAACTCATGTCCTGAACCGATACCTCCCCATAGCACTGCGTAAAGGTACACGGTCTTGTACTCATCCTATTTCTTCATTTGTATCGTATAATCAATTATCATCTGCCTCATGTTCTTTTATTGCTTCCATTGATTCTATTTCTGTTCCCAAATCTATCAAAGACGCTTTGTCTCATCCTGATTGGCGTCATGCAATGGTCGAGGAAATGAATGCTTTGGATCTTAATGGTACTTGGGATTTGGTAGACTTACCTACAGGGAAGAAGTCTATAGGATGTAAGTGGGTCTTTGCTGTAAAGGTTAACCCTGACGGATCCGTTGCTCGGTTGAAAGCCCGATTAGTTGTGAAGGGTTACGCTCAAACCTATGATGTTGATTATTCTGACACATTTTCTCCTGTTGCTAAATTAACATCTGTCAGGTTACTTATTTCTCTCGTTGCAACTCATGGTTGACACTTACATCAGTTGGACATTAAGAATGCATTCTTGCACGGTGATCTTCAGGAGGAAGTTTATATTGAGCAACCTCCAGGGTTTGTTGCTCAAGGAGAGTATGGAAAAGTCTGTCGACTTCGCAAGTCTCTTTATGGTTTGAAACAGAGTCCCCGTGCATGGTTCGGGAAATTCAGCCAATCAATTGAACGATTAGGAATGATAAAAGGCAAATCAGATTGCTCTGTATCACAGACGAACGAAAGCAGGTATCACATTGCTTGTGGTGTATGTCGATGACATTGTGATTACAGGGAGTGATAATGCTGGTATTTTGGCCCTAAAGAATTTTCTTCATAGTCAATTCCAGACGAAAGATTTGGGCTCATTGAAATACTTCTTGGGGATTGAGGTTACACGGAGTAAGAAAGGTATATTTTTATCTCAACGTAAATATATGCTTGACTTACTAACTGAAACAGGAAAATTGGGGGCAAAACCAAGCAATACTCCAATGATTCCCAATGTGCAACTCACTCATGAAGGTGTGCCATTCCAAGATTCGGAAAGATATAGACGGTTGGTTGGAAAACTTAATTATCTTGCAGTTACATGTCCATATATTGCGTACTCAGTGAGTGTAGTAAGTCAATACATGTCATCTTCGACAGTTGATCATCATTGGAATGCTATAGAGCATATATTATGTTACTTGAAGGGGACACTGGGACGAGGTATTGTTTATCAAAATCATAATCACATAAGAATAGAATGCTTTGCAGATGCTGATTGGGCTGGATCTAAAGATGATAGAAGATCCACATCTGGCTATTGCGTCTTTGTTGGCGGTAATCTCGTTTCTTGGAAAAGTAAGAAGCAGAATGTGGTTTCTCGTTCGAGTGCTGAATCAGAATATCAGGCTATGACACAGTCGGCATGTGAGATAATTTGGATAAACCACTTATTGAGTGAAATGGGATTGAAGACACCAATGCCTGCTAAACTCTGGTGTGATAACCAAGCTGCTATACACATCAAACTTTTTTAAAGCGAAAAGCGTCCAAAAGCGATGACCTTGGGCTTTGCTTAAAAGCGAAAGCGCTAAGCGAAGAGTAGCTTTCTCACAAAAAGCGATGCTTATAAAAATAATAAAAAATATAATATACAATGTATAATTATGCCAAAAATTCATAAGTAGTCATAAAAGTCATTAAGAATAATATTAGTGGGGCATAAAGTTTCAAAACATTCATCACACAATTACGCAAAAACGCATAACTAATCATAAAAGTCACAAGGGTAATGCATAAAGATAAAAACATCCATCACATGATTGTCTACAATTCTACGTATACATGCTTCACAAATATTTAATCTAGACATCAAGCAGGTGTACAAAGATCTATTGAGACTTATAAGACGGTACAATTTACATTTGAAAAGTCACACATAAGACCATATTACTTAGGGGAATAAACTGGAATAAGCTAAAAATTAGTTCATCAATAAACGGAAAGGAACAAACTGGACCGAAGTAAATCAAGTAACAAACTAAAAACTATCTAATCAATAAAGTAAAAGGAATAAACTGGAATAAACTAAAAATTAATAAATCAATAAACTGAAATGAATAAATTGGAATAAACTAAAATTTAATTAATCAAGAAAACAAATTGATATTTTCGTAAAAAATTTACTACATTAATACTTGATAGAATAATAGGTACAATTACTACCAAGAAAATGATTTCTTTCTTCAACAAAAGGCATTAGCTATCTATGCTTTCATTATGATATATAATTCACCTGTTTAAAACTATAATTACTAACAAGAAAATGATAAATTGTGATTTCTTTCATTAAATAATATCTATATAATATAAGCTGTTTTAGAAGCTTATGGAAACTGTGTAAGAGTAAGACTTTCAAAAATAAAAACAAAAACCAGAGAGCTGCGGAAGTTTGGCACAAACTAAAGCAGAGTAAACTTAATGAAATACTAGTAGTCTGGAGAACAATCTGAATGAAAAAGTCTGGAGAACAATCTGAAATCTGAATGAAATAGAATCGTGGCTCACAAAGTCTAGATGAAATAGAACTGCGGCTTCTTCAGACAGAACTAGGTAACAGAGACGAGACTTCCGTAGCTCACTCACTGGCTTCTTCAATCGCAGGTCGCGACTTCTTCAGTGCAACGAGAGTGTGGAAAGAGTCGAACTTAAACCTGATAACCCTAATAGCGTAGCGACAAGGGACTAAAACTTAAAAAAATGACTTGTCAAAGCCGCTTTTTGTGAGAAGCTGGGCAAAGCGGTCGCTTTTCAAAAAAGCGAGCTCCAGAAAAGCGAAGGGAAAAGCGCAGCTTTCTCATGCTAGGACGCTTCTCAAAAGCCAGACGCTTTGTCGCTTTTTTACGCTTTTTTCGCTTTTAACAAGTTTGATACACATTGCCAACAATCCAGTGTTTCATGAGAGAACAAAGCTTATTGAAGTTGATTGTCACTTTGTTCGAGAAAAGATACAACAAGGATTGATCTCTACAGGATATGTGAAGACCGGAGAGCAACTTGGAGATTTGTTAACTAAAGCACTAAATGGAATTCATGTTGGTTACTTATGTAACAAGGTGGGCATGATAAATATCTATGCTCCAACTTGAGGAGGAGTGTGAAAGACATTAGAATATTCTTTAGAATATGCTTTAGAATATGCTTTAGAATATTTTAGGAATATACTCTAGGATATTATTATTGTATAATCTTAAAGGAATATTCTATCTTTGTAATGTATATATAAAGGACTTAATCCTTCAATGAAATACACAGAAAATTCTCTTCTCATTACTATTCTATCTTTATTCTTATAACACTTATATACTATCAATAACCTTCCTTATCAAGAGAGTATGTTTTCGTTCTTGAAATTCTACGGAAACTCTCTAGAAATTCTCTCAGAACTTGCTTTTATGCTAAAAGGTGGTGTTTCCCATTTCACATTTCAGCACGCCTCCTACACTTCCGTGCAACATAGCTGGCATTATTGTATTGTTTTTTTAAAAAAGAAAACCAATTTTAGATCTGTGAAGTAATATGCAAGTATAATTGTCAAATGTTCATTTACTTGCACACTTAAATCAAATTCCATTGTAGTTACATATGTAAAATTGAAAGCACCAGTTTCGTGTGCCAGCAATATCAATCTTGTTCAAAAAAGGATAGTGGATTACTAATATTAAGCGTTGAGATGCTAATGCATTATTATTTGCGGTTACCTATGTTCAAGAAAGGTTAGTGGATTACTAATATTAAGCGTCGAGCATGAGACGCTTGAAGAGATTGATTTTGAAGCTATGATTGCCGATTTTGCTTCACAATCTTGTATGAAAAATGTTTTTAAATTTTACATTTATGTTTTAGTTTTAGTTGTTATTTGTGGTGCTATTTTTATTTAAATATGCAACTTATCAGATGATAAAGGAGTTAATGTTGAGAAAAAAGTCAAAGAGTTTCGCCCAGTCCTGACAAACATGAAGGCCCTGTCTTAGTCAACACAACTTCTGGAAGAGTAATCGGTTCCTGAGCCTCTCATGTTAGTTCGTAGAATTAATTTATCTATTGTAGTGTTTTGAAAACAATCTGAGTGGTTTTCTTTGATTTAGCTTGTGTTTTTTTATTTTAAATTGTCCCCACTGCACCACCTTGACATTGTAATTTCTGCTGTAGGTTTTCAATTGCCAATCCTGTAACCACAAAAGCTGACTTGGAAACCTATTTGGAAGAACGTTTTAGAAACATACAATAAAACTTCTAATGGAAAGCAGCATTGGAAGTACAACTGACAGCAGAGAGTGGACGGCTGAGGATGCCATTGCTGGAAATGCAGAGGCAGTCCGTGCTCTTCGGGAACTCATTACGTATCCACTCCTGTATTCTCAAGAGTCTCAAAAGCTTGGCCTCAAAGTAATTTGGATACAAATGCTTTTGTATAGTTCCCCTCACTAATAATATTGATAGACTTGTTTATTGGTGGGTTATCTTTCATTGTCTTCTTATAGTGGCCTCGTGGCTTGTTGCTCTATGGTCCACCCGGTACCGGAAAGGTAGATGCTCATTTATTCTCTTGGCTATCTATCTTTTAGCTTGATCACCATTTGCATTGTGAGCAAAAGGGATCTATTTCTCAATTATTGTTCCAATAATGTATTACTGGAATTGCAGACAAGTTTGGTTCGAGCAGTTGTTCAAGAATGTGGAGCACATTTGACTGTTATTAGGTACTACATATTGTAATATTTTATGTGTGTCATGTTTTGTTTTTTACATCTATAGATATAGACCGGAAACAGTCTCTCCCTGCTTTAGTGCAGGGGTAAGACTGCGTACATCCGACCCCCCCTTACCCCACCGTAGGTGGGAGCTTTTGCGGCACTGGGGTAAATGAAAATGAGATGATCTATGCATATAGAGTTATCCCCTAGCAAGCTTTATTTTCTATTTTTAAGCAGATGAGAGACTAACTATTCCTTCCGCCCCAAAATAGAGCCGTGTTTAAAATAATGATCCTAGTATTACAATGGTGACTTTTTTCGGGACTAAGGTAGTGTTATATGCACATTTTAGTGATAGAAAGAACATGTGCATTTTGGAGTTATTGAAATGTTTGAATGTTTCATTGCTTATCATGATGTTAAATTGGAGACATTTATGCTAAAATGTTACATAGCTTATGAAGAAACTTGACACACATAAGTTGCTTTGGGAGATGTCAAGAAAATATTTGTGGGTCATATGTGAATGCTAATGCCTTATCTCTTTTCCCATATGAGAAGCTCTTATAAATATATGGGCATGGATCCCAAATGTCATTAATTTTGTGGTGCATCTGTAGCCCACACAGTGTCCATAGAGCATATGCTGGAGAAAGCGAGAGAATTTTGAGGGAAGCATTTGCAAAAGCATCATCTCATGCAAAGCTTGGGAAGCCATCCGTTATCTTCTTAGACGAAATTGATGTACTATGCCCTCGTCGTGATTCTAGGTAATCATTTCAGTTACTACACTTTCCAGGGCTGTGAGTTTTATCTTTATCTCAAACTTGTATAACTGAAAGCTGTCTTGATGTATTATTGCCCATTGTTTGAAATTGCACAATGCCTTTGCACGCCTTGATATTTTTGAGGTATTTTACGATGGGAGGTGCATCCCTTTTAGGAAAAATATTTTTTTTACGCAATTGTAGATGAGGCATACGCCTATTGCGTACACAATAGGGCGATGATCGGGGCTTGCACCTTGAGAAATACATCATTGAAGTTGGGCCCACTTTTGAAATTTAGCTCAAATTTTATTTGAAACAATTCGTATATAAGATTACCTCTACTATGACTCACTTCTCTGTAACGGCTGTGAGTTTTATCTTCATTGAAGAAGGCTGGTTGTTTTTCTGCAATTTCTATCTTGTTCATTTATTCTTCATGGCTTCCCAGGTATGGAAATTTTAATTTTGTTTTCATACAGCCATACAGAAACAGCTCTGCAACTGCGTTGGATATTAGCCATTTTTTTTTAATTTATGATCTTTTAATTAATTTTAAAACAAGCTTTGGTAATCAATTTTTTAATTCATTTTACCCTTTACCGCGTCAAAGATAGGAGCTCCTATATACTAAAAACAGGTGCCATGTTTTAAGTGCAATTCCTGTATATTATAAAATGTGTTTGAGAAATATAGGGACATGTGTCAGTTCAACTTTTTAAATATACGAGCAGCACATTTTAGTATATATGTGTGGGGCGAATAATCTTAATTTTGGTAGAAGCAACAATAATAAATAAGTTTTATTCTTGTAGAGCAGTTGTCTTCTTTTAACTTTTCTAATATACGGAGTATTGTTTATGACCTCATACGCTGTTGGTTTTTATTATGAGATTTATTGATTTTAATACATTTTTGTTTTTATTTTTTATTACATTATTTGTTCTTTGTATATAAATTTGTGTAAAAATTGAGGCTGAAGGCTCATTGCGCAATGAGGTTTACACAATAGGCAATGCCAAGAAACTGCCTCAAGCTCGCAAAACACAATTTCAAACATTGTTATTGCCTAAGTAGTATGGAAACAGGAAACATGGTTTCTAAAAAATACATGACACAAAATATGGGAAAAACACATTAATTTTAAAAAACATGAGGACATATGTATAAATATTTTTATACATGTATACATTTTTTTTCATTTATATATATGTACATTATTCCCTATAATTTTGTTTGATAACCATTAATAACTATAGACTATGTATTCGAGTTTATAAATTATTACATATTAGTAGATATTAAATCTAAAATTCAATACATTTATAGCAATGCATTGGCTTATGAAAGAGCACAATGTTGCTAGGAAGAAATCTTATACAAATTCACTAGAGTTGTAAAAAGGCACTATTTTTCATCAATGGATCCCATCAAAAGATGAGTGTGCTAGAGATGCGTATGTTGCGTTGGATGTGTGGACATACCAGAAAAGACCGCTTGAGAAATGAGATAATGAGACAAAAAGTGGGAGTAGCACCCATAGAAGATAAGATGCAGGAGTCTCGTTTGCGGTGATTTGGACATGTGTGTAAAGCCGTAGAAGACCAAGCGATGCACCTGTTAGATGACTTGAGGGGTGGGGAGAAGAGACAGAGAATAGAAGGAGGGGAAGATCCAAACAAACTTGGAATCAGAACTGATATGCGTCTTCTTGGGTTGGATGAGAGTGTGACTTTGGAGAGAGCAAAGTGGAGGGCGCACATCCGTGTGGACGAATGATGTCTTTTTTACCTTTCTTCTCTCCTCTTTTATCGTTTATCTTCTTTATCTTTTTATATTCTAATGTTATTTTAATCTTCTAGCTTTTTATGCTCTTTTATCTTTCTATCTTTTATCTTTCTTGTATTCTTATGTCATTGTTATCTTATACTACCTCCGTTCCTATTTTATCTTCCAATCCACTTTGGCACACAATTTAAGAAAAGTGGATATTGTGTGATGGAGAGTTGTGAAGAGGAGAGAGAAATGTGTAAGAAATGTTGTGAACCACAAATTCTTTACCAAAAAAGGAAAGTGGAAATTTAATTGGAACAGACGAAAAAGGAAAGTTGGAAGTTTATTTAGGAACGGAGGGAGTATTTTTTTTACCCTAGGGGGCGTCTAGGGAGGAGGCTTGGCGGCCTGGAGTAATCAGGGCTGAAACTCACTCCATTGAGTTTCAAACCCTTATGTGCCTAGCGGGTTTCAAAATCGAGACCTCTAACTAGGCACGGTAACCTCATAACCAGCTGGACTGGAATGCTTGTTTAATGTTATATTTATTTTTCTCTATTTTATTCGTTTTACCTTACTTTTTTTTCCCTTCTTGTCCGTCTTCTCTGTTTGGCATCGATATCATTGATCCATTCATGTTAGCCGACCCGAATTCTTTTGGGATTAAGGTTTGGATGTTGTTGTTGTTGTTGTGGATCCCATCATAAAGAAAAAATTTGGAAACCCAAAGTTTCCGAAACATGATTATTTTGGGAAACAAGCTTTCCAATTTTTCTTAATTATTGAAACACCCCAAACTGGAATTTGAAGTTCTGGAGTTTTTGATACGCTTTCAAGTTTGCGGAACGAGGAAGCATGAGCCATTGGAAATTTCCGTGCTTCATAGATTATTGCACTTGCACATAATAATTTCTTATTCATAGTTCATTCAACATACTTGTTGAGTTTGCTTTTGCAGAAGAGAACAAGATGTACGTGTAGCTTCTCAGCTCTTTATGTTGATGGACTCTAATAAGTCCGTTTCAACATCTGGATTACATGTTGTTGTTGTGGCATCAACTAATAGGTGGGTTCTACCGATGCTTCGAGGGAGTAACTTTTTGGTTTCCATTTTTTCTTGTGTTGTATTCAAACAAGTTCAAAGTGGTCATTTTGGTTATTTTTATTTACTTTTAAGTTGCATATATTAGTAAATGAGTTTTACTCTTGGTGGAGAAACCCTTCTTTTCCATCATTCTCTTAAGTAACCTGTCACTGTAATGGCAATTTGGCAAATTAAAACCCCCAATACTATTCTTATTTAGGATATTTTTTTGATATGTGAATTGAAAAAGAAAGTATTATTATTGGGAAAAGGGTCAGATAGGGCCTTGAACTTACAAAAAATGTCAAATAAGCCTTATATACGAGGTTGTGTCAGGCCGATGCCATTTGGGGCGGTTCCCGGTGGAATTTTTCAATGAAATTTTGTGAGCATCTTATTCATGAAGTTTAGTTTACTCATACTAATTTTCATCGGGAAGACATTCCAATAAATTCTTGAAGATAAGTGCGCAGTTAAAAGCGCAGTTATCTTCAAGAATTAATTTGAATGCCTTCCCGATTGAAGTTTTAGCTGAAATTTGGTATGACTAAACTAGACTTTTGAATAAGATGTTCACAAAATTTCATCGAAAATTCCACCGGAAACCGCCCCAAATGGCGTCGGCAGGATAAAACCCCCAATACTATTCTTGTAAGTTCGACATAAAACCCCCAAGTTCGGCAGGAAAATTTCATCTAATTTGACATTTTTTTGTAAGTTCGAGGCCCTATCCGACCCCTTTTCTCCATTATTATTCTATCTTATATTATTGAAGGTCAATAGTAATTTGGTGGTGTTGCTTTCAAGGGTATCACCTATTTTGTTATTTTACATTTACTATAAATTGTTGATATGGCATAAACCCGTATTCATAGAAATCCAACCTTTATATGTTAATATTAATTTTACTACAAAGATGTTGATATGCCATGAACCTATACCCAAAGAAATTCAACCTGAATATGTTTTATTCATGGCAGGGAGGGAGGCTGGGATTACTAATGATTTTCTCTCTATGGTGAGGGTTAAATAGTCATTTTTTTGAATTGAACAAACTGTTGATTTTCTAGAGCCATACTATAGTGTCTGAGCAAATATACACCATTTGTAATTTACAACCATACATCCGTTTTTTATTTTAATAAATCAGTAAAGTATTTTTGTTACTGTGGTGAAGGATTTTTTTTGAAAATATTACTGTGGTGAAGGATAAACAATCTCTTTTTGAATAAAAAACTGTTGAATTTTTCAACCATACTATGATATCTGAATCAATATACGCCATCTGTAATTGGTATACTGTTTTTTAAATGTTTATTTTTTATATCATATGGTTTGTTGATTGCAAGTCTTTTAAGATGAATGTTTTTGCATGCGATTAATGTTCAGGGTAGACACACTCGACCCGGCTTTAAGAAGGTCTGGGCGTTTCGATGCTGAGATTGAAGTCACAACCCCTAATGAAGATGAACGCTTCCATATCCTCAATGTATGGTGCTCATCAAGGAGTATTTATTATTGTTTGGCGAAATTCACAAGAATAATTTCTACTTTATGGATTCTACAATAATAATTCCTAATGAGAGTGTCCACAAGAACAAATTGAAATGATTCAAAGTAATGTCCATTTAATACTTCCAACCCCCCTACATCCATTTTCCCATTCACCGCTCTCCGTCTCGGTTAACACTTCTATGCTCCAACCTACACAGAACCACATATGACGGAAATGGTGTTGATATTAAACATGTTTTAGTTTGAATTTTCCCTGAGAAGAAGAGTGGGGAAGAGAAAAGTCGGAGTAAAGGTTGAAAGTATTAAACGGGCATTAATTTGAATTCACCCCAATTTATTCTTATGATGAATACCATTGCTAGTTCGGATTATTTTTGTGGACACTTTGAGTAGGGATTATTATTATAGAATCTCTAAAAGTAGGGATTGTTCGAACTTCACCTTATTATTTAGGAGGCACCTGCTTTTTATTTTGTCAAAATTGAGAAAATATATCAATACAAGAAACATACAAAGGTCAAAGAAAAGATGCAACACAAAATCTTGTAAAGAAAACAAAGAATGAAGAAAGGATCGATGGGTATAGAGCAAAATATATGTTGTAGGACTTATTAAAGCTGGGCTGTCAAGTCAAATAAATCCTCAACAACAATAACAATTTTTTATGTTAAAGTCTTATGGAGTTTTTGTTGAGTGACGGTGTATTGAATGTTGACACATTGCAGCTTTACACTAAGAAACTTCCATTGGACCCCAGTGTTGACCTGCAGTCAATCGCCGCCTCTTGTAATGGCTATGTTGGGGCAGATTTAGAAGCTTTATGCCGCGAAGCTACTATGTCTGCTGTCAGACGATCTTCAGAATTAGATCAAGCAGATTGCTCTTGGAACATAACACTGGACGACTGGAGGCATGCCAAATCTATTGTTGGTCCTAGTATAACAAGAGGTGTAGTTGTGGAAATTCCAAAGGTTTCTTGGGAGGATATTGGAGGACTGCAAGGCATAAAGGTCTGTACCTGTTGGCCTACTTGGACCTTGTTTGTTAAAGTTGATAGGCTTATTCTGTGTATTCTCCTTTCAGCCGAATAGTGCCTTTGACATGCTTATTTGGCTGAAATCGATTTCTATGTGCCTTTCCTTTTAAAAAGTTCAGCATATATGGCCAAACAACCCTCACCAAACACCTCTCGGGCAAAATATCTTTAATATAACTTTTTTATTTGATAAACGGAACAGAAAAAGCTACAACAAGCTGTAGAGTGGCCGTTAAGGCATTCTGAAGCATTTGCGCGGTTGGGAGTATCACCTGTTCGTGGCATCCTTCTTCATGGACCTCCAGGGTGCTCTAAAACCACCCTTGCAAAAGCTGCTGCTCATGCTGCACAGGCTTCTTTTTTTTCCTTGAGGTCTGTGATAAGAACCTTACTTTTTTATGTTCTTTATGAGAATTGTAACTTTTTTCATATTATTTTAATGATAATGCACCAGTGGTGCAGAATTGTATTCGATGTATGTCGGTGAAGGTGAAGCTTTGTTGCGCAATACATTTCGAAGAGCTCGACTTGCAGCACCAAGCATTATTTTCTTTGATGAAGCTGATGTCATTGCTGCCAAACGGTAATTAGCGCAGCATAAAATGTTTCCCTTGTGTAAATGTGACTTAATTGAGCTTCAATTTCTAGGTATTAGTTGCTCACTTCCATTGATTGATAACTAGGAGAAACCAATGTTCTAAAATTTGCGTTGGCAGTAGCCAGGCATTTGAGTGATGCTTAGCTGGCCTAGTGTGCCTAAACGAGCAGCTAACCTTTGTAAGAGCACTCTGGCTGCCTAATCTGCTTAGAATTGAACTGCTCAAGAGGCGTCTGCATGTCTAACTAGGCTGATTATTAAAACACTGCGATAAAACACTGAAAATGTGCACACTTGGATAAATATTACTCCTTCCCAAAAAAGATCTTTCAAAGCTTCTAACTCTTTTCTCTCCCAAAAAGAGTAACTTAGACCAAACAAAGAAAACCGTTCATGTACTTTTCAAAAAATAATGTCACATAAAGTTAAATATGGTAATATGGTAAATTTAGTTAAGTAAAAATAATCAGACAACTATAAATATTATTCACGATTTATGAGTACCTAAGTATAATAAAAAGTTCTGCATCAACCTTCAGGGGTTGTTCATGTTTCAACTAGTTTGAATCCAGGAACAAAATGGTCTCTGGGGTTACATGTTTGAATCCTCTTGGAGGGTCACTGGATGTTTTATCCGCGGGATTGTCCGTGCCAAAAGGTCCGCTGTACCCAACCTGTAAATAAAAGTTATGCATTGTTCGAACATGACTTTTTTGGATAGATAGTCGTATTTCATATTTATGATTGAAATATTTTAGCAATAACACTAACATAACTCTTGCTAAATCATATTATCATGAGGTTCTGATAATCAGAGATCCCTATTTTTATTAACCAGTATTTATTTATTTAATCAATGAATTATTTATTTATTTAGCATGCATATACAAATCTTTATATTCTTGTGTACTTCGGAAGTACACAAGAATATAAATTTTTATCCTACTTTTTGTTTATATTCTATCTACTGTTGTAGTGGTGGAAGTTCTAGCGGAAGCAGCCTTGTTGGGGAGAGACTTCTGTCTACTCTTTTGACTGAAATGGATGGCCTGGAGCAAGTGAAGGTGATCATAATTCCCTTTATTGTTCTTTATTTGCCAAAGTAATGCAACCTAATATTACACACCTTCCTTTCATTCCATCAGGGGATTCTTGTTTTGGCTGCAACCAATCGCCCTCAGGCAATTGATAATGCACTTATGCGACCTGGGCGCTTCGATCTGGTATCAGTTATTTTCATAGTTTACTTTGACTCTTTGAGCACATATTCTGTGGGAAAATAATACTGAGTACTCAATATTTAGGAAAGTTGCACTTTTAGTTCCCCCAAATGTTTGAAATTTGTAAATGTAGTTTTGCAATTGTCATAGTTTAGATACAATGTATCCTTTGTTAAAGTTGCATTGGCACCCATAAATATTAGGTTATATAAGGGGATTCTCAGCATTCAGTACTGTTGTGAATGCTGTTCATAAACCTTGATTCTAAACCACGAGTTTATCTCAATGTACAAAGTGCTGTTTTAGGCTGCAGCCACTCTTTTCAGCGTATCATCCTTGTAGGCAATTTTTTTCCAAACACTAATTTATATGATTCTGCACATTGATTTGGTGAGCTAGAGTTTCATGTAATTTTCGCCTGGGTTTGGTGAAGTTCAACGTTGGTTATTTTTTACGGAGTCTATTATTCTTTCATATTACGGTAATATGAAATATGTCAGCTGCAATTTAGTTACTTCTGTCCAAATTATGTCCAAATATTATTACCAATAAAATATGTCCAAAGTATTTCTTCCCCATAATTCAGTAACTTCAATATGTCAGCTGCAATTTAGTTACTTAAACCAAATCCACCCTTACCAAATTTGTTAAAAATCCAAATAGCATATCCCAGATTACATGATGTCAAACAATCTAATAGAAGAGCTTTAGTGAGATTTCGCGCAAGAGTTTTAGCATTGAATACTTATACTCCCTCCGGTCCGTATTAAAGTTCTCACTTTCCTTTTTGGGATGTCCCTTATTTAAGTTCACACTTCCATTGTAGGAAACAAAACAGTTCAAAACAGTGCAAAATAGTGTCAAACAGTGTCCAAACAGTGCATTCCACAGTAAAGTCAAATTTATTTTCTTAATCTGTGTGAAGTCAAACTGAGAACTTTAATAGGGACCTGAGGGAGTATACATATGTCCTCACAGTAATAACTACATATATCCTCAGGTTCTCTATGTACCGCCACCAGATTTAGAAGCTCGATATGAGATCCTTCGTGTGCATACGCGTAACATGAAGTTAGATGCTGATGTTGACATTAGGCAAGTAGCTGAGAACACGGATCTCTACACAGGGGCAGAGTTGGAAGGACTGTGCAGAGAAGCTGGAATTGTTGCTTTAAGAGAAGATATTTCAGCCACTGTTGTGTGTGATCGACACTTCCAAACCGTCAGGCAGTCACTAAAGCCATTACTCACCCAGGGAGAAATGGAATCATATTCCTCGTTTGTGAAGGAGGAGAGGGAGAAGAATCCATCTCTGTGTTCTAGTACACTTGAATCCTCCAGCTACAATCAGAGCAGCAAAAAAAATCTGCATCTTTTGATGAGTCCTGCTCTTAGAATCTGTATTTTTAGTGTAGTTTTGTATGTCGCTGCAATTTATGCGTTCACACCGGCCGTTCTATTGTCTAAAGACCTAAGAAGTACTTAGAATTTCACCGTGTTTGTGTTGCTTAGCTCTGAACACATATTTTGTACGGAGTACTATATTAATATCTAAAAAAGGCGAATCATTCGTTTCACTAGTGGTATTCATGTGTAGACTTGGTTAAATTCTACAAACATGTTCAAATTCTAACCCTCTTTTGTAGACTACTATTAATGGTGTATACAAAAAAGAATTACTTAGAAGTTAGAACAGTAAGGTTCTAAAATTTCCTCGACATATAAATTTGATTAATTCGTGTAGTTAATCCTCATCCTCTTGTCCCACTGTCTTCCCTGTTAAATTTTAGTTTTGTTGCAGCAATCAAAAGCTTAAGGCTCCATACTAACTATGGCTTGAATTATGATTCTGAAGTTGTTTGGCTTTGAAATCACCAATTCTGCAGACTCCAGCTAGGGCTTTGCACTTCCATACATCTTTTGTTTCTTGTTTCTGGGAATTATTTTGCCATACTAGTTATTTCCTAAAATTTTCCATCATTTACAATAGAGTCAAAGATTCACTATTTTTTGGCTTGAGAATTTGATGGAATAAATGATGATGAAATGATGATGATCGACTAGTTATTTCCAAAAATGGAAACAGGAAGCTTTAGTTTGACGTCCTGAAAAGACAAGTATATTTAAGCTGAGACAAACAGTATAAAAATATTTGGTTCATTTTTTAAAATCTTATTTTTTTGTCGTTTTCAAAATATATTAGTATTTGTCAATAATTTAATCTAGATCCATTACTAAATAATTACCTAAATTGTGTAAACTTATTTACCAAAAAGAAGTTAAAAAATAGAATAGAAAACAAAGAGTACCGTGTGTGGAGTTTGCTGCTAATATATTGAAGTTAGTTAAACTAAAACCATTTGGCATAAGCAACAATTTTAATTAAAAAAATACTCCTTCTGTTCCGATTATTTCTTCCAACTTTCCTTTTTGGACCGTCCTATGGATGGACTCGGGCCGTGTGGTCCGACCCGTAACCGGCACTGTTTCGGTCCGGTCCGATCCAGTGGCCCGGTCAGTGACCGGTCCGGGTAGGCCCGACCCGTGGGTTTTCCGGTCCGGGCTCGAGTCACCCAAAACAAGGCCCGATCTGGCCGGGCCCGGTTCGGGCCAAAATTAATTTTTTTTCAATTTTTTTTTTTCAATTTTCAGGTTGGGCTAGGTGTTTTGGGCCATTTGGGGTGGTTTGGGGGGTTGGGGTGGGAGGGGGGTTAATTAGGAAGAGGGGAAAAAAATTGATGATGGGCCCGGCCCAGCCTGGACCCAGCCCGGACCCGGTGGCTACCCGGGCCGGTCCCGGGTCCACCACTCCTGAACTGCCGGCCCGCCCGGGCCTAGGCCCGACCCGTACCCGGCCCGGACCTGAGTCCATCCCTAGACCGTCCTAATTAATTCTTCCAACTTTCACATTTGGAAAAAATATGTGATTCACCTTCATTCACATTTTTCTTATATAAGTACAACTATACATTTCCACTTTACTCCCACTATCAAAATTTGCGAGCCAAGTAAATCGGAAGAAATGACCTGGACGGACAGTGTAAATGAGCAAATTAGTCCGAGTAGGTTATGTTAGGCATATAGCATTACAGCAATAGCAAACACTAGAGCAGGAGAGATCCTAAATAGGAGTAAAAACGCTATCAAATTCCAAAATAGAATATCATGTTTTTATTCCTTGAATAGGAGTAATCTAATAAGTTTGAAAAAATGTCATGTTTAAAAACCTAATAATGTCAAACTTGACAGAAATTTAATCTTATTTAGGGAATAAAAAACATGATAGTACTATTTTGAAATTTCAAAACCATTTTTAACTTTTCTAGTCAAAGATGGTAAATTTGTATCCATTATTTTAAGTAATACATTTATGCGAAAATTTAATAAATTTATACTTTCATATTTGTAACAATAAACATTTTCATATAACCTTGATATTATAAGTTTTACCATTACAAATATATAACTTTAATATAAAGGGGCGAATGAGTATAATATAGATACTTTTAGAAGTCCGTGGAGTCATGGGACTAGGGATGGACTCGGGTCCGGGCCGGGTCTGGGTCGGGCCTAGGCCCGGGCGGGCCGACGGTTCAAGAATAGTGGACCCGGGACCGGCCCGGGTAGCCACCGGGTCCGGGTCGGGCCGGGCCGGGCCTCCGGTTTGGATTTTTTTTTTTTTTTGCTTTCCTAACCCCTCCCCTCACCCCCCACCCTCCCAAACCCCCCAAACCCATCCTACCCATCAAGCCCAACCCGGGTGGAACCCCAAAAATGAAAAATAAATAAAAAAAAATCAATTTGGCCCGGGCCCGACCCGGCCGGGCCGGTTCACCAAAATTGAGACCCGAGCCCGGACCCGCCCTACCCCACGGGCCTAGGCCCGACCCGGACCTGGACCTGAGAACCGGGCCGGTCCCGGTCCCGCACAGTAGCGGGCCGGGCCGGTCCACGGGCCGGGTGGCCCGACCCGAGTCCAACCATACTTGGGACCCGTGGGATACAAGGTGGGTCCACCGGGCAATTCTTTGTTCTATCCGATGACTAATCAGCATCTTCGTTCTCTCCTATCAACACAATCGGATCTGTAAACGGGTCTTGAACTTTCCACGCTCCTTTTCCATCTCCTCTTCCCCAAATAGAGCATAAAATTCCGGAGCTTTTCTTGTTCTTCAAAGGCGTGAAGAATTAAGAAATTGTTTGGGTTGAGTTCTTGAAAATATGCCACGGCTCTATTGAGCGCTTCTCCGATGTCGGGATAGTTGTTGAATAGAACCATCGCATATATTCAAAAGCTCAACCCAAAATAAGGAAAGGTACCTCAGCAGCTCCGCATCCGATGACCAAAATATGTGGCGCGCCTTGAATGTATGGCCGTTGATGAGTCATGAAAATCTGTCAAAACAGAATAAATCTTCAAATACAGAGTAGAATAATAATAAATATAAATCTACGAGTATTAGATAACCTGGAAAAGATATGACCTTAAAAATTTTCTTGCACGGACAACACGGTATAGTCGGGACTCGGGAGAGTGAAGGACGCAATGGCTGAAGATTTGTAGCCTTGTGGCTGTCTGGTCCAGTAATTTTAAGGGATGGATTAGGTTCCGGAAGGTTCTGGGATTAGGTTAGGTTGATGAATACCAGCGTACAATAGGGGTATGAGGCTTTGGTTTAGTACGGCCCAGTGGTCATCCTATTAAATCATTTTTTTATTTCTATATTCAAATATTCTTAAAATGTACGGAGTATGCGTTTTTATAGAAAAATTCAATTCTATTATCCTATTTGTATAAAGGGAACTACTTACGTCAAGGTTTAGTATCATTTAAACATGCTTAAATGATACTATTACCGTTTTCTATTAATGACTCAACTGACAAATTTGAAACAGTAGAATGATTTGTTTTAACATTTTTCTACAAATTTGACAATGCATTTTCACATATTTGCACCCCCCATTTTACCTATTTACCCTAGCAATTCATTTAAAAAACGCGATCCGTATAAATGTATAGTCACCCTACCACTTAGTATATAAAAAGTTAGTTTTCATTAATGTAAATAAAAGTTTGAAAATGGAAAATTCATTGCCAAAATCATTTGTGTAACACTCCGTAATCATTAGTAAGTCGTACTGAATATATATTTCATTTTATATCAACCTTTTTTATTGTAGGAGTATAATTCTAAATGATTCAATTAAAATTACAAGTTTCGTTTTTTTACTTCGAATTTGACTGAAATTAATTGAACCTGTGAAATTTAACTAATCGTACATCGCACAGGTGTTCCACACATTTCATCTAAAGTGAAACTCTTTCAAGGGTACATGTGTTGTGTAGTTAAGTACATAGTTTTAGGATAAAATTCACTAACTGTGCATTACACGGGTGTTCAACACATTTCATCTCAAGTGGTACTCTTTCTAGGATACATGTGCTGTATAGTAGCGTACACGTTTTAAGAAGAAAAAATCCTTAAATCGTGCATCACACGGGTGTTCTCCTATGCATCGTACACGTTTTAAAAATGTTCGTATCACTATTCCTGAAGATCTATTGATACACACAAATGGAGATCTTATAGCTGCAATTATTGAAAGCATATTTCCGGAATATATTGAATCTGAGGTGATATGAGTTGTTTGCGCAACTGTGCCATTTTGGCACCGACACTAGCTGTGGTTGAAGCCATTAATGACTATATGAAGGCTCTTAATGTTGGTGAAGGCACCGACACTGTTTCAAAGGTTGATTCTACGATCGAGCTAATGACAGAACTGCACACACCGAAGTTCTTGAATAGTATAATATTATCCGGTGTACCGAATCATGAGTTAACGTTAAAGGTAGGGACCCCGGTGATGCTTTTGTGAAATATAGATCATTCAATGGGGTTGTGTAACGAGACTCGGCTTATTCTAACGAGGCTCAGTGATTATGTTTTGGGGGGGAAGATTTTAACTCGTGTCAGTGCTGGACAAAAAGTATTAATTCCTAGATTGTCCTTGACCCCATCTGATGCCAACTTGCCTTTCAAATTTCAAAGGGGCAATATCTTGATGTCAAGGTCAATCTTTGTCCAGTGTTGGGTTGTTGTTGAAAAACCGGTATTTGCACACGCACAGTTGTATGTTGCAGTATCAAGGGTTACCAATTGTTGTGATTTGAAAATTCTAATTGTTGATGAAGATGAAGGAACCACTAGCAAGACTCAGAATGTTGTATTCAAAGAAGTGTTCAACGATGTTTAGGTTTACATGAAATGCATATTTACAGTGTTATGGTTTCTACGTATTTGTTGGATGTTTTTGTCTTTTAAGTAAGGGAAAATTCCCGAAATAGGAGTAAAAAAGTTTGAAAATTCCAAAATAGAACTGTCATGCTTTTATTCCCAAAATATGAGTAATTACTGCAAAGTTTGGAAAATACTGTCATGTTTAAAGTCTGGTGCTGCCAAAACATGGTAGTAATTAGTCCTATTTTGGGAATAAAAACATGATAGTCCTATTTTGGAATATAGAAACGTTTTTAGTCCTATTTTGGGTAATTTCTCTTTAAGTAATGGTTAGTGCTCTCTTTTTAACTATAATATTATAAGTGTGTTTCGTTCATTGCTTTGATCTATATCAGTATTCCATGGAGACAAATGCTGTCATCAATTGACAGTGTAATTTGAATTAGTGAGTACACATAAATTTGAAAAAAAATCTCAAACCGTGCATCACACGAGTGAGTTTACTAGTTATAATAAGAGTAAAAAAAATCAAATGATTTAGATCTCTTATTGCAATAAAAAAAAAATTAAAGAACGAAATGTCATTCTCTTGTGGAGTGATATAGGCTATTGTGCCATCATCTCCATCACTTACTTTTTTAGTGGAAATCCTCACTAATAAATTAAATGATAGTGATGATGCCCAGGGACGGATCTAGGATTGGCATTCAGGTGCGGCTAAAATTATTTAAAAAATGTATACTTCATAAAATGTCAAAATACAAGACTCCCTAAATTAATATGTAATTAACAAAAAAAATTCATGTTCAAAATAACATCCGTTACAACTTAAATGTCAAATACGAAAATAAATATTATGAGAATAAGAATTTTGTCAAAGTCAAATACATAAAACACATCAAGCCCATAAATATTGAACTAATTTTCCCATTGAATCATTGAACTAATTAATTTTTTAGGCTAATATTCAAAAGTCCAAAGCATGCCCATTATTAGTATGAAGCCCATTCATTGAGTTTAAGTTTGTAGTAATTGATGCTAGAGATCCATTTTAAATAGATATGTATGAAGGAAGAATCCAAAACAAACAAAACGCATAATCATAAATATGTTAATAATGGTTAGACAAAAATAAAATTCTGTCAAATGAAATTTAATTTTAAATTAATCTAATACTCTAAGTAAACAATAAAAAAGAAACAAAACAGAAACTTTGGAAAATTATAAATTAAATTTGAAAAATAACTGAAAATGAATTTATATTGCAAAAACAAATCAGAAAAATAAAAAACATATACAAATTTAAAAACTTGAAAACAAACAAACAAAAAATGGTTCTGGTACTGAATTAAAATAATAAAATTATTAGAGGCTTAGTATTGTACTTTACATTGAACTCTCTTTAATATAAATATATCTGCCAGGGCTCCTTAAGGAGTAACCTTTTCCATTATTCTCACATGGTATCAAGAGCACATTAATTTTTTTCCGATCCTCTCTCTCTCACTAAACCCTAGCGCAGCCGCCGTATTCCCTTCGGCGCTGCCCCATACTTCGCTGACCTCCTGTTCTCTTCGGCGCCGCACACCGCAGCACCATGTCGTCCTCGACTTTCGTCTTCAGCACATCGGCAACCACTGCCCAGCCGCCTTCACCTGCAGCGGCTACTTCCATCACCACCGCCGGCGCTCCAACATCTTTTGGATCGCTGCTGGCAATCACCCCTGTCTCTTTCGGTGTGACGTTCTCCTCCAACTTTGCATCGCCAAGTTGGGTCTCTATGCCATATTCCTTGTTTCAAAATGTCCCACCGGTGTTCCCTTGGTTGGTTCCGATTCTTGTGCAGGCAGTCCCGTTAGAGCCGCCGCCCTTCTCGACAGGTCCTTCCTTTGCTGGCCCCACGTTCATCGGCTCACCTGGTGTCTCCTCTGTGATCCCTCCCTCTCGCACACCAGCAGGCAGCCCGACCGGTTCCCTTCTCACGGATCTGGATCAAACCATATCTCATGTGGCCACCAATGTCACAAATATTGTGACTACTAAACTTTTTACGGTGGAAGATTACACCACTTGGAGAACACAATTTGAATCATTTCTGGTTTCACAGGCTCTACTTGGCATGGTTGATGGCTCCATTCAGGTATGTCACCCCCCGGACCTACCCGGACACGTCAACAACCCGCTGTACAGTACGAATAGTCAACCGCAGTTTAACACATCCATACTATACAAGGCGTCTGGAATATCATTCACACATCGTACATCCATAAACAAACATAATGTAAAAACATTCATTAAAGCAGCGGAAACAATATTGCAAGTGTTCAAGCCACACTTGGCATAATTAGGCATGCAAGCCCCCAAAATAATTATTCAGAAAATAATATCCATGAGCACTATTATAAATGTTTTGAAACAGAAACGGAGGAAGCACGAACCACGTCTTCTCTCCTAGAATCTTCCCGAAGCCACGGGCAATGGTAGCAAGCTCAGCTCCTACCTGAAACTGTGAGGTGGCCTCCCCGTGAAGGGGAGGTCAGTACTTGGAAGCATTTGACAAGTACAATGACAACTATACTAAGTATAATCAATGTTTCAATTTCAAAGACCCTCAATCTAGGGTGATATTATATTATAGGCCATAACCCTTGGTTACCCCTTTATAAAATAATGTACTTACTTTATATAAAGTCAAGTAGTCGGCCCGTGGGCACATATTCATTTAGAATTCATCATTTTAATTCCCCGTGACTACTAGTCACGCCAACCCCATAGGGCTCCCTCGAGTCCCGATTGTATAGCAAGGGCTTAGCCCAACTACATTTCTATACAACCCTTCAACTCAATTTAACACATTAAAGTTGTATGGCAAGGGCTCGGCCCAACTACGTTTCCATACTAGCCACAACTTCGTGGTCAGGGCTCGGCCCAACTACGTTTCCACGAAGATCACAAATACACGGCAAGGGCTCGGCCCAACTACGTTTCCATGCCAATCACATTACATGGCAAGGGCTCGGCCCAACTACATTTCCATGCAATCCTAGAGTCCGACTCTAACTCATTTTCATAGTCCAATTCTCAAGCAAATCCTATGCCTAGAATCAATCCACTTGGGTAGCCTTTAGGCTTACCCCTAACACACCTTAGTGTTCATACAATTCAACCTTAAAGTATCTCTTAAGACTACTTAAGACAAATCTATTCACAATCCTATCCCTTAGGATTAATTCCATTATATTATTCTCCCGACTAGTATTTTAATACTAGTAGGTTAGTCTTAGAACATATCAAGTTCTTAATTCAAATTGACATTTCTATTCAATTGATTTTCCAATCCAAATATAATTTGATCTCAATATCAAAATTATCACTTTTATCCATTCATGAATTTCATACATGAAGTAAAAGTATATTTTATCACAATATTTACATAGTTAATTCCATTATCATGCCATTCCTTTCATGTCACATAATCATACACAATTTATTCTAAATTTGTATATCATGCTTCATTTACTCATATCGATATTATTTTCATTAAGCATTATTACTCACTAATAACCCATGAAAATCACTTTTAATACCTTAGGTAATTTTATGAAATTAACTCACTAATTATAAGCAATATAGTCAGCCATCATCACCTTGTGATGTGCTACAATAGTTGCCTTTGTTAAGCCCCTCGATCAATCCCCGTTCTAGGCCGATTCAAAGTGATATTTCCGGACAGCAGCCAAAAGCCGGGCGGCTTTCACAAAAGCCGGGCGGCTTTCGTAGTCTGCAACTACAAGCAACTCCTTTGGAGTGGCGGTTTCCACCGATTTCGACTCCTATCGATTCAACAACTCTTCTAAGTTACTTGCCACTACTTAATAACAATATTCTACACTTTTAAACGTGTAGAATCTCATTTTTAATCCACCATATGATTTCTTAAAAATCATACCAAAAATAATACTAGCTAAAGAAATGGTTGAGTTCTTACCTTTCTTCTAGCTAGTTTCTTCTTGGATTTCCTTCCCTTTAGCCTCCTCAAACTTCTTGTTGGTGACAACTTTTTCTCTAGAGCTCCACTCTCTCTCCCTTGGTCGTATGGATGAGAAATGAAAGGGGGAGACACCTTACTCAATCAAATAGCAAATAATGCTAAGACATGGCCCTAAATGAGTGTGCATGTACCACCAATCACTCCCTCAATCACATGTCCGGCCAAGCCATGCTTTGTTGTCTCATTCCCATTATTTAGGGTGTACAACACATGTAAGAAAAGTCCCAATTGGGTGTAGGAAGTTTCCCCCCGATTATTATTGCTATTTCTGGCAGGTTGGGTCAAAATAGCACTTGAGTTGTCCAGACATTTTTCCCAACTTTGGTTGGCATTTTATTGGGTTTCTATAATTATTATGATGACCCAACTAAATATTTGGTATCCCACTCTCAATATTATGGACCCGATAAATAATTTAATTAATCATCCATTAATTAAATATATCATTCTTTTACACGAAATCATTCGCTAGAAAAATTCAAATACATACTGAATTTCAAATTCAAGTACATCCGGGTGCGGTGTCGCAAGTTCACCCCCCCTTAACGGGAATTTCGTCCCGAAAATTCACAATTGATTATTCAAACAGAAATGCATATTGTTCCTTCATCAAGGCTTCAATTTCCCAAGTTTCCTCTTCAACCCGGTCACTCTTCCAAAGGATTTTAACCATTGGAACTTTCTTGCTCCTTAGCTTCTTTACTTGCCTATCAAGTATTCTTACCGGTTGCACGGCATAGTTCAAGTCTTCCCGTATTTCCACGGGTGGTTTCTCTAATACATGAGATGAATCCGGAATATACCTCTTAAGCATAGACACATGGAATACATTATGTATTTTCTCCAATTCCGGAGTCAACTGTAATCGGTATGCTACGACCCCAATTCTTTCAAGAATCACAAATGGCCCTATGTAGCGTGGGTTAAGTTTCCCTCGGCTCTGAAATCGGATGATTCCTTTCCAAAGTGAAACCTTCAAAAATACCTCATCTCCAACCTTAAACTCTAAGGCTCTTCGGCGCTTATCGACATAGCTCTTTTGTCTATCCTGTGCCGCCTTAAGTCTCTCACGGATCATCTTTATCTTTGATTTGGTGATCTCCACCAATTCCGTGCTCTCGAGTTTGGCCATGCCAACCTCGTCCCAACATAAAGGTGTACGACACCTCCTCCCATATAATGCCTTGTATGGAGGCATGCCTATACTCGCCTGATAACTGTTGTTATAGGCAAACTCCACAAGTGCCAAATGGTTGTCCCAACTCCCTTGGAATTCCAATGCACAAGCTCTTAGCATATCCTCTAATATCTGTATAACCCGCTCGGATTGCCCATCCGTTTGTGGATGAAAAGTTGTACTGAATTTCAACTTTGTCCCCATAGATTCTTGGAACTTCGGCCAAAATCGTGATGTGAATCGCGGATCTCTATCGGATACAATGGTTATCAGAACCCCATGTAGCCTCACGATATCATCCACATACAACTTGGCTAACCTCTCCAGTGCATAGGTGGTGTTGATAGGTAGAAAATGTGAACTCTTCGTAAGCCTATCAACCACAACCCATACGGCATCATAGTTCTTAACCGTCCGTGGCAGACCCACCACGAAATCCATAGTCACGTGTTCCCACTTCCATTCAGGAATGGATAGTGGCTGTAATAACCCCACTGGATGCTGATGTTCTGTCTTAACTTGATGACAAGTAAGACACCTACTGATGTACTCGATTATTTCCCTCTTCATACCAGACCACCAGTAACTTTCTTTCAAATCACGGTACATTTTTGTGCCTCCCGGATGCATGGCATACGCCGATGAATGAGCCTCCTCTAAGATGGACTTTCGGAGCCCATCATCTGACGGTACACACACTCGGTCACGAATGAAATAAGAGACCATCGTCTCTTTCCCTGAAATCCTCAACCGGTCCCGCTAGCATGCGTTCACGGACCTTCATAAGCTCTTCATCAGTTTCTTGACCCTTCTTGATTTCATCAAGTAATGTTGGTCTCACCTCGAATCTAGCTAACAAGGCACCATCGCTAGATACCTCCAATTGGGCTCTCAATTCCCTCAAACTAGTCAACAATGCCCAAGACGAATTCTTTCGGCTCAAGGCATCCGCTACCACGTTGGCTTTACCGGGGTGGTACTCGATAACTAGATGATAGTCTTTTATCAACTCCATACACCGTCTCTGTCTCATGTTTAACTCTTTCTGAGTAAACACGTACTTCAGGCTTTTGTGGTCAGGGTATATATGACATGTCTCCCCGTAGAGATAATGTCTCCAAATCTTCAATGCAAATACCACTGTCCCGAGCTCTAAGTCATGAGTAGGATAATTTATCTCATGCTTCTTCAACTGTCGTGAAGCATAGGCAATCACCCTCCCATTCTGCATCAAGACACATCCAAGCCCTTGGATGCTCGCGTCGTTGTAGACATCGTACCCCATACCCTGTTTGGGTAATGCAAGTACCGATGCCTCGGTCAATCTTTTCTTCAATTCAAGGAATCCCTTCTCACATTGATCATCCCATACAAACTTAGCCCCCTTTCGAGTGAGCTTCGTCAATAGTGATGCCAAAACTGAGAATTTCTCCACAAATTTTCTATAGTATCCTGCCAATCCAAGGAAACTACGTATTTCCTTGACGTTCTTTGGCCTCTCCCATTCGGTAATGGCCTCAATCTTCTTGTTATCTACGGCAATCCCTGATCCCGAAACCACATGCCCGAGAAAGCCAATCTTCCTTAGCCAAAATTCACATTTGGATAGAGTTGCTTCTTCCGTAGTGTCTCAAGAACAAGTATCAAGTGCTCCTCATGCTCTTCTTCACTCTTTGAGTAAATCAAGATGTCATCTATGAACACAATTACAAACCGGTCCAAGTATTTATGAAATAATCGGTTCATCAAGTCCATAAATGCCGTCGGGGCGTTTGTTAGCCCAAACGACATGACTAGGAACTCGAAATGACCATACCTCGTGCGAAAAGCACTCTTCGGTACATCCTCCTCCTTTATCTTCAGTTGATGGTACCCCTACCTCAAGTCGATCTTCGAAAACACCGTTGCTCCTCGGAGCTGATCGAACAAGTCATCAATTCTAGGTAAAGGATACCTATTCTTGATCATGACATTGTTTAGTTGACGATAGTCAATGCACATTCGAAGTGTCCCATCCTTCTTTTTCACGAAAAGGACCGGTGCTCCCCACAGAGAGTGACTCGGCCTTATGAAACCGTTATCCAATAGCTCTTGTAATTGGGTTTTCAACTCATTAAGTTCAGCGGGTGCCATTCTGTATGGCGGTATAGAGATTGGTTTGGTGCCGGGTTCAACCTCGATCACGAACTCAATCTTCCTATTGGGTGGAAGTCCCGGCAAGTCTTTTGGGAAGACAACCGGATACTTGCACACTACTCTCACATCGTTGATGTCTATCTCTTCTTTGGTTTTATCCACCACGTATGCTAGATATGCGTGACATCCCTTTCTCATCATATTCCTCGCTCTCACAACGGATATGATACAACTGTTTGATTTGCCTCTATCTCCCTCAAAGCGTAAAGTCAACCCTTCACCGCTTTCGAGTTCAAGAACCTTCGTGTAGCAATCGACCCTAGCATGATGTTTCTCAAGCCAATCCATTCCTAGGATTGCATCGAACTCGATCATACTTAGCGGTACGAAATCACACGTCAAGGTTTGGCCCTCCACTTCCACCTCACACGATGGATAATGGCTATTTCTTTCGATATCATCCCCTAGATGTGTGGACACCAATAGGGGTTGAGTCATCGGTACAAGCGGTTCATTTAATCCCCCGGCAAACGCCTCACTCACAAATGATCGTTGCGTCCCGGTATCAATAAGGATTCTTGCATCTCTCCCGTTTATCTTTAGTGTTCCTACATTCATAAGCGATGTAAGACACACTACTAAGTATAGACTTGCTTCATTGGTTAAAGAGTGTACCAACTACCGTTCAGATGGTATTCGTTCAACGTCCCATCACAACCCGCTCGCTCCTCACCCTCGAAAACCGACCTTGTGCATTAACAGGGGAAAGCCGGCTACTTTTCACGAAAGCCGACCGGTTTTCGCTCACATTGGAACTTGTCACTACGTAAGCTGACCGGTTTCTACGAAAGCCGGCCGGGTTTCGGCTGCGAGGAAATTGCACATTAATTAATTATGAAAGCCGGCCGGTTCCCACGAAAGCCGGCCGGTTTTCGTCGCCGTCGATTTATTCACAAAATCAATTTCAAAATCCGGCCGGTTTCTACGAAACCCGGTCGGGTTTCAGCAGTGCAGGAATTCCCAGGTCCAAGGAACGCCGGATGGCTTTTACAGAAGCCGACCGGGTCTTGGCGCCGCAGTTTATCCCGGATTATATATTACAAATGCCGCCCGGTTTCTGTGAAAGCCGGCCGGTTTTCATCTGCGAGAAACATTAGGGATTTAATATTTACGAAAGCCGGCCGGTTTCTACAAAAGCCGGCCGACATCGAGCGCCGTAGTATTTTTCTGAATTTAATTTAGACGAAAGCCGGGCGGCTTCCGTCAAAGCCGGGCGGCATTCGCCCAGGGCGAGGATTCTCCTCCCCTTTTTCTCTCCAAACCCGACCAAACCTGTCGAGGTTATAAATTTACCAGTTCAATCCTCCTATTGCATATAATAGATTAAAACGTGAGTTTAAGGAATTACCCGCAACGGAGTCCGGGTTAGCACGTGCGTCCGCCTCCGTCATCGCATAGACCCTAGCTTGGGTCTTGCCTTGGTTCACGGATGGCGCGTTGCTTGTACTTGGCCCGCCATGCCCCGTGCTCCCATGAGGTGCTCCTGTCCGGTTCCTACTTTTCGTAGTCCCGCTACTAGGTCCTGCACCCATGGCTCGCCCAAGTTGTGGGCAATTGCTCCTCAAGTGTCCCGCCTCCCCGCATTGATAGCATCTCGGGGGATCACGACACTTCCCTGCGTGGTTCCTTTTGCAGTTATTGCACCTTACAATGCCCGAGCCTTGCGACCTCGAGCCTTGCCCTCTTGGGCCTTGATTCCCCCGTGATGGTGGTGCGGGTGTCCTAAAAGACCCACTTCCCCCGTGGTTCCCCTTTTTGCTAGAACCCTGAGGGCCGGTGTTCTCCCATTTTCTCATCTTCACCTCCTCGGCATTTTTCAGCTTTCTTTCCTCCCATTCTTTCTCTCCTTTCAGGCCTTGCTCCACCACTTGACTAAACGTCATGTTAGACAATTGTGTTGCCCGCTCACGCACGTCTAAGTCTAAGGCATCCCAAAAGTGATTCACCATCCGGTTCTCATCATAAGCATACTCCGGTATGAACTCCGCGAGCTCTCTGAACTTGTGCTCAAGTTGCCTCACGGTATACTTGTCTCCTTGGGTCAAGTTGGTGTATTCCCTCCTCTTCAAGTTCACCTCGAAGTCGGAGTAGTATTGGTTGAAGAATTCCTGCCGGAAATTCTCCCAAGTGACATTCTCGCCATACTTCCCCTTGACTTCGTCCCACCACGTGGACGCCATCCCTTCTAGCAACCTCGTTGCTACTCTCATCTTCATGTTTGGCGGCAGCTGCATATCAAGAGCCGCCTCATTGAATCTTTTAATCCACTCCGCCGCAACGGAGATATCTCCCGTTCCATCGAACGGCTTGCACCCCAAATCTCTCGCTTCTTTGAGGTACATTGAGATCCTTATTATTGGGACCTCGGCACCCCGATCTACTCGGGACTCTACATGTCCCCTAGAACCCACATGGCTCCCTCTTCTTGAAGCCCCTCCCAAAGCATGTCTTGTGCGGCGCCTTTGGCGATCCTGTTGATATTGACGGAGTAGTTCCTCCATCCTATCTAGAGCATCATCATCGTCTCTCTCCTCATCATTGTCATCATCATATTCCCCATCATATGGGGTCTCAACCGGCTCAGTTTCTGGTTGATACGTTGAATCCTCCTCGGACTCATAAGACTCATTCACTGTTTCAACATGACCGTCGCTCACGGTCTGATCTTGGCCCCCTCGGCCCTGTCCCCTGGACACTCTAGAAGCCCCGCTACTGCCTTGCACAGACCCTCCCGATGCTCGGCCAGTCGGGTTCCTTCTAGTTACTTTCCCGGTACGTTCCATTTCTGAAAGAAATTGAGAATGAGTCATTAGACTCGTATCAAATGTCAATTGACGGATGGGAACTTAAAGACATCTTTTGGCGCAAATCACCGTCATACCAATTGTTAAGGGTACCATCTTAACAATTAGAGACATTGCAACTCAAGTACCAAAAGTTCTATAAGTACAAAACTTCTTATGCTCATGGTTTTCAATTTCATTTTCAAAAAGAATTTTGAAGCTTCATTATGATGTTTGCGGACTAAGGCTCTGATACCAATTAAATTGTCACGCCCCGGACCTACCCGGACACGTCAACAACCTGCCGTACAGTACGAATAGTCAACCGCAGTTTAACACATCCATACTATACAAGGCGTCTGGAATATCATTCACACATCGTACATCCATAAACAAACATAATGTAAAAACGTTCATTAAAGCAGCGGAAACCATATTGCAAGTGTTCAAGCCACACTTGGCATAATTAGGCATGCAAGCCCCCAAAATAATTATTCAGAAAATAATATCCATGAGCACTATTATAATTGTTTTGAAACAAAAACGGAGGAAGCACGAACCACGTCTTCTCTCCTAGAATCTTCCCGAAGCCACGGGCAATGGTAGCAAGCTCAGCTCCTACCTGAAACTGTGAGGTGGCCTCCCCCGTGAAGGGGAGGTCAGTACTTGGAAGCATTTGACAAATACAATGACAACTATATTAAGTATAATCAATGTTTCAATTTCAAAGACCCTCAATCTAGGGTGATATTATATTATAGGCCATAACCCTCGGTTACCCCTTTATAAAATAATGTACTTACTTTATATAAAGTCAAGTAGTCGGCTCGTGGGCACATATTCATTTAGAATTCATCATTTTAATTCCCTCGAGTCCCGATTGTATAGCAAGGGCTCGACCCGACTACATTTCTATACAACCCTTCAACTCAATTTAACACATTAAAGTTGTATGGCAAGGGCTCGGCCCAACTACGTTTCAATACTAACCACAACTTCGTGGCCAGGGCTCGGCCCAACTACGTTTCCACGAAGATCACAAATACACGGCAAGGGCTCGACCTAACTACGTTTCCATGCCAATCACATTACATGGCAAGGGCTCGGCCCAACTACATTTCCATGCAATCCTAGAGTCCGACTCTAACTCATTTTCATAGTCCAATTCTCAAGCAAATCCTATGCCTAGAATCAATCCACTTGGGTAGCCTTTAGGCTTACCCCTAACACACCTTAGTGTCCATACAATTCAAACTTAAAGTATCTCTTAAGACTACTTAAGGAAAATCTATTCACAATCCTATCCCTTAGGATTAATTCCATTATATTATTCTCCCGACTAGTATTTTAATACTAGTAGGTTAGTCTTAGAACATATCAAGTTCTTAATTCAAATTGACATTTCTTTTCAATTGATTTTCCAATCCAAATATAATTTGATCCCAATATCAAAATTATCACTTTTATCCATTCATGAATTTCATACATGAAGTAAAAGTATATTTTATCACAATATTTACATAGTTAATTCCATTATCATGCCATTCCTTTCATGTCACATAATCATACACAATTTATTCTAAATTTGTATATCATGCTTCATTTACTCATATCAATAGTATTTTCATTAAGCATTATTACTCATTAATAACCCATGAAAATCACTTTTAATACCTTAGGTAATTTTATGAAATTAAGTCACTAATTATAAGCAATATAGTCAGCCATCCTCACCTTGTGATGTGATACAATAGTTGCCTTTGTTAATCCCCGTTCTAGGCCGATTGAAAGTGATATTTCTGGACAGCAGCCAGAAGCCGGGTGGCTTTCACAAAAGTCGAGCGGCTTTCGTAGTCTGCAACTACGAGCAACTCCTTTGGAGTGGCGGTTTCCGGCGATTTCGACTCCTATCAATTCAACAACTCTTCTAAGTTACTTGCTACTACTTAATAACAATATTCTACACTTTTAAACGTGTAGAATCTCATTTTTAATCCACCATATGATTTCTTAAAAATCATACCAAAAATAATACTAGCTAAAGAAATGGTTGAGTTCTTACCTTTCTTCTAGCTAGTTTCTTCTTGGATTTCCTTCCCTTTAGCCTCCTCAAGCTTCTTGTTTGTGACAGCTTTTTCTCTAGAGCTCCACTCTCTCTCCCTTGGTCGTATGGATGAGAAATGAAAGGGGGAGGCACCTTACTCAATCAAATAGCAAATAATGCTAAGACATGGCCCTAAATGAGTGTGCATATACCTCCAATCACTCCCTCAATCACATGTCCGGCCAAGTCATGCTTTGTTGTCTCATTCCCATTATTTAGGGTGTACAACACATGTAGGAAAAGTCCCAATTGGGTGTAGGAAGTTTCCCCCGATTATTATTGCTATTTCTGGCAGGTTGGGTCAAAATAGCACTTGAGTTGTCCAGACATTTTTCCCAACTTTGGTTGGCATTTTATTGAGCTTCTATAATTATTATGATGACCCAACTAAATATTTGGTATCCCACTCTCAATATTATGGACCCGATAAATAATTTAATTAATCATCCATTAATTAAATATATCATTCTTTTACATGAAATCATTCTCTAGAAAAATTCAAATACATACGTAATTTCAAATTCAAGTACATCCGGGTGCGGTGTCACAAGGTACTTCCTGCTTATTACATAGATGCTCTTAACCGTCAAATTCCCAATCCCGAATTTTCAACTTGGTTGAGAATTGATCAAACAATCCGTTCATGGTTATTTGCAACCCTATCTAGGGATGTACTTATCGATGTGCGTGATTTAAAACATTCTTGTGAAATTTGGGAACGGTTAGAGTCTCGCTTTATGTCTGCCAGTTTAGCCAGGACTATGGAATTAAAGCGTTTTTTAATCAAATAAAAAAGAAACCTGATCACTCAATGGACAACTATTTGAGAGAAATTAAAATATTAGTTGATGATCTTGCCACAATCAATTGCCCTATGCCACCTCGAGAAGTTTTAAAGACTACTATTATGGGACTGGGACCTGAGTATGAATCTTTATTTAGTACTGTGTCCTTGTTTCCTCAAAATTTCCCGTTTGAAACTCTACGTAATCATCTTCTTGAGCTAGAGCAGCGGGTTATTTACCTACGCTCCCAGGAGTCCCCATCTTTCCATCAGGCTTTCAGCGCGACTGTTTCATCATGTGCTCAACCTTCGGCCCCGCAACATTCCAGTTCATCTTACCCGGTCGGGCATCAGCGCCAGTCCTGTAACACCCCTAAATTTCTCACCCAAAACAATGATATATTTAAAAGAAATACTCTATTAATTCATAAAAGAGTTGAAGAAATACAGCGGAAGTATAAAATAGGGAAATGAGTGTTACCGCCACATTCGGTCATCTCTTAACCGAATGCACAGGCAACTCAAAGTAAAACAATAAAAACTAAGGTAATAATAAGTAAATGTTTATTTCAGACTAGATTTAACTAAGGCATCTTCTAATTCGCACTCAAGCTCGAGCAATCCATCAATCCACATAGGCATCCAACTCATCACCTGATAAAATTTAAGGGAGAAGAGAGAGACAAGAGAAATAACAAAAATTAGCTTTAGAGCTAAGTAAGTACTACCCAACCCCGTAAAATAATCAAGTTTGACAAAAATAGATTTTTATATAATATCATATAAAAATGACGCACTCCACCAAAATACTTTTCTCTTTGATTTTTCTAAAATTTCTTCTTTACTAAAATCCTCAATTTCTCTTCGAAAATCTCTTCTCTTTAAACTTCTTAAGAAAATCACTTCTTCTCTAACTTCCTAGTAATTTAGAAGGGCGGTGCGCAACCTTTCGACTGAGCCCGGTGGACCGTGGTTACGGACGGCCACCCCGAACAAGTGCCGGTACCACAACTGCTCTTGCGAAAACGAAACGACTACCTTAAGTGTGCACACCCCCTAAAAGGGATTCCAAGCCCTCCGAGTAGTAAGTCATCCCGAGTGATCGGAACCCAACCACCCCAATTCTAAAATTCTTGAATGATTAGGGACTACTACTATAACTTCTTCTTAAAAGGGATCATAGATCCAAATCTTACTTAAAAGGGATCATAGATCCAAATCTTACTTAAAAGGGATCATAGATCCAAATCTTACTTAAAAGGGATCATAGATCCAAATCTTACTTGAAACTTAAACTGTACTTCTTAGTAGTAGTAGCTCTAATCACCCTCCACATTAATCCGGATGTGGAAAAACCGACACCTCGGATTACTCCCGAGATGCCCACTTCTTATGAAAATGTAAATTTTATCTTTGCTTAACAATACTTCAAAAATACTTCTTAATTTCTCTAAAAAGTCTCGAAGGTATTTAAAAATATTTAATACCCCAAAAGTACTTGATTTATACTTCTTAACTACCATATATATAATATCTCCTCAAAATTTCATACACAAAATTCACAATTCACACTTAATCACATAATGCATAATAAGCATATAATACGAGGAAACAATTTTGGATTGACAGAGAAACTTACCTTAAGTCCTGATGCTCCTAGTTATCCTCCTCTAATCCGGTCTCTAGATAATCACCTTTTTAATTAAATATGATAAATTAGTCACTTATCCTATTTGTAATTACTTTACCCGATTTTCTCCTTTTATTTTATTATTCACATTAACTTTGGTTAATCACTTTTTATTAATCAAATTACCTTATTAATTCAGCCATTAATTACAATATTTGAATTCTAATATTAAATAAAATATCCGAATATAATTAACTACAACATTCAATTTTTATTCAATAATCACCATTAATTTACTCTACTCATAAATTATTATCTAATTACTTTATTTATATTAACCCATTAATTTATGAATTCAAATATTTTAAATATTTATATGAAGTCCGAATATCTCATAGTTAATCATAAAATTTATTAATTGAGTTAGTCCACTAATTACATAACTAAGTTATTTATTAAGTCTACATATAGTCAATTATTTATGCTAGCTAACCCATCCTTATTTTATTTTCCTTATTTTATTCCAACATCATTTTTAGTCCAGAATATTATTTTTCAATCTCAGTGATTTATTTATTTCACCATTAATATTAATATTTCTTTATTTAATTACTTAACTAGTTTTATATGGCCTAATTTAAATAAATAGACTAAGAATCGACTTTATAAATTAATAACCATCTATAACTATAATTTGGGTCTATATTTGACCTAGGTTGTCCAGATATCTATTTTATAATTATTTCCATAATTATTCATTTAATTTCATATATCTATTAACCGGTTCAATTACAATTAAATATACTAAATCTTAATATTTATTAATTATGAATGGTCCATAAGGTCCTAGTTAGTCATATATTTATCCTAGTTTACTCCAATATTTATTTCATAATTATTTTCGTCAATTAGTTAATTATTTTCTAAATGTGTACAAATTGGCCCAATTACAATTAAATCAATTAAAAATAGCTAAAAATATTATTTTTCATTTATGGTTGGTCCGAATATGTATATTTATACTAGGTATTTAATTTATATTTTTCCAGATTTTATTTATTTGATTTACTATTTTATTTTTAATTTTTATTAAAACTAGGCCGAACTGGCCCATTAAACCGACCCGGCCCAAGAGTTCTGACCCAGAACTGGGTATCTTCTCCAGGTCGTGATTCCGGCGACTTCGCCGGAAACTAGAAAACTCCGGCGAGCTATAACTTGACTTACAGATAATGGATTTTGACGATTCAAGTTGCAAAATGATCCTTGCGGCGAGGCGAAGCTCCTCCACCCCTGTCTACGGCAAAATATCTTCTTTTTATAAAGACCCGCTTCCACAACTTGCAACTCCGGCGAGCGATATCTCTCTCGTTTCACGACCGTTTTCTACGATTCTTTCACCGTTGAATTCCTCTCTCGAAGGGGAAGGTTTCTAGAGTTTTTTCAAGGATTGGTTCTAGCTAAACCGAATTGTCGAATATATATATATATATATATATATATATATATATATATATATATATATATATATATATATATATGCATATATGTATGTATTGATCGCATGTTTGAATGAATAAAATCGCAGGTTTGGTCTGCTATTTATAGGGAAAGATGAGGGTTTTAGGCTGTGTTAGAGTTAGAGTTAGAGTTAAATTAAAACAGCTTCACCCGACTTAGGTTGCGTTGGTTTGCCGGCCAAGAGAAGAAAATATGTCGGGAGTGTTATGACTTCTTGATAGTTTAGAACTTTGATGTAGGCTTTTATGGGTTCAGATAAGTGGTATTGTAGTCTGCATAGAGTTTGTGTGGAGCTGAAGTTTATATTACGTATAGTAGGTATGTAGTTTAGTTTAATTATGTATGTTGTATTATTACGTATAACGTATGTAAGTGTATATATATTTTACGTATTAGGAGTATTTTAATTATTCAGTTTGTACTTTGTACCTTATACAACTTAAAATAGTTAATTTTATACTAAAATGTTACTTTTATTATCGGACCATTTTTATCAGACTAAAAATGTCACAAATGTTAATTTTCTGTCTGGTTCACTTGTTTAATAAAATGTTGTTCCTATTACCGAAATATTTTAATCTGACTAAAACATCATAATTTTGAAATTTTTATCTGATTGGCACGTTACCACTGTTGAATTTTTGTCTGACTCAATTAATTATAAAAATGTTATTTTCGTAATATTTTATCTCACTAATAAAAATTATTTTTATTTTTATTTAAATTTTTGAAGTGTCACAAGTCTGACAATCAGCAGCGCGGACGAGATCGCGGTCGCGGGCGAGGCCGCGGCGGCAGGGGGCGAGGTCGCGGACAACAGCAGGTGGTGTACTGGTATCCTCAGGGGCAGTCAGCTTATTTACCCGGAGGGGGTGGTCAGTCGGGTTCCCATGCAGGGTGTGTGACATCTACGGGTATTGTTATTTGTAATTCTGCTATGTCACATTTAAATATTAATGCATTACCTGTTTGTGTTACTAATGATAGTTCTGCAGGCTTGCCATCAGACGGGGGTATTCTTGGGTCTGTTCCCCATCCTGTTGTCTGTCAAATTTGCTTTTCTGCAGGTCATTCCTCTGTCACTTGTCCTTCTCGTTTCACACAACCGTCCGCTCCTGCTCTGTTGACTACTCCTGGTGAAGCTAATCATGCGTTATGGTATTCTGATTCGGGAGCCTCTGCTCATATGACTGCATCTGAAGGTATTTTAATTAATAAATCTCCCTACACCGGCAATAATTCTGTTAGTGTTGCTAATGGTGTCCATCTTCCCATAAGTCATGTTGGTGATGTTGCATTACCTACTTCTGGTCGTCCTCTCACTTTAAAATCTGTTTATCATGTGCCTCAGTTAAAATATAATTTAATTTCAATTCAAAGGTTCTGCGCTGATAATAACTGTACTGTAGTGTTTGATAAAAATTCTTTTTTGATTAAGGACAAAGCATCGGGGGCAGTACTTCTGCGAGCTACCAGTAGTGGGCCACTTTATCCTATCCGTCTGCCGTCATCCTCACCATTAGTATTTTCTTCCGTTTTAGCTTCTGGCCCTGTGTGGCATTGTAGATTAGGTCATTGTGGTGATAGCATCTTACATTTTCTTAAGAGAAAACAATTTTTATGTAGTCATTCTCCTTTTACTCATGAATGTGTGGCTTGTCGTTTAGGAAAATCACAATGTTTGTCTTTTGTGGATGCTAGTCATAATTCTATTTTTCCTCTTCAAATTATTCATTCCGATGTATGGCAATCTCCTGTATTTTCAAATTTGGGATTCGACTATTACGTGTGTTTCATTGATGATTTTTCTCGTTATACTTGGATTTACCCTATGCACCACAAAAGTGAGGTTTTTATGCACTTTAAAAACTTTAAGGCATTGGTTGAAAATCTTTTTAATCATAAAATTAAAATTTTTCAAAGTGACGGAGGGGGTGAACTTGTTAATCATAATATGCAGTAATTTTTCTTGGCTAACGAATATATTTTCGAAAATCATGTCCTGACACACCCCAACAAAATGGGGTTGCTGAGCGCAAGCACCGTCATCTACTTGAGTTAACTCGGACTATGCTTCTTGAAGCCTCTGTTCTGAGTAAATTTTGGGTAGATGCCATTTTTACTGCTGCATATATTATTAATAGATTACCATCTCCTACCTTAAATGGCTTATCATCGTACCAAAAATTGTTTAATCGTGTTCCGGACTACTCATTTATGCGAGTATTCGGTTCGGCTTGTTACCCTAATTTTTCGGCCACATCTGCTAATAAATTATCACCTCGTTCTGTTCAGCGTGTCTTTTTGGCTATGCATCCGGTTATAAGGGCTATCGTTGTTTTGATCCTACTACAGGTCGCATCTATGTGAGTCGTCATGTTAGGTTCCATGAGGACACATATCGCTTTAAAACACTTCCAAACCTCGGTCCTCCCTCCCTTAGTTCTACTACACCTGCTCCAATGCACCTCACAGATATTACCTTAGACCCTCCTACCCAATCCACCATCGTTCCCCAACCCCACTTCCCTGTCTCGACCGCATCTTCCCCTCGGCTAGACCACCAAACCAGCCCTCCTCAGTCCTTCACCTGCCCAGCCTCACCATCAGTAACACCGTCCTCCTCCAGTCAGCAAACTTTCACCTCCACGCCCGCTGATAATCTTCCGACCAGTCCGACAAGTCCGACGGCGTTCCGTCTTCCTCCCCTTCGAGTGTCCCCACTACGGCCGTGAATCACCACCCGATGCAAACCAGAGCAAAGTCAGGAATTTTTAAACCCAAAGCAATTTTTAATTTAAATACAGTTATTACTCCTGCAGATCCTACCTGTTTTACTGAGGCTAGTAAACATTTAAAATCGCATGAGGCAATGGCTGATGAATTTAATGCACTTATTAACAATAATACTTGGGAATTGGTGTCCTTTAACAGCACCAAGAATATTGTTGGGTGCAAGTGGATTTATAAAACTAAATATCACTCTGATGGGTCATTAGAGCGCCATAAAGCGCAATTAGTAGCACAAGGTTTTAATCAGCAGGCAGGTATTGATTTCTCTGAACCTTTTAGTCCAGTTGTAAAACCCACCACTGTTTGTATTGTACTTACTCTTTCTATTTCTTTTGGGTGGGTTATACGGCAACTTGATGTTAAAAATGTCTTCTTACATGGTCATCTGACAGAAGAAGTTTATATGTGTCAGCCCCGTGGTTTTATTCACCCTCAATTTCCTAATCATATATGTCGTTTGCGCAAGGTCATGTATGGCCTTAAGCAAGCTCCACGGGCCTGGTTTCATAGATTCAGTAGCTTCCTTCTGCAACATCATTTTTCCTGTAGTAAATCTGACAATTCTTTGTTCATTTACCGCCAGAATAATACTATTATTTATCTATTATTATATGTGGATGATATTATTATTACTGGCAATTCTGAGTAATGCAGTTACCCAATTTTGCTATGAAAGACTTGAGTAATCTCCATTATTTTCTGGGTGTTGAGGCTATTCGTTCACCTAAAGGTATGTTTCTCTCTCAACATAAATATGTTACTGATCTTCTAGCCCGTTTTCATCTCCATACCGTAAAGCCTGTTCGCACCCCGTTAGCTTCCCGTACCACTCTGTCTCTTTCTGATGGTGAGTTACTGTCTGATTCTACTGAGTATCGCATCATGGTTGGTGCATTACAATATTTAACTTTGACACGACCGGATATTACCTATGCAGTACACTTAGTGTCTCAGTTCATGCATGCACCTCGTACCACTCATCTTTTTGCAGTCAAAAGAACTTTCAGGTACTTGCAGGGCACACGAGATCATGGCCTATGGCTTCAGCAGTCTAATCGGCCAACCTGTGTAGTTGCTTACTCCGATGCTGATTGGGCAGGTTGTCCTGATAGTTCTTGGTCCACCACAGGCTTTGCTGTCTTCTTGGGTCCGAATTTGATTTCTTGGAAGACTAAGAAGCAGCCTACCGTGTCGAAGTCCTCCACAGAAGCAGAATATCGTGCCATTGCTTACACAGTACATGACACACTGCATATCCGATCGGTCTTGTTCGAGCTTGGTTGGCCAATCACGAAGCCGGTACATTTATTGTGTGATAATATCTTTGCTTCTTATTTAACTGCAAATCCTGTTCAGCATGCCCACAGTAAACATATCCAGATTGACTATCATTTTGTTCGGGAACGGGTTGCTCACGGAGATATGATTGTTAAGCACGTTTCTACTCATCTACAGTTGGTAGATATTTTTACTAAAAGTCTTTCTAGTCAACATTTTCATTTTTTAAAAGACAACATGCGCGTTGTATCCCCCGCACAGCTTGAGGGGGTGTAATAGAATTATTAGAGACTTAGTATAGTACTTTACATTAAACTCTCTTTAATATAAATATATCTGCCAGAGCTCCTTATGGAGTAACCTTTTCCATTATTCTCACATAAAAATCATATACAAAATTTTAAAACTTGAAAACAAACAAACCTAGGTCGAACCGATGAAAGGTCTACTCCAAGCTCCAACCTTGTTAGAGAATAGAGATTTATGTCCAATCATAAATAAAAAGTCTCATCTATAACATTTTAAATTAGTAGGTTCTATTTTTAAAATGTTGTGTTTTTTGTCCTATTTGGGTAGAACTCTCTTGAGTTTTACCCACTTTTTCCTTGGGTTGGACAAAACTATGATTTTGAGATGCCAAAGTTGAGGGCGAATATTTGTGAGGATTGTTCTTTTTTTCTTTTATACATTTATCTTCTTTATCGTTCTTATGATCTTTATTCTTTTCATATATATATATATATATATATATATATATATATATATATATATATATATATATATATATATATATATATATAGAATAAAGATCAAATGAGAACAATGCTTAACGTGAGAACGTGAAAACACCACATTTACTCCAACGTGTTGCACAACGAAGCTTGTATATTGCACATTTTCACATTTTCACAATATTTACCAAAATGTCACCGTGTTATTTAATATAAGCTTAATTCGAGCAAATTGAAAATGTGCAATCGAATAGCTCCATTGTGCACTACGTTGATTTAAATGTGACCGTTCTCACGTTCTCACGTTAAGCATTGTTCTCACTAGAACCGCACCCTATATATATATATATATATTCTCTTTATCTTTTTTTATATTATCATTTTATATTTATCTTATATTTATTTTATCTTTATTTAGTCTTATTTTTTTTCTTTCCTTTTTGGCCGATATCATGTATGAATTCATGTTAGTCGACGTTAATTTCACATATATATATTAAATTAAATAATTTTTCTTGTCTTTTCAAATGACACCGTACCAATATTGCATATGTATTTTTTAAATAAAATTATGGCATGACTATATTAATAGTTACTCCCTCCGTCCAGTTAAGATTGACTCATCTTTCTCTTGTGAGGTGTCCTAATAAGACTGTCCATATCAAATTTGGTAAATTTTTTGTTATTCTTAATAATTGTTACTTTATTTTGACTTTATCAATTCAATATCAACCACATACACCTACTTTTATTAATAATCGTACACCCTTCTCACGTCTCAGTGTTAATGGGACAGAGGTAATACTAGATTGTACGAAGTAATTGATTGTCGAGCAAACAAATTGATAGATTAAATATCTAGAGAGAAGGGAGAGCTAGAGAGATAAAGTGATATATATAATGAATTTCCAACCCTTTACATGGCTCCCTTAGGGAGTATTTATAGGAGAAAAGTGGGCTGGGCTTCCAGGCTTGGGCCTGGCAGGCCCAGTTACAATAAAAGACCAATTAATAAATGGCTAATAAATGATGTTTAATCTATTCTAATGGGTACAAATGAATAAATAGAGTGTACAATGAAATAAATGCTATCTACTGAACGTACGTGGGCCGCTGTCCGGGCCCAATAGTCGTGAGACCCGGGGGTCTGAGCCTATATACTCTATCAGGAGTCCCCCACTCCCTGAGTCGAGGGTACTCAAGGCGAAAGGGAGTAGAACTGTGTGCTAATCTGTCGTCGTCTGGTGAGTAAGCTTTGTGAATTTTTTTTATTTCTTCTTCTTTGGTTAACGGAGGCGCTAAGTCCCCCGCTCTTCCAGTCCCTCACTCCTTGAGACACGTGTAATGAGGTGAAAAGGAGTAGAGTAATGCATGTCTTCAACAGGGGGCCGAGGGTCGACACCTTTTGATCCACAATGGGGAGATGCCTCGTTAAAAACCTCATTAGGAAAAACCCATTGGGAAAATATCCTAATGAGGGAAAAAGAGTACACCGGATGCCCCCAAAATGAAGCAAAAGGGGCGAGCCCTTCGGCCTAGGTGTGGAGCTGCACTGGTGTCCGTCTGTTGAGGGATGGCCAAGATTAGCCTAGCCTCTACATGTGAGTAGCTCGGCATGATAAGTAACCTCAGCCATCAAATAAAGATGACTAAGAGATATGTTGAGTGGCCTTCCATAATGTGATGTCCAGGTCATCAAATAAAGATGACTAACATATGTATGACCATGGGGCCTGTATGAGATCCACGTCATCAAATAAAGATGATGGGTCGATATATGGCCGATGGGCCTATATGCGAACTCCACGCCATCAAATAAAGACGACGAGGCGATGTATGGCCGAGGGGCCTGTATGAGAGCTCCACGTCATCAAATAAAGATGACGGAGCTATGTATGGCTGATGAGTCCGTAAATGAGCTTCACGTCATTAAATAAAGATGATGAAGTGATACATGGCCGATGGGCCCGTAAATGAGCTTCACGTCATCAAATAAAGATGACAAAGCGATATATGGCCGATGAGCCTGTAAATGAACTTCGCGTCATCAAATAAAGATGACGGAGCGATATGTGGCCGATGGGCCCGTAAATGAGCTTCGCGTCATCAAATAAAGATGACAGAGCGATATGTGGCCGATGGGCCTGTAAATGGGCTTCGCGTCATCAAATAAAGATGACAGAGCGATATGTGGCCGATGGGCCTGTAAATGAGCTCCACATCATCAAATAAAGATGACAGAGCGATATGTGGCCGATGGGCCTGTAAATGAGCTTCATGTCATCAAATAAAGATGACAGAACGATATGTGGCCAATTGGGCCTGTGGCTGAACTCTGGGCTCCTTTAGCCTTTCTACCAGAGACCGCAAGATGTTCGCTATATCTGAATATGAGGACGAGGCGGTGTACGCCTCTCTGAATATGAGGACGACGACGCTGAGGAGCCGGTCTGAATATGAGGACGATGCGATGATAAGCCGTTCGTCATATAGGGGCGACGGTCACCAATCCGGGAAAGGAGTAACGAGCCCGGTCACCATAACAAGACTTCGGCGCTGGTAGCCGGTCTTGAGGTAGATAATGACACCGAGGCTGAGAGGCTAATCGTGATGTGCGGACGACGATGCTGAGAAGGCGATCCGATAATATGATGATGGGGCAATGATGAGCCGACCGTCATATAACGGCGACAGTAACCATCCAGGAAGGGATGGCGAGCCCGATCGCTAGCTCAAGACTCTCGACTCTGAGGAAGCCGGTCTTGAGATAGATAATCACGCCGAGGCCGAGGGGCCGGTCGTGATGTGCAGATGGTGATGATGAAGAGTCGGTCCGATAATATGATGACAAGGCGATGATGAGCTGATCATCATATAAAGGCGACAGTCACCATCCAGGTAGGGATGGTGAGCCCGATCGCTAAATCAAGCCTCATGGCTCTGAGGAAGCCGGTCTTGGGATAGATAATCACGCCGAGGCCGAGGGGCTGGTCGTGATGTGAGGAAGACGACGATGAGGAGGTGGTCCTATAATATGATAACATGGCGATGATGAGGCGACCGTCATATAGTGGTGATGGTCACCATCTAGGAAGGGACGACGAGCCCGATCGCTAGCTCAAGACTCTCGGCGCTGAGGAAGCTGATCTTAAGATAGATAATCACGCTGAGGGGCCGATCGTGATGTGCGGATGGCGATGCTGAGAAGCCGATCCGATAATATGATGACGAGGCGATGATGAGCCGATCATCATATAAAGGCGATGGTCACCATCCAGGAAGGGAATGGCGAGCCCAGTCGCTAGATAAAGACTTCGGCGCTGGGGCTGGGAGCCAGTCTCAAGACTCCGTCATATAGAGACGATGATCACCATCCAGGAAGGGATGGCAAGCCCAATCGCTATAACAAGACTTCGGCGCTGGGAGCCGGTCTTGAGATAAATAATCACATCGAGGCCGAGAGGCCGATCGTGATGTGCGGACGACGATGATGAGTAGCCGGTCCGATAATATGATCACGGGGCGATGATGAGTCCGCCGTCATATAGGTGCGATGGTGCCCATCTTGGAAGGGATGGAGAGCCCGATCGCTAGCTCAAAACTCTCGGCGCTGAGGAAGCCGGTCTTGAGATAGAGCATCACGCCATAGCTGAGGGGCTGGTCGTGATGCGAGGACGGCGGTGATGATGAGGAGCCGGTCCGATAATATGATGACGTGGCGATGATGAGCCGGCCGTCATATAGGGGCGATGGTCCCCATCCTGGAAGGGATGGAGAGCCCGATCGCTAGTTCAAGACTCTCGGCGCTGAGGAAGCCGGTCTTGAGATAGAGCATCACGCCATAGCCAAGAGGCTGGTCGTAATGCGAGGACGACGGCGATGAGGAGCCAGTCCTATAAAATGATGATGGGGCGATGATGAGCCGACCGTCATATAGTGGTGATGGTCACCATCCAAGAAGGGATGACGAGCCCGATCGCTAGCTCAAGACTCTCGACATTGAGAAAGTCGGTCTTAAGATAGAGCGTCACGCCATAGCTGAGGGGCTGGTCGTGATGCGAGGACGTCAGCACTGGGAGGCCGATCCAAAACATTACCCTGCCATAAGGTTATGTGTTTCCAATGCCAATAAAAAGTAAGCCAACCAATAGTATTTAACATCCAAAAATCTGCCAAATAAAATGCATCACATGCCGAAATATCACAAGTAAGTCCATGCAGCGGTCCTTATCCATAAAGTGAGAGGATGGGGCCGGTCTTCAGAGTATGATGATCACGTTGAGACCGAGGGGTCTGCCGTGTCGATATAAAAGATCACGTTGAGACCGAGGGGTCTGCCGCGATGTGAGGATGACGGCGATGATGAGCCGTTCCAATAAATGATGACGAGGCGATTGTCATATAAAGCGACAGTCACAATCCAGGAAGGGATGGTGAGCCCGATCGCTAGCTCAAGACTCTCGACGCTGAGGAAGCCGGTCTTGAGATTGGTAATCACACCGAGGCTGAGGGGCCGGTCGTGATGTGAGGATGACGGCGATGAGGAGCCGGTCCTATAATATGATGACGTGGCGATGATGAGGCGACCGTCATATAAAGGTGATGGTCACCATCTAGGAAGGTACGACGAGCCCGATCGCTAGCTCAAGACTCTCGGCACTGAGGAAGCCGGTCTTGAGATAGATAATCACGTCGAGGCCGAGGGGCCGGTCGTGATGTGATGAAAGGCAAGGCGTTGACGCCGGACTGAACATGAAGGGCGGTGGAGTTGGTCCGATGATGGACTAGGTTTGGACGCTCGTCTGAAGATGAGGGACGGTGCTGGACGCTCGTCTGAAGATGAGGGACGGCGGTGGGCGCTCGTCTGAAGATGAGGGATGGTGCTGGGCGCTCGTCTTAAGACGAGGGACGACACTAAGCGCTCGTCTGAAGATGAGGGACGGCGCTGAGCGCTCGTCTGAAGATGAGGGAAGGCGCTGGGCGCTCATCTGATCCGCATGTATGGTCTTGTTTCGTCCATAATGCATAGTATTTGCCTGATATGTACTTAGCCAAATATGTGACTTGATTTGTGGGGATTTTATTTTTATCGCTCGAGGCCGGCAAGTGCGTGGTCCTCGGCTTCCCTCTTTTGATTTGTGGGGATTTCGCTTGAGGCCGGCGAGTGCTCGATCCTCGATGCCCCTCTTTTGATTTGTGGGGATTTTGCTCGAGGCCGAGGAGTGCACGGTCCTCGACTGTCCCTCTTTTTTGACTTCCTCTTTACTTCTTTAAGCGAGGAGTGGGATCCTTCTTTCAGGCTTCGGCCGAGGGGGTTGCTATTCCCTTGGCCGGTAGGGAGTCCAGGAGGGTAGTCAGTAATCTGGCGCTGGCTCGTCCCTTGATCTTGGGGGGGTCCCGTCGTCTATTTACGACGCGGGCTCAGGCTTTTGATCGGTTGCCGATGGCTGCCGTTTCCCAACCCCAAGTTTGGGGATTTTTGTCATCTCGGCCATGCTTTGAGGCCTGTCGTCCTGCGATTTAGCGCGAGGACGACACAATGAGCTTCCCATTTCAAGACGTGGGCTGTTTGCGGGCCCCTCGTCATTGGACACCGTCGGCCATGCCTGAGCGTTTTGCTCTAAGGGGCTGAGACGATGTGTTGTGTTGTGTGACATCCTTTACTTAAATTTACAAAATAAGAGGAACATAATAGGTGCGTTATTCATGGCAACGGCTGTTGGGCGACGCGATTAGCGTCTCAGAGAATGAGGTGTATCATTTACCGCTTTTAGGCATAATGCCATATGCGGCCGATAGCGGCTCTCATTTTTAGATGCCCGAGTCACCAAATAAAGGTGACTAGGGTAGGTCGATGGACCTAAATACAATCTGAATCATCAAATAAAGACGTTCGGTAGACTAGAGCTCAGATTCACCACTCTGGGGATTTTATCCGGCTAGAAGGTAATGACAATTATAACAGTATTAAAACTATTTGGCTCCATATTTAATGTATAAGTAGGAGAAAAATTTGTGGCACTTAGCTTATATTTGGGCTAAAGCCTATGTTCTTTAGAGTTCTTTAGAATTCCAGCCTGCTCGAAAGATAATGTGGAAATTACTTGAGCAGTCGACTTTTAGGTGTGACATATCCTTTATAGCCCAACTATTTTAACTTTTCGATTTTCAGTTTTGATTTTTTATTTCATCTTTAGACCATTTTGCCAACCTCTCTTCGTAACCGTACTAGAGTTATATGTGGAGAGAGAACGCCATATTTTCTATCAGCCATCCAACTTTCTTCTGAGGGATCGACTTCCAACTCTCTTGTGAGGGAAGGGATCCTCTGGTCGTTATTAAACACCGGAGTTGTGTTCGGATTCTTTGTTCCAGCACCATCGGGTAGCCAGGCGATCGATTTTGTGGTCTCCAGGATTGGAACAGAGATTACTGTAGATCGATTTCGTTGAATTAACCGTCCACATGTCCAGACCTGCTGCCACTCACACCTGTCTGTGTTCTACACTTCGCCGGAAATCTCGAATCGGCTGATTCACCGGAAAGCTCTGAGTCCCGCCCTGCGCGGCTGCGCCATCCAGCCTCTCCCTGCCTGCTGACTGAATCGTGGTCTTCTCAATTTCTGGTATGTATTTTACTTTTAGCTTTATTTATGCTGTATTTTATTTAGTTCAGCTTTATGCCTTTATATCTGGAATATGAGAGTTTGTTGTTGATATATGTGGATTCAGAAAGATTGCTCCCTAGATTTTTGGAATTTAATTGTTGTGAACTTCCAAGCTGTTGTGAATTGAAGGGCAGAAATTGCAATTTTAGATGGAAACTTTATCTCACAAGTATTACCTTTCTCTGAAGGATTAGTAGACAGTAGAAATACTGGGGAGGAGATATTAAGCATTCTGAAAGTCATAAAAATGAGGAAATCCTATTTTAACAAAAGCGAAAGAAATACCCCATTCCACAAGCTTTGATTAATGATTTTAATTTTTCTACAGGTTCTCCATATCCAGCTGGTGAACCAACTTTCTTCTGCATTTTGGAAGGATAGTGTTTTAAGATTAAATATAAATGTTAAATGGAGTAAAACATATGTCAAAAGTACACAAACCTTTGCGGATCTTGAAGCAGTCGATGTTGAAGACTGATGATCTTCAGAGTCACTCTTATTCCTTTCTTCTGATACCTTATTTCCAGATGGCTTCTTAATTCATAGCGATTCACAACCTTTCCCTCTTTATTAACAAGGAATTTAGTTAAATTTCACTTGATATCTTTGCCAAAATGTCCACCTTTCATTGGCTTCAAAAACTCGTAAAGTGGAGCAGCACCCTTACCATTAACATCAAGAGGATGATGGTGCTGCTAATATGTTATTGCCCTCATTGCATAGTTTTATCTTATTTTGTTTACTTCATTTATTTCTTTCTGAACTATTTTAAAAAATATAGTGTATATTTCGAATACTACCACAATTGAATGTTCCAAGGTCTACTCAATTATGTTATAAGTTTGTTTGATTATACTAAGGATGTCATAAGACAAAACTAATGGGAAGGGCCCTTGAATAAGTTTGATTTAATGTCTTGTGGATAGTGTAAGTCAAGGGTTATTAGTTGTGGTCTAGCTAAATCATTCCTAACTTTGAAACACTAGCTTCAAGCTGCAGTTCTCCTAAAACTTGCAGCCAATTTAATAACCTGCACATCAGATGTGCTTCTCTATTTTGTGCTCTGTTTTTTATATACTACAGTACTACTTATTGGATATTATTATATGCTGTTTTCATTTTCTTTTGTCTTCTTTTTTTTTTGTTGCGTTTTGTTGTTTTTAATTTGCATCTTTTTGTTGCATCGTGTTTCTTTTTGTTGCTTTTTGTTATTTTTTGTTATTTTTAAATTGTTGGTTTTTGTTGCATGGTATTTCTTTTTGTTGCATATTGTTACGTTTTGTTGCAATATGTTTCTTATTTTTTGTTTTGATGTTTATCATTTATTTAGATTTCTATTCACTTCCTGGGTATAAAAAATGTATACACGCACACACACACGCACCTAAATCATTAATTTGGGTTTATGAATATAATAACCAACAACTCAAAACATGATGTAATAGATAAATGTAATGAATTGAAATAATGGATTAATTGTGTATTATTGTGATAGTTCTATATGTTGTTTTTTTGTTTCTTTTTGTTGTATCACACATGTTTTTTGTTTCTTTTTGTTGTATCACACATGTTGTTTTTTTGTTTCCTTTTGTTGTATCACACATGTTATTTTTTGTTTCATCTTGTTGTATCACACATGTTTTTTGTTTCATCTTGTTGCTTTTTGTTGCATCTTGTTGTTCTTTATTGCATTTGTTGTTTTTTGTTGCATCGTGCTACTTATTATTCTTTATTATTGATTTTAAATATTTATTTAGGAATATAGTTATCTCAGTTACTTCTTCAGTGAAAACCCCCATAATTCCATATGTATATTGATGGATAGTCTACCCGGGGGTATATATCCGAAGGGTTATTACGGGGAATAACTTAGAGAGAAGTCAGAGCAAGTAAATATATATAGAGAGAGTGTACTACAAATGTGGAGCGTTTTCAGCGTGGTTACAAATGGGGAAATGGGGTGCTATTTATAGCAGCAATAAATGCCGGGCAGGGACACGTGTCAAGCGCTCATTGGCCGAGGGGTCACCTCAACTGGTTGGCGCTGGCAGCCGCATGTGGCCGCATTTAATGCGGCTGTTGGATGGGACGTCTGTGCAGAGTACGGTGATCTGTACGCATGTGAGGCGGATATCTTGTCGAGTGAGATGCCTTCGGCCATAGAGCAGTAGCCGAAGGCTCTTCCACCCGAGGGCACCTTGGTGCCGAGGGCTCACAGTACCGAGGGCTACTGTTTTCGCCATTTTCTCCCAGTTTCTTAGTTTGCTTGAGAAACCCGTTCTGTGAGAATTTGGAGCCTTCGGCCAGGGGGCCGAAGGCACCCCTGTGCGTTGTGCGGACTGCTTGGTACTCCGGGCGCTGTGAATTGGGCCTGTTGGGCCTTTTGGGCCTGTTGGGCCTTTGCTGGAGTAGTAGGAGTCCGTGGGCCGGGGGTTCCCGGGCCATATACTCCATCAGGAGTCCCTCACTCCTTTTGCCGAAAGGTACTTGAGGGAAAAGGAGTAATTTGTGCTTGCCCTATGATGTTGTCCCGTTGTGATCCCTGAAGTTGGTGAGGAGTTGTTGCTTTTATGTCCCTGCCGAAGGCAGTCCCTCAGTTACCCACATGTCGGGACTTGAGGGCTTGCTTTGTTGTTTGTTGGAATTTCACAGATTTTGTAATTTAATGATTTTCCCGAAGGGGTCCTCCAGTCCCCCACTCCTTGAGGCACTTGTAAAGTGGTGAAAAGGAGTAAAGTAGTTACGTTGCTGTTGTGGGCCGAAGGCTGACGCTTTTCGTTTCATTTTGGGGGGATGCCTCGTTAAAAACCTCATTAGGAAAAACCCTTTGGGAAAAAATCCTAATGAGGGAAAACGAGTGCACCGAATTCCCCCAATGATGAATCGAAAATGTCAAACCTCGGTAAAAAATGAAGAATGGCGGGAATGCCGAAGGCTCTCTCTTCTGAGGGCTCCTGTGTTGATTAGCCGAAGGCTGGCGGTTGATGTCCTGGTGGCGCCGAAGGGGAACCCCTCAATCCAGGGATCGAGGGCCTGCCAGATGAGGGCCGCAGTGAAGCTGTTACCGGGGGGTCCACTGTTTGTTGATGAGGTGGTGATTAAGATACCCGAGGGTCATGGGCCATCCGTCAATGAGGCACTCCCCGGGGGCTACCCGGTTTTGCGGTGCTGAGGGGAAAACCCCGAGGGGTACCCTGATATGCAGCCCTAGGGACCTGAAGGAGTGATCCCGAAGGCGTGTGTAATGTGCGGTGTGGGGCACAACCCGGGGGCACTTCTGGGTGAGTGCACCCGGAGGCTATCCTTGATGAAGTGGAGTGAAGTAGAAAATCCGGGGGTTCCCAAAATATAGCCGTTGAAAATATAGCCGTTGGAATATGTAACGACAGGATATAGCCGTTGGGGGGGGGGGGGGGGGGGGGTGGCACACGTGGCGTGTGAAGGCTGGTTGTCCGTGGGCGGCGTCACCGGTTGGGTGAAACGGCGGTGTGTAATGATGGCGTCCATCCGGAGGCCCGGAATCCAGGCCCAAGCCCGGATTCATCGCCTATAAATACCCCAAGGCCAGGCATTCCTCCGTGTGCGATAAACTTGTTAGCGAAGCTCTGTCAATTTTTCTAGAGAGAAAGTTCAGCCTTCGGTCAAAACTCAGCTTTCGAGGTCAGTGCTCCCTGCCTTTCTCCTTCTAGCATAGCTGTACTGTGCCCTTAGTTTAGGAGATAGAATTCACTAGGAACCTTAGTTCCCCCGAACCCTCGAGCTAGAGTGTAGAATGTCGTCCAGAGTGACTCTCAGGACATCTCGAGGACGCCCTCGATGGAGGACGAAGGCATCTCCGACGTGGAGTCCAGCAGCAGTCAGCCCTCGGATGGTGGAGACGTGGCCCTCGCCACTGAGGTGCAGAAGGATCTGACGGCCGAGGCCGAGGCGGAGGAATTCGAGCGGACCGCGGAAGATGAGGAGTTAGCCCTCGCCGTCCAGGTTGCTGAGGAGGAAGAAGAAAAGGAGAGGGCGAAGGTCACTGTGGCCGTCCTTCCCCCTCGGGGTGCTGGTGAGGCCAGTACCTCCCAGCCGCTGAATGCAGTTCCCATCCGGGTGGCCCCCGGGAAGAAGAAGAGGAAGACGAAGGCCGGCCCCCAGAAGAAAGTAAGGGCCGTCGATCAAGGGGGGCCAGTAGATCTGCCGGAGGGTTACTCCTTCCTGGACACCGCCGCTCTGGAGATAAAGTCCCAAGCTGACAGGGCGGATATCTACATCACCCAGTTGCACGTAGGTCCCTCGGCCGTAGTAGTCGAGCCGGGTCCTGATGACGTGCTGTCGCGCCCCCCCGAGGGATGTATAGCCGTGCACGTGCTCTCGGTCTCGATGGGCCTCCGGTTCCCTCTTCATCCGTTCCTCCGGGAGTACTTGAGGTACACCGGCCTGGTTCCCTGCCAACTGACCCCCAACAGCCACTCGTACATAACTGGGTTCGTGAACCTGTGCAAACTCCGGGGGGTTACACCGAGCTTGGAGCTATTCTTCCAAAGCTTCAACCTATGCCGGGGGGGCCATACCAATGCCGAGGGCTATGCGAACTTACAGCAGATAGCCCAGTTCAAATTGTTCACCGAGGCCCCTTCTTCCAACAAGGGGTGGAGAGAGCGATGGTGCTACATCAGACTGGCCGACAGCCCTTTCCCGAGGGAGTTGCGGAATTGCTTCCGGCGTCATGTGAAGGTCAAGAGCGCCGCCCTCGAGAAGGATGGCCTGAAGATTGCCGAGATTCCGGAGGGGCGGGATAAGAACATAACCATCAAGGAGTGCACCCTCGAGAAAGACCTGTATGCCCTCGGATTCCTGAGGTATCGGTTCATTGGGGAGACCGAGGAGAAGTATCCCCTCTATGATAAAGCCTTCGTGGGGGCAGGAGGTAGTGGCCGGGGGCTTTACATTTTTGTACTTTGAGATTTTCTGTCATGTTTGTTGTCGTGTCTCGAACCCCTCGGTGCTAACATTTTAACTTGTTGTTTCTTTGCAGGTAGCAGGATGAATGCCAACGCTCTGTTCGCAAAGAGGAAGGGCAAGACCCAGTCCAAGGAGAAGGGGCCCTCGGGCCAGAAGCCAGTCGACGCGCTTTTCCCGAAGGTCATAGAACCTTCCGCCGGGGACTCCCATGCTGCTGTGGGGACGGGGGGGTCGAAGGCCGAGGCGGCCGCCAAGAAGAAGAGGGGCGACAAGGGGGTGGAGCCCCCCACCAAGAAACAGAAAGGCGCCGTGGGGGCTGTCGGGGGGGCGGCCTCCCTCGTAATTATTGATGACATGCCCGCTGTTGATGGGCCTCTAGCCTCGGTCTCTCCGAAGGATCCGGTGAATCCCCCCCGGGAGATCCGTCAGCTCTCCTTTGCCCCCGGCGCTTCGTTGATGCACGGCACTGCCGAGCCGAAGGCCTTCCTGCGGGGCATCACCTCGAAGATGGACAAGGAAGTCTTCGAGACCTACGATGACGATGCCCTCGAGAACAGGATCCTCCGCTCCTCGCTCACTGTAAGTATCCGCTTCCTTTTTCCTTATCTTGTCAGTGTAGTCTTATTTTTTCCTGAGGAACAATCTAACTCCTTTGATAATTGTTCGCAGGCCTGCATAGCCCTCGGGGAACAGGCCCGGAGGCGCGAGGAAAGGCGTCTTCACGAGGCCGCCCAGGATAAGAAGGTGGAGGGGCTGATCCGTAAGAACTCCGAGGCGGTGAAGCATGCTGCCCAGCTGGAGGAGGCCCTTCGGGAGGCGAAGGCGGCGGCGGAGAAAGCCAAGGCTGATGGTATAGCCGAAGGCAAGGCAGAGGCCGAGAGGGCTGCTGCCGAGGCGGCGAAGAAAGCCGCCGATGAAGCCCGAACTGCTAAGGAGAGAGCTGCGGCCGAGGCCCGAGGGGAGGCAGTTGCGGAGTTCCTTGCTGAGGGCTGGAGGGCCGAGGGCCATAAGGAGTGGGTTGCCTCCGTGGTGGCAGCCTCGGTGGACGCTTGGGTAGAAGGCCCCGGGGTTGACTGGCTGACCGATAGGGGCGACGCCTACTATCAGGGGGTGAGTTTTTTACCCAGCACCTGATATACCGGAGGCTCGCCAGGCACTTCGGTGTATCTCTCGAACAATTTGACCCCTCGGTATACGGCCTCCCTCCGTTGCAACCAGATGTCAGAGTTCCCCTCCCCCCGGGTGAAGAGCGGCCAACAATCTATGATTCTGTGATGATGGGGGGTGACGGGGTTGGAGCCGTCGGGGGTGATGCTGCCGGAGAAGAAGTCTCCTCCAAGGCTGTCGTGGAGGATGCCCCCGGTGACAACGAGGCTGAAGCTGCCGAGAAGATTATTACTTAGTCAATTTTTTTTTAAAAAAGCCTTGTAATGAAACTTTTGTTGCCCCTCGGCTTTGGCCACACTCTGTAATGATCACATTGACTATTTTTGTGTTGTAATTGAATGATTGCCTTCGGGCTTGGTGTATGTGATATGCTTCCTTCTGATCTCTTCATTGTTGAATGTATGCCTTCGTCTTTGTTTTGAATGTATGTCTTGTTCCTTTGAATGTATGTATTAGGACTTAGGATACCATCTGATTGTAGCTAGCCCTTGGGAGCCTTCGGTAGTTGGGCACCCTCCGCTGGATATGCAACCGAGGGTTCAGCAGCAATTAGGACTTAGAAAATTTTTCTAAGTGTAGATTTCTAAGTGTAGATTTCTAATTGTAGATTTCCCCTTGAGAGCCTTCGGGATATGGCCTCCCTTCCTGATGTGTGAATGTTGGACCGGGGGCCCAATGCACAGGACTTAGAGATTTTCGCAAGTGTAGTACGCCATGTAGCCTTCGGCTACTGTGGAGCCCCACCTGTAATATTGAATAGGCCGCGGGCTAATTCTTTTAGGACTTAGAAGATTTTCTTGAGTGTTGATTCCTTGTGAACTGTAGCCCTCGATTGATAGGTAGCCTTCGGCAATTAGGTCCCTTGAGATGAGGGTGAAACATGTAGGACTTAGAAAATCTTCTAAGTGTAGAGTTTCCGTCGAGAGCCTTCGGGAGGTGTCATACCTCCATGATGTATGAGTAGCTGACCGGGGGGAAAGCATGTAGGGCTTAGAAAATATTCTAAGTGTAAAGTCTCCCTTGGGAGCCTTCGGGAGATGGCATCCCTTCTTGATGTATGAGTAGTTGACCGGGGAAAACATGTAGGACTTAGAAAATATTCTAAGTGTAAAATCCCCCTTGGGAGCCTTCGGTAGATGGCATCCCTCCCTGATGTAAGAGTAGTTGACCGGGGGGGAAATACATGTAGGACTTAGAAAATATTCTAAGTGTAAAATCCCCCTTGGGAGCCTTCGGTAGATGGCATCCCCCCCTGATGTAAGAGTAGTTGACCGGGGGGGAAATACATGTAGGACTTAGAAAATACTCTAAGTGTAAAATCCCCCTTGGGAGCCTTCGGTAGATGGGTGCCCTCTGATTCCACATCACTTTGCGAGACGTCCGGGGGCTACTTATTTAGGACAGAATACCCTCTTTTTTTTAAGTGTTGTTGTATTGCATGGCCTTCGGCCACCATATTCCCTTGGCTGTAATATTGATTGGGCCGGGGGCTCCACCTTTAGGACTTAGAATTTTTTCAAGTGCTGCTTCCCTGTGTAGTCTTCGGGTGCCCGGGGGCTGCTCCATCAGGGCTTAGAATTTTTTCTAAGCATAAATTGATGTTGAATCCTGTTGTCGTGAAGAAAGCCAATGAGGAGTGCGTGCCCTCGGCATACACTCTAAAAGTCGTAGAATTTGATCCTTGTCATGGGGAAAGGGCCCTCGGTATTTGTGCATAACGGATGCCTTCGGTGTTTGTTTGAAGTACCGTTTAGTGGACCTTGGACAGTCCAGTCCCTTTGTGTTGTTGAAGCCTTCGGTGTCTTTGTGACCGGAGGTGACCAGGTAGTGGACTTAGCCGTTTCCTGATGATATTTCCTTGAGTAGTATCCTTCGGGAAATAGGAGTCTTCAATTGCCGGAGGTGTTCCCGTGGGGAGCCCTCGGCATGTTGTGATTTTGTTGAAGTGTACTCTTTGATTTCTCGCTGAGTCTACTCCCCTTCACCCTTTTTTTTTTTTTTTGGTTGGTGGTGAAGGGAAGGCATCAAGAAACTTGGTTTCTTGGTAAGGCTGAGCCTATTAGGAGACCATCAGAATACACCAATGGCTCTCCTCCCTCGGGTTAACCTTCCGAGTGTCGAGGGGATCGAGGGACGTTTCCTGGGCACAAGATATGGTGGTCCGTAACCTGCCTCCCCTTGGGGGATGGCGCGGAAAGCGCCTCATTTTTGAAAGTCGTCCCCTCGGCGCTAGACATAGTCTGTGGCCTGCCACACCCTTGGGGTGTTGGCGCGGGGAGCGTTTCGGTTTGGAAGTCGAATCCTGGGCATTTCTCATGCCTGTCATACCCTGGGGGTAATGACGCGGATAGCGTTCCGTTTTTGAAAGTCGAATCCTGGGCATTTCTCATGCCTGTCATACCCTGGGGGTAGTGACGCGGAAAGCGTTTCAAGGAAGGGTTTTCATTTGCACACTAGTTGCAAATGGCCGGGGGCACTACGTGCCGCCGACACCGATGGTGGCGCCTTCGGTATATGCGTCCTCGTGGGGTATGGCTTTTAGAAACAACACTTGGTGTTAGTTTCGATGTGTAGCCCCCTGTACTTGGTACCGAGGGGTCTTCTGTAGGAACACTTGGTGTTCTCTTTTGTTGTAGTTGATGTAGGCGTCTACCCTCGGTACTTGGTACCGAAGGGTCTTCAAATGAAACACTTGGTGTTTCCCAATAGATGTTTGGAAGCTGTCAGGAGAGCATATCCCTGGCACTGGGTGCCGAGGGGTCTTCTTTGAAACACTTGGTGTTTTTCCTTCGTTTCGATATTTGATGAGGGAGGTGTACCCTCGGCACTGGGTGCCGAAGGGTCTTCTGTAGGAACACTTGGTGTTCTAATCTTTCCTTTTTTGATGTTGAAGGTGGGGAAGTACCCTCGGTACTGGGTGCCAAGGGGTCTTGACTGAAAACACGTGGTGTTTCTACTGTTTGTTGTAGGTGTTGATGGTGTCCGCCCTCGGCACTGGGTACCGGAGGGGGTTCTTCTTGTGGTGAGGCCTGGGGCCTGTAGTCAGTATGAGGGCTTGATGTCTTGAATGTATCTTCATTCTTCGAAATTGGAGGCCTTGGGCCATTGGATAGTACATTCACTAGTTATGAGGGCTTGGCCGCTCTTACATTATTGATAAAATTTAACTAAATGGTGTACATTCCAGTGCCTAGGGACCTCTTTCCCGTTGGGACGTTTGAGTTTGTAAGTCCCGGGTTTGATGATGGCTGCTATGATGTAGGGGCCTTCGAATTTTGGTGCCATTTTTCCTCCCTCGGTCGGTTGGCTGGCTTCCCTCCTCCGGAGGACATAGTCCCCCACTTGAAATTCCCGGGTCCGAACTTTGGCGTCGATGTAGCTTTTAACTTGCCTTCGGTAGTTTTCTGCCTGGATGAAGGCCTGCTCCCGGCGTTCTGAAATGAGGTGCAAGTCGAGGGCCATGTTGTTGTCGTTGACCTCGGGGTCATATTGGATCACCCTTCGGGTAGGAAGGGTGACTTCCGTAGGAGCTTTGGCTTCAAAACCGTAGCAGAGGGAGAATGGTGTTTCACCTGTAGCGCGCCGAGGGGTAGTGCGGTAGGCCCAGAGGATGTTGTGAAGTTCTTCCACCCAGCCATCACCCTCGGCCTCCAGCTTCTTTTTGAGGCCCTCGAGCAAGGTCCGGTTGGCGTTCTCTTCTTGCCCGTTGCCTTGAGGGTAGGCAACGGAGGAGAAGGTGTGTTTGATGCCCCATGCCTCTAGAAGGGCACAGAAGGGGCTGCCTCAAATTGTGTCCCATTGTCGGAGATGATCTGCTGGGGGACGCCAAACCTTGTGAGGATGTTCTTGAGGACGAAGTGACGGCACTTTGCCTCTGTGATGCTGGCGAGGGGTTCAGCCTCCACCCACTTGGTAAAATAGTCGACGGCCACAATGATGTATCTGTTGTTGGAGGTACCCCTCGGCAGAGGGCCCACAAGGTCTATCCCCCATCGAGAAAATGGGACAGATGTGCTGATGGGGGCATAGTTGACCGCTGGCCTGCCGGGGGCTTTCTGGAAGTGTTGACATGCGTTGCACCTCCGGGCAAGGTCAGCACAATCCCTGGCCATGGTTGGCCAGAAGTAGCCCTGGAGAATGAGCCTTCGGGACATGGAGAAGGGTCCCTGGTGAGCTGAGCAAGTGCCACTGTGCACTTCCTCCATTGCGACCTCGGCTTCATCTGGATGAAGGCACCGAAGTAGCGTGCCATTGTAAGATCGTTTGTAGAGCCTTCCATCTTCGATGGTGTAGCTGGGAGCCCTCAGCTTTGCTAGTTTAGCGCGGGCCTCATTCTCGGGTAGCTGCCCTGTGGAGATGAAGGCGGTGATATCTGAAATCTAATCCTCCTGACGTTGTTGTATGTTCATCACGGGGCTTGCATGGATGCTTGAGAGGCTGAGTTCCTCGATTTTGGCAATCTTGGAGATGTGCTCGGGGGAGTCTGCCGAGAGAGTTTAGATAATATGTCGGCCTCGGAGTTCTGAGCCCTCGGTATTTGAGTGAGAGAGTGTGCCTCAAATACCTTAAGCAACTCCTTGGCCGCTTCCTTGTACTGTTTCATTCTTCCTTCCTTGGCCTCATATTCTTCGGAGATTTGGCCAACGACCAACTTGGAGTCGCATTTTATGTGGATCTGCCGAGCCCTCATGTTGGCAGCCAGCCGAAGGCCACATAGGAGGGCTTCATATTCGGCCTCATTGTTGGAGACTTTGAAGGAGAAGCGGATTGCATAGTAGGCCCTGAAGCCCTCGGGAGAAATGAGGACTACCCCTCCCCCTCATGCTTTGGTCGCGGATGAGCCGTCAGTGTAGAGGGTCCACCAGTCGTCCGAGGTAGCCGAGGGCTCCCCGTCCGTGGCTGCCCTTGCGGTGCATTCCGTCACAAAGTCCGCTAGGGCTTGGCCCTTGATGGCAGGCCTTGGACGGATGTCAATGTTGTACTGGCTCAAGAAGATAGCCCATTTCACCATGCGGGAGGAGCTGGTGGGGCTCCTCATGAGGGGGCCGAGGGGTTGATGGGTGAGGACCTGAACCGGGTGAGCCTGAAAGTAGTGGCCCAACTTCTTGACAGTTCAAACGATGGCTAACACCGTTTTTTCCACAGGGGAGTACCTGAGCTCGGCCTCCCTTAGGGTCTTGCTAACATAGAAGATGGCATGTTGGATGCCGTCTTCCTCCCGAATGAGCACAGAGCTGATGGCCGCCGGGCTAACCCCAAGGTAGAGGTAGAGGGTCTCCCCTACCTTGGGTTTGGAGAGCACAGGAGGTGAAGATAGATATCTTTTGAGCTCGTCGAAAGCCTCCTGGCATTCCGGAGTCCATAGAAAGCCCGCCGTCTTCCTCATGATCTGGAAGAAGGGTAGAGATTTCTCCGCCGATTTAGATAGAAAACGGTTGAGGGCTGCCAGGCGGCCCGTCAACCGTTGGACTTCCTTCACATTGCGTGGGGGCTCCATATTGATGATGGCCTGGATCTTCTCGGGGTTGGCCTCAATACCCCTTCGGCTCACCATGTAGCCTAAGAATCTGCCCCCTTGGACGCCGAAGGTGCACTTCTTCGGGTTTAGCCGAAGGTTGAATTTTTGCATGATGGCGAAGATTTCCCGGAGGTCGTCAGCATGGCTGGAAGATTGCTTGCTCTTGACGATCATGTCGTCGACATAGGCCTCCATGGTGCGCCCTAGGACGGCTTGAAAGACCCGGGCCACCATCCGGGTGTAAGTGGCCCCCGAGTTCTTTAGGCCGAAGGCCATCACTAGGTAGCAGAAGATGCCCTCGGGAGTCATGAAGGCAGTTTTTTCGGCGTCCTCCTCGTGCATGAAAATTTGATGGTACCCTCGGAAGGCATCGAGGAAGGACATGATCTCACACCCTGCGGTCTCATCCACCAATTGATCAATGTTTGGTAGAGGAAATGGATCCATAGGGCATGCTTTGTTGAGATCGGTGTAGTCCACGCACATGCGGAAGGTAGGGGGCTTCTGTGCGAGGACTACATTCGCTAGCCATGAGGGGTATTTTACCTCCTTGATGTGCTTAATAGAGAGGAGCATGGCGACCTCCTTCTTCACAAATTCCCTTCTCTCGGCGGAGAGGGGTCTTCTTCGTTGTTGCACCGCTTTTGCCGAAGGGTCCACCGAGAGGCGGTGGGTGATGACCCTTCGGCTGATTCCCGGCATGTCCTCCGGCCCCCATGCAAAGACAGTGGAGTAGGCGCGGAGGGCGTCGGTGATGCCGGTCTTCAAATCTTCAGGGAGCTGGGCTCCAATCTTCACGACTCTCTCCGGCTGGGCCGGATCGAGCGCAAAGTCTTCTACGTCCTCGGCCGGTTCAGCCCTCGGCCTTCTTTCCTCTTGGTCGACGGCTCCGGTGATGGTGTCAACACGGAATTCCGTCTTGCTGACCTTCTTAGTGACCTGAAGGTAGCAGGCGCGGGCAATTTTCTGGTTCCCCCGGGAGTAGCCAATGCCCCCCTCGGCGGGAAACTTGAGGCAGAGATGCCTCATGGAGATGATGGCTTCGAGGTCCTCGAGGGCTGGCCGGCCGAGGATGATGTTGTGAGCGCAGTCAATGTTGACGACGACGAACTCCACTTTGAGCCGGGCTCTGTGGATCCCGTCGCCGAAGATCACCGGGAGGGTTATTACCCCCTCGGAATCAATAGTATCGCCGGTGAAGCCGGCAAGAGGGGTCTTAATGGGCCGAAGGGACCCCCTCTCCAGATGCAGCTCTCTGAAGGTGCTGAGGTACATTACATTGACGGAGCTGCCCGTGTCAATGTAAGTGCGGTGAATATTACGGGGGTATATATCCGAAGGGTTATTACGGGGAATAACTTAGAGAGAAGTCAGAGCAAGTAAATATATATAGAGAGAGTGTACTACAAATGTGGAGCGTTTTCAGCGTGGTTACAAATGGGGAAATGGGGTGCTATTTATAGCAGCAATAAATGCCGGGCAGGGACACGTGTCAAGCGCTCATTGGCCGAGGGGTCACCTCAACTGGTTGGCGCTGGCAGCTGCATGTGGCCGCATTTAATGCGGCTGTTGGATGGGACGTCTGTGCAGAGTACGGTGATCTGTACGCATGTGAGGCGGATATCTTGTCGAGTGAGATGCCTTCGGCCATAGAGTAGTAGCCGAAGGCTCTTCCACCCGAGGGCACCTTGGTGCCGAGGGCTCACAGTACCGAGGGCTACTGTTTTCGCCATTTTCTCCCAGTTTCTTAGTTTGCTTGAGAAACCCGTTCTGTGAGAATTTGGAGCCTTCGGCCAGGGGGCCGAAGGCACCCCTGTGCGTTGTGCGGAATTCTTGGTACTCCGGGCGCTGTAAATTGGGCCTGTTGGGCCTTTTGGGCCTGTTGGGCCTTTGCTGGAGTAGTAGGAGTCCGTGGGCCGGGGGTTCCCGGGCCATATACTCCATCATATAAACACTTAAAATGATAAATTTGAATTTTTGAATATCAACAACCACAAGAAACACTAAGAAAAAATAAAAAACAAAAAAAAAATCAAAATTATCAACAAAAAGAAACACAATGAAACTCAAACTACAATATGAAACAATTATTAATTATTAAATTGTGTAAAAAAATAGTATTAAATTACAAATTTATATATTTCTTCAATTCTTTTGATTTTAATTTTTTATATTTTTCGTTTTTTAACAATTTTTTTATCAGCTTTATTTAATTTTCCGCGATTTTTAGTTTACTCTATTTTTCTTATTTTTAATAAATTTTAAGAATCATATTTTTTTTATTTTACTCAAAAAAAAATTAATTTAATTTTTTCGAATGTTTTAGAATTTTATATATTTGCTCTTCCAATAAATACTTATAACTAGTGTTCATATTTTGAAATAGTTTGAAAACAATTTTATATTAATTTACATATTTTTTATAATTTTTATTTATTTATAAGTTTTCGCTTTTTTGTAGTTTTTATTTGTATTTATTGTATTTTGTTACCTTTTTAAACTTAAAAAAATGATTTATGTTTTTCCACTTTTTATACTTTTTCATATTTTTATTGTACTTTGTTACCTTTTTTACCTTTTTAAAGTTTTAAGTTAGCTCCAGAATGCATAACTTTTTATTTTAGTTATTTTTTCCGATTTTTTTTAGATTACGAAATTTCTGTGTGTAACTATGGAGCATAGAGTTGGTACATGGATGAATTTTCAATCTTTCATGTGCAATCCCTTCAATCCGTAACTTGACATGTGAGCTTAGGGGTCATGGTCTATTATTGAAAAGGAAATCTTTTCTAGTTCATTTTTGAAAGAAACTTTGAAAGGTGAAAAAAGTGATATTACTTTCATTTGTAGTCTCTTTGTGTAAAATTCCCAAAGATAATTGATTGGACCTGCCGTTTAGGAATGAAGTCACTGAGGTTAATAGCCAGCCCAAGAACCGTTCAATCGTTAATTTCATCCGCAGGGAAGACCGTGCTCGCAAGGAGGGGCTGAAGTAATCCCTGTGTCGCTGCTCGCTGGAGTCCCTTGTGGACGAGTAAGTTCCCGCCGTCCCTGTCGGAATCAAACCGGCTGCCTTGGCTGTCTTACCGTTGTCTGGCCGGGAGACCAAGAGTTGGGCGACGGGTCCGTGATTTGGGGCCGATGGGGACCAGGGACGACGGGGTGGACGAGGGTCCGCCGACTTGGCCGGCGATGGTAACCAGGGACGACGGGATGAAGAGGGGGTTGCTTCTCTGGCCGAGGGTCCGCCGATTTGGCCGCCGATGCGCCGCCATTGCATGGGTGTCCGTTGTTTGACCGAAGTGATTCGGATTCTGAGTGACCGATGTGACCTGGGACGAAGGAGCTTAGTGGCAACTCTCTCTGTTTTTCCTCTGATTTGAATTTTGGCAGAAGCGCGGAGTGTTGGCCGAAGTGGGGGCCTTGCTGGAGGATGTGTGTTTGTTTATCCGAGGTGGCGTCCTGATTTCTGTGGTTTAGCCGAGTGGCTCTGGCCTTTGAACAAAAGGTTGGTAGAGGTCGCTGCATTTAGACAAGGGACAATTTGGGGTGTCCGCTTTCTTGGACGAGAGTGAAGTCTGGCTGAGGCGTTGTTTCTCCACCAATGGAGCCAAAGTACAGTTTGACCGAAGTGTTGCCATTTACATGACATGTTATTGTTCGGGAGGATCTCATTTGATTTGTTTTAGCTCTCAATGAAAGCAACATTTGATAGATTAATTATCTAGAGAGAAAGGAGAGGTAGAGAGATAAAGTGATATATATAATGAATTTCCAACCCTTTACATGGCTCCATAGGGAGTATTTATAGGAGAAAAGTGGGCTGAGCTTCCAGGCTTGGGCCTGGCAGACCCAGTTACATTAAAAGATCAATAAATGATTAATAAATGATGTTTAATCTATTCTAATGGGTACAAATGAATAAATAGAGTGTTCAATGAGATAAATGCTATCTACTGAACGTACGTGGGCCGCTGTCCGGGCCTAATAGTCGTGAGACCCGGGGTCCGAGTCTATATACTTTATCACACATAATTGATAAGTTGCACGAAAGACTTTATTTATAGAGTGAATACGTACACACGGTTCTATAGTAAACATTTGATTTATATGAAAATTATGTATTTGCTCCGTCAATACATTTTTTCCGTACAACCTAGCAACTGTTAATATATTTATTGAATAATTTTATTTTTAAATACAGTATTGTCAAACTGTGCCAAATAGTGTACTCTACAGTAAAGTCAAATTTATTTCGTTAATATGTGTGAAGTAAAAGTGTAAACTTCATTAAGGACCGGAGGGAGTATATATTTATGTCTTGGTCCATACAATAAAGGATTTGCAATAACGTTATTTTGTTGGGATTGGTGGGCTGTGCGATGCATAAGTAAAAGCCGTGAAAATGCGAGTTTTGTGTTGATTGTTTGAATCAATGCATGCAAAGTTTTGTTTGGGATTTTTCCAGTGTAGCTATTTGAATGATTATAGGCATAAGTGTATACATATCAGATATTGTTATGTACGTATGGTCAAAAAGGTGCTGAATACCGTTTTTGAAAAAAAAACGGGATAACATACCAGGTCGTTTATGTGCTTATGTGGATATACATATTTGTATAATTGGTGCAGATTGTACCTGGTAGGCTTGGGAAAACATGCAATGTATGGTGCATGAGTTTGTGCATGAATTAGGAAAACCTGTTTCTTAAGCTAGTTTGAACCTACAAAGGTTTCTCAAGCACTACTTGATCCTGATTGGGTGATTGCAATGCAAGATGAACTTAATCAGTTTGAAAGGCTGGACGTATGGACACTCGTGCCTAAGCCACAGAAGAAAACAATTATTGACACAAAGTGGATATTCAAGAACAAGAGAGATGAAGAAGGGATTGTGGTGCGTAACAAGGCAAGACTGGTCGCGGATGGATACAACCAGCAAGAGGGCATAGGCTACGATGAGACATTTACACTCGTAGCAAGAATTGAAGCTATATGTCTCTTTCTTGCATACGCAACACATAAGAACTTCACCGTCTTTCAGATGGATGTGAAGACAGCTTTCCTGAATGAAGTATTGGAAGAACAGGTCTATGTTGCTCATCCAGAAGGATTCATAGATCCCAGATATCCTGACCATGTGTACAAACATAAAAAGGCGCTTTATGGACTGAAGCAGGCACCAAGGGCCTGGTATGATGCTTTAACTGAATTTCTGGTTGATTCAGGCTTCTCAAAGGGAAAGATAGATACGACACTCTTCATCAAGCGACATAAGACTGATATCACACTGATTCAGATCTATGTCGATGACATTATCTTTGCCTCTTCGAATCCACGACTGTGCAAAAAGTTTGAAGAACTGGTGAAAACCAAGTTTGAGATGAGCATGATGGGAGAATTGAATTTCTTCCTAGGCCTGCAGGCACGACAGCTACCAGACGGCATTTTCATAAGCCAGTCGAAATATATTCTGGAAATGCTTAAGAGGTTCCCTATGTCCCCATGTTTGAGATCAACATTGACGGCAAATCTTCCATGAAGATCCCTATGTCCCCCAATAACAAACTGGACTCAGATCCCCCAAGGAAACCAGTTGATGCCACAAATTACAGAGCTATCATTGGATCTTTGCTTTATCTGACTTCTAGCAGGCCTGATATTGTATTCTCCACATGCTTATGTGTTCGATTTCAAGCAAATTCGAAGGAATCACATCTGACAGCTGTAAAAAGGATCTTGCGATAAATCAAAGGCACCGTGAACTTAGGCCATTGGTATACCAAGCATTCAGACTTTGACCTTGTCGGATACTCGGATGCTGATTTTGTTGGCTGTCGAATAGATAGAAAGAGTACTTTGGGAGGCACCCAATTCTTGGGTGAAAAGTTAGTCTGCTGGTCTTCCAAGAAGCAGAACTGTGTGTCAACATCTACAGCTGAGGCAGAATACGTCGCGGCTGCTAGTTGTTGTTCACCAATATTATGGATGAAGACCCAGCTCAATGACTATGGTTACACATTCCACCATATCCTGATCTACACTGATTCACATAGCGTAATCGCCATCACCAGCAACCCTGTTCACCGATCCCGCACCAAACACATCAATCTGCGTTACCATTTCATCAAGGACCATGTGGAGAAAGGAGATATTGATATGTACTTTGTAAGCTCCGAGTTTCAACTGGCTGACTTGTTTACTAAGGCACTGGACGACAAGAGATTCCAGTTCATAGTCTCCAAGTTAGGCATGTTGAACCTTCAGCCTATGTAATTTTATCTCCACCGGTGTGTACAAATGTGTGTGTGGGACTTGTAAATAGTGTGCGTGAGTTGCATGTGTTGAGGAGGAGAAAATCACAAAAAGAACAAAAATAGTGTGCATGTGTTGTATGTGTTCATAGTGTGCGTTGCATGTGTCAAGGGGGAGAAAAATCAGAAAAATTCAAAAAAACAGTGTGTGTGAGTTGCATCTGTATATTGAGTGTGTTGCATTCATCAAGTGGGAGAAAAAGCGAAAAATATCAAAAATAATAATAAGGGTGTGTGAGTTGCATATGTGAGTATTTTTATTTCACCCTTGCAATTTTCGAGTGGGAGCTTCGATTTATTTGATAGTTTGGGCCTCCAAAACGATTTTAAACTTTAATGGGCGAACTCCAGATTTTGGGCCCAATATCTTCTCGCAAGGCCCAAAATTGTTTCGTTTATAAAGGTTTTCGAGAACCCTGGAGTTCATCGTTCTCATTCTCTGCAACTTCGGTGCCCCAGACCTCTCTGTTCCTCTTCTCTCTTTTCGAAATCTTTCTTCCCAACTCGATTTGTTCTTCTCGAAATTTCTTCCAAAGGTAGTTTCTCATGATTTCGGAATCACTGCGTCTCGAACTGATAACATATTCTTCCCAAAGCTTTAACGAAAACCTTTCTCGAAATCATTTTTCAACGAAGAACTCGAAACGTTTTTTATTATCATTGTATATTTGTTTTTATGTAATTGCAGGTGGTTTTCGTCGTTAAACTCAGAGGCAAACTCGAGAATCAGATTCTCGAGGTTTGATTTTGAGTTCTCGATCTCGTCATTTCATCTTCGCGATCAAGATTTCGAGATTAAAATCTCGCGATCGAGATCTCGAGATTTAGATCTCGAGATTGTGATCTGGAGATTTAAACCTCGAGACCCTGATCTCGAGATTTAAACCTTGAGATCCTGATCTCGAGATTTAAACCACGAAATCTTGATCTCGAGATTTAAACCTTGACATCATGATCTCGAGTTTTAAACCTCGTAATCGTGATTTCTAGATTAAAACCTCGACATCATGATCTCGAGTTTTAAACCTCGAAATCGTGATTTCGAGATTTAAACCTCGAAATCGTGATTTTGAGATTTAATACTCGAAATCGTGATCTCGAAATTTTGCCTTAAGATTTTTTTGACAAATTCCACCTACATCCCATTTTTTTGAAAAACTTCACAAAAACATCAGAAACATTCAGAAAAAAACCAAAAAAAAAGGATTAATGTGCTGACTCCATTCTTTTCAGTTCATTATGTCAGGCACCACTCAAGCAGCCCTTGACGACACAATTTATCCAAAGGGGGGCTGGATCAAAGTGATCGACAACAACTTTCAGCTTGACTTCAAAGTACTCAAATGCGAGGACCCCATAATCCCGGCACTATCTCTGGACCGCCTTCAATAAAGCTCACCCGGTACCAGAGATATACTTACAACAGTTCTGGGGGCACATGCACACCGAATCAAAGAAGGATCGCTCTAAAATTATGACCAAGCTCAACAACATGAGAGTGATCCTGACGCCATCGACGCTACGGACCACATTAGAGCTGCCGGCACATGACTCCTATGACCCTCTTCCAGCTGTTAAAGATATGCTCAAGGACATAGAGAGTCTGGGATATGATTCACTGCTCCCTCAATTATCCAACTTCTGTGGGGCCAATCTCAGACACCCATGGAAGAGCCTCTTCGGTTTGGTCAACCAGTGCCTCTCACCAAAGCATGCCGGCTTCGACAAGTGCAACAAGCAAATCCTCCAGATCTTCCATGGCATTGCATTCAATCGAAAATACGCCAGGGCCGCACTATTCTTCACTGAACTTATGGATCTCGTGAAGGCCAAGGAAAACAACAAGAGGGACATCGTTCCATATGCCAGATGGCTGAGCCTAATCATCCACGAAACCATGACGACACATCATGCCATACCTCAACGCAACAATGAGCCACACTTCGCAGCCCCTAAGTTCCGATACTTCAAGCAGGACAAGGATGTTGAACCTGGAACGAGAATCCCGGACTACTTGCTGAATCTGGTCAATCCAAAGAATCCAGTCGTGGCTCAGTACAAAACCGATCTTGAAAGAACAATCCCTATGGTTCAGCAAAACCCACCTGGACCTACCCGGGGACTAAACCGAGTGCATGTGAGGGTCCAAATAGAGCCCCAAAGCCACAGAAACCAGTGGCATGTCGGCCCTATGAAGGAAAGTCTGTCGACTCTTCCGAGAGAACTCAGACGACTGAGGGCACACCGACGAACGCTGAGGAACCTGCCGATGAATCGCTCAGCCCTGACGATGAGGCATCCGATAGTGTGGCCATCCAAAGTGATGATGAGGACGATGATGATGATGACGATGATGGTATTGAGGCTACCTACGCCCTGATCCGCAAAGGGAAGATGATTGTTGAGCCTCCCAAGAAGATCACTGCTGAAGAGGCACAAGCGGTTCTAGGCATTCGCCCCAAGACTTTCACCATAAATGAGACTCCGCAGTCACAGAGTGTACACGATGAAATCAACCGATCCAAATCGGATTATGATGAGGGCGACCATGTGGTAAAAAATTCTGAAAACATCGTCATCAGAGAGAAATGTGCAAAGCTGAAAAACGATGTTCCTCCGTCATCCAAGCTTGCAAAGAAACGCCTCGTCACAAGGAACTTAATAGACGAGGACGACATGACTATTTTTGCCGATTGTGACCCATTCATCCACATAAGCCGAGCCACATCCCTAAGTACAGGAGCCAACCTTTTCGGTTCCCGAGTAGAAGCCGCAACATCAGGCTCAACTGCGCATGCACAGCCCTCTCCCAGCCACTCTTTAGCCTCCCAACATGCTAAAGTTTCACCACCTTGGGATTTACTCACCTCTCTGGTCTCTTCTGGATCAGTTGAGCAAACTAGTGGGCAACCGCCTAAGACCACAACCCCTCCTTCGCACACATCGAGTCTAGGTGTCACTTCCTAAATTTTCTGATTTTTCTGGGACACCTACACTTCTCACCGCACAGACAGATACACACACCCTGGATGTAACTTTTGCATTCGAACTATCAGCTTTAGCGCTCATCATTCTGTAAACAGTCCACGGTATATCAAAGAGGGTTTCACCGATCATCTGCTTCATATCATTATCTGAACTCTTGTTTGTATTACTGTAATACCATTTCATTGCTGTTAGATCTTTATCATTGAATCAGGGACCAACATTGGTCTATCCATTATCCATATCAACTCCATAAACAAATGGACCACTAACCAACTATATATTTCTAGGGGTGGGCGCGGTCCGGAACGGTCCGGTAAACTAGTAAAACCCGTAATGTATCCGCTAGGTTTTTAACGGTCTGGTATGGTCCGAGTTCAAGGATAGAACCGTTCGGTACCATGCCGTTTCGGAAAGGTACAAAACGGTACGGTACAATTCCAAACACATGTTAAAAAATTTGAACAAATCTTGCAATTGGTAGATATCTTCACACCAACCAACTCAAATGAAATATTGATATAAATACAAGAAATTGCATATGTAGTACTAAAATTCACAAATACACAAATAGTGCAACACAACTAAGAAAAAGTATAGCAAAATGATGACGCACGAGATAAATATCATCTTTAATTTACTAAGTTCATGTGAAAATATAAAAAAGAATATCATCAAATTGTTCAATATAATAGAAATCTTCAATGTTCTTCTTCTTCTTCTTCTTCTTCATTCTAGGTTTAATATTACATATTAATATCTAATTTAATTTATAGTTGAACCTTGAGAGTTAAGATTTAAACCATATTAATTAAGTTTTAAAATTGCGCAAACATGATACCACAAAAAGTCATTTACACTACATTACTAGAAATGTATAGTCCTTAATGATTTCTAAGATTTTAATATTATTTCAATACATATCAAAATCTAACATAAATTATCTAAAAAGGAAAAATAACAATATATATATATATATATATATATATATATATATACATATATATAATATAAACACACACATTTAGCTAGTTTAGGAACGCATGAATACATATGTGGGCTATAAAATTGTTTGTCTATAAAAGAGATCTATTGGTATAGATAAATTATAAAAAATTCAAATGCATTATTTTCGAACGGTTCAGTCCGGTATTTTTCAGTTCTCAAAATCTAAGACCGGTCCCGTACCCGTTTCAAACGGTTCGGTTTCGGTACGGGACAAAAATCTATAGAACCATTTAAATACCCAGTATTCAGTTCGGTACCATTACGGGACGATTCGGTACCGGTTTGGTTCGAGTTTTATGCCCACTCCTATATATTTCCACATCATACCCTCCTTACCCTTTACTCCCATACCAGAGAACCTATCACACACCCTTCTGGCTGACAACATTTTTGGGAAGTCAACCAGTTCACAAAGGGATCAACGAAGGTTCAAAAGAGATTCAATGATATAAAGGGAGAAGAGAGCAATCAATATCATGAAACAAACAAAGATCTAATGATTTCATTATTCATCAAGTGACAACTGGTGTTTATGAATATCAAAAGACTATTGTGGGTTTCTCATGGTATCATAAGTGGTACTACTGCTTTTAAAGGAAAGGGAGAACCAACAAGGCAAAAAGATGATGGAAGTATTGAGTTAAATAAAGAGGTCAAGACTGCAAATAAACAAAATGAAATTCTCAGATCATTAACACAACTAATTTTAATGATTTAAAGAATTATCTATTGAGCACACGCTAGTCTATGACAGAAGAAACATTCTGTTCTCAAGAATGTCATCAAAGATGTGCTCACTAGAAAGAAGAGATTCTCAAGATAGTAAGCTCCAAGCTGCTTGCTGAAAATTTGCTGACAAAGGAATCAGTTGAAAAGATCTTCTTCTCCAGCCACCAGGTATAAGTGGATGTATCAAATGATGTTCAATCCCAATCAGAATGGCCTTATTCAAAGAAGGACTGAACCAGCATCAACAACATCACACAAAGATTGTTAGGATCATATTGCACTGAAGGTAGATTTTGATGATGTCTACCAGAAGGAGACGATAACAAAGGATCCTAGCGCATCTAATTCTCAAAGGCAAGAGCTTAAATGTTGAACAACCTTAAAGAAGGAATATATATGCCAGAAAACCATAAAGGTACTCCTCCTCATCACAGTAAAATACCAATTGGTATCATCATCTGATATCAATTGAAGGACATACAACTCAGGGTGAACTACTCAAAAGTTTTAGGCAAACATTATTACATTCATCTTGCTTATGAGAAGAATATCATAGATTGAGGGGAAACTTCTTCACCTCAATAAAAACTTAAGGAATGGACTCTCTAATTCAAAAGGAGCACCCTACTATTTTGTAGAGTCTTGTTTTTAATAAGAGCATCTTGCAAGTGTTCTATTAAAAATAGGACCAACCTACTAAATAGCAGCGTTCTAATTTAGGAGCACCCTGTTAAAAAGCTAGATCATGCTAATAACAGTATCATAAGAATGTCCATTACTAAGTTTACAAGTCAAGGACTCAATCATCAACACAGGGGAATGCTCAAAAAGCTTCAAGAGGATACGCTCAACCAACAGAATTGAGGATTATTCAGATGAAGATGAGTGATGAAAAGGCATTAGCAAACTCTTAAATCACAGGCTGAAACAAGTGCCTACAGGATTTTTGAGCAACAAAGAAATGTTTGCTAAAATGATACTTAATCTTTCAAAAGTATTCTAGGCTTCAATTGCAAACTAATCAACTCCAATTGACAAAGTCCAGAAACCAGATGACTTGACTAACTCTGAGGATCAGGTGGGATTTGTTCATTAAAAACAAATCAATATGGTCTACCAGAAGGAGACGTTCAAATGGAAAATTAGTTATGGTTTACCAGAAACTCTAGAAAGAAGAAAAGAAGAAGGATGATGTCAGCAAGAAAAGCACCAAAACCGAATCCTTAAAAAAAAATTGGCTGCCTGCTGAAACCAACAGAAATACCTCAAGCTTCTGTTGATGAAAGAGAACACCAAAAGCAATTTTGTCAAGGAACAGAAATCCTGGTCAAATAGAAAGAGGTTCTGTTGAAACACTAGCTCCCAGTTTACATTAATGAGCATGAGAGCGGATTATCTTCAATCAAATCAAAGGAAAGGAAGCACGAAGAATTTATGGTTACATGCAAAATCCTACAACGACACATGGTGATCAAGCAGCTGACTCATTCAATAATGTCAAGATCATGGCAACCGCATTAATAAGTCAAGTGAGTTTCTCAATATCTCACTCGCTTATCGAAGTTGCTTTTTGCTAAGAAAAGAGAGACAGTCGCAAGATCATTAATGAAACGCTTCGATTGTCGCAAAGCAATTGAATGCAAACTGAAGCATGTTAGCTATAAATACACTCGTTGCTTCAAAAGTATGCCTCACTCTCAAAAGCTCATCATCCTCAGAAAATTCCCACGAAGCACCATCATGTTAAAATGAATACCTCACGCAATAACATATCCCTTGAACTCACTCTCGCACCTCCATCAGCGTCACGAAGTAGACCTCCCACAATCATACCAGATGATAAATTCATTAACATTGAATCAAGAATCTATCTGGCTGGGAAAGGGAGTTATTACTTCAAGAACGAATAAGAGTGCTAGAATCGAGAAAATGGCAAATGTCCTCCTTTGATGAACTCGTCCTCAATGCACCTACGATGGTGAAAGAAGAAATGTTTGCTCTAGGCTGGCTGCAAACACAGAACATTGAGACTGCACTCTCAATGGAAGTTATTAACAGAGCCTATCACTCCAAACGTGAAGACCTCGAGGAAGCATGTGAGAGATGTAAAAAGAGGAAGGTGGCCGACATCCTCCATGGAAGACACCAGGAGTAGATAGTCGTTGCTTTCAAAAGGGGGGAAAATAGAAACAAACACTTAGGATAAATTTTTCTATTTTTAAAGTGTTTGTATTCTAGGTTTTGGCATCATCAAAAAGGGGAAATTGTTAGGTTCCATATATTTTGATGAACAAGTATTGTTTTGATGATGCCACCCCTTTTGTATGTTATCCATGTAATATACTAGCACTTGTATTTGTTCTACTACTGTTTAAAATAAGTGCTCAATAGTGATCAAGTAATCTTATCTTGAGGAAGCATTGAATGGGTATTTTCTCCATAGTAACTCAAATGTATTTCAAGTGCTTGTATTTGTTCTACTACTGTTTAAAACAAGTGCTCAATAGTGATCAAGTAATCTTATCTTGAGGAAGCATTGTGGGAGGTCTTCTTCGTGGTGCTGATGGAGGTGCGAGAGTGAGTTCAAGGGATATGTTATTGCGTGAGGTATTTTATTTTAAGATGATTGTGCTTCGTGGGAATATTCTGAGGATGATGATCTTTTGAGAGTGAGGCATACTTGTGAAGAAAAAATATATATATTTATAGCTAACATGCGTCAATTTGCATTCAATTGTTTATCGGCAATCGAAGTGTTTCTTCATTAATAATCTTGCGGCTATCTCTCTTTTCTTAGCAAAAAGAAACTTCGATAAGCGAGTGAGATATTGAGAAACTCACTTGACTTATTAATGCGGTTGCCTTGATCTTGACATTAATGAATGAGTCAGCTGCTTGATCACCATGTGTCGTTGTAGGATTTTGCAAGAACTACGAGAACACCGCTGAGATGCAGCCCATGCAAATTCCTGATGCTCTACTCAACCTTGTTGCTCCAAATGATCTGCATACACTGATACAGGCTCATTACCTTCTGTCACAACAACCAAAGGTTCGCCAATGACGGTTGGAAATCCTACCACACTATACTCCCCAGCAAGCCATGGCACCACTATTCATATAGGTTAGAATTCTCTTCATTAGCTAGTTTAACTAGGGAGGATCTAAGGTCTGAACTTCTAGCCTTCAAGCTTTCACTTTTACAAGACATGCGTCCTGTAGTCCCAACAGGCGTAGCAGGCCAAAGATCACACCCAACTCCCTCCATAGGAACTCTTTCATCATCCATTACACCAATTACCATCATACCCTCATCTACTATATCCACACCATCTACGTCACACCCTGACCCATCCCATATGAACATTATTGACTTATCCGAGTTTTTCTACACATACTCCTATGTGAACAAAACCATCCACCCCACCTTATCCAAGTACGTGACATCCTAACCCTCTCACCCCACCATCATTCACATTTTTTAGTTAGATTTTTATAAGAGTTGCTTTTTGGAGAGCACAGTACGATAAAAGTTGTAAGCTGTGTTTGGGGGGGAGTTATTATCTATGCTTGGCCTATTAAGTCAGGGACCTTAGAGGCGGTGGTTTACCCTGCGGCGGATGTCAGCGGTTCGAGCCCGCTTATCTCCACAACTCCTTAATTTAGTCTATCGTAACCTACCACCACTTTTCGTGATCAATAACGCTTGCCTAAGCGTAAGCATGATGACACCGATGATTTGGATCATCATGAGGGGGAGAGGCAACGTACTTGTACCTTTAACTTGAACCTTCAGTCTCAACCTTCAACTTTCACTATAGCAAATGACTCACTAGCCTTAACCATTTTTCACCCTTCCGAACCCATAAATACTGAGCCAGGACTTTGTGTCCTCTCGAGAACTTCTATAGGCTCATTCTTCATGGATGTTGACCAAGGATTGGAAAGAAGACCTGACAATGCAACATATGAATCACAATTGTCTTCAGACCGTCAGAATGAGCTAGTCTCCAGTATGATGAAAACGGTAAGTCTCTATGACTCCTGTGTTACCTTACCCTATGTCCCTCCGATTTCTATTCCACAGGTTCCACAATCACATTTGACAACATCCACTCCATTGGTTGTTATCCCTACATCAGTTCAACCCTCATCATCTAAGAAAAGAGCTGCATAGAGGAGGAGAGCACATCAAAATACATTTGAGGAAGTCAAAGAGCCATCGACTGCTGATCTGCTGTTACTTGAATGGGTTGAAGAAAATGAAAAAGATAAACTACAAGAGATAAGCAATGAACAAGCTCTCATCAAGCTGAACTACATCTGCGAAGTCAAGAAGAAAGCTGCTGAAGAGCTGATGGGAATGGAATCTGAAGAATATGATCAAGGTGAATTCTATGATGATCCTCTACCTGATTTCAATCATGTGAAACATCACATCAAAAGACACCCCAAGGAATCCAAGATAGAACACAAGGTCGAAACACTTTGGGAGAATGTCAAAATCATTGTTTCATATCAAGAGGATATGAGGCCAAGAATTTAAAGAAAATCAAGAAGATAGATGAGCTGGAGCTGAGAGAACTAGAACAAAAGGAACCGACGCTTCCGGTCACATATGGATGCTGAGAAATATGTCTGCAGATCAGAATGACCCTTATGGACATCGTGAACGAGTGAAGAAACATTCTAGTTCTCTAATCATAGGGATCAACTCAGTCGAAATCCATAGTTGCGGTTTAGTAAAATATTTTGTGATCAAGTTTGAACGTCAAAATGAAGTTGTACAAAGAGTCTCTGAAGCTGATCAATATCCTGTTGTTCCAACAGATCTTATTCAGTTATACTTCGAATATAGGAACATGAGACTGAAAGATTTTCCTCAGAAGGACAGAGAACTAGGCTTAAATACTATTGTCTCTTTGATCTGCAAATGGCCATTGAAAACAATCTTCCGAAAATGGACATGTCTGCTCCAAGAAATAGAGCTCCCTGGATTGAAAATTTTGAAGAAGGCTCTATCGCAACAGAACCAGAGATAGGACTCATCTATAGAGATTACAAAGGTGTCAAGCGAATCGTACTCAGAGAAGAACTTTATAAATACTGTGATGGAACGCTCAGAATCATAGAAGACCATCTGCGAGAAGTTGCACTGAAGCTACAAAATTCTGAAGATCCAGATGACCCGGTCCAGATTGCTCTTATTGCTGACTTTCAAGAAGCCGTAGGGGTCAGACTTGAATTTAGAAGGAGTCTCAGACATTATGATGTCATCCTAGACTATCGAAAATCATTCTACGAGACTCAGAGATAAATCGTGCTTCATCGACGATTGAACACAAATGGGGAGAATGTTAGAATAATTATTTATTGTGTTCAATTTATTTGTAATTTAATTATTGAGTCTTTATATTTAATTAGATTAGCTGAGAGAGAATTAGGCCCAAATATAGTGCTCTTAATTAAAGCCCACACGCCTAAGCTGCTTTCCTTATTGTAATAGGGCTGGCCGAACCACTCCCCATAAATACAAAAGGAGTTAGTCGAAATCAACTCTAAGTCTCTACACATTCTATTTCCGCATGTTATTCTGGTAGAGCACGTAGATTAGACCTCTCTAGTTTGTTCGAATACTGTGTATTTATTCTTCATGGATTCATCATTCTATACACATTGTATACGTTATTGGTGAAATTTCTCTTCTACTGTTTTAATTCTTTCAATTATTATTAGATTATTCGACTGTTGAAATCTGGGCATTACACACATATAACACTAGCCTAGTTTACATGGGTTTAAACTAGTCTACCAACTAATCTAAGATTTATAGATGTGTATGAATTCTGAGATATTGTAAGAGCATTAGATGAGTGGTGTGGTAACCAGAGTGGTGAAGGTGATATTATTTTAACTGTAAGTGGGTCTTCTGTTTGATTGTTTCTGTGCTAATAGAAGAATAGCAAATTTCGAGTACTTAAGCAGAATACCTACGAGGTCTTCTGTTCTGGTGTTAACAGAGGACCATTTCTGTTGTTTGACAGAATACATGAGGTCTTCTGTTTCGATCATGACAGAAGGTCATCAAATGATTTTCTAGTTAAGTATCTGATTTCATAAGGGCTCCAGTTGACTCTTTTCGTACCTTTTCTTTTTGTTTATCTTCTCTTTTCAGTACTCTCTGTTTTTCTTGAGTATTTTATCACTCTTTCTGGAGCACATTACAATAAACAGAGCAGAACAAATACACGCTCTAGTCTAATACGGGGATAATAGTGTTTTTAGCATCAAAACTATTATATGATAATCCTCAAAATCTAAAGGAACTAACAATTTCCCCTTTTTTGATGATGCCTAAAAACCAGAGTTAAAACCATAAAAATGAGATTTAAGAGTTTTTGAGGTGCCATTCTTTCCCTTTTTTTGGCATCAATAAAAAATGTATTATCTTGTTTGCGAGGAAGGCATTGCTCTGAGATGATTTTCCCTGGATAAAATCCTTGAGTGACCTTCCTTTTTCTTCTCTCATTTCATGCTTGATTTCTTCCAGTTTGCGCTGGTAGATCCTATTGATGTATTCCATTGAGGTGTTCATCTCAATGTTCTTCGTGTTTAATTATCCTAGGGCAAACTTTTCTTCCTTTTTTTTGGCCCGAAAAGCCGTCTTGCGGACGGGGCTAGCGACGGGTGGCGCTAACCGAATTTATTCCTTTCTCATCTCATTTTCAATTAGGAGGAGAATGTTGATTGGAGAAATCCTCCAGATTCTCCATTTGAGCACTTTGGAGTATTCTTTATCAAGATCATCTTTTTCTTTTCTGATGTTGAGCAAGATTTCAGTAGTGAAAAGGTTTTCTCGTGCTCTGGTGCTGGGATGCTTCTGGGCTCTACTGGTCCTAACGTTAGCTCAAGATTAAGGGGATGAGATGATGAGGAATTCATTTGAGTTAAGGTGATGATACTACGTAGGGATTTCTGAGGATGATGTTGTAATGAGCTTTTGAGAGAGTCAGTCATATTTGTGCAGCAGAGAATATATTTATAGCTAGCATGCGTTAGTTCGCATTCAATTGTTTTGCAGCAATCGAAGCATTTTTTTCTTCATTAATGATCTTGCGGCCGTGTCTCTTTTCATTGCAAAAAGCAACTTAGATAAGCGAGTGATATTGAGAACTCACTTGACTTGTTTAATGAGGTTGCTTTGAAATTTACTTCGATTAATGAGTCAGCTGCTTGATCACCATGTGTCGTGATAGTATTTTGCATGTAACCATAAATTCTTCTTGCTTCCTTTCTCTATTTGTTTAAAGACTTCTCTCATGCTAATTAATGTAACACCTTATTGAATGTCAACATGCTTTTGATGTAATCAAGATTAATTCCTTCTGCATGGCTGAATTCGGATAAATACTCCATAATTTATTTCAAGATATTCGTTGATCGATTTGATCTTTAGGTCTTGAGCAATATCTGTATTTCTTGATTTCTCGGATAGCCCATACTTAGAATAATTTCCTGAAATTTTCTGAAACAACTAAGGTGTTCCAAGAATAAATTAATCTGGGAGTTGGTGTTCAATAGAACCTCTTTTCTGTTTGAATCAAGAGTTCTGTTCCTTGACAGAGAACTGCTTCAGGTGTTCTGGTCGTACAGAGAAGCTTAACGTGTTCTATTACTATCAACAGGTCAGCTAACATTTTCTGGTTGGCTGAAGAGTTCAGCTTGCTGCTTTTCCTGCTGATATCATCCTTCTTCTTTCCTCCTTTCTAGAGTTTCTGGTTAAATATAACTAATTCTCCTTTTGAACGTCTCCTTCTGTTATCCAGAACGTTGACCAATCTCTGCCATAATGATTTGTTTTTATTGAACAAATCTCACCTGATCCTCAGAGCTAGTCAAGTCATCTGGTTTCTGGACTTTGTCAATTAGAGTTGATTAGTTACAAGTGAAGCCTAGAGTACTCTTGAAAGATTAAGTATCATTTTTAGCAAACGTTTCTTTGTTGCTCAAAAAAATCATGTAGGCTTTTGTGAGTTTACTAATGCCTTTTTCATCACGAATCTTTATCTGAATAATCCTCAATCCTTTGGTTGAGTGTATCCTCTTGAAACTTTTTGAACATTCCCCCTGTGTTGATGACTAAGTCCTTTGACTTGTAAATATAGAAAAATGGACATTCTTAGGATGTTGTTATTAGCATGATGTAGCTATTTAACAGTGTGCTCCGAATTTTAGGAAGCTACAATTTAGTATGTTGCTCCTATTTTTAATAGGACGCTGCTCAGAAGCAGGATACTCCTATTAAAAACATGACTCTACAGTATAGTAGGGTGCTCCTTTTTAATCAGAGTCCATTTCTTAAGTTTTTATTGAGGTGAAGAAGTTCACCCTCAAACTGTGATAATTTTCTCATACGCAAGATGAACGTAATAATGTCTTCTAAAATCTTTGAGTAGTTTCCCCTGAGTTGCATGTCCTTCAATTGATATCAAATGATGATACTGATTGATTATCTTCAATCAAATCAGAGAGACAGGTATTGTCCTATCAATACCACTCGCTTATCCAAGTTGCTTTTTTCAAAAAAAAAACAGAGAGACTGACGCATGAGAGCTATAAATATATTCTCTGAGATCTTGAATGCGAACTGACGCATGCGAGCTATAAATATATTCTCTGCTTCACAAATACGTCTCACTCTCAAAAGTTCATTACATCATCATCCTTAAAAATCCCTACATAGTATCATCACCTTAACTCAAATGGATTCCTCATCATCTCATCCCCTTAATCTTGAGCTAACGTTAGGACCAGCAGAGCCCAGAAGCATCCCCAACACCAGAGCACGAGAAAACATTTTCACTACTGAGATCTTGCTCAACATCAGAAAAGAAAATGACGATCTTGATAAAGAATACTCCAAAGTGCTCAGATGGAGAAGCTGGAGGATGTCTCCAATCAACATTCTCCTCCTAACTGAAAAGGAGATGAGAAAAGAAGAAAAGTTTGCCTTGGGATGATGGTTAAGAACGAAGAAGATTGAGATTATTACCACCTCAATGGAATACATCAACAGGATCTACCAATACAAACTGGAAGAAATCAAGCATGAAAATGAGAGAAGAAAAAGGTAGGCCGCTCAAGGATTTTATCCAGGAGAATCATCTCAGAACAATGCCTTTCTCGCAAACAAGAGAATACATTTTTGAGTGATGCCAAAAAACGGGGAACAGAATGGCACCTCAAAACTCTTAAATCTCATTTTTATGATTTTGAGTCTGGTTTTTAGGCATCATCAAAAAGAGGGAAATTGTTAGGTCTCCTATTTTATTCTTTTATTGTAATGTGCTTCATAGTGATAAAGTACTCAAGAAAAATAGAGAATACTAAAAAAAGAAGAAACGTACCATAAAACAAAAGAGAAAAGAAAAAAAAGAAAAGGTACGAAAAGAGTTAAGTTGGAAAACCATCTTCTGTCATGGTCGTAACAGAAGACCTCAACAACAGAGGTGGTTCTCTGTTGACACCAGAACAGAAGACCTCATAGGTATTCTGCTTAAGTACTCGAAATCTACTGTTGACACCAGAACACAAGACACTCAGCCAACAGAGAAGATTCAACAACAAAGTCTATAAATATAGAGGGAGTGCGGGAAGACCAAGTGTGGCACCAGATGTGGCAACAGACGGTAAAACCATGGTGTATAGTAACCTAGTGGGCTGTCGGTTGAGTCACTTGCTGCCAGTGGACGTCCGTCCCCTAAAGAATGACGTTGAGTCACCTGCTATCAGTGGACGTTTGTTCCCTGAAGAGTGACGTTGAGTCACCTGCTGGCAGCAGACGTTCATTCCCTGAAGAATGACGTTGAGTCACCTGCTGGCAGTGGACATTCGTCCCTTCCTTTGTAGTGTTCCAATCAACAACATACATGTCCCTTTTTCGTCTATCAATAAGCACAACTTTATCATTTTTGACATCTTTAATGAAATAGATGTCTTTGAAGAATGTTACATTGTAACCATTGTCACATAGCTGGCTTGTGCTTATTAAATTGAATTTCAAATCCTTAACATAGGATATGTTCTGGAATGTAAGTCGGAATTTGATCAGGTCTCCAGCTCCTTTGGTTACTCCTTTATTCTCCACATTCCCAAATGTTACTTTGGGTCCTTCCCTAGCCATGTAGTTCGACAGTAGCCTCCTACTGCCTGTCATGTGCCTGAAGCAGCCTGAATCTATGTACCATTCTTGTGAGTCAGCTGCTTCAGCACCTTCCTGTATTTATCAGTTTTGAGCAGTAGCCTACAAGTTTGTGCGCATCTTCCTTTGTAAGAGTTTAGGCATCCTTGCTCATCTAGAACCATTCAAATTTAAGTTCATTTAGCAATTCGGAGTGTTGTAATCATAAGAGATGGCCTATATATTTGTGAACATTATTCCTTTTGAAATTGGGAGTAGGAATATGTGTATTGAGAGGATTCAGCTTTTTCTTTGGATTGTTGTTGGTTCTATTGATAGGTTGCCAACTCATTATTTGGTTTGGTTGGTTGCCTGGGAAGTTGGGTTTGGACAGGAGTTTGGATTTTAATCTGGGAGCGGGCTGGTTCTTTCTTTTGGGAATTATTTGGGAATGGGGTTGTTGTTGGTTTGTTGTGCTTGTGTTCTGTTGGCTTGTGGTGTGTCTTGTAATGGGGGAGTATTTCAGAGAGTTTTTCAGTGGTTGAGATAAAGACGGGTAGCCTAATGGGTTCTTCTAGTTGTGTTGTATTTCCTCAGCAATAGGAAGAGTGAGGTATCTCAACTTTTCTTTTAAACTGCTATTTTCAAGTTTAAGAAAATTTTCCATTTTTATCACTTCACCCATTTGAGCTTGGGCTACTTTTAGATTTTCTTGAAGTCTACTCTTTTCAGCTTTGAAAAGAAAATGATTCTTTTGAATGTTTTCAAATTCATGTAGTAATGCTTCCATATCTACGATTGAACATTCAGAATCATATGAGCTATATGAGGAACATGATAATATCTCATCATTGTTACTTTCATTGTTTCTGGCCATGAGGCAGCTCTAGGAGGAGCTTTCGTCATGGTGCCTTCCAAAGAGGCAAATCAAGACCTCTTCCTCACTTTCTGATAAGCTGCTCTCATCACTTGAACTGTTTTGATCGTCTTCTGAATGGATCTCATTTTTCTCACTGACAAGGGCTTGTCGAAGCCTTTGCCAGTCTACTGCTTGAATCCAGCTATTGGTGAAGTTGTCTTGCCTTGGTATTTGCTGACTGTAGGGTGTGGACATTCATTTTTGTAATGTCCAAGTTCCCTACATTTGTAGCAAAGTACTGCATCATTTGAGGGAGTTCTTTCAGACTTTCTGTATGGCAGATTTGTTGGCCTTCTTGGTGATGAGGATCCCATCTTTCTTTAAAAAACTTTTGAATCTTCTCCCAAACATTGCAATTTTTTATTCGGTGAGAAGGTTGTTCATGGACCTATCACATGATTTGAATGAGCTAGGTTCAGCTACTAAAGCTAAGGTTTTTACTTTTTCTTTTTCTTCTTCCTTTATCTCCTTCATTTCATATTCATAAGCTTTTAAGTCACTAAAAAACTTATCGGTTGAAAGGGTTCTCAAAATCTCTGCTATCTCTCATAGTAGTAACCTTCATATCCCATTTGGTTGGTAAACCTCTTAAGACTTTAAAGGAGATCTCTTTTTGAGTTAAGATTTTCCCTTTGTCGGTAATCTCATCGATAATTTTCAAAAACCTAGATTCCATATCTAGCACAGCTTCTTGAGGCATCATGTTGCTCCTATTTTGGTCAATTCATCCCATACAGACTTGGCTGACCTAATTATAGGAAAAATGGTTTCATCTACTGCTTTGAACAATATGTCCTTAGCAATATTATCCAAGTTGTTCCTTTTTCTATCCTCATTAGTCCACTCTAGTTTTGGCTTTGAGATGTAGCCCTCTTGACCATCAGCTGATCTGGTTGTACTGACCTTCATGATTTGGATTAGTCCACAGTGATAATAACATCAATCATTTCATCATGCAAGGCACTGAGATGTGCTTGCATTCGTATTTTCAAATTATCAAATCGGTTAAGGTTGAACAAAAGATTTTGTGGGAAGTAAAGTGGGTTAGATCTTTAGTTCAAATTAGTCAGAAACAGACTCTAGGAACACTCTGCTCTGATATCACTTGATGGTTCAGAATAAAGGTAAAAGTCTAGAGGGGAAGAATAGACTTTTAAAGCTTTTTCAACTTAGAAAACCTTTCCCTGCTAGATAGGATGATCTATAATCTTTTGGGAGATTGTAGATACACAACGAAAGTCTTGACCTCTAAATAAACAGTGTATAATAACTTTCTATGTTTGCGTGGAGTTTGGACGTATTAAGTAAGCAGTTGACTAGGCAGCTGAGTGGAATGCAGGAAACTACTTAGTCTAGATGAAGGTATGAGAAAGCTGATTATAGATTCTTACTCAAAATGATGAGAGCTTTCTGGAAATGTGTTGAGCTGAGTTGAAGTGAAGGTTTATGAGAGCAGTGGTCTGACCAGGGAACTACCGAGGCACTTACTGAGACACCTGCTAGGGACATTCGTCCACCTTCACTTCTATGAGTTGAACTGTTTTAATCCTCCTAGGGACGTCTGTCCACCTTCAAACCTACAGGTTGAATTGTCTTAATCCTACTGGGGACGTTCGTCCACCTTCACACCTACAGGTTGAATTGTCTTAATCCTCCTGGGGACGTTCGTCCACCTTTACACTGCACCTGCAGCTTAGGCCCTAAGGTCGTTCGTCCCCTTCCGGGTAATTACCACAAAATAGAGATGGGTAGCGGGCTGAGCAGCAAGCTGAGATGAGGCAATTTATCAGGATTACTGCTAATGAATTGTTTTCTCTCAATAAGAAATGTTTGCTATGTGCTTTGTTGTCTGAAATTAAAACAACCTTAGTAATCCTGATTCGAAGGTGTTGTAATCCTCCTACGTCCAGTCCCACCCTCTTTCAGATGAATTTCCACTAAAGTATTAAGCCCAATATACTTAGTGTCAATCTAGCTTTTTCTCACAAAAGCGACCTAGATTAAAGGTGTTTCAGAAGGAGTGCACAACACTCCAAGTTACTCAGTTCTTAGATTTTTCTCGATTGATCCAGTGGGGATCAAAAGGTACTCCATCCTATCTAACCACACTTAGGACTTGAACAACTGTCCTCCTAAGTGTTTACAACAGTTTATGGTAAACAAGAAAATACAATTCCAACTAAAAACTAAACTTCCAGAATCTAGCAATGCAAAACTCTAACTTGGAAGTTTAATGAAACATGAGTCTAAGCAGAGAGCAAAGTTAAGCAGGTACTTTCTCTTTCGCTAGATATCTCTTGAATGCTTAGTAATATTTTATCTACTTAGAAAACTCAAAAACTTGCTTTAGAACTCATGCTTCGGCCTATATTTATAGGCTTCTCGAGTTAATTAATCTCATCTGTTGGTTGAGATGAATTAATCTTTGATGTTGAATTCTCGCAAAGACGTGTTGTTGTTCGTCTTCTTGTGCTGGAGCAGATCTTGGTGATTTCCTTTGTCTTCACTTATTAGCCGCTTGTTGGGTTAATGGCCTACCAGGGCCGGCCCATCAACCCCTAGGGCCAACGAACCGGAGGACGAACGTAGCCCAGCATAGCCAGATCTCAGAGTCCAAGGGCCAGAGGACGTACGTAGCCCAGCATGGCCAGACCTCAGAGTCCAAGGGCCAGAGGACGTACGTAGCCCAACATGGCCAGGCCTCAGGTTCCAAGGGCCAGAGGACGTACGTAGTCCAACATGGCCAGGCCTCAGGGTCCAGGGGCCAGAGGACGTACGTAGCCCAGCATAGCCAGGCCCCAAGATCCAAGTCCCAGGGGACGTACGTACCAACCGGAGGATCAAGGGGACGTACGTAGCCTCCGGAGGACCAAGCCTCAGGGCCCAAGGGCCAGGGGACGAGCGTCTTGTGGACTATACTTAAGGGCCCAGGTTGCCACCAGAGGGTTGAGTCCAGTTTAGGGGACGGACGTCCCCCACGCTATGGCGGGAAACCAAGATCTTGGCGGAAAGCGCATTTAATGCAGGAGATTTGGTAGTTGGGATCATGTCGCCCACAGCCGGCCACGTCAGCCCCCCAACCACCATGGGATACTATAAATAGTCGCATTTATTTCGTTGTAAAGGGTTCGGACTTCGTCACTCTAGAATAGTAATAGCATCAACAACACGTAGCATAGTCCAGTACGTTTGGCCCTTTGGCTTGTAATCGTTGAAGTGAATAAAACATAGTTATTAACCCACCCCTCGTTGTTTAGCGAGTTCGTTTTGCTTTCCACCCATTCGAGACCCCCATATTACGTGTTGGGCCTGCGGGTTGAGGGGAATAAACCTCAACATTGGCGCCGTCTATGGGAAACTGATCAAGAAGCTCTTCTCATCAGGCTCTCCATTTAAAAACTCTAAGACAACCGCAAAACAAGCAAAATGTACACTAACAACGTGGGTAACTCTCAAGACCTATCATCACGATTGGCTCACAGCAGGAGGAGCCGTAACCAGGCAACGGGGGCCCAATCCACCAGTCTTTGGAGCCGGGGGGGACTTTGGGATACTCACCGACCTGATTCCCCAGGAACTCCATAGGGACCCCAACGCATTTCGAGATATCGCGGATACCATCCGCCGACTGGCGGACCAGCGGGAGGAAGAGCATGTGTACACTGCCAACACCGAGCGCACCCCGCTCTCGCCTATCCGTCCCATGCAGTCTTTCATCGAGCACACCGGCGAAAATAGCAATCCCCGCCGTTCGGTCCATTCCAGGATAACCTAGAACACCCGTTCTCCGGGTATGGGGGGCGCTGCGGGAGCCAGGCCCTTCAGCGCCACATGGTCCAGGACCCCACGCCGGTCATGCCCCGCGATGGAAGGGCGGCTAGAGAACATACCCCCACAGTCGGTGGCGTGACGGTAGAGGCCCAGGTATACCATGGTCAGCACAATCATGGCATTGCACCAAGGGGGAATACCTTGGCATTGATAACCCCCATGCCCGTTGGGACCGATCCACGAGATGCCATGCTCATGGACATGCAGAGGCAAATAAATGAGCTGAATCGACGAACGGAGAACACACAGACCCAGCCCAGGATTGCACTTTCACCCCCGTTCACCGGGAGGGTCATGGCGGTAGACATTGCACGGGACGTTTGGCCCCAAAGCCCATCTACTCTCTTATCAAGGAACGCTCTCCATGTTGGGAGCCTCCGATGAGGCTGTTTGCAGACTTTTCTTTAGCACCCTTAGAGGGCCAGCGCAAGAGTGGTTCGGGAAGCTCAGGCCTGGGTCCATCGACAACTTTGAACAACTATCCCGGCAGTTCATGGCTCAGTTCGCATCCAGCTCCACACCCAAGAAACACTTCAGTTGGCTGACGAATGTCCACCAGAATAAGGGAGAATCCATATCTGCTTTCCTGATCAGGTGGAGGGACGAGACCTTGAAGGTGGAGGATCTTCCGGAGAGCACCGGCATCACCCTCTTCACCAATGCGTTGGCAACCGGGGATCTCTATCTAGATTTGAAAAGGAACCCCGGGAACAACTAGGCCGAGGTGCTAGCCCGCGCGCACAAATTCGCTGCAATAGAGGAAGAGGTCTCGCAGCGGGATAGGGCGGCAGCCCCCGCAGCGTGCAAAGCATCAGACCGATTGGGTCCCGGGCCGGTGGAATCACCTGCCCTCAAAAAGAAGAAGACGGTCGGCGGATATGTCCCTTGGGCCGCACAGGAACGCCCGGGGGACGGCCCCCATGTGAGCATAGGGCCAGCACCCTTGGCCTACCCAATCAGTCAAATTTTTGGGGCCATCAAGGACCACGGGCTGCTCAAAGAGCCGGTACCCACCAAGGGGCTCATGATGGGCCGGGGACGCGGGAGCCTACTGTGAATATCACCGCAAGCAGGGACACCGTACGGACGATTGCAAAAGTCTGAAGTACGCCATCCAGCAGCTTATTGATAGGGGGTATCTGGGTGAGTTCACCACGGGAGGAGCATAGAAGGCCCTACAGCTGGCGCCGGGATGATCGGCGAGAGGCTAGGGTCAAGGAGGAGGATTTCCGTCATAACGGCAAAAGGCCAGAAGCATCTCTCGGACCGGTCGACTCCAAGAAAAAGATGGAAATCAAGATGATTTTCGGAGGGGCGGAGAATGGGGATACCCCAGCGGAGAGGAAGAAGTTCGAGAGGGCCCTCCGGATAAACTCTATCTCCGCACCTCTCGCCAAGAAACACAAGGCCAAACCCATCACATTTGGAACAGCGGATCTACCACAAACGCCAGGACCGCACAGGGATGAGCTGGTAATCAGTATGGATATCCGGGAGTGGATAATCCGGCGAGTTCTGGTCGACACAGGGAGCAACGTCAACGTCCTCTACTGGTTCCTGTTCGAAAAAATGCATCTGAGAAGGGCCGATTTGAGCCCCCCTACGGACACCCCTGGCTAGTTTCACCGGCCACAGCATTGATGCAGAAGGAACAATCATCCTACCGGTTGAAATCGGGGACGGCGAACACAGGACGACGATCCCCATGACGTTTGTAGTGGTGCGGCTCAAATGCACCCACAACGCTATTCTGGGACGTCCTGGACCGGAGGACCTCGAAGCCATCTGCTCCGTACGGCACTCCTGTATAAAATTCCCCATGGAAACTGGGGTGGGCGTGGCCCGTACGGACCCAGACACGGCAAGAGCATGTTACAAGGAAGTAGTAAAGAGGATGACGGAGAAGGACATGAGGGTCAACAGCATTGCAGAAACAGCCCGGCTGGAGGAGGCCATGTTCCGGCCAGAGCCGGTTACCTTGCTGGAGGAAATCATTTCGATCGAAAGGTGTCCATTGGGACCAGCCTAGAGCCGGAAATCCGGGAAGGGGTGATCGTGATTCTCCAAAGATTCAAAATCTTATTTGCTAGGGGACCGGAGGATATGCCAGGAATTGATCCAGGCATCATCTATCACAGATTGGCCGTTCGTCCAGATGTCAGACCTGTACAACAGAAGAAAAGGTACATGGCAGTCGAGCGAAGGGACTTCATCAAAGTGGAAGTCACCACGCTGCTTGACATAAGCCACATACGGCCTATCATGAATGTGGAGTGGCTGTCCAACGTCGTCTTAGCACCAAAAGGAACTACCTGGCGGATGTGCGTCGATTACTCTGATCTCAAAAAAGCTTGCACAATGGACCCCTACCCCGTTCCGAGGATTGACCTATTGGTGGATGAGACCGCAGGATGCGAGCTGCTTAGTTTTATGGATGCCTTCAGGGGGTATCATCAGGTATTCATGCACCCAGACGATGTCGAGAAGACTGCTTTCGTCACATGTGGTCATGCCGTTCGGCCTGAGGAATGCGATGGCCACCTTCCAGAAGATGACCGGGATATTGTTCAAAGACGTCCTCGGGAAAATCATGGAGGCGTACGTGGACGATATCCTGATCAAAAGCAGAAAAAAGGAGAACCATGTACAGGACATGGAACGGGTTTTCACCATCATGGAGGGAGCAAACATGAGGCTAAACCCAAAGAAGTGTGCCTTTGCCGTCAAGGGGGGGGGGGGGGGGGGGGGAATTTCTTGGTTACATGATGAGCGAGCGGGGGATCAAAGCCATCATGGACATGGAGGCCCCCAAAAATTTGAAAGATGTACAGAGACTTACGGGGCGCTTGGCGGCACTGAGCCGGTTTATGTCAAAACTGGCCGATCGGGCGATCCCTTTCTTCCAGATCATGAAGAAAGCCAACCCATTTGAGTGGACCCCTGAATGTCAGGCAACCTTTGAAGAATTCAAGACGTACCTCTCCTCGCCACTTGTCCTAACCAAAGCAGATCCCGAGGAAGCACTATACATGTAAGTAAACAGTGGCTGACCTGACAGTAAGCTCCGTCTTGCTGAAGGAGGTTGAGGGTGTTCAGCGGCCTATATACTTCGTCAGCAAGGCGCTGAACGGCCCGGAGACAAGGTACACACTGATGGAGAAGACGATCCTGGCATTGATCGCGGCAATAAAGCGCTTGGCGTCATACTTCCAGGCACACCCGGTGACGGTGTTCACCACTTAGCCCTTGGCCACTATCCTCAGGAATCCAATGGCGAGTGGGCGGATTACGAAGTGGTCTTTGATGATCGGGCAGTACAACGTGGAATTCAAACCAAGGCCAACGATCAAGGGACAGGCACTGGGAGATTTCATTGCCGAATGCACAGCACATACGGAGGAAGGGGAATACGGCAGCAGTGACCTAGACAACTGGTGGGAAATGTACACCGATGGGGTAGCAAGTGCAAAGGGGTGCGGGAGGGGGGGGGTGCGGTCATCACTTCCCCCGAGGGATTCAAGTCTTATTACTCCATGGAATTCAAGTTCAAAGTCACCAACAACGAGGCCGGGTATGAGGCTCTGATCACAGGATTGAGATATACGAGGGCCCTCGGAGCGGCTCGTCTGAAGGTACGGATGGATAGCCAGTTGGTGGTTACACAGATGAATGGTACTGCGGAGACTCGGGAAGAACGGATGAAGGCCTACAAGGAACTGGTAGAGGAGCAGACTGCGCAGTTCGAGCAAGTGATCATAGACCTGGTACCTCGGGTAGAGAATGCCGAAGCTGATATCCTATCCAAGCCGGCCGGCCCACAACATATCCGAAATTTTGCAAGACAGGAGGGCACTACTCCGACCGGCGACAGAGATGATCCAAGTAAATGTTGTTTCTTATGCAGATCCCAACTGGGTGAAGGAGGTGACAGATTATCTCAAGGATGGAACCCTCCCCCTCGAGAAAGATGGACACACCTCCGGAAGGGCCCCATGGATAAAGAGACGGGCGGCAAGCTTTGAGATCATCGGGGGTGAACTGTGTAAGGAATAAATGTATTTAGATTTTGATGATGCTAGGTTTATTAGAATTTGAAAGTACCCCATTAGAAATTGTGTATTAGAATTTCTTTTGTAAGTTTTAGCTTAGTCTGCCTGCCAGAGTTCCATCTTGCCTCTACCAGAGTTGCTCCCAGAGTTGCTCACCAGAGAAGCCATCAGAAACTGGTTATCAGGAAGATACCAGAGTTGGCAACAGAGACGGACTTCAGAGATTGGACCAGAGAACCTCTTCAGACTCTGCTAAATCCACCAGATTCCGGAAGCCCTTCCAACGGTCGTTAAACTAACGGGAAATCCCCTAACGGTTACGAACCTTTCAACGGAAGCATGGCACTGTACACGCATTAAATGCACATTTAATGTTGTACGTACGAAGAGATATTTAAAGCTGATGATTGACCATGCGAGTATCTTTATGCCCCCAAAATAGCAAGTCGGAGGACCAAACGGTCAAGTCAACAGTACATGCATTTAATGAAGCTGTCTTCTACACTCCAACGGGAAGACTGCTCCCAGTATAAAAGATACACTCTGAAGAACTAAGAAAAAAACAACTTTGCCAAGATAAATTTGCGTAAACAACTTTCTTGAGATTAAAACTTCATTCTCAGACAAGAAAAGGCTCCAGTTGGAAGATATACTTTCCTATCCTTTATCCAACTAGCAAACTGCAAAGTTACTCAGTTCTTCAACACTTCGAAAGCTTCATATACCTATCCTTTGTGAAGAAGCAACGTTGGAGAAAACTGATTTTATATCAAAGACTTCTTGAAAAAGACGGGACGTCTCAAACTAGCTGGAGTAAGTGAAGTGGGGATACTTCAGAGACTCAGTGAAACGAGATCAGCCATCAGGAAGCAGGACTGCATCCCGGGTGGCAACTAGACTTGAAGAAGACGAGGAGTGCTTCTTAAGCTCTAGGGACTAAGGCGTTGTAAACTGTTGTTTTTACAAGCTTAGTGGAACAGTGGACTAGAGGAACAAGTTGTTCCTTGAACCACTATAAAAACTCCGATGTCATTTACTTTAAGCTTTTAATTCCTGCACTTAAGATTCTACTGACTAACTCTTAAGGTTGGACTCTGTGTCCAGCAGATCTTCCTTCAGAGTTATCAAAAAGGCACCTTGCCTTAGCTTTCTTCTAGAGGCTACCCGGACAGAAACTTATCCGCTGTCTGGTCTAGTTCTGCCATCAGAACTTGACCATCTCTGTCACCATATTTGGACCATCTCTGTGAAGTCAGACTTGACTTGGAGAAAAGTTTAAATTCCTAAAACAGTCTATTCACCCCCCCCCTCTAGACTGTTTCCATTACAAACGGGACCAACAAGTGGTATCAGAGCCTCCTTGTTCTTGTAATCTTTTAGGTTACTTACTAAACAAGAGATCCACTTGTTTTAGCCTCTTTAATCTCATATTATGGATAACACTCTTTCAAAGAATCTTATGTTCTCAGTAACAAAGTTTGATGACTGGAGGATCCACATGAAAGCTCACCTCTGCGCACTCCATAACGAAATGTGGGAAGTTCTTGATGCAGGACCTTTCACAGAGTTCACCAAGGTCAACCCTGAATACATCACTGGTAGTGGTCAACCCCAGATGATCACCAAACTGCGCCATGAATGGTCTAATGAAGAAAGGAGAAAGTACAACCTTGACAACATTGCCAAGGATATCCTCTACAAGGCCATTGATGACAAGTACTTCACAAGGATCAAGAAGTGCAAATCTGCCAAGGAAATCTGGGATACTCTCACCGTGATAGGAGCTGGAGATGAGCAAGAAAAGGACAACAAACTCACTATTGCCATGAAGAAGTTTGAAGACTTCAAACTTCTACCCAAAGAATGCATAACTGAGATGTATGCACGCTTGCTCACCCTCACTGCTGAGATATCAGAACTTGGGAAGTAACTTACTCCCAAAGAGATCAACTTGAAGGTTCTCAAAGGTCTACCTTCACCATGGAAGATTAAGGTCACTGCCATGAGAGATAGCAAGGATCTCAGAACCTACAGCACTGAGAAACTCATCTCTGATCTCAAATCTTATGAGTTTGAGATGAATGAAGAGGAGAAAGAAGAAGTTGAGGACAGAACAACTACTGCCCTCACTGCCAGCACCTCTCAGGTAAATAATTTTGACCCTTCTATTCTTTTAACTGACGAGTATATGGCGGCTTTTGCTAGGAAGTTCAGGAAATTCTTAAAGCCGAAGGATAGCAGAAGTCCACACTCTAGCAGAAAGCCACACCAGAAGTCCAAACAATCAGAAAGTAGTGGAGAGCTTCTCTGCTACAACTGCAGACAACCAGGGCACTTCAAAGTCAATTGTCCACACCCCATAGTCTCCAAAAGGCAAGGCCAGGAAGGAGAAAAGAAATACGAGCACCGAAGAAGGAAAGCACTCATCACTGAACAGCCAGAGAAGGACCCCCTCTCTGAGACAGAGTCCAGCTCGGAATCAGAATCTGATGAAGCATTCTGTTGCCTGGACACAGAAACTGAAGACCTATGCCTTATGGGTCAATCTGATGATGAGGTATCTTCTACTTCCAACTCTAGGTTTTCTTCGTTAGGCAGAGCCTTTGATTCTGATTCAATGTCAGAATTTTGGGAAGAGTTTCAAGCCATACAAACTACTTATTCTTCTGTTAAAGAAGAAAACAGTAAGCTTAAGGTTGAATTCCTTGGCTTAAGAAAGGAGGTTGAGATCAAAATCAATCTTCTAATTAAGGAAAGAGATCAGCTGGAAGCTGAAAATGTTTCTCTTCTAAAGAGAATAAGAGAGATAGAGTCTCTTGAGATTAAGTACAAAGCTTACCAGAAGGCCCAGTCTTCCATGGAAAAGATTGTACTTGACCAACAAATTGGCACTGGTTTTGGTCTTGGTTATGGCTCAACAGAATCAGGTGAGCCTTCTGTAATGCCTAGCACCAGAGTGGCTAAGGCAGACAAGGTAATAGTGCCACTGATTTCTAGCCCCATTTGTCAGGCTGGTGTATCTGGCACCAAGGTTATTCATGAGAATGTCAGACCAGAAAAGGAAAAGATAAAGGTTCAATAGAAACCCATTTTAAAAGTTAATGAGCCTGGTAGAAGACCTAACAACAGGAAAGATTTTCAGAATACCAAAAATCAAAGACAAAACCATAACAGACAAACTCATGATAATCATGTCAGAAATGATCACCAGAAAGGCAGATATCAAGAGAAGGTTAACTTTAGGCAGAAAAGGTTGGCTGGTCAACTTAAGAAGCCCAAAGTTAATCGCCCCTCTGATCTTGATAGTATATGGGACTTCTACCCAACTAAAAAGGCTATGCAGAAGTATGTAAACCGGAAGCATGATCCTCACAAGCATCTGCCCAAAGTGAATCACACTTCCGTTTACTATGACAACCAGGTGGACAATGGGTACCACCCACCAAGGTTTCACTTGATGAGACCAAAGTGGTACCGGCTGCCAAGACTGCATAACCCCCTAGGACCCAACATTGCTTGGGTACCTAAATCTTCCTTTTAATTTTGTAGGAACTGTGTGCTGGAGCCATCTCTGAGCAAGATTGGTACATTGATAGTGGATGCTCCAGGCACATGACAGGTGACAAGAGTTGCCTAACAGAGTTCCAGAAAGTCAAAGGGCCTAGAGTTACCTTTGGAGGTAATGATAAAGATGGCCAGACAAAAGCAAGAGGGAAGCTGATAAAGAACCAGATAATCATAGATGATGTCTCCTATGTCAAAGGACTGAAATTCAACTTGCTGAGTGCTAGCCAATTCTGTGACAAAGGCTACACAGTTGAATTCTCCAAAGAAGGATGCTCTGTCAAGCATGAGACAACTAAAGAAGTGGTTCTAACCGCAACAAGGAAGAAAAACATCTATGTAGTTGATTGGTCAACCGCAAAAAATGGAATTTGCCTGATAGCCAAAGGAGATTCAAAACTCAGTTGGGAATGGCACAAGAAACTGAGCCACTTGAATTTCAAAACAATCAACAAACTGGCAAGGGATCACATTGTTGAAGGTCTACCCAACCTTGTATACAAAAAGGAGAACTTGTGCAGTGCATGCCAGAAAGGAAAACAAGTGAAGAACTCATTCAGACTCATTGTTGGAAACCTCTCTACTGGTCCTCTGAATCTAATCCACATGGATTTATTTGGACCAGTGGAAACTCCAAGTGTTGGTGGCAAAAGATACACCTTAGTCATGGTGGATGACTACTCCAGATTCACATGGACTATCTTTCTGACCAAGAAAAATGAAACTCTGCAGAAACTGCCATCTCTGCTAAAGCTATTACAGAATGAGCAAAATCAGAAAGTCAAAGCCATCAGATCAGACAGAGGAACAGAGATCGTCAACAAGGTCATACAGGATTTCTGTGACCAGAATGGTACAATGCATCAACTCTCTGCAGCCAGAACCCCTCAACAAAATGGAGTTGCAGAAAGAAGAAATAGAACCTTAAAGGAAGCTGCAAGGACCATGATTGCTGAATCAGGTCTACCCTACAGATACTGGGCTGAAGCAATCAATACTGCATGCTACACCCAGAACAGGAGCATGATTCACAAGACTCATCAGAAAACTCCTTATGAATTATGGAAAGGACGAAAACCCAACATCAGCTACTTTCATGCATTTGGATGTAAATGCTATATACTCAACAATGGGAAGGATCACCTCAAGGTGTTTCAAGAAAAAGCTGATGAAGGAACATTCTTAGGCTACTCTAGCACCAGTAAAGCCTATAGAATACTCAACAAAAGAACTCTACTTGTTGAAGAATCTATTCCTGTCAAGTTTGATGACCTCAACTCAGTTGAAAGCATAACAGAAAACTTGGAGAAAGCAAATCTAGAAGAATCACCTGAACTGGATCCACCAGAGACGGATACACCAGAGTTGCTAACTAACTCTGCCATACCAATTCACCATCAGAATCCCATTCTACAAGGCAAAGAAAGTGATGAAGAATCAGAAGAAGATCAAGAGAATCCAAGACAACCCCTATCTGAACCTGATCTAACTTGGTTAAGAGATCATCCTCCTAATCAAGTAATTGGACAAATCAGAAGTGGAGTTCAGACCAGATCTGCTACATCAAGGAGAGAAGCAATGCTTACCTGCTACATATCTCAGATGGAACCTATGACAGTTGAAGAAACTCTTGCAGACTCAGACTGGATCAATGCAATGCAAGAAGAGCTTACTCAGTTTGAAAGGAATAAAGTATGGGAACTTGTTCCTAGGCCAAAGTACCAGAATGTCATTGGAACCAAATGGGTATTCAAGAACAAAGCAGATGAAGACGGTAACATTGTAAGGAATAAAGCTAGGCTGGTAGCCAAGGGATACTGCCAAGAAGAAGGAATAGATTTTGATGAGACCTTTGCACCAGTTGCCAGACTTGAAGCCATCAGAATCTTCCTAGCCTATGCTGCCTTCAACAACATCAAGGTCTACCAGATGGATGTCAAGAGTGCATTTTTGAATGGAGATCTTGAAGAGGAAGTTTATGTGGAACAACCACCAGGTTTTGTCATTCCTACTCAATCTTCTTGTGTCTATAAGCTTTAAAAGGCCCTCTATGGTCTTAAGCAAGCTCCCAGAGCCTGGTATGACACATTGTCCCTTTTCCTGGTGAACCATGGGTTTACTAAAGGAAAGGTTGACAAAACTCTATTTCAAATCTCTGTTGCTAATCATATTCTGTTAGTACAAATATATGTTGATGACATTATTTTTGGTAGTACTAATTCAGAACTGTGCAAGAAATTTTCTCAAGTTATGCAGAGTCAATTTGAAATGAGTATGATGGGAGAACTCAGTTACTTCCTAGGACTCCAAGTCAAACAAGTTCCAGAAGGGATCTTTATCAATCAAGGGAAGTACACCAGAGATCTGATCAAGAAGTTTGGAGTGGAAGGCAAATCATCAGTGAAGATTCCCATGAACACTTCACAAGGAATTGGTCCAGATGATGAAGGAAAGGATGTAGATGCAACAACATACAGAGGGATCATAGGATCTCTGTTGTATCTAACTGCAAGTAGACCAGACATCTCGTTCTCTGTTGGAATCTGTGCCAGATACCAATCAAAGCCCAAGGAAAGCCATCTCAGTGCTGCAAAGAGAATCATCAGATACATCAAAGGAAATCCAAATGCAGGCTTATGGTATCCCAAAGGAGGTAACTTTGAACTAATTGGTTATTCTGACTCAGATTTTGCAGGTTGCAGACTAGACAGAAAGAGCACCTCTGGTCACTGCCAATTGCTAGGAGGAAGGCTTGTTTCCTGGTTTAGCAAGAAGCAGAACTCCATCTCAACCAGTACAGCTGAAGCTGAGTACATTGCAGCTGGGAGTTGCTGTGCTCAGTTACTCTGGATGAAGCAACAACTGAAGGACTATGGAATTCAAGCCAAGGAGATCAAGCTGTTGTGTGACAACACTAGTGCCATTGCAATCACTCAGAATCCAGTTCTTCACTCCAGGACAAAGCACATTGAGATCAGACATCACTTCATCAGAGATCATGTTGAGAAGAAGCATATCTGTATGGAGCATGTACCTACAGAGGATCAACTTGCAGACATTCTAACCAAGCCTTTACCTGAGGCAAGGTTTAACAAGCTAAGGGAAGAACTGGGAATGATGGATGACCTTCCCAGAGATGCCTGAACCAGAGATTCACTGAACCAGAACTACTTTCTTCTGCACCAGAAACTCGGATCAGAGAACCTCTATCTCTGATCATCAGAATCTCACATCAGAGAACCTCCCCTTCTCTGACCAGAGTTCCTCAACCGAAAGACAACAGATACGGATGTGGATTTAGCAATATTTCGAGGTACGGGCAAGACCTAATTAACTGAAACGGTCTTTTACCAAAATACCCCTGATCGTTACTCTTCTAACGGAAACGTTTTCCGCCACATTTCATTAAATGCTGCCTCGAAACTGCCAATATACCAAACGTCCACTATTCCTAACCCCTTGATATCCACCGTCTTCGACCCAAATCCCTACTTCATCTTCACCTCTCTCAAAACTGCTTTTGCATTCAAAGCTCTCAGATCCCAAACCTTTTCAATCCCCAGTACTTTTTCTTAACCGTCACCCAGAATGAACTTCCTCAACATCAATGATCTGTCTAAGGAAGAAGCTAAGACCCTTATTGCCAACGTTGTATCCGGCATGAAGGTTGACATGTCGTCCCTACCTCTACTGGCAGAAAACCAGAAAAGGATGACCAAGATCATCCAAGGAATGACTGACTCTCAACTTTCAAAAGTTGTTGCTCATCCTTATGAGCACTTCAGCATCAAGGATGTGGCTGAGTTCTACCTCAACGCCACCATCTCCAAGACCGGAGTTCACTCCTCAGTGCAAGGTCAACGCATTTTTCTGAATGCAGATGCACTCAATGAATTCTTTGGAGTTCAACTTGACTCCCAAGACCCAGAAGCCATCAACCTCATTGCTCTTGACTCAGTGGAAGTCTCCACTGAAGGATTCGTTCAGACATACTGCCGTCCGGAGGCTGCCGGACTGGACAAGCTGTACATGTAGAAGTTCCTGTTGAAGAAGGACTTTGAGAAGCTTGTCAGCATTCTGCACCGATGCTTGTGGTGCAAAACTGCCTCAACTGATGAGATGAACAAGAACAATGCAAAGGCAATCTTTGCATTTCACCATGGCATGAACATCAATTGGGGAGAGGTAATCTTTGGCTCCCTAACTGAGTTCATCAAGAAGAAAGACTCTGAAACAGGTCTTTTCTCAACCAAGATGGGACATGGCCTTCTCATCTCTGCCATTCTCGCTGCCAAAGGAGTTCAACTCAGGGATCCTATCCCAGTTGATCACTCCAAGACTATCTTTCTTACAGCCTCACCAAAGTTCAACATTGCCATCTCTTCTGAGCTTAAGAGAGAGGAAAGGCTGGAGAAGAAAAGGGAAGAACAGGCTGCTAAGGCCAAACCTGCTTCCAAGAAAGTTACCAAAAAGCCCAAACAACCTGAGCAGTCACAGGTTGTAAGGGAAGTCAGACAGAAGAAGAAGAGTGACAATCTGTCACTACCAGAGAAGGAAACAGCAGAAGAGGTTGCACCAGAGTTGCCTTCCCCAAAGGCAACCAGGAAATGTGCTGCCAGAAAACAGAAGCAGAAGAGAAGAAGAAAGTTAGTTGTGCAGAGTGGGGACTCTGACAACTCAAGCACTCAACCTAGGCAGAAGAAGAGGAAGACTAAGGTCATCTCACCTGCCAAGGACTCAACACTTCAGGGGGAACCTGTACCAGAATCTGGGACTCTACCGGAGGATGACCCAGAATCTGCACCAGAGTTGCCAAACTCTGCTCTCTCACCAGAGCGTGAAGCCACACCAGAGATGGACCAAGAAACTGACTTCAGCATCATTCTGCAGAAGCAGTTTGACAGAGTCCTAGCCTGGAGAAGATGGAGAATGGGACCTCTCCAACAAATCATTCAGTACTTTGATTCTTATGAAGAAGAAGAAGCTGCTGTTCTTCACTAGGTAGGCACAGATGATGTGTCAAAATGCTTCAACCTTACCTTCCTGATCTCTGTCCTACAGAAGAAGAAAGACAGATATCAAGGTAAAACTCCTACATCTGACCTATCTCCAGAAAGGCATGTCAAAGCCTTGGAAGAAGAAGAAATGGAAGAATTTGATGCTTGGCTGATGGAGAAGAAAAGAAAGGAATCAATGATCAAATTCCGCCATAGTGCTCTTGAGGAAGGAGAACCATCAACAGCAAACGACATTGCTATTACCATGGAGAAGCTGATCAAGGAGTGGAGAGAATCTGTGTACTCTGAGATTGTTCTTGAGGTAATTCCTTCACCTCCTCCTTCCCCTCCCAAATCTCCTATTCCTCAACCTTCACCTTCTAAATCTCCATCCAAACCTTCTTCCCCACCTCACCAGAAAACACCCCCACCTCAACAGAAAACACCTTCACCTAACCAGAAAACCACAACCTCCACCAGAACCCCATCTCACCAGAAACCCAACTCCGGACCCTCATCACCCTGCAAACAACCCTCTTATACCAGAAATCGATCACCTTCACCCCCACCATCTCCCTCACATCAACCTACTACTCAACCCTTAATACCTTTTCCCCAGAACTCACCTCCTCAGAAATCCTTATCTCCATCCAAATCTGCCTCACCTCAGAGATCCCCTCAGCACTCAGCAGCATCCACACCTAAGAAGAAACCTATCTTCAGGGTCCCCTCTTCTTCCAGTGACAATGATGGATTTCTTACATCCTCCATTGCTGCTGATGAAACCTCCAAAAGGAGAAGGACACCTCCCAGAGTTCCTTCCCCTCCTCCATCCAACAGAGTTCCTCCATTACCTAAAGGCAGAGGATTGGAAATGCCTGGATTTACTTCTGATGAACCCCAAATACCCTTCAACCAGTTTGTGAAATCTGCTGAAGCTTTTGGTGGTATACTGGTTCAAGATCTGAGCAAGATAATAGAGTTGAATGATAAGCAACATGAAGAGCTCACCCATACAAATCTGCAAATCACAATAGGATTTCAGCATCTGATAGACAAAGTTGCTGCACTAACAGAAAATCTGCACAACTTCATGCATTCTTCTACTTCAAGGATTGATTCTGTTTCCAGAGATGTGAGTGGACTCAACTCTGTTCTTCACTCGCACTCTCAAGATCTGCTTGCCCAGAACCAGACAATCAACAAGATCTCAGATTCTGTTCACAATCTCCAAACATCTGCTGATAACTCCTCCCAGAAGCTCAATATCTTACACTCTCTCTGCAAGGAACACCAAGAGCAAGGCCTGGCTCTCCTCAGAACTGACAAGGAAAGATACCAGAAGACGGTGCTCCTAGAAGTCAGCACAAGGGACCTTCAATCTGCAGTGGACAAGCAACAGAGTTTGATTGAAGGACTTGCCTCTGTCACCCAGACTCTGCCAGAGACACTGGATGAAATCAGAGATGCTCAAGCCTCTGAGTTCTCAAAAATTGAACTTCTCTTTGGTGATCTTTGTGGTGCCAAAAAGGGGGAAGAGACCAGAGAAGAAGAAGGACCCAGTACCAGAGCCCTTTCTATCAGAGAACCCTCCTCGGTTGATCCTACTCCTTACTTTGATGCTACCAGAAAGAAAAGGCTAGCGGCTGCAGGCACCAGACATCCACCCCCTCCTCCAAGAAGCTCCAAGAAAAAGACTTCATCCTTTTCACTTAATGACTGGATGAAGAGTGGTATGTCAAGACCAGACAGAGTCCAATTTGAACAGATGAGGAAACTGATGACTCCTCTTCAAAGAGAGAATCTGTTCATGGATAGTGATGGACTGGTCCAGATCAACCATGGTGGTTCCATTCAAGAAGCTGAAATGTGGTATGGTATGAAGATTCTCAATAGCAAGAATTCTGCAGAAGCTGTCAGAAACTACTTGGACTGCAAACTTGCACCTCATTGGGCTGATTATCAGAATCCGAGGGATTTAGCCTCAATCGGAGCAAAGGTAAATGCTGAACTAGAGAGGATTGACAGAGCAGGACCACAGGTAGATGAAGAAGATCTCTAACTCTCTTTATCTAACTCTGTAATGCTTTACTTTTTCTATCAGATCAATAAGATACCAACTCTGCCTCTCTTTTTGCTTGCCTCTTTTCAATTATCTGTTCTTATTTACTTTCTTGTGTATATTCTGTTATCGTACTTGATTATTGCTATCTGATTGTACCGTACTCTTACTATCTTCCTATGCTAAGTTGCCCACCAAGATTTTAATGAAAAGTTTTTAATTTTTTTTTATGGTGAAAGGCACTTCTCTAGAAATAGTTAAAGGGTTTTGGCATCATCAAAAAGGGGGAAATTGTAAGGAATAAATGTATTTAGATTTTGATGATGCTAGGTTTATTAGAATTTGAAAGTACCCCATTAGAAATTGTGTATTAGAATTTCTTTTGTAAGTTTTAGCTTAGTCTGCCTGCCAGAGTTCCATCTTGCCTCTACCAGAGTTGCTCTCAGAGTTGCTCACCAGAGAAGCCATCAGAAACTGGTTATCAGGAAGATACCAGAGTTGGCAACAGAGACAGACTTCAGAGATTGGACCAGAGAACCTCTTCAGACTCTGCTAAATCCACCAGATTCCGGAAGCCCTTCCAACGGTCGTTAAACTAACGGGAAATCCCCTAACGGTTACGAACCTTTCAACGGAAGCATGGCACTGTACACGCATTAAATGCACATTTAATGCTGTACGTACGAAGAGATATTTAAAGCTGATGATTGACCATGCGAGTATCTTTACGCCCCCAAAATAGCAAGTCGGAGGACCAAACGGTCAAGTCAACAGTACATGCATTTAATGAAGCTGTCTTCTACACTCCAACGGGAAGACTGCTCCCAGTATAAAAGATACACTCTGAAGAACTAAGAAAAAAACAACTTTGCCAAGATAAATTTGCGTAAACAACTTTCTTGAGATTAAAACTTCATTCTCAGACAAGAAAAGGCTCCAGTTGGAAGATATACTTTCCTATCCTTTATCCAACTAGCAAACTGCAAAGTTACTCAATTCTTCAACACTTCGAAAGCTTCATATACCTATCCTTTGTGAAGAAGCAACGTTGGAGAAAACTGATTTTATATCAAAGACTTCTTGAAAAAGAAGGGACGTCTCAAACTAGCTGGAGTAAGTGAAGTGGGGATACTTCAGAGACTCAGTGAAACGAGATCAGCCATCAGGAAGCAGGACTGCATCCCGGGTGGCAACTAGACTTCAAGAAGACGAGGAGTGCTTCTTAAGCTCTAGGGACTAAGGCGTTGTAAACTGTTGTTTTTACAAGCTTAGTGGAACAGTGGACTAGAGGAACAAGTTGTTCCTTGAACCACTATAAAAACCCCGGTGTCATTTACTTTAAACTTTTAATTCCTGCACTTAAGATTCTACTGACTAACTCTTAAGGTTGGACTCTGTGTCCAGCAGATCTTCCTTCAGAGTTATCAGAAAGGCACCTTGCCTTAGCTTTCTTCTAGAGGCTACCCGGACAGAAACTTATCCGCTGCCTGGTCTAGTTCTGCCATCAGAACTTGACCATCTCTGTCACCAGATTTGGACCATCTTTGTGAAGTCAGACTTGACTTGGAGAAAAGTTTAAATTCCTAAAACAGTCTATTCACCCCCCCCCCCCCTCTAGACTGTTTCCATTACAAACGGGACCAACAAACTGTACAAAAAGACGTTCGGCGGGCCATATCTCGGGTGCCTATCGCCGGACTTGGCACCATCAGTCATGGAGGAAATCCATCAGGGCATCTGTTCCAGCCACCAAGGACCCCGAACGCTGGTAAGGAAGATCATCCTACAGGGGTACTACTGGCCAACCATCCAGCGGGACTGCTTCAACCACACCCAGAGGTGTGCCGTATGCCAGCAGTATGCACCCATGCCGAGAAGACCGGCCAACTTCTACACCACGATGACTGTCGCCCTACCATTTGCAAGGTGGGGGATAGACCTGCTGGGACCCCTTCCCAGGACGACCGACGGAAAGAAATTCATAATAGTGGCCATTGACTATTTCACGAAGTGGGTGGAGGCCGAACCATTGAAGAACATCACCGAGTTCCAATGCCAACGTTTCGTATGGCAGAACGTATTATGCTGGTTCGGCATCCCGGAACAGATCATTACGGACAACGGTCGGCAGTTCGTCGGCAAGGGATTCGAGGCATATCTGGCCAAGTGGGGCATCCGGCATTCCAAGGCCTCAGTCGCGTACCCACAGGCAAACGGCCAGGTGGAGATAATGATCCGGACCATCATGGATGGCATAAAGAAAAAATTGGAAGATTACTCCTCAACCTGGCCGGAGCAGCTGAATTATGTCCTATGGATGTACAGGATAACTCCAAGAACGATGACCGGGGAAACACCGTTCGCACTAGCATACGGGTTTCAGGACAAGGTCCCCACCGAAGTACTTGTGCCCATGCACCAGACTCTGCACTTTGACCCAGGACAGAACGAGGAAAATCTAAGGACAGAGATTGGCAGCAGGGACGTTCCTCTTTATGGAAGGACGTTCCGCTGGCATATGGAATGTGAAGCACCTGAAGAAATTCTACCAGTAGGACCCCCCCCCTAAAAAAACAAACAAAAAGGGGGGAGAAACAAGAAGGAAGTATTCCAATATTGAATATTGAAAATATTTCAAAAGTAATTGGATCTTCGAAACCGATGGGAAAAGGCGGTGCAAGATAAATCATATCGCAATGATAAAAATCTTCAGATGTCCCAAAAATGCTATGCGGTGCTCGGAAATGGTCAACGTAGTTGAATAGGAGGATAACTATGACTATAGCTCTTGGTAAATTTACCAAATACGACAAGGATTTATTTGATAATATGGATGACTGGTTACATAGGGATCGTTTCATTTTTGTCGGCTGGTCCGGTCTATTGCTCTTTCCTTGTGCCTATCGGCGGTTGGTTCACAGGTACAACTTTTGTAACTTCATGGTATACCCATGGATTGGCTAGTTCCTATTTGGAAGGGTGTAATTTCTTAACTGCCGCAGTTTCTACTCCTGCTAATAGTTTAGCCCAACAATGTAACAGCAGGAATTAATGAAAACAAAGAGGCTTGGACATTAGCCCAAAAAGTCCCGTGGTTTTTCTCTTTCCGAGTTTCCACGATAAAATCATGGTGTACATCGTCATCACAAAAACACTGCGAGCCTCCCGGGGGAAATCAACATCCCCCGTCGGGCGGTACTAACCATCTGAAAGGCATAACCACCGTACCCAAGACCTCTCCAAAAAAAACAAAAAAAATGGAGAGAGGCACCGGGGAATCCCCAAAGGGGATAAACCCGTTCCGCATCACAATCGCGGCCGAGCCCAGCTCAGGATCCCAAGGACCGGGCCAAATGGGCAGGTAAGACGAACGGATGACGGGACGAAGACCGGGAAATCCCCAAAAGAGATAAACCCGCTCCGCGTCAGAATCGCGGTCGAGCCCAGCTCAGGATCCACAGGACCGGGCCAAATGGGCAGGTAAGACGAACGGACGACAGAGCAAAGCCCTAGACCTCTCAAAAAAAACTTGAGAGAGGCACTGGGGAATCCCCAAAGGGGATAAACCCGTTCCGCATCACAATCGCGGCCGAGCCCAGGTCAGGATCCCAAGGACCGGGCCAAATGGGCAAGTAAGATGAATGGATGACGGGACGAAGATCGGGGAATCCCCAAAGGGGATAAACCCGCTCCGTGTCACAATCGTGGCCGAGCCCAGCTCAGGATCCATAGGACCGGGCCAAATGGGCAGGTAAGACGAACGGATGATGGAGCAAAACCAAAGACCTCTCCATAAAAAAAGAAAAAGAAAAAGGAAATAAAGAGAGGCACTGGGGAATCCCCAAAGGGGATAAACCCGTTCCGCATCACAATCGCGGCCGAGCCCAGCTCAGGATCCCAAAGACCGGGCCAAATGGGCAGGTAAGACGAAGGGATGATGGGACGAAGACTGAGAAATCCCCAAAGGGGATAAACCCACTCCACGTCACAATTGCGGCCGAGTCCAGCTCAGGATCCACAGGACCGGGCCAAATGGGTAGGTAAGACGAACGGACGACGGGGCAAAGCCAAAGACCTCTCCATAAAAATGGAGAGAGGCATCGGGGAATCCCCAAAGGGGATAGAATAAGCTGAAAGACAAATGGACGACAAGTTCAAAGACGGTCACGGCAAGCAAGTAATACACTTTATTCATCGGCTCTACCGGTCGGAAGGTACAACAAACACGAGTTCAGAGTGAAATCAAGAGTACAAAATAACCGGAACCGTCATGCCTCGGAAAGCTATCCTTGAATATAGATGTGCCTGCAAGATCTTTTTATGAACCCAGAGGCGTGAGGGGTGAAGTAAGCCATCTTAAAAACATTAGCCACTTCGGGAAGAACGGCCTGCTAACCAGGAGGTGCGGCTGACAAGCAGAATTTGACAAACTCACTCAACCTGGGGGGACTGTCCTTCACCTGGCACTTGCCCTTCAAATCCTCCCCATAAGCTTCAACAAACGAAGCATTGAAGCCAGCGGCCTCAGGATCAAATGGGGTGGGGAGATAACGCTGGAGAGCCGGGAGGTTTCCGGTCAAAAGGCCGATCATCCCTTTAGCAAAGGCATCATCGGCAAGCTCTGCAAGGAACTCCTGGCCAGCGGAGGTCCCCGATACCAACTCAATGCCATCGTTCAGCGCATCGGAACTCTTAGCCAGGAACTCCCCAAAGCTCTGGGCAAGACGCTCCTTCACACGGACATTCACGGCATCGACATAGGCACGAGACTTCTGGAACTCAATAGAGCCAGCCTCCTTGATCTTGGAAACATCAGCCTCAAAAACAGGAACAGCCCCATCCGTACCAACCTGGCGAAGCTGCACGTCGGACTTCTCCACGGCGGCCATTTTGGAATGAAGCAGCTGCAGCTCCTCGGCTTGTTTCCTCACCGTCTCTTGAAGAGACGTGCTTCCCTTAGCGTGCCCAAGGGCAACGTTCAAATCTTGCTGCATCTTGTGCAGACGCTCTTTGGCCTTCTTCACGAAATCATCGGCTTCACAACACACCTGGGCGGAAGCACGCTCTTGAGCTTCGTAGGCAAACCGCGCCTTGCAGAAATAGATGGCGGCCTTGTTGAGTGTGCTAAGGCCACACTCATGAAGATCCACTGCGCTGTCACGAGAAGCAAAATCTTGAGGGAGTTTCAACCCCAAAGAGCACCAAATGGAAGAGGCCGTCTGCCCAAACAAACTTTTCGACTCCGCACGGGGGCCCAATCCGGAGAACTCAATGATATCAGAAAACGAATCCTCTGAACCAGATGGAGGAGGATCGCTCGAACCTTTTCCCAATAGAGTTTTAGGGGGCGGCTTAGGAGGAGAGGCGGCCTCAGTATCTGACCCATCAAGGACCACCACGACCTTGGAGGATCCTTCCCCATGGTGAGACTTTTTGGGGGGTCGTTCATCCCCGACAGGTTCGGCTTTGGGCCTTTTTTGGCCCTGATCCTCACCAACGATCTGTTTTCCCTTGCTAGCATCAGCCCGACCAGAGGAGGGAGTAGCACGGGGTTGGGGGACCATGGCAGAAGACCTGGGATAAAGCCCTGCACAAAGGACAAGAAAAATTGTCAGGACAATGTTTGGGAGTCACAAAAAAGAGAGTCCAAAACCCGGGCCACAGCGAGGACGTACCTATGCCGGCCTTGCCCAAGTTGGTGTCATTCACCTGCAAACGCAGGTTCTGGACCCCCTCACCGGCGATCCGAGCAGCCTATTCCAGCTCGGCCGAATGGAGAACCGGAGACTCAAACTTGACCGGGAAAGCATTCCACCGATCGGAGAAAGGGAGAGGAGAATCAACCCCGACAAGGAAGAACCTCTCCTCCCAGCTATTCGGGTTGGAGGGGTTGTTGGAATAGAGAACCCTCCACGAATGGGCCACTATGCTGAGATAACCCGTCTGGCCGTACGGGGAAAGCCGGAAGAAATGCAGAAACAACTTCACAGACGGCTCGACCTCCACATTGTGGCACCAGATTATGAAACCGACGAGAATCCGATGGGAATTCGGAACGAGTTGGGCCAGGGCGATACCAAGTCCTCTGAAAAAAGAGATATGGAAAGGCAGCAGCGGGAAAGGAAAACCGCTGCCACAGAGTCCAGATGGACGACCACGTGGCCAGGTAGATGCCGCATAGGATGGCGGAGGAACCGTGCGTCCCAAACCCGTGGGGGGGAAGCAACTGGGGAATCAGGTTTTTCTCGCTAAGAAGCAGACGTCGGCGTTGACGCCGAACGAGATGGAAGTTAAGAGAGAAACGAGGAGGTTGGGGGGGCATCCCACGCTTATAAACCGAAAGGTCGTCCCCTGAGTTACAACCGTCATCGGATAAGTTTCCGGAACAGCCATGGGTAGAATAAAATCAGGTACGGAGGAGAAAATCAGGGACTTATAAGGAATCTAGAGAGAGGAAATAATCTGGCAGAATAAAAGAGTAATCCCCCCGTTTTGGCAATAGGGTATTTATAGGCGAAAACCACCCCGGCTCCCGAATGGAGGGAAGACACGTGGCGGGCCATGTTTGGTGCATCCTAAGACCGGTGGTTTCGGGGGTGGTTTTCGCCTAAAAATACCCTATTGCCAAAACGGGGGGATTACTCTTCCATTCTGCCAGATTATTTCCTCTCTCTAGTTTCTTTGTAAGTCCCTGATTTTCTCCTCCGTACCAAGAGAAGAAGGGAGGAGCAAGGAGGAAAGTACGAATGAGTAAACAGAACGCAAGCCATAAGTGCAAAAGGAAGCTTTATTCTTCAGCTCTACCGGCCGGAATATACAACTAAGCAAAAGGGGGAACTAACGAAATCATGTAAGGAAGCCATGAGGAGGGGAGCGTGGGGAGGCCGGCGGTTCTTCCAATGGCACAAAGGGAAGCTCGGGAGTGGGGGATCAGGGATTTCACCCCTCTGAACGGCCGCTGCGCGCTGCTCATCTCGGCCGAGTTTTCCCATGACTCGCCGAAGCTCGGCCCCATCAGTATAATCATCCACGTTGAACGGGGGACAGCCGACCAGAGGGAGCACACTTCTAAGGGCCTTAACACCTTCGAAGTACCCTTTGGCGAAGGCATCGTCGGCAAGCTCTGCAAGCCACTCACCACCAAGTGCGGTTATCTCCAAAAGCCGCACCCCATGAACCAAGCGCTCCTTATCCGTCACCGACTGAAGCTCGGCCTCGAAAACCTCCCCAGCAGTTCCCCGGCAATACTCATAAACGGCCTGAAGGAACTGGGTAGTTTTCTTGAACTCCTCCATATTGATGGCCAGGGTCAGAACGTCGTTGGGAGGATCTCCGCCTTCAGAACGGGGGGCAGGATCCGCGGCAGGAACAAAAGAAATCCCATGCTTCTCAGCAAGGGCCACCTTGGCAAGCAGGCCTTGTTATTCATGCTCGCCCTGAGCCCGAACGGCCAGGAGCTCCTGTTGAGCCTGGGCCAGGGCAGCTTGCGCCTTCTTCACCTCTGCCTGAGCAGCCTCCCGCAGCAGCAAGGTCTCCTGCTCTCTCTTGGAAGCCGCATCGGTCTTCTTCTCGAGCTCGGCGAGATCTTTCTCCCGAGCAGCCTTGGCCTGCAGCAAGCTCAGCCCAGCCTGCAAGGAAGGAAAGTGGGTTAGGTGGAAACGAGGAACGGGTTCAAAAGATAACAAAGGGAAATGTGGAGAACGTACCTCAAGGCTCAGAAGCAGAGCATAATCAACAGAGTCGCCCGAGGAACGACCTGACAACTCCAGCCCGGTCTGAAGGGCCATGTCCTTCCAGACTTTAGAGATAGGACGAACGGCGGAGGGCATCACGACGTCCGTGGACTTAGGAGCAGAGGACTCAAGGCACGACCTCTTCATCTTCTTCCCTTTGTCCTTCTCCCCCCAGCAGGGATACCAACGCCGACCGGGTTCACATTCAGAACCTGGTTATCTTGAGAAGGATGGGCCTCAGAGGTCTGCCCAGTCACCTCAGTGACCAGAAGCCGCTCTGCTTCAACAACGCGCTGACCAGCCTGGGATGTGGCAGACGAGGTCGCCCCAGAAGATTGAGCGGCCGCACGAGCCTTGGCTAGCAGAGCCCGTTCCTCGTTGGCCTTTGCCTCACGACGAGCTGCCATAACTGCACTTTCCATTTGCTCTTGAGTTGGGGAGGACCTGAAAACAGAAAAGTAACGTTAGTACCGGGCGGTGCGAATCACAAAGGCACTCACCTCAGGGAGTAGACCGCCCGGGCCCACAAGATGAACACAAGAGAAGGCCAGTCCAAGGATCACGGGCGGTACCTATCCCTGCGTCTGAGAGTGCCTCAATGGTCAGAAGGCCCTTCAGTTTCCTAATGTCGCCCAGCCTCAACTTATCCACGGCTTCCCGCAACGCCGGGGTTAGCTTCGGTGCCTGAACCTTCGGAGGGTACCCATTCCACCTCACAGGAAGCCGCTCGTCCTCATAACGAATAAAGAAAAAGCGATTTTTCCAGTCGTGGATAGAGGAGGGAGCCCCCTCGAACAACTTTCTCTTGGGACGAGCGGCCACGCTCAGGAACCCATCAGCGTTTTGAGGAGTAACATGGAAAAAATAATGAAAAAGCTCCAGTGAAAAGGTGAGCCCCAGCGATTTGCATAGAACGAGGAAGGCAGAAATCAAGCGGTAGGAGTTCGTCATGAATTGAGTCGGGACAACACTGTAAAACTCGAAGAAGTCAAGGTAAAACGAGTGCAGCGGGAAGCGCAGTCCGGCCTTTAAAGAATCCATATGCACCATCACCATGCCCGGGCGTCTCATGAGGAGATTATCTGCGCCTCGGAGGCTATAATAAGCAGGTGGGGGAGGATAATTTGCAGTTCCCTCAGGGCCCTCTTGGAGAAGACCTGTTCGATCACGACTACATTAGGAATAAGCACTATGTGCCTATGCTGGTCCATAGGGATGCCAAGTTTGTAGATCCGGAGGTCGTCCCCTTCTTCAGCCTCCTCGCCCGAGTCATGATCGGCTGGATGCCCCGCCGCCACGACAGGTTGTGCCACCATCGCAACGGTGTTCTCGGGGTCGACGGTCATATCAACGTGTTCTCCTGCGACCGGGATTACGGCGTCAGCCACTGCGTCGGGGACTGTCATCGAAGAAGTGCTGGAACGGCTAGAACCGCTCGCTTCTGCCGAATAGCGGGATCTGAGTTTTGATGCCGAAGATGAACCGGCCGAAGAGCCGGTAGAAGAACCAGAGCTAGTTTACGAAGAGGAAGAAATCTCCATGGAGCAGGCCATGAAGAGATTTACGAAAAGAAAGGAAGAAGTTGGGATTGGGGAATTACCTTGCTAAAAAGCTTGGGGAAGAGAAGAACACCGGAACTCGCTGAACAACGCTGGGAAGGCAAGAGGAGACAACAGATGAAAAGCCCTAACCCTCCCCAGATTTCCGATATTTATAAGGGGAGGCACCGGATCAGCGACCAATCCGCGGGCGACACGTGGCGAGGAGCGTATACAGGGACGCGTGTCACGTAGAGACAGGCTGATACGAAATGATTACTTTTTCATTGGAAGTTGAACCGGCCAGGTAGCTGGCACCTAGAGCCCCGCGAACAACGACGGGAAGCACCCGTCACCTAGAGAAAAGGGGAGCAACAGCTCAAGGCGGTACGGCGGAAGTTATCTAACTTCTTTGTGTCCCGCGCATGCTCGGAACATCAAAAGTGGGGGACTTGTGTTCGGTTAATGGCCTACCAGGGCCGGCCCATCAACCCCTAAGGCCCAAGAATCGGGGGCGAACGTAGCCCAGCATGGCCAGACCTCAGAGTCCAAGGGCCAGAGGACGTACGTAGCCCAGCATGGCCAGACCTCAGAGTCCAAGGGCCAGAGGACGTATGTAGCCCAACATGGCCAGGCCTCAGGGTCCAAGGGCCAGAGGACGTACGTAGTCCAGCATAGCCAGGCCTCAGGGTCCAGGGGCCAGAGGAAGTACGTAGCCCAGCATAGCCAGGCCCCAAGATCCAAGTCCCAGGGGACGTACGTACCAATCGGAGTATCAAGGGGACGTACGTAGCCTCCGGAGGACCAAGCCTCAGGGCCCAAGGGCCAGGGGACGAGCGTCTTGTGGACTATACTTAAGGGCCCAGGTTGCCACCAGAGGGTTGAGTCCAGTTTAGGGGACGGACGTCCCCCACGCTATGGCGGGAAACCAAGATCTTGGCGGGAAGCGCATTTAATGTGGGAGATTTGGTAGTTGGGATCATGTCGCCCACAGCCAGCCACGTCAGTCCCCCAACCACCATGGGATACTATAAATAGACGCATTTATTTCGTTGTAAAGGGTTCGCACTTCGTCACTCTAGAATTGTAATAGCATCAACAACACGTAGCATAGTCCAGTACGTTCGGCCCTTTGGCTTGTAATCATTGAAGTGAATAAAACACAGTTATTAACCCACCCCCCATTGTTTAGCGAGTTCGTTTTGCTTTCCACCCATTCGAGACCCCCAGGTTACGTGTTGGGCCTGCGGGTTGAGGGGAATAAACCTCAACAATCAATAAAGCACACATAATATTTAAAACCTAAATTAGATAGAACAGGTGATTGCCATACATCAGAATGAATTAATTGTAATGGTGCAGAAGAGTTATGACTAGCGTCCGAAAAAGGTAATCGTTGAGATTTACCCAAACGACAAGAAACAAAATCATGTTCAAAAGTAGACGAACTTGAAATAAGTTTTGTTCGACGCAACACGCGCAAAATAGTTTCACCACAATGTCCTAATCTACGATGCCACACAGGGCCAGGAGAAGTAATAGTGGCTAAAGCTACAGGTGCAGAAGAAGTGAGGCTGATAGGGTAAAGATGTACATTATGACGCGCCTGAAAAAGAACTGCCCCCGAAATTGTCCTTAACAAAAAATAGTTTTTATCAAAAACGGCAACACAATTGTTATCAGCACACAATTTTTGAATGGAAATTAGATTAAATTTAATTCGAGGCACATGGGATTGCAATGGGGTCTCCTTACTGCCTGCTGCAATTGCCATGCCATCACTCTTTCTTCGCCTCTTCTTCTTCATCCTTCTTCCTCGCCCCAAGGAATGCTCAGAATCGGAGAAAGCTTCGTCCAGCCTCGGCGCTTATGCGAGCAGAAACTCAAAACGTGAGCCATGGTTGCCATAGGAGAACCAAGAGGAGAAGGATCATGAGACACGGCTTGTTGAGGAAGGGAATCGTCGTGCTGCTGTTGATGCAAAAGGTGCTGCTCAGCTTCCATGAGGCATGGGTGGAGAATATCAGGGGGAAAACTCTCAGGAAACAAAGATATGGTGCCCGTAACAAAGCCCGACCTTTCGAGGTACTAGCATTAGCTTGCGGCTTCTTATTCCTCCCGTTTTTTTATCTTCCCATTCATTCCCTGTGCGCTTTTTTTCCCCCAAATCTTTCGATCTGGAGAAAATTTTGATTGGTTGTAGCGCGGATTAAGGAGCAGCTCACCACAATGATGCTTTCCAGAGAGCAAATTTTTTCTTCGAGCAAATTAGGTTTCCATGAACCGTACATAAATCGGTGCAGGCCAAGTATGTTCTAACCGATATTCATGTCATAATCCCAGGAGCGTGCTTTGTAGTAATTCTTTATCAATCACAGGCGAATTAATGGCAGCTAAAGCATCAGCCAAAGTTTTAAGTTCACGTAAATAACGCTCCATGGATTGAGTAGGTTTCTTTTTAGTATTAGACAATAAACGTTTAAGTTCAATTGCTCTAGGTAAACTGGCAGACACAAATCGTGATTGTAACCACTCCCATATACCAAGTGAATGTTTAATATCATGAACATCAGTTAATACTTCACGAGATAAAGTAGCAAACAACCAAGAACGTATTGTTTGATCTACCCGAAGCCAATGATAATAATCAGTATTAACGATTTGATGATTATTAAAATCCACTGTGTATAAGGGAGGTACCTGAATGGAGCCGTCTAAAATACCAAAAAGACCCTAGGAGCCATGGTTGACAATCTGGCCAACATTAGCAATCCCATGAGACACAGCTTGAGCCATGGTTGCCATAGGAGAACCAAAAAGAGAAGGATCATGTTGTGGCCGGATGACACCCGGGAAGCCAGCAAACGAGGGGCCAAAGAATGGAGAAGTCAGTGGCAGTGCAGTCCTTGGTGATGGAACAGAAGATGAAATCCCTCGAGAACCAACCACCGTGTGTCCCGAGAATTGATTCGCCGATGGTGCAGAGAGAGAGAGAGAGGGCGGCGGGTCCAGAGTGGGGTGCTGAACCGGAGATGGAGCAGGCCATGAAAAAACCGGCGGCAGATTAATGCGAGTCGGCGAAGCAGAGACAGAGGAGACCTGCGCACCATGAAATTGGGGCTGCGAAGGAGAGGTGCGCCACTGGAACCTGTTGGAATGGAAGCGCCAGAGACCGCCGAGATGGAAGAATCCATTGAGAGGGAAGAAGAAGTTGTGTCCGTGTTCATGGCGGGAGGGAAGAGAACGGCGATGACGATGATTCCAAGGGAAAAGCGAGAAAAATTTAGGGTTTTCTCTGGGCTCTTGATACCATGTGAGAATTAATGGGAAAAGGTACTCCAATAGGAGTCCTGGCCTGTGTATTTATAGTAAAGGAGTTTAATACATATTAGGAAACAAATATGCCTAATAATATTCTATTATCAATCACTTCCCATCGCTCCGAGACTCCAAAAACTTAAAAACCCAGTTTGCCTCAACTACTTCCACTTTCCTAAACAATCTCAGATCTGTTCCTTATATACTCCATTTTGACTAGATTATCAAACAGGACTTTGAAAAATGAGAAGCCAATTAACAGGATTTGAAGCTGTATGATGGTCCCGGATAGGGTAAAAGTCTAGAGGGGGGTGAATAGACTTTTAAATCTTTTCGACCTTTACAAAGATTTCCCTCTAGAGGAGTTGATCTATAATCTTTTGAGAGATTAATAGATGCACAACGGAAGTCTTTACCCTTTATATAATGGGTGTTTTAACCACTTTCTGATCTGGGGAAGATTGGACTTAGATAGTTAGCAGTTGGCTTGGCAGTTGGCTTAGCAGTTGCCTAGGTAGTAGGGAACTGCTGAGGCAACTGCTAGACAAATACAGACTTTATGATGAAAATGATGATGGAATATTGTTTAGGATGATGAGGGCTTTCAGAAAAGGTGCTTTAGCAGGAATAAGGTGAAGTTTTACTGGAGCAGTGGTCTCGGCAGTTGAGTGGTGATGAGGGAACTGCTGAGGTACCTGCTCAGATTTTGATCTGACTTTCAAGGATTGATTTTGAACACACTTTTTGACAATAATATTTATGTCTGACTGGTGAAACTCTGATATGGTCACAGGAAGTGACTTTTATATGAGCAGAGGGCTCAGCAGTTGGGTGGTCACCAGGGAACTGCTGAGACACCTGCTATACTTAGAAAGTGAATTACTGGGAAATGGTAGAGCAGACCTTTTAGTGATGGTGAGGTGCGTCTCTAGTGTGAAGATGGTCTCAAAGAAAGTAAGTGATTAAGCAGTAGGATAAGCAGTTGGGTCAGTTAAGACAACTGCTTAAGATTCTGCTGGCAAACTTCAATCTTTTTGTGAGAAGTGCTAAGTGTGTGCTTTGTTGAATGAATGTAAATCAACACACAGTATATTCTGGCGAGTACAAGTAGTACTTTTGTCTCTTGTGCTGTAGTATTTATGGAGGATGTTTCTGTCTCCAATAATCACCGGGCATCTTTTGAGGGTGTGCGTCCCACGCGTGTAGGTCCATGTACCTGTTTTAGCATTTGTCTTCCAATCATACACATTCAGTGTATGATTTTTCGGGCCTTTCTCTTATTGTGACCAAGAAAATTTGTGTACAGATAAAATATACCGGTAGGATCTAAAATATCCTATTAAGGTATATAAATATTACCTTATTGCATTTTTACTTTTCCGGTAATATTTTATTTGTATCAGCAAATTGTACATTAATGTGTCACTTCATGATACAAATCAACTTCTAATGCCCACCATGTGTCTTTTCCTTTTTGTGACGAATTTAATTTGTGATAAAGTAAGAATTACTTTAAATATCCTTTTTAAGGTAAGAATTACCTTATTGCATTTTGACTTTGCCGGTATAATTTATACTTAATACACAGATTTTTCTTTTGACTTTTGGTCACTCTTGGTTGTGTATAGCCCATCCCTTATTCCGAACATAAACCAAGTATCTAACTGGTAGGATAACAAATCCTATTAAGGTAAAAATTATTACCTAATTGCATTTTGTATTCCAGTTCTAATAAATAGTTTATTTGTTCGAAATGTTTGATGTAACAAATAAATTTAACTGGTTGGATTTATGAGAAATCCTTTTTAAGATAATAGAATATTACCTTATTGCTTTTTATGTTTTTCCAGTTATATTTATTTGTTAATTTGATAGTTCGGATGGGACACTTTTTGGATAACATTTCACTAGCACTTGGTTGGAGCAAAACACAACACTTTAATTCCCTAATGCTACAAAAGAAGGGGGAAGGACATTTGAAGAGCCTTTGGCATCATCAAAAACTTTTCATCAAAATCTAGGGGACTAACAATTTCCTCCTTTATTGATGATGCCAAAAGAAGATAAAAGTCAAACTTCCTAGAATAGGACACTAGAAAGTTTTGACTTCTCTCTTCCCCCTCTTTTGGTAGCATGTACTCCTGATTTCTAGATGGCTCTCCGCATACGGCATTAGAGAATCTTCTCCTCATTCTGTCTTCATCTTATTCCCTCATGGACATTAGCTTCTCGTAGTAGACCCGCCATATGAGAGACATTGACATTGCTGCTTCAATATTCAACACTTGAAACCATTGGAGAGCAAAGTGTCCCTCATCTCTTACAAACGCGATTGCTTGAGAGAGCACTTCCATGGGAGTCATTCTCCAACTTCTCCAAATTAGAACTCTCTTTAATAGATTTTCAAGATCTTCCTTTTTCTTAAGAAACATGATTCTTAATTCAAGGAAGTCGGTATGATTTTGAGAGGAGGGTGGTGCAAGTGTGAGGTCGAGAGCCGGTTCTGAGAAGGGATTCATTTTGGAGTTATGACGAAGGGGAGTTTGAGATGAATAGTCAGAGGACCGAAGAAGGATTATTTGAATGAGATGTGTGGTTAAGGAGAAGAGGATTTTATATAAAGTGTGATGTCTCTTCTTATTCTGATATGGGTGATAATCGAAGCGTGTTTAGACTTTCATTAATGTCGTTGTGGCGGGTTCTTCTTTTGAGACAATAAATGTCTTGATCAGAGGGTGAGAGAATGTTTAGAATTTATTCTCTCAGAACAACATTAATGAGGAAGTTGATTGAGCTTCTCCGATTCCCAAGTGTCATTTGTGTGTGTTGCATGCGACCATTAATTCTTTTGTTTCAAGAATGAGTCTAACACTTGTTTTTGCAAGCTCTCCTTAGTTCAGAAAAGGATAAGTCTAGGATACTGTTTTAGCTTGTTAAGGCTAACGTTTGACAGTATTTAATAAGGTGCTAACTATTTTTGAGTGAAACTTTTAGGAAGGATGGTTCTAAAATAGTAGCATTCCTTTTTCAAATCATATTTGAAACTGCTGCGTGTGGATCAATATCGTACCTTTTTGACTTGGTAGTTGATATCTCTAGCAGTTTTGAGCTAGTTGTTCCTCTTGTCCTCCAGTGATCATGACACTCAGATGGTGGCGACAGGTTCCTTTGTTTTAGCCTCTGAGTTTTGAGTCATGATTTTCATTTTTCATCCTTTTCTTGTCTTTTGCCATCCTCTTTCTTACAAAGCAAGGACCAGAGTTGCTCGAATTCTGGTGACTTTGTATCAGAAAAGCTCCCACCTCTGGTAGAGGTATTTTGTTAGCTTTGTATATCTATTCCCCTTCCGTTAGAGCTTGCTTGCTTGGACCTTTCCTTTGCTTGAGGCAAGGACCAGAGTTGCTTGAACTTGGGTGGCTTCGTATCAGAAAAGCTCCCCTTCTGGTGGAGGTATTCTGTTGACTTTGTGACAGAGTCGCTCCTTCTCTGGTGGAGGTATTCTGTTGTCAGTAGCAGTGGGCTGGTTGTTAGTTTTCTGGTGAGCTCTCTGCTGCTTGAATGGAGTGACCTGCTTAGCCAATTTTTCCAATTTTGGCTTCTTGTTGATATGAAAGTCTAAGATTGACTTTCCTAGACCTGTATGCTACGTTCCTTGATAGTCTTGGATAACTTGCCTTTAACAGTTGGCTTCTCCTGAGTACTTCATAGTGATTCCCCCTTTAGCAGGTGGCTGAGAATTCCCCCTTAATTTTGGAATAAAGTTCCCCCTGAATGGATGCAGGGTTAATCTTGATCTAGATTATCTAGCATTCTGTGTCCAGTTGCTGTAGGGGTGTAAGGTTGGGTGTCCCAACTGTTTAGGTTCTCTGTTACAAAGTTCTCTGATGAGGTTCTCTGTTACAAAGTTCTCTGATGAAGCTCAAAAGGATCTCTGTTCAAGGTTCTCTGATGAGGTTCTCTGATGAGACTCTATGTCTCGAGGTTCTCTGTTGAAGACTCTCTGATGAGAATCTCTATCAAGGTTCTGTGATGAGGTTCTCTGGTAACTCTTGAACAGAACACCTCGACTTCTGGCAAGGTATTCTGGTATCATCAGAAGTGTTCCAACTCTGTAGCTAGCACCAGTAGTGCTTGAAGTATTCTGGTCCGTTACAACATCATTTGCCCAACATCCTCAACAATGTGATGCCCATAAGCATACTCACTGGATGTGAATATTGCCTTCCTAACTCAGTCTACTAGAAGAAGAGGACTCAGTGGAGCAGTCCCCTTGATTTAAAAGTTATAGAGATAAAGTAATCAAATTTCCTCTAAGGAGTCAGACAAACTCCCAAAGAACAAACTGGTTCACTCTCCAAAACAATTAGCGAAATATGGGTTCACTAAAGAAAAGTAGACAAAATTCCAGTAAAGAAGGTCCCCAAGTACTGCTCGAATTCTTCAACTCTAAAAGGAGGGTTGAACTATTGGGACTAAATGAAGCATGACTCCACGTAACTTCAATATCAAACCAATCGACTGAATGAAGGAAGATTCAGAATTCAAGACAAAGGCTTGGGATGATGATCAAAGAAGAGGAATTGCCCCATACCCATTCAGGGGAAACTTAACTCATAAATTGAGGGGGAATTCCTAGGCATCTGCTGAGGGGGAACTCATACCCCAAACTCTTAAGGACAGTCACTTGCTCATCTACTCAAATTCCGAGATGTAAGCTCAGCAGGTGACTGACTCTCATGGCAGCAGGTGACTGCCTATAAGACCTCTGCTACATCACAGACACCTTCAAGATCAAGGCGAACCAAGCTACAAGAAGTAATGGAGAAGGCAGCATCCTCTTTGCAAACAGCAGTGGCCTCCCCCAGTAATGAGCAGGTGGCTCCTCAACAACCAACAGTTGGGACACCCAACGTTACACCCCTACAGCAACTGGACACAGAATGCTAGATAATCTAGATCAAGAGAAGGAATAACCTTGCATCCATTCAGGGAGAACTTTATTCCAAAATTAAGGGGGAATTCTCACCCACCTGCTAAAGGGGGAATCACTATGAAGTACTCAGGAGAAGCCAACTGCTAAAGGCAAGTTATCCAAGACTATCAAGGAACGTAGCATACAGGTCTAGGAAAGTCAATCTTAGACTTTCATATCAACAAGAAGCCAAAATTGGAAAAATTGGCTAAGCAGGTGACTCCATTCAAGCAGCAGAGAGCTCAGCAGAAAACTAAAAACCAGCCCACTGCTACTGACAACAGAATACCTCCACCAGAGAAGGGGCGACTCTGTCACAAAGTCAACAGAATACCTCCACCAGAAGGGGAGCTTTTATGATACGAAGCCACCCAAGTTCAAGCAACTCTGGTCCTTGCTTTGTAAGAAAGAGGATGGCAAAAGACAAGAAAAGGATGAAAAATGAAAATCATGACTCAAAACTCAGAGGCTAAAACAAAGGAACCTGCCGCCACCATCTGAGTGTCATGATCACTGGAGGACAAGAGGAACAACTAGCTCAAAACTGCTAGAGATATCAACTACCAAGTCAAAAAGGTACGATATTGATCCACACGCAGTAGTTTCAAATATTATTTGAAAAAGGAATGCTACTATTTTAGAATCATCCTTCCTAAAGGTTTCACTCAAAAATAGTTAGCACCTTATTAAATACTGTCAAACATTAGCCTTAACAAGCTGAAACAGTATCCTAGACTTATCCTTTTCTGAGCTAAGGAGAGCTTGCAAAAAGAAGTGTTAGACCCATTCTTGAAACAAAAAGAATTAATGGTCGTATGCAACACACACAAACGACACCTGGGAATCGGAGAAGCTCAATCAACTTCCTCATTAATGTTGTTCTGAGAGAATAAATTCTAAACATGCTCTCACCCTCTGATCAAGACATTTATTGTCTCAAAAGAAGAACCCACCACAACGACATTTATGAAAGTCTAAACACGCTTCTATTATCACGCATATCAGAATATGAAGAGACAGCACACTTTATATAAAATCCTCTTAACCACACATCTCATTCAAATAATCCTTCTTCGGTCCTCTGGCTATTCATCTCAAACTCCCCTTCGTCATAACTCCAAAATGAATCCCTTCTCAGAACCGGCTCTCGACCTCACACTTGCACCACCCTCCTCTCAAAATCATACCGACGTCCTTGAATTAAGAATCACGTTTCTTAAGAAAAAGGAAGATCTTGAAAATCAATTAAAGAGAGTTCTAATTTGGAGAAGTTGGAGAATGACTCCCATGGAAGTGCTCTCTCAAGCAATCGCGTTTGTAAGAGAGGAGGAACACTTTGCTCTCCAATGGCTTCAAGTGTTGAGTATTGAAGCAGCAATGTCAATGTCCCTCAATGTGGTGGGTCTAGTACGATAAGCTAAAGTCCTTGAGGGAAGAAGATGAAGACAGAATGAGGAGAAGATTCCCCAATGCCGTACGCGGAGAGCCATCTAGAAATCAGGAGTAGATGCTACCAAAAGAGGGGGAAGAGAGAAGTCAAACGCTTTTAACTTTCTAGTGTCCTATTCTAGGAATTTTGACTTTTATCTTCTTTTGGCATCATCAATAAAGGGGGAAATTGTTAGTCCCCTAGATTTTGATGAAAAGTTTTTGATGATGCCAAAGGCTCTTCAAGTGTCATTCCCCCTTTCTTTTGTAGCATTAGGAAATTAAAGTGTTGTATTTTGCTCCAACCAAGTGCTAGTGAAATGTTATCCAAAAAGTGTCCCATCCGAACTATCAAATTAACAAATAAATATAACTGGAAAAACATTAAAAGCAATAAGGTAATATTCTATTATCTTAAAAAGGATTTCTCATAAATCCAACCAGTTAAATTTTTTTGTTACATCAAACATTTCGAACAAATAAACTATTTATTAGAACTAGAATACAAAATGCAATAAGGTAATAATTTTTTACCTTAATAGGATTTGTTATCCTACCAGTTAAATACTTGGTTTATGTTCGGAATAAGGGATGGACTATACACAACCAAGAGTGACCAAAAGTCAAAAGAAAAATATTTGTATTAAGTAAATTATACCGGCAAAGTCAAAATGCAATAAGGTAATTCTTACCTTAAAAAGGATATTTAAATCCTACCGATATATATTTACTTTATCACAAATTAAATTCGTCACAAAAAGGAAAAGACACATGGTGGGCATTAGAAGTTGATTTGTATCCTGAAGTGACATATAAATGTACAATTTGCTGATACAAATAAAATATTACCGGAAAAGTAAAAATGCAATAAGGTAATATTTATTTACCTTAATAGGATATTTTAGATCCTACCGGTATATTTTATCTGTACACAAATTTTCTTGGTCACAATAAGAGAAAGGTCCGAAAAATCATACACTGAATGTGTATGATTGGAAGACAAAACTATACCTGCCTTAAATGCTAAAACAGGTACATGGACCTACACGCGTGGGACGCACACCCTCAAAAGATGCCCGGCGATTATTGGAGACAGAAACATCCTCCATAAATACTGCAGCACAAGAGACAAAAGTACTACTCGTACTCGCCAGAAGTTCAACGGTAGAGATCAAATTATTCTAACCAACGGATAAGATTGATCAGCCAAAACGCCTATAAATAAAGGCCGAAGCCTGAATGAATAAATTAAGTTCTGGAGTTCAAAAGCAGAGAAGTTATATTAGCGATCAAAGAATATCCAGCAAAATAGAAAGTGCTTGATCACAACTTCACTCTCTGCTTTGACTCAGGCTTCACTAAGCTCTTAGACTAGTTCTTCACTATCATATCTTTAGAGCTTAGTTTTTAGTTGGAAGGTTAGAAAATTTCTTGTATCGTTACAAGTGGTTATACTCATTTCAGGAGAACAGTTGTTCCCGGCCTGAGTGAGGGTAGATAGGACATGAGTACCTTTTGATCCCCACTGGATCAATTGAGAAAAACCTAAAGGATTGAGTAGCTTGGAGTGGGGTTGTACTCCTCGTGAAACACCTTCAATCTAGACCAGAGTTTTCAAGGCTAGATTGGCACTAAGTGTATTGGGCTTAATACATTAGTGAAATCCATTTGAAATAGGATGGGACTGGATGTAGGAGGATTACACCACCTCTGAACCAGGATATATTGTGTGTTGAGTCAACATAGCACACACCATACACTTCTCACTAAAGGAATCGTAGTTTGCCAGCAGCATTCTAAGCCGTAGTCATTATTGACCCAACTGCTTACCCTATTTCTTAATAACTCACTTTTCCTTGAGATAACTGTTTCACAAGAACTTCAGAACATCACTGCCAAAATGTTCATTTTGTCTGTTCTAAGGAATCACTTCACATCTGCGGCAGGTGGCTCAGCAATTCCCTGGTGTCACCCAACTGCTGAGACATCTGCTCAGGCAAAAACACCTTAAATCTTCAAGCTCAGTATATAATCTGAAAGCCCTCATCATACTATAATTGGCTATATAATCACAAAAAGGGCTGCTCTATCAGATTCCAGGAATTCACTCTTCAAGTATAGCAGTTGTCTCAGCAGTTCCCTTGTGACCTCTTAACTACTGAGCCCTCTACTCATACAATCTTATTTCCTGTGAACATCTCTAACATCATCAACGTCTCATATCATCACCAGTAAGAAGGGTGTTTGAACTAAGCTACAAAAATCAGCTTATGATCCAAACAGGTGGCTCAGCAGTTCCCTCAGTACCACCCAACTGCTGAGACCACTGCTTTAATAAAGTTGTAGCTTCCTCTCAACTAAAGGACATTTTCAGACAACCCTCCTCATCCTAAACAACACTCCATTATCATCTTCATCATAAGGTCAATATCTCTCTAGCAGTTGCCTCAGCAGTTCCCTGCTATCGAGCCCACTGCTAAGCCAACTGCCAAGCCAACTGCTAGATATCTAAGATCTTCTCCAAGTTAGAAAGTGGTTAAACACTCATTACATAAAGGGTAAAGACTTCCGCTGTGCATCTATTAATCTCTCAAAAGATTATAGAGCAACTCATCTAGAGGGAAAACTTCATAAAGTCGAAAAAGATTTAAAAGTCTATTCACCCCCCCCCCCCCCTCTAGACTTTTACCCTATCCGGGACCATCACTGTATACTCAATTTGGGCATCCAATCGAAGCCTTACGCGTATAGCTACACTCATGGCGATCCGTCTCCCGCCATGACCAAGTTCTTAGGTACTATTTGGACAGGGAAACGTTGTTACATCTGGATCAATTTAGGGGCTGGTACGGTGGAGTAAGGACCAGCGCTTTCAGGTGATGGCCTTATGCCAAGAGGTGAATCGAGATCTTAAGTAGAAAAGTCAGAGACGTGCGCGGCTATTCCCCTCCCTGCTTGCTCGGCTGCTCGGTGTGCATATAATCACTATATCTTTAATATGATTTGAGTTTATTGCTTTGATCATAACTTTTTAGGTTTATATCTCAGATTCGTATTTGTGATACTGTACATGTGCGATGATCTCAAATTCGTATTTGCTAGGGAGTAGTTTTTAATTTTAAATTCATCTCAGCTAACACAATTTTCTTTTTAGATTCATCTTTATATATTCATTATATTCATTTCTTTTAAACATTCGTATTAAACATACAATATATTCATTTCTATTTCATTGAAAAGTTGGTGTAGTATGGTTTTTCTTGTCTGTTTTAGAAATCTCTTTGACTTTAAAGACCGACTTTAAGGATTTGTTTAATATCAAAATAAGACTTTTCTCGAAAATATCAATTCTTATATATTAATTCTCTGTTTATAACCGTGACTAGTCTATTTTTAGAGTCAGAATGAACTAAGTGATTCAACCTGCTCTTCTAGAGAAGCTCTTCATCTTATTACCAATTGAATCATGTGATTTCAATTATTGATTCCACTTACATTAGTGTATGCATACATATACTACCATCACAGGAAGAAAGTTTCACTATTTTGTAGGCTTGCTCTCTTCTGCGTCAACTACCATGTTCTAAGTGGCCTTAAAATTAACCATCTAGATCATTCTACTTTCAGAATATTAGAGGTATATTAGAGATATATTTCATTCATTCATTGATGTTAAAGTTTTTATTCTTGAGAGCATCTGGACACACATAACTTGAGTGATCATTAAAGTACCTTCTTAGTGATCATGGACTCAACATCCATCAGCTTTTGCATATGAAAAGCGTCTATTTGATCTGCCCCTTTGAGTACGCTCTTCAGCCACCAACGTGGTATGAAGCAGAGCACATTGTTTGTTGTAAACAAACCGGAATTTTCTCATGGGATTGCTGAATAGAAGCAGAAGTGACTCAGTGTTTTGTCATTCCTGGAAATCATGGTTATTAGTCTACTTTTTCAGTAGTCTTACTTAGTTACTTATTCCTATTGTAATTACAATAATAAAGGTTCTATTATGAGGAGGAGAGAGTAAGTGGTTGTATATTTCAACTTAACTTTTGCCTTACATATTGGTTTTTACTTGTAGAGAGTAGAGAGTAACAGGTTTCCCAAGTCTACTTGTAAATTTATACTCCGTATTTGGAAACAAGCTAATAATTGAATATGAAAAAAAAAATTAAATGAATATATTGTATGTTTTTTCTTTTTTTCCTCTTTGTTTTATTTTGTTGCTTTTTGTTGCATCTTGTTACTTTTTGTTGCATCTTGTTATTTTTTGTTTATATTGATCAATGTCCGATTAGTATTATTATTCTTGATTTTCTATTTATGTGTGCGTGTATAGTGACAAAATTTCATATAATAAAATCACAAGGAACAAAAATAAACAATAAGGAATAAAAAATAAACAATAAGAAACAAAATATGAAAATGTAGCAACAAAGAGAAACAAAAGGAAACAAAAAGTAACCATATAAAAAATAAGGCAAAAAAGGCAACATAAAAACAACAACAATAGTAATAAAAGTATTAAAAAATGTTTTAATTTTTTTAATAATAAATTTTTACAATTTTAAATAATGTAACTTTTTAAAAAATTAAGACGTTAATAATTTAAATAAAATTACTTTAAAAAAATTATATTTTGTATTTTGTGACATGATAACTATATTTTGTATTTTGTAACATTTTTTTATCAAGTATAACTTAAATTTTTATTCACGTTTTTTTACTATTGATAGCAATTCTAACATTTAAAATTTATATTCAATTTAATTTTCCAATATTTTTTTATTTTTATTTTTAATTTGAAATATTTTCCTATAATGTTTATCCATTTTTTTACATTTTACACGTTTTCTATTTTGTTTTTGACATATTTTAGTATGTTATTATTATATTTGTGTATGATATTTGACTTTTTCATTTTTATACGATTTTTGTATGATTTTATCAATTATAAAAAAATTTATTTTATTAATGTATTTCGTTTATAATTTAGATTGTATTTTATAGAATTTAGTTTTTTTAAATATATTTGTTTTTTCTAATATTTTTGTTATCTAATTTAACTTTTTAATTGATTAATTATTTACATTATTTTCAGTTTTTATCATTTTATTATAATTTTAGTGTACTCTTTTGACTGTTTCTTGTCTTTCTAATTTTTAGTGTGTATAATTATTTTAATTTCCTATATTTTTACAAACATTGTATATTTTATATCATAATTGTATAAATTTTGCATCAATATAATTTTCAAAAAGCTTCATAAGGAGATACGGCTACTTTGGGGTATGGACAATATGTAGCTCCTAACTGCTTTGCATCCAGCCGCATGTGTTATCTGAAGTTGAGTGTAGGAGGTCTATTTTTTGAAAAATGAAGTACTACTTTTAGTTTTTAGTCTATTCAGGAAAAATTCCCAAAAAAAATAGCACTCCTCCATCCCATTTAAACCTTTACATTTTTCTTTTTGGGACGTTCCATTCAGTCTTTTACATTTCCTTTTTAAAAAACTCTTTTTACATTAAATATCCTATAAGTATCTTTCACTACTCACCCACATTTTATATTTGAGTGAATATCATTAATCCTCTAATAGTGAAAGGGTATCCGAGACATTCGTTCTTCTATTAATTGAATGCGAGTAATAGATAACATATTGAAAAATGAACATACATTCACTATTACATACTCCCAACGTCCAGAATACAACTTGACGTTTGTTTTTGGCACGATATTTTAGGAGCTCAGTTAAGTACGTTATGTATTACTCACATTTGTATTACGTTTCACTAAACTATTTAGTATATTAGTATTTGATTGTTAAATTTTTTATTGTTTCTTGGATCTCAATTCATCATTTGATTTCGAGCCTCCAAATTAATTGGACGATCCAGTTCAATCCAGCCAACAAGCAAAATTGAAAAAAAACAACAAGCAATTCATAACAGAGCTAGCTACAACAAAAGTAAATTGCTACTTACGAAATCTCGTTCAAATTAATCAAGTAACTAGCTACTTGTTGTTGCTACGGAGATTGCGGAAATAGTAGGAGGGGTCTCTCTCAAACTCATCACGAAAAATACGATCGGGCCGCCGCCCCGGAGCCGCCATGGTTTGTCTGCTGCTTTCCGAGCCTCCGAAAAGCTTATAACCGATCCATGAAAACAGAGCGACGCCGGCTACAGCAGCAACGCCTAATGCGACGTCTCCGGCCGTGAGCTCCTGCTTTTCTTCATCCTTGGTGGCGGTCTGTTGAGAGGAACCGTTTCTTTTCTCATGGGAACCCATTCCGATCGGGCCGGCGAAGGTTCAAGATTTAAAGTTATTTGGTGCAATGAAAGAAACGAAGATGAAAGGTTCAATTCCATGCCGGAAGGTCTTTATAGATCCGTGCGCACCGAAGATCGAAGGGCGTGCATCATGCAATTGGTCGAGGAGGGCAGGCGCGGTTTTAATACGAACTGTACAAATTAAGTACCGTATGTTCAAAAAGTGGAATTTATGAACCAAGTATTTTTTGATTAAAAAAATACTCCCTCCCCTTTATCTTACTTTAACTTTTTTGAGTCAAACTTGTTAAATTTTGACCGCTAATTAGTCATAATTAATAATATTTTGTCCTTAAAAATTTAGTTAATGTGATTCTTTGTAATTTGTAATATGTATTATTCAAATGTCAATTTAGTATAGATTTTATAGATGTATATTACTACCTCCGTCCCCCTGTTATTGTCCCATTGCGGTTTACGATGCTTGACTGAAGATAAAGCAAACAGATCCCTGTCCGCATTAGAATTATTTTTAGGGAAAAAAAATTGCATATTCAGAAACTACATTAAAAGATTTACAAAGTCGCAAAAAACAGAATCAAATTTGATAAAAATTAGATAAATAAAGTAAAAGATTAAGAGTTATTTGTGTTGACCAAGTGAATAGGAAATGAGACAATAATAGAGGGACGGAGGGAGTAATAGATAATTACGATCAAACATTTACATATAAGACCGCAAAAGTTAAAGTAGAACAAACATTAAGGGACGAGGGAGTATGTTCATTGGTCACATAGGTATTACACCAATTTCACATATGACTAACGTCTTTGACTTAGACCAATTTTGATGCACGATTATTGTTTTTGCTCAAATACAGGGAGACGTATAGGCATCAGAAAATTGAATAGGACCACAAAAGGCCAGAAAACATTAATCAATTATCAAAAGTAGACAAAATGAAAGACATCCAATAAATGTGAAGTTGACATACAACTTGTAAAACCAAAAGTGGAATTAACGCATTACGTTTTCCTTGATTAGCATGCAACAACAACATTCGAGCCTTAAATCCAAAATATTTTGGAGTGGATTACAATTCATACATAATATCGACCAAAAAGAAAAGAAAAATATGGAAGATAAAAACATAATGGAAAATAAAAAAAAGGATAAAATAAAGATAAAGATAAAAGATATATATACCACCTCCATCTGATTTTATATTTGTTAATTTGGTTTGGTACAACTATTAATAAAGTGATTAAAAAGTGAAAGTAGTGCTTGAAAATTTAATATAGTAAGGTGAAAAATGATGTACACTATTGATGCTACCACAGATTCTGACCATAACTCAATTACATAATCCAGCCCATAACGGGGCCAAACCTCCACGGGGTTAGCCTAATTGATGGGATAAAGCCCACAACGGGATCAATACCTTACGGGATTAGCCCGAAATGGGATTAATGTTAGATAACCACTGGGGCTAACTAGGAATTAAGCTCACGAGAGGAACCCACAACCAGGCTAGGCTGGGAAGCAGGCCTTGAACCTGGTCAGAGTTCTAGTGAGGCTGGAATATTCTTAGAGCTGACGTGGCATGCTATCATTAGATCGGCAGCTGGCAGGAGTTAACGGCAGGAACGTGGGAGTAAAGGAACAAATATTGCACAACGGCCAAGACGTTACGAGAGTCCTATTCGAACTAATGTGTAATTAATAGCATTTATTGTATCAGATTCCTTTTGAAACACTAGTTCCTTAGCCTATAAATATGACTTGTAAACCTCCTAAAAGGGGATCGAAACACTGATCAATAAGACATTGCTTTACGCTGCCATATTTTCATCTGCTTCTGTAGATTTAGCTCTCGTAGTTGGATTAAACTCCATCATTTGGTGCTCTCATTGAGAGAACTACGACTAACGATGGTTGGATCCAATAGCCACAACCGTATGAGCAGCAATCAAGGCGGTAATCGTTTCGATCAAGTTGTGATCGAAGATGAAGGTTCTAGGTTGATGGAGTATATGGCCCAGGAACCCCCGGCCCATAGACTCATACTATTCTTATAAAGGCCCAATAGGCTCAGGGAACACGGCAGACCCAAAACACAGCGCCCAAGAACTAAGCAACCCACGTAGCACACTGGGAGTACCTTCAGCCCCCTGGCCGAAGGCCCCAGATTCTCACAGGATGGCCAACTCAAACGAACAGAATTACTGGGAGAAAACGGCGAAAATCAGTAGCCTTCGCACTAGGGAGGTCCCCGGTACTCAGAGCCCTCGGTTAATCACCTACAGCCGAGGGCACCTTTCTCGACATAATATCCACTCCACATGTGCCTGGATCACCGTACCAAGTACGACGTCACATCCAACAGCCGCATTAAATGCGGCCACATGTGATTGCCAGCGCCAACCAGTTGATGTGACCCCTCGGCCAATGGATGCTTGACACGTGTCCCTATCTGGCATTTATTACTACTATAAATAGCGCCACATTTCCCCATTTGTAACCCAAGTGAAATACGCTTAATACATATCGAATATACACTCTCTCTCTTACTTATTTGCTCTGACTTCTCTCTAGTTATTCTCCGCAATAACCCCTCGGATAAGCTACCCCCCGGGTGCACTATCCATCATTTGGTGCTCTCGTTGGGAGGTCGAATAATCAAGTAAGAAACCCTCCCCCTCGCCAAACACAAAACACCTAGCTAAGATGGTGAGAACAACTCGTGCCAACTCCAAGAACGTTGAGGACAGGAACCTGGACCTCGGCGAAGTCGACGCCCCCGAAGCCTCTAACAGGGCTCCCGGGGGCAGCGTCATCGTCGGGTTGGACCAGACGGCTATCGACCTACGCCATCAGATTCAACAGAATGCCCCCGATGCCCGCCTCGGCATCGAGGCCAAGAAGACGGACCGGAGCGAGAACCAAGTTAGCCCTCCGGTCATCACCATCGACGTACAATCAGCGTTTTCCGCCTTCATCCAGACGCTCACCCAAAACCCAGGTGCCTTCGGCACTTTGGCTCCCCTCCAACCTCAGGTCGGGGAGAATATCATGCCTCCCCCTCATCCACACCCCCTCGGGAACCCTGTCCTCCGGATTGGGAACATCGAGGGGGTCGTGACCCAAGATATGGCCTCCGAGGAAGTCCAATCCCGGGATCGCCACAACGTGAACAAAGAACAACCCCGGACCTCCGCCCTCGAGAGACTCGGAGGGGCGCAAGACCGCCGAGGGGTCCAAGACCGCCTCGGGGGAAGGTGTTCCAGAGGCCTCAGGAAAGTGGTGGATCCGTCTCCAGGGCCAATGAAAGACGTCCCCCTCAGGACAAGGGCAAGGCACTTCTCAATGCCAACGATGCCCCGTCACCAAATCAACCAGGCCCACTCGGCCCGTGTCCATTCACAGGGGGCGGAGGCCCTCCCGAAGGACCCCCAGGACGAAATCATTGCGGCCCTCCAGGGCCGGCTTGACGAGATGGAGGCCACCAAAGCACACGTCACCACTTCTGCCCCTCATATAGACCTCAAGTATGAGGCCATGTTGGCCAAGATGGAGGAAATGCAGAAGAAGATAACCGAGGGCTCCGGGGAGCCCACCATACAGCTCCGGACCCGGACGCCATTTACCCCAAGGGTATTGGCGGCCCGGATCCCAGAAAAATACCGAGGACAGCTCATCAAGCCCTACGACGAAAAAACTGACCCCCAGGAGCACTACAACAGATACCAAAACAGTATGATGATGGTGGGGGCATCGGATGAGTATTTGTGTCGCTGGTTCCTCTCCACCTTAGAGGGGCCGGCTTACGAATGGTTCAATCTATTGCCCGAGGGCTGCATTGACTCATGGCAAGAACTCGCACAGCGATTCTTGACACAATTTGCGGGAAGGCGCCGCACAAGAAAACACTTCTCCCACCTGCTTACAGTGAGGCAAAGGAAGGAGGAGACCCTTCGGGACTTCTTGGAGCGCTGGAGAACGGAGGCTGATAAAGTTGATGGTGCAGACGACGGGACCCTCCTGGCCCTCCTCCAGACAGTGCTCCGACCTGGCAATTTCTGAAGGAGCCTCATCATCGAACCCCCCCGCGATTACATAAGGGCCCTACAACGGGGGGACAGGTACGCTGAAGCCGAGGAGGTGGAAAAATGCCATCACAACCCCGATCAGCAACGCCCTCGGCTAGATGATAAAGGCAACCGGAGGGCGGGGGCTCCTCATAGTCAGCCAAAGGGTTCAACACCCCCCAGTGATCGCCCCCGGCACAGCCAAGCCAATCCCGAGGGAGGTTACAAGGGGAACCCGAGGGCTTGGGCACAACCTGTTCTCCTGGAGCACCCTCGGACACCTTTGACGCACCCCATCAGCGTCATCCTTGATTTCGCTGAGGAGAGGGGCCCGGTGGAGCGAGATTCCCGCGCACCCCCAGAAGTATATGCCATCAATCCAAACTATCCCTACTGTCGCTTCCACCGGCATCAGGGGCACAGAACCGATAACTGCCATCAGCTGAAGACGGCCATCGAAAGGTTGATACAAGCGGGCCATTTGTCCCAATTTATTCAAGGCCCTCAGCAACAGGCCCCCCCTCACCAAGGGCCACCCCAAGGGCACCTTGCGAGAGCAAACGCATGGGTCAACCCCAACACTATCCCCCTTGGCAAGAAGAGGGAGATTGGGAACCTGGAAGAAGAGGAGGAAGAGTACCCTCGGTACCAAGAAAAGAAGCGCCACGTCCTCATAATCACGGGGGGCAATACCGGGGGTGACTCTACAAGTCAACGAAATAAGTGGGCTCAATCGCTTTACGTGGGGAAAGTCTCCCATATGCCCCCAGTAAAGCGGCTGAGGGAGGAGCCCATCACCTTCACTAACGCTGACCTCCCCCCGGTGTCCTCTCCACACAGGGACGCCCTCGTCATCCGCACAGAGATCAATGACACTATCATTCACCGAACTTACATTGACACAGGTAGCTCCGTCAATGTAATGTATCTCAGCACCTTCAGAGAGCTGCATCTGGAGAGGGGATCCCTTCGGCCTATCAAGACCCCTCTTACTGGCTTCCCCAGCGACACCATTGATTCCGAGGGTGTCATAACCCTCCCAGTACTCTTCGGCGACGGGCTCCATAGAGCCAAGCTCGAAGTGGAGTTCGTCGTCGTTAACATCGACTGCGCCCACAACATCATCCTCGGCCGACCAGCCCTCGAGGATCTCGAAGCCGTCATCTCCATGAGGCACCTCTGCCTCAAGTTCCCAGCCGAGGGAGGCATCGGTTACTCAAGGGGGAATCAAAAACTTGCCCGCGCTTGCTACCTTCAAGTGACGAAGAAGGTTAGCAAGACGGAGCTCTGCGTTGACACCATCACCGGGACTGTGGAAGCGGAAGAAAGGAGACCGAGGACTGAACCAATTGAGGAAGTCGTGAAGATTGGAGCCCAGCTCCCCGAAGACTTGAAGACCGGCATCATCAGCACCCTCCGCGCCTACTCCATTGTTTTTGCATGGGGGCCGGAGGACATGCTGGGGATCAGCCGAAGGGTCATCACCCACCGCCTCTCGGTGGACCCTTCGGCTAAACCAGTACAACAACGGAGGAGGCCCCTCTCGGCCGAGAGGAGGGAATTTGTGAAGAAGGAGGTCACCATGCTCCTCTCTATCAAGCATATCAAGAAGGTAAAATACCCCTCATGGCTGGAGAACGTAGTCCTCGCACAAAAACCACCCTCATTCCGCATGTGCGTGGACTACACGGATCTCAACAAGGTGTGTCCCATGGACCCCTTTCCTTTTCCAAATATTGATCAACTTGTAGATGAAACCGCAGGGTGTGAAATCATGTCATTTCTCGACGCATTCCGCGAGTATCATCAAATCTTTATGCACGAGAAAGACGCTGAAAAAATAGCTCGGCGGTCAAGAAATTGGGCCATTACTTCCAAGCTCACCCAGTCCAGGTCCTCACTCACCAACCCCTCGGCGCTTTGATGAGGAGCCCCACCAGCTCCTCCCGAATGGTAAAATGGGTTGTCTTCCTGAGCCAATACAACATCAACATCCGTCCTAGGCCCGCCATCAAAGGCCAAGCCCTAGCGGACTTCGTGACGGAATGTACAGCAAGATCAGCCACGGACGAGAAGCCCTCGGCCCCCTCAGACGATTAGTGGACCCTCTACACCGACGGCTCCTCCGCCGTCAAAGCATGTGGAGGAGGGGTGGTTCTCATCTCACCCGAAGGCTTCCGGGCCTACTACGTCGTCCGCTTCTCTTTCAAAGTCTCTAACAATGAAGCCGAATACGAGGCCCTCCTCTGTGGCCTTCGGCTGGCAGCTAACATGAAGGCCCGACAGATTCACGTCAAGTGCGACTCCAAGTTAGTCGTCGGCCAAATCTCCGGGGAGTACGAAGCCAAGGAAGGAAGAATGAAGCAATACAAAGAAGCGGCCAAGGAGTTGCTTAAGGTATTTGAGGCACACTCTCTTACTCAAATACCAAGGGCTCAAAACTCCGAGGCCAACATTTTATCAAAGCTCTCGGCAGAATCCCCTGAGCATATCTCAAAGATTACCAAGATCGAGGAGCTCAGCCTCTCCAGCATACATGCTAGCCCCATCATGCACATACAACAAAGGCAAGAAGACTGGATCTCAGACATTGTCGCCTTCATCACCACGGGGCAACTGCCCGAGGATGAGGCTCGTGCTAAGCTGGCAAAGCTGAGAGCTCCCAGCTACACTATCGAGGATGGAAGGCTTTACAAAAGATCGTACAACGGGACATTACTTCGGTGCCTTCATCAAGATGAAGCCGAAGTGGCGATGGAGGAAGTGCACAGTGGCACTTGTTCAGCTCACCAGGGACCCTTCTCCACGTCCCGAAGGCTAATAATACAGGGCTACTTTTGGCCTACGATGGCCCGGGATTGTGCAGATCTCGCCCGAAGGTGTACCTAATGCCAACACTTCCAGAAAGCCCCTGGCAGACCAGCGGTCAACTATGCCCCCATCAGCACATCCATACCCTTCGCTCGATGGGGCATAGACCTTGTGGGCCCTCTGCCGAGGGGTACCTCCAACAACAGGTACATCATCGTCGCCATCGACTACTTCACCAAATGGGTGGAAGCTGAGCCCCTCGTCAGCATTACTGAGGCCAGGTGCGGTCATTTTGTCCTCAAGAACATCCTCACAAGGTTTGGCGTCCCCCAGCAAATCATCTCCGACAATGGGACTCAGTTTGTGGCAGCCCCCTTCTGTTCCCTCCTAGAGGCATGGGGCATCAAACACGTCTTCTCATCCGTTGCCTACCCTCAAAGCAACGGTCAAGTGGAGAACGCCAACAGGACCTTGCTCGAGGGCCTAAAGAAGAAACTGGAGGCCGAAGGGGGTGGTTGGGTAGAAGAGCTCCACAACATCTTATTGGCCTACCGTACCACCCCTCGGCGAGCAACAGGCGAGACACCCTTCTCCCTTTGCTATGGATTTGAAGCTAAGGCCCCCAGTGAGGTAACTCTTCTGACCCGAAGGGTCACACAATATGATCCAGAGGTCAACGACGCCAATATGGCCCTCGACCTTCACCTTATTTCAGAACGCCGAGAGCAAGCCTTCATACACACGGAAAACTACCGAAGGCAAGTGAAGAGTTACATTGACGCCAAAGTCCGCTCCCGGGAATTCCAAGTGGGGGATTATGTCCTCCAAAGAAGGGAAGCTAGCCAACCAACCGAGGGCGGAAAGATGGCACCAAAGTTCGAAGGCCCCTACATCGTGGCGGCCATCATCAAACCAGGAACTTACAAACTAAAACGCCCCAATGGGACTGAGGTCCCTAGACACTGGAATGTACATCACTTAGTTAAATTTTATCAATAACATTAGAGCGGCCAAGCCCTCATATGTAGTGAATGTATTATTTCACGGTCCAAGGCCTCTAATTTTTTGAAGAATGAAGGCATATTGAAGACACCAAGAACATGGAATGAGACTCTTATGAGCGGCCAAGTCCTCATATAAACCCCTGGCCCAAGGCCGATCACAAGAAAGAACCCGAGGGTAGACTATACTGCCACCCACAGCGTAGAAGGGAACACCAAGTGTTTCTACAGAAGACCCCTCGGCACCCGATACCGGGGGGATACACTTCTATCAACTTTCAACAAACGGAAGAAAAACACCAAGTGTTTCCTTTAAAGGCCCTCTGGTACCAAGTGCCGAGGGTATACACCTCAATCACCTACGAAAAATGAGTAAAAACACCAAATGTTTTTTACAAAAGACCCCTCGGTACCAAGTACCAGGGGCCGTATACCAAAACAAACACCAAGTATGGTTTCTAAAGCCGTACCCCTCGAGGACGAATATACCGAAGGCACCACCTCTCGCTGCCGGTAGCACGTAGTGCCCCCGGCCATTTGCAACCAGTGTGCAAATGAAAACCCTTCCCTGGAATGCTTTCCGCGTCATTGCCCCAAGGGTATGACAGGCAAGTAATGTGCCCAGGATTCGACTTTCAAAAACTGAACGCTTTCCGCGCCATTTCCCCAAGGGATTGGCAGGCATCTAATATGCCCAGGATTCGACTTCCAAATAGAAACGCTCCCCGCACCACTACCCCAAGGGTGTGGCAGGCCACGGACTATGTCTGGCGCCGAGGGGACGACTTTCAAAACTGAGGCGCTTTCCATGCCATCTCCCGAGGGGAGGCAGGCTACAGACCATGTCTTGTGCCCAGGAAACGACCCTCGATCCCCTCGGAACTCGGAAGGTTAACCCGAGGGGGGAGCTAATGGTGTATTCTATTACCTCCCGATAGGCCAAGCCTTGCCAAGAAACCAAGTTTCTTGAAGCCTTCCCTTCACTACCAACAAAAAAACGAGGGAGTGAAGGGGAGTAGACTCAGCGAGAGATCAATGAGTACACCACTCCAACAATTCACGGAAACATACCGAGGGCTCCCCACAGGAACACCTTCGACACCTGGAAGCTTTTAATTACCAAGGATACTATTCAACAAGTATCATCAACAAATGGCTAAGTCCACTATTTGAGTGCCTCCGGATACATAAAAAACCGAAGGTTCAAATCACGCAGAACTTGATAGGTTCACTCAACAACATTTCACGTGACGCCGAAGACACCTACAGCCCCCTGATCAACAAAGATCGAAGGAAACTTCTACCCATCAAGGGATCTCTTACTCAGGATACTACAAAACGAAGGGTCTATTCACCATGAAATATAGAAAATGTCCCAAGACCTAGATGGTTGGCCCTCAGCCAACCCATCATGCAATGAAGGCCAAGCTGTTCAATACTACTAAGAGAAGGCGTAGGCCGAAGGGCAGATGACAAGCAACAATTGGAAAAATTTTCTAAGTCCTAAACATCCTGGCCCTCGGTCAAATCCTCAGACAGCCGGAGGGGCTGCGCAGCCGAAGACTCAGCAAAACAACACTTAGAAAAATTGTTTTTGCTAGGTTCTACATATTTGGCCTTCGGTCACGTATTCTCATGCCCAGGAGGGGCAAGTGATCGAAGGCGTGATACTAAACAACACTTAGAGAAATTTTTCCTATGTCCTGAATACTTGCCCCCTGTCGAGCCACCGGTCAACCGAAGGCACTCCTACAAAAGGCTCTCACATTTCACCCGAAGGCTCCTACCACATACAACTACACTTAGAAATATTTTCTAAGTCCTAAATATTTTTGACCCTCGGTCAAATCTCCATGCAGCCAGAGGGGCCACACGGTTGAAGGCTTGGTGAAACTACACTTAGAAATATTTTCTAAGTCCTAAATATTTTGGGCCCTCAGTTATATATCCATGCAGCAAAGGGTGCCCATGTACCGAAGGCCAGACAGTATTCAAACACTTATAAAAAATTTTCTAAGTCCTAAGCGCCTTGCCTCCGGTTATCTCATGGAGGCTACATAGAACCGGAGGGAAGGAATTAGCCGGGGGCCAACAGATGAACAACACTTAGAAAAGATTTCTAAGTCCCGAACGTTGGGCCCTCGGTGAGATATTCAGATGACTAAACGGGCCTAGTAGCCGAGGGCTACAGGAGGCACTATGCTTAGAGAAATATTTTCTAAGTCCTAAAAATTGGCCCCTCGGCCAGAATACCGCACTAACATACATTCATTCACAAAGAAATACGAGGACATACATTCAAGGAAAACGAAGGCATACATTCAAAGAAAAACATTCAAAGGAAAGAAAATTAGGTGCAAAAGCCCGAAGGCAGACATTCATTCATCAAGAGGAAGGAATAGTTGAAATGTGTATTACAGAATGGCCGAGGCCGAAAGCATACAGATATTCATTACAAAAAAGTTCAAAATTCCGCTAAGTACAAATTTCATTCAGCCTTCGTCTCCTCAGCGGGCTTCGAGGTGACCTCTTCCCCGACAACAGCCTCGACATCACCATCGCCGGATCCCCCCATCATCATGGAATCATGGATCACCGGCCTCTCTTCTCCTGGGGGGAGGGGGATTCTTACATCCGGCTGCAGAGGAGGAAGGCCATATGCCGAGGGGTTAAACTCCTCGAGGGAGACGTTGAAGTGCCTAGCGAGCCTCTGGTACACTAGATGCTGGGTGAAGAATTCACCCCCCTTGATAGTAGCTATCTCCCCTCTCTGCCATACAGTCGGCCCCAGGGCCCTTCACCCAGTCATCTACCGAAGACTCGACAACCGAGGCCACCCACTGCTGCCGCCCCTCGGTCTTCCACCCCTCGGCCATGAATGCAGCAACAACATCCTCTCGGGCTTTGGCGATGGCCTCGGCCTTGGCAGACTCTGCCTCCTCGGCAGCCTTCTTGAAGGCCTCAGCGGCAACCCTCTCGGCTTCGAGCCTGGCCTCCTCCATGGCAGCCTTGATCTTCTGCTCAGCGCCCTCGGTAGCCTTCCGGAGATCTTCCTCCAGCAGGGCCATCTGCTCTACGGCATCGGAGTTCTTCAGGACAAGCTCCTTCATCTCCCGATCCTGCTCCGCTTTCTGGAGGTGCCATTGCTCGAGCCTCTGTGCATGCTCCCCGAGGGCTATGCAAGTCTGATAAACAACAGGCGGAGGGGTTACATAAGTATTGGAAATGCATCAAAAGTTAACACAAAAGCAAGGGAGAAAACTTACAGCTAGTGAAGAGCGAAAGATCTTGCTCTCGAGGGCCTCATCGTCATAAGTCGAGAGGGCCGCCTTGTCCATCGCCGAGGTGATCCCCCTCAGGAAGGCCTTCGGCTCTGCTGAGCCATGCATCACAGAAGCCCCCGGGGCCAAGGAGAGTTGCAGAATCTCCCAGGGGAAGCTTCCCGGGGGGAAGATCAGTCTGAGCTATCGCCACAGTACCAACCGGGGGATCAGGAGAGGGGCGATACTCTATGATCACCAAGGGGGCCTCCTGGCCAGCAATATCCCCGGGACCCCTCTGCTTCTTGGCAGGGGGCTCTGCTGCCTTACTGATTTTCTTCTTCTTTGAGGCCACCTCGGCCACGCCAGCAACGGCAGCCGCAACGGAGGGCTGAGTTGCCTCCTTCTGAAAAAAAGCCTCAACGGGATGCTGGACCGAAGGGTCCTTCTTTTGGGCTTGGGCCTTGCCCTTTTTCTTCTTCAGAGAAACAAGTTTGCCTGCGTCCATTTTCACGCCTGCAAATGACAAAAAACAATTACACCGAGGGTAAAAAAAAGCGTGAACAAAAAAAAAGAAGAAGGAAAAATTCCTAAGTGCAAAACGGGGAGCCATCGACTACTACCTCCTGCTCCCTCGAAGGCTTTGTCCAACTCAGGGTACTTCTCGTCCGTTTCCCCAAGGAAGCGATATCTCCGGAAGCCGAGGGAGTAAAGATCCTCGTCGAGGGTGTAGTCTTTGATAGACACATTCTTCGTGCGACCCTCCGGAATCTTGGCTATTATCAGGCCATCCTTCTCGAGAGCGGCATTTCCATCCTTCGGATGGCGACGGAAGCGATCCCGAAGTTTCCTCGGGAATGGGCTCTCGTCCACTCTGACGAAACACCACCACTCCTTCCAGCCTTTATTTGACGAAGGCGCCTCTGTAAATAGCTTCCACCTAGCTATCTGCTGCAGGTTAGCGAAGCCCTCGGCATTCGCGTGACCCCCCCGGCAGAGGTTGAAGCTCTGGAAGAACAAATCCAGGCTGGGGGTCACCCCTCGGGACCGGCAGAGGTTCAGAAAGCCCACCACATACGAGTGGCTATTGGGCGTCAATTGGCAGGGGACCAAACCCACGTACCTGAGGTATTCCCGAAGGAATGGGTGCAGGGGGAACCGGAGACCCATCGAAACAGACAGAATGTGGACGACGATGCAACCCTCGGGAGCCCGGGAGAGCACATCATCAGGACCCGGCGCCACCACTACGGCTGAAGGCCCCACATGCAATTGGGTGACAAAGAGATCCTCCCGGTCAGCCTTCGATCCTATCTCGAGGGCAGCAGTGTTCAGCCAAGAGTACCCCTCGGGCATATCAACGGGCCTTCCTTGATCAGTAGCCATGTCCTTCTTCTTGGAAGCGGCCTTCTTCTTGTCCTGCTTATTCCTGGGGGCCACCCTTAAGGGTGTCGGGTTAAGGGGCCGAGAGCTTCCTGTTCACCAGCACCACGAGGGGGGGGCATAGCGATGGTGACCTTCATTCTCTCCCTCTGCTCCTCCTCCTTCGCAACTTGAACGGCGAGGGCCATCTCCTCGTCTTCATTCACCTGCTCGAAGTCCTCAGCTTTGACTTCAGCCACAAGGTCCTTCTGTACCTCCATGGCCATCGCGGCATCCTCCTGGGCCGAGGGTTGCTCGCTCGAGGACCCCACACATCTTAGAAGCTCTCCTCTTCCATCGAGGGCTCCCTCGATATGTCTTGAGAATTGCTTTGTGAAGACATTGTTACACTAGGTCGAGGGTTCGGAGATGCTAAGTGCTCTAAGCTACAACTCCTAAATCTAAGGCCACTAAGCACAACTAGCTAAGAAGGGTGAAGGACGGGTGGGGAACTGACCTTGGAATCAAGGGCAGGAGTTTCTCTCTCTAGAAAATTTTGCAGAGCTCCGCTAACAACAATGATCGCACAAGGGGTAAGTCCTCTGGCCTTGGGTATTTATAGGCGCCACAGATCCGAGCTTGAGCTGGGAACCGGGCCTCCGGTTGAAAAGCCATCATTACGGACCGTCGAATTGCCCAATCGGTGACATTCGCCCACAAGCAGCCAACGAACGCACACCACGTGGAAGCCCTCCCCCAACGGCTATATTTCTGACGTTAGGAATTCTAACGACTCTATTTACAACGGCTATATTCTGGGAGCTCCCGGCTATGTTCGGCAGACCACTCCTTTCATCAGCCAAGAAACTAGCCCTCGGGCATTCTCCAGAGATGCTCCCGGCTTATGCCCCTCATACTACATCACAAAGGCCTTCGGGCTCACTCCTTCAGAAGCCCACGGCTTCATAACGGGCACACCCCTTGGGAACCATCAACCCTCAAACACATTGAGGACCATGAAGCCCCCGGGGGAGCACGCCTTCATCAAAAGGCGCCCTCCACTCACCAACAAACAAGGGACCCCTCAACAACACTGGAAATATCATCCACATTCACCGCGCCCTCATTCTCATAATTTGGGGGCTCCCCCTTCGGCATCGCTCAGGATAACGACATGGACCCTTCGGTAAATCAACACACGCGCCTTCGGATAGGGATAGCCTTCGGCAAAAATATTGCCACTCATTTCAAACCGGGATTTCACCTTTTCGACGTATCATTGGGGGAATTCGGTGCACTCTTTTTCCCTCATTGGAATTTTTTCCCACAGGGTTTTTTCCAATGGGGTTTTTAACGAGGCATCCCCCCAAAATGAAATGAAAAGCGTCACCTCTCGGCTTTATATTGCAAGCAGGCGCTACACTACTCCTTTTCACCACTTTGCAAGTGCCTCAAGGAGTGGGGGACTGGAGGACCCCGTCGGGAAAATCTCAAAATACAAAAAATGTCAAAAACTCCCACAACAAACGAGCATGATCCCTCAAGTCCCGGACTGTGGGTAACTGAGAGACTGCCCTCGACTGAAACATGCACACAACAAACTACTCACAAACTTCCCAAACTACAACGGAACAACACCAAAAGAACAAACACAGATTACTCCTTTTCCCTCAAGTACGTTTCGGCAAAAGGAGTGAGGGACTCCTGATGGAGTATATGGCCCAGGAACCCCCGACCCATAGACTCCTACTATTCTGATAAAGGCCCAATAGGCTCAGGGAGCATGGCAGGCCCAAAACACAGCGCCCAAGAACTGAGCAACCCACGTAGCACACTGGGAGTGCCTTCGCCCCCCTGGCCGAAGGCCCCAGATTCTCACAGGATGGCCCACTCAAGAGAACAGAATCACTGGGAGAAAACGGCGAAAATCAGTAGCCCTCGGCACGTAGAGCCTTCGGCACTAGGGAGGTCCCCGGTACTCAGAGCCCTCGGCTAATCACCTACAGCCGAGGGCACCTTTCTCGACATAATATCCACTCCACATGCGCCTGGATCACCGTACCAAGTACGACGTCACATCCAACAGCCACATTAAATGCGGCCACATGCGATTGCCAGCGCCAACCAGTTGATGTGACCCCTCGGCCAATGGATGCTTGAAACGTGTCCCTATCTGGAATTTATTACTACTATAAATAGCGCCCCATTTCCCCATTTGTAATCCAAGTGAAATACGCTTAATACATATCGAATATACACTCTCTCTCTTACTTATTTGCTCTGACTTCTCTCTAGTTATTCTCCACAATAACCCCTCGGATAAGCTACCCCCCGGGTACACTATCCATCATAGGTCATGACGGAGTGATTTCCGGAGGCGTAACGACAACGCGGCAGGACAAGAGGATCTGAGAAACTATCTCCAGGGCGTTGGAGGTTCCAGACGAACAGTGACGCGACCACCGCAGTTCCAGACTCCAGGCATTGGGAATTGTATCCCCAACGTTGATCCGGCTCAGGCCTTAGCGAGTTTGGCAACATTCCAAAAGGCAGTGGAGACTCTGATCACCGCTTTCCATGGTATCATCCCTAATGCGAATACGAGGCCCCCTTCCCTCACCGGGCTCCATCTATGCCCCAGCAGGAGGAGGAGAGGCATGAGCAATCTAGGAGGGGCTCTCTGTCGTCCCGATCTCAACACTCTCATCGCTCCAGGCCAACCCCGAGGACCTCGGTGATGGACCGAGTCAGTGAGCAGAGAGTCTCCGTGCATGACAGGATCTCATCCCGACCCGAGCTGAGTGGGGAGGCATTGTCCTCGGCCGTTTCGTCCCACCGCCACAGCGTGCGTGGGGGAGATCTCAGAAACGAGATCAACGCCAACCGACAGGGCCGCGGGAATCGCTGATCCCCACCTTGGCCGCGAGCGGGCCATGGCAACGACGATCTCAGGAGGAGGCTAGACGAGCTCCGGAGGGAAGTGGACGCCAGAGTCAACCCTAACCATGAGGTAAGGATTCCCGAACCATTCACTCGTCAGATCATGGATGCTCCGCTACCCCAAGGATACAGACCATGCAATATAGAGGCCTACCGGGGGAAGACAGACCCACAAGACCATGTTTCTAGATATGTGGCGTACATGGTGATGATGGTATATGAAGACCCCATCAAGTGTAGGGGGTTTTCGGTGACGCTCGAAGGGCCAGCCCGAGAGTGGTATGATTCCCTGCCTAATGGAAGGATCCGGAACTTCAGGGAGTTGGCCCATGCTTTTGTGACCCGGTTCGCCAGCTCCAAGGATTCCAAGAAGAATTTCTCTCACCTCTTAGGGATCAAACAGGGACCCCAACAGAGCTTAGCTGATTTCTTAGTCTGGTGGAGGGATGAATCAGTAAAGATAGATGACCTGGATGACAAGTCCGTTGTCGCTATACTCACCAATGCCCTGAGGTCGGATGAGTTATATAAAGATTTTGTGTGAAACCCTCCAACCTCACACGAGGAAGCCCTACAGCGTGCCAATGCTCAGGCCGGAGTAAAGGAGGCTGAGAGGAAAAAGAAGGAAGAAGAGATCGGGAAGCGCCAATCTGAGGGCGAAAAGAAGAAATCCATGGAGAAAGGAGGCCACGACTCGGACAAGGGGGATGGATCCAGAAAGAAGAAGGGCTGGGGAAAAGGCAAATTAGGTGTTCCTGAAGGGCCACTAGCCAGCCAACCAAATATTTCTCCGTCCGCGCATCAGGTGAGTACTGTCTTGGATTACGCTGTGAAGCAGGGGTTGATCACCGCCCCTGAGGGGTGCAATATTATCCACAATCAGAACCCCAAAAACAAATAATGCAAGATCCAAAAGAGTGACTCTCATCAGACTGACGATTGTTACATTCTAAAGAAGTACGTGGAAAGGCTCGTACAAGAGGGTCAACTGGAGCAATTTGTGAAGAAAGCCCAGCAGAGATATCATCCACCAAAGAAACACACCCGGAACAGGAAGAAGGACGCGTCAGCCTCATCTTCGAAGAAAAGGGAGGTCGGGGCCCAATTTCAAGATGACGATGAAGGGGAAGATTCTGGTAGGCAAAAACTACCACACGTCAACCAGATTTACGGCGGACCTGTGAGAGGGGATACAGCGGGGGAAAGGAAGAAATGGAATCGCAACTGTTCGTCGGCGAAATTAGTCGTCTTCCTGCTGACAAGAAACAGAAGCGTGAGTCTATAACCTTCACGGATGATGATCTCCCCCATGTCCCCCACCACATAGGGATGCATTAGTGATCAAGATGGAGGTCATGGACGCAATTGTTCATAGGGTACTGGATGACAATGGCAATTCGGTCAACATACATTACATGGATGCTTTCCTAGAAGTCGGACTCCAGAAGGGGGCTCTCAAACAGGTAAGAACTCCCTCTCGGGTTTCACGAGAGACACCATTGAGCCCAAGGGTATGATAACCCTCAAGATCCAGCTTGGATCGGTGCCCTGCGTGCGGGAAATTGAAGCGGATTTCATCGTTGTCCAATTACCTAGCGTGCACAAGGCTATCCTGGGCAGACCTCTATTGGAAGACCTGGGGGCCATTATTTCCCAGGCTCATCTGTGCATGAAGTTCTACACTCTAACTGGGATTGGCATAGTAAGAGGAGACGAGAAGATGGCCAGAAGTTGATATGTGAGAGCCTGAAAGGATCACGGAAGGAGCGATATGAGGATCAATGCCATCGAACATGACCTATCTAAGTATGAGGACGGGAAACTCAGAGCTCAGCCGGTCTCAGAGCTTGAGGAGGTCGAGGTCGACCCTTCCCGGCCAGAGCGCCGAGTTAAGATTGGGGCAGGGCTCCCGGCCGACCTGAGAGCAAAGATAGTCCAAGTTCTGGCAGAGTTCAAAACGGTTCTCGCTTGGGGGGCGGAGGACATGCTCGGGCTTGACCCAAGCATAGTTGTTCATCGTCTGAACGTAGATCCAAAGATAACACCCGTAAAGAAAAAAAGAAGATACCTATCTCTGGACAGAAAGGAGTTCGTGAAAGGCGAAGTGAGCATGATGTTAGGCATTGGGCACATAAAGGAAGTATAATATCCGGAATGGCTCGCCAATGTGGTTCTGGCTCTGAAGCCACCCACCTGGAGGATGTGTGTGTACTATACGGACTTGAATAAAGCCTGGCCAATGGACCCATTTCCTCTGCCCAGCATAGATCAGCTCGTGGATCAAATCGTCGGTTGTGAGCTCCTCTCCTTTATGGATGCATTCAAGGGATTTCATCAGATCTCGATGCACCTCGATAACGCAGAGAAGACCTCATTCATCACGCCCGAAGGAGTTTTCTGTTATCTGATGATGGCCTTTGGATTGAGGAATTCTGGGGCCACCTACACGCGAATGGTGGCCAAGGTATTTCGAGCAGTCCTTGGGAGGAACATGGAAGCCTATGTCGATGATATGATCGTAAAAAGAAAAAAGGCGAGTGATCATGTCGATGACTTGAGAGAAGTGTTCAATATCATGAAAAAGGCAAATCTTCGACTTAATCCCAAAAATGCACTTTTGTTGTCCAAGGTGGGAAGTTCTTAAGGTTCATGGTTACATACTGAGGCATTCTATTCCAGAAAAGTTCAAGGTAATTCTGGATATGGAACCTCCAAGGAATGTCAAAGAAGTTCAAATCCTCACGGGGAGATTGGTTGCCTTGGGGAGGTTTCTATCCAGGTCAGCCGATAAATCCTTACATTTTTTCCAAATTCTGAAGAAGAGTAACGGGTTCCAATGGATCCAGGAATGTCAAGAGGCGTTCGAAGACCTGAAGAGATACCTACAATAAGACCTGCTACTCAACAAACCTGAGGCGGGTGAGACGCTAGTCCTTTACCTGGGCGTAACTCAAAGTGCGGTAAGTTCTGTTTTGGTACGAGAAGAAGGGCTCATCCAGAGGCCAGTCTACTACGTCAACAAGGTCTTCCATGGGGCCGAGCTCAGATATCCAGCCCTGGAAAAGACCGCCCTCACAGTCTACGTCGTAGCAAAAAAGCTTGCCCACTATTTCCAGGGTCATCCTATCAGGGTACTGTCAGACCTGGGGGTGGGGACCTTGTTCCGAGCAGCCAAGACCGCACGGGTTATGAAATGGTCCTTATTAATTAGCAAATATCAGGTGAGCTTGCAACCCAGAACCGCGATCAAAGGGCAAGCCCTAGCGGATTTTCTAGTGGAATGCACCACGAGAGACGTGGCTGAAGAAAGGCGCCGCGAAAAAGAAGCTGGTGGACCCTAATGACTGATGGATCATCATCAGGGTCCAAAGGTTGCGGAGGAGGGGTAATCCTCATCACCCCTGAGGGCATGAAATCTTACCATGCCCCAAGGTACTCATTTACATTATCGAATAATGAAGCTGAATATGAGGCCTTGTTATCCAGTCTCAGAATAGCGAGGCACTTCAGAGCTCAAAAACTGAAGATCAGTAGCGACTCTAAGTTGGTCATCAAGCAACTTAGGGGGGAGTATGAGGCCAAGGAAGCCTGTATGCAGAAATACAGGGATGCAACCCTGGAGATTATAAAACAGTTTGAATAATCTGACCTACTTTGCGTTCCACGGGCTCTGAATATGGAGGCGGGTACCCTGTCGAAACTGACAACTGATGCTCCCGAACATCTCACACGCATAGCTCAAGTACACGAATTGAGCAAACCAAGCATCGAAGTCACCAAGGACCAGGAGGTATTACCAGTCGACCAGGCTCCGAGATGTTGGATAGATGACTTGGTAGAATATATTGAGAGTGGAATGCTACCCCCAGAGGAGGATAAGGCAAGAGTGGTCAGAAGGCGAGCCCCTAATTACGTCATCCAGGATGGCAGACTCTACAAGAAAAGCTATAATGGGGTACTCCTGAAGTTTCTGAGGCCGGATCAAGCCTGGCAGATAATCAAAGAATTACACGAAGGAATTTGCTCGCCACACCAAGGTGCGTTTAATTTCAGCAGAAAGGCTATTTTACAAGGATACTTTTGGGCAACCATGATAAGGGACTGTGCGGACTTCGCACGGAGGTGTGAGGTCTGCCAAAAATTCCAAACAAATCCAGGCAGGCCGGCCACCTTATATATCCCGATCATCACATCAATCCCCTTCTCAAGGTGGGGGATAGATCTCGTGGGTCCCCTTCAGCAGGGCTCAGGAGGTCGGAGATTCGTGATAGTGGCAGTTGATTACTTTACTAAGTGGGTTGAGGCCAAGCCAATGGCCACAATCACCGCTGAACAGTGCAAAAAATTCGTCTAGAGAAACATCTTCTGCCGGTTTGGTGTTCCCATGCAGATTATCACTGATAACGGAAAGTAGTTCGATTCCGGGATCTTTAAAGAATTTTGTGAGCAATGGGGGATCGAGGCTAGCAGCGCATCCGTCGCCTACCCTCAGTGCAACGGACAGGTTGAAAACGTGAAAAGGACGATCGTTAGTGGCCTGAAGAAGAAGCTGGAATCTATGGGAACGACTTGGGTAAACGAGATCAACAATATCTTTTGGGCCTACCGAACAACCCCAAGGAAAGCAACTGGGGAGACCCCGTTCGCCCTAACCTATGGGTTCGAGGCCCAAGCACCTTCGGAAGCTATAGTTCCAAGCAGAAGAATAGAAGACTATGATCCTAATAACAATGAGAAAATGTTGAGAACTGAGCTTCATCTGATTGAAGAAAAGAGGGATAGAGCCTTCATTAAGGCCTAAAATTATAGAAGGCAGGTGAAGGAATACCACGATGCCAGAGCCAAACCAAGACAATTTAACATTGGGGAACTAGTTTTGAGAAGGAGTTCGGACAACAATCCTCTAGGTGGAAAATTCGCCAAAACCTGGGAAGGCCCGTACAAGATCCAGGGGATAATTAGGCCTGGAACCTACAAGCTGTGTACTCCTAAGGGGAAACTGGTAGATAGAGTGTGGAACTCTGAACACTTGATGAAGTTCTATCAGTAAGCATGTAATCCTCTATTTCTCACTCCAAATTTCAATAAAAGTTTTGATTTTATTAACCAAGTCCTTTATAAGTACTTGTAATGGTTTCTCAACCAGCCAAAAAAAAAACAAAGCCTACCCCTAATTGGTACTCGCAAAAGACAAAGTACAAATTCCGAACTCATCTAATTCCAGAAGCTCAACCTAGTATTCCTAAAGACGAGAGTGGGAATAAAACAACCTTCCTCATGGTTAAACAGCCCTATACACAAAATCAGATTTCCTCAAACAGGAAAAGACAACGTCTTGCAAGGTTAAGATTTTAAAGGGCTAAAGATGAAACTTATGGAATTGACTTTGCACCGGAGAAGCCAACGAGCTTCGCCAATTAAGTGGCCAATCACCAAGGTCTAAGTAACCTAAGGTGAGGCCCACCCGATTTGGCTCAACTATTAAGAGCCTAAGGGTCTAAAATTGGTAAACTCATCCTTAACAAGGGAAAGACGACCTTGACCGGAAATTCAAGGCCAAATACATAAAGGACCAAGTGAATGAAAACAACTAAACAGGGAAGCTCACGGGCCATCCTGGAGCGTATAGATTATACAGGTTCAAGACAGAGGTCAACTCCCATAAGACAACAAATCCAAGGGAAGAAGCCAGCCCAAATAGGGCCAGAAACCTCAAACAAGCATTGATGTACAGAACAAGTTAAGCGATCAACAAAGATGGTCGAAAGGCAGTTGTGAATATGTACGTGGAAAAATAAAGCAGAAGAGCAAGATGTCAGTTACACGCCACCCCAAGGGTGGAAAACAGCTACAGGCGCGCATGCCTGGATAAGATGTTTGTTAAAATGTCATTCAAGGGAAGTTTTATCAATTACCAGATTGAGCAGGAGGAACTTTCGAGGCAGGGGCATCAGCAGTCGGGGTCTCTTCAGAGGCTTCTGGATTCATCATCAATTCTGGCAGACCCCAGGCCTGGGCGGAGAAGGAGGGGCTCTCTTTAAAAGGAGGTCATACAGGGACTTCTGCATCCCGTATTGCCCCAACTGAAATTACATGGCCCCTTCATCATCCAGCTTGGCTTCACCCTCAGGGGTCTGAAGCCAGCCTAGTGCAATCTCCTCCCTTTGACCCAGGAGGGCCTGCTCCACCTCATCCCGGAAAGCTGCGCTCCCTTTGAAGGCCTGGACAGCGGCCGAGCCAGCTTCTTCAGCCTTCCTCCTCAGCTCCTCTTCCACCACTCGGTGCACAGCTTCAACGTCGCTCAGCCTTTTCTGCAGCATCTCACCCCTCCGCACCGCTACCTCCAGCCTCTTCTCCAGATCAGCAGCCTGCTCCTTGAGACCAGCCATCAGGGTCTGAGCCTCATCCTGCCCCTCGTCCAAAAGACGAGAGCCTGAAGAAGGTAGAATAAAAGCCCAGAAGAACGAAGTCAGAATCGAAAAAGAAGACAAAACCAAGACACTCAAAGCAACCATGCAAATAGCAAATGAAGAATACCTTAGATAGGTAATGGACGGCGCGTCAGATAGCAGTCCGGGTAGACAAATCTCGGATCTCCTCTTTGTCAATAGGAGGAGTGATAGACAGGCCCAACGACACCGGGTTCACAGTGTGATGGAACAGAGAGGCAGAGCGGGACTTCATGGAGAGGCAAATGGAATGGACGGGTCATAGGGCTTCCCCCGAGCACTGCCTCTCTGAGACTAGGCGTCCGAGTCGGAATCCACATCAACTACATCCTCAGAAGGTTTGACAGCAGCTTTTCCTTTCTTCTTGGGATCAGAGATAGGCCGGAGTGCCAACCTCTTCCAAACCCCCTTATCATTAGGGGGCTGAGGGTCAACAGCCGACGTATTCAAAGGCCTGTCACTTTCTCTAGGGGCGGATCCCCCTGACTTCTCCAGGGAGGCCTCAGCGCTCCCCCGAGTCTGGATCAGCTTGGCAGGAACCAAGGGACTAGGAGTGGCACCAGCCTTTGCCGCAAGTCGTTCCAACCGGGAGGTCATCTTATCACCCGCTGTAACTAGGGGTGGGCATTTCATTTTTCGGTTCGGTTTTCTTCGGTTTCGGTTCGGTTTTGGTTTAATCGGTTTGATAGAAAATGTACCAAATACAAACCGATTAAGTTTTGGTTTGGTTTTGGTTTGGTATGGTTCGGTTCGGTTTGGAGTTCGGTTTACCAAAGTATTAAGGTTTGGATTGAAATAAAAGAAAATTAACTCAAAATAATGAACCAAGAAGTGATAGTAATGAACCAAATATAATGTTAGATATAAATTTGCAAACAGTAACAAAACACATATGAACCAAACATATATAAGAATGACACATTTTTAAGCATCAACAACAACGAGAATGAATCAAATTATATATAAAGGCGAACCAAAAACAAAATTGGTGCTTGTAAGTCATGAACAAAATATATAGTAGTAGTAGATAATAAATTATAGTTAAATATTGTCTACTTAAACCACTATAATTGTTATAGTTGTGAATGTAACTCTTGTAGTAAACTCTAGTCCTCGACACTAAAACTAAAGAATTAAAGCTTTAAAAAGACTAACATCAATCAAATTAATGAGAGAAAACTTATACTTTGGTTTGGTTTAGTTTGGTGTAAGTTGGTTTTGATTTGTTATTTTAAAAAATTAAGAAATTATTTTATTTTTAGATTAGTTCGGTTTAATTCGGTGTCATTCGGTTTTATGATTTCGGTTCGGTTTGGTTCGGTTTAATACGGGTTGGGAGGAATACTACCAAACTCAAACCAAATTACAAATGGTTTGGTTTCGGTTTGGTTTAATTCGGTTTGGTACGGTTCATTTCGGTCAAACCGAACCGTTATACCCACCCCTAGCTGTAACAAGCACAAACCGAGTCAGGAAAAAGGCACCCAGAAGATAAAAACTTAAAGGAATGCCAACTCAGACAAAGCCGACCTGACGAAAAGGTAAGTACAACCACCCTGTCCTCACCTACGTAATGGCCCATCAGAAATGGTGCACCCTCAGCAATCAGCTTGGCGGCCTCCGCATTGCCCTATGACAGAAAAGGCATGGCCCACTTCCGTATCATCTCACCCCCACCTGTTCTCAAACTGCAGCCTCCCATCCGCAGGGGTGACCCGTACCCATTTCTGCCTCCAACCCTTGAAAGAGTCGGGGTAAGATTTGGCTTCAAATAAACGGTGGCCGGCCCGTTGAGAGATCGAGGGGTATCCCGGGGACTCAGAACCACCAGGTCGCACAGAGTGAAATAAATGGAGGAAGATGTCAATAAATGGGCGAACACCTAAATGCAGGCATCAGGCAAGGAACCCAGCTATGAACATATGGGTGGTTGGGGAAAATTGATCAGGAATCACGCCATAATAGCCCATAACGCTCAGATGGGCAGTATGAAGAGGGAATCGAAGGCCTACTTGCACATTAGCCAGATGTACCCCAAAATGAAGGGGGAAGGGGGATCTACAATATTTTGCCCAGGAGTTGGGCGGGAGCAGACAACGCTAGGGCACGCGAGGGCCATCGCCTCGCCGAATTCGGCGTCGGACAAAGCGACAGCCAGGACCTGCCGGGCGTACTCGCAGCAGAGGAAGAAGTGAGTTTCCCTCCCATCCGGTTCCACCAGAATGCGGGGCCGGTTGGAGATGGCCCCTGCCTCGGGGAATACATGGTGCTGGGGAAGAGAACCCGAAGAAGACATCAGGAAAACTAACCTGGTTAAGCTTGAAGACGGAGGAAAAGGGTCTCGCAGCCTAAAGCTCTCAACCAAGAAGACGAATGCCAAAGAAGGAGGGAAGATTGCGAAAGAGCGTAATGAAGAATGATAAGCGTTTAAATAGCCAGGAAATTAGGGCTTGAAAACCGCTTGGGAACCGCAACGATAACACTCGGGTGCTGAAGATGGTAAGTCGGATCGGGAACTATTCCGGGTTGCAGGCCTATGTCAAGTCAAGCGCATTTAATGCAAGCGGCGCTACAATTCGCCCAAAAGATTCCAAATTTGAAATTGTTCACTCCAAATTACTTTGCTAAAATCCAGCCTCGCTGATTTTAGAGAGTAGGGGGCTCGTGATGGTACCATAGATTCTGACCATGGCCCAATTACACAATCCAGCCCATAACGGGACCAACCCTCCACGAGGTTAGCCTAATTGATGGGACAAAGCCCACAACGGGATCAAGCCCTTATGGGATTAGCCCTGAAACGGGATTAATGTCAGATAACCACTGGGTCTAACTAGGAATTAAGCCCACAAGAGGAACCCACAATCAGGCCAGACTGGGAAGTAGGCCTTGAGCCTGGTCACAGTTCTAGTGAGGCTGGAATATTCCTAGGGCTTTGAAATTTGAACATTGTCTTCAAATTTCATTTAAACAATATATACATATAAATCTAAAATTGATAGACATTTCAAATTAGATAAATAAATAAATTACATAAAGCCAATGCCCCTATAAAAGGATCTCAGCCACACTTAAGAAATGGCACATTCGTAATTAGAAATAATTATGAAGCATTAAACATTTTTTTAATGTTCAACTAAACGCTATCTACCCAACTTTTGTTAACATTTATTAAAAAAAATTAAAAATTTTCGTATTTTATTCAAATGTTTAAGAATTACTACCTCCGCCCCGTTGGAAGGTTCCCGTAGCAAAACGGCACGGTTATTTAGGCAATAATTAAATAAAGTAATTCGAGTATATTTTGAGAAATAATTTTAATAAGTATATATTATAATATAGTTAGTATTGATAAATGTGATGTTATAAATGTATTATTTCTAATACTTAATGATTAATTCATCACTTAAGATTATTAATTGTTTTCTAAAATGGAAATGAGAACCTTCTAATGGGACGTCCAAAAAAGGAAAGTGGAAACCTTCTAATGGGACGTAGGGAGTATTAAACAGTAAGAAATAGGACCAAGATTTTATAGGTTGAAATGGACCCAATCCAACCATTTATGACCCAACAACCCAATAAATTCGAATATTAATGCCCAACCCTAGCCAACCCAACCACCCTCTCAGCCCAACTATCAAAAACATAAACCTACCCCACCCAAACCCTGAAGTATATAACCCCCCTTTCCACTTCAGCCATTCCGTACTTCTCCATTCCCGAAGATTCGTGGGTTAAAGTCTTAGACCGATAGTCTTCACAACATTCAGCGCCGTTCTACCTTTGTACCTAACCTACTCCCTCGCTTCGTGTAGTTCTTCGTGAATATGGATTTTCCGGCTATCTTAGAAGGTTGGTGGGCCATGCAGATGGGATGTTATGGAGCGGTAGTCATCATCCGTGGATTCCGCGGGTCTTCCGACCGAATCGAAATGAATAGCGGCTGTGTCCAGTCGTTTGGTATATTACCTTTTCAAAATTCCATTCTCAAACATTTTAATTTTTTGATTGTAGTTCATGTGTATTTTATCAATTTTCATGTCTCATTTCTTTATCGGTTAATCTATTTGAGCGATTTATACTTTTTGTGGAATGGATGACATGCTGTTATAGATATACATTCATTTTACCAAACTGTTTTGAAACTTTTTACTAAGATCTGTAACTTGTTGATTTGTGTACCGTTTGAGGATAAAAAAACTATCGGATATACCGTTCCTGACCAGGTTTGCGTAAACATGAGATCTGTGTGTGGTGGCCGATGAACATGCATGATACTACCTCTGTCTCGTTGAAGGTTCCCATAGCAAAACGATACAGTTATTTAAGCAATAATTAAATAAATTATTTCGAGTATATTTTGAGAAATAATTTTAATAGGTATATATTATTGTTGTGTTTTAGTCCAACATAAACTAATAGAATATAGATATAATTTGGTATAACACTTGATTTTTACGTGGAAACCCGGAAATGGAGAAAACCACGGGACTTTTTAGGCTAACGTCCAAGCCCACCCTTTCTCATTAACTCTCCTCACCCAAATACATGTACAAATCTTGAGCTCCATTAATGGAGGTTGAAAATAACTAATCTACAGAATAAGCAAAGCAGTAGGGCCGAAATGGGCCGAGTAGGCCTAAATGGGCCTCGCCGCTTGGGCTTCATACCGAGGTGATGCCTTGGGCCTCTCAACAGTAACAGGCCGGAATAATATATCCAACACAAGTCCCCCAGTTTCTTGACTAGTGAGCCTGTGAATCTACTTGGGAAAGTATACTCTTGCTCACGTTCTTCTTTGCCTTCCCTGAATCGATGTCTCCGAATAGTCTTAGACGTAAGGCATGCATAAATGATAGGTGAGGTGCAGTCCCTACACTAGGCACGACGGCGGTGAAGAGCCAGCCATTCGTGCTGCATAAAGTGGCGGTCGCCATCCTAGATTAAGGATCGACGAGCCCGATCAAAAGAAAGCACGACGGCGCTGAAGAGCCAGCCGCTCGTGCTGCATAAAGTGGCGGTCACCATCCTAGATTAAGGATCAACGAGCTCGATCAAAAAGAAGGCACGACGGCGCTGAAGAGCCAGCCGCTCATGCTGCATAAAGTGGCGGTCTCCACCCTAGATTTAGGATCAACGAGCCCGATCAAAAAGAAGGCACGACGGCGCTGAAGAGCCAGCCGTTCGTGCTGCATAAAACGGCGGTCACCATCCCAGATTAGAGATCGACGAGCCCGACCGCGAGAACTAGACACGATGGCGCTGAGGGGCTGATCGTGCTGCATAAGATGGTCCTTACGTTGCCATGGTCCTTACATTGCCATCGTCGAACGAGAACTAGACACGATGGCGCTGAGGGGTCGATCATGCTGCATAAGATGGTCTTTGATGTGATATGGACTTATGTTGCCATGGTCATAGCCATGCTCCTTACATTGCCATCATCGAACGCAAACTAGACACGATGGCACTGAGGGACCGATCGTGCTGCATATGATGGTCCTTGTTGTGATATGGACTTATGTTGCCATGGTCATAGACATGGTCCTTACATTGCCATTATCGAACGAGAACTAGACACGATGGCGCTGAGGGGCCGATCGCGCTGCATAAGATGGTCCTTGATGTGATATGGACATGTTGCCATGGTTCTTAGATTGCCATCGTCGAACGCGAACTAGACACGATAGCGCTGAGGAACCGATCGTGCTGCATAAGATGGTCCTTGTTGTGATATGGACTTATGTTGCCATGGTCATAGCCATTGTAATACCCGAGATTAATTTAAGAGCATTAATAGTACTACTCAAAACAACAGAGACGCATCTCCTTTTAAGGGAGCTCATCACTAAGAACTCCAAAGTTAAGCGTGCTTGCACGGGAGTAGTCTTGGGATGGGTGACCCCCTGGCGCACATGAGTGAGGATAAAGTGCGCGGTAAAAGCTCATGATGGTTTGTGAGGACAGTACTAGAGGTCAGAAGTAACTATCTCGGGGCCTGCGGGGCCGGGGTGTTACAGGTGGTATCGGAGCAACCCTGCGACAGTGTGCTGATCCGTTGGATATCAGGCGGGCATTTAGCGGGGCAAGATTTTGGGGTTTGATTGAGATTGTTAAGGGCACAACGAGGACGTTGTGATCCTAAGTGGGGGTGATTGTAATACCCGAGATTAATTTAAGAGGATTAATAGTACTACTCATAACAACAAAGATGCATCTCCTTTTAAGGGAGCTCATCACTAAAAACTCCAAAGTTAAGCGTGCTTGCACAAGAGTAGTCTTGGGATGAGTGACCCCCAGAGAAGTTTCTCAGGGCGCGCATGAGTGGGGACTGAGGACAAAGTGCGCGGTAAAAGCTCGTGGTGGTTTGTGAGGACAGTACTAGAGGTCAGAAGTAACTACCTCGGGGCCTGTGGGGCCGGGGTGTTACATCCATGGTCCTTACATTGCCATTGTCGAATGAGAACTAGACACGACGGCGCTGAGGAGCCGGCCACTCATGCTGCATACGGTGGTCCTGACCTTGAATGGCATGGGCAGATCTGACCGAGAAGAAGACACGACGGCGCTGAAGAGCCAGCCGTTCGTGCTGAGAAAGCAGCAGACGGTGGTAAGTCCAACTCCAAGCTAAATTTTTTCATCTTAGTGTTTAGCATTTATCTTAGTCTTTCCATTGTATTTAGCATTTTTCATCCCTTGTATCTTCCGGACGGTAGCTCTGTCTTTCACCCATAGTTTCGATCCCCCGTTCGATCCGTCTGGGTTTGACCCGACGTCCGCTCGGTTCGTTCATGTTCCTGGTTTAGCATCATCTTCAAACTAGTTTGAAGCCCTCGTTCGGTCATCCGGAGGCAAGGTCAAACCTAGCTAAGACGATGGCTCTCCTGCAGATCAAAGTGAGGATCCTCGTTCGGTCATCCAGAACGATTCACGTACACTTGTGGTTGAGGGGAGGCTTTTAACCATATCTTCGATCCCCCAATCGATCCGCCTCGGTTTGACCCGACGTCCTTTCGGCTCGTCCATGCTCTTGATCGAACATCATCTCTAAACTCGTTTGAAGCCCTCATTCGATCATCCGAAACTCAAGGTCAAACCTAGCTAAGACGATGGCTCTCCTGCAGACCAAAATGAGGATCCTCGTTCGGTCATCCAGAACGATTCACGCACACTTGTGGTCGAGGGGAGGCTTTTAACCATAGCTTCGATCCCTCATTCGATCCGCGTGGGTTTGACCCAACGTCCGCTCGGTTCGTCCATGCTCCTGGTTTAATATTCACCTGGACAGTTAACTCATGACCAATAATCTTCGGGTCTATGCCTAACATATCTTCTGGTCCCCTAGCGAACAGAACCTGGAACTCCATGATTACTGTCTAAAGCTGCGGTTCTGACCCTGAGTGGTATGGGTGGACTCGACCGTGATCTGGATACGATGGCAATCATGGCACTGAGAGGCCGATCGTGCTGCATAAGAAGGTGATCCCCCCTGTAAAGGCGTGGGAGGACCCGACCGTGATCTGGAATGTGTGAGGGTCTTGCAGGCGCCCTCTGCCCATGGTACGATGGCGTCGTGGGGCCGATCGTACTGCATACGACGGTGATCCTCCCCCTGTAAAGGCATGGGGGGAACCGACGGTGCCGGACAGTGGATATCAGGTTGCCCATCCTGGAGTGTGATCTGAATGCTGGTCTCACGACCCTCGGCCGTGATGGTCTCATTGGGGCCCTCGGCCTCCTGGTTGATATGCTCATCTCACGGCCCTCAGTCGTGATGGACTCCTTGGGGCCCTCATCCTTCTGGTGGATACGCTTGTCTCACGGCCCTCGTCCGTGATGGTCTCGTTGGGGCCCTTGGCCTCCCGGTGGAAATGCTCGTCTCACGGCCCTCGGCAGTGATGGACTCCTTGGGGCCTTCGGCCTCCTGGTGGAAGATGCTCGGGTCACAGCCCTCGGCCGTGATGGTTTTCTCGAGTATGTCGTGATACCTACACACTTGTAGTCTTTCTCTTTTTTTTCTTTCTCTTTTCTTTTCTTTCTCTTTTCTTTTCTTTTCTTTCTCTTTTCTTTTCTTTCTCTTTTCTTTTATTTCTTTTTTCTTTTCTTTTCTTTTCTTTTTTTCTTTTTTCTTTCTCTCTTCTCGTCTTTCTCTTTTATGTTGCCAATTAAGAATGTCTCTGTACCTAATGATCTCCCCGTCCAAGCTGACCGAACGGCTCTGAATGTAAATATTCCTTCTTTTCGTTGCCAGTCATGAACGATTTCCCCGCTCGAGTCTATTGAACGTCTTGGAATGATTCTCTTTACGTTGCCAGTCATAAACGTCTATGCGCTTCATGCCGAACGTCATTGATCTCCCCGCTTGAGTCTATCGAACGAATCCCACTGCAACAAGAAGCATAGCAATACGGCTGCACAACCGAACAACACATATATCCATACAATGCACATGTATAAAGTTTCTTTCATTTTATTCATGACTATCAGCCTGGACCTATTTCTCGAACTGCTCAGGTGCTATCAGAACCACCTAGTGGTTTGCCGGGCGCTTCTCAAAATAGCCCTAGCTAATCAAATTACGTACTTCACCCCCTACTTGGTATGGTTGCCGTTCGGTCACTTGGTGCCGTTCGAAACCATGTACGGTTTTTAAATTGAAAATGTGTCAACAGGGATGCCTTTGCGAGACACTCTCTGTCAGCTAATTTAAGTCGATCGGGATGGATCCATGCGCCCTCTCGAACCAAGCATTTAATAAAAAAGAAGGTGAGCATATAGGCTGATCTTCAGCTGCCAGGCCAAGTTATTGGTTCGGAGAATTTTAATTGGTCGGTGAAGAAGTGATCGAGCATTCCAGCGCAATGAAATACGTAGTAACAAGCATCCTCTCAAAAAATCAGCGGTTGCCTCCTTAGGCTTCGAATCTTCTGGATTCCACTCTAGCTTGAGCTGCTTAGTAGCCCAGCCCATTAACGGCCCACCAAGGAGGATCCGGCCTGATGCCTATTTTAAGTTCCATGGCTCAGCTGCATATATGTGGGAGAAACCCCCTTTCGAGATGTCCCACGTGGTGTCCAGACGGAATGGCCAAGTAGCCTCCATGGTTCTTAAAGAAACCCGAGATTGAGATATGCCAAGTGCCGTTCAACAGATCAGGCGAGATTAGGAGCCTAAAGGCCGTGCGACGGTAGCCGGTGCGAACTTCAGGCGGCGATTTAGGCCGAGCGTAGGAAGGCGGAGGCCCAACTTTTTTGGGCGTCAGTCGAGCCTTATCGCATAGTACAAATTCATAAGAAAAGGATTCTGCCCAAACATTTCATAGTGGTGGGCCATGCTTCTTCCAATCCTTCAAAGGGTATAGCCGCATGGTCGATCGTCACAATAGAGCAACCTGAACTTACCGCCAAAACACGAAGAAGCTGGACGGTGGAGGTGTCGGACAGCGAGATGCCGGACGGAGGGGTGCTGGACGGTGGAGATTTCGGGAACAAGCTAGGAGACGATTGGCTGCATCCACTCCTCCATGGATTACGGGCATAGCCCCCTGGCAGTCTCCATTGATTTTCAGTGCAACCGCCGGTTCTCGGAACGAACGATGAACAGTGATTTGGCTGTTGAAGGTTATTCTGCAGGTTGTAGCCCGACCGAGGTCTGATATTTCATACTGGATGGTAGTCGAAACTGACCTGGAAAATTATGGGTCGGACGACGTCAAAATAGAACTCTGGGTGTTCTGAGATGGTTTGGTGTGCCACCAATGAGCAAGAAGGTGGGCAACTCGCGACCGGCCTGCCGTTCTGAATGGCTTCTATGTTGTACTGTTTCGGACAGCGCGGGGACTCAATCCGTTCTGAATTATGTCAACCCGCCGCCTTCAGGGTATGACCAGTCCTGTCCCCCGGCTCGGTTGTTGGTTTGAGGTACACCCGGATACGTAGCACGCTCGACAGAAAGAACTCCCATTCGGACCCATTCTAGATGGTGAACTGGCGGCATGGGATTCCCTTCACGTACGGTGTTGGGCCCGGATTTGTCAAGCGAATCGGCCCATTGATTGGGTTTGGGTTTATTTGACGGATCAGCCCACTTAACCCTAAGAATTCTACAGAGTCCGGCTTGATCAAATAATGTGACGAAGTGGATAAGGAAGCCTAAGAAGTTGAGGAGAAAATGGAGGAACGGTTCCCGATTTAGTAGGGGGAGGCTATCATTTCGCCGGACACTTCGTCTACATGGGGGATAAGGCTAAAACTTTTATTTAAAATAGAATAGCTGTAGAAGAGAGGAGGGACGATCCCTTTAGCTCACAAAAAATATATTCGTTCTTGTTTTTCATTCGAAAGCTGAATAATATTGATTCATCCTTTGATCATACGTTCTTTGAATATTATCTTGTACGATTCCCCATATCCTAAAATAGATTGTTAATAGAATAATTATTTTCTGCTTAAACAATTTGGCGCCCACCGTGGAGCATCGTGCAAGAGAAAGATCCTCAATCATGGCTGAAAACAACCTCTTGATAAAGGAGATCCACACTCAAATGGAGGCAGTTCGAGCGGAATTTCGTCGAGAATAGGCGGAAAGGATGGCACATCTCCAGCGAGAGAACGATCTACTCCGATCCCAAGTTCAGTCAGCAGTTTCAATCGCATCCAACTCCAGGAGTAACCGGAGAAATGATCTTATGGCCGTAGTCACTAGACTTGATTTGGAATATACTCCGGCGGTGACGGGTGCACCCGTTGTCACTTCCGAGCCCATCTCACTCACGTTGGGCCTCTCACCCGCCGGAGAGTCACAGCCCACCGTCATCTCTCAAGTAATACCATACACACCGCTCGTCCCTGAAACGACCCCCATTCCCAACATTCCGACGTGCTTCTTCCCGGAATCATTACGTCCCGAAGCGAGGAGGACAGGTTTGCAAACTGCCACCCAAAGTCTACCACTGACGGCAGGCGCAACAACCCTAACAGAGCCATACCTCCCTCACTACAGGAGCCGAACTCAGGGTGACCCCGGTCCATCCGGCATCGTGCACAGCAGGGGACGGGGTATCTTTGACGAGTTTCAAGCCCAGCGACAGCATGGACCGGCCACTTCAACAGGACGGAATGGCGGAGAGCGGCATCCAGAGATCATAGTCATTCCGTCACCAAATCGACAAGAAGTAACCCGAATGGCAGGACCGACGATGTCAACGCCAGAGTCAACCCGGCCAGGCCTAGAGGACACGATGTCGATGATTATGGAACAACTCCGGCATATGCAAGACAAAATCAACGGACTGCCCGGAGTCCCACTTCCGTTAGATCGAGCCTCACAGATGTGTTATGCAGACTCGCCCTTCAGCAGGCATATCACAGATGTCGAAGTACCCCGCAAGTTCGCCGCTCCGTCCATGAAGATGTTTGACGGCACGTCCGATCCGGTAGAACACGTCGCCCAGTACAAACAGCGAATGCTTGCCGTGTCACTCCGACCAGACCAAAGGGAAGCATGCATGTGTCGAGGCTTCGGGGCAACACTATCAGGTCCAACGCTCAAATGGTTTGTCAACCTACCTAACGAGGGCATCGGATCATTCGCGTAACTGGTCGACTTATTCAATCATCAATTCGCAAGCAGTCGAGTACTTGAGAAGCAGACCAACGACCTTTATAGGGTCTTGCAGCGACGAGGCGAGTCGTTACGAGACTACTTACACCGCTTTAACAGGGAAAAAGTTTCCATTCCGCGATGCGACATTCCGACAGCAATTGAGGCATTTCGGAGAGGCCTAGCGGACGATTCAGAGTTGTATCGAGAATTAACGAAGTAGCCATGCAGGACCTTTGAAGACGTCCAGGCTAAAACTCTAGCATTCATCAGGCTTGAGGAAGACCAGCAAACGCGACATCGGCCAGATGCATATGACGGAGGGCAGCGCAAATCGGGCACATCTAGGAAGCATGACTACAGAACTGGAAAACCCTACGTCAGAACTGAAGAGAAGCCAGTATCGTCAATAGCCAACTGGCTCGACGATCCAGAACTACCCCCTACCATCACTGACTACTACTTCAATGTTGCTACTCCGGGCCTCATTCATTCTCTGGAAAAGCTGGGAGAGAAGGTCAGATGGCCTCGAAAGATTGACAAACCAGCGGGCCGTCGCGACCCAAATAAGCGTTGTGATTTCCACAACGACATCGGACACAACACGAAGGATTGCGTCGCATTAAGGAAGGAGGTGGCTTATCTGCTGAAAAATGGTTATCTGACGGAGAGCATGTCTGAACGCACCAAATCATTGTTGGGACGGAATGATAAAGCGCCACTAGATGAGTCTCGGCCGCCTTCACCTTCTGCACCGTGTAAGGTAATCAATTTTATTAATGGTGGATCTGATTTATGTGGACTAACGTATTCTGCAGCAAAGAGACACGCCCGGGATTACACCCGAGACAAGTCGTTACAGGTCTACAGGATCGGAAAACGTCAGAAGGAATGGAGAAATGCGTCGATCACATTTGAAGAAACGGATATCTCTGATCCGGCACAATCTCATCACGATACGTTGGTAATCTCTCTCAGAGTGGCGAACTGCGAAGTCAAACGAGTCCTTGTAGACAACGGAAGCACTGTAAATATTACCACCATGAAGATGTTGAAAGAACTGGGAGCCAAGGAGGAAGATATAACAGGATCCAGGTCAAGCCTGGTCGGATTCAATGGCGAGCCAAGCAGAACCCTAGGTAATATATCGTTACCCGTATATGCCCATGGTTTAAATGTGCAGGTTAGATTCGACGTAGTCGAGAGCAAACCAGCATACAACATGATCTTGGGAACTCCTTGGTTGCATCAAATGGGGGCAATTCCCTCAACTTATCACCAAATGATCAAATTCCCAACACCATGGGGAGTGCAAAGCATCAAGGGGGATCAATAGTCGGCCAAATCTTGCTATCAGACAGCGATGAAACTAACCGCGGACCAAATTACCACCAAGATCGCATAGCAATTAAAGGATGACCCCGCTCTGGTGGAAGATGACGCCAAAACGAAAGAAGTCGCCATCGACCTAGAACATCCAGAAAGTGTCATCCGCATCGGGAAAGACATACCAGAGCACCTCGAAGAGGAACTGATAAACTTCCTCAGAGAACATAAAGACGTATTTGCTTGGAGCCACGACGACATGACATGTATCGATCCTAACATCATAACTCACAGATTAAACGTCAGCCCATCACACAAACCCGTCAGACAGAAAAGAAGACGCTTTGCAAAAGAGAGGAATGCCATTATCAATCAGGAAGTCGATACGTTGCTTCGAACCAGAAAAGTAAAGGAGGTAAAATACCCCGATTGGCTAGCCAATGTTGTTGTTGTTCAGAAAAAGAAAGGGCAGGAGGAAGGCAAGCCAGTCAAATGGAGAGTCTGTGTGGACTTCACTGACCTAAACAAAGCATGTCCCAAAGACTCATTTCCGATGCCGCACATTGACGCATTGGCTGACGCTACGGCAGGGCACGAAATGCTATCCTTCATGGACGCATTCAGTGGTTACCATCAAATACAACTTCACCCCGACGACCAAGAAAGCACAGCCTTCGTCACGGAGACAGGTACGTATTGTTATGTTATTATGCCTTTTGGACTAAAAAATGCAGGTGCGACGTTTCAGAGGCTAGTCACCTTAATGTTCAAGGATCTGATGGGAGATACCATGGAAGTTTATATTGACGACATGATAGTCAAATCAAAGAAGAAAGAGGATCATATCTATCACCTGACAGAACCCTTCAGAAGGTTGAAGAAGTACAACCTAAAGATCAACCCAGCGAAGTGTACTTTCGGGTGACGTCAGGGGAATTTTTAGGATACATTGTCAGCGAACGAGGAATAGAGGCAAGCCCGGAACAAATACGGGCAATTATTGACATTGAATCCCCAAAATCCGTCAAAGATGTCCAGAGATTGACGGGACGAGTCGCGGCTTTAAATCGTTTCATTTCGAAGTCATCAGACATATGCCATTTGTTTTATGACGTCTTAAGGAAAAACAAAAAATTTGAATGGACAGATCGGCACGAACAGGCACTTCAGCAATTAAAAGAATACACGATGTCGCCACCGCTGTTCGCAAAACCCAAAGACGAAGATGAGTTGCAACTTTATTTGGCCGTTTCAGAACACGCCGTTAGTGCAGTATTGACAAAAGAAGAACAAGGGCAGCAAACTCCAGTCTATTATGTAAGTAAATCCCTAAATGGCCCGGAATCCAGGTACGCCTTACTTGAAAAGTTAGTTTTAGCTTTGGTCGTTGCTTCGATTAAATTACGCCCTTATTTGAATCACATACCATTTGTGTTAGAACTAATTATCCCATGAAGTCAATCATGAGGAAACCAGAATTGACAGGTCGCATGGCTAAATGGTCGATTTAACTTGGAGCTTATGACATAAGATTTGAACCAAGAACAGCCCTGAAATCACAGTCACTTGCAGATTTTGTGGCGGACTTCAGTCCAAAGCTCCAAGAGGAGGCGGAAAAAGAGACCTGCACTCTGATCGACGGCTTACCAAAGCAAAAATGGACGTTGCATACTGACGGAGCATCGAACCAGAACGGCGCAGGCTTGGGGGTGGTACTGAAGTCACCAGAAGGGGACACCATGCTCCAAGCAGTACACTGTGACTTCACCGCTACAAATAACGAGGCAGAATACGAAGCACTGATCGTCGGACTCACACTGGCAAGGGACTTGGGCGTTAAAATCTTGGAGGTAAAATACGACTCTTTACTGATAATTAATCAAACTAATGGCGTATACGCAGCAAAAGGCCCCAAGATGACATCTTATTTGCAAATTGTCCGAGAACTAATAACGGCGTTTGATGAGATAACCCTTGAACAAGTCCCACGTGAAGAAAATACACAAGCTGACGCTCTGGCTGCGGTCGGATCATGTCTGGGGGCAGAAATTAATCGCAACATCCCTTATGTGCACTTGATGAGTCCAACAATTTACAGATCAGAAGTGGTCTTTGCCATCGAACTCCCTACACAAGGAGACTGGACGCAACAATACATAGCATATCTAAAACACAATATTTTCCCGGAAGACAAAAAAGAGGCCAAAGCTTTCCTATCTAAGGTGAGCAAATTTCTACTAATAGACGGTATTCTATTTAAAAGATCTGTCGCAGGCCCGTATCAAAGATGTCTGGCACCTCAAGAAGCCATCAAAGTGCTAAAAAACCTTCATGAAGGGGAATGTGGCAACCACGCAGCCGGGCGGAGTCTGTCTAACAAGGCTCTTAGATTTGGATACTACTGGCCGACCATGAGAGAAGACGCAACCATTTTCACTCAAAGATGCATGCCTTGTCAGCTACATGGACCAATCCGTCATCAACCATCTGAGTCGCTTCATCCAGTCTTATCACCATGGCCCTTTATGAAGTGGGGTATGGACATTGTAGGAAAATTGCCAGAGGCACTGGGACAGAAAGTATATATGCTAGCAATGACGGATTATTTTTCAAAATGGGTGGAGGCTGAGCCATTCCGTCAGATTCGAGATGACCAAGTAATTTCGTTTATCAAAAGAAACATACTTTGCAGGTTCGGCGTCCCGTCAGAAATCGTTTGTGATAACGGATCTCAATTCATAAGTGCTAAAACCAGACGTTTTTGTGAGAGTTACAATATCAAATTGGACACATCTACACCCAGGTACCCACAATCTAATGGACAGGCTGAATCTAGCAATAAAATCATCATCAACAACTTAAAGAAAAGGCTTGAAAAGGCGCAAGGCAGGTGAGCCGACGAGTTGCCTTTAATACTATGGGCAGACAGGACAACTCCAAAAAATGCAACCGGACAGACCCCATTCTCTCTTGTGTATAACTGCGAAGCAGTAATTCCTGTGGAAATCGAAATACCTTATTCAAGATATGGACTCATGACTGAAGAATTGAACAATGTGGAATTTACATGACTTGGATACCATTGACGAGATCCGTGAACGAGCCAGGATTCGCTTGCAGGCATATCAACAAACGGTTGCGAAAAGCTATAACAAAAACGTCCGAATAAAAGTATTCAAGAGACTGGGTCTTGAGAAGAGCATTTGGCAACGAAGCGGCAGGAAAGTTTAGTCCAAATTGGGAGGGACCTTACAAAATCATTGACATTGTTGGTCAAGCGGCGTACCGTCTGGAATCCATCGATGGTAATTGAATCCCTCGAAGTTGGAATGCGGTACATTTAAAACATTTTCATTTTTAATATAAATTCTCTTCTTTCCTGCATATCTATTCCTATTGCTAAATAAAGTGACTAACTTGACCGTTGGAGGGCCGTTGGCTTAAGGCCAATGACCAGCCCTAACAATGATTATAAATACAGAAAAACACAGAAACGGCAAAGTCACAGGTAATTAGTTTCGTTTCACATGATCTTAAATGCAGTAAATATAATTCATCAATTACTAACTTGACCGTCGGAGGGCCGTTGGCCCCAAGCCAACGGCCGACCCCAACGGTACGGTATCATCGCAGGATTATGACAGGTTAAGATCTGAATGCCAGATGACACATGCGCTAGAACGACAGGTAGAACATCCAAATTTGCTCATGACAAAACATCAATGTGCAGGGGACATGAGGCTCATTATGGAGAAACCATGAATGAAGTTCCATGAAACCGAATAAGTTTTGGCCAAAACACAAAACACATATATGACTCTACACACACATGGCATGTTGCATACGTAAGCGACATATATAACAACACACACATTAACATAAACATGATTCAGGTGACCAAAGGGAGTAGCAACGGAATCACCAAACAACATGGATTTCGCTTGGATAAACCACCAAGCACAAAATCCATGAATTCTCAGGAAAACATTAAAATTCCTGACAGGAAACCATGATGCAAGGGCAGTAATAGCAGAGTAAGTCTTGGAAGCAAAAAAATGTTTGAAGTCAAGAGAGTAGAAGGGAAAGGATGCAGTTAGTTATCTTAGGAGCGTCTGGATTCAGCTTCATTATCGGACTGGCCTACGTCAAAACCATCTTCCCCAATCGGGGGATCCATCTCATCTTGAAGCTTTAACCAGGTAGCAACATCCTGTTCCGCAGTCCAGCTTGACGTCTCACCTGCGAGGAATGAAGCCATCAGTTCACCCCTGGTTTTCCAAGCATAAAAACAGGCCGCGTCAGTAACTTCTTGCTTCTTTTTCCTCCCATATGCCTCCAACAACTTGATACGGGTTTTTAGAGTCGAAATTTGATTTGTTAAAGTCGAATTGTCACCACGAAGGCTTTGGATCATTCGAGCATCAACATCAGCACGAGCTTGAGAACTTTTCTCCTTTCTTTTTAATTCGTCCACAGCCTTTTCCAACAGAACCAACCTTTCTGCAGCAACCAGGCTAGCTTGAACACTCTGCCAATTTAAAACAAATTTTTTCTCGTCAAAAGAAGGATTAAATTTGTACAAATACCGAGCATTTATGAAGCGACAAGGTACTTGGAAAGCAAAAGCCGAGGAAGCCAATTCCAGGCCAGCTGAAGACACATCCGAAAATACAACAGATGAGGAGGAAAGCAGAACTTGAGGCATTTCACTTCCCATCACAAAAGCATCCTTCAAACAGCAAAAGTCACGAGAGAAAGAGGCGTTCATCTTCACGCCAGAGTCAGGATTGGCGGCAACACTCACTGGAAGAGGAGGAGCAGATTTCATCTCAGTATTCGGGCAATGTGGAGTTTTGGAACAGCCAGAGGCCAACTTAGATGGAACCATCTTTTTTCTTGAAACCATGTTAAGGAGGTCATAATCAGAAGGCATCAGCCGTGTGTTAGACGAAGAAACAGCTGTGACAAGAGAAAATATATTAACGTTCTAAACGAAGCAGCATTTGACGAATAATTGAAATAGCAGGAACAAGTACAAGCATGTTGTGCAGAACGTTTCGCTGGAAGAGAACAGGAGTCCTGACCAATGGGAAACACCATTTGAAGAGGAACAAAAGCACTTGCATTTTCACCTCCACCCCTCGATGCTTCTGATTCATGGTCTGAATCGTCTACAGAGACCGCGCGTGAACCTTGGACACCGTCAGGGACATTCTGAATATTACGACGAGAACGCCTTAATCCAACGGACCGAGAATGGTCAGGGGTGGGAGACATACCTTCATTATCAACCACTAGATTCCCAAAGGTCCGTTCGGCAGTAGTTATAGATAAAATTTTGGCAGTCCTTCCTTCAGAGTCTGGACCATAGCTCAAGGGGATAGTCTTCCTATCTAAAACAAAAAACAACAATAATGAAAATGGTAATTTTGACGTATTGCAGACCAACCATATAGAAACTAAATACATTTGAAATTCATATGTAAAGCAAGAAGTTGTCAAGATACCTTTGTGTAAACTCTCTTCAAGAAACGCGCCCTCAGAACCTAGGGAATCTTTCTGCACAAAGAAGAATTGGCTCATCCAGCCGCGATCATTAGCTTTATCCGCCCTCAATATCAGCGCTTCGCGAGCATCTTTGACAGCCAGGGTGAACCGACCGGCTCCAGAAGAACGAAGATCATAGGTAAAACCCAGATCTTCGAAGGAAAAGGGGATGCTGTGTTTTTCGCTTAATACTTCTAAACCACGCAGAACCCTCCATACTTGTGGCATTACTTGGGAAGGGGAAACTTTGACAAAGGCCAAGAAATCTCTAACTAAGGAAGAAAAAGGGAATTTCATACCAATCTTGAAGGGGTACATAAAGAAGTTGACCCATCCATCGCAATGCCAATCAACCCGTTCGTTAGCGGCCGGAAACCGGATGGATGCATGCGCTAGAAATCCGGAACCATGCTTGATAGCTTCGATATGATTCTCAGAGAGTTTGGCCTGTTTTGCATTCTTCGGATCCAGGATGTGTTGAGGGATAAACTGTTGGGACGCCATGGATTCTCACGATGAGTCTCTGCAAGAATCAAACGGAAGATATTTCACAAAAGAGGAGTTATGACTGAAAAGGGGCTAGTCTGACAAAGGGTTGGCTACTCGAGGAAGGAGACTGACGGTTTTGTCCATTTCGAGGTAGCATCAAAACGTTTAAAATTCAAAGAAGTAACCGACCGGTTGGATTAAGTTGGCAACGATTACTACTTCAAATTTTAGGGGCAATTGTTGGGCCCGGATTTGTCAAGCGAATCGGCCCATTGATTGGGTTTGGGTTTATTGGACGGATCAGCCCACGTAACCCTAAGAATTCTACAGAGTCCGGCTTGATCAAATAATGTGACGAAGTGGATAAGGAAGCCTAAGAAGTTGAGGAGAAAATGGAGGAACGATTCCTGATTTAGTAGGGGGAGACTATCATTTCGCCGAGCAGTTCGTCTACATGGGGGATAAGGCTAAAACTTTTATTTTAAATAGAATAGTTGTAGAAGAGAGGAGGGACGATCCCTTTAGCTCACAAAAAATATATTCGTTCTTGTTTTTCATTCGAAAGCTGAATAATATTGATTCATCCTTTGATCGTACGTTCTTTGAATATTATCTTGTACGATTCCCCATCTCCTAAAATAGATTGTTAGTAGAATAATTATTTTCTGCTTAAACATACGGTGCAGTCATCTGCTCTGGCGTTCGGGGAATTCCCGTTCGGGATGCTTAATTATTGGATAATAATGAAACTGTGGAATCATCCATTGTGTTGTCAGGCTTTCTAAGCAAAAGTTATCCCTGTGTGTTGTCAGGTTAGTGGGCTGGCGGGTCTCACCCATTATTTTCTTCCACCGTTGCACTTCCATAGCATCTTCCTTTAGTTTATGGCAGCAGAGTAGTTTGCAACCTCCGTTGACTTTCAGCTGGACTCTACCATTTATCTCGGGATATGGAAACGGTTTTTGCATCGATCTGGCAGGTTTCTTGGTGAGCCAGGGTCTGGTTTTCTTTTTCCGTTCTTCCTGGAGCTGCGTGTTTCCAACATCATTTTTTGTAGTTGAAATCAGTAGCTTTTTTGGCTCAAAATTTTGTAGAAAATCAAGAACACATGAATCTTTTTGAACAAGTTCCCACAGACGTCGCCAATGTTGCGTTTTAGTCCAACATAAACTAGTAGAATATAGATATAATTTGGTATAACACTCGATTTTTACGTGGAAACCCGAAAAGGGATAAAACTACAAGACTTTTTAGTCTAACGTCCAAGTCCACTCTTTCTCATTAACTCTCCTCACCCAAATACATGTACAAATCTTGAGCTCCATTAATGGAGGTTGAAAATAACTAATCTACACAATAAGCAAAGCAGTAGAAGGGAGGAGCCAAAAGTTGGATCCTTTACATGGAAGCTTGGCTTCCTATTTATAGAAGGGGGTCAGGGCTTTCTATCCTAATGGGTCGGACGGGCCTTATCGGGCCGAAATGGGCCGAGTAAGCCTAAATGGGCCTCGCCGGTTGGGCTTCATACCAGGGTGATGCCTTGGGCCTCTCAACAGCAACGTAACAAGTCGAGATAATATATCCAACAATTATAACGTAGTTAATATTGATAACTGTTGATGGGGTTATGGGACTAGACCCAGAGCCTAATCGGCCCAGGCCCCGAACATGGACCAGCAGGCCCAAGCCTAGCAACCTAGAGCTCGAGTCGGCCCAACCGATCAGGCCAATAAAGGAGCGGAAGACCAAGAGAGCCTGCCATCCAGTCCAGCGGGGAGCCTGCCTTCCAGCTCGGCCAGAAGCCTGCCTTCCAGTCCGGCCAGCGGCCTGCCTTCTAGCCCAGTCAAGAGCCTGCCTTCTAGCCCAGTCAAGAGCCTGCCTTCCAGCCCGGCCAGCGGCCTGCCTTCTAGCCCGGCCAGCGGCCTACCTTCCAGCCTAGCCAGGAGCCTGCCTTCCAGCCCAGCAAGGAGCTTGCCATCCAGCCCGGCCAACGGCCTGCCTTCCAGCCCAGCGGAAGCCTGTCGCACGAGGAGCCTAAACGTTTTGTTTGCCAGCCAGGCCGACCTGCCAGCCAACCAGAAAGAGTAACGGCCAACAATCAATGCACTATTAATTATGTATTTAATTCCGTATTAATGTTGTAATTAATTTAGTCATCATTATGTTCGACAGTTACCATTTGTAATCGCCTATAAAAGGAAATTCGAATTTCAAATACAGACATGCTATTTCTAGCAACTAAACACTTTTAGTTTCTTTCCTTATTTGCATTATTTTCCTGATTTTCTGTTTGAGTGTCGTACGTAGCTTTCCTAAAAGCCTACGAGCGTCCTATTTTGGACCAACATTAATGCTTTCATTGAGAGCCTCTATTGTCTCTCACATCGCTCGAGTAAGAACTACAAAGGAAGATGGCCAGAATCTCATCCCGACGTGACCATGTCTCAGTCCACACCGAGGAATCCACCCGGCCTAGCCGCCAGCGTGTCCCCGACAACCATGGACAAAGCAAGGGGCAGCGCGCCAAGGCGACCTTCAGAACCGGTTGTCAGGCCACGACGACCTGAGCGCGACGCTCAACCACACCCAGGGTGAGCGCTCGGTCCGCAGCCAGCGGGGGGGGGGGCTTGACGTCATGCTCCGCTCATGGACCTAGCTCGACTCGATGCCGGGGTGGAAGCCCTACAGGAGGCAACTCGAGTTCTGGGGGCCTTGGCTCAAGGTTTCCAGCAAATGGTATCTGGAACTAACATGGATGAGCCTTCCCGTCAACAGACGCTGGCAGAATGCTGGTCTCACGACCCTCGGCCGTGATGGTCTCATTGGGGCCCTCGGCCTCCTGGTTGATATGCTCATCTCACGGCCCTCAGTCGTGATGGACTCCTTGGGGCCCTCATCCTTCTGGTGGATACGCTTGTCTCACGGCCCTCGGCCGTGATGGTCTCGTTGGGGCCCTTGGCCTCCCGGTGGAAATGCTCGTCTCACGGCCCTCGGCAGTGATGGACTCCTTGGGGCCTTCGGCCTCCTGGTGGAAGATGCTCGGGTCACAGCCCTCGGCCGTGATGGTCTTCTCGAGTATGTCGTGATACCTACACACTTGTAGTCTTTCTCTTTTTTTTCTTTCTCTTTTCTTTTCTTTCTCTTTTCTTTTCTTTTCTTTCTCTTTTCTTTTCTTTCTCTTTTATTTTATTTCTTTTTTCTTTTCTTTTCTTTTCTTTTTTTCTTTTTTCTTTCTCTCTTCTCGTCTTTCTCTTTTATGTTGCCAATTAAGAATGTCTCTGTACCTAATGATCTCCCCGTCCAAGCTGACCGAACGGCTCTGAATGTAAATATTCCTTCTTTTCGTTGCCAGTCATGAACGATTTCCCCGCTCGAGTCTATTGAACGTCTTGGAATGATTCTCTTTACGTTGCCAGTCATAAACGTCTATGCGCTTCATGCCGAACGTCATTGATCTCCCCGCTTGAGTCTATCGAACGAATCCCACTGCAACAAGAAGCATAGCAATACGGCTGCACAACCGAACAACACATATATCCATACAATGCACATGTATAAAGTTTCTTTCATTTTATTCATGACTATCAGCCTGGACCTATTTCTCGAACTGCTCAGGTGCTATCAGAACCACCTAGTGGTTTGCCGGGCGCTTCTCAAAATAGCCCTAGCTAATCAAATTACGTACTTCACCCCCTACTTGGTATGGTTGCCGTTCGGTCACTTGGTGCCGTTCGAAACCATGTACGGTTTTTAAATTGAAAATGTGTCAACAGGGATGCCTTTGCGAGACACTCTCTGTCAGCTAATTTAAGTCGATCGGGATGGATCCATGCACCCTCTCGAACCAAGCATTTAATAAAAAAGAAGGTGAGCATATAGGCTGATCTTCAGCTGCCAGGCCAAGTTATTGGTTCGGAGAATTTTAATTGGTCGGTGAAGAAGTGATCGAGCATTCCAGCGCAATGAAATACGTAGTAACAAGCATCCTCTCAAAAAATCAGCGGTTGCCTCCTTAGGCTTCGAATCTTCTGGATTCCACTCTAGCTTGAGCTGCTTAGTAGCCCAGCCCATTAACGGCCCACCAAGGAGGATCCGGCCTGATGCCTATTTTAAGTTCCATGGCTCAGCTGCATATATGTGGGAGAAACCCCCTTTCGAGATGTCCCACGTGGTGTCCAGACGGAATGGCCAAGTGGCCTCCATGGTTCTTAAAGAAACCCGAGATTGAGATATGCCAAGTGCCGTTCAACAGATCAGGCGAGATTAGGAGCCTAAAGGCCGTGCGACGGTAGCCGGTGCGAACTTCAGGCGGCGATTTAGGCCGAGCGTAGGAAGGCGGAGGCCCAGCTTTTTTGGGCGTCAGTCGAGCCTTATCGCATAGTACAAATTCATAAGAAAAGGATTCTGCCCAAACATTTCATAGTGGTGGGCCATGCTTCTTCCAATCCTTCAAAGGGTATAGCCGCATGGTCGATCGTCACAATAGAGCAACCTGAACTTACCGCCAAAACACGAAGAAGCTGGACGGTGGAGGTGTCGGACAGCGAGATGCCGGACGGAGGGGTGCTGGACGATGGAGATTTCGGGAACAAGCTAGGAGACGATTGGCTGCATCCACTCCTCCATGGATTACGGGCATAGCCCCCTGGCAGTCTCCATTGATTTTCAGTGCAACCGCCGGTTCTCGGAACGAACGATGAACAGTGATTTGGCTGTTGAAGGTTATTCTGCAGGTTGTAGCCCGACCGAGGTCTGATATTTCATACTGGATGGTAGTCGAAACTGACCTGGAAAATTATGGGTCGGACGACGTCAAAATAGAACTCTGGGTGTTCTGAGCTGGTTTGGTGTGCCACCAATGAGCAAGAAGGTGGGCAACTCGCGACCGGCCTGCCGTTCTGAATGGCTTCTATGTTGTACTGTTTCGGACGGGGCGGGGACTCAATCCGTTCTGAATTATGTCAACCCGCCGCCTTCAGGGTATGACCAGTCCTGTCCCCCGGCTCGGTTGTTGGTTTGAGGTACACCCGGATACGTAGCACGCTCGACAGAAAGAACTCCCATTCGGACCCATTCTAGATGGTGAACTGGCGGCATGGGATTCCCTTCACGTACGGTGTTGGGCCCGGATTTGTCAAGCGAATCGGCCCATTGATTGGGTTTGGGTTTATTTGACGGATCAGCCCACGTAACCCTAAGAATTCTACAGAGTCCGGCTTGATCAAATAATGTGACGAAGTGGATAAGGAAGCCTAAGAAGTTGAGGAGAAAATGGAGGAACGGTTCCCGATTTAGTAGGGGGAGGCTATCATTTCGCCGGACACTTCGTCTACATGGGGGATAAGGCTAAAACTTTTATTTTAAATAGAATAGCTGTAGAAGAGAGGAGGGACGATCCCTTTAGCTCACAAAAAATATATTCGTTCTTGTTTTTCATTCGAAAGCTGAATAATATTGATTCATCCTTTGATCATACGTTCTTTGAATATTATCTTGTACGATTCCCCATATCCTAAAATAGATTGTTAATAGAATAATTATTTTCTGCTTAAACAATTTGGCGCCCACCGTGGAGCATCGTGCAAGAGAAAGATCCTCAATCATGGCTGAAAACAACCTCTTGATAAAGGAGATCCACACTCAAATGGAGGCAGTTCGAGCGGAATTTCGTCGAGAATAGGCGGAAAGGATGGCACATCTCCAGCGAGAGAACGATCTACTCCGATCCCAAGTTCAGTCAGCAGTTTCAATCGCATCCAACTCCAGGAGTAACCGGAGAAATGATCTTATGGCCGTAGTCACTAGACTTGATTTGGAATATACTCCGGCGGTGACGGGTGCACCCGTTGTCACTTCCGAGCCCATCTCACTCACGTTGGGCCTCTCACCCGCCGGAGAGTCACAGCCCACCGTCATCTCTCAAGTAATACCATACACACCGCTCGTCCCTGAAACGACCCCCATTCCCAACATTCCGACGTGCTTCTTCCCGGAATCATTACGTCCCGAAGCGAGGAGGACAGGTTTGCAAACTGCCACCCAAAGTCTACCACTGACGGCAGGCGCAACAACCCTAACAGAGCCATACCTCCCTCACTACAGGAGCCGAACTCAGGGTGACCCCGGTCCATCCGGCATCGTGCACAGCAGGGGACGGGGTATCTTTGACGAGTTTCAAGCCCAGCGACAGCATGGACCGGCCACTTCAACAGGACGGAATGGCGGAGAGCGGCATCCAGAGATCATAGTCATTCCGTCACCAAATCGACAAGAAGTAACCCGAATGGCAGGACCGACGATGTCAACGCCAGAGTCAACCCGGCCAGGCCTAGAGGACACGATGTCGATGATTATGGAACAACTCCGGCATATGCAAGACAAAATCAACGGACTGCCCGGAGTCCCACTTCCGTTAGATCGAGCCTCACAGATGTGTTATGCAGACTCGCCCTTCAGCAGGCATATCACAGATGTCGAAGTACCCCGCAAGTTCGCCGCTCCGTCCATGAAGATGTTTGACGGCACGTCCGATCCGGTAGAACACGTCGCCCAGTACAAACAGCGAATGCTTGCCGTGTCACTCCGACCAGACCAAAGGGAAGCATGCATGTGTCGAGGCTTCGGGGCAACACTATCAGGTCCAACGCTCAAATGGTTTGTCAACCTACCTAACGAGGGCATCGGATCATTCGCGTAACTGGTCGACTTATTCAATCATCAATTCGCAAGCAGTCGAGTACTTGAGAAGCAGACCAACGACCTTTATAGGGTCTTGCAGCGACGAGGTGAGTCGTTACGAGACTACTTACACCGCTTTAACAGGGAAAAAGTTTCCATTCCGCGATGCGACATTCCGACAGCAATTGAGGCATTTCGGAGAGGCCTAGCGGACGATTCAGAGTTGTATCGAGAATTAACGAAGTAGCCATGCAGGACCTTTGAAGACGTCCAGGCTAAAACTCTAGCATTCATCAGGCTTGAGGAAGACCAGCAAACGCGACATCGGCCAGATGCATATGACGGAGGGCAGCGCAAATCGGGCACATCTAGGAAGCATGACTACAGAACTGGAAAACCCTACGTCAGAACTGAAGAGAAGCCAGTATCGTCAATAGCCAACTGGCTCGACGATCCAGAACTACCCCCTACCATCACTGACTACTACTTCAATGTTGTTACTCCGGGCCTCATTCATTCTCTGGAAAAGCTGGGAGAGAAGGTGAGATGGCCTCGAAAGATTGACAAACCAGCGGGCCGTCGCGACCCAAATAAGCGTTGTGATTTCCACAACGACATCGGACACAACACGAAGGATTGCGTCACATTAAGGAAGGAGGTGGCTTATCTGCTGAAAAATGGTTATCTGACGGAGAGCATGTCTGAACGCACCAAATCATTGTTGGGACGGAATGATAAAGCGCCACTAGATGAGTCTCGGCCGCCTTCACCTTCTGCACCGTGTAAGGTAATCAATTTTATTAATGGTGGATCTGATTTATGTGGACTAACGTATTCTGCAGCAAAGAGACACGCCCGGGATTACACCCGAGACAAGTCGTTACAGGTCTACAGGATCGGAAAACGTCAGAAGGAATGGAGAAATGCGTCGATCACATTTGAAGAAACGGATATCTCTGATCCGGCACAATCTCATCACGATACGTTGGTAATCTCTCTCAGAGTGGCGAACTGCGAAGTCAAACGAGTCCTTGTAGACAACGGAAGCACTGTAAATATTACCACCATGAAGATGTTGAAAGAACTGGGAGCCAAGGAGGAAGATATAACAGGATCCAGGTCAAGCCTGGTCGGATTCAATGGCGAGCCAAGCAGAACCCTAGGTAATATATCGTTACCCGTATATGCCCATGGTTTAAATGTGCAGGTTAGATTCGACGTAGTCGAGAGCAAACCAGCATACAACATGATCTTGGGAACTCCTTGGTTGCATCAAATGGGGGCAATTCCCTCAACTTATCACCAAATGATCAAATTCCCAACACCATGGGGAGTGCAAAGCATCAAGGGGGATCAATAGTCAGCCAAATCTTGCTATCAGACAGCGATGAAACTAACCGCGGACCAAACTACCACCAAGATCGCATAGCAATTAAAGGGTGACCCCGCTCTGGTGGAAGATGACGCCAAAACGAAAGAAGTCGCCATCGACCTAGAACATCCAGAAAGTGTCATCCGCATCGGGAAAGACATACCAGAGCACCTCGAAGAGGAACTGATAAACTTCCTCAGAGAACATAAAGACGTATTTGCTTGGAGCCACGACGACATGACATGTATCGATCCTAACATCATAACTCACAGATTAAACGTCAGCCCATCACACAAACCCGTCAGACAGAAAAGAAGACGCTTTGCAAAAGAGAGGAATGCCATTATCAATCAGGAAGTCGATACGTTGCTTCGAACCAGAAAAGTAAAGGAGGTAAAATACCCCGATTGGCTAGCCAATGTTGTTGTTGTTCAGAAAAAGAAAGGGCAGGAGGAAGGCAAGCCAGTCAAATGGAGAGTCTGTGTGGACTTCACTGACCTAAACAAAGCATGTCCCAAAGACTCATTTCCGATGCCGCACATTGACGCATTGGCTGACGCTACGGCAGGGCACGAAATGCTATCCTTCATGGACGCATTCAGTGGTTACCATCAAATACAACTTCACCCCGACGACCAAGAAAGCACAGCCTTCGTCACGGAGACAGGTACGTATTGTTATGTTATTATGCCTTTTGGACTAAAAAATGCAGGTGCGACGTTTCAGAGGCTAGTCACCTTAATGTTCAAGGATCTGATGGGAGATACCATGGAAGTTTATATTGACGACATGATAGTCAAATCAAAGAAGAAAGAGGATCATATCTATCACCTGACAGAACCCTTCAGAAGGTTGAAGAAGTACAACCTAAAGATCAACCCAGCGAAGTGTACTTTCGGGTGACGTCAGGGGAATTTTTAGGATACATTGTCAGCGAACGAGGAATAGAGGCAAGCCCGGAACAAATACGGGCAATTATTGACATTGAATCCCCAAAATCCGTCAAAGATGTCCAGAGATTGACGGGACGAGTCGCGGCTTTAAATCGTTTCATTTCGAAGTCATCAGACATATGCCATTTGTTTTATGACGTCTTAAGGAAAAACAAAAAATTTGAATGGACAGATCGGCACGAACAGGCACTTCAGCAATTAAAAGAATACACGATGTCGCCACCGCTGTTCGCAAAACCCAAAGACGAAGATGAGTTGCAACTTTATCTGGCCGTTTCAGAACACGCCGTTAGTGCAGTATTGACAAAAGAAGAACAAGGGCAGCAAACTCCAGTCTATTATGTAAGTAAATCCCTAAATGGCCCGGAATCCAGGTACGCCTTACTTGAAAAGTTAGTTTTAGCTTTGGTCGTTGCTTCGATTAAATTACGCCCTTATTTGAATCACATACCATTTGTGTTAGAACTAATTATCCCATGAAGTCAATCATGAGGAAACCAGAATTGACAGGTCGCATGGCTAAATGGTCGATTTAACTTGGAGCTTATGACATAAGATTTGAACCAAGAACAGCCCTGAAATCACAGTCACTTGCAGATTTTGTGGCGGACTTCAGTCCAAAGCTCCAAGAGGAGGCGGAAAAAGAGACCTGCACTCTGATCGACGGCTTACCAAAGCAAAAATGGACGTTGCATACTGACGGAGCATCGAACCAGAACGGCGCAGGCTTGGGGGTGGTACTGAAGTCACTAGAAGGGGACACCATGCTCCAAGCAGTACACTGTGACTTCACCGCTACAAATAACGAGGCAGAATACGAAGCACTGATCGTCGGACTCACACTGGCAAGGGACTTGGGCGTTAAAATCTTGGAGGTAAAATACGACTCTTTACTGATAATTAATCAAACTAATGGCGTATACGCAGCAAAAGGCCCCAAGATGACATCTTATTTGCAAATTGTCCGAGAACTGATAACGACGTTTGATGAGATAACCCTTGAACAAGTCCCACGTGAAGAAAATACACAAGCTGACGCTCTGGCTGCGGTCGGATCATGTCTGGGGGCAGAAATTAATCGCAACATCCCTTATGTGCACTTGATGAGTCCAACAATTTACAGATCAGAAGTGGTCTTTGCCATCGAACTCCCTACACAAGGAGACTGGACGCAACAATACATAGCATATCTAAAACACAATATTTTCCCGGAAGACAAAAAAGAGGCCAAAGCTTTCCTATCTAAGGTGAGCAAATTTCTACTAATAGACGGTATTCTAATTAAAAGATCTGTCGCAGGCCCGTATCAAAGATGTCTGGCACCTCAAGAAGCCATCAAAGTGCTAAAAAACCTTCATGAAGGGGAATGTGGCAACCACGCAGCCGGGCGGAGTCTGTCTAACAAGGCTCTTAGATTTGGATACTACTGGCCGACCATGAGAGAAGACGCAACCATTTTCACTCAAAGATGCATGCCTTGTCAGCTACATGGACCAATCCGTCATCAACCATCTGAGTCGCTTCATCCAGTCTTATCACCATGGCCCTTTATGAAGTGGGGTATGGACATTGTAGGAAAATTGCCAGAGGCACCGGGACAGAAAGTATATATGCTAGCAATGACGGATTATTTTTCAAAATGGGTGGAGGCTGAGCCATTCCGTCAGATTCGAGATGACCAAGTAATTTCGTTTATCAAAAGAAACATACTTTGCAGGTTCGGCGTCCCGTCAGAAATCGTTTGTGATAACGGATCTCAATTCATAAGTGCTAAAACCAGACGTTTTTGTGAGAGTTACAATATCAAATTGGACACATCTACACCCAGGTACCCACAATCTAATGGACAGGCTGAATCTAGCAATAAAATCATCATCAACAACTTAAAGAAAAGGCTTGAAAAGGCGCAAGGCAGGTGAGCCGACGAGTTGCCTTTAATACTATGGGCAGACAGGACAACTCCAAAAAATGCAACCGGACAGACCCCATTCTCTCTTGTGTATAACTGCGAAGCAGTAATTCCTGTGGAAATCGAAATACCTTATTCAAGATATGGACTCATGACTGAAGAATTGAACAATGTGGAATTTACATGACTTGGATACCATTGACGAGATCCGTGAACGAGCCAGGATTCGCTTGCAGGCATATCAACAAACGGTTGCGAAAAGCTATAACAAAAACGTCCGAATAAAAGTATTCAAGAGACTGGGTCTTGAGAAGAGCATTTGGCAACGAAGCGGCAGGAAAGTTTAGTCCAAATTGGGAGGGACCTTACAAAATCATTGACATTGTTGGTCAAGGGGCATACCGTCTGGAATCCATCGATGGTAATCGAATCCCTCGAAGTTGGAATGCGGTACATTTAAAACATTTTCATTTTTAATATAAATTCTCTTCTTTCCTGCATATCTATTCCTATTGCTAAATAAAGTGACTAACTTGACCGTTGGAGGGCCGTTGGCTTAAGGCCAATGACCAGCCCTAACAATGATTATAAATACAGAAAAACACAGAAACGGCAAAGTCACAGGTAATTAGTTTCGTTTCACATGATCTTAAATGCAGTAAATATAATTCATCAATTACTAACTTGACCGTCGGAGGGCCGTTGGCCCCAAGCCAACGGCCGACCCCAACGGTACGGTATCATCGCAGGATTATGACAGGTTAAGATCTGAATGCCAGATGACACATGCGCTAGAACGACAGGTAGAACATCCAAATTTGCTCATGACAAAACATCAATGTGCAGGGGACATGAGGCTCATTATGGAGAAACCATGAATGAAGTTCCATGAAACCGAATAAGTTTTGGCCAAAACACAAAACACATATATGACTCTACACACACATGGCATGTTGCATACGTAAGAGACATATATAACAACACACACATTAACATAAACATGATTCAGGTGACCAAAGGGAATAGCAACGGAATCACCAAACAACATGGATTTCGCTTGGATAAACCACCAAGCACAAAATCCATGAATTCTCAGGAAAACATTAAAATTCCTGACAGGAAACCATGATGCAAGGGCAGTAATAGCAGAGTAAGTCTTGGAAGCAAAAAAATGTTTGAAGTCAAGAGAGTAGAAGGGAAAGGATGCAGTTAGTTATCTTAGGAGCGTCTGGATTCAGCTTCATTATCGGACTGGCCTACGTCAAAACCATCTTCCCCAATCGGGGGATCCATCTCATCTTGAAGCTTTAACCAGGTAGCAACATCCTGTTCCGCAGTCCAGCTTGACGTCTCACCTGCGAGGAATGAAGCCATCAGTTCACCCCTGGTTTTCCAAGCATAAAAACAGGCCGCGTCAGTAACTTCTTGCTTCTTTTTCCTCCCATATGCCTCCAACAACTTGATACGGGTTTTTAGAGTCGAAATTTGATTTGTTAAAGTCGAATTGTCACCACGAAGGCTTTGGATCATTCGAGCATCAACATCAGCACGAGCTTGAGAACTTTTCTCCTTTCTTTTTAATTCGTCCACAACCTTTTCCAACAGAACCAACCTTTCTGCAGCAACCAGGCTAGCTTGAACACTCTGCCAGTTTAAAACAAATTTTTTCTCGTCAAAAGAAGGATTAAATTTGTACAAATACCGAGCATTTATGAAGCGACAAGGTACTTGGAAAGCAAAAGCCGAGGAAGCCAATTCCAGGCCAGCTGAAGACACATCCGAAAATACAACAGATGAGGAGGAAAGCAGAACTTGAGGCATTTCACTTCCCATCACAAAAGCATCCTTCAAACAGCAAAAGTCACGAGAGAAAGAGGCGTTCATCTTCACGCCAGAGTCAGGATTGGCGGCAACACTCACTGGAAGAGGAGGAGCAGATTTCATCTCAGTATTCGGGCAATGTGGAGTTTTGGAACAGCCAGAGGCCAACTTAGATGGAACCATCTTTTTTCTTGAAACCATGTTAAGGAGGTCATAATCAGAAGGCATCAGCCGTGTGTTAGACGAAGAAACAGCTGTGACAAGAGAAAATATATTAACGTTCTAAACGAAGCAGCATTTGACGAATAATTGAAATAGCAGGAACAAGTACAAGCATGTTGTGCAGAACGTTTCGCTGGAAGAGAACAGGAGTCCTGACCAACGGGAAACACCATTTGAAGAGGAACAAAAGCACTTGCATTTTCACCTCCACCCCTCGATGCTTCTGATTCATGGTCTGAATCGTCTACAGAGACCGCGCGTGAACCTTGGACACCGTCAGGGACATTCTGAATATTACGACGAGAACGCCTTAATCCAACGGACCGAGAATGGTCAGGGGTGGGAGACATACCTTCATTATCAACCACTAGATTCCCAAAGGTCCGTTCGGCAGTAGTTATAGATAAAATTTTGGCAGTCCTTCCTTCAGAGTCTGGACCATAGCTCAAGGGGATAGTCTTCCTATCTAAAACAAAAAACAACAATAATGAAAATGGTAATTTTGACGTATTGCAGACCAACCATATAGAAACTAAATACATTTGAAATTCATATGTAAAGCAAGAAGTTGTCAAGATACCTTTGTGTAAACTCTCTTCAAGAAACGCGCCCTCAGAACCTAGGGAATCTTTCTGCACAAAGAAGAATTGGCTCATCCAGCCGCGATCATTAGCTTTATCCGCCCTCAATATCAGCGCTTCGCGAGCATCTTTGACAGCCAGGGTGAACCGACCGGCTCCAGAAGAACGAAGATCATAGGTAAAACCCAGATCTTCGAAGGAAAAGGGGATGCTGTGTTTTTCGCTTAATACTTCTAAACCACGCAGAACCCTCCATACTTGTGGCATTACTTGGGAAGGGGAAACTTTGACAAAGGCCAAGAAATCTCTAACTAAGGAAGAAAAAGGGAATTTCATACCAATCTTGAAGGGGTACATAAAGAAGTTGACTCATCCATCGCAATGCCAATCAACCCGTTCGTTAGCGGCCGGAAACCGGATGGATGCATGCGCTAGAAATCCGGAACCATGCTTGATAGCTTCGATATGATTCTCAGAGAGTTTGGCCTGTTTTGCATTCTTCGGATCCAGGATGTGTTGAGGGATAAACTGTTGGGACGCCATGGATTCTCACGATGAGTCTCTGCAAGAATCAAACGGAAGATATTTCACAAAAGAGGAGTTATGACTGAAAAGGGGCTAGTCTGACAAAGGGTTGGCTACTCGAGGAAGGAGATTGACGGTTTTGTCCATTTCGAGGTAGCATCAAAACGTTTAAAATTCAAAGAAGTAACCGACCGGTTGGATTAAGTTGGCAACGATTACTACTTCAAATTTTAGGGGCAATTGTTGGGCCCGGATTTGTCAAGCGAATCGGCCCATTGATTGGGTTTGGGTTTATTGGACGGATCAGCCCACGTAACCCTAAGAATTCTACAGAGTCCGGCTTGATCAAATAATGTGACGAAGTGGATAAGGAAGCCTAAGAAGTTGAGGAGAAAATGGAGGAACGATTCCTGATTTAGTAGGGGGAGACTATCATTTCGCCGAGCAGTTCGTCTACATGGGGGATAAGGCTAAAACTTTTATTTTAAATAGAATAGTTGTAGAAGAGAGGAGGGACGATCCCTTTAGCTCACAAAAAATATATTCGTTCTTGTTTTTCATTCGAAAGCTGAATAATATTGATTCATCCTTTGATCGTACGTTCTTTGAATATTATCTTGTACGATTCCCCATCTCCTAAAATAGATTGTTAGTAGAATAATTATTTTCTGCTTAAACATACGGTGCAGTCATCTGCTCTGGCGTTCGGGGAATTCCCATTCGGGATGCTTAATTATTGGATAATAATGAAACTGTGGAATCATCCATTGTGTTGTCAGGCTTTCTAAGCAAAAGTTATCCCTGTGTGTTGTCAGGTTAGTGGGCTGGCGGGTCCCACCCATTATTTTCTTCCACCGTTGCACTTCCATAGCATCTTCCTTTAGTTTATGGCAGCAGAGTAGTTTGCAACCTCCGTTGACTTTCAGCTGGACTCTACCATTTATCTCGGGATATGGAAACGGTTTTTGCATCGATCTGGCAGGTTTCTTGGTGAGCCAGGGTCTGGTTTTCTTTTTCCGTTCTTCCTGGAGCTGCGTGTTTCCAACATCATTTTTTGTAGTTGAAATCAGTAGCTTTTTTGGCTCAAAATTTTGTAGAAAATCAAGAACACATGAATCTTTTTGAACAAGTTCCCACAGACGTCGCCAATGTTGCGTTTTAGTCCAACATAAACTAGTAGAATATAGATATAATTTGGTATAACACTCGATTTTTACGTGGAAACCCGAAAAGGGAGAAAACTACAAGACTTTTTAGTCTAACGTCCAAGTCCACACTTTCTCATTAACTCTCCTCACCCAAATACATGTACAAATCTTGAGCTCCATTAATGGAGGTTGAAAATAACTAATCTACACAATAAGCAAAGCAGTAGAAGGGAGGAGCCAAAAGTTGGATCCTTTACATGGAAGCTTGGCTTCCTATTTGTAGAAGGGGGTCAGGGCTTTCTATCCTAATGGGTCGGACGGGCCTTATCGGGCCGAAATGGGCCGAGTAGGCCTAAATGGGCCGAGTAAGCCTAAATGGGCCTCGCCGGTTGGGCTTCATACCAGGGTGATGCCTTGGGCCTCTCAACAGCAACGTAACAAGTCGAGATAATATATCCAACAATTATAACGTAGTTAATATTGATAACTGTTGATGGGGTTATGGGACTAGACCCAGAGCCTAATCGGCCCAGGCCCCGAACATGGACCAGCAGGCCCAAGCCTAGCAACCTAGAGCTCGAGTCGGCCCAACCGATCAGGCCAATAAAGGAGCGGAAGACCAAGAGAGCCTGCCATCCAGTCCAGCGGGGAGCCTGCCTTCCAGCTCGGCCAGAAGCCTGCCTTCCAGTCCGGCCAGCGGCCTGCCTTCTAGCCCAGTCAAGAGCCTGCCTTCTAGCCTAGTCAAGAGCCTGCCTTCCAGCCCGGCCAGCGGCCTGCCTTCCAGCCCGGCCAGTGGCCTACCTTCCAGCCTAGCCAGGAGCCTGCCTTCCAGCCCAGCAAGGAGCTTGCCATCCAGCCCGGCCAACGGCCTGCCTTCCAGCCCAGCGGAAGCCTGTCGCATGAGGAGCCTAAACGTTTTGTTTGCCAGCCAGGCCGACCTGCCAGCCAACCAGAAAGAGTAACGGCCAACAATCAATGCACTATTAATTATGTATTTAATTCCGTATTAATGTTGTAATTAATTTAGTCATCATTATGTTCGACAGTTACCATTTGTAATCGCCTATAAAAGGAAATTCGAATTTCAAATACAGACATGCTATTTCTAGCAACTAAACACTTTTAGTTTCTTTCCTTATTTGCATTATTTTCCTGATTTTCTGTTTGAGTGTCGTACGTAGCTTTCCTAAAAGCCTACGAGCGTCCTATTTTGGACCAACATTAATGCTTTCATTGAGAGCCTCTATTGTCTCTCACATCGCTCGAGTAAGAACTACAAAGGAAGATGGCCAGAATCTCATCCCGACGTGACCATGTCTCAGTCCACACCGAGGAATCCACCCGGCCTAGCCGCCAGCGTGTCCCCGACAACCATGGACAAAGCAAGGGGCAGCGCGCCAAGGCGACCTTCAGAACCGGTTGTCAGGCCACGACGACCTGAGCGCGACGCTCAACCACACCCAGGGTGAGCGCTCGGTCCGCAGCCAGCGGGGGGGGGGGGGGGGGGGGGGGGGGGCTTGACGTCATGCTCCGCTCATGGACCTAGCTCGACTCGATGTCGGGGTGGAAGCCCTACAGGAGGCAACTCGAGTTCTGGGGGCCTTGGCTCAAGGTTTCCAGCAAATGGTATCTGGAACTAACATGGATGAGCCTTCCCGTCAACAGACGCTGGCAGATGTGGAGGTGTCCTCTAGGCGGCGTGACGAGCGACGCTCTGGATGCAACCAACAAAGAAGGGAAGAAGTCTCCCAGCAGCTTAGCCGGTCCCATCGGCAGGCTGGGAGGGGCGCCCGACAGGGGCGCTCAATGCAAATGGAGGGAGGCGAGCCCTCTCACCACTCTCACAGGGCGAGTCGTCAGACTGGATCCATGGAGAGGCAAAACATGGGGCCTGACCTCACGTGCATGGATGACTTGGAGGTGCCGCTAGACATGCCCATCCCCGCGCTGGGGCTGTCCGAGGAAACCCACCGTCGGCCGAGGTGGAAGATCTACGACAGCGCCTCGATGAGTTGAGAAGAAGGGTTGTCGGGGGGGGGGGGGGGGGGGGGGAGCCTTACATGGCTGACCTCCGGATACCCGAACCTTTCACCCGGGTGGTCATGGATGCGCCGTTGCCAAGGGGCTACAAGCCCTGCGCCATCGAAGCATACAAGGGCACTTCTGACCCTCAACATCATGTATCTCGGTACCTTTCTTACATGGTGATGATGGGGTACGAAGACGCCATCCGATGCCGCGGTTTCTCTACCACTTTGGATGGTTCGGCTCGTGAATGGTATGACTCTCTACCTGACGGGAGTATCACGAATTTTCGTGAGTTTGCTCAACGCTTTCTCTTGAGGTTCGCGAGCTCCTGAGACGTCAAGAAGAACTTCAGCCACCTGTTTGGCCTAAAACAAGGGAAGAAGGAATCATTGTCGACCTTCTTAACGAGGTGGAGGGTCGAGTCAGCCAAGGTTCAGGGCCCTGATGACAGGACTGGGGTGGTGATAAGCATTCTATTAACGTGTTTTATACGATCGTTTATAAACGCTTTTATACTTGAAACAATTAAATCTTCACACATATGCCTCGTTTTGCTAGAAGTACTTTAAATCGATGATTGGATCAAATACACAGATGGTAGAATACACACGAAGAAACCGACGGAAAAAGGTCAACCAAACGCATCCCGAGAAGCAAACAAAATCTACTAAAATGCACAAGGCAAGTGAAAGGCGCCCGGCTATTGTAAAAGTCGACCGACTTTTACCCCTAAACCCATTTCCACGTCCAAAGAGAAGAAAAGGCATCTGGAGCAAGAAAAGATGAAAGCTGCCCGACTTTCGTGAAAGGCGTCCATCCTTGGGCGCCGTAGGATTAAAACATTAATTCGAGCCAAAAGCCGGGCGGCTTTTGGCAGAAGCCGCCCGGATTTCGACCCCTGGAGCGGATGAAGATTATTTTAAACGCACGAAAGCTGCCCGGCTTTTGCGAATGTCGCCCGCCTTTCGTCTGGAGCTGATTAAAACAAGAAACGATCATCACAATCATTCGGGAGAAACTCCAAACCTCATTAAGGAGCTTGCTTCCTTGTCTAAAAATGGCCGTTGAAGACCAATATTTAAGCATATTGAAGCCCTCTCAAGAGACTATTCCATATTCTACTCACTACACTTCTACTTTGGCATCTCAAGAGCAACCCCTTGGTCTTGGGAGAAGTTCTTCATTTGGGGATAGCATTATCCACCATAGCTTTGGAGTTGTGGTATCAATTTCTTATGTATTTCATTGTATTTTATCATTTCAATACTTGTAATTTCATTATGAGTTGTTCTAGCTAATTTTCCATAGTTAAGGTTATGGATGAAACTTTACGCACTATAGGTGTTTGATGTATGTTCTCAACCAAATTATTATGATCTTTCCTTTATATTTTAATGTGTATGACTACGGTGTACAACGTATGATTATATCATTGGGTTTATTTGAGCAATTAACGTTGAGTTATAAACTGTGCACTTAAAGGTTAGACATATTCTAATTGTGGATAGAAATATACCTCAATTGAATATGATGGATTTTATAATGTCCTAATCTTCAATGGGGTTAATTTTAGATGAATGTGAACCGTGACGGAATTCACACGTAGAATTAATCACAATCTCGCTTCCGTAACAGGAGTTAGAATACTTTAGTGACATTCCACTCATAAGAATTGGGGAAAGAATATACATTAATCGCTAGGAGTCGTTTAGGAGTAATCCCGAACCCTTGGTCGGTTTTATTATCACTTGAAAACCAAAAATCTATACTCTTTTGTTAGTACCCAATTTTGATAGATTTTGATGATGCCACTATACTTTGCACCTCTACATTGTGTCTCATAAAATAGCATTTAAATTTAAGTGAAAAAAATAAATGTACAATTTTTGAGACTAAAGAAATATTACCGGAAAAGTAAAAATGCAATAAGGTAATTTTTATTTACCTTAATGGGATAGTTAGATCCTACCGGTAAATATTATTTAGCTCAAAGATTAAATTGTCACATTTTAAAGAAAAGATACTCGAATACACTATGATTGGAAGACAAAATGTACACCGACATTAAATGAAAGAGTGCTACACTGACTGCAGCATGTGACGATTTTTGGAGTAACATTGCAGCGACTGAATTACCCATGCAGCGGCCTGATTTCTGGAGACAAGGTGACCGCCCCAATAAAAGCTCCTGCACAAGAAGACGAATGTACAATTTGTTCTTGCCAGACCTTCAACAAACAGGATTAATCCATCCTAACCAACAGATGAGATTAATCAACTGGAGTAGCCTATAAATATAGGCTGAAACAAAAGTTTCTAACCAAGCTTGAGCATTCTAAGTAGAGAAATATTTCATTAAGCATTCACGAGATATCTAGCAAAAGAGAAAGTGAGAATCTATACTTTACTCTCTTCTTAGATTCATGTTTCACTAAACTTCTTAGTTTCAAGTATTCATTGCTAAATCCTAGAAGTTTAGTTCCTAGTTGGAGGTTAGAACTTTCTTGTAATGAAATCACAAATTGTTGTAAACACTTAGGAGAACAGTTGTTCAGATCCTACAGTGTGGTTAGATAGATAGAGTACCTTTTGATCCCCACTGGATCATTTGAGAAAAGTCTAAGGACTGAGTAACTTTGAGTCGTGTTATACTCATTGTGAAAAACCTTCAATCTAGGCCTAAGTGTTGTAAAGGCTAGATTGGCACTAAGTGTATTGGGCTTAATACTTTAGTGAAATCCATCTGAAAGAGGGTGGGACTGGACGTAGGAGGATTACACCACATCTGAACTAGGATATATCGTGTGTTGATTTATTTTCAGTCAACAAAGCACACACCAAAAACTTCTCACAAAAGATTGTAGTTTGCCAGCAGCATCCTAAGCAGTTGTCTTAATTGACCCTACTGCTTATCCTACTGCTTAATAACTCACTTTCTTTGAGATACAAAAGCCTTGCAATATCACCACATAAAGGCCTATTCTATCAAATCTCTGGAAATCATCTTAAAAGCTCAGCAGTTGCCTCAGCAGTCCACTAGTGACTACCCAACTGTTGAGCCCACTGCTCATACAAAAGTACTTCCTTGAACATCTCAAACTTCACCAGACCTTCACAACACTCTCACTGAGGAGTCAGTTCAAACTGATCTCTGAGACTTGAGCTGAAGCCCAGCAGGTGCCTCAGCAGTTCTCTCACTGCCGAGACCACTGCTCCAGTAAAACTCCCAGCTACTTGTACTAAAGCACATCTTCAGAAAGCCCTCATCACCCTGAGCAATATTATATAATCAGTTTTCCCATATCTGTACTTTCACTTAAGCAGGTACCTCAACAGTTCCCTTGTTACTACCCAACTGCTGAGACCTCTGCTCTGATAAAGATTGATTATCAACCCATCTCAATACATCATCAGAAAGCCATTTTCATTCTAAGAAAGATTCTGCTCACACTTTCATCATACAATCAATATTTCCTCAGCAGTTGCCTCAGCAATTCACTGCCATCCAGTCCTCTGCCAAGCCAACTGCTCACTACATAAAGTCCAAACTTCATTCATCATAGAAAGTTGTTATACACTATTTGTATAAGAGGATTAAAGACTTCCGATGTGCATCTATAAATCTCCTAAAAGATTATAGATCAACTCATCTAGAAGGGAAAAGTTTTTAAAGTTCCAAAAGCTTTAAAAGTCTATTCACCCCCCTCTAGACGTTTACCTCTATCCGGGACCATCAAGTGGTATCAGAGCGGAGTGTTCCTAGAGTCAGTTTCTGACTAATTTGAACTAAAGATTCAAAACCACTATACTTCCCAAAACACTTTCTAAAAATGGACAGTCAGTTAGCAAAGAACCTTTTGTTCAACTTGAACAAATTTGATGACTGGAAGATCAGGATGAAAGCACATCTCAGTGCTCTACATGATGAAATGCTGGAAGTGATTACAGCTGGACCTATCAAAATCTGAAAGCCCACTGCCAGCAGTTGCCTCCAGAAACAAGCCACTACAAGCAGGTGACTAACCAAGGAACAACTTTCCAGGCACTCAGTGGCGGACCCAGAGATTTCTCAGAGTAGGGGCACACTAGACACTAAACTTATTCTATAATAAAAATTTCAAATGTAATAAAGATGGTAAAAAGTAAGGCAATAGCATAAATTATACGGAGTAGTTAATTACATATTAAATAGTTCATTTCTGCAACTTTGGTAAATCAAGCCTACGAGTTTTCATATTCTGAAAATGTTGCATAATAGTTTCATTATCAATACTTCTAAAAACATATCTCTCGATGTAGCACACCAAGCAATCTGTAAGATAATTATCTCCCATCTTATTGCGAAGATCTGTCTTGATAATATTCATCGCAGAGAAGGCTCTTTCAACGGTGGCTGTTGCAACTGGTAATACTAAAGCCAACTCAATCAGACGATATACCAAGTGAAAAGAATTGTGAACTTTAAGCTCAACCATCTTTTTACAAACTTCACCAATAGTCTGTACGGCAGAAAATAATTCATTTGTTCTCATTTCATATATCCACACCTGGAGTTGCTCTTTCAGCTCCATTCGATCAACGAATGAAAAATCGTATGAATATAATTCCGCGAGGTTTAGTAGCTTTGACTCACAGAAATTGGAGAACTTATCTCTAGGATCAAGACATGCTAAACAAGTCAGTAATTCTGTGTTGGACTCACTAAAGCGATTCTCCATCTCAAGACTTATCTGGTCAATCACCTACAAAGAAAACATAGTAATAATAATAAAGTCAAAACAAAAATGAATATAGTAATAATAATAATAATAGTAATAATAATAGTAATAATAATAATAAACACCTGGCAAAATATATCAACTCGAAAGTGATGATAATTTGTTATCGGGTGATGAACATGTCTAGAATGACGATTTGTCTCTTCCATGTTAAGAATGTCAATTTTGTTCTTGACACAAAAGCTATTGACATCTTCCAAGAGATCATCCCATCTGCTTTCTCTCAAATCTTGAAATTTAGCTTTAGTGCTTTTAACTAAGCTCACAGCCTCGAGAATGTTTTGATCTTTTTGTTGCAAGAAATGTGACAATATATTCGTCAATCCCAATACCTTTTTCATCAAGTGAGCAATTAAAACAAACTCATAACTCTCCATCTTTTCTACCAGGCTACTAGCAGTGCCTCTCGATTTGAGATCAGTTCCATCATCAAATATATTATCAAGAACTTGAATAGTAGGAGACCACATAGAAAGAATACGAATAATGGTTGTATGATGTGAACCCCAGCGTGTAGCTCCCGGCCTAGCTAAACTACTTTCTTGATTCAATCCTCTCCCAGTTGTAAGCTCACCCTTTTCTAGCATCTCTACCATGGCTTCATGTTGTTTTTGCCGAAACTCGTCTTTTCTTTTACAAGAAGATCCTACCATGTTAGTAACCATGGACAAATATTCAAAAAAGTCACTCACAAACTTATTTTTTTGTGCAACGGCCACAACAACTAATTGCAATTGGTGAGCAAAACAATGAATATATCTTGCTTGTGGATTTTCATTCAAGATTAGAGTCTTCAATCCATTAAGCTCACCTCGCATATTAGAAGCTCCATCATATCCTTGACCTCTAATCTTGGACAAAGATAATCCATGCTTAGCAAAAAAATCATCGATGCCACTTTTCAAAGAAAGTGCAGTAGTGTCAACAACATGTTTAACTCCAAGGAATCGCTCCATAACAACTACGCTATCGTTTACAAATCTAACAACACTTGCCATTTGCTCTTTCACAGAATTATCACGAGCTTCATCAATCAACAAAGAAAAAAATTTGTCACCAATATCACTAATTATGACTTTTGTTGTCTCTGATGCACAAGAACTAATAATATCCTTTTGAATCTTAGGACTAGTAAGTTGGTGATTTGATGGTGCATTAACTTTCACCACTTTCTCAACATCAGCATTGCGTGCACTATACCAATCAAGCAATTCCAAGAAATTTCCTCTATTCAGTGAAGTTTCTCTCTCATCATGCCCACGAAAAGCCAACCCTTGTGAAATTAAAAATCTAGCACAATCCACACTTGCATTCAAACGAGTGTGATATGCAGCACCCAATGTTTGTATTCCTGGATCCAGACTTCTTGGAATGCTTTGCTTTTGATTCTTGAAAGCAAAAAAACGTGTTCTGGCATCATTGTGTGCACCATTTACAACTCTTACATGGTCTCTAAATTTTTCAAGACTTTTCTTCCAATTATGAAATCCGGTCCTTACAAATACATCATCTCCAAATCTCCTCCCTTCTACCCCACGGAAAAGGTAACACCAAAAGCAAAATGCAGCATCTTTAGAAATACTATATTCCAACCATTCCCAATTTTTAAACCACTCTGCTCGAAAACATCTCATTTTTTTCCCAAATAAAGTTCGTGGAAAATCATGAGACAACGGTTGACAAGCACCTTTAACAACATACACTCTCATCACGTCATCTCTTACTCGAGGATCATATTCAATGATTGGCTTTCGTAATGCGGGATCGCTAATGATATCCCACTCACACGTATTATCTGTCCGTGCTCTTTTATCTCCCCTAATTTCATTAGACTCATCTCGGACAATGCTTACATTCGAAGCAATAACATTTCCATCGCTTGAGATAGACTGATTAGGAACATTTGAAGAACTATCCCCTTGAGTTAAAGTCCTCTTAGTCCGAATTACAAATTTATCCAAACTCATATTCCTAATAAAAAAACAAATACAATCAAGTCTAAAAATAATAAAAAAAAAACTTAGAAATTAGAACCATAATCCCGAATTAGAGCGCATTCACAAATTCAAACTATCAAATTTCAAGTAAACAAACAATCATCAATATTCGTGATTAATTGATTATTAACAATTTTAATTTTTATAACAATCCACAATGGCAAGTTATCCAATTCAATGAAATTAAAAGAGCAGGTGCCGGAATAAACTCGAAAAAACTTACAAAATACAAATGAAGCGGCGATTGGACGTACGGTGCGGCACTGCAGCGGCTGAGCGGCAGTTTAGCAAGGCAGCGAGCTGATTGGCAGTTTAGCAAGGCAGCGGCAATTTAGCTAGGCAGCGGCAATTTAGCAAGGGACTGAGGGTGCGGCAGTTTAGATTTTAGAAGGCTCCGCCATTGCGGATTTGCGGCAATAGAAAGAGGCAATTTTAGATTTTAGAAGGCAACGCCATTGCGTGACTGCTCATCTGCTAGGTTTTAATTTTTGGTAGTTTAGTGTTTTTAAACTTTTACTTGGGAATGCAGCATATTAATTTGGCCGCACAATTCATTAAATTACTTTTAAGTGGCTCCACATTAATTCCTTTTTTGAGAATTTTATATCTTTTATTTTAATTCAGCTAAAATTTAAATATTATGTATTAACTTTTACTTTATATAACCGTAAGTCTGTAACATTTTAGTATCTTAGTTATCTAATATTGATAATTTTTGTACGGGTTGGGGGCACTAATTTTACCCGAAGTACTAGTAGTGAATTCTTGGCCGAAAGCGGGGGCACTAATTTTACTCTAAGTACTAGTAGTGAAATTCCTGGCCGAAAGCGGGGGCACTTACCCCCCTAGCCCCCCCCCCCCCCCCCCCTAGGTCCTCCACTGCAGGCACTCATGAAATCCCTAATCATCCTGTTCTACCAGATGATACTGAAGAAGAAGAAGAAGAAGAAGAAGAAGAAGAGAAGGATGACCAACAAATTCAAACCACAACAACCACATCTGACATTAGATGGTTGAACAAACATCCTCCTCACCAAATCATTGGAAACATCCATGAAGGGGTTCGAACCAAATCAGAAATTCAAAGAGAAGCACTATTCTCATGCTTCATCTCACAAACTGAACCCAAGAAATTTGAAGAAGCCCTACTTGACTCTGACTGGATACAAGCCATGCAAGAAGAACTCAACCAATTTGAAAGAAACAATGTGTGGGAGTTTGAGTACAGAACCTATCATCAACATGTGATAGGAACCAAATGGGTGTTCAGAAACAAGATGGATGAGGAAGGCACAATTGTCAAGAACAAGGCAAGACTAGTAGCCAAAGGCTACTGCCAGAAAGAAGGTATATATTTCGATGAAACCTTTGCTCCTATTGCTAGACTTGAAACTATAAGAATATTCTTAGCCTATGATGCCCATAAGCAATTCACTATCTATCAAATGGACGTGAAAAGTGCCTTCCTAAACGGTCTATTAGAAGAGGAGGTATATATGGACCAGCCTCCTGGATTTGAAGTCAATAGAGAGAAAGATCTAGTCTACAAACTACATAAAGCTCTTTATGGACTCAAACAAGCCCCAAGAGCATGGTATGACACTCTCTGTGAATATTTAGTGAATAATGGGTTCACTAAAGGCAAAGTAGACAAGACACTATTCAAAATTGAAGAAGGTCCCCACATTCTGCTTGTTCAAATCTATGTGGATGACATAATTTTTGGAAGCTCAAATCGAGCATTATGTGAGAAATTTTGAAGTCTCATGCAAAACAAATTTGAAATGAGCATGATGGGAGAGTTGAACTATTTCTTGGGACTACAAGTGAAGCAGACTCTACAAGGTATCTTCATCAACCAAGCCAAATATACTAGAGATCTCATGAAGAAATTCAAGGTCGAAAACAAGTCCACTGTGAAAATTCCCATGAATACATCCCAAGGTCTAAGTCAGGATGAAGATGGCAAAGATGTTGAACCTACACTTTATAGAGGTTTGATTGGTTCCTTATTATACATTACCACTAGTAGGCCAGATATTTCCTACTCAGTTGGTGTGTGTGCAAGGTTTCAATCAAAGCCTAAAGAAAGCCATCTCCTAGTTGCAAAGAAAATACTGAGGTATCTAAAAGGTAATCCTAACTCTGGATTATGGTACCCAACAAATGGAGGTTTTGAACTCTATGGATACTTAGACTCTGACTTTGCTGGATGCAAAATTGATAGAAAAAGTACCTCAGGTACTTGTCAATTAATTGGTGGAAGACTTGTTTCATGGTTCAGCAAGAAACAAAACTCAATTGCTACAAGCACTGCCGAAGCTGAATACATAGCTGCAGGCAGCTGCTGTGCTCAAATACTCTGGATGAAACAGCAATTGAAGGATTATGGAGAAGAAGCAAAGGAGATTAGCATCCTGTGTGATAACACAAGTGCTATTGCAATCACTCACAATCCTGTGTTTCACTCAAGAACCAAGCATATTGAGATCAGGCACCACTTTATTAGAGAACATGTTGAGAAGAAGACCATCAAGTTAGAGTACATCCCTACAGAGAAGCAGTTGGCTGACATATTCATCAAGCCACTGAATGAAGAAAGATTCAATGCACTAAGGCAAGAGCTTGGTATGGTAGATGATCTTGATCAAGTAAAGGAATAACCATGCACCTGTTCAGGGGGAAATCAATTCCAAAATCAAGGGGGAATCCCTAGCCACCTACTGAGGGGGAACTCTCAGGGGTAGCCACCTGCCAAAGGTAAGCTACTCAAAATCAACAAGGAATGAAACATCAAGGTCCAAGAAAGTCTATCTGACTTTCAAAGAAAGAAGAAATCAAAATCCAAGCAATGAACACAGCAGGTGATGAACTTCAACAGCAGTAGGCTCAGCAGGTGCCTAACCAATGCACTAAGGCAAGAGCTTGGTATGGTAATCCAAGCAATGAAGAAAGATTCAATGCACTAAGGCAAGAGCTTGATATGGTAGATGATCTTGATCAAGTAAAGGAATAACCATGCACCTGTTCAGGGGGAAATCAATTCCAAAATCAAGGGGGAATCCCTAGCCACCTACTGAGGGGGAACTCTCAGGGATAGCCACCTGCCAAAGGTAAGCTACTCAAAATCAACAAGGAATGAAGCATCAAGGTCCAAGAAAGTCTATCTGACTTTCAAAAGAAGAAATCAAAATCCAAGCAATGAACACAGCAGGTGATGAACTTCAACAGCAGTAGGCTCAGCAGGTGCCTAACCAACCAGCCCACTGCTACTTAACCAATGAGAGAACTAGCACTAATACTTTCTTAAAAAGGAAGGAAAACGAACTAGAGAAAAAGAAGAAAAGCAAATGGAGGTAAAAACATTGGTTCACAAATTCGAGCAGGTGCCTGCCAGCAGGTGTCTGCTTCACGAGCAGGCAACTGCCTCAGGGTAGCAGTTGGCTCGATTTCTGACAAATATACATGGAATCTCAGCACATGGAATATACCATCTTGATCCCCTCATATCAAGGATTCCAAAAAGGTAACTTCTGCTCCCATCAACCATCAAAAATCTTCTCAAAACTGAGCCCCCTGCTACTAGTGTGAACACAGTTAATGCTAAAAGGAACCAGCCGTATTCTCCAACGGCTATATTCCAACGGCTAGTTTCCAATAGCCTATAAATACATCTTCCGTACAAACCACCAACACGTTTACTTTGCAATCTCTCTCAAACTGATTCTAAAGCTCTCAAACACTCTCAAAAGCTCTTGAATAACCACCCCATTTTCACAACCCATAACATCTAATGGCTTCCCTCATCCAAATCTCAAAATCCATATTCACTGGTTCCATTCTAAACACTCCAAAAATCCTTGAAAGAGAAGAGAACCCTGATCTCATAAGGGAACTCCTAAGGAAACTAGAAACTATGGGGCTTATGAAAATGGCTACCTATCCATACCTCTACTTCTATCCCGAGGTAGTAGCAGAGTTCTACATCAACTCCACACCAAAAAAACTGAAATCCGTTGTGATTGGATTTGAAGTGGAGATCAAGGAAGAAGAAATAAGGGAACTACCTTCCCTACCTGGAGAAGAAGCCCCAGACGTAGATGACCTTAACCTGGACGAGGAGAACTTCAAAGAAATCATTTTCCTCCCAAGAGCTCAACACCTCCACACCCTCAAGGTGAAGAAGAAGCTGATGGTTCCAGAATATTTTCTCCTACTGGACATCCTCTACAAGTGCATTGACAACAGAACCACTGCTCTAGATGAAATCAATGCACAAAGAGCACCTCCACTGGCCGCAATAATCTCAGGGATCCCACACAACTGGTCCAGGTATATTTACAAAGAGCTTATGAGATACGTAGATAAATCACACAAGGATAGGGGGAGAGACGGTACCCTACCATTGCTAGGGTATGGGTTTCTAATTGACGAACTTCTCAAAAGGAAGGGAATGGTGGGGGAGGTTAAGGAAGCAACCAACTGGAGGAAATTCCTCCATCAAACTTCCAAGATAGGAGCCCTAGATATTCAAAAGCAAGATAACTCTCTCCCATCCCATGAGCCTCTCCAAATCACCTTTGATAAAATCAAAATAAAGACTGCCAAGAGAATCGGATCAGGGTGTCAAGAAGCTAAATCAAAAGGCCAAGAACAGTAACAAGGAATCTCCAAGATGAAATGGAAGAGGCAGCCTCGTCTTTTCATTTGGGTCAACAAGAAGAAGCAGTGGCCTCCCCTCTCGCCATCATCCAAGAAGAAGCAGAGTCCTCTGATGATTCCTCAAACGCAAGTAATAACTCTAGACGGCTCAAATGGAAGAACAGACGGGTCAACCACAACAGCAGGAGCCTAATCTACACGAGCAGGCGGCTCAATCAGATGAGCAGGTGGCTCCCCCATCTCCAGCAGACAACTCATTTACTCCCCTTGAGCAGTTGGATGCTGAATTCACTAGAGTCAAAGCTTGGAGGAATTGGAAGCTCTCACGCATACTCAAGCAAGCTGAGACCTTCTCCAACTACATCGAAGAGGAAGACTTTGCTCTGGAGTGGTTAGGCACTGAAGACCTTGCAGTTGCAACAAAACTCCACTACATCAACCATATCTACAGCAACAAAAGGAGCCAACTGCTAGGCAAGTCATCCATCCAAAGTGATGACTCAGATGATCTGGATGATGATGATGATGATGATAATTATCCACAGGGACCTCCCAGAAAACAAAGAGATAAACAAACTCTTACCTTCTCATCTTCCAGTGATAAAGAACTCAGAAGAGTTCTTGAAAAATCAAGACTAGAAACTCAAGGAGGAGGAGAATCCTCTAAGGCCCCCAAGAGTAGTTGGCTGCCACTTTAAAGCAGGGGCCTCAATTGCTTGATCTCAACCTGGAGCCTCACCAAGAAGAAGTCCCAGAGCAACAAGCTACAACTTCAAATGAGATCAAGGAGCAAATTCTCAATGATGGAGTCGAGGACACTCCAAAGCTAGCAGAGGTCTTCATCAATGAACGAAGAGTAACGACCAGTTCATAAGCAATGCTGAAGTCAGACTACACAAAAGATTGATCAAGATGCAGAAGCATTTTGACAATTTCCTAGAAGCAAGGTTTGCTGAAGTTCACTGCCATATCAAGAGCAACCTTATGATCCAACAGGTCTTCAATTCTGAGCAGAAATCACAACTTCAAATTCAACTCTCCCAGCAGCCGGCTCAGATAGAAGCCATTCACAAAGAACTCGCAGATAAAAGGGAAAAGGACAGAGAGCTAGAAATTCAGATTCAAACGTACATAAGGCAACTGCGTGACCAAGAGCAAACAGGTGCCTCTCAACCAGCAGAGTGCTCTGCCCATCCCTCTGCCCAACAATCTATCCCTTCTCTGCCTCCTAACCTTGAGCAGGCCCTCCAGAAAAATCAAGAACATGAGGCCTACATCAACAAATTGAAGAACGAGGAGTTCCCTGCCACTCAAATTCAAATACAGCTCAAGAACCAGCCAGGTCAGTCAGAAGCAATCCAGAAGGCGCTTGGAGAACTTCTAGCTCTATGTGTAGAGCTACAAAATCAATTTCTAGCATTCCAGCAAACACAAGCTGCAACAGAGCCCTCTGCCCAACCAGAAGCAGAGCCCTCTGGCCAGCTCTCTGCCGAGGTACTCTCTACTCCTGCTTTACCTTCTAACTTTGAGCAGGCCCTTCCACTCATTCAGGAGCATGAGACGTTCATACAACACCTCAAAACCAAGGAACTCCTTGCCATCCTTCATCTCTCACAGAAGGTCATCACAAGGCAAGTTGAACATTCATAAGCAATTGCAAAAACTAGGGAAGATGTTGCTAAGCACCTCACCAGAATGCACAAAGCCACTCAAGAAGCATTCCTAAAGCAAGGAGGTGAACTTCAAAAACTTGGCCAACACATACAAACAACAAATTAGAATCTTCAGAACTTGGACCGAGTAGTCAAAGAAGATGTCAAGGTAGATGTCATGGATCTTCGCAACATTGTCACTGCAGTAGCAATTGTAGTCAATGACCTACATCCAACAAGGAGACGTCAAGTGGAAGTTGACTCAGATCCAGAGATTGAGGCTTTATTCCAAGAAAGCCAGACCCCTGCTGATGCCAAAAAGGGGGAATAATCAACACAAGCAGGCCCCTCCTCCAAGCGATCCCTAGCAGCCAAGAAAGCAGCTAAAACCAGAAGAAAGAACAAATTGTACCAAGAGGAAAGGGAAATAAGGAAAAGAAAAGAAGAAGAGGCCAAGGCCAAGAAAGAGGCCAAGAAGAAAACAAAAGAAGGGCAAGAATAGACTAGATCAAGTCTGAAAGTGACTATAAACTATTGTACTTTCAATCTAGACAAATGTACAATAAATGAAAATCAATAAAAATATTTCTTTCTTGTGTTGTATAGTTTTGGCATCATTAAAAAGGGGGAAATTGTTAGTACCCAATTTTGATAGATTTTGATGATGCCACTATACTTTGCACCTGTACATTGTGTCTCATAAAATAGCATTTAAATTTAAGTGACAAAAATAAATGTACAGTTTTTGAGACTAAAGAAATATTACCGGAAAAGTAAAAATGCAATAAGGTAATTTTTATTTACCTTAATGGGATAGTTAGACCCTACCGGTAAATATTATTTAGCTCAAAGATTAAATTGTCACATTTTAAAGAAAAGATGCTCGAATACACTATGATTGGAAGACAAAATGTACATCGGCATTAAATGAAAGAGTGGTACACTGACTACAGCATGGGACGATTTTTGGAGTAACATTGCAGCGACTGAATTACCCATGCCGCGGCCTGATTTCTGGAGACAAGGTGACCACCCCAATAAAAGTTCCTGCACAAGAAGATGAATGTACAATTTGTCCTTGCCAGACCTTCAACGAACAGGATTAATCCATCCTAACCAACGGATGAGATTAATCAACTAGAGTAGTCTATAAATATAGGCTGAAACGAAAGTTTCTAACCAAGCTTGAGCATTCTAAGTAGAGAAATATTTCATTAAGCATTCACGAGATATCTAGCAAAAGAGAAAGTGTGAATCTATACTTTACTCTCTGCTTAGACTCATGCTTCACTAAACTTCTTAGTTTCAAGTATTCATTGCTAAATCCTAGAAGTTTAGTTCCTAGTTGGAGGTTAGAACTTTCTTGTAATCAAATCACAAATTGTTGTAAACACTTAGGAGAACAGTTGTTCGGATCCTACAGTGTGGTTAGATAGATAGAGTACATTTTGATCCACACTGGATCATTTGAGAAAAGTCTAAGGACTGAGTAACTTTGAGTGGTGTTATACTCATTGTGAAAAATCTTCAATCTAGGCTTAAGTGTTGTAAAGGCTAGATTGGCACTAAGTGTATTGGGCTTAATACTTTAATGAAATCCATCTGAAAGAGGGTGAGACTGAACGTAGGAGGATTATACCACCTCTAAACCAGGATATACTGTGTGTTGATTTATTTTCAGTCAACAAAGCACACACCAAACACTTCTCACAAAGATTATCACTTTGTTGATTCTCTTGATTTGAAATATTAAAGGCAAAGATAAAAAATTATCAGGGGAGGGTTCTAGTGAGTAGTGAGAACATCTCCTAAAATGAAAATTTCTTATAATGAGATTTTTTAGTCCCAATCTTTCATTCATTGCAATTATTGGTTATGATTAACATACATGGGTCGTCATATTCAAAATTACCCTAAATTTAAATGGTGTTTTTTCAATTAATTCTAAATATTTACAAAAATGTCATATTGTCATTGATTTAAAAAATGAATGATGGAGATCAGAAATTCTTATTTTAAAATGGATTCTCATTTTAAGAGGTGTTTTCATAACGTTCCACAAAATCCTCATTTATAATTGAGTTTTTATTTTAAAGTCGTTCTCATTTAAAGATGAAGTATTATTTGAAGATGGTGGTTGAGAATCATAAATGTTTTGAAAAAAGTTCTTATGAGAAATAATTACATACTCCGTATTTATGACTAAAATATAGATTTTTTACAAAAATGTGATTAGTGACTTGAGTAGTAATGATATCATAGTAACTTATGTTCAATTTTTAAACCTAAGTTACCATGACAATACATTGTAGTAACTATTAGTCATATATTTTTTAAGCTAAACCGGCTTATATTATAATACTAGTAAAACCACAAGTAACATTCATTATTCTAGAGAAAACATACAAGCTCAAAAGACCAAAAAACATATTTCGACCATGGACTTTGTGGTAGGGTTACCACGGACGGTGAACAACTACGATGCAGTGTGAGTGGTGGTTAATAGGCGTACCAAAAGTGTACACTTCTTGCCTATCAACATCACTTATCCTCTTGAACGTTTGGCCAAGTTGTACACGGAGGAGATTGGGAGGTTATATGGAGTTCCAATATCCATTGTCTCGGATAGGGACCCACGATTTAAATCTAGGTTGTGGCCAAAGTTTCAAGCATCGTTGGGAACTAACTTGAAGTTTTGCATAGCGTTTCACCCTCAGACGGATGGACAATTCGAGCGGGTGATACAGATGTTGGAAGACATGCTTAGGACATGTGCGTTGGTGTTCCAAGGAAGTTGGGACAAACATTTAGCTCTTGTAGAGTTTGCCTATAACAACAGTTATCAGGCGAGTATTGGCATGCCTCCATACAAAGCATTGTATGGAAGGAAATGCAGAACACCGTTATACTAGGACGAGGTTGGCGAGGCCAAACTCGAAGGTATAGAACTTGTTGAGATCACCAAGGCCAAAGTGAAGATCATTCAGGATAGACTTAAGGCTGCCCAAGATTGACAGAAGAGCTATGCTGATAAACGGCGTAGACCGTTAGAGTTTGCAGTTGGCGATGAAGTGTTTCTAAGGATTTATCCACGGAAAGGTATCATCCAAGGATTTGTCCGGGGAGCTTTGGGGTGCAAATCCTTTGATGGCACCAAAGACATCACCGTTACCGCCGATAGGATTAAGAAGGTGAAGGATTCAACAAGAGACATGCAAATCACCCCTGACGTGAAGTTGAATATAACAACAGTTATCAGGCGAGTATTGGCATGCCTCCATACAAAGCATTGTATGGAAGGAAATCCAGAACACCGTTATGCTGGGACGAGGTTGGCGAGGCCAAACTCGAAGGTATAGAACTTGTTGAGATCACCAAGGCCAAAGTGAAGATCATTCAGGATAGACTTAAGGCTGCCCAAGATTGACAGAAGAGCTATGCTGATAAACAGCGTAGACCGTTAGAGTTTGCGGTTGGCGATGAAGTGTTTCTAAGGATGTATCCATGGAAAGGTATCATCCAAGGATTTATCCGGGGAGCTTTGGGGTGCAAATCCTTTGATGGCACCAAAGACATCATCGTTGCCGCCGATAGGATTAAGAAGGTGAAGGATTCAGCAAGAGACATGCAAATCATCCCTGACATGAAGTTGACTATTGCTTCACGGTTGCTTGAAGGAATGGCTTCCACATGGTGGGAAGGGGTAGATGGAAAATACCATGGGACTGTCTCATGCGAAAATTTTGAGTAGGATTTCTACACTCAATACTACTCTGACTACGATGTTAATGTGAAGCGTATGGAGTACACAAACCTCAAGCAAAGGGAAGGTGTCACCGTTAAGCAATTGGAGCAAGAGTTTAGAACCTTGGCTAGGTTCTTGCCGGAGTATGCGGCCGATGAGGACCGCATGACTGAACACTTTTGGGATGCCATACTGTTGGACATCCGTGATCGGGCCACATACTCGCGCCACATGACGTTTAGTGAGGTGGTGGAGCAGGGCATGCTTGTGGAAACCCAATGGAATGAGAGAAAAGAAAGGGACACCAAGGAGGCGAAAAAGAGGAAATGGAATAATTCGGGGCAACCCGATCATTCTAGGAAGAACAACCACGGCGGTGGTGGTTCATATAGACCACCGACGCCGCCGACAAAGAAGAATAAGGATGCAAGGTGGCACGGACCTAGGCCACAGAATTCAGGGGCACCTAGATGTCTCAATTGCACTAGACAACACTTTAGGAAGTGCAATGAACCACAGAGGTGTTTCAAGTTCGGGAATGCGGGGCATATGAAAGCTAATTGCCCCCAATTGACACAAGGAAATGCCTCGGGAGCCAGAGGAGGGGCCATGACGGGGAGGAACCATGCCGGACCGTCACGCGGCGGCATGGGAAGAGGCGTCACGTCACCAAGCATTGTTGCGTCCGTCAACCATAGCAGGTCCCAAGCAAGGGTCTACGCAATTACCGAGGCCGATGTCCGGGCCAACCCCGACTCCGTTGCAGGTAATCCCTTGTTAGCACTTGATAAAATACATGTAATTATATCTTAATTGTGTCAGCAGGTTTGTACGGACCGGCCGGCGACGTCACCGGCCGGTTTCTAACTAAAATGAGAAAAAAGGAGACTGCCCAGGGGGTAACCAGCACCGAACCATGCCTAACCAGCGCCGGTCGTAACGGCCAACGTTTGGTTATCATCCGGCCCTAGAAACCGGGGCATTTTGCGCAACCGGCGCAATTTTTTTTCACCGGACCGGCGCCGGTGTAATACCCGAGATTAATTTAAGAGGATTAATAGTACTACCCATACAAACAGAGGTGCATCTCCTTTTAAGGGAACTCATCACCTAAGAACTTCAATGTTAAGCGTGCTTGCACTGAAGTAATCATGGGATGGGTGACCCCCTTGGAAGTTTCTCAGAGCGCGCATGAGTGAGGACAAAGTGCGCGGTAAAGGCTCGTGGTGGTTTGTGGGGACAATACTAGAGGTCTGGAGTAACTCACCCGGGTCCTACGGGGCTAGGGTGTTACAAGTGGTATCAGAGCAACCCAGCGACAGTGTTGACCCGTTGGATATTGGGCGGTCACTTAGTGGGGCAAGATTCTGGGTGATGGAGTTTAATCCAACAACAAGACCTAAATCTACGGAAGCAGATGATAATTTGGCAGCGTAAGGCAGTGTTTTATTGATCAATGTCTCTCCCCTTTTGGAAGTTTACAAGTTGTATTTATAGGCTAAGGAACTAGTGTTACAAAAGGAAACTGATACAATAAATGCTATTAATGATGCATTAGCTCGAATAAGACTCTTGTAACGTCTCGGCCGTTGTGCAATGATTGTTCCTTTATCCCACGTTCCAGCCGTTTAACTTCTGCCAGCTTCCGTTTCCACTGATAGCGTGCCACGTTAGCCCTAGGAATATCCCAGCCTCACTAGAACTCCGCCCATGCTCGAGGCATGCTTTCCAGCCTGGCCTGGCTGTGGGTTCTTCTCGTGGGCTTAGTTCGTAGTTAGTCCCAGTGGTTATCTATCATTAATCCCGTTAAAGGTTAATCTCATTTATGGGCCAGACTCACACAATTGGGCCATGGTCGGGTTCCATGGTACCATCACAAGCCCCCCTACTCTCCAAAATCAGCGAGGCTGGATTTTGGGAGAGTTTTCAGAATGACCAATTTCAAATTTGGAATCTTTTGAGGAGGATTGCCGCGCCGTTTGCATTAAATGCACCCGACTTGACATAGGCCTGCCATTCGGTTCAGTTCCCGAGCCGACTTACCATCTTCAATACCCAAGTGTCACCATTGCGGTTCCCAAGCGATTTCGAAACTGTTCCCAAGCCCTAATTTTAGGCTATTTAAACGCTCATCGTCTTTCATTGCGTTCTTTCGCGACTTTCCTCCCGCTTTGGCATTCAATTTCTCGGTTGGGAGCTCTAAACCGCGCGACTCTTTTTCTCGTCTTCAAGCTTCAGTAGGTTATTCCCCTGATGTCTTCTTCAAGTCCCGTCCCACTGCACCACGTTTTTCTTGAGGCAGGGGCCTCCTCTGAAGGGCCCCGTATTCCGTTAGATCCGGATGGGAGGGAGACTCACTTCTTCCTCTCTTGCGAGCATGCCCGGCAGGTTCCGGCTGTGGCTCTGTCCGATGCCGAATTAAACGAAGCCGTGGTCTTAGCGGGCCCAAGCGGTGTCTGCTCCCGCCCCACTCCTGGGAAGAATATTGTTGATTCTCCTTCCCCTCTTCACTTTGGAGTTGTAAGGAATATTAGTATTTAGATTTTGATGATGCTAGATTAATTAGGACTTTAGAGTACCCCTCTTTAGACTTAATGTATTAGAATTTTCATTTGTAAAGTTCTTAGTTTAATCGACCTGGCAGAAAGCCTCCAGAACAGAAGACCTTCTGAGCAGAAGGGCTCCAAGGGCAGAAGACCCTTCTAAGGCATTGTTGAACAGAGGACCTTTGGTTCTCTGCTTCCGAACAGAAGACCTCGAGGTCTCTGTTAGCCTTTACTCTGACAGAAACCCTTCTGGTTTCTGTTGGACATACTCTCAACAGAAGTGCTCCAGACCTTCTCTGAACAACTCTCTGTTAAAGACACCAGAAGGCCTGACACTTAGAAGAATTCTACCAAGCCGGAAAATCAACTGGAAGATTCCTTCAACGGCTAGGAGACTTGAACGGAAACGCTACAGTACGCGCATTAAATGCACATTTAATGCTCCCCATGCTCCGTAGAGTAATTGCAGATGATTGGCCGCAATGTCAGGATTACTTTATCCCAAAATAGTAACCCGCCAACTTTACCGGGTTCAAGTCAACTGCTCGCTCATTAAATGCAGTTGTCCTCCTTCTCCTCCAACGGGAAGACAACCTCAGTATAAAAGATACACTACGAAGAACAACCGGGTAACTTTGCAATTTTTTCTAACCTTTGCTACAACTCTGCATACAAGAAATTCAAACGCTTAAAAGCAAAGAGCCTCCTTGAGATTAACACTTCATCAATCTCTACAAGAGAAGGCAGAAATTGGAAAAATCTTTATTTCCAAATTCAAGCAAAGTTCCAAGTGTTCTTCAACTCTTCAAGCTCATCACATACAAACTCCTTGTAACGAAGCAAGTTGGAGGAACCCCTGTTCTGAATAGAACCTCTTCTTTCACAAGAAGGACATCCACGTACCTAGAGCTGTGAAGTGGTGATACTTCTGGGAAAGCTCAGTGAAAGGACCAGTCTTAGGGAACCCGGAAGTGCATCCAAGAAGACATCTACACTTGAAGAAGACGTGGAGAGCTTCTTAAGTGATAGGGCTAAGGCATTGTAAACGGAAGTTTTTACAGCTTAGTGGAACAGTGGATTAGAGGAACAAGTTGTTCCTTGAACCACTATAAAAAGCCCTGGTGTCATCTACTTACTGCTTTTCATTCATAGTTTTTATTTGAACTGTTTGACTCCAAAGACTTGGTATCTGTGTTCAGCAGAACTGGTCTTGTGAGTTAACAGAAGGCCTACTGCCTTTGCTTCTCTGAGGCTATTAACAGAACTCCCTACCAGAACCCCATCCGCTGCCAGTCTGTTCTGCCAACAGAACAGGCTATTCTGTTAAATCTGGTACTTAGCTTGAAAAAGTTAAAAACCAATACAGTCTATTCACCCCCCCTCTAGACTGTATCCAGTACAACCGGGACCAACAAGTGGTATCAGAGCCAGGTTGCCAGACTGTATGCGGTGCCAGCAACAGCCAGCCTGCCGGTGCAATCGGACCGCACGGCGCTTCGCTTGTGCTATAAAGGGGGAGGAGCGTGCTTCACTATCAGCGATTGCTTTTAGTGTAGCGGTAAGCGCAACGATCCACAAGTGGTATCAGAGCCAAGGTCACGGGTTCGACCCCCGGCAACAGCATGCTGCGCAGTTGTAGACTGGCAGGTGCTGGGGGGAGATTGTTGGGCCGCGGGTATGCAGTGCCAGCAACAGCCAGCCTGCCGGTGCAATCGTACCGCGTGGCGCTTCGCTTGTGCTATAAAGGGGGAGGAGCGTGCTTCACTATCAGCGATTGCTTTTAGTGTAGCGGTAAGCGTAACGATCCACATGAGTTCATATAGCTAGTCTCCAAGTAGGTCTCCGATTCCCCCTTCATTCTGCTGTCCTGAGCGTCATGGGTTACTATGGCATGATCCCTGGCCAATTTTCCCCAACCACCCACATGTTCATAGCTGGGTTCCTTGCCCGATGCCTGCACCTAGGTATTCACCCTTTCGTTGACATCTTCCTTCACTTCTTCCATTCTGTACGACCTGGCGGTTCTGAGTCCCCAGGATACCTCTCAATCTCCCAACGGGCTGGTCATCATTTATTCGAGGCCAAGTCTTATCCTGACTCTTTCAAGGGTTGGAGGCAGAAATGGGTATGGGTCACCCCCGTGGATGGAAGGTTGCATTTGAGAACAAGTGGATGGAGGTAATTCGGAAACAAGTGGGGGGAGGTAATTCGGAAATGGGCCATGCCTTTTCTGTCAGAGGGCAATAAGGATGCCGCTAAGCTGATCGCTGATGGTGCACCATTCTTGATGGGCCACTACGTAGGTGAGGACGGAGTGGTTATTCTTACCTGTCTGCCAGGTCGACTCTGTCTGAGTTGGCGTTCATATTTTTGTTTTTTTTAGTATCCCCTTTTCTGACTTGACTTGTGTTTGATTTCAGAGGGTGAAAAGATGGCCTCCCGGTTGGAACGACTTGCGAACAAGGATGGCGCCACCCCCGGTTCCCTAGTCCCTGCCAGGAAAATCCAAACCCGAGGAAGCGTTGGGGTAACCTCGGAGAAGTCAGGGGGGTCCGCCCCTGGAGATAGTGCTGGGCTCCTGAACACGTCGGCTGTTGACCCTCAGCCCCCCATTGATAAGGGGGTTGGGAAGAGGCTGGCACTCCGGCCTATCTGCGGACCCATGAGGAAAGGAAAAGTTGCCCTCAAATCTTCCGAAGATGTTGTCGATGTGGACTCGGGCTCGGACGTTGAGTCCCAAGGAGGTGGCAATCAGGGGGAAACCCCGACACCTGTTTATTCTGTCCGCCTTTCCATGAAATCTGGTTCTGCCTCTCTGTTCCACCGTACTGTGAACCCGGTAGTGCTTGGCTTGTCAGTGACTCCTCCCCTTGATAAGGAGGAGATTCGGGGTTTGTCCCCCCCGGACAGCCATCCGGCGCGCCGTCGGCTCTCTCTCTGAGGTTTGCCTTACAATCTTTTACTGTTGTTTGTCTTCCTCTAACTTGCCCTTGCTCATAATCTTGGTTTTGTAATCTCCAGGCCTTCGTCTTGGTTTCCTCAGGATCCCGCCGCCTGGATGATGGGCAGGATGACGCCCAGTCCCTGATAGCAGGCCTCATGGAGCAAATTGTAGATCTGGAGAAGAGGCTGGGACTGGCTGCGCAGAAGGGCGAGACGCTTCAGAAGAGGCTGAGCGATGTTGAGGCTGCGCACCGCATGGTGGAGGAGGAGCTAAGGAGGAAAGCTGAGGAGGCCGGCCCGGCCGCTGTCTAGGCCTTCAAGGAGAGCGAGGAGCTCAAGGCCGAGGTGGAGTAGAAGATCTTGGATCGGAGGGAGGAGATTGCCCTGGATTGGCTCCATACCCCCGAGGGCGAGGCCATGCTGGATGAGGAGGAGGCACTATGCTTCCAGTTAGGGCAGTATGGGATGCAGAAGTCCCTATACGACCTCCTTGCAAAGAGGGACCTTTCTATCTCCGCCCAAGCCTGGGGTTTGTCGGCGTTGATGGTGGATCCGGAAGCTCCCGCGAAGACCTCGGCTGCTGATACTCCTGCCTCTGGAGCCCCTCCTGCTCACTCTGGTAACTGATGAAACTCCTCTTTAATGACATTTTAACAAACATCTTTCCTGCCCTGCGTGCCTGCAGTGGTTTTCCACCCTTGGGGCAGCGTGTAACAAACATCTTTTACTCTGCTTTAACTTTTCTGCATACTGCGTATATACCATAATGACTACTTTTTATCATCTCTATTGACTGCTCTGTGCATCCTTGTGTGGTATTTTGAGACTTCTGGCTTTCGACTTGCTATCTTTTTGGTGGTTGGCCCCTGTTCCGGACCTATAGGATCTGCATGCTCCAGGGTAGTTCTTTGGACTCCCTTGCTTAGTTATGTTAATTTACCTAGTCCTTTATGTATCTGGCCTTGATTTTCCGGTCAAGGTCGTCTCTCCTTGATTAAGGAAGACTATACCAATCCTGGACCTATAGGCTCTTAATAGTTGAGCCACGTTAGGTGGGCCTTACCCTAGGTTACTCAAACCCTAGTGATTAGCCAATTGATTGGCGAAGCACGTTGGCTTCTCCGGTGCAAAGTTAATTCCATAAGTTTCATCTCTTAGCCCCTTAAAATCTTAGCCTTGCATAAGGTTGTCCTTTCCTGTTTGAGGAGATCTGATTTTGTGCATATATAGGGCTGTCAAACCTTGAGGACGGTTGTCTTATTCCCGCTCTCGTCTTTAGAAAGACTGATTTGAGCTTCTGGAATTAGATGAGTTCGGAATTAGCACTTTGTCTTGTTTGCGAGTACCAATTAGGCATAGTTGAGCCTTTTTTTGGCTTGGTTGGTCATAAGACCTTCGCAATTTATAAAGGACTTGGTAAATCAAACCATAACTTCATTGAAAATTGGAGCGAGAAATAGAATATTACATGGCTATTGGTAGAACTTCATTAAGTGTTCAGAGTTCCAAGCCCTGACCACCAGTTTCCCTTTAGGAGTGCACAACTTGTAGGTCCCGGGCCCAATTATTCCTTTAACTTTGTAAGGCCCTTCCCAGTTTTTGGCAAACTTGCCGCCTTCTAGAGGTTTGCTGGCCCACCTTCTTCTCAAAACCAAGTCGTCAATGATAAATTGTCTCGGTTTGGCCCTTGCATCATGGTACTCCTTCACTTGCCTTCTATAGTTTTAGGCTTTGATAAAGGCATTATCCCTATTTTCTTCAATTAGGTGGAGCTCGCCCCTCAACATTTCCTCGTTGTTATTAGGATCATAGTCTTCTACCCTCCTGCTCGGGACCAGGGCTTCTGAAGGAGCCCGGGCTTCGAACCCATAAGTCAGTGCAAACGGAGTCTCCCCGGTCGCTTTTCTTGGGGTTGTTCGGTATGCCCAAAGGATATTGTTTAGTTCATTTACCCAAGTTGTTCCCATGGATTCTAGCTTCTTCTTCAGGCCGTTAACAATCGTTCTATTCACATTCTCTACTTGCCCGTTGCATTGGGGGTAGGTGACAGACGCTCGGCTGGCCTCGACTCCCCATTGCTCGCAAAATTCTTTGAAGGGCTCAGAATCAAAGTGCTTTCCGTTATCGGTGATAATCTGCATGGGAACACCGAACCGGCAGAAGATATTCCTCCAGACGAACTTTTTGCATTGTTCTGCGGTGATTGTGGCCATTGGCTCAGCCTCAACCCATTTGGTAAAATAATCAACCGCTACTAGCACAATTTTCCGACCTCCTGAGCCCTGTGGAAGGGGGCCCACAAGGTCTATTCCCCACCTTGAGAAAGGGATTGCAGTAATGATCGGGATATACAGGGTGGCTGGCCTGCCTGGGTTCGTTGGAAATTTTTGGCAGACCTCACATTTCCGTGCGAAGTCTGCATAGTCCCTTATCATGGTCGGCCAAAAGTATCCCTGTAAAATAGCTTTCCTGCTTAGGGTAAACGCACCTTGGTGTGATGAACAAATTCCTTCATGTAGTTCGTTAATTATTCGCTGGGCTTGATCTGGCCTCAGACACTTCAATAGTACCACGTTATAGCTTCTCTTATAGAGTATGCCATCTTGGATGACATAATTAGGGGATCGCCTTCTGATCACCCTTGCCTTATCTTCCTCTGGGGGGAGCGCTCCGGCCTCGATATATTCCAATAGGTCGTCTATCCAACATCTCGGAACCTGGTCAATTGGAAAGACCTCCAGGTCTTTGGTGCCTTCGATGCTTGGTTTGCTCAATTCATGTACTTGGGCTATGCGAGCGAGATGTTCAGGGGCATCAGTCGTCAGTTTCGACAGCAGGTCTGCCTCCGTGTTTTGAGCTCGCGGAACACAAAGTGGCTCGGATTCTTCAAATCGTTTCATGATCTCTAGGGCTGTATCCCTATATTTCCGCATGCGGGCCTCCTTGGCCTCGTACTCCCCTCTAAGTTGCTTGATGACCAACTTAGAGTCACTTTTGATCTTCAGTTTCTGAGCCTTGAAGTGCCTCGCAATCCTGAGACGGGATAGTAGGTCCTCATATTCGGCCTCATTATTAGATAAGGTGAATGAGTATCTTAAGGCGTGGTAAGATTTGAAACCCTCAGGGGTGATGAGGACCACCCCTCCCCCGCAACCTTTGGATCCTGATGACGATCCATCAGTCATTAGGGTCCACCAATCCTCTTTTTCGCGGCGCTTTTCCTCAGCTATGTCCCTCGCAGTGCATTCTACCAGGAAGTCTGTCAGTGCCTTCCCTTTAATCACAGTTCTGGGTTGGAAATTCACCTGATATTGGCTAATTAGTAGGGACCACTTCACAACTCGTGCAGTCTTGGCTGTTCGGAACAGGGTCCCCACCCCTAGGTCTGACAGCACCTTGATGGGATGAGCCTGGAAATAATGAGCAAGTTTCTTGGCCGCCACGTAGACGGAAAGGGCAACCTTCTCCAGGGCTGGGTATCTGAGCTCAGCGCCATGGAGGGCCTTGCTCACGTAATAAACTGGCCTCTGGATGGTCCCTTCTTCTCGCACCAAGACAGAGCTTACTGCGCTTTGAGTCACGCCCAAATAAAGGATCAGCGTCTCACCAGCTTCAGGCTTGCTAAGTAGCAGATCTGATTGCAGGTATTTCTTTAACTCCTCGAACGCTTCTTGGCACTCTTGAGACCACTGGAACCCGTTGCTCTTCTTTAAGATTTTGAAAAATGGTAAGGACTAAGCTACTGATCTAGACAGGAACCTCACCAAGGCGGCCAACCTTCCAGTTAGGATCTGAACTTCTTTAACATTTCTTGGGGGTTGCATGTCTAAAATCCCCTTGACCTTCTCGGGGTTAGGTTCAATGCCCCAGTGTGTGACCATGAACCCCAAGAACTTCCCACTTTGAACAGCAAAAGTACATTTTTTGGGATTCAGTCGGAGATTTACCTTCTTCATGATAGTGAATACTTCTCTCAGGTCATCCGTGTGGTCACCCGCCTTTTGGCTCTTTACGATCATGTCGTCGACATATGCCTCCATGTTTCTTCCGAGCACTGCTCGGAAAACCTTGGCCACCATCCGTGTATAGGTAGCCCCAGAATTCCTCATCCCAAAGGCCATTACTAAGTAGCAAAAAACTCCTTCGGGCGTGATGAACGAGGTCTTCTCCGCGTCATCGGGGTGCATGGAGATTTGATGATATCCTCGAAACGCATCCATGAAAGAGAGGAGTTTGCAGCCGGCGGTCTGATCTACGAGCTGGTCAATGCTGGGCAAAAGAAAAGGATCCATCGGGCAGGCCTTGTTTAGGTCTGTGTAATCTACGCACATCCTCCAAGTAGGTGGCTTGGGGGCCAGCACCACATTAGCGAGCCATTCCGGGTACTGTATTTCCCTTATATGCCCAATGCTCAACAGCATGTTTACTTCATTCTTCACGAACTCCTTTCTGTCCAAGGATAGGTATCTCCTTTTCTGCTTTACTGGCGTTATTTTTGGATCCACATTCAATCGATGAACAGCGATGCTTGGGTCGAGCCCGGGCATATCCTCGGGTACCCAAGCGAAAATCATCTTGAATTCTACCAGAACTTGGACTATCTTCGCTTTCAGGTCAGCTGGGAGTCCTGCCCCAATTTTCACTTGACGCTATGGCCGTGATGGGTCGACCCCGACCTCCTGGAGATGTGAGGCCAGCAGGGCTCTGAGTTGCCCGTCCTCATATTTAGATAGGTCTTGTTCAATGGCATTGATCCTCATGTAACTTCCCTCGTGAGCCTTGCAGGCCCTCACATAGCAACTCCTGGCCATCTTCTGATCCCCTCTCACCGTGCCAATCCCAGCTGGAGTGTATAACTTCATGCATAGGTGGGCCTGGGAAATAATGGCTCTTAGGTCTTCCAACAGGATTCTTCCCAGGATGGCCTTGTGTACGCTCGATATTTGGACAATGATGAAGTCCGCTTCAATCTCCCGTATGCAGGGTTCCGATCCGAGTTGGATCTTGAGGGTTATCATTCACTCAGGCGCAATTATATCTCCAGTAAAACCTGAAAGGGGGGTTCTTACCGATTTGAGATCTTCATTCCTGAGCCCAACCTCAAGGAAGGAATCCATGTAAAGAATATTGACTGAGCTGCCATTGTCCACCAGCACCTTGTGAATGATCGTGTCTGCGACCTCCATCTTGATCACTAACGCGTCCCTATGTGGTGGAGGACATGGGGGAAAATCGTCATCCGTGAAAGTTATTGACTCATGTTTCTGCCTTTAATCGGCGGGAAGACAGCTGATCTCGCCGACAAATAGTTGGCGATTCCACTTCTTTCTTTCTCCCGACGTATCCCCCCCACAGGTCCGCCGTAGATCTGGTTGATGTGAGATCGTTTCTGTCTGCTGGTGTCCTCTCCTTCATCGTCATCTTCAAATTGGGCCCAACCTCCCTCTTCTTTGAGGTTGGCGCGTCCTTCTCGCGGCTCCAGGTAAGTTTTCTCGCTGGAGGCTGTTCTTGCTGGGCTTGCTTTACAAATTGCTCCAACTGACCCTCCCGCACGAGCTTTTCTACATACTTCTTCAGGATGTAACAATCGTTGGTTTGATGAGAGACAGTTTTGTGGATCTTGCAGTACTTGTTCTTGGGATTCTGACTGTGGATGATGTTGCACCCCTCAGGGGCAGCGATCAAGCCCTGCTTCGTAGCATAATCCAGGACAGTACTTACTGGATGCGCAGAAGAGGAGAAATCTGTGTGGCTGGTCAGCGGCCCCTCAGGAACACCTGATTTGCCCTTTCCCCAGCCCTTCTTCTTCTTCTTTCTGAACCCATTCCCCTTGTCGGAGTCAAGGGTTTCCTTCTCAAGGGTCTTCTTCTTTTCGTCCTCAGGTTGGCGCTTTCCGCTCTCTTCATCTCTCTTTCTTCTCTCAGCTTCTTCTACTCCGGCTTGCGCGTTTTCTCGCTGCAGGGCCTCCTCGTGTGAGGTCGGAGGGTTCCAAACAAAATCCTTGTACAACTCGCCCAATCTCAGAGCGTTGGTTAGTATGGCGATTGCGGACTTGTCATCCAGGTCGTCCACCTTCACGGATTCGTCCCTCCACCGTGTCAAGAAATCAGCCAAGCTCTCCTGGGATCCATGTCTGATCCCCAAGAGATGAGAAATTTTTTTCTTAGAATCCTTAGAGCTAGCGAACCGAGTCACAAAAGCGTGGGCCAACTCCTTAAAGTTCTGAATCCTCCTATTAGATAGGGAATCATACCACTCTCGGGCCGGTCCGTCAAGCGTTACCGAGAATCTCCTGCACTTGATGGCATCTTCATACCCCATCATCACCATATACGCCACGTATCTGGAAACATGGTGTTGTGGGTATGTCTTCCCTCGGTATGCCTCTATATTGCAAGGCTTGTATCCTTGGGGTAGCGGAGCGTCCATAATCTGACGAACAAACGGTTCACAAATCCTCACCTCATGGTTGGGATTAATCCTTGCGTCCACTTCCCTTCGGAGCTCGTCTAGCCTCCTCCGGAGATCTTCATTGCCTTGGCCCGCCTGCTGCCGAGGTGGGGATCTTCGATGCCTGTGGCCCTGCCGGTTGGCGTTGATCTCGTCTTTGAGATCTCCCCCACGCACACTGTGGCGGTGGGATGAAACAGCCGCGGATAACGCCTCCATGCTCGGCTCAGGTCGGGATGAGATCTGGTCATGCACGGAGACCCTTTGTCCACCAATCCGGTCCATCACCGAGGCCCTCGGAGTTTGCCTGGAATGACGGGAACGCTGGGATCGAGATGGCGGAGAGCCCCTCCTGGAATGCTCGTGCCCCTCCTCCTGCCGGGATACTGACGGAGCCCGGCGAGGTGAAGGGGATCTCGCACCCTCATTAGGAATGATGCCTTGGAAAGCGGTGGTCAGGGTATCCACCGCCCTTTGGAATGTTGCCAAACTGGCTAGGGCCTGAGCCGAATCGATATTGGGAATACGGTTCCCAATGCCAGGCATCTGAAACTGCGGTGGTCGTGTTGCCACCCGCCTAGAACTTTCAACGCCTTGGAGGCGGTTTCTCAGGTCCTCCAATCCCGCCGTGTTGTCGTTACGCCTTCGAAAGTCACTCCGTCGTGACCGAGAGCCTTCATCTTCGATCACTACTTGATCGTGACGATTACCGCCCAGATTGCTGCCTCCACGGTTGTGGCTATGAGATTACACCATGGTTCGTCGCAGATCGAGCTCTCAACGAGAGCACCAAATGATAGAGTTTAATCCAACAACAAGAGCTAAATCTACGGAAGCAGATGATAATTTGGCAGCATAAGGCAGTGTTTTATTGATCAATGTCTCTCCCCTTTTGGAGGTTTACAAGTTGTATTTATAGGCTAAGGAACTAGTGTTACAAAAGGAAACTGATACAATAAATGCTATTAATGGTGCATTAGCTCGAATAAGACTCTTGTAACGTCTCAGCCATTGTGCAATGATTGTTCCTTTATCCCACGTTCCAGCTGTTTAACTTCTACCAGCTGCCGTCTCCACTGATAGCGTGCCACGTCAGCCCTAGGAATATCCCAACCTCACTAGAACTCCGCCCAGGCTCGAGGCATGCTTTCCAGCCTGGCCTGGCTGTGGGTTCTTCTCGCGGGCTTGGTTCCTAGTTAGGCCCAGTGGTTATCAATCATTAATCCCGTTAAAGGTTAATCTCGTTTATGGGCCGGACTCACGCAATTGGGCCATGGTCGGGTTCCATGGTACCATCACTGGGGTTTGATTGAGATTGGTTTAAGGGCATAACAAGGACGTTGTAATCCTAAGTGGGGGTGATTGTAATACCCGAGATTAATTTAAGAGGATTAATAGTACTACTCATACGAACAAAGGTGCATCTCCTTTTAAGGTAACTCATCACCCAAGAACTTCAATGTTAAGTGTGCTTGCACTGGAGTAATCATGGGATGGGTGACCCCCTGGGAAGTTTCTCAGGGTGCGCATGAGTGAGGACAAAGTGCGCGGTAAAGGCTCGTGGTGGTTTGTGGGGACAATACTAGAGGTCTGGAGTAACTAACCCGGGTCCTACAAGGCTAGGGTGTTACAGCCGATCACTGACCAACCGGCGCCGGTCATTGCGATTACTTTTCTGAAATAAAAAAACGGCCCAACCGGCGCCGGTCAGGCCCAGAACCGGCGCCGGTCTAGTTCAATTTGTTTAAAAAAATTAGCTCATTTTTATCCGGTACTTCGGGTAGTGTGTCTTACATCATCGGTGGCCGATGCACTAAGCAGGAAGAGTACGTCGGGGACGTTACTCACATGCCTACGAGCATTGAGGGCGCGCGTACAGGTTACCGTGAGCGAGGTCCTCATAGCAAGATTCAAGGTTAGACCTACCTTGATGGATGAGATTAACAGATGTCAGGGCAGTGATGAGGAATGTTAGAAGATCATTGTGGGACCCGTTGAGGATTTCTGGGTACGTGAGGATGGTCTATTGTTGTTTAAGGATCGTATATGTATACCAAAGAATGAAGAGCTCCAAAAGTCCATACTAGAGGAGGCTCATTCCTCATCTTATGCTATGCATCCAGGGGGTACAAAGATGTAACGAGACTTAAAGGAAAGCTATTGGTGGGCAGGCATGAAGAGGGACATTGCAGAGTATGTGGGTCGGTGTCTTATTTATCAGCAAGTTAAGGCAGAGCACCAGCATCCGGCAGGACTTTTACAGCCACTTACCATTCCAGAATGGAAGTGAGAACATGTGACCATGGACTTTGTGGTAGGGTTACCACAGACGGTGAACAACTACGATGCAGTGTGGGTGGTGGTTGATAGGCTTACCAAAAGTGCATACTTCTTGCCTATCAACATCACTTATCCTCTTGAACGTTTGGCCAAGTTGTACACGGAGGAGATTGTGAGGTTACATGGAGTTCCAATATCCATTTTCTCGGATAGGGACCCACGATTTATGTTGGTCCCGATTGTGCTGGATACAGTTTAGAGGGGGGGCTGAATAGACTGTATTGGTTTTTAACTTTTTCAAGCTAAGTACCAGATTTAACAGAATGGCCTGTTTTGTTGGCAGAACAGACTGGCAGCGGATGGGGTTCTGGTAGGGGTTCTGTCATATTAGCCTCAGAGAAGCAAAGGCAGTAGGCCTTCTGTTAACTCACTAGACACGTTCTGCTGAACACGGAGACCAAGTCTTTGGAGTTAATCAGTTCTAACTAAATGCGATAAGTAAATGCAGTAAGTAAATGACACCAGGGATTTTTATAGTGGTTCAAGGAACAACTCGTTCCTCTAATCCACTGTTCCACTAAGCTTGTAAAAACGCCCGTTTACAACGCCTTAGTCCTAGCACTTAAGAAGCTCTCCACGTCTTCTTCAAGTCTAGATGTGTCCTGGGATGCACTTCCTGGCTTCCTTTAAGACTGGTCCTTTCACTGAGCTTCCCGGAAGTATCACCACTTCACACTACTCCAGTTACTTGGATGTCCTTCTTGTGAAAGAAGAGTTTCTGTTGAAACAGGGGTTCCTCCAACTTGCTTCGTTACAAAAGATTTGTAGATGAAGTGCTTGAAGTTGTTGAAGAACGAATGGAACTTTGCTTGAGTTGGAAATGAAAAGATGTGAGTAGATAATCTTTCCAACATCTACCTTCTCTTGTAGAAGATGATAAGGATTTGATCTCAAGGAGGCTTGTGCATTTTAGTTGTTTGAATGTCGTTGTATTCGCACTGTTGTAGCAAAGTCATTTGTTGTTCTTCGTAATGTATCTTTTATACTGAGGTTGTCTTCCCATTGGAGGAGGAGGACAACTGCATTAAATGTGTGAGCATTTGACTTGATCGGTAGACCTCAGCAAAGTTGGCGGGTTACTATTTTGGGATAGTGTTATCCTGACATTGCGGCCAATCATCTGCATTTACTCTACAGAGTACGGGAGGCATTAAATGTGCATTTAATGCACGTACTGTAGCTTTTCCGTTCAAGACTCCTAGCCGTTGAAGGAATCTTCAGTTGGTTTACCGGTTTGGTGAATTTCTCGAAGTGTCGGGCCTTCTGGTGTCTTCAGCAGAGAGTCGGTCAGAGAAGGTCTTGAGCACTTCTGTTGGAGAAAGTTATCAGAGACTCTTGAGGGTTTCTGTTGAAGAAATGTCCAACAGAGAACCAGGAGGGTTTCTGTCCGTGTAAAGGCTAACAGAGACCCATAGGTCTTCTGTTCTGAAGTAGAGAGCCAAAGGTCTTCTGTCAGGAGGTCTTCTGTTCTGGAGGCCTTCTGTCAGTCGATTATACTAAGGAACTTTACAAGGACAAAAAACAAACTAATATAATAAACAAGAAGAGGGGTACTTTAAAGTCCTAATTAATATAGCATCATCAAAATCTAATTACAAATATTCCTTACAATTTCCCCCTTTTTGATGATGCCAAAACCCTTTAACTATTTCCAGAGAAGTGCTTTCACCATAAAGAGTTAAAGTTTAAAACTTTCATTAAAATCTTGGTGGGCAACTTGGCATAGGAAAATAGTAAGAGTACAGTACAATCAGATAGCAGATAAGAGTAGAAAGAGAGCAAACAATCAAAAAACAAAAAGCAGAGACATGATAAGAAGGAATTGCCTTACAAAGTCATTTGTTGTTCTTCGTAATGTATCTTTTATACTGAGGTTGTCTTCCCGTTGGAGGAAGAGGACAACTGCATTAAATGTGTGAGCAGTTGGCTTGACCGGTAGACCCCAGCAAAGTTGGCGGGTTACTATTTTGGGATAGTGTTATCCTGACATTGCGGCCAATCATCTGTATTTACTCTACAGAGTACGGGAGGCATTAAATGTGCATTTTATGCGCGTACTGTAGCTTTTCCGTTCAAGATTCCTAGCCGTTGAAGGAGTCTTTAGTTGGTTTACCGGCTTGGTAAAATTCTCTAAGTGTCAGGCCTTCTGGTGTCTTCAGCAGAGAGTCGATCAGAGAAGGTTTTGAGCACTTCTGTAGGAAAAGGCTATCAGAGAGTCTTGAGGGTTTCTGTTGACGAAATGCTCAACAGAGAACCAGGAGGGTTTCTGTCCGTGTAAAGGCTAACAGAGACCCAGAGGTCTTCTTTTCTGAAGTAGAGAGCCAAAGGTCCTCTGTTAGGACAAAGCCTATCAGAGGGTCTTCTGTCAGAAGGTCTTCTGTTCTGGAGGTCTTCCGTTCTGGAGGTCTTCTGTCAGTCAACAACTCTAAGAAACTTTACAAGGAAAATTTCTAATACATTAAATCTAAAGAAGGGGTACTCTAAAGTCCTAATTAATATAGCATCATCAAAATCTAATTATAATTATTCCTTACAATTTACATCTAGGTTTTGGCCAAAGTTTCAAGCATCATTGGGAACTAAACTGAAGTTTAGCACAGCATTTCACCCTCAGACGGATGGACAATCCGAGCGGGTGATACAGATTTTGGAAGACATGCTTAGGGCATGTGCGTTGGAGTTCAAAGGAAGATGGGACAAACATTTGGTTCTTGTAGAGTTTGCATATAACAACAGTTATCAGGCGAGTAATGGCATGCCTCCATACGAAGGATTGTATGGAAGGAAATGCAGAACACCGTTATGTTGGGACGATGTTGGCGAGGCCAAACTCAAAGGTATAAAACTTGTTGAGATCACCGAGCCTTAGAACTTGTTGAGACTTAAGGCTGCCCAAGATCGGCAGAAGAGCTATGCCGATAAACGGCGTAGACCGTTAGAGTTTGCAGTTGGCGATTAAGTGTTTCTAAGGATTTCTCTTTGGAAAGGTATCATCTGATTCATATCGAGGGGTAAGCTTAACCCCCGATACATTGGTCCGTTCGAAATCCTTGAAAGGACTGGAGAGGTAGTGTACCGTCTCAAGTTATCACCTGAACTTGAGAAGATTCATGATGTGTTCCATGTATTGATGCTCAAGAAGTAGGTACGAGATCTGTCACATATTCTTGAGAGACCACCGGTAGAGATCTGAGAGGACTTACAATATGCAGTGGAACCGGTAAAGATAGTGGGCCAACAGGTAAAGAAGCTTAGGAACAGAGAGATTCCTATGGTAAAGGTACTTTGGCGGAGCGATCGAGTCGAAGAAAAAACCTGGTAGATCGAGGTCTCAATGAGGGAGCAATACCCATTTCTTTTCAATTAGACACGTTGATTTCGGGGACGAAATCCCAAATAAGGGGGAGTGAACTTGTAACACCGTCCCCAAGTATATTTACTTTTTATTAAATCATGTAATAAACCTTGAAGAATGAATTATGAATTTACAAGGTTGTAAATTTCTGTTATTACTTTCACGTGAATAGTGAATTGCACGTGGGGCCCACATCGGAAGTGGGGACCACCCGATAATCCCGGGACCACATATTATATTCATCTTGGTCTAGATAATATTTATATGCTGGTATATATTTTAGTTGGGCCATAGAAAGGGCATAGGGTTGACCTGTTGGTCAAACGAGGTCAATTACAGTTGGGGAATTTATCGGATAACAGTCCGAAACAAATTTTGGAGACTACTAAATTAAAGTTGGGGATTGTATATTCATTATAAAGACCCATAATAATGGGGACACTTAATATATTTTATTTGATCCGATAAAATAAAATATAATTAAAACAGTCTGGGAGATGCAACTTTCGGGGCCGAATATACATTCCGAGGCACCAAGGGATGACCTCCCACATGAGTGGGGGCCGTCCCACGTTTTTGTGTGCTCAAATTAATGAGAGGAGTCTGGAGTTGACTAGGGAATGTGTGAATGAGTGGGCTTTGGCATCAAAGGTACCATGGAGGACCCATCACCTCATTCATTTGCCATTTGAGACAAAACAAGCCACCCTCTCTCACCCCCAATCATCTAGCTCTCCCAACCCATAATTTTGAGAGGAGAAGCTCTGCAAGATACTCATCCTCCATAGCCAATTCGAACTCAAGCAGTAGGAGTCCAAGGAGAAAGGTTAAAGAAGAGAAAAGTTAGGAAAAGTGTGAAGGATTAAGGTAATGACCTTATAATAACTTTTCATCTGTTTCTTATCTATAATATGACTAATATATCATATGGAGGACCCCTATAATTATTCTACACATTTAGAAGTGTAGAATGATGGGTTGAAAGGTAGTTCTAAGTCCAAGAATGGACTTAGAAGCTAAAATGACTGGTTCGCCGGAAAATAACCTTTTAGAGGTTATTTCTGTTGATATGGGTTTTGTGATGATAAAATCATGTTAGGAGCTTGACTAAAGTGTTTCTAGAGTTCTCCGGAGTTTCGCCGGAGTTCGCTGGAGTTCAACTAAGAATGGTAGACTTTCTTAAAGCTCATTTGAGGTGAGTGATCCGGCTTAATGTCTTGTAACTTTTGGGTTAAACATGAGATTACCTACATAAATGTTATATGTGTTCATAATAATGTTTAAATGAGATTAAACATGTGATTAGTCAAAGTGATTAGGCTTGTATGAAATGAACCATTGAAATATTCATGATTTGGGATATGAAAACGTTTATAAAAACATATGTGATATGTTTAGAGATAAATAGTGCATAATATGGTTGATTATAACTTGATACATGTTGTGATTAAGTTTGACACATATTGGATTTGAAATAGCGGGTCAACTGAGAGTTGACTGGTTGTCCAGGGGCAACCGGCGCCGGTCATGCATAGAACCAGCGCCGGTTTGGCCTTATATTGCCTATATGTGATTTTGCATGCATGAATTGCATGGATGATTTTGCTTAGGCCTTAAGACTTGGTTTAGTCTTGTGTATTGATTATGATATAGGCCCTATCTAGTATGATTTGTGGTAGTCTGGTAGATCATAGGTCGAGTGGAGTACCCAAGGATCGAGAGGTATCCTCAAAACTCGGTTATGTCGGGTGGAGTACCCAAGGATCGGGAGGTATCCTCAAAACTCGTTTATGTCGGGTGGAGTACCCGAGGATCGGGAGTTATCCTCAAAACTCGGTTATATAGGGTGGAGTACCCAGGGATCGGGCGGGTATCCTCAAAACTCGGTTATATAGGGTGGAGTACCCAAGGATCGGGTGTGTACCCTCAAAACTCATTGATTACTTTTTAGTAATTCAGGACCGGGTGGTGTCCTTATGATTATTTGATTTGGACAGGAGGAGTCCTACATACTCATAGGTCTATGGGTGGGTTGTGGTTTTAAGTCAAGGACATTGACAACTGTTATTTTTCCCAAATAAACAATGACCTATGGGTCGGGTATTTCCTAGTGTATATAAAGTACCGATACGTATTTTGTAACTTGGGGTAAAGATGTATAAGTATATGTATCACCCTACGTTTGTGTCTTATACTTGAAACGTTAGTTACTCTACATTTAGCTTGCTACTCGCTCGGTACTTGTACTGACCCCTTCGGGGGGGCCACCATTTCAGTTTGAAGCTAGAGCCTGTTGTCTACACCTTTGCACGGGTGAAAAGAATCTAGAAGAAGACGTGGTTCGTGCTTCCTTTACTGTTTTAAATCATAAACTGTGCCCATGGATACTTTTTGTAATATTACTTTGTTTTAGGCCTGCGAGCCTACGTTTTGCCATATGTGGCTTATGATAACCGTTGAATATTTTCCGCTATTCATTCAATATATGATGTGATGTTGTTATGTATGTTTACTTACTGAGTATGGTGTGAACGATGTTCATGAACGCCTTGTGTGATTAAGAGAGGTTGATTTGCGAGTGACATCACTTAATCACACGGCAGTTGTACACGCACTTAGATGTGGTCTGGGATGTGACAACTCTAGCTTGCCTCCCCCGGTCGGGAAGGGGAAAAGCAAGCTTACCATAGACATCGGTAAGCCTGCTCAACAGGCTCAGCCTCGGGGTATTGTAGAGTCAACTCGGTAGAGACCCCGTCCGGATGAAGTAGTGGACTTGACCGACCCTGCACCGGTTAAACTGAAGATGGTTCTGCCTCCACCTTTTTCCAGCACAATCGTGCCTTCTGCCGTTCGGACCCGTTGATTTCCTCTGGACTTTCCCTTGTGTCTGGGCCCTAGGGATATTTTGGGCCGGTATATTGGGCCGGACCTTAATATCCCATCAATTATATCCTACGATTTCAGTTTGTGTTCAATATTATGAGCACGATCGCAGTCGTGTGCACACGTTAAACAAACGTATTCCGATTGTACACCTCTCTAAAGGAGTGAATATTATCCTCTCCCTTCAATGCATGTCATTTGGCATTACACTTCCTTGTTTCTTAATTTTATGATAACTTTTTTGTTTGTAATTTAATTTTCACATAAAATGTATCACATTTAATAACTTTTTATGATCTTTCCAATGATATCCATATTGCATACAAAAAATTGAAAAAATGTCTTTTTTTCCTTAAGCCTATTTTTTGCCGGATTTTTTTTTTAAATTGTACATATACAATATTGATATCATATGAAAGATCATAAAAAATTAATAATATTGATATATTTTCTGGAAAAAAAAATGAACCAAAAATGAAAAAGTTATAACAATTGTTAAATTAAAATGAATTGTTCACCTCGTTAGGGGTGAACAAAATTATTCTCAAACACACCCCTGACGCGGTTGACCGACTAATTAGACTCATTAATGTAGTTATTGCATCAATCGACTGTGGCTGTTCAACAAAGTTTTTTTTTTATTGTGACTGCAAGCGTGAACAAAGTTTTTCTTTTATATTGGCTATGGACTGTTTTGGATATGGACGAAGCACTCAAGCACCAAGTGGTGTGTGTTTATTGTGAAGGAATTTTCTTGTAGTTTTATTTGAGGCGATCAAACTATACATGTAAAACAATTTAGGCCCAACTTTTGTTCTTTATACTAGATGTGAGTAGGCATGGATTGGGCCTGGGCCAGGCCGGGCTCCGGGCTTGGGCCGGGCCGGGCTCCGGGCTTGGGCCGGGCTGGGCTCCGGGCCGGTTCAAGCCGGGCTTTTTTCCCAGGATGTTGGGCCCGGAACCGGCCCGGGTTGATACCGGGTCCGGGCCAAACCCGGTCGGGTCGGGCCCGGTTCAATGTAATTTTTTTTTGTTTGTAATTAACCCCCGACCCCCTTCCCTCACCCCACCCCCCAAAACACCCAACCCTACCCAAGGAAAAGAAAACAAAATTGAAAAAACAAAAAAAATGTACCGCGCCCGGCCTGGACCGCCTGGGCCGGTTCATGAAAAATAGGGCCCGAGCCCGACCCGCCCAAACCGTTCAAACCGGGCTAAAGCCTGGAACCGTCCATCCCCAACCGGTCCGGTCCGGGCCCGCACAGTAGCGAGCAGGGCCGGTTTACGGGCCAGGCCGAACCGGTTTGGGCCACCCCTAGATGTGAGTAGGATGAGTTTCCAACACTTTCGAATAGGTGTTTTCAAGTGGATTTTTTTGATGAAAATTTATGAATATGTTCTTTATGAAGTGTTTAAGTCCAAAAAATTTCAGTTTAACATTCAATTTATAAGTGAGTTAACTAAATTATTGAAAAACACCTCATTTTTATGCATATTTTTGCTGTCTTGGTTGGTTGAGCATCTTGCATATCATTATCAAGAGCATTCGATGATGGTTCTTTGTTTCAAGCATCAAGGATTACTGATCCTTGTGAGAATTTGAGTTCGATCTTTTCCATTGACGAAGATGCTAAATCCTCGGTTCCTCTTGTCCTCAGATCAAGAGAGAATTTGAACACACGACCTTTGAATTCAAACCTTTCTTTCAATTTCTTTACTTAATCATTAAGCTAATAGTATTTCTTGTTCATTAATGGTTATATAAATATAACCAAATAATAAAGATTAAAATGAATTAATTAATATTCCATATTGTTCTCAAATCAAACCCAATTTGATCTAGCCGAATTTTAAGGTATTACAGTGATATTTCAAGGTTCTTGGATGATGAGCTCTCTTAAATGGAGATGCACATTTGTGGATATGAGTAGTACTATTAATTTTTTTCAATTAAATTTCAAGCATTACAATCACCCCCCGCTAAGTGCCTGCCGAATATCCAACAGATCAATACACTGTGACAGGGTTGCTCTGATACCACCTGTGATACCCCGACCCCACAGGACCCAGGGTAATTACTCCTAACCTCTACCATCCAGACCTCTATACTATGCTCACAAACCACCACAAGCCTTTACCCATCCCAATACTACTCCTGTGCACGCTTAACTTTGGAGTTCTTGGATGATCAGCTCCCTTAAAAGAAGATGCATCTCTGTTGGTATGAGTAGTACTATTAAACCTTTTCAATTAAATTTCAAGTATTACAGTGTTACATTTACATTTCAAGGTGTTACAAGGAAAATGACTAGTGGGGGAGTGGTGCAAGGTTAACTAGCCGTAGCCCGTAGGCGGCAGTGATATTTCAAGGTGTTACAGTTACATTTCAAGATGTTATAGGGAAAATGACTATGGAAATTAAAAAAAGCCTCTTTTTTACACTTTCTTAGCAATATTTATGTCAAAACCCTTATTTATGGCAACTGCGATGAAGGGTTACTATGCTAAAAATGCATAGGGCCTCTGCAAGTACCAAGGACAGAGCCCCACTCTTTATCTATCAGATTGGGATTATAGTCCAATTTACATCCTCCCAACGTACCGTCCGGTCGGGGTTGGGGGCCCCTCAGGGATGAAGTGTCATCCTTTTTTTTAGCTTTAAAATGTTTTTACTTGAAGTGATCTATTGATGTCTAATGTATAAGTGTTTTAAAACTATCAAAGTCTAGTCTGGTCTATTTTCAAAAAAATCTAACCTAATCTAAATTGGAACAAAAATCTTTTAGCATCATCAATTTTATAACAAAATATAACTCGAATTAGAAAACATTAATAGATATTAGATATTGAACCCACTAAAGTGTTTTAGACATTTCAATAAACTTTACGTGCCAAAATTTTCCTTCTCTAGTTGACTCAAAAGTTCTAAAAGTACTATATTGATCACACTAACACTGGGGCATACAAAGGTGATATTGAATTGATAAAATAAGAATAAAGCAAAAATAATTTAGAATTACACAAACTTTATCAAATTTTACATAAAACAATCTTAGTAGAACAAATCCAAAAGGAAAGAGGAGACGATGAATAAAATTTAGTTGCACGGAATAACTTATACAACAATTAGTTTTCCAACTCAATTCCAACTCCTGGGAATTCTAACTCTATAATTCCAAATTCCAGCATCCTAACGGCTACGAACAATATAGTTGAAATGAGCTTTTAGTTGATATCTTGTAACCGATTGAAAACTAATACCAAGTACAAGGTTTCACTGGTAATCAAAATTACTATAGTTTGATATCATATATGTGCAAGGTGTGACGTCATAGGTTTGGCAAATATTTCTCCTTCATGCGGGAGATAAGCTTAAATTTCTCTTCAGCTTCAACCTGCTGACGAATATCCCCTCTTGAAGCCCGATCGGGGTGGAAGGTCAATAAGGCTTTCTTGTAGGCTGTACGTACCTGAAAAAACCATTGGTTTCTTGCACATTATCTTCCATGTTCGTATATGTACATCAACACACACATACATGATTAGAAATAAGGAGAAAGAGCAAGTTTGCACACAAAGAAAACTTTTCATAGGCAATTAAGCATTGCTAAGATTTTCACAAGTCACCATTCTACCTCCATCATATGTTTCTCTAGCTCACTGGAAACGAACCATCTCAAGCCATTATATTTGAAAGAAGAGATGAAATGGAAAGTTTGGAGTCCTATGAGCTCAGTAACTTTTTGTAGCATAATTGACACTTGCCAGGGTCACGAAAAAGATAATAGCAACATGTTTGAATGAGACACCACCTTCATTTCCAACTCCCACGCAGAAGAGGATAATAATTTCTATCAGAGCAGAAACGATGTTGGTGCCAAAGGTGGTGTTTGTTTGGCAATTTCTTAAAATAAAACGCTACATCTGCCGGGTTGGAAACCCATTTAAGACTTCACAAGTAAACTTCCGACTAGTTGATTTCAGCAAATATGACATAGGATCATAAGACAGTAAAATATGACTAGTTGGTTTCTTTATGACTGCCTATATGGCGGGCAGGTAAAATAAAAATTGAAGAAGTGATAAAATGGAACAATCTTTAAGAATAAAAAATGTAGAGGCAGTTCAAAAACAGAGAAGGAAATTTAGAGAAGGAAGGTACTCCCTACCTCATTTAAATGTGGAGAAGGGCTGCTACCAACTACAATGCCCAAGCCCTGCAACACAGATGCCATGTCATGGCATGTAGCTTCAATTTTCCTAAGTTCTCTTCTAACTTGATTGCGAATCACGTCCTTTGTGTTCATATTCTCTTCATCCTGAGATGTACCAAGCAGAAACAAAGTTGTGTTCAGTAAAATATAAAGGATATTACCCCCTCCCTTGAATGCCATCACCTAAAAAATGCCCACTGGATCTTACTGCTAGGATGGATGGGGACATAAGGAACACAAAAATGGAAGAATGCAGTATAATTTGTTAGATAACACATTCACGGATTGCTGACCTTCTTCTGTGTCTCTCTCATTTCATCCAAACGCTCTTTTTGCCTTCTCTCCATGTCTAATAAACGCATTCTTTCTGCTTTCTTTCTCTTCACCAACCGTCGCAGTTGTTGCGCTTCTTCAGCCTGAGTTTACAAAAATATTAACAACTAAAAGCTATAAAGATGAAGATTGAATGTCATGAGAATAGCATAAATGTATACCAATGAAGCAACCAAGTAGGATAATTCATTGGGGCAATTCATGTAACATAATTCATTCTCACAACAACAACATCCAAGCCTTTGCCCCAAAAGAGTTTGGGGTTCAGCTGACCTGAATCGACATATGAAATCGGAGCTAAAAAGATATAAAAAAGAAAATAAAAAGATAAGATTAGATAAAAAGAAAGATACAAAAATAAAAGGAGAAATGGAAAAAATATTACCTATACACAAAAATATGACTAGTTTTCATTTTTCAAAAAATGTGACTAATCTTTAATTAATTAATACACTTTTCTTTTCTTTTAATTTTTTTCCAGTTTTTTTAAAAGCCGCCAGACAAAGCCGTCGGAATTTTCCAGCTTTTTAGTTTTCACCGGAAAAAGTTCCCAAGAAAATTTTCCAACGATCACAGTGAGATTTTCACGGCGACACTGACACTGACGGCGGCAATAGTGACCGGTAACAGTTAACTCATCAACACCGATGGCGGAAATAGAAAAGATGAAATGCACTCAATCCTCCACCCCGATTAATCTGCCTCCACTTCACTCCTTCCAAAGTCATACTCTCATCCAACCCAAGAAGTAACATACTTCATTCTCAATTTAATAGAATATAATGGCATTGTTAAATGGAAAATAATGCCACAGTTAGTTATAATTAGTTGTAGGGTAGCTGAAGTCAGGCTTGGTTGAAGCTGAGCTGATGTTATGATACTCCAATATTCTTGTGTATAAACCCATGCATGCATGCATTTTGAAAAGAATATATATAGATACTTTTCCGTCCTCCCATCATACACAAAAAGAACTCGACTATAAAATAGCCTCTAAATAAATCAAGTTAAGATATACTTCATAAATATTAGTCACCAAGTCTTCCATGCTACAATAAAAAAAACCGAAAAAAACATGGAGGTTGGGTTCACATTACAGTTGAAGAGAAAAGCTAAATGTTTCTCTCTCACATAAACTGACATTTACTAAAAAAACCATGCAAATGAAAGATACTGAAATAGTTATAACTGTCAGGACATCCCCTGAACTAAAGGAAATTAAATCATGAACCCGGAAACTTCAGATATTATCTGGGTCCTGAAGGATCTAAAGTCTAAACGAATCATATATGCAGGAGCATGTGAGATAATGGCATCTGAATGACATTATCAATGTAAAAGAATTTATATATAAAGGTTATCAAGTTCCATGACTAGTGTCCCAACTTCTAACCAAGAATTAGAAAGAAGTACAATAACACACCTGAATCTGTATTGCCCGCTGCCTTGAAGCCAGTTCTTCCTCGAGCGCCTTTTTGTATTCATCCGTTTCTTTAAGCCTTTCCTTTTCAGTAATCAACGAACAACCATTACCCTCAAGTACGGTTTCATCAATTCCTTTGATATGCTCTTTTCCCGTGCTGATTCCTTCACAGCATGATATATTCCTACTACAGGTTTCACCTGGACTAGGGCTTAATTTGTTGACCAAAAGAATGTGACCATTATTATTATGTTCATAGCACGACTCATGATTTTCAAATGCAAAGCCTCCAGAAAATGAAATCTTCTCCTCAGAGCTACTGCATTCATGGGTTGACTCTTTGGTAAACTGAGAGTTGTAATTGGTGGTATAATAGCTGCCACGGTAGGCATCATTACCATCTAAGCCACTAGAGGAACATCTATCTTCATCTAAGCAATCTCCTTTACCAAGTGAACTGCAATTTATGTGACTGGAGCTTTTGACACCATAAGACAAAGATTTTGATGCACAGGGTTCAGATGATAGGTTATTAACTTTATCTTGAAAATCAATATCCAAATCATCGGCACAATTCTTATAAAATGAGGAAACCCCATAAGGGTTTTGCCTACCTTCATTTCTCAAACTGGAAGAGCTGGAACTGTCATTACAAGCATGCCCTCTCTCATGTTGTAATTCAGCTCTTGATGTACTTTCAATCCCGTTAACACCAGACTGAGCATTCTGGTTACGATATTTCCTCCTACAGGAAGCTTTCTCCCAGTCTTCCTGAAGCTTTCCAAAAGAATCCACGATCAACTCACTATCAGAATCAGATAAGCTGGTCTCTGAATCAGAGCTCAAGCCATACCTATTGTGACGGGAAGCACTTCTCCCAGAGCAAGTTCTTCGGCATTTTGATAGCTTCAATGGAGCTTTGCTTTCTCGAACAAATTCACAATCATCTCTATTTTCATCTCGCATCATCCTCCTGTTAGAGGTTTGAGAGGACCTTTCTTTACTCCAGTTGAAATCGCTGTCTGCATCACTATCATCATCAGTTAAACAAATTATGTTTTTATGCAGGTGCCCTTTGGATTCACTCGAAATGATCGTCTGTTGAATATCTCCTTCAGAGTCCTCAGGGTCTTCGATAACAATGACATTGTCAACGTCATTACTTTCAATGTCAATCAGGACAACATCATCAGGATCAGCTCTGGGGTGATTGGTACACCTCCTCAGCATACTACTCTGGTTAATTTGGTCCTGGAAACATTTTACTGGTTTACTTTATATGTAGAAAATCTCAATTTGAAATGCCAAATGATCACAGGTAAAATCATGGACACGAATACAAAGGAAACAACATAGCGCAATCAGACCCACTTCTTTACACTAACAACAATTGCATATGTTTACATGCATCTACTTATACTTGCCGTCCGGCACATAATAATCAAAACTATCAGAGCAGAATCAAGAAATTGACACGCAAAATCAAACGCTGGAGGGTGGTACTTGCAAACCTGTGGAGAAATTGGCGGAGGATAATCCAACGATACCGATGATTGGGCGGCACTTTCTGCAAAAGGAGGGTGAAGAGTAAGCAGGGTGAGACGAGAGGGAAGCTCCACGATGAGGCAGACACTAGACTCGTGCTCGGATTTGTTTGGAAATTCGGTAGAGCAGCGGTTTTCAAATCTTCGACCGTCGGGTTCCTTTGGTTGCTGAACTTTTATTTGCCACTATCCCAAACAGACCTTAATAGCTTAAACTATGAGCGTTTTTGAATTTTCAAACATTTTTTGCCACTTTTGGTCATCATTATCTATCCTTATATATTAATGTTTATAATCTAATTAAATATAAAAATGTTTTTTTAGAATTCTATAGGGGTGTTTGGAACTGATTTTGTTTTTTCTTCATTTTTAAATCAGAAACAGAAGCAGAATCAGGATCAGTTTTCAGAAGCCGGTCACCTTCAGCTTCTAAAAAAACTGATTACAACAACAACATCCAAGCCTTAATCCCAAAAGAATTTGGGGTCGCCTAACATGAATCGATCTATGATATCGATGCCAAAAAGAGAAGACGGATAAAGAAAGGAATAAAAAAGTAAGATAAAATGAATAAAATAAAGATACATAAATATAAGATAACAATAACACAAGAATATAACCAAGATAAAAGAAAAATAAATAAAAGAACATAAAAAAACTAAAAGATAAAAATAACATAAGAATATAAAAAGATAAGGAAGATAAACGATAAAAGAAACAAGAGGGTTTTGAGACAGAAAATATCCAGGTCCATCATTAGTCTGCCTATATTATCTTATACGGAGTATAAATCCATACCACAAATAATCAAAGTAAAAGAAAATTAATGTAAAAAAATCAACACTATCCATTAGAATTTGATACGTAATAATTAACATTGTTGGCAACAAATAATAAAATATTGAACTTAATTAATAGGGTTTTGAAACAGAAAATATCCAGATCCATCATTAGTCTGCCTATATTATCTTACACGGAGTACTAAAAAGCACTACAGATGAGAGAGAAAATTTTTCCGCTCAATTATTAGTTCGCTTATCTTAAAAATATTAAATATGAGAGAAAATTCTCTCGCTCAATTATTAGTCCGCTTACCTTATACTTAAGAGTAATACATATGAGAGAGAAAATTTTCACATTCAATTATTAATCCGCTTATATTATACGTACGTAAAAGCACTTCATATGAGAGAGAGAAAAATTTTTCGTTCAATTATTAGCCCGCTTGTCTTCTTATACCAAAAAACATTAGATACACGTAAGAGAGAATATTCTTCCGCTCAATTATTTGTTCGCTTATCTTATCTTATACTCCCTCCGTCCCGTTGGAATGTTCCCGTTCGGTTTACGATGCTTGACTGACGATAAAGCAACTCGATCCTTGTTCACACTCCGCTTATTTTTAGTAAATAAAATTTACGTATTCAGAAACTACATTAAAACCGCACTACACGTGAGAGAGAAAATTCTCCCGCTCAGTTATTTGTCCGCTTATCTTATACGAAGTGTTTGAGAGTACTGCGTATGAGAGAGTGAATTCTCCCGCTCAATTATTAGTCCGCTTACTTTATACATAAGAATACTACGTATCTTATACCAAAAGGCACTACAGACGAGAGAAAAAATTTTCACGCTCAATTATTAGTTCGCTTATCTTATATATAAAAATACTAAATATGAGAGAGAGAGAGAGAGAGAGAGAGAGAGAGAGAATTATCCCGCTCAATTATAAGTCCGCTTACGGCTTACCTTATACTTAAAAGTAATACATATGAGAGAGAAAATTTTCCCGTTCAATTATTAATCCGCATATATTATACGTAAAAGCACTTCATATGAGAGAGAATTTTTTTTCGTTCAATTATTAGCTCGCTTATCTTCTTATTCCAAAAAGCACTACATACACGTAAGAGAGAAAATTTTTCCGCTGAATTATTTGTCCACTTATCTTATCTTATACCAAAAAGCATTGCACATGAGTGAGAAAATTCTCCCACTCAGTTATTTGTCCGCTTATTTTATACGGAGTATCTAAGAGTACTGTGTATGAGAGAGAGAATTCTCCCGCTCAATTATTAGTCCGCTTACTTTATACATAAAAATACTACGTTTAAGAGAAAAAATTCTCATGTTCAATTATTAATACGCCAATGCTATACTTAAAAGCATTACATATGAGAGATGAAATTCGCTTGTACAATTATTAGTCTGTTTATCTTTTCTTATACCTAAAAGCACTACATATATGAGAGGAAATGTCCCCACTCAATTATTATTCTGCTCATCTAGTATACCTAAAAGCGTTATATATTAGAGAGGAAATTATTCTGCTCAAGTATTTACCAATAATAACTTTTTTAATTGTACTTCGATTATTACAAAAAAATCAAAATTATACCTTTTTATTATCTTTCATATGACACTAATATTTCATATATAAATAAAAAATAAATTAACACTTTAAAAAGCATATGATTTTAAAGTGATATAACTTTTTTATTTGTACTCCAATTGTTACAAAAATTATATCACAAATCACAAATTTTCATTATCATTCATACGGCACTAATATTGCATATACTTTCTCCGTCCCTTAAAACTTTCCCATCTTTTCTTTTTTATTGTCTCAAAAACTTTTCCATTTTCTCTTTTAATCATTTAACTTGTAGTTCCTTTTATTTCATCTCTCTCCTCCGCACAACTTTAAATTACACAGTTTTTTACTTTATTATTCTCTATGCCGATCAAACTTGACAATGTTTTAAGAGACAGAAGGAGTATATAAATAAAAAAATATAAATTCTATTAATGTATGTCGTTTATGATCTTTTTTTACCGTGAGCACTATTAATCTGAAGCGAGAACTTATAATAAAACTGCACAAATTCTATTACTTTTATTTATTATTTTATTATTTGCACTGGAAATTTTGCAATTTTACTTCTAAGGTATCACTCTAGATTAATAGTGTGCACGAAAAAAATGATCGTAAACTGGACAAATGAAAAAGTTATAACACTATAAAACATGAGTTTTATTAAAGAGTTAAAGTATTCATTATATATTTATATATACAATAGGGAAAAGTACGGACAACCTACCTGTGGTTGAGGCCATTTGCGGAGAGGGTCATGAGTTTCACTTTTTACCAAACTAATATTCGTGGTTCACTTCCGTTAGCGCCACAGGGGCCTCAGTCCATTTCCGTTACGAAATAATGACGTGGCCCATTAAATATCCAAAAATGGCTGCCGCGTGGGGGAATTTTATCCACGTCAGAATCAAATTTGAATTAGCTGATTATATCAGTTAAGTGCGGTTTATAGAACACCACACGACAAATTAGGGCGCGGTTTGTGTGCGGAAGGAAGAAGAAGCTCACTCAAAAATTCTTGCAGCTACTCTTCAGGTAAGTTGAATACTCACGAAACTTACTTCACCGTTGTCGTTATACATAGGTTAAAGGGAGTAGTATTTGGGTTTCTTTATTGCGTGTGGCGTGGTTAAAGCTAGGGATGAAGTTAGTTTGGTGAAGTTTTAGTTGTGGTTGTTTTTGTGATTTTTTGTAGAGGCTGGGAATGGACGATGAGCACGTCAACTTGTGGATTCACCATGGTGGGAAATGGGATTGTCCGAAGAAGAAGAAACAATATTTGGGAGGTGAGGTCAAGAAAATGGAAAATGTGGACACAGACTACCTTAGTAAGTTTGAGTTAGATGGGTATGCTCATGACATGAGTTACACTAATGGGGTACATATGTGGTTGTTGAGGTTTATTTCCCTCAACCTGCAGGCCCAACACGTAACCTGAGGTTTCGAATGGGTGGAAAGCAAATGAACTCACTAAATCAACGGGGATGAATTAAATGACTGTTTCCTTCAATATTGTGATTACAAGCCACAAGGCCGAACGTACCGAAAATAAGCTACGTACTGCTGACGCTATTACAACTCTAGAGTAACGATGTGCGAACCCTTTACAATGAAATAAATGCGGCTATTTATAGTACACCCTAGTGGTTGGGGGGCTGATGTGGCCGGCTGTGGGCGACATGATTCCAACCACCAAATCTTCAGCATTAAATGCGCTTCCCGCCAAGATCTTGGTTTCCCGCCATAATGCGGGGGACATCCGAATCTCTTTTAACGGTCGCTCTACTTACCTGATGAAACTGAGGTGCAACAACACTCATGAAATTCTTAAAACCAGGTGCTTCAACAAGTGTAAATGGTAATGCACATGACACAAAAAGAACAGAAATAGCTTCACGAATGGCAGAGGGGCTAGGAAAAGGCCTACTTAAAGACATGGTATTCGCAATTTTTGTGTCACATTCTATAGTAGAATCACCAACAATACAAAAGTTTCTGATGTTATTATGCTTACGTGCAGCACAATGAGACACATGTCTTTTCAAATGAGAAGTTCCACTCTTAGAATTGGCAGTAAAGATTTTCTTACAGTGCTTACATGTAGCTCGAATCACCCCATTATCCAAAACATCTCTCTCCATATCATCCCACACATCGGATTTCAGTTTTTCCCCTTTTAATGTGCACTGGTTTGTCCTACTTTGATCTCCCCCTTCACTGTCTATTGCCTCGTTTTCAATGTGATGGTCTTCCACTGATCTAGGTTAAATAAAAATCAAAATAAATAAAAAAGTACGAAGAATGAAATCTATAATAATTTTTCCTAAATAAAATGTAAATATTCAGTGAAGTAAAATAGTAAAGTAACTCTTAAAGTTTAATTAACGGTAGGCTTGATAAATACATTAATAAAGTTGAATGACAAACTAACAAAGATCAGAAAGTGCAGTATAGGAGTAGTAATTAATAACTTGAAATAGTTTTACAAAAAAAAAACTTGAAATAGTTCAAAACAAATTGAGGTTTGATGCAAGTTTGATTGATGCTTAGCTGAAATCCTATTATGTCTAATTACAGAACTATTCTACTTTTTGTCCTCCTATATCTTTAGACTACTAACCCACCCACTCAAAGTAGTCTCAAAGCAATCGTACTCCTTCTGTAGCACAACTATGGTTCTCTTTTGCTTGCATAAAACTATGTCGGCTGTACATTTCTTGTTCCATCTTTTTTAGAGTTCACCAATGCTTTTTTTTTCTTCACAATTTTTAATTTTTCACTTTGCATTTAATTTCTTGTGCCTTATAGAATGACCTTTTTGTCATAAAACCAGGTTTTCTTATTAGTCAGAGATTTCTAGTATCAGTAGTATGCAACAGATTTAAGAACGAGAAAAGAAAAAAAAAAGGATACCGGAATACCTCATTTGAGAAGGAGACGAATCCATGGATGTAGGTGAACTCACACCTTGATCTGGAGACATGGAAGCAATTGAATAATTGATCTGCTCTCCTGCTTGGCTGCTAGTCTGCTACTCTGCCTGAGTCGGCTGAGTGCCAAATGCCGATCTAATGGAGTTCTCTTTGCCTATTTTGTTTATGCCAAATAGGGTTTAGGGAATTGGGTTCTGCGGTTTGGAATTGGGCCGATGTCTGATGGGTATTACCGTAAGATATACGAAGTATATCTTAATATATATTATATATTATTATATATATATTATAAATTTTCGGGTCGGGCTTTTTGGCCCGAACGGGCCAGCAATTGAACCCAAACCCGCCCACATTTTTACCGGGCCCGGCCCGGCCCGGCCCGGTGGGCAAATATACATGTCCAGACCCGCCCATTTATATGGGCGGGCTGGACGGTCCGGGCGGGCTGGACGGTCCGGGCGGGCCGGCCCGTGTTTGTACAGGTCTAGCCGTCACCACCGATCAGCAGCACCAGCCACCATCCTCACGCCTAGCCGCCACCGCCAAACAGAAACACTAGTCACCATCCCCGCACCCAGTTTAATTTCTGGTCCGCAACCTTAGCTCGAACCTTCGGCCTCGGTCAGTCATCGTCGTACCACCGTACATGACCGTTGAACGGCAATCTCAACACCTTGAACTTCGACGACAACCACAACAATGTCAGAATTGACTATGGCCCACAACAACGCCAATCGGCCACATCCCCAATGCCCCAGCCCTAGCACCAGTCGCACACAGCCACCGCATCACTGCCGCAGCAATCAAGTCTCACATATCCAACCATAGACAAACCCTAGCTGTTACAGATTGGGTATCTCGATCCATAAGAGCCGCCAACTAAAGAATCGGAAAGCCGCGCCTCCACCGCCGAATCTGAAGATGTAGATGAGGAAGATGGATTGTCGAGTAGAAGAGGGAGAAGAAGAGAACGAGGAGGGGAGAATCACCTAGAAGCATCAAAAGAGGAGGCTCTTGCGAATGCGGTTGCACAGTCAAAGGATGGTCAACAAACGATGGAGGCGCAGGGGAGGGCGGTCCACACATGACGGAGGCACATGGGACAACGACCGACAGACTATGGGGAAGACATGGAGGAACGGTGGAGAAGGGGAGGTAGATCTGCGATGAAGTAATGATGCAGGAGAGAAGCAAGAGAGTTTCAATGGTTGGGTTTTGTCTTTTTTTCGTCAATTTCTAAAATGATCGTATTTTTGTCCATTCAAACTTTATAGGTAATATTTTTGCAATTGTTTCAAGATATAATGGCCATGGGAACATATATAGCGATTTGGGGGATTATTTAGGACATCCTCATGGTTGGCTTCTGATTTATTTGGTTCTTTCGAAATTCCAACAAAATGACAAGGCAATAACTTTCCATGAATAACATAATTTTGCATGTTGAGGGGGTTGTGTTTCCAGAATCTTGTGTGACGCACTAAAGAATCTATCTCATACAGAACCATTTTTCTAAAATTCTTGAATATTTTTATTACTTTATATCTTTTATAGATACGTCAGAACATAAACATGTCAATTAACCCAAAATGTTGTATTCTTCTATAGGTATCATTAGATGGAGGGATAGCAGTCGCAGTGCCACTATTGTTCCAAAATGTTTAGATGAGCACTCAAAAATTTGATGAAAATGAGTTATTGTACTTTATTGTACTACCTCCATCTTAAATTAATATTGAAACTTTGTTTGGGTACATAAAATAAGAAAATGAGATAAGCTACCAATACTATCATTTACATTTAGTGTAGTGGTGAAAAAGTAAGTAGTACATTTAGGTGAAATAAAAGGTAAAGTATGAAAAGTATGTAGTATCATTTATGAAAAAAACTTTACCTCTTTTATGCGGCAAACCAAAAAAACACATATATACTTCGTATAATTTTGCGACGAAGCGATGGAAGCATTATATATCCTACTATCAAATCTATTATAGCACTATAAGAATTTTGGAATTTAGTGCCAAAATTAGCAGCGGAATTTGTATCCACCATTAATTAGTGCTAGATATAGTGAGTGGATCGTATCTGTCACACATTAATGACGGATTACTTAACGAATCTATTTGCACCCGTATTGAAAATTTAGTGAAAGAAATTAGTGACTGAAATTAGTTTATCACTATGAAGTGACATATATTAGTGTCCGATAACTGTGAGACACAAATTATTGACGGATATTTGTCGTGAATTTGTCATCACCAATCCCTCGCAGATGTTTTTTGAAACAATTATTTGTCACTAAATTAAATATTACTTATGTAACATATTATTTCAATAAATTGATTTATAAAGGTAATTAAGTTTATATTTTAATTTGTTCATATATGTGTGTGTTATAAATGGATAGTATAATTATCATAATTTCTTTAATAATAGATATACTATGATAATTAATCTAGCAATATGTTAAATTGGTCAAAATTTAAATACTTATATTCCTTATTTCTACTTGTTAATAATTTAGGAAGATTTATGAAATAATGAAACATAAATTCATTGGTATGTTTTGCCAAAAAAATCATTGGTATATGTAGTAACCATAATAGTAAATGTAACTTTTAATATGTATTAGCCAAAATAGTAAATGTAATAAATATAAATATGTACAGTTTGACATTACTGTAATGACCATGAAGAACAAAATTCGTGGTAATTGTAATCTTGTTTTTGTCAATGAAATTTATTTTAACAACAATATGAGAAAAACTTCATGTTTTATTTTGTCTTACGAGAGCCGCTCATATCGTCGTAACTGATTCAATCACGGGCCTCGAGGAACACATACGACCTTACAAGTCTCTCAATGGATCTCATGAATAGTTACTCAAAAAGATTCGCTACCTCTCTCAATATATACATCATTATTATGTCAAATTCTCTACTTCCTTTTCACTTGCTTTTGTGATCCTCAAAAGGACGTACTTTGTGAAAATCTCATTGTAACTTAATCGTGATATTTAATTTACATAATTCTTCACCCGATAGGCCTCAATAATAGACTTAGGGGTCGTTCGGTAAGATGTGAAATAATTACTTTTCATGTGAAGTGTAAGGACGTAAAATGTTTACACTGTTTGGCTTGATTATTTAATGTAAACTGTAGGGCACTTTTTAAAAACATTTCGCACTGTACCATGTAAAGTATTTTACGTGGGGAGGGGGGTAAAATACTTTGCATGCTTTTATAAAGCACTGCATCACCTTTGCGTGCAAATTAAAAAAATCTAACCAAACAATGTAATCTATTTTACATGCAAACTGATTGTTTCCCAAAACTTTGCATGCAATCATTTCACGTGTAAAGATTTTAACGTGTAAACTAACAAACGAGCCCTTAGAGACTTCATCTAAAACACACTTGTCACTTCATCTAACGCACTTGTCATTCCAACAGTGTCATGTATGCATACATTTTTTTCTTTCATAGAATCTTTTACGAGATTGAAAAAATGATCCGCTATTTTAGAATTTTGTAGCTTGATCTCTACCTTTTGTCTACTGATCATGATAATTACTATATGATAAAAAAGTTTCCGGTAATAATGTATCATCGTTTCCTGATTCGAAATTTGTCAATACAAGTACAAGCTGGTCTCATTTTATCTTGGAACATAAAATTTAACTATAGAGTAAAAACTTGCACCTTTGATGCTCTTATGAAGAAAATCAAAATTGATTCGGAGTCACGTACTATTTAACTCATCTTCCTGACCTCTCCCGTGACACTTACTAGTGAGCCCAAGTCGTATAGGACCCAAGTGTTGGGTATATAGACCCGTCAGGTATCAATATGAGGAAGCAAAGAGAGTAACAAACAAGGGAGATGAGGTGAATCATATGCCAACTAAGACAATGTATGCAACATATATAAAAAATAAGATACAGTTCTAATGAGAACGATGCTTAACGTGAGAACACTCACATCAAAGCCAATGTGATGCACAATCGAGGCTCTATGGTGCACATTTTAACTTTATCCAAACTAAGCCAATGTTAAAAAGTTGTGGTTGCATTTTGGTAAATAAAATGCGTAACTCGCAAAAGTGCAACGAACGAGTCTTATTGTGCATCACATTGCGGTAAATGTGGATGTTCTCACGTTCTCACGTTAAGCATTGTTCTCATTTGATCCTAAATCTATATATAGACATGCACACAAAGTGTTCGTTTAATAGTTCAGTTTGTGTTTAAATAAATAACAAATCTCACATTCCTCATAGCTCCTAAAATTGAGTCTTTTAATAATTGTACAAGTTTCATGTTTATGTGCATATAGAAGTCTAAATTCACCAAACTTATAATTAAATATAATCATGATAAATTATAATAATTCATAATAACAACATTAATAGTAATACTGAAAGTTATTTTCAATCTTAGATTATCATTGGGCCTCTTCAAAATGCTACTCAACTATTTTATAAATGATTGGCATCTATTAACTGCTATTGGGCCAATTTTAAATTATATTAAGCTATATAGTTGTTGGGCTCTAGCAAGAGAAACTAGTGACTTCATGAACTACCAAGCTGGTGATTTTGGTAGTGTTAAAGATGGGTAAATAACAACATGCATTGTTGGATTGGGTGATATTAATGTGAAGACTAATGTTGGATGCATACTTACACTGAAAGGTGTGCTCCATATTCCTGATCTCTGCCTTAATTTGCTATTTGCTAATGTGCTTGATCAAGAGTCTCAGACACACCTTTGGAGATGGGAAGTGTATATTGTCTAAGGGTTATAGAGTTGAGCGCGGAGAGTTGTGTTTCTCTTTGAGTTTATATTCTAGTGAATTGAATGCAGTGGAAGAGAATTATTCTCCTAATTTGTGGCATTGAAGATTGGGGCACATGAGGGACAAGGATTTTAAAATGTTTAACAGGTAAATCTCTTATTCCTATTAATACCACGGTTGCTTTTGATCCTTGTGATAATTGTTTGGCAACTTATAAGTGGCTAGCTTGTTCATGTAAGTTCCAGCTCAGGTCTCCGATTTCACCCACAAAGGATGAAGAACCACCACTACAGTCTATAAGGGGAAAGGGGCGTCAGCCAACGGGCTCTTTTCCGGCCAACTCAGCCTAATTCCGACCAAGCTCGGTCAATGTGCGAAAAAGAGGAAGAAGAGGGTTTCGGCCAAGCTCACCCGAATCCATCGACAAAGAGAAGTATAAATAGGCATACCAAAGAGACAAATATGGTAACTTACCTTCAATGGAGTAACGATTGAATCACACAGGAGTAGAGAAGGAAAGAATCGCACGGATGAAGGAGAAAGATAACGACCGCGTAACACCGAGAGAAAGGGGGCCGGGCAAAAGAGTTGAAGTGGGCTTAAAGGAAAAAAACGGGCCAATACCTACACAATCTCCACCTTATTGGACCTTAGTGGTGTAGAGCGCAAAGCTCTAAAACATACATGAGACTCATCATCGCTGGATTGCCCGAATGATCACAAAGACACATTCAGGCAAAGGGGTAAGATCACCAGGCAACTTAACCGCAATCAATGTTCAACGTGCGCTTGCACGACAACAACTTTTCGACAGAGAGACATTTTGTCCCCATGTCAGCAGGATTAAATTCAGATGGAATTTTAATCAACTTGATATCACCTGCACTAACAATATCACGTATAAAATGAAATCTAACATCAATATGCTTAGTTCTATCATGAAAAACAGGGTTTTTGCACAGTTGAATAGCAGATTGACTATCAGAAAACACACAAATATCCTGATTAAGACTACCAATCTCCGTTAGGAGACGTTTAAGCCAAATGGCTTCCTTGAAAGCTTCGGTAGCGGCCACATACTCGGACTCAGTAGTGGAAAGGGCAACTATGGGTTGAAGTTGAGACTTCCAACTAATGCAAGACCCGCAAAGGGTAAACACATAAGAGGTAGTGGATTTCCTATTGTCTCTATCGTTAGCAAAATTCGAATCCACATACCCGCTCAACTTAACACCGTCAGAACACCTAGTGAAAATCAACCCATGATTAACAGTAGATTTCAAGTACCTAAGCAACCACTTAAGAGCATTCCAATGAGGTAAACCAGGATTAGACATATACCTACTCAAACAACTAACAGCATAGGCAATGTCGGGTCTAGTACTCACCATGAGGTACATCACAGACCCAATAGCATTGGAATAAGGCACAGATTTCATTTTAGCAATTTCAGGAGCAGTCTTGGGAGACTGATCCTTACTTAACACAAAGTGGGACGCCATAGGGATAGAGACGTTAGTAGCAGAATGCATGTTATATTTACTCAAAATCTTTTCAATGTATGAAATCTGATTGAGTACTAACACACGCTTACTCCTATCCCTAACAATGTTAATGCCTAGGATCCTCTTGACATCACCTAGGTCTTTCATTGCAAAGTTCTCACTGAGACGCTTTTGCACACCTTTAATGGCGTCACCCGAAGGACTAACAATCAACATGTCATCCACATAAAGCAATAAAAATACAGGCACAGAAGAAGTATCTTTAAAGTATAGGCAATGGTCGCACTCGGACTTGTGAAATTTCAAAGATGACATGCACTGGTCAAATTTGATATTCCACTGCCTCGGGGACTGCTTCAGGCCGTACAAGGCCTTCCTAAGCAAACACACATAATTACTCTTCATGGGATCCACAAAGCCCTCAGGCTGGGTCATATAGATTTTCTTGTCCAAATCACCATGCAAGAAAGCAGTGGTGACGTCCATTTGCTTCATTTCCCAATCATGATGAGCAACAAGAGCAAGCATAGTTCTAATCGTAGTGAATTTAACAACAGGAGCAAAGATTTCAGCATAATCAACACCTTCCTTTTGAGTAAATCCCTTAGCAACTAACCTAGCCTTATATCTAATGTCGTTAGGCTCTTCCTTAACCTTAAATAGCCACTTACACTCAACTACGGAACTATTGGGCGGTCTAGGAACTAACGTCCAAGTCTTATTCGCTCTAAGTGACTCCATCTCACTCTCCATGGCGCAAAGCCATTTAGCGGACTCATTAGACTTAAGGGCCTCCCTATAGGTTTTAGGTTCGTTAAGCTCAAGGGTCTCAAACACAGAGAAAGCAAACATAGAAGTATCACACGTATGGAAAGCAAAATCAGGCATGCTATCAGCAGTTCTCCTAATTTCTCTCCTACTTCTATCTCTAACAAGTTGGTAATCATGCAAAACATTATCACTAGGATCAGCACTCTCATCATGCGATTCATTGTCATTTGAATGCACATGAGAATGCTCCACCTCACTCGAAGTGGTGGTATTATCATGCTCAGAAGAATCATGCAATTCAGAAGAATCATGCAAATTAGAAGAATCATGATTAGCAAACAAAGGACTAGAAGCATATGGTATGGACTCCACCTCAACAGGTGTACTACTAGGGCTCGACTCAGAATCAGGAACTGACTTAACCAGACAAGGGAACTCGGATTCATTGAACACAACGTTTCTACTTACCACAACCTTGAAACCTACCTGGTTCCTATCCCAAACCCTGTACCCCTTCACACCCTCAGGATAACCTAAGAAGACACCTTTCTTAGACCTAGGATCCAATTTGTCACCTTGTTGATGCACATACGCAGCACACCCAAACACTCTAAGATTAGACAAATCAAGGGGCTTGTTTGAAAAAACAGATTCAGGGCATTTCCCACCCAAGGGAACAGAAGGAGACCGGTTAATCAAGTAGACAGCAGTATTGACTGCTTCACCCCAAAACTTTTTAGACAAACCGGAGGTGGCAAGCATACTCCTAACCTTATCTAGAACAGTCCTATTCATTCTCTCGGCTATCCCATTTTGTTGGGGAGTATAGGGCACAATTTTGTGCCTTCTAATCCCACAATCAACACAGAGCTGGTCCATATCCTTATTGCAAAACTCTAATCCATTATCGGTCCTAAGGGTTTTGACCATCTTACCGGTTTGATTTTCTACAAGGGTTTTCCACTCCCTAAATTTCACAAAGACATCGGACTTATGCTCAAGAAGACGGACCCACACCTTCCTAGAGAAATCATCGATAATGGACAGAAAATATCTCTTACCCCCGTGGGTAGAGACACTAGCAGGACCCCACACATCTGCATGAACATACTCTAGCACAGAGGTACACTTAGTGGGATTAGGATAAGGGGAAGAGGGGAATGTAACTTTATGCTGCTTGCCTAACACACAAGATTCACAGAAAGGGATGGAGGACACAGAATCCTTACCAAAGCAACCAGATTTATGCAAAATCTCTAAACCCTTATTACTCATGTGACCTAATCTATTATGCCACAAAGCAGTTTTATCAGAACTAACAACATGAGCAGAATCACAGAAAGGCTGAGCATGGCACACATACAAGTTATTCACCTTTTTTGCCTTAAACAAAACAAGGGAATTTTTCAAAACTTTCATGCACCCATTTCCCCATTTACCCTCAAGCCCACTACCCTCAAAAGCAGCGACAGAAAACAAGTTATGACGTAAATCAGGGACATGCCTCACATTTTTCATAGTAAACACAGTCCCATTATCAAACTTTAAGCATACATCACCCACCCCATGTATTTTGCATTTCTTATTATCAGCAAGAGACACAAAACCATCATTGCAAGAATCATAAGAAGCAAACAGAGATCTAAAAGGTGTCATATGATAAGTACAACCAGAGTCAATCAACCACTCATTTTCAGTCATGCTACTCAACACAGAATTTGCAGAATCACAGACCATAAAAACTTCTTCATGCAAGTTATTATCATCTACCACATTAGCATGTTCAGACTTCTTAGGATGGGGACAATCCTTAATGAAGTGACTAGAATTCCCACAATTATAGCACACTCTCTTCTTAGACTTACCTCTCTTCTTCCCCGGGTCATTGTTATTGGTCTGGTTCTTATTGTTGCTACCCTTCTTATGGTTTCTAGATCTACTCTTAGACCTACCCCTTACAAGCAACGCTTCACCAGAATCCCTAGATTGACTGTTACTACCCCTCGAGTGTCTAAGGTCTAACTCCTTACTCCTTAATCCATTAACGACTATATCTAACGAGATATCGTCTCTACCATACTTTATGGCAGATTTGACGTCATTGTAAGAGTCAGGGATGGCATTAAGTAACACTATGGGTGTGTAGTCATCTATGTGTTTATCACCGGCTTGCTTAATATTCTGAATAAGCTTGTTAAACACATCTAGGTTCTCATATATGTCTTTGGTCAGGTCAAGCCTAAACCTAAAGAACTTCTCAAGCAAAAACAATTTACCAGGCAAAGAAGTATCGGTATACAACTTATCTAACTTGTCCCACAACTCTTTTGCGGAATCTATAATACCCACCTTCCTGAGCACTGAATCAGAAAGGTTTAGGTAAATAGAGGAACAAGCAGTTTCATTCATCTCAACACGCTTAGCAACATCCTCAGAGTCTAAATAGAGACCGGTCACGGCTCTATAGACTTTCTGTTGGATCAACACACATTTGATTTTCTGTTTCCAGATATCAAAATCTGTCTTTCCGTTAAATGGAAGCATGCCATATTGATTGACAGCCATATTAACAGGAAAGCAAGCACAACACGCAAGAGAGTAAATAAAAAATTTATCAGGCTATCAACCGGTACGAAGCAACTAGCACGAACAAGCCGAGAAGACCAATGAACACAAGGCTCGGGTACAATCTCCTTGTTCTTTCGTACAAGCACAGATAAAAAAAATTTTATTTACTCAACAGACAGATAAATGATTAATTATAACCTAAAGGGCTATCAATTGTACGAAGCAACTAGCACGAACAAGCCGAGAAGACCAATGAACACAAAGTTCGGGTACAATCTCCTTGTTCTTTCGTACAAGCGCAAATAGGCTAGAATTAAATCAACAAACAAAGAGACAGGATTTAAAACTAATCCGGACAGAAATATTTCCAACTTCGGACAACAAGTATCCAAACAAATATTCTTAACCGGAGAGTTTATCCACGAATCAATCAACAGGAAAAAATCAAAATAAAAAATCCAACATGTGATTAAATTTAAACCGGAAGAAATATTCACAACTTTGGACAACGAGTATCCAAACAAAAATATTCTTCACCGAAAAAATTAATCACAAACCAACAAGTAATCACAATTTAAACAAACATGAAATTGTAATTCAACTTGAAATTAAAAATGAATGAACTACGAATAAAAATCACACAAAGGATTAGTAAACGTACCTGGGGCCGGGCACAGCCGGCGTCCTAGACCACGCAGGTCAACAGCGGGGAGCGGGGGGGAAAAATAAATCCGGTGGCACTCCGGTACACCAAGGGTGTTCAAGCCAATTTACCTGAGCGGGGCCCGAGGTTGGGTTACCCGACTTACCGTAGGCAGCGTGGGCTGCTGTAGGGCGCGGCGGCAGCGGACTGGACTGGCGGCAGAGCTCCCAGACTGGCGGTCACACCTCTGGACTGGCAGCGGACTGGGCTGGCAGGCTCCTGGCAGACGGCGGCAGACCTCTCTGGACTTCTGGACAGCAGCGGAGGGCGACGACCCGGCGGCAGGCGGCGGCGCGGCGGCGGCGTGGCGGCGGCAGACCTCTCCCGGCTCTGATACCACTGTAAGTTCCAGCTCAGGTCTCCGATTTCACCCACAAAGGATGAAGAACCACCACTACAGTCTATAAGGGGAAAGGGGCGTCAGCCAACGGGCTCTTTTCCGGCCAACTCAGCCTAATTCCGACCAAGCTCGGTCAATGTGCGAAAAAGAGGAAGAAGAGGGTTTCGGCCAAGCTCACCCGAATCCATCGACAAAGAGAAGTATAAATAGGCATACCAAAGAGACAAATATGGTAACTTACCTTCAATGGAGTAACGATTGAATCACACAGGAGTAGAGAAGGAAAGAATCGCACGGATGAAGGAGAAAGATAACGACCGCGTAACACCGAGAGAAAGGGGGCCGGGCAAAAGAGTTGAAGTGGGCTTAAAGGAAAAAAACGGGCCAATACCTATAGTTCACTCCGATGTTTTTGGTCCCATTGAGGTGGAGTCGAATGCTGACAACAAATACTTTGTCACTTTCATTAATGATGATTGATAGACTATAAGCCTAGAGAGAAGTGAGAGTTAGAGAGAGAAGTGTTATAATTGCTCTGTATTAATGAATTTCTGAACCCCTATAACTTAAAGAGAAAATTAGGGCTGGGCTTCTAAACCTTGGGCTTGGGAGACCCATTTACAATTGAGCCACTCTTGGGCTGAGTACAAGAGATGTAGAAATAATTAAGTGTAAAATCCTATTCTGGAGGCCACCCGTGGCCGATGAGGGCATGGCCGACGAGGGTATGGCCGACGAAGACCCGGTCGACGAGGTCACCCGATTCTCCTGGCTCCTGGATCACATTCTGAGTAGACTTCTTTCTGGCCGATGGAGGTCATCTGGCCGACGAGGGTCCCACCAGGTGATCGTGGTACCTTCTGTTCTCCTAAGTATGTGGGCCCTGGGGTCCAGGCCCATATACTCCATCAATGATAATAGAAAAAGGTTGGGTTTACATGTTGAGGATCAAGAGCCAAGTGTCTGAGACATTCCAGAAATTTCATGATATGGTGGAAAGGGAGATTAATAAAATTGAAAGACTAGGAAGTTATTTCTATTTCAAGAATAGTATGTTGAAAGTGTGCTTGAAAGGTTCAATATGAAGCATGCTAAGTCGGCTAGTGCACCACTCGCATCAAGTACAAAGCTAAGTAAGAGATTTTGTCCTACAACAAAGAAGGAGAAAACAAGTATGTCCAGTATTCTTTATTCTTTTGTTGTTGGTTCTTTGGTTATGCTATGGTGTGTACTACAATGCCCGATATTACACATTCTATTAGTTTGGTGAGCATATGCTTATTGAGTCCACGTAAGGTTCACATGGATGCAGTGAAGTGAATCTTCAGATAGTTGAGGGGCACATTCAAACTTTGTTTGTGTTATGGAGGTGGTAACATGTTCTTGATGAGTATACAAATGGAAACATGGATGATGATCTTAATAGTAGAAAGTCTACCTCATGTTATGTGTTCACACTTTCAGAGGGAGCCATTTATTGGCAATCTAAGTTACAAAAGTGTGTGGCTTTGTCAACTACTGAAGATGAGTATATACCATTTGTGGAACCAAGTAAGGGAATGATTTGGTTGAAGAGGTTTCTTCGAGAGTTGGGTTTGGAGCAAGGTGTGTATGTAGTATCACGTGATAGTCACAATGTTATAGATTTGAGCATGAATTTCATGTATCATACTCAAACTAAGAATATTGATGTTCAACATCATTAGTTGCAGAATGTAATTGAACAAAAGTTGATGAAACTAAAGAAAGTTCATACAAATACGAATGGTGCAGATATACTAAAGAAAGTTTGATGTTTGTGGCAAGCTTGTGGGTATAAGATTCAAGTGGTAATTGAAGAGGGTTCATCTTCCCCATGTTGGGTTGGAGGGGATGATTGTTATGGGTTCAACTCATATTTGCAATGTTTATAGGGAAATTCTATTCACAGCCTCCAGATTACTTAACACGACCTTTAATTAAATATTAATAAATAAATATACTTTATATATCTAATATACCCTTCTAATTTATGTAAATTATGCAGATTCCATCCACTCCTCAAGCTATACGCAGGAAGAGTCGGTGAAAGAGCTCTCCATGGGGATGGAAATTGTTTCACTGAGAGAAGTGTCTAACATCTCTCTAACCTCCTCACCATGATTTGAGTTCATTAATCTCTAATTAGCTAGACTAATTTCAAGTTTGAATTTATTTTTGGAATTACTCCAATATTCAGCTCGATTGTCATTTTCTTTGAGTTTTTGTTGAAGTTATCCATCAGGTTCGTGAATTCCTGAATGGTTTAGAGCATTTGTGTTTCTGCCATGAGTATTTTACTCAGCGGCTTATTGTTCTTTGATTCTTTCATCAGTTAAATGTATTTCTTGTGCATAGGTAGAACAATTCTATCCAAAACAAGTTTGGAGCCCTAGTGACTTCGATTCTTGTTAGATCTGGTGGTTCTTCCATCGGTTTAATGCGTTGAAGCTCATCCTATATTGTTCAACGCCCCTTCCTCAAGTCAATGTAGCCACAGTAAAGACTTGTACACCCAACTGGCCCAAGCTATTAGCTAGTCTCTCAGTGCATCCATTGTCATGTTGTTTTGAGCATGGTATGATTTTTGGTGTACGAATCATTCTTAGGTCCTTTCATTTTTTCTCCCCATGTTTTCTAGGAGTTTGAGAGTTACATATTAAAAGTATTTTTATTTATGAATATTTAATTTGGGCTGTGTTTAGTCATTCAGAGGTTGTGGATAGATTTTTCATATTTTATACACCGTATTTAAATGTTCAATACAATATGTTTGGGCATACTGTTTAAGTATGAAATGATAGGGGTAATGAATAGTGTAGAAAATGTAGGAGGGAAAGTTGAAAGTCACGAAAGAGAAGATAAAAAGTAGAAAAAGTAACGGTAATTGAATATTGGCTAAAAGGTCAAATAGGTACATGAACTAACTTAAAGTGTTCAATTAGCCCATTATATAGGAGGTTCTGCCTGACCGTCGCCAATTGGGGAAGTTCCCGGTGGAATTTTTTGATGAATTTTTTTTTAGAATCTTCTTCATTAAGTCTAGTTTACTCATACCAAATTTCAGCGAAAACTGCAACCGGGAAGGCAGTCAAATGATTTTTTGAAGATAACTGCGCAGTTAAATGGCGCAGTACATTTCAGAAAATCATTTGACTGCCTTACGGATTTAATTTATAGCTGAAATTTGATATGGGTAAACTAGACTTAACGAAGAAGATGCTCAAAAAATTTAATCAAAAAATTTTACCAGGAACCGCCCCAATTGGCGATGGTCGGGCAGAACCTCCTATATTAGTTCATGTACCTATTTGACCCTTTAGCCTTGAATATTTTTAAAGGAAAAACTTACCAAAAAGGGAACTGTGATTGAGCACTGTGTTGTCTCCAAAGAAGCGGTTCTTCCTCAGAAATGTTACCAGAAACATGGTAATACTCAGACTAGAAAGGCTACACCTTTGAGAGCCATTGTTTATCTGTTTCTGATTGTGTTTGAGACTTTTTTATACTTTATATGTATGGAGAAACATTTATGTTTAACATAAGAAAAGGGACACCTTGAAATGTATGTGAACTCATATAGTCAATGCTCAATATGGTGTGTTAATGTTTTCGGTATGTGAGGAATCAATTGTTAATTCCCAAATGAATTAGAGTTCTTATAATAGTTTTAACTTCACAATTTATGACAATTCATTGCTATCTGATATGTTTTGTGAATTTCAATTATTTGATATTTAAGGGAACAAAACTCTAATTGATTTCAAGATGAGTTGTGTGATAAAATAGTAATTTTTTTATTCCTGATAGCCATAAATTACACACAAAATCACTTTGCTACTTTTGATTTCATTGTTTGTTGTGGATAAGTACTTTTGAACATGGAGTTGTCTAGATTAACACTTTGAATGGATGTAGTATTGAGGGGTTGTTAATAAGGAAATGTTATTGACATTAACTCAAAGATCATAAGTATGGTAACTACTATGGCTATATGTTTTGCATTTTCTCATTTGCTTTGTATTTCAAATTTTGATTCTAAATGAATCACACTGTTTTCTTATCTGCGCAAGAGACTTTTGCTGAAATCTGGTGGATAACGGAATGTCGTATATAAGCACATACAAACATACAAAGCAATTGATAACAAGGGGAAATGGTTTTCGAGTTTCAACTACCTGTTTACAAATGTAATACTCCCTCCGTCCCTTAAAACTTGGTCAAGTTTGACCTGCACGTGAATTAATAACGTAAAAACTGTGTTGTTGCGGATTGTGCAGATGAGAGAGAATTAAGTGGAATCACAAATTCTTTACTGAAAAAGGAAAGTGACAAAGTTAGTGGATGGGACAACCAAAAAAGAAAAGTTGACAAAGTTTTAAGGAATGAAGAGAGTATATGTGATGGACCGTGTAATACTTGAGATTTAATTTAAACGAATTAATAGTACTACTCATAGCAACAAGACACATATCTTTTTAATGGGGCTCATCAGCTAAGAACTCCAAAGTTAAGCATGCTTGCACGTGAGTAGTCTTAGGATAGGTGACCCCCTGGGAGGCTTCTCAGGGTGCGCATGAGATAGGACAAAGTAAGCGTAAAAGGCTAGTGGTGGTTTGTGAGGACACTACTAGAGATTCGGAGGGTGTGTAGGAGTAACTACCTCGGTCCCTATGGGGTGGGGTGTTATAAGTTGTATCAGAGCAACTCAGCCGTGACAGTGTGTTGATCCGTTAGATATCGGGCGGGCACTTAGCAGGGCAAGATTATGAGATATGGTTGAGATTGAATTGGCTTATGGCCGGGACCAACGAGGACGTTGCGATCCTAAGTGGGGGTGATTGTAATACTTGAAATTTAATTTAAACGGATTAATAGTACTACTCATACCAACAAGATGCATCTCCTTTTAAGGAAGTTCATCAGCTAAGAATTCCAAAGTTAAATGTGCTTGTACGGGAGTAGTCTTGGAATTGGTGACCCCTTGAGGTGTTTCTCGGGGCACGCACGAGTAAGGACAATGTTCGGGAAAAAGACTAGTGGTGATTTGTGAGGACTACTATAGGTCTGGAGGGTGTGTAGGAGTAACCACCTCGAGCCCTACGGGGTAGGGTCTTACAAACCGAGCCCCTGCTTGCAACATTTTATATTGTTTTTAGTGTTTATGTTTGGGCCTTTACGATGGATTTCTATGTCCTATTTCTTTTTTCCATTTGGTATTGAGCTTTGGCTTCCAAGAGAAGATTTGTGGAGGTTTTTTTTCCTGTGAAACATTAGGTGTAGATGAGAATTGGAGAGAGATTCACGCACACACAAAATGGAGAATTCGAGAGGGTTTCCTATAGAGTTAATTATCAAAATAGGACTAAAAGTCATTCACTTTTCACAAATAGGACCAAAAAATGAACTATGTTTGCATAGGACTAATTATGTGTACCTTGGACAATTATACCCTTATAGCTATTAAAATGTTTTAATTCCTAATAAAATAATAAAAAATAATAAAAATTCGTAAAAAATACTAAAAAATTAACAAAACATTTCGATATTAAAAATTTAATTATTTTTTTTTTCAAAAAATTAAAAAAATTAAAAAAAAAATTAAAAAAAAAACTCAAAAAAAAATCGCCGCCGCCTCTGCCGCCTCAGCACCACCACCTCCAGTCACCAGAGGAAAAAATGCCAAGTTCATTACGAATGCCATATTTATGGCAGAAAAAAATGAAAATGTTGGCATTCGAAAAGAGAAATATGCCACTTTTTTGGCATTTTCAGAAAAAAATTGCATTTTTCTGGGAAAATGGCATATTTTTCATCGGCCGGAGGTGGTGGTGCTGGGAGGTAGTACAGGCGGTGGGAAAGGCATCCATATTTTTTTAATTTTTTTTACGGAGTTTTAATATTTTATTTTAATTTTTTTAAAAATAAAATTACTTAAAAAAAAGTTTTTGAATTTTTTATTTTATAAAAATTTTATAAATTTTTTAATTATAATTCTACGAATTTTTGATTTTTTTCGAATTTATTATGAATTAAACATTTAATTATGGCTTTTGACTATTTTTAATTCATATTTAATGGAAGGGTAAGAATGGAATGCAAAAATAGGTATGTTTCTAATAGGACTCATATGGTCCTATTTTGGAATAAAAACATAGCAAATCCTATTTTACGTTTTTGCCATAGTTTTAGTCCTATTTGAACTAATTTCTTTTTCCTATATTCATACTTTTGAGCATATAGCTTCAATCAAGTCTACGATCGGAGGTGCTCTCATGGTCCAATTTTAAACTGCTTGTTCGTGACTTCAACAACTTCATTTTGAACCGTCAGATTGTTCTGTTGAGATCTGGTGCGGTAAAAAACTTAGCTCAAACAGACCTACAGCTTTGGTTGATTTCTACACCTTGTTGCACTATTTTGATCTTTTATCGTTCTTGATGAAAATAAAAAGACACGTATATGAAATGTAAAACAAAGTGCACAAATTTAAAATCAAAATATATTTTCACTTTTTCAAAACAAATCAAGGTTTCTCATACAAAAGTAGTCCCTTTATCCAATAGGGAGAAATAATTAAAATACCCTGATGTGAGTTTTCTCGCACTTAAAAAGGTTGTAGAAGAGTGGTTGAAAGTACGAGTATCGTCTCCACAGGGACGGACAAAAGGGAATTAAAGATTAACTAAATTCAGCGATTAAAAAGGAATAAAATAAAATAAAATGCAATTGTGCGAGATTGGATAGTTTGGAAAATAAATTAATGCGAATGAGCGATTAAAAAACTAATGGATTCTTTCTAATTAATGGCGAAGGGAACAAAGATTGATTTCGGGGTAATCAGATTTCTGACAGATCAGGCTTAATTACATGAAATTAATTTAATTGAGCGTAGCTAATCAATACTAAGTTCTCACCGCTCTCGCGGCGTAGAGTACAATAATTTAGGGGACCAGATTGATCTATCATGCGACAGGATCTTAAATTACTGCAAAAACGAGCGAGCTTATGGCTCCTTAATCGCTACTAATCTCTTAGCGAGCGATTAAGTGTGTGTGAATGTGTCTCAGAATAAATTCGATCTCTCTTAATTTATTCTACAAGCAATTGTAAGTCTAGCCGCGGTTCCAGATTACAAAAGATGGTAATTAAATGGTTCAAACACAAATTAAATGACATTCATGCAATTAATCCATCAAAAACTAGTCATACACCGTGATTAACCCCTTCATCAATCCCAAATCCCAAACTAAAATTACTCCCGTCTCATAATTGAAGAATCAATAGATTTGGGAAGAATAGAAATAATTGTCATTAATTAAAAAGTAGGAACTTACAAAATGTAACACCCCCTACCCAGCCCAGATGGCTGAGGGCAAGGAGCGCTACCCGCAGTGCCGTAGCACCAAAGCGCTAACTAACTATTTCTTTATTTATACTTTTAGTTGTTTTTAAGTGAAAATACTAGTATATTTTTCTTTTCAAAGTCCATGAATTTCGGAAGCATAAATATATTACACAACAGGTAGTTCTAGATTTTGGAATAACCAAATACATCCATGAAAATTAAACAATCTCATGTTTATTTATCTTACATACTCATATGCTAAATGAGCACTTATTATGCAACTAGAGATGGATTATTACTACTGAGCAGATGTGACTCTTTGATGATTGGCTGCTGCTCCCAAATGCATCCCGACTTGAGTTCCGCCTCGTAGCACTTATTGACCTACGTGAAGGACAAAAATCCAACGCGCTAAGCAAATCTTGCTTAGTGGTGTTCATTCTTTCTCATATAAATATTTGCACAATGAACCAACATAATTTGTAACAATAATATACCAAAGCAGCTTATAAATCCGGGTTTGAAAATACAACTTTCTTCATAGATTATGAAGCTTAATAATAAATTAGCAAAATAATAACACAATTCGCTCAAGGGAACTATTATCATATATTTCAGAATATAGAGTATCTCAAAATTAAAATATACTTCCTCCGTCTCTTTTTTGTTGCAACAGTCAACATTTCACGTTTGCCAACGCACAACTTTGACCGTCATTATATTTAATTCTATATTAGTAAAAATAAAATAAAAATCAGATTATAAAACTTAGTAATGAGACGAATTTAACAACATTTTTCAAAAAAATAATTCACATAATTTGATAAATAAAATGTAGTCAAAGTAAAGTACATGAATAGTGTATATATTCCAATGTTGCAATTAAAGAGATACGGAGGATAGTACTCTCTGTATGCTTTTAGCATTTTTCACTTTTCAATGAACCATTCCGATTTTCTCAACTTGTATTTCCAAATCAAATTTCTACGCATTTCTCATTTTCAGGAATTTTACTCCTTAATTTAATGGACTGGATAAACGGGACGTTCTCATCTCTGGTGCTGTCCACTCGGTGGCTACGGACCATCAGAGAACTATTTTGGCACGGGCCACTCGGTGGCCTGGCCGGTTGGGTTCGTTTGGGTACTGTCCACTCGGTGGCTACGGACCCGTAAACGAACATTTTGGGTACTGTCCACTCGGTGGCTACGGACCCGTATAGAAGCGCGTGTGTATCAAATATCAAGATTTGGATGCTGTCCACTCGGTGACTACGGACCCGAAATCATTGATCAAGTTCTACGGCCGTGTTAATTATCCCTATTGGCATGCCAACCTATCCAATCCAAAAAAACGGGGTTTCAAGTTCCTTTTTTCTTATTAACCATCCTTTTGATATTGTGGCTTTTATGCGTATCACAATTGATATTTTCATCGCAGTCCTAATTCACCTTTAGCACAAAAAAAAATATTCTGAAATTGACTACTTTTATCACACATTCGGATTTCGGTACATGATTTAAATTTCAATTTTTTTTTCATACTCCATAATTTGAACTACTGTTTAATTATTATAAAAACAATACAGCTGTTTAAAAATCCAGATCATATAATTTAAAATCTCACAATCGTACCACTTGAGGATCAATCCTGCTTAGTACTAAGCACTAATATCTATACATTCTTTCTTTTTAACTTTCGAATTTTTATTATATTGAAATATGTCTAGATAAAAATAGTTTATACGTATATTATTTGTTGCTAGTATAAATTCTGATATAACCATAAACACTCTCAAACTTTCCAGTTTATGAATTAACATATATTTTCAATATTATAGCTCATTACATGATAAGTATATTTTTAATATACAAGTAATCAGTAAGTTAGAAAATTCTTGATCACTTTAATACATATAAAATTCTTAAATCAATAAATTATTTCTGAGAATGTTAATACCAGAATACCCGATAGTGGGTGTTGAAATAAAACATAGATATTATATATGTCACAAAACGTATAATATTTGTAAATAAGTTTACTGTAAAGTAACAAATTAATATATAAGATAGAATCTCCTAAAATTACGTTAGCTTAATTACTATATCAACATAAAACTGTTTTTCCACAGTAGGTAAAAAAATTACGAACTTTATTCTCATAAAACATCTTTCCAGATTATAGGTACTAGTTTTTATTTTATCAGGTATAAACTTCTCAAAAAACTTATCTTCTTTTACGTATTAAAAGAAAAATCAACTATTTTCCGTAAAATTGCTTGTAAAATGTTCATAATGAAAATCAATTCATTAGCCACTATTCTTTATTCTTTTTAATACTAAATAATCTCTCAACTGAAATATAAGAAATATTAAAACAAAGCTAAGAACACTTGTACTAATGCGTATTTTCAAGTAATCTATTATAAAATGTTATTTCTATATATAAAAAAATATCTACTGCTTCTAAATTCTCACTATCCAGTCATACGGATTTACCCTTCAAGCCATTCCCTAACATTTATAATGTGTACGTATAGTAGTAACCTCCTCTTTTAATATTTACAATGTAGTTGTAATATCTCCTATGTTCACAAAAATAGCATTATATTTTGTTAAAAAAAAATTAGCAGGATAGTAAATCTCAACATGCAGATGAAATACAGTTTGATAAAACAATGTAAGGAATCATAGGAGACTAGTTATACTCAAAGATGTCTAAAATAAGGTAAAGAAAACTTCAAGGCATAACATTATATTAGGAGAAGGAATGAACACAAACCTTAAATTTTAAGCAAAATTTTTACTTCTTATTTTTCTCCCATCCTTTTATCCTCCTTTCTCCTAGCTTCTCCTCCCTTGGCATCATAACTCACGGCCCTCTAGCCCCTTTTCCTCCTTGATCATTTTTTTTACTCACATTTGTAAGCTAAAATGCCTACTAGCACCTTTATTCCTAGTTTTTAGTCTCTCATCTAAGGATTTTTCAATAGTGTGGTAGGAGCTCACCTTTCCATCATAGCCTCTATTCGGTGGCTTTATTTTGACTCTCAATTACATGCATATAATTGAAATGCATGTGTTTGTAAATATCTTATGATGCATGGAGGCATACTTTGTTTTCTTTTCCATTTGGCCGCCGAGTGTCATTAGAGTTTTGTTGGATATGCATGGTGTTGGATGAGTGTCACCTTTAGTTATTTTAGATTTTTTTTTAGTTCTTTTATGAGCAAGTCTCCAAAGAATTTAAATGTGGCAAAAATCATCTTTCACAAATTTTGTGTACTACGAATGTTAGCTTATATTATTATTATTATTAATAATATTATTTTTATTATTATTATTATTTTATAAAGTTTTGTCTATTTACTTTTTATCTTGAAAGTTTCATTTGTGAGAAATTGAGGTTGTCACACAAAGAATGTTAATGAATTGAAGAACAAGACTAAAAAGTTCTCAAAATTTCGTGATAGGCCTTCTCTTTAAGTTCCATCCCCCCAAAATAGGGTTAGGAAGGCCTTATTTATAGAAAAAGGGAAGAAATTCGAGTTCTGGTCGAACTAGGATAAGGTTTTTCACCGTTTCTCTAGTCCTGTTTTTCACTGTTTCTCTAGTTCGAATTTGACAAAACGTCCTTCATGAAAGTTGTAGATATTGAAGTCCTCTCTATCCTCCACATTTTTCCGCATTAGATTTGAATCATCCAATCAAGAGATATGAATAAAATGGTAGAAGATCTCATTCTGAAATCGCAACAAGGATCATTTGGCTTCATCGTCTGTTTTCACCTTCTTCCTCTCCTATTTTTTTTTTTTGAACCCGGTAGGCAAACCACCAAAATCAGTGGGGCAAACGCCGGGGAACATTTGCCGTGTTTTATTAGAAAAGAATAATCGTACAAAGAGAGAGGGGGACTAGGCCAAAACCTCTCCCGGAGAAATCAAACGACCTGAAAGGGTAAAAACAAAAAGGACCTGAGGATTACAAAAGAAAAATGCAGCTAAAATCCAACTCGAAGGGACGGAAGCCCAACAAGATCCATCAAATACGCATTACGGGCCTGGGTGGTAATTCAACAACTCTGTAATAAAAAACGGGCCGATCTGTTGGAACACTAGCTAAGAAGTGTGCAACCCAATTCGCTTCCCTCAAAACATCGAAATAGGAAACTCCCCTCATTTCGGACAGAGCCAACAAATCCCTGATTTCATCGCTCCATCTTCCTCCACCCTTCCTCCTGAGATAATCCAACACTTCTGTCGAATCCATTTCCACACAAAAGTCTCTATAGCCAGCCTCTATCGCCCAAGCAGTCGCATGTTTCACAGAGAGAAGTTCTGCCTCAAAGACGGAGAAAGCTTGAACCGGATAGGAGGTCGCCATCACCAATCTACCTTCGTTGTTCCTCAAGATAGCGCCGCCTGCCACTCGTTGAGGTGAGAAACTCGCATCCACATTTAATTTCAAGAAACGCTCAGGTTTTCTCCAACCAATAATTCTTATCGGGGGACGAGGAGGTCGGAAAGACCTATGAATCAGATTTTCTTCATATAGTATATCCCCCACCTGATTACTCTTAATAGAAGAAAAGCTTGAAATCCAATTCTGAGTGAAAAGCTAAATTTGAACAATTAGTGAAGCAGATGTAGGAGCGGCACCATCAGAGCCCCAAATTAAACTAGCATAGGATTTCCAGATTTGCCAACAAATAATACCGGGTAGACAATGTTTAAAAATATCTTCCAATTTCTTAGAACCTGCCTTAAGCCACCAAGATATAAAAATTTGCCTAATGGAGAAAGTTTGATGGAGTAGCGGAACTCCAAAAATTCCCATGAAGTAGTCCCAGATTGGCCTTACTTTAACGCAACCAAAGAACACATGATTAACAGAATCAGTATGAACCCTACAAAGTGGACAGATTGAGGGATTAATCACAGCCCTAAATCTTCCCATATTATCAGTAATAGGAAGAAAACCTTTAAGAAGCCTCCATTTATAGAGCCTAATCTGCATAGGCATCTTCTTGTGCCAAATGTGCTTGGCAGAGAATGAACATGGCATTTCCTCCCTCACTTCCTCATAAGCAGATTTAAGGGAGAATCAACCATCATTAGTAGGTTTCCAATAAATGCTACCATCATTGTTTACACCACAAATAGTGTTAGCTAAATCATCCACTGAACAAATTCTTCTTCAAATAGGTGAGTCATAGACTTTAGGCTGCATGTCCTGTCCCCTGGGGTATCTAGCAGATAGGAATTTTGCCCAAACAGAATCACCAGACTTCCATTTCCACCAAAGCTTTAATGTAAAAGCTTTTTCAATATCAGATAAATTCCTAATACCAATGCCTCCCTCATCTGTAGGAAAACAGAGATGATCCCAATTTGACCAATGATATTTTTGTTTTTCAGTAGAAGAACCCCCAAAAAAAAGAGGCCATCTTTTTTGCCAGGATGGTTATTACTTTCTTAGGTAGTCTATCAGCTGTCAGGATGTGAAGAGGGATAGTGTTCAGAGTATGTTTAATCAAGATTAACCTGCCTCCCATAGATAAGTGCTTTTGATTCCAACTAGTTAGCTTAGAGTCAAATTTATGTATGATATCCATGCAATAGCTAACCCTGTTTATTCCTTTGTGCAGTGGGACCCCCAGATACTTAATTGGGAGTTCAGCTTCCTTCATACCAAGGATCTGGGAAATGACAGAGGATCTAGTCTTTTTTCCACAAAGAAAGGAGCTTTTCTGGAGATTAATGGATTGTCCAGATGCCTTTTGGTAAGATTTCAAGAACTTATTGAAATTGATCAAGGATCTTGTGTCACCATTTAAGAAAATGAGTAAATCATCAGCAAACCCCAGGTGAGATAGTGGATACCCATAAGAACCCATCCAAATTTTTTTAATAGAACCATTAGCCAAATGCCAGTTGATGCCTCTAGAAAAGGCCTCAGATGTCAAGATAAATAGGAAGGGGGAGAGGGGATCACCTTGTTTTACACCTCTTTTAGGCTGAAAAAAGCCTTGTGGGACACCATTCACAAGAATAGAAAGATGGGTAGATTGAAGGTTATTCATAATGATTTGAATAAACCTTTGGGAAAAGCCAAATTTAATTAAAATAGCAGAAATAAATCTCCAGGAGAGCTTATCAAAAGCCTTAGCCATGTCAAGTTTAACAATCACATTAGATCCTCTCACTTTTTTATTCAGAGAATGGACCATCTCCTGAGCAATCAATACATGATCAACCATGTCCTTATGTTTCATAAATCCAATTTGTTCAGAAGATATAAGCTTAGGCAGAAAATTAGAGAGTCTATCAGCAAGTACCTTAGTGCACACCTTGCCAACAAAGTTAGAGAGGCATATGGGCCTAAAGTCCCCAAAAGAATCAGGGTTGTTGATTTTAGGTATTAGCACCACCAGACTGCTAGAGACCCCACTAGGAATATTAATTCCCATAAAAAATTCCTGCACAGCTTTAACCAAATCAGCCCCCACAATATGCCAACATTTTTTGTAGAATTTACCATTAAATTCATCTGGCCCAGGTGCTCCATTAGGATTGAGATTCCAAACTGCAGTTTTAACTTCTTCTTCTAAAGGCAAAGAGAGAAGAAATTGATTATCATCTTCTGAAATCAGGTTTGGAATAAACTGCAGGATGTCCTCTGCCTCAATGTCAGGGTCAACTGAGTAGAGATTGGAGTAGAATTCAACAGCAGCTTCTCCAATATCAGGTATAGAGGTAACAATCTGTCCTCCCTCCTTTTTAATTGCAGTTATGGATTGTCTTCTGTGTCTGACCTTCACATAAGAGTGAAAATATTTAGTATTTGCATCCCCCTGCTTAAGCCAATTAATATGAGCCTTCTGCTTCCAGAATTTCCTCTCCAAATTAAGTTTTGATAAATAAATAGCCCTCAGATGATGCCAATGAGCTCTGTTTTCCTCAGAGGGAGAAACATAGAAGATTTTTTCAGCCTGCATAACCTCAGCTTCACATTTATTAATGTCATCAAAGATATTTCCAAAATGCTCCTTATTCCATTTTTTCAGATCATTCTTCAGACATTTGAGTTTGAAAACCATGCTGCTCATACCCCCCCAACTCTGACTTTTGTTCCAACTGTCTTGAACAGTAGCAAGGAAACTAGGATGATTGATCCACATATTTTGGAACTTGAAGGATCTAGGTCCAGTGTTCTCATCAGTAAAACATCTAATAAAAAGAGGATTGTGGTCAGAAGGGGTTTTATCCATCACCTCAACCAGAATCTTCTGAAAATAATCATTCCATTTAGCATTAAATAAGAATCTATCCAATCTCCTATGAACCCACCCATTAGATCTAGATCCTGACCAGGTGAAGGAAGGGCCAGAATGATTGGGTTCAATTAGATCACAGGCAGCCACACAATTAGAAAAATCCAACATGCTAGTAAGATTAGGCACAGCTCTCCCCAGGTGTTCATTGTGAGACAAAATAGCATTAAAATCCCCTCCTAGCAGCCATGGCTCATGAATGTTATGAGAGAGATTCATTAGAGAGTCCCACAAATCCCTTCTCTCCAAATAATTGTGTCTACCATAAATAACAGTAAACCGGCCTTCAAAATTGCCTCTTTTAATTCTCATATGGGTAAATTGAGAGTGAAAAGTGACCTCAGAAACATCCATCTCCATAGGGTTCCAGAAAACCCAAATTTTATTGATATTAGAGACTAAAACATTAGGAAAACCAAGAATATGTTTATAGGACTCAGCCTTATTAAAAGCAACAATAGGTTGTATAACAGCTAAGATATGGATTTGCCATTGCTTGGTTAAAGAGATAATCCTAGCTTTGGCAGAATCCACACCCCTAACATTCCAAGTCAAGCAATTCATTTGGAAGGGTTAGGGGAAATTTGAGAAGCCAGCTTACTCTCCTGTAGGCTAGAAACTGGCAAAACCACTCCATCCCTCTTCTTTGCTGCATTTCTAGTCACCCTAGGGGTAACTGGCTGGTCTTTTTTCCTGTTGAGTCTTTTGTGAGTGACCATAGTAAACTCCTCATCATCTTCCTGCTGTATTGAATGGTTATCAGTGTTGACAGATTCAACATTCTGAGTATCTGCTTCCTCTTTTTGAATCCTGGCAGCCATATTATCCACTCTGGCAGCTAATTCATCCCAACCTCTCTCCCATTCTTCCATAATCACCGGTTTGTTATCCTCCCCATCAGAGAAGTATTGTTTTGAGGCCAGTAGAGAGTCAAATTCCAAATCTTTGTACATCATTTTAAGCTGAAAGTCATCTCTTATTGTATCAATATGCTGTTTATGATGAATCCCAGAAATGTTCTTTTGAAGGAGTAGTTGTAGTCCACTTATGTCCATGTCAGCCTCCTGGCTAGTATTAGTCCCTTGTAATGGATTCTCATCAGTTTTTTTATTTTGCAGGCTCACAGGACAGTCTATCCCGGCATCAACAACATCCTCCACCAAGTGCTGATTAGAAGTTGATGGCATATCTGATAATGTTTTATTGGATGTATCTTCAATCTGCATGATTTCTTTCCCTTTTTCCTGTTGTGTAAATTTAGCTTGTATGGGCTGAGTCCCCCTTCTTTTTTCTACCCATTTTTCTTTCTGCATATTAGAGGTTGTAGGGATCTCCACAATGGACTTGGGACATTTAGTGTGGGAGTGTCCCAAGTGAAGGCATGATGAGCAATATTCGGGCCTATGCTCATAGATTATATGATGCGCATATCCATAACTACCACAATTAATCCATACCTTTTGTGGCATCTCCCTGGTGAGATCAAGCTCGATGCAAACACGAGCCACAGATGGTCTGGACAGATTGGCTGTAGCTGAGTCAATTTTCAAGGGTTTACCAATTAAACCCACTATGTAAAATAATGCTCTCTTATCCTGGAGATGGAGAGGAAGACCTTCAAAAGAAATCCAAACCGGGACCACCGGTGATTCCACATTAGGCCGAAAGTCGGGGGTCCATTTGGTCACCCTCATCTCAAAACCTTGAATATTCCAACTTTGACGGTTCCAGCAACGAAAGTAGTCTTCATCTGAATCGAATCGTATTAAAATATGTTTTTTCTCAAGCACACCCAAATGAAAAGCACCCTTGAATCCAATAATCTCGAAAGATTTTCTAATTCGGTCCAAACTCGGGCGCCCTTTGTAAAAGTATCCAATCAAGGATTTTCGGTGTCTATCCGCTAGAATCTGAATGTCAAGGTAATAGCGGGTAAACCTTTGAAACGTGAAGGAGATTTGACCGAAAGCGTGGACGAATCTTTGTTGACGACAACATCTGCAAACGATCTGTCGGACCAAGCGTTGGCCGAAGGTGGGGGAGGCTCCGCCGTTGGAGCCGCCATGCAACCTTCCTTTAGATATATGTATGTAAGGGGTTTTTTCTTCCTCTCCTATTATCATAATGGTGTCTTCATATGATTTGTATCCCTTGAAGTTGTCTTTCATATGAAACTTGAATCGTGTTCTTTGGATGCTTCTACGAAGAGATATGCTTGAACGATTGACATAAGGTCATTCTGAACGTCGTTTTCAAGCTCTATTTGTCTTCTTTTGACCCCGTAGCCAATCCTAGAGCTCTTTTGTCATCAAATCTTCATTGTCAACCTCCCAGTGATCTCCAAAGCTCTCATTTCACTCTCGAATACTTCTCAAATTATCCCGTTTGCTCCTCAAGCGCCGGTGTCGGACTCTAAATTCCTGATTTGTACTCCAAATAACACATAACTCGAACCGACGCCTGGTACACATAACTTGAGCTAAAACTGAGATTTGTGACACCTAAAAGTTAGGGAAAACATCAAAAACTGATCCCAACACGCATCAAATGCGTGTTGTAATACGGACTTATCAGATTCCCCCACACTTAAGCTTTTGCTTGTCCTCAAGCAAACTGAACAACGGGACTTACGGTAATCACCACACGGAATCAAAACAATTAGCTTGCACATGTAGTCAAAGGGATATTCACAAACAGAAAAGCTAAACCAAAGAATCCATTCCCTAAACTACATCTTTGTACTCTGGCTAACTCAAATGACAAGTTTATTTACGACATCCTTAAAGTAATGGCCGCAACCACTAATGAACTAGCTACTGATCAGATGGACTTGTGAAGGCGGTGGTGAATGGTGGATGGGAAAGAATAAAAGTCCCTTTCTTTGAGAGTTTTGGAATAATCTGTCAAAAACTTGATGCATTCATGAATTTCAAGGCTATTTTTCGGATCAATGAATTCAGTAGGACACAATTTAGGAACAATCATCTAAACCTATGCACATAGTAGGCATGGTGTACAACTAAGCTAAACCGCCGCAACACATTTGTGCTTTGACGTATACTTGAAGTACGCGAAGGACTAAAGCTACTTTTGCAATAGCCTCCAAGTTCAATTAATTAAGATCAGTTTTCCTTGTCATGTTGGTACGAGAACGCCATTTCTTTCGAAAGATCCCTAAGTCTCATCTTATTGTACCAAACACTTACGCTTTTTGAACGGGTCTCCCACTCTCTTTTTCGCAAGGTAAGAGGTCTAGCTATTCAATTAGTTTTTTCAATTTTCAGAGTTTCACTAGACATTACCCCATTCTAATTTCAACCTCACCAATGAAAATTAGCAATTAAGGTTCAATTATTCAAAGTGAATCCATGCCTACAATGCAATCCTCGAAAATATCAAATTCCTAAAAAGTGACTGCTCTTACTCAACTTGGGGCATAGGAACAGTGCCAAAATTGGCTCCTACAAAAATTCCCTAAACTTATCAAATCAGTCCCCTAGTTCCCTAAACACCAAGACTTTGTCAGAATTATTCATGGGTACGGAAACACAGGCCATTTGGGCTATGGAGCTCAATTAATCGGGTAGACAATAAACGGTCAGGCTCAAAGTGGCTTCTCTTAAAGGACTTTTCAAGTGGGATGGATGATTTATGAATTAATTCAATGGGTGACTAATGCCTTCATCCTCTCAACAACTAGATTATAGTACAAGCAATTTAAGCCTAAACACTTCAAAGATGTTCTAAAAGCATAGTCAAAACGCTAGCCAACTCACAAAGACATAGTTTAAAGAAAAAATTTCAAAAATTTTGACATGACTTTCCTATGAATATACAACTAACATCTGCGCATGCTAACTCTAGTAATCCCATGTAACATTTACTGCTTGAATGCCCAATTCACTCCCCCACACTTAAACTTTGGCATCGCCCTCGATGACCAAAAATGCACTATGCACAAGGGGTAAAGAGGAAAGGGTCACGCGTGCTCAATCTCAACTCAAGTCAACATTAAAAATAGGCGATTAAGAGTCGCAGTACTAAAGCGTTGGTCGATGCAGAACTAAACTAAGTCAACTGATCCTCCGCACATCATCCCCAAAGCAAGACCCTGAGTTGCAAAAACAAAGCATACAAACACAAAAACAAAAACAGAAAAAAAAACACCGGATTTTTTTTCCCGAGGGTTTTCTTGAAAGCAAACAAACAAAGACCAAAGTGCATAATTAAACTTGGGTTGCCTCCCAAGAAGCGCTATTTTTAACGTCGTTTGGCTGACGCAACTACCCCATAGGCTCTCAAATAGCAAAGACTACAGTGGTGCACTAATAATCAACGTCTACAGCTTCCTCTCAACAAATGCCATTAGGTGTCGCAAACCTTTAAATTCTCGAGTACACGTAGGCAACACATGATCTTCATAACCCTCATCAACACAGAAGTGAAGTATGAAACTCTCATCCTCTTCGGGCGGACAAAGAACATGAGTGAAAACTTTGATTACTCTAGATGTCACTGGAAGCTCAAGAGATGTTTCAAAGCAAGGATTATGAGCAACACCATAATCGAACTGCACCATAGAAAAGTCTTCATCTTCCTCACAAAAAATGAAAATTCACAACCTCTCTTCTGGACTCTGTATCACTCCCCATGAAGGCATCCCAACTCTCATTAACATAGTTCTTATCAATACCTTCCCGGATGATGTGGTCATTCTCCGCATATAAAGAAATATCATCATCAAGAAGTGAATCAAAGACATCCGAATATGTAATCACGTGAGAGTGTATCGGTGCATGTGTACAAGAGGGGAATTCTTGCTTGTGGAGCAGGACTTCTTCATTATGGACATCATCTACCTCGCCTCCACCCTCTTGGAGCATGTAATCATCTTTTCCCAACTCATCTTCAATACCCAAACCTACCTCAGTAGCTCTATCATCATGACTGATATTCTCCTTGTCCTCCTCAGGTGTTGAGACTAATGGTAAATCAAATGGCTGGGGGGCTTCTGTATGAAAATCACAGTGATTTGTGACTTCATCAGTTACAGCTTGTACCGTTTCAAACTTTTTCCTGTATTCTTCGAAAAACAACTTGGCACTATTATCTTCTTCTTCATCTTCAAACATAGGTGGGTCTTCAAATGCATCAGGAAGTGTATCATACATCATATTCCCACCATCATAGTATGACTCGCCCACATGATCATCCCTATTGGTCTCCTAAGATCGGTCTTCTACCAGATGGCTCCTTATGGTATTTATGTGATGGAGTATATTCACGTATACCCCAGGGGTACCATATTCGCCGGTAGAAAGCATCGCAGATCCGCCAGAGACAAGAAAATACCAAGTCCACAATCTGGGCCCGACCCCGACCCCGACTGCCAAGGTCGGGAACAACGAGCTCAGGAATCAGTCAAACTCAGCAGCTAACGGAGTCAACTGGCCCCGACCCTAACCCCGGGGTCGGGAAAATATCGAGCTCAGGAATCAACCAAACTCGGCAGGCTATGAGCCCGACCTCGAGACACCCGAGGTCGGTACCAAGTCTAACCCTAGAAGCACAGCTCCGGGTCAATGACAATAGGGCGCCAGACAGTTGACCACCGCCGAGGTGGGAACAGAAGACAGCAGGGCGAATCCTCTCAGCATGAGCCCGAGCCCCCAGGCGTCGACCTCAGTGATTCCTAAGGTCAAAAGAAAGCACCTTACACTTAGACAAAACCCACACAGACTTGACTCGCGGAAAACATCGCCACGTCATCCTCCGTATCAATGTATATTACAGGCTACCCGCACACGATCATACGAGATCCTTGGCAGGAATTCTGTTAGAAAAATAATCAATCAGCCAGCTATCAAGGGCTTTGTCTCTCCAATCAGCTCTCCACGTGGCGGCTCCTGGTCCATTGGGTCTGGTAGTATGTTAGAATAGCTTTACACGTGTCTCTCTTTTATTAGACTAGCTCCTTTTGCTTGGCTGTCAAGTATTTCCTTTTCTCCTTAGTATAAATATTTCCTTCCAGCTTGTGGAAGGGGGTTCAAAAATTTTCGCTTCTAGGTACTCGATTTACTGCACTTCTGAGAAGATACTTTGGGATTTCACCAGTTCGCTCTCCTTCATTCTTATTTCGGTGGATTCCGGCCACCCCTGGTTCGACGATCCATCATTTTTTGGTGCTCTCGTTGAGAGCCGAACTGTGAACAAGTCAGATCCTCCCAATCTCTTCAGATCTACAACAAGCTTTTCTGAAGCAATGGCGGGAAAGAAAAATCTCAGAAGTCGACGTACTGTTGCTGTCGTCGCCCCGGTGGAGCCCTCGCTGGAAGCCACTGCTACTTCAAGCGCTAGGAGGGCCGCCAAGGGAAAACAGGTCGCTAGAGCTTCTGCTGATCTGCGCGATCAGATCCAGCGCACCTCCCCAGATCTGCGACAACAGATCTCTCTCAACCGTGATGTAGCGGCAATGTCTTCCGCGCAGGTGATCCCACAATTCCAGATCCTTCTGATGGTGGATCCCTCTGCGGCGGTTGGCGCCCTCATTACCGGCTTGCAGCAGGTACTTCCAACGCTGCGATCTCAATCTGCAGCTGATGTGGCTGCTCAGGCCATTCGACCTATCTCTCCGGTGAATTCCAGATCTCGCTCTCTGAGAGTAGGCTCCATTGATGCACCCCTGGTGGTGGAGAGGCCAGCACAGATGGTCTATCTGTCTCCTTCCCGCCAGAGGGCAACCCCGGGGTCCAATCTCCCCCGATCCGTCAGGTGGCTTCCGCAGCACCGGCAAATGCTGCGCCTCTCGCACAACAGGCGGGAACCTCCCGCCGTGTTGTTGCATCAAGGAGGATGGCGCCTCCGCCTCCTCCTGCACTGCCATCTAGGTACACTGCCCGCCGCATTGATTGCGATTATACCAATGACAAGAGTGTTTATGTTGTCACCACCGAGGACTCCTCGCGGCCCCCTTCCCTGCGACAGGATGATAACCCCAATCCCTGGATCAAAGTGGGAAGGTGTCCCATCTTCTCCAGATTGGGAGACAGATCAATGGCGAATCAGCGCCTATCTGTCAATATCCGGGGGATCAACCGGGCAAAGTCCCTAGTGCCCGAGATTCCCCGGCAACAACAGCAACAGCAGCCTGGAAGAAGGACTCCAGAGCGCGTTCCCGCTCTGGAGAGGCTAGGGGGCAATCATTCTCCTAGATTCGCCCCCTTCTCCCCCGAGGCAACAACGCATTCCTTCACCGCGCCAACAACTGCAACAACAACCCTTGCGCCAGCCGAGGCTGTCACCACCTAGGCAGCATGTTGAATCTCCACCACGGCGCCCTCGCCAGGTGGACCTCAGGGAAGAACAGATCCACCTCTTGACTCAGCAGGTCAATGAGCTCCGGACCGCTGCAACAGCAGCAACGCCAACGTTGCCGCCTAAGCAGACGGCGCGGGATGCTCAGCTGGAAGCGCTGACTCTCCAAGTCCAGCAACTCCAGGCCCAGATCAACCAGGAGCCTGTCACAGTAAGGGTAAGGACTGATACCCCCTTTACTACAAGGATTATGCAGGCCCCTATACCCCCAAAGTATAAGGGGCCCAATATTCAGCTACCAGTCCGGCATGTATATGTTGGGCGCTAGCGACGAGTATATTTGTCGTATGTTTCCCTCCACTTTAGAGGGGGAGGCATACGATTGGTTTAACGATCTCCCTGATGAATGCATCAACTCATGGAGGGAGCTAGCTACCCGCTTCCTGACTCACTTCGCCGCATGGGCAAGGACGAAAAAGCATTTCTCCTACCTGCTGTCCATAAAGCAGGGCAGGGACGAGCCTCTAGGCAAGTTCCTGGAACGATGGAATGAAGAAACCTCCAAGGTCTATGGAGCTGATGACAACACCCGTTTGGCCATGCTCCAAGAGGTCATGTGGACCGGCGGCTACTCAAGGAGCCTCATCATTGATCCCCCAAGGGATTATCAGTGAGCACTCCACCGTGGGCAAAACTACGCCCTAGCGAAGGAGGTGCACAGCCGCAAGAGGGCACAGGAGAGTACCTCAAAGACCCAGAAGCAGAAGCAGAAATAGCTCGAAAAGCAAAAGCCGCCACGAGAAGACAGGCCTCGTGACGATGGTGATAAGGGCCGGAACAGGGGCCATTTCAAAGGCAGGCGCCCCTGGACAGGCCCCAAGCTCCTAGCACTGGAGGTCCTGACGCCACTGACCCACTCTGTCAGCCATATCCTAGAGGCGGCGGACCAGGAAGGGCGGGTAGTGCGGGACCCCCAAATCAGTGAAATCCAGCAGCGGGACAAATCTGGGCCATATTGCAAATTCCACAGGTTTTATGGGCATGCCACTGATGAATGCCACACGCTTAAGCTGGAGATTGAGAAGCTGATTAACCGTGGCTTTTGACAAGTTTCGTCCGGAAACCTGAGTCCGGCCAGAAACGTGGCCACGAGCGTAGATCCCGGGATGAAGAGCAAGATTCTGATCGTTCCCCACGCAAGAAGGATATTGGGCTGATCTCCGATGATGATTCGGCCGAGGATAACAGGCGCAACCAGCGGCGCCGACATGAGGTCCGGATGATCATCGGAGGAAACACCGGCGGAGACACAGCCGCTCAAAGGAAGAAGTGGAACAACAAACTTTATGTGGGGGAAATCACAGCTCCCCCACCTGTTGCCAAGAGAGCAAGGTCGGATATAATCTCGTTCACTGACCGCGACCTGCCAGACTTCCCTTCACCCCATAGGGACGCTTTGGTGGTGAAGTGTGAGGTGGACGCGGCTATCATCCACCGTGCTTACATTGACACCGGTTCGTCTGTGAATATCATGTACATACAGACGTTCCATGAGTTGGAGCTGCACCTCAACTCTCTGAGGCCCCTCCGAACTCCCCTCTCCGGATTTACCGGTGACTCCATAGACACTGAGGGCACTATTGGGCTCACCATTAAGTTTGGGGACGGATCTCACCACTCCAGGATCCCTGTGGAGTTCGTAGTGGTGCGGCTAGAGTGCGCTCATAACGTTATTCTGGGGAGACCAGCACTGGAGGACTTGGAAGCAGTGATTTCCATGAAGCACCTTTGCATGAAGTTCCCAACCGAGACCGGGGTCGGTTATTGCAGAGGTAGCTAGAAAATAGCCAGATCCTGCTACACAAAGATGACAAAGCGGATGGCTACTAGTGACATGCGCATCAACACTATCTCACAGGCCTCGCTGGAAGAGGGAACCCCCAGAGCTGAGCCTGTAGATACATTGGAGACCGTCGTCCTGGATCAATCCAACCCCGAGAGAGCTATTCAGATCGGGACAAATCTAAAGCCAGGATTAAGGCAAGCAATAATCTCTGTTCTCGTCAAATATAAGGTTATTTTCTCCTTGGGACTCGATGAAATGCCGGGGATCAGTCGTGACATAATCACACACAAGCTATCCGTGGACCCAAACGCGACACCTGTCAAACAGCGCAAGCGGTACCTGTCTACGGACAGAAGGGAATTTTTCAAGGCCGAGGTGACTATGCTCCTTAGCATAAATCACATCGCCGAAGTCGAATACCCGGAATGGCTAGCGAACGTTGTTTTGGCACCCAAGCCACCAACGTTTCGTATGTGCGTCGATTACACCGACCTCAACAAGGCTTGCCCAATGGATCCATTCCCGCTGCCGAACATCGACTAGCTCGTCGATGAAACAGCCGGTTGTGAGCTCATGAGCTTCTTGGATGCCTTCCGGGGCTACCACCAGATTTTCATGAACGAACTCGATGCCCCAAAGACAACTTTCATGACTCCAGAGGGTATTTTCTGCTATCTGGTCATGGCGTTCGGGCTCAAGAACTCAGGCGCCACCTACACTCGCATGGTGGCCAGGGTCTTCAAGGTTGTGCTCGGCAGCACAATGGAAGCCTACGTGGATGACATGATAGTCAAGAGCCGCAAAGCCAGCACACATGCCGAGGATCTAGAAGAGATCTTCAAGATTATGAACAAGATCAACCTCCGGCTCAACCCCAAGAAGTGCACATTTGCAGTTCAAAGGGGGGAATTCCTGGGCTACATGATTAGTCAGCGCGGGATTGAGTCAAACCCGGAGAAGGTGCAGGCCATACTTAATATGGAGCCGCCCCGAAATGTCAAAGAGGTCCAGAGATTAACTGGGAAGCTGGCAGCCCTCAACCGATTTCTTTCAAAATCGGCCAAGCGTGCACTGCCATTTTTCCAAATCATGAGGAAGTCTGCAAAGTTCCAGTGGACTCCCGAGTGCCAGGCAGCATTCGATGACCTCAAGCGATATCTTGTCTCTCCGCCAGTATTGTCAAAGCCTGAGCACGGAGAAACACTATACCTCTACCTTGGCGTCAGCCACGGGGCCGTGAGCTCGGTCCTGATTCGTGAGGAAGATGGAGCTCAGAAGCCCATTTACTAGATAAGAAAAACATTGCGTGACGCCGAGCTCCGGTACTCCCCAGTAGAGAAGACCGTACTTGCGGTAGTATGGACTGTGAAGCGCCTGGCCCATTATTTCCAGGCCCACTCCGTACATGTTCTCACCCATCAACCTCTGGGTCAACTCATGCGGAGCCCCACAAGCTCAGCCAGAATGGTCAAATGGGCCATTTTTCTGAGCCAATACCAGATCTATATCAAGCCGAGGCCGGCCATTAAAGGGCAAGCTCTCACCGACTTCATGGAAGAATGCACTGCCAGAGATCTGACCCCGGTCACCTCAAGTGACGAGGACGGCTGGTGGACACTGCTCACTGATGGCTCTTCGGCAGCCAAGGCCTGCGGGAGGGAGTCGTACTCATCACCCCCGAGGGCTTCCGAGCTTACTATACTATACGCTTTGCATTCAAAGTCTCCAATAACGAGGCAGAGTATGAAGTCTTATTATCTGGCCTACGCCTTGCAGCTAATATGCAGACGGGAAAGTTGAGGATCAAATGTGATTCTAGGCTCGTGGTCGGGCAAATCAATGGCTCCTGTGAAACAAAGGAGGCCAGGATGAAGGAATACAAAGCTGCCGCACTGGAGCTCCTGGGAACTTTCCAGATGTATGAAATCCTGCAGATACCACGAGCTCAGAATCAGGAAGCTGACATCCTGTCCAAACTGAGCTCGGACACTCCCGAGCACATCTCCAAGATCGCTCAGGTGGAAGAACTGTCAACACCAAGCATACAACAGACTCTCATACACCAGGTACAATCCGTCCCAAGGGAGTGGACTACTGACCTAAAAGAGTACATTGATAACGGGCAACTGCCCCAGGGTTAGGCCGAGGCCAGGCTAGTCAAGCTCCGAGCTCCGACCTACACCCTCATTGATGGTGTGCTATACAAAAGGTCTTACAACGGCATGCTCCTACGCTGCCACAACCCCAATGAGGCCAAACTGGCCATGGAGGAGATCCATGCTGGGGTCTGCTCAGCACATCAAGGCCCTCACTCAATGTCCAGAAAACTCCTATTGCAAGGATATTTCTTGCCTACCATGGTAAAGGACTGCGCCCGGATGGCACGCACTTGCAACGCGTGCCAGCAATTCCAAAACGCCCCGAGACGCCCAGCAATGAACTATGCCCCCATAAGCACGGCAATCCCATTCTCCGGATGGGGTGTAGACCTGGTGGGGCAACTCCCCCGGGGAACCGGCAATTGCAGATGGATCATAGTCGCCATCGATTACTTCACAAAATGGATAGAAGCAGAGCCACTGGCCAGCATAACCGAGGCGCAGTGCAGGCGATTTATCCACAAAAACATCCTCACTCGCTTCGGTGTGCCACAACAGCTCATCGCCGACAACGGTACTCAGTTCGAGGCCAAAAGTTTCCAGGATATGCTGGCCAGCTGGGGAATCAAACACACTGCAGCCTCCGTCACGTACCCTCAGTGCAACAGACAGGTAGAAAATGCCAACCGCACCATCCTGACGGGCTTAAAAAAGAAGCTCGCAGATGAAGGCGGAGGCTGGGTGGAAGAACTCCATAACATTCTGTGGGCTTACAGAAAAACTCCCCGTAGAGCAACGAGTGAGACTCCATTCTCACTCTGTTACAGCTTTGAAGCCAAAGCCCCCACAGAAGTCACAATTCCGACCCCGCGGGTCCTGGCGTATGACCTCGAGCAGAACGAACAGAACATGCGGATTGATCTCAACTTTGTCGATGAAAGGAGAGAAAACGCATTCTTGAGGTCGGAAAATTACAGACGCCAACTCAAAAGCTACTATGACTCTCGAGTCCGAGGTCGGGAGTTCCAGGTGGGGGACTACGTCATCAGGCGACGTACGGCCAGCCAACCCAATGAAGGGGGAAAGATGGCCAAAAAAATTGAAGGGCCCTACATCATCACAGCTGTAGTCCGGCCCGGAACCTATAAACTAAGCACCCCAAAAGGCACAGAGGTTCCTAGATTATGGAACGTCCACCACCTGGTGAGGTACTACCAGTGACCCAGCGCTGTAAAGGAGACAATGAGCCCTCGCCAAACGGAGACTTTGCGCACCCATTAGCATTGGACATCCGGGGTCACTGATAGCGGCCTCAGCCGCACACTGTAAGCTGTTCACGGCCGCCATTAAAATCAATAAAGGAAGGGTTTAACACACGCAACTCTCCCCGGAAGCAACCAATAAGCCTTCCAGGCCATACTCAGCAAGAACATAAGTCGGGGCAACAAATAAGTCCTCGCAAACACATGCTCTTCAGCCCACTCATTCCGAGGCCACTTTATAAGACCTCGACGACAATAACACTAGTGGCTCCAAGTCCTGAGGTCACTTTGTAATCCCTCGGGGTCACACGCTCCTTCAGCCGAGCCCCAAAGCTGAGGTGACTTCGTAAATCCTCGCAAATACAAGCTCTTCAGCCAGAACTCCGACGAGGCGAGGCCACTTTTGTAAGCCCTCGTAAGCGAAGACTCTCTAGTCTGCGATCAATTCTCCGCAGCCACTTTGTAAGCCCTCCAATATATGGGAGTAACAGCCTCAATGACTCCCGATCTCCGAGGCCATTCTGTAAGCCCTCCACACAAAACAGGGACAATAGCCCCACGCGGCTCCCAAACAAAGAAGCCAAGGCATCTATATAAGTCCTTGTTCCTTCTTCACAAAACAGGGATAATAGCTCAACGCGGCTCCCGAACGAAGAAGTCAAGGCATCTATATAAGTCCATGTTCCTTCCTCATAAAGCTGGGATAATAGCCCAACGTGGCTCCCGAATTTGGGATTGAGGCGATTTTATAAGTCCTCGCACCCCACGAATATGCATCTCCCCCTTTAGTATTGAAGGCAGGGGGGGGGGAGATAGAGGCGCAATGCCGAAGGCTGGACTACTTGACGGTCCTGACCTTAGTCGAGCACCTCTCGCTCCCGATCCAGCTGAGCTCTCGTACGAATCTCACAGCGCCGAGCTGTGGTCCACATCTCGCGGTCTGGGAGGAGGTCAGCTCCCTAAATTGATGGCGCTACGCCAAAGGCTGGGCTACTTGATGGTCCTGACCTAGGTTGACCTAGGCCGAGCTGTGGTCCATATCTCGCGGTCTGGAAGGAGGTCGTTATCAAAATCACCGGCGTAAAGCCAAAACAGTCTGGAATCAAAGTCCGGCTGCACCACAATGCACTACTGCGAAATCCAGCCGAGCTCGCTTAAAAGATCTCGCGCTCGGATTATAACTGCAGGGCCCACTTCTCAAGCCCGACGAACAACTCAGCGCCTACTTCCCTAGGTTCTGTTTATACATTACAAGCTGTTTGGGATATTTTGTTAAACAAAATACCTTTCGCAGCGGTCACTCACAGCAAGTGAAAACTGCAGCAACTAAACTAAAGCTTTTTACTACAAACTGGGCGAATGCTCTTCATAGCACAAGTCCAGGTCAGCAGACAGAAGAGGACCTTAGATAATAAGGTCACCTCACCTGTCCAACACATCAATCAAACACACAACCCTAGTTGGGCATAGAAACCCGATCAAGGAAGATTTTCAAACCATTTTCCTAAAAAGAAAAACAATTCCCAAACGCTTTGTAAAGCACAGGGCACCAAGCAGAAAAGCTACAGACTCCAAAGAAGAAACTCAGCCTAAAGCTCCAAAGTGAAGCCAAGGCCAAAAGCTCCGGTGAAAGCTCCAACAGTTAGCAATCATTGCTACTGGCAAACTGTACAGTAATGGGCCCTCGAGGTCCCATTACTGCACAACGCATGCAACATGCAGAATGCAGCATGGGCAACTAAAGCCCATACCTGCAAAAAACAAACAAAGACAGATTCATTGATAGTCGAAATAGCAAGGAACCAGCAAGGCCTTACCCAAACGAGGCTGACTAAAGCAACCTCTACTGGAAGCAACTACTAAGACTCAGCAAACACATGATGAGCCCAAACCAAAAGGAGGACAGGCCAGATATGTATACATGGCCTATCCCCACTGAGCAAATTTCTGTGCAAATATGCAGACACGCATGAAAAGGCACCAAACACAGAGAAGGAAAATAAACTGCAATAAGAATAGAAGGATTATTATACACAAGCAAATCCAAAGAAAACTAAAGAGTTTTATAACAACGGCTCAACAGCCAGGTATTCGTAGAAAAGATTAAGGGGAGGGGGAATTCATTCCTTTCTCTTCCTCTTCTTCTTCTTCTTCTCCTGCTCTACCTCCTCGCCGGCTTCGACTGGTTGTGCTTGAGTCGTCAGAGAATACAGGAGTTGTTGATTGGGGGCAGTCTGAGGGTGCTTCATGAGCTTGGGCAGCTTATAGTTCTTAGGCTTGAAGCCAGGCAGGTTCTTATAAAGTGTGTCATATATGTCCTTCTGCATCTGGAACTTCCGATACTGCAGGGTAGGTAAGAACTGCTCTCGCGCGAACTCCAGACCTGCAGGTGTGGCCAACCAGCTATTAATGTGCTTGCCCATGACCCCATGAATCCAGGTGACAGTTGAGGGAGAGGCCGGATCCGTGGAGCACGAGACCTGGAACTCAGATACAGCACCAGCTTTTGCTCTTTCAACAGCTGTAGAATGCCCTGCCATATAGTTTTCCAGCTTCTTCTGTGTGGCGGCCATCTTGGCTTCCAATGACATTATATGTGCCTTGTCATGCACGGAATCAAGCCGAACCTCGGAAAGCTCCTCCCTCATCTTACCCAGGTCAGCATCTCGGGAGGCGAGATCGATCTCAAGCCCAGCCACCCGGGCCTTGGCATCCTCTGCTTCCTCAGCTTGTTTCCTAAGCCTCTCCAGGGTGCGCCCTTGTTTAATATTTTGGGAACGGGCCTCTTCAAGCTCAAGGGACACCCTGTCGTGGTCCGCCTCCCATTCGCGGCGCTCCCGGGTAACCACCACGAGCCGATCCTCTAACATCGAGCACTGGGACCTCGATGAGCACAACTCAGGCTCAGTGGCCGCAAGGACCTTTTTAAGCCGGCCCCTCTCCTTCATGGCCAAGCTGGAGACATCTATCATCCTCTGCCATTCGGCCATGGCGATTTTTGCTTTCTCAACAGCAGTGGTCGCCCTCTCCTCGGCAGCACGGGCCCGGTCTTCAGCACTTCGTGCATAAATCTCCGTATCACTAAGAGCCTGGACGGACGCATCGGTCGTCTCCTTGAGAGCCCCGAACTGCGTTTGGCATTCGTGGAACCGGGCCTCAGCATCTTGAGCCCTCTTCTGGAGCTCGTGAATCTGCTCCTGGGCAACCTTCAGGGCCTGCTCGGTCAAATGCTTGCCCTTGAGGAGATCTTCCCTCTTCTGAACGGCTACCCTCGCCTTGAGCTCGGCATCTTCTACCGTGAGAGCCATCTCATAGCCCAACACGGCAGCCTGTAACGCTAGAAGAAGAAAAGTAAGAAGAAACATATAAACACGAAGAGAGGGGAACAGGTAAAAGATATACACAAAAGGGTGAAATACCTTAAAGGTGCTGGATGTAAGTTCCTTGGAAACAGATGGAGTATCCATCTCATCAAGGATCTCAGTATCACAGGGTAGCCTAAGCCCTGCCAGCAGATCCATAACCCCAGCATCCTCAGAGATGAAGCCTTGATCATCCCGGAGAGAGAAATGGAGGTTGTGCCTTTTCCTCGTGCTGGCAGAATCATGAGGAGGGCTACTCCCCTGGCTATAGAACGCTTGGACCGGCCACTAACCGGAGCAGCGCTGCTGGGGCCTGCAGCATCTGAGCCTAAACGGCCCCGGAGCTGCTCAATAGTCTCCTTGTCGACCTCATCCCCACCCTTGGGGGTGGTACTGTCGGGACCTGCAGCTTCTGAACCCAGACGACTTTGGAGCTGTTCAATTGTCTCCTTGTCTCCGTCATCATCCGAAGCATCCTCCATGACCATGTCAGGTGGTGGGGCAGTACCGACATTCGCTGCGGCTTCAATGGTTTCCCTGTCACCACCGTCACTGACACGGGCATCCCCCGAGACGGGAGAGTCAGTAGCATCACCATTACCTCCATTCCCTGAACTCTGGGAGGAGGAGGAGCCACTGGGGGACCGGTCAGCATACTTAACACCGGTCGAGGGCTGGTTTTTCCTCCCACCCTCCTGAGCACGGTCAAGGAGATCAAACAAGCTGGCACTGTCTGTAACAAAAAAAACCAGGAAGGTAAAATTACCACGAAGGCGCACAATACAGAGAGCCAACCAATAGTTGAGAGGGAATATACCTGGTGAAACGACAGCAGGCTGGACAGGATCTGCTGCCAAATCAACCTTGGCAGGATCTACCATTTTCTTGGCCGGAGCGGACACCTTCCTAAAGGGTTTCTTCCTCTCCAACGCGGGCTCCTCATCCTCTGAAGATTCGGACCTGGGAGGAGACATGTGGGCAAAAGCTCTCTCTTCACGCGAGGACTGTGGACCCAACACATCTGAGGCAGTGGGCCCATCACCAGAGCCCTGTCCCATAGCCAGGGATGCAGCAATGGCCGCAGCGATGTCAGCCTCCTCCTGGGCGCCCACCTTATCCCCATTTTGAGGTGCCGCACCAACGGCAGCCCCTTGGTCCTCAACTGGAACCTCAGTGAAAGAAGTGAAACTCAGGTCCACCATCTTTTCCTCGAGCAAAAAGGAGGTGATATCATTATCACCGTACCCGACGTAGGTACCCACATCATCGGCAAACTCGCCTAGCACGCCAGCATCGTGTATGTTGAAATTCAGGGAACCTGGGGCAGTGAAGGGGGAACCGTCCCTCCTGTCAGTGCAAATGAACACGAACTTGTGCCTCCACCCAGGGCGAGGAGACGGGATGTGGCAGAACCCGCTCCAACCAGGCCTCTGAGAAATAAGGGTGTAGCCCTGGTTCTCCGGTGAACTGTTGAGCCCGATTTGGAACAGATGCCTGAACAAGCCGACACTGGCCTTCAGGCCCAGAACCTGGCAGCGCAGGAGAAAAGCTGCAATCAAGTAGAAACCGTTGGGAGTTATCTGGCATGGGAGCAGACCAACCCAGTTAAGGTATTCCACGAAGAAGGGATGCAGCGGAAAGTGGAACCCGTGGTCCATCGCGTCCAGATGAACCGCGAAGAACCCGGAGGGGCAGGAGGACGACAGGCTCCCCGCCTCAGGTCTCATGATATCAACGGTTGGACCGGCCATGCGTCTGGCTTCGGCCCACTCGGCGTCAGTAAGAGCACAGGCATCCACGAGAGGACCATTCTCTGTAAGGGTGCCCACCACACCCCAGACTTCTTGTTACTGCTTCTCCGCTTCCTAATAAAACGGATGGGAGGCACATCATGCACAACAGCGGCGCCCCCAACCTCGTGTTGAGGGACGACCCTATCTCCAGCATCACCTTGGGAAGACATTTTCTCAAGATCTGCAGAAAAACACCACACATGCAGACAATCAGAGTCCGGGGTTAAGGACCTATAATCCGACCCCCAAACAGAAATTGAACACTCGAATCGACATCATCACACGATTCTGAGTCTAGAGGTACCAACCTCATCAAGAATGGGGGACTGTAAACCCCCCATTGACAACATAACCAGTTTGACGGGAAAACCCTTATCCTAGGTTTTCCGGCCAAACTACGACAAACAGGCAACAACGAAGAAGAACCGGAGACTGACCTGGTTGCGAAAGCCGACGGAGAAAGCCTGAACTTCGGTAGTACTAGTCGGAGAATGAAAGCTCTGGATTGCTGATGAATTCGGAAAGCTTGAACACAAAGAAAGCGCAAAGGAGAAAAGACGGAGTCTTTGCCCTTTATACTTCCCCTTGAAAATAAACGGGAAGCTTACACGTGGCGCACTACTCTCCAATCGCCTAAGAAACTCAAAGGTTTTTTCCAAAAGGCGTGCAAAAAGCGCAATGATGGCGCCGTATTATCATTTCAAACGCCATCCCTCGCATTAAATGCTGAGAAGCGGCTATTAACACAAATGTTGCAAAAAGGAATGTCTAAAGATTCCTATTTGTACACATCAGCGTTAATACACGCCACAAATTCTCCTAAGTCCACCAAGCGCTAAATGCAACTGCCTTGTCCCCCTCACACTTATACTCTTCCACACTTAGAAAATATTCTAAGTCCACAAGAGTGGGGGACTGGTACGTGGGGGACTCGGGGTCAAAATCAAAAATCAAGACCTCCACGAGCTCAACAAAATACATCAACCTCGGGATCAAGCACCAAACAGGTATATTTTATAGAACCGAGCTCAGCACATATTTTGCAAATCCCCTTTGATTTTCAAAATTAAAAATTTTATCAACCCACGGCCGGGGCCGTGGATGTAGCAATTAACCCATGAAGCAGGTTTGGAACACGAAGCACGCGGAGATCGAGCTTGGATTTCTCTGCAGCGGGGCGTCGCTTACCTCTCCGGACTTCATGGCAAAGCGGAGTATACTCTTTTTCCTCCGTTAGGATTTTTTCCCACAGGGTTTTTCCTCAGCGGAGTTTTTAATGAGGTACCCCTTTTTCATGACCATGGAAGAGCAGCACCCCTGCCGGGCGAGCGGGCCCAGGAAAGTGAAGATTTACTCTCTCTCACCTCAAGTTTCACTTTTCGCCTCGGAGAGTGGGGGACTCATGATGGAGTATATTCCCGTATACCCCAGGGGTACCATAATCGCCGGTAGAAAGCATCGCAGATCCGCCAGAGAAGAGAAAATACCAAGTCCACAATCTGGGCCCGACCCCGACCCCGACCGCCGAGGTCGGGAACAACGAGCTCAGGAATCAGTCAAACTCAGCAGCTAACGGAGTCAACCAGCCCCGACCCTGACCTCGGGGTCGGGAAAATATCGAGCTCAAGAATCAACCAAACTCGCCGGGCTATGAGCTCGACCTCGAGACACCCGAGGTCGGTACCAAGTCTGACCCTGGAAGCCCAGCTCCGGGTCAACGATAATAGGGCGCCAGACAGTTGACCACCGTCGAGGTGGGAACAGAAGACAGCAGGGTGAATCCTCTCAGCATGATCCCGAGCCCCCGGGCGTCGACCTCAGTGATTCCTAAGGTCGGAAGAAAGCACCTCACACTTAGACAAAACCCACACAGACTTGACTCGCGGAAAACATTGCCAAGTCATCCTCCGTATCAAAGTATATTACAGGCTACCCGCACACAATCATACAAGATCCTTGGCAGGAATTCTGTTAGAAGAATAATCAATCAGCCAGCTATCAAGGGCTTTCTCTCTCCAATCAGCTCTCCACGTGGCGGCTCCTGGTCCATTGGGTCTGGTAGTTTGTTAGAATAGCTTTACACGTGTCTCTCTTTTATTAGACTAGCTCCTTTTGCTTAGCTGCCAAGTATTTCCTTTTCTCCTTAGTATAAATATCTCCTTCCGGCTTGTGGAAGGGGGTTCAAAAATTTTCGCTTCTAAGTACTCGATTTACTGCACTTCTGAGAAGATACTTTGGGATTTCACCAGTTCGCTCTCCTTCATTCTTATTTCGGTGGATTTCGGCCACCCCTGGTCCGACGATCCATCATTTTTTGGTGCTCTCGTTGAGAGCTGAACTGTGAACAAGTCAGATCCTCCCAATCTCTTCAGATCTACAACAAGCTTTTCTGCAGCAATGGCGGAAAAGAAAAATCTCAGAAGTCGACGTACTGCTGCCGCCGTCGCCTCGGTGGAGCCCTCGCTGGAAGCCACTGCTACTTCCGGTGCTAGGAGGGCCACCAAGGGAAAACAGGTCGCTCGAGCTTCTTCTGATCTGCGCGATCAAAACCAGCGCACCTCCCCAGATCTGCGACAACAGATCTCTCTCAACCGTGATGTAGCGCCAATGCCGTCCGCGTAGGTGATCCCACAATTCCAGAACCTTCTGATGGTGGATCCCTCTGTGGCGGTTGGCGCCCTCATTACCGGCTTGCAGCAGGTACTCCCAACGCTGTGATCTCAATCTGCAGCTGATGTGGCTCCTCAGGCCATTCGACCTATCTCTCCGGCGAATTCCAGATCTCGCTCTCTGAGAGTAGGCTCCATTGATGCACCCCTGGTGGTGGAGAGGCCAGCACAGATGGTCTATCTGTCTCCTCCCCGCCAGAGGGCAACCCCGGGGGTCCAATCTCCCCCGATCCGTCAAAGTTTTGGGTATTTAATTATTTTCTTCTATCCAATAAAGTATCGGTTCTTGTAGAAACGTATAACTCCACACTCTGTGTCTCTTTCTCTCGCACAGAAAACTCGTAAATTAGATTAGAAGTTTGGTCACAAAAAGGTCGCTTTGACTACTGAGATTATAAAAGCATATTATATATAATAATCATATAATAATATTAATAGTAATAAATATTGGGTTTTACCTACCGTGTCCAATACACACTTTATGAGTATCTATAAACTACCGAAATTGATATTAGTTTTAGGGTATCTCACTATCTCGATCAGTATCACTTACACAATAGGTATGTATTGGTGTGTATCTTTTTAAATAAAGAATTATAACTACTAACTTTAGGAATTTTATCAATTCAGGACCTGAAAGATAGATTAATTATCAATCAGGACCGAAAGATAAAACGTATCGGTATAGGACCCGAATGATGGAAAACTATCAATTAAGGACCTAATGTTTCCTAGGTTTTGATTTATTTAATTTTTTATTAATTCAATTACTAATTTTTTAAAAACTTTTTTTCACAAAAGTTTATTAGTTTAATAAAACTAAATAATATTTAAAATTTTTAAAATAAAAAAAATTATGACAACTAAGGTCCTAGATTAATAGTTTGCAATCATTCAGGTCCTAAATTGATAGTTTTCATCATTCGGGTCCTATATCAATACATTTCATCTTTCAAGTCCCAGATTGATAATTCGTCTATCTTTCGGGTCCTCAATTGATAAAATTCCATAACTATATGTGTGTCAGTGTGTGTGTTTTTTATTTGAAGAATGATAAGTAATCACTTTATGTATTAATGTGTGTGTACTAATAATAAATTTTAAACAAGTTCGGGTCTTTAAGAAGTCGGAATAATATGTAACATACTCGACCTGTTTATTAGAAATACTAATAGGTCTAGGTTCGGGTGTTAGCGGCGTGAAAAAAGTGTTGGTGTAACATCAAAGTAATATTAACTTCATCCCTGGGCTTAAGATACTATACAACCTTTTTTATATCTAAGGGCATCCTCATTGGGAGGATTATTATGAGATTAAATTGGTGACATGACTGTTTTTTTAGAGAATTATCATTGAGTGACATAGATTGTGTAATGGGATTATTTGCTACAATAATCTGGGATCAAAATATGAGTCTCGATTATTTTAATATTATTTGAAAAGTATATGTAATAGAAATTAATGCAGGATAGAGAAAAAACATATTATTTGAAGATGATGAGTGAGAGACATAAACGAATTTTGAGATTATTTTATAATTAATTACATGACAATATTTAAATGGTAAGAATCATAAAAAAAATTGATTATTAGAGTTTTGCTCTTATTGCATGACAATATTTACATGACAACACTTACCATTTAAATATTGTCATGTAAATATTGTCATGCAATAAGAGCACATCTCTAATAATCAATTTTTTATATGATTTTTTCCATTTAAATATTGTTATGTAATTAATTATAAAATAATCTCAAAATTCGTTTATCTCTCAATCATCATCTTCAAATAATCTGTTATTTCTCTGTCCTGCATTTATCTCTATTACATATACTTTTTAAATAATCTTAAAATAATCTGGATTCATATTTTGATCTCAGATTATTGTAGCAAATAATCCTATTAAATAATTTATGCCACTCATTGATAATTCTCTAAAAAAATTGTCATATCACTAATTTAATCTCGTAATAATCCTCCCAATGAGGATGCCCTTAGAGTTATTATTATTATAGATTACGTATTAATTACCTAGCTTTTATTATGAAAATTAATTACTTAGCCCCTTCTTCGAGTTTTTTCCCATGGAGAGGTGTTTTTCAAACTTATTTCCCAAACTAAGGTACTTTTAAACTTATTTCCCAAATAGGGGTATTTTTTGCCATGTCACCTCATTATCACTGATGGGCGCCACATCAGTTTATCCACATCATCTCATCAATTCCATGCCATCAATTTTGAGAGTTTAAGTGTGCTTCTAAAATATAGAGAAAAAAAGAAGCCAACAAGATTCGAACTTGGGTGGAACACAAGAAAGACATGAATGTGAACCACTACACTACACCATTCACTTGTTAACAAATTCCTTTTAAGAAGTATAAATCATGTATCCTTCACCCCGGGAGTGCACTATTTCTTAATCGCATGTATTATTCGTTCCTTTAGACATATATCTCTTTACCAAACAATAAAAAATGTAATAATAAAAAAATGAATTTGATTTATTCAATTAAAAATCTTATTAAAACTTATAATAAAAACATAATTTGCTAATTTAATTTGAAAAATAAAGAAATATTTAACTTAGAATACAAAAAATTAATTTAAACTTATAATGACAAAACACAATTTGGAATATGTATTTTTTTTAAATAACTTAGCTTCAAATGAAATAAAATCAAATAAAATATAAGTCATATTTCTAAGTTACTTATTGCATGAAATTACTTATTTTTTATTTTATTTACTTTTGAGTTATTTCAAATAACTTTTAAATTATATACTTCAATTTTTTTATAAAATTAAATTACATTTTTATAGAATTAAATATCGCAAACTAAGCTTTTCGTTGTGATTATTTCATTATAGCAGCTCAACTCTTCTCGACTCGGTTCAATTTTCTCATTGATTATTATTGTTTCAAATTCAAATTCAACGCTCAAATTTGAACTAAATTGTAACATGTTAACTTTTAGTGAAATTTGCAATACAAATACTTTAATACGTTTTTTATCATATGTCTCTCTTTCTATTTTAGGAAAGCTTTTGCTAAAATACTCCCACTTTTATTACTTTTACCCCTCAAACTTTTTACAAATTACTTTCTCTTTCCTACTTTATCATAACTTTACCCTACTTATTATACTCTATATCCTACTTTATCATCACTTTATCACCACTTTACTCTTTTTAATATACCCTCTTTCCTACTTTATCATTTACCCTACACACTCTACATTTACCCTACTATTTTTCTATTAAAACTCGTGTCCAAGGCTAGCGGGACATATAATAAAGAACGGAGGGAGTATTTCTAAAGGAACAAATAATACATGCGATTAAGAAATAGTGCACTCCCGGGGTGAAGGATACATGATTTATACTTCTTAAAAGACATTTGTTAACAAGTGAATGGTGTGGTGTAGTGGTTCACATATGTTCCTTTCTTGTGTTCCACCCAAGTTCGAATCATATTGGCTTCATTTTTTTCTATATTTTAGAATCACACCTAAACTCTCAAAATTGATGACATGGAATTGATGAGATGATGTGGATAAGCTGATGTGGCGCCCAGCAGTGATACTGAGGTGACATGGCAAAAAATACCCCTATTTGGGAAATAAGTTTACAAGTACCTTAGTTTGGGAAATAAGTTTGAAAAACACCCCTCCATGGGAAAAAACTCCTATTTTAGCGATTGAACTCCTTGAATTACGTATTTCACAACTTTAACTTGCCCATTTACCAAAAAAACTTCAATTTGCCCAATTTTTAAAAAACATGAAATGCCACACAACCACACGAGGGTTTCATTTTCAATAGTCTGATCTCCAAGAAGAGTTATTTTAAAGCCCTTAAAAAGTTAAAGTCCTGATATATATATATATATATATATATATATATATATATATATATATATATATATATATATATATATATATATATATATATATATATATATATATATATATATATATATATATATATATATATATATATATATATATATATATATATATATATGCACCTCTAAATATATCACAAATAGATTTTAAAGTAAACTTGAGACATAGAGTTGGCCAGTTGAGTATTAGTGTTACATTGGTCCAATGCTTAAGAGTTGCATATTAATTTGTCCATTACTTTTGCTATCTGGTAGGTGTGGCTATCTCTTTTAATACTCTGAGTTTGCCTCCTATGTTCTAATTTTATAATAAAGATCTTGTAGAAATCACGAATTTGTTTACATTTCAGGTACAATATTTACCATTTAGTTCATAATATGGTTGCCAATTCAATAATGAATACTTCGCATCCTTCAGAGTAACAAATTGTACTGTAAGTGAATATATTACTGTTACATGTATTTTTATGAATATATATGTTACATATATAGAATACATATAACATTAACACAGTTTTAATTAAGAGTATTAGCCATTCGAATTTACCTATTAGGCGTTTAGTTTGACAAATATGTGTCTAAGAAAATGTCCATATATAAGACACTTTTCCATCTTTTTTTGTTCGTTGGTAGCTCTTTCAACTTCCTTTTTCATAATACTTGATGTAGATATTTTCATCTATATATAGGAAAGGCGTTTAGATCCTGACCAGAAATATTAACACCATGTTTTTATCTGATAGAGTACTATGTATGGCATGCCTCATACTAATATTGTGTCCTTTGGTGATGACCTCATTATTTTTTCTAATGGTGAGAAAAGAACTCTTGAGTCCCTGAATCAAACCATAATAGATTATGAAAAATTTTCTGGACAACTTATTAGCAAGAAGAACTCTTTTTATCTGATACAATACTATTCATGTTTCCTAGTTCCATGGCTTCCATCTTGAAGAGTTGGAGCATACCAGCTAGCAGCACCCTCTAAGTCAATCATTGTATTTGTTCCTATGTACATGAGTCACATGACAACAAGGAGATTTATAAGTTTCATGAAAACACAAAGACTGTCATCATTTCAATAATTAATGTAATAACTGATAAATACAATTTGAAATTGCAATAGTTCCAGCAAGACAGTAAGTAAGAAGCATATATTTAGGCTCAGATTGTTTATTTACTTCACTAAAAATGGGGGCATACGAAACTATATAGAAATAGAATCAACACCAACCCATTAATTTCTTATTTTGGTAGAAGCTATTATCATTGCCAATATATGCAACACTTAATCTATAATGAATCAATACATTTGAAAATTTCAGTAGTTCCAGCAAGGCAGCCAGTAAGAAGCATATATTTAGGCTCAGATTGTTTATTCACTTCACTAAATATGGGGGCATACGAAACTATATAGGAATAGAATCAACATAACCCATTAATTTCTTTTTTGGTGGAAGCTATCATCATTGCCAATATATGCAACACTTAATCTATAATCAATTAGTATAGAGAAACAAGATTACCATGTCTTGTTGTACAAACACACTAATTAGGTGAAATTGTACCAGTGAAACAGCAACACTTCCATTTACCATCATAGCAGCAGGGTGATGACAGAAGTCACAAAACCATAGCATAGCATTAGTGAAGTAACATATTACATATTTAAAAGATAAAGGAAAAGTTTTACTATTAAGTGACCAAGAGAAGGGCCTCCACCAACATTGCCATCAGTTAATTTTGCATTAAAAAATAAAAACACAGCATTAAGTAAACAATAAGGTGAAATATAAAATTTGAAAACTGAATGTGTAAAAGCTTGTACCTGTTTCCAACCTCTATACCTCTTCAATGTTTTCTTCTATTGAGACAGGCTGATTGGACATCCTTAACAAGTCTTGAGCACATATGAGGGCTTCCACAATTTTGACACCCAATGAACTCCTAAAGCAGTCTAACACTTTTCCACTTGCACTAAAAGTGGACTCAGAAGCTACTGTGGAAATAGGAACATAGAGAATATCTCTTTCCATCTTAGATAGAATTGGAAACCTCTCACCATTAAGCTTCCACCATCTCAATATGTCAAATTCATTGTCCTCCTCTATTATGTTCTCACTCAAATAAGTTTCAAGTTCAGTTTTTGTCAATCTTACCACCTCATTGTCTTGTCTTTGTTTTTTCAACTGGGCTTTCAATCTGGAGACAGACCTACCTCCCCTTGATTCAGATTGAAAAGGAACCACATTTGGGGTTAAAGGGGAGCTTCCACTAACAGAGCCAGTATAGTTTGTAACATAATCACTATAAAACTCATTCAAACCTAACTTTATCTTCTCAAAGAAGGCCTTAGCTGTCTTTTGCTCATACAAAGCATTCAATTGATGAGCCATGTACTCAAATTTATCCCTAGGGTCAAGGACATTTGCAAAGAAAATAAGCATATTCGTTTTTTCTGGATCACCCCAGTACTTATCTAGTTTGGATTTCATATTAGTCCCCATTAGTTTCACATAATCAGTTTCAAAAGTCGTCATATCTTTGAGAACAAGGAACAGATCACATATTTCAGAGAAGAAGGTATTAGCAGTCACATAGAGAGTACCATAAATCCTAAGGGTCATTTCATAAAAGTTTTTAATTACATCTACCAAAGTTTCAACAGCAAGCCAGTCCTCAACATCAGGAGTTTCATGTTGCAAATCAATGGAATAGGAGCTCTCAGTCTCCTCATAAGCTTCAAAGACTATTTCATTGGACAATGCAGATTTCAGCATGAGATTGATTGAATTCCACCTAGTTGGGACATCTAGGTGCAAACCAGCTTTAGTCTGCACTCTAATCAAGTCTAAAATGTCCTTGAATTTTTGTAACCTAGCAGGTGAATTTCTAACATACTTAATAGCATCTTTTACCCTTTGAACAGAATCATCAGCTTCTTTTAAACCATCTTGCACAACTAAATTTAGGATATGAGTAATACATCTCATATGAAGGTACTTTACTTTTACAGAAGAGGCATCCCAAAACAATAGTTTTTTCTTAAAAAAAAACCTACTGCAGTATCATTACTACTAGCATTATCAACAGTTATGGTGAAGATAGATTTCAATCCCCAATCTAGCAAGCAAGACTCTAAAGCTTTGGCTAGGTACTCTTGTAACACCCCGGCCCTCCGGGCCCTGAGGTAATTACTTTTGACCTCTAGTACTGTCCTCACAAACCGCCACTAGCCTTTTCCGTGCACTTTGTCCTCACTCGTGCGCGCCCTAAGAAACTTCCCAGGGGGTCTCCCATCCCAAGACTACTCCCGTGCAAGCACGCTTAACTTTGGAGTTCTTGGCTAATGAGCTCCCTTAAAAGGAGATGCACCTTGTTGGTATGAGTAGTACTATTAATCCGTTTAAATTAAATCTCAAGTATTACAATCACCCCCACTTAGGAACGCAACGTACTCGTTGCGCCCATAAACCAATCTCAATCATATCCCAGAATCTTTTCCCCTACTAAGTGCCTGCCCGATATCCAACGGATGAGCACACTGTCGCAGGGTTGCTCTGATACCACCTTTAACACCTCGTCCCTGCAGGCCCCGAGGTAGTTACTTCTGACCTCTAGTACTGTCCTCACAAACCGCCACTAGCCTCTTCCGCGCACTTTGTCCTCACTCGTGCGCGCCCTGAGAAACTTCCTAGGGGGTCACCCATCCCAAGACTACTCTTGTGCAAGCACGCTTAACTTTGGAGTTCTTGGCTAATGAGCTCCCTTAAAAGGAGATGCACCTTGTTGGTATGAGTAGTACTATTAATCCGTTTAAATTAAATCTCAAGTATTACAACTCTCCTCTATGGGAAGTCACAGGAACAAAGGAGATGATCTTTTTATTCAGCTTCCACTCATGATCAATAAAATGTGCAGTTATACACATGTAGTTGATCCTTTTTATAGAGGTCCATGTGTCAGTTGTTATACTAACCCTCTGTATGTGCTCCCTAAAGAACATTTTCAGATTGAGTTTTTCATCTAAATAGATTTGGTAGATGTCTCTAGCAATTGTCCATCTAGAAGGAATTTGAACCTAGGACAAGCTATAGAGATAAACTTCCTAAACCCTTGCCTGTCTACAAATCTAAATGACAGTTCATTAATGATGATCATTTCAGCAAGTGCTCTCCTAACTTCACCTTGATCAAACACCCAATTCACTAACACTCCAGTATTTTCAGGTGTTGGATTACACAAGCCTGGTTGGAAACTGAGAAGGGCTTTCCTAATATCTTTTGAGCAAGGAATTTTCAGACAATTCAGTATGTGACTTCTAAGAGATGAAGTGTCATGCTTCTTGGACTGACAACAATATATTATAGCACAATCTTTGCATTATCCTTTAATAAGGACGCCATTACTATCTTTTATCTTGTCAAAGTAATCCCATATTCTGGATCTGGACTCTACTTCCTTTCTCTTTTTTCCAGAATCAGGCACATCAACAGCAGTTGTCTGCTGAGTGCTGGTGTTAGGCCCAGCATCATGAGCTTCCACCATAGGTTCTTGAGAAATAGGAGTCAGAGGAGGTTGAGAACCAGATGCTGGTATCGTATCAATACATTGACCTTCCATTCTGATAACTATAGACAATTCAAATACCTCAATGCAATCAACACATTGAACACATAAATGACAAAATCACATATTGACAATCATAAATACTTTAATACATTCACAGTAAAGTCTGGAACAATCAGCAATGTGATCTACAGAAGGATATAAGCAGTATGGTTATTGTCTTCTCTACAGACTTAGAAGATACCAGTTCACTCTAACTACTCGTTTGGGTGTTTGAGTAGAAAAAGGTAACTTCAACACTTGTGAGGCGGAATATATGAAATATGAATCATCATGATAACTCAGAAAATTATATTCAGTCATCATCTTATTCAGCAGTTCAGAATACAAGTGAAATAGGTACAAAAATAGGCATCAGGCTTCACATTAACATGCATCAGTGATCACATTAACAGGCATCAGTCATCACCATCTCACAGATGCATCACAGTTTACAAATCCATAGTCAAGTAGCCAAGTAGGTATAAAAATAAGTCAAACAGAGGTATGACATTATCATGCTTCACATTAAATTAACAGGCATCATCGAGGCAATGAGGCTAACATTTTACAAATCTGTAATCCATTGTAAACAGGCTTCCACCATTCATGAATGAGTAAGTCACAATTACACAAGGAATACATATCAAAAGACAATAACAATATAACACAAGTACACAACATATCTAGGGTTCGAGCTTCTAGGCTTCCACCATAGTAGTTTATAAAATCAAACATTTGTACTTTTATACCTCACAAGGCACTCGTAGTGTCGTATAGTCGTAGGATTCCACCGTTCCACCGTTCTTAAGCTTCCACCTAATTGGAGGAACAACAAGCCATAGAGGAGAGGCAGAGAGTCAGAGACAAGTCAAACAACGAACTATCGGACCCAGAGGGTGAATGAGAGAGATCGGATTGACGAGAGGTTAGAGAGAAAAGGATTAGGTTAGAGAGAAGGGGTCTGCGATGAAGACTGAAGAGAGAAGGGGTCTGTGATGAAGAGAGAAGAGGATTATGGTTAGGGTTACAGGTGAATAAGTAGTATTTATACTACTTAGAGTTTTGGGTTTTTCGAGTGCGTCGGCTTGCGAATTTTAAAACCCTACACGAGACCCGGTACCCTGAAAGACTAAGGAAACCGGTTTCGGTTTGGTTTTTCGGGTTCGGGTCACCCGACCCGGTGGGCGTACCAAGGGTATATCCGAATGGTTTTTTTCCTAATCGTGTACTCAAAGTCTTGTCTCCAAACCCCTTTCCAAATTAATTCGGAGTATAATTATTTGTACTCTTAAGCCGATATTCTGACCAACCATATTACTAGTCAACATGCATGCATCTACACACTACCGGTATAAGCTACTCCGTATAATATACTACTACCTCCGTCCCAATAAGGTTGTTTTTACTTGGACCGTAATTTGTCCCAGACCAGACCAAAATAGACCAGATCAGACCAGACCAGACTAAAACAGACCAGACCAAACCAGACCAAACCATATTTTATTATTATTATTATTATTATTATTATTATTAAGGGTGTGCACCGGTTCAAAACCGGACCGGACCGTACCGAACCGGACCGGATATCATTCCGGTTCGATCCGGTTCCGGTTTTTCCGGTGCGGTTCGGTCCGGTTCAGGTTTAAACCGGATTGTGCACACCCCTAATTATTATTATTGTTGTTGTTGTTGTTGTTGTTGTTGTTATTGTCATTGTTATTATTATTTGTAATTATAAATGAGTAAAATATAATTATTTATGGATTATAATATATATAAAAAATAAAATCTTTATGCAAAAAATATATAAAAAAAAAATCAGACCAGACCAGACCAGACCAAAACAGACCAGACCAGACCACCAAATCAAAGTCCAGGTAAAAACATCCTAAATTTTTCCAAGTAAAACTTGGCTCGCAAATTTAAAAAGTGTGAATAAAGTGGAATGTATGGTCGTAGTTGTGTAAGAAAAAGGTGAATGAATGTGAATCACATATTTTTTCTAACAGTGAAAGTTGGAAGAATTTTTTGGGACGATCCAAAAATGTAAGTTGAAAGAATTCAATGGGACGGAGGGAGTAGTTCTTAACCGGTGAAACAATCCACTTTTGCTGATAGACAACTTTGACGATTAACATATGAATTCTCTATTAGTATAAAAAACTAACAAATCAGAATTTGAAAATTTACAATGAGTTAAATTTGACAATATTTTTTCAAAAATAATTTATAAATACTGATGGATAGTGTACCCGGGGGGTAGCTTATCCGAGGGGTTATTACGGGGAATAACTAGAGAGAAGTCAGAGCAAGTAAGTAGAGAGAGAGAGTATATTGGAAATGTATTCAGCGTTTTCAGCGTGGATTATAACGGGAAAATGGGGTGCTATTTATAGTAGCAATAAATGACAGACAGGGACACGTGTCAAGCATCCATTGGCCGAGGGGTCACCTCAACTGTTTGGCGCTGGCAACCGCATGTGGCCGCATTTAATGCGGCTGTTGGATGTGACGTCGTACTTGGTACGGTGATCTATACGCATGTGGAGCGGATATTATGTCGGAAAAGGTGCCCTCGGCTGTAGGTGATTAGCCGAGGGCTCTGAGGACTGGGGACCTCCTTAGTGCCGAGGGCTCCAAGTGCCGAGGGCTATTGATTTTCGCCGTTTTCTCCCAGTAACTTTGTTCTCCTGTTTCGACCCTACTGCGAGAATCATATCCTTCGGCCAGGGGACGAAGGCACCTCTAGCGCTCACTGTGGGCCGCTTGGTGCTCTGGGCGCTGTGATTTGGGCCTGTTGTGCTTCCTGAGCCTATTGGGCCTTTACTGGAGTAGTAGGAGTCTGTGGACCGGGGTTCCCGGGCCATATACTCCATCAGGAGTCCCTCACTCCTTTTGCCGAAAAGTACTTGAGGGAAAAGGGGTAATTGTGTTTGCCCTCTGCCGTTATTCCGTTGTAGTTTGTAGAGTTGTGGGTAGTTTGCTGTTTGTTTATTCTGCCGAGGGCAGTCCCTCAGTTACCCACATGTCGGGACTTGAGGGGCATGTTTGCTGTTTGCGGGAGTTTTTAGCATTTTGCACTTTTTGTGATTTTTCCAGAGGGGGTTCTCCAGTCCCCCACTCCTTGAGGCACTTGCAAAGTGGTGAAAAGGAGTAGAGTAATTATGTCGCTGTATTGGGCCGAAGGCTGACGCTTTTCGTTTCATTTTGGGGGGATGCCTCGTTAAAAACCTCATTAGGAAAAACCATGTGGGAAAAAATCCTAATTAGGGAAAAAGAGTGCACCGAATTCCCCCAACGATGAATCGAAAATGTGTGAAGCCCTGGTTTTAAACGGAGTACAATGCTGAAGCCGAAGGCTATCCTTGTTCCGAGGGCGCGTGTGTTGATTAGCCGGAGGCTTGCTGTTGATATTCTTGGAGGCGCCGAAGGGGAGTCCCTCAATCTGGGGATCGAGGGCGCGATGAATGTGAGTAGTAGTTGAAGTGTTACCGGGGTGTCCCTTGTTTGTTGATTAGTTGGTGAGGAGGGTATCCGAGGGCTCCCGTTACCTGTGTGCCGTAGGCTATCCGTCAATGTGGCGTACTCCCCGAGGGCTACCCAGCCCTCAAAGTGCTGAGGGGGGATCCCCGAGGGGTGTGCCTGTTATGAAGCCGTGGGCTTCTGAAGGAGTGGGCCCGAAGGCATTTGTTATGTAGTGTGAGGGCACAAACCGGGAGCGTCTCTGGGTAAGTTTACCCGGGGGCTCTTCTTGATGAAGTGGAGTGAAGTAAAAAGCCCGGGGGCTAGCTTCTTGGTTGATGGAGGAGTGGTCTACTTGAATATAGTCGGGAGCTCCCAGAATATAGCCGTTGTAAATATAGCCGTTGGAATACCTAACGTCAAAATATAGCCGTTGGGGGGGGCTTCCACGTGGTGCGTGCTCGTTGGCTGCCTGCGGGCGGGCGTCACTGATTGGGCAGTTCGACGGTTCGTAATGATGGCAGTTCAACCGAAGGCCCGGTTTCCAGGCCCAAGCCCGGATCCATGCGCCTATAAATACCCCAAGGCCAGGCATCATTGTTCTTGTGCGATCATTTGTTAGCGAAGCTCTGCCAAAATTCCTAGAGAGAGAAACAGCTGCCTTCGATCAATCAATCTTCCGAGGTCAGTTCTCCACCCATCTGTTGTAGCATTAGTGAGTCGTAGTTGTGTGGCCCTAGGTTAAGTGTTTAACTGCCTTAGGAAGCCCCCTGTCTTAGAAACCCCTCATCCTTTAGCTGTTGAGGATGTCTTCGCAAAGTGACTCTCAAAACGTCTTGAGGGAGCCCCTGGTAGGAGTCGAAAGCTTCTCTGAAGCGGAGTCCTCGAGCGAACGCACCTCGGTCAACCAGGACTCTGTGGTAGCTAAGGAGGTACAAGCAAGCCTTCGGATAGAACTGGAAGCGGAGGAGTTCGAGCAAGTGTGCGAGGACGAGCTGAGGAGCTGGCACTTGCCTTTCAAGTGGCCGAGGATGAGGCCCAAAAGGAAAGCATGAGGGTCACCATCGTTGTTCCTCCCCCTCGGAATGCAGAGGCCGGAAGCTCTCAGCCACTAAACCCGACGCCTATCAGCGTTGCCCCCGGGAAGAAGAGAAAGGCGAAGGCTGCCGGGAAGAAGTAACAGGCTGCCGACGACGCCGGGCAACCAGTAGGAATTCCCGAAGGCTACTCCTACCTGAACACTGCTGCCTTGGACGTGAAGACCCGAGCCACACGGGGAGAATACATGGCGACGCAGCTCCTGGTAGGGCCGTCGGCACTGGTAGTGGAGCCGGGGCCAGATGATGTTTTGCTATACGCTCCCGCCGGTTGTTTTGTCGTGCATCTGCTTTCGGTGGAGTTGGGCCTCCGATTCCCCCTCCATCCCTTCGTGGTGGAGTACCTTTGGTATGTCAAGCTAGCCCCCTGCCAATTGACCCCGAACAGCCACTCCTACTTGGCTGGCTTCCTCTCCCTCTGCCGGAGCCGGGATGTGGAGCCTTCGCTGGACCAATTCTTCCTCTCTTTCAACCTATGCCGGGGGGGCACTCGAATGCCGGTGGTTTTGCCAACCTGCAGCAGCTCCCAGAATTCAGACTCTTCGATGATGTCCCTTCGTCCCACAAGGGATGGAAAGATAAGTTCTGCTACATTCGGATGGCGGAGAATCCCTTCCCGGCCCTACTTCGTGATAGCTTCCGCAGGCATGTCAAGGTAGGGAGCACCGCCTTGGAGAAAAAAGGAAGGAAGCTCTCCAAGAAGACCGAGGGGTCCGATAAGCATACCAAGATCAGGGATGCTACCCTTCCAGACGATCTTTACAACCTGGGCTTTCGGCGGTATCGGCTGATGGGGGAAAGCGATGAGAGATATCCCCCCGTCGATAGAGTTTATCAAAGTGCCGGAGGTAGTTGACTTGCCAGGGCTCCCGTTTTATACTTAGAATATATTTCTCTCTTCTTTTTTTTCTTTTTGGTATTATCCTCCTAACCCTCCTGCATCTCCTTTGCTTTTCAGGACCAGACATGGATGCCCGGAATCTCTCCAAGTTGAAGAAACAACTCGCAAAGGAGAACAAGAAGAAGGACCCCTCGGTGCCACAGAGGGGGGTGGACGAGATCTACCCGAGGGCGGGTGCAAATGACGGGGCCCAGGAAAGCGTGCCCAAAGAAAAAACTACCGCCGGCGACGACGCTGGTTCCAACGCCGAGGGCTCCCCTGCTGAGGCCTTGAAGAGGAAAAGGGGCGGGAAGGCCGTGGCGCCCCCGGAGGGGAAAAAGCAGAAGAAGGGAGGCCCGAGCCGAAAGGGGTCCCGGTTGTTATTGTGGAGGAACATTCCTCCTCCGAGCCTCCGGCCCAAGCCCCCGGACTCGCATGGCCCCAAGATAATGTGCAGTTCTCCATCACTAAGGGGACTGCCATTATGCATGCCACGTTGAACCCGAGGGAGTTCCTGAGCCCCCCCCCCCCCCCCCCCTTCCACGGATAAATCTGTGCTCTCTCGGCAAACTGATGACGCCCTCTGTTCCAAGATTCTTCAGGCTTCGGTTACTGTAAGTTCCCCTTTCCTTCTCCCCTTTTTTTTGTTCTTTTCCTCCCTTTTTTTTGCACTGTGGTTTTAAACTTCGGTGATTCGTGATCTCTTTTGTAGGCAAGCCTCGGCCTCGGTGAACTCATTCAGCGGATGGAGCGATATGCCCTTCAGAAGCAGAAGGATGACGAGTCCTTGGCTGTGGTCCAAATGCGGCTCCGGGAGGCAGAGGAGGCTTCCAGGGTTGAGAGGGCGGCCTTCGAGAAACTCCTCGAGAATGCCAAGGTGCTGGCAAAAGCCGAGGGGAGGGCTGAAGCTGAGAAGGCAGCTGCTGAGGCCACCAAGAAGGCTGCTGAAGACGCTGAGATTGCCAAGAAGGAGGCAGCGGGGGAAGCGGTGGCAGCCTTCATCGCTGAGGGGTGGAAAGCCGAGGCCCAGAAAGCGTGGGTGGCCGCGGTTGTCGAGACCTCCGTGGAGGAATGGGTGAGAGGCCCCGGGGCAATGTGGCTGGCCCAGAAGGGGAAAGAATACTATAATGGGGGCGAGTACTTCACTCAAGCCCTCATCTACCGGAGGCTGGCCAGGCACCTGTGAGCAGACCCGTCGGCGTTTGACCCCGCGGCTTATGGGCTCCCCCCTCTTCAACCGGACACCAGAGTTCCCCTCCCCGAGGGCACCAGCAGGCCAGATCTTGAGGACACTGTCCTGATGGCGGAGTGCAGCGATGAAGAAGAGGACGCTGCGGGGGATGCTACGTCGAAGCCTGCCGACGGAGGCGACGCTGCTGCAACCGATAATGTAGTTATTGTGTAGTACTTAGGAAATTTTTGAACAATCTTGTTGTAACGAATATTTGTATGCTCTCGGCTTCGGCCACTTTGTAATATACATTTTAACTCCTCCTTCCTTTTGATGAATGGATACCCGCCTTCGGGTTTTGTATATAAGTCGTTTCTTTTAACTGTTTTTCTTTGAATGTATGCCCTCGTCTTTCCTGTGTGTATGCCTTCGCCTTTTCTGTATGTATGCCTTCGTCTTTGATTGTAGGACTTAGAAATTTTCTCTCTAAGCATAGTCCCTTTTGTAGCCCTCGGCCACTAGGCCTATTTAGTCATCTGAACATTTCACCGAGGGCACAATGTTCAGGACTTAGAAAATATTTCTAAGTATTTGTTCATCTGTTGGCCCCCGGCTGGTTCCTTCCCTCTGGTTCTGTGTAGCCCTCATGAGATAACCGGAGGCGAGGTGTTTAGGACTTAGAAAAAATTTTCTAAGTGTTTGAATACAGTCTAGCCTTCGGTGCATGGGTACCCTTCACTGTGTTTGTATATAACCGAGGGCCCAGAAATAGTTAGGACTTAGAAAATTTTTCTAAGTATACATTTACCAAGTCTTCAACCGTATGGCCCTCCGGTTGCATGGATTTTTGACCGAGGGTCAAAATATGTAGGACTTAGAAAATATTTCTAAGTGTAGTTGTGTGAGGTAGGAGCCCTCGGAAGAATGTGGGGGCCTTGTCTCAGATATGCCTTCGGTCGACTGGTGGCTCCACAGGGGGCAAAGTATTTAGGACTTAGATTATTTTCTCTAAGTATTTCCCATTGCTAGCCTTCGGGCGGGGCCCTTCGGATGTACACTCTGCAGGTTTAGGATAGCTCCCCTTGTCTTGCAATGTTGGCCTGTGGTAACAAAAGCCTTCGGTTGTTTGTTATGTCCCCCCGATGTTGATATAAGAGAGCTTGTAATCCAAGTCTAGCATAAAAAGGCAGACTCCCTCGGGAATTGTCTGGATGTATCCCCTCGGCATGTAGTGAGGTGCCGGAGGTGATTCTTGATTTGGTTTGGCCACCATCTGATAGCTTTGTTATATAGTAGCCTTCAGGGACGTTTTGAGTTGTTGTTGGCTGAGCCTGTCATGTTTTGTAGTATTTGAGCCTTCGGTTTTAGGTATAGTCGGAGGCAATCATTGAGTGGACTTAGCCATTTGTTGATGATGTCTGTTGTGAATGGTATTCTTGGTACTCATGAGCTTCCATGTACCGAAGGCGTTCCCATGGGGAGCCCTCGGTATGTTTCCGTGAATTGTAGGAGTGATGTACTCATTGATTTCTCGCCGAGTCTACTCCCCTTCACCACCCCTTTTTTTTTTTAGTAGTGAAGGGAAGGCTTCAAGAAACTTGGTTTCTTGGTAAGGCTTGGCCTATCGGGAGGTAACAGAATACACCATTAGCTCCCCCCTCGGGTTAACCTTCCGAGTTCCGAGGGGATCGAGGGTCGTTTCCTGGGTACAAGATATGATGGTCTGTAGCCTGCCTCCCCTTGGGGGATGGCACGGAAAGCGCCTCAGTTTTGAAAGTCGTCCCCTCGGTGCTAGACGTAGTCCGTGGCCTGCCACACCCTTGGGGTAGTGGCGCGGGGAGCGTTTCGATTTGGAAGTCGAATCCTGGGCATTTTTAGATGCATGCCAATCCCTTAGGGAAATGGCGCGGAAAGCGTTCCGTTTTTGAAAGTCAAATCATGGGCATTTCTCGTGCCTGTCATACCTTTGGGGTAATGACGCGGAAAGCGTTTCAGGGAAGGGTTTTCATTTGCACACTGGTTGCAAATGGCCGGGGGCACTACGTGCTGCCGGCACCGAGAGGTGGCGCCTTCGGTATAGGCGTCCTCGAGGGGTACGGCTTTAGAAACAACACTTGGTGTTTGTTCTGATGTACGGCCTCCGGTACTTGGTACCGAGGGGTCTTATGTGAAAACACTTGGTGTTTTTTCCTCATTTGTCGCAGGTGATTGTGTTGTCTACCCTCGGTACTTGGTACCGAGGGGTCTTCTGTGGGAACACTTGGTGTTTCTTCCTATTTGTTGAAAGCTGTCAGTGGTGTGTCCCCCCGGCACCGGGTGCCGAGGGGTCTCCATTTGAGGACAGTTGGTACTTTCTTGTTTGTTGTAGGTGATAGTATTGTCTACCCTCGGCACTTGGTGCCGAGGGTTCTTCCTTGGGGTAAGGCCTTGGGCCAGGGGGTGATATGAGGGCTTGGCCCTTCGTAAGAATCCTGTTCCATGTTCTTGGTGTCTTCAAAATGCCTTCTTTCTTCAGAATTTTTAGGCCTTGGGCCGTAAAATCATACATTCACTAGTTATGAGGGCTTGGCCGCTCTGATGTTATTGATAAAATTTAACTAAGTGATGTACATTCCAGTGCCTAGGGACTTCAATCCCATTGGGGCGTTTTAGCTTGTAAGTTCCTGGTTTGATGATGGCTGCCACAATGTAGGGGCCCTCAAACTTTGGTGCCATCTTTCCGCCCTCGGTTGGTTGGCTAGCTTCCCTTCTTCGAAGGACATAGTCCCCCACTTGGAATTCCCGGGAGCGGACCTTGGCGTCGATGTAACTCTTCACTTGCCTTCGGTAGTTCTCTGCGCGTATGAAGGCTTGCTCTCAGCGTTCTGAAATAAGGTGGAGATCGAGGGCCATATTGGCGTCGTTGGCCTCTGGATCATACTGTGTGACCCTTCGGGTTGGAAGAGTTACCTCAGTGGGGGCCTTAGCTTCAAATCTGTAGCAAAGGGAGAAGGGTGTCTCGCCAGTTGCCCGCCGAGGGGTGGTACGGTAGGCCCATAAGATGTTGTGGATCTCTTCTACCCAGCCACCCCCCTCGGCCTCCAGTTTCTTCTTTAGGCCTTTGAGCAAGGTCCTGTTGGCGTTCTCCACTTGACCGTTGCCCTGAGGGTAGGCAACGGATGAGAAGGTGTGTTTGATGCCCCATGCCTCTAGGAGGGCACAGAAGGGGGCTGCCTCGAACTGAGTCCCGTTGTCGGAGATGATTTGCTGGGGGACGCCAAATCTTGTGAGGATGTTTTTAAGAACAAAGTGACGGCACCTGGCCTCAGTAATGCTGGCGAGGGGCTCAGCTTCCACCCATTTGGTGAAGTAATCGATGGCGACGATGATGTACTTGTTGTTGGAGGTACCCCTCGGCAGAGGGCCCACAAGGTCTATGCCCCATCGAGCGAAGGGTATGGATGTGTTGATGGGGGCAAAGTTGACCGCTGGCCTGCCGGGGGCTTTCTGGAAGTGTTGGCATGCGGGACACCTCCGGGCAAGATCTGCACAATCCCGGGCCATCGTAGGCCAGAAGTAGCCCTGAATTATTAGCCTTCGGGACATGGAGAAGGGTCCCTGGTGAGCTGAGAAAGTGCCACTGTGCACTTCCTCCATCGCTACTTCGGCTTCATCTTGATGAAGGCACCGAAGTAATGTCCCGTTGTAGGACATTACTTCGGCTTCATCTTGATAAAGCCTTCCGTCCTCGATAGCGTAGCTGGGAGCCCTCAGCTTTGCCAGCTTGGCGCGGGCCTCATCCTCGGGCAGTTGCCCTGTGGTGATGAAGGTGACAATGTCTGAGATCCAGTCACCTTGTCTTTGTTGTATATGCATGATGGGGCTAGCGTGTATGCTAGAGAGGCTGAGTTCTTCCACTTTGGCGATCTTTGAGATGTGCTCAGGGGATTCGGCCAAGAGCTTGGATAAAATGTCGGCCTCAGAGTTTTGAGCCCTCGGTATTTGAGTAAGAGAGTGTGCCTCAAATACCTTAAGCAACTCCTTGGCCGCCGCCTTGTATTGTCTCATTCTCCCTTCCTTGGCTTCGTACTCCCCAGAGATTTGGCCGACGACTAACTTGGAGTCGCACTTGACGTGAATTTGTCGGGCCTTCATGTTAGCTGCCAGCCGAAGGCCATAGAGGAGGGCCTCGTATTCGGCCTCATTGTTAGAGACTTTGAAGGAGAAGCGGACTGCATAATAGGCCTGGAAGCCTTCGGGTGAGATGAGAACCACCCCTCCTCCACATGCTTTGACGGCGGAGGAACCGTCGGTGTAGAGGGTCCACCAATCATCTGAAGGGGCTGAGGGCTCCTCGTTCGCGGCTGATCTTGCCGTACATTCCGTCACGAAGTCCGCTAGGGCTTGGGCCTTGATGGCGGTCCTAGGACGGATGTCGATGTTGTATTGGCTCAAGAAGACAGCCCATTTGACCATTCGGGGGGGGCAGGTAGGGCTCCTCATCAAGGCGCCGAGGGGTTGGTGAGTGAGGACCTGGACCGGGTGAGCTTGGAAGTAATGGCCCAACTTCTTGACGGTCCACACGATAGCCAACACCGTTTTTTCCACGGGGGAGTACCGGAGTTATGCTTCCCTGAGGGTCTTGCTAACATAGAAGATGGCGTGTTGGATGTCATCCTCTTCCCGGATGAGTACTGAGCTGATGGCTGCCGGGCTAACACCCAGGTAAAGGTATAGGGTCTCCTCTACCTTGGGTTTAGAGAGCACAGGGGGCGAAGATAAGTACCGTTTCAGTTCCTCGAAGGCCCCCTGACACTCTGAAGTCCACTGGAAACCGGCGGTTTTTCTCATGATCTGGAAGAAGGGTAAGGACTTCTCCGATGACTTCGATAAGAAGCGATTGAGGGCTGCCAGGCGGCCCGTCAATCGTTGGACCTCTTTCACGTTGCGTGGGGGCTCCATGTTGGTGATGGCTTGGATCTTCTCGGGGTTGGCCTCGATCCCCCTTCGGCTTACCATGTAGCCCAAGAATTTGCCCCCTTGAACACTGAAGGTACACTTCTTTGGGTTCAGCCGAAGGCTGAATTTCTGCATGATGGCGAAGATCTCCCTCAGATCATCAGCATGGCTTACCGATTGCTTGCTTTTGCCGATCATGTCGTCAACATATGCCTCCATGGTGCGCCCTAGGACAGCTTGAAATACCCTGGCCACCATCCGAGTGTAGGTGGCACCTGAGTTCTTTAGGCCGAAGGCCATGACAAGGTAGCAGAAGATGCCCTCGGGAGTCATGAAGGCTGTTTTTTCAGCGTCTTCCTCCTGCATGTATATTTGATGATATCCGCGGAATGCGTCGAGGAATGACATGATTTCACACCCCGCGGTTTCATCCACAAGTTGATCAATATTCGGCAAAGGAAAGGGGTCCATGGGACACGCCTTGTTGAGATCCGTGTAGTCCACGCACATGCGGAATGAGGGTGGTTTCTGTGCGAGGACTACGTTAGCCAGCCATGAGGGGTATTTTACCTCCTTGATGTGCTTGATAGAGAGGAGCATGGCGACCTCCTTCTTCACAAATTCCCTCCTCTCGGCCGAGAGGGGTCTCCTCCGCTGCTGTACTGGTTTGGCCGAAGGGTCCACCGAGAGGCGGTGGGTGATGACCCTTCGGCTGATCCCCGGCATGTCCTCCGGCCCCCATGCAAAAACAATGGAGTAGGCGCGGAGGGCGCTGATGATGCCGGTCTTCAAGTCTTCGGGGAGCTTGGCTCCAATCTTCAGTACTCTCTCCGGCTTGGCCGGATCGATGGCGAAGTCTTCTACCTCCTCGGCTGGTTCAGCCCTCGGCCTCCTTTCCTCCGCTTCCACAGTTTCGGTGATGGTGTCAATGCGGAACTCCGTCTTGCAGACCTTTTTTGTTACTTAGAGGTAGCAAGCGCGGGCAAGTTTTTGGTTCCCCCTTGAGTAACCGATTCCCCCCTCGGCTGGGAACTTGAGGCAGAGGTGCCTCATGGAGATGACGGCTTCGAGATCCTCGAGGGCTGGCCGGCCGAGGATGATGTTGTAAGCGCAGTCGATGTTGACGACGACGAACTCCACTTCGATCTTGGCTCTATGGAGCTTGTCGTCAAAGATTACCGGGAGGGTTATGACCCCCTCGGAATCAATGGTGTCGCCGGTGAAGCCGGCAAGAGGGGTCTTAATGGGCCGAAGGGACCCCCTCTCCAGATGCAGCTCTCTGAAGGTGCTGAGGTACATTACATTGACAGAGCTGCCCGTGTCAATGTAAGTTCGGTGAATAATAGTGTCATTTATTTCTGTATGGATGACGAGGGCATCCCTGTGTGGGGAGGATACTGGGGGGAGATCAGCGTTTGTGAAGATAATAGGTTCCTCCCTCAGCCGCTTTACTGGGGGCATATGAGTGACTTCCCCCACGTAAAGTGATTGAGCCCACTTCTCTCGTTGACTTGTAGAGTCACCCCCGGTATTGCCCCCGGTGATCATGAGGATGTGGCGCTTCTTCTCTTGGTACCGGGGGTACTCCTCCTCCTCTTCTTCCAGGTTCCCAATCTCCCTCTTTTTGTCGAGGGGGATGGTGTTGGGATTGACCCATGCATTTGCTCTCGCAGTCTGCCCTCGGGTTGGCCCTTGGTGAGGGGGCCCTGTTGCCGAGGGCCTTGGATGAACTGGGACAGATGGCCCGCCTGTATCAATCTTTCGATGGCCGTCTTCAGCTGATGGCAGTCATTGGTCCTGTGCCCCTGGTGTCGGTGGAAACGACAGTAGGGGTAGTTTGGATTGATGGTAAATACTTCCGGGGGTGCGCGTGAATCTCGCTCCACTAGGCCCCTCTCCTCATCAAAATCAAGAATGACGCTGACGGGGTGCGTCAAAGGTGCCCGAGGGTGCTCTAGGAGGACAGGCTGTGCCCAAGCCCTCAGGTTCCCCTTGTAACCTCCCCCGGGCTTGGCTTGGCCGTGCCGGGGGCGATCACCGGAGGGGGCAGAATCCTTGGGATGATTGCGGGGAGCCCTCGGCCCCCGGTTACCTTTGTCATCTGGCCGAGGGCACTGCCGGTCCGGGACGTGGTGGCATTTCTCCACTTCCTCGGCTTCGGCGTACCGGTCCCCCCGCTGTAGGGCCCTTATATAATCGCGGGGAGGCTCGATGATGAGGCTCCTCGAGAAGTTCCCGGGGCGGAGTACCGTTTGGAGGAGGGCCAGGAGGGTCCCGTCGTCAGCGCCATCAACTTTATCAGCCTCCGTTCTCCAGCGCTCCAGGAAGTCCCGAAGGGTCTCCTCCTTCCTCTGCCTCACTGTTAGCAAGTGGGAGAAGTGTTTTCTTGTGCGGCGCCTTCCCGCAAATTGCGTCAAGAATCGATGGGCGAGTTCTTGCCATGAGTCAATGCAGCCCTCGGGCAATCGATTGAACCATTCGTAAGCCAGCCCCTCTAAGGTGGAGAGGAACCAGCGGCACAAATACTCATCCGATGCCCCCACCATCATCATGCTGTTTTGATACCTGTTGTAGTGCTCTTGGGGGTCAGTCTTTCCGTCGTAGGGCTTGATGAGCTGCCCTCGGTACTTTTCCGGGATCCGGGCCGCCAATACCCTTGGGGTAAATGGCGTTCGGGTCCGGAGCTGTATGGTGGGTTCCCCGAAGCCCTCGGCTATCTTCTTCTGCATTTCCTCCATCTTGGCCAACATCGCCTCGTACTTGAGGTCTGCATCAGGGGCAGAAGTGGTGGCATGTGCTTTGGTGGCCTCCATCTCGTCAAGCCGGCGCTGGAGGGCCGCAATGATTTCGTCCCGGGGGTCCTTCGGGAGGGCCTCCGCCCCCTGTGAATGGACGCGGGCCGAGTGGGCCTGGCTGATTTGGTGGCGGGCGTCGTTGGCATGGAGAGGTGCCTTGCCTTTGTCCTGAGGGGGACGTCTTTCATTGGCCCTGGAGACGGACCCGCCACTTTCCTGAGGCCTCCGGAACGCCTTCCCCCCGAGGCGGTCTTGGACCCCTCGGCGGTCTTGCGCCCCTCCGAGTCTCTCGAGGGCGGAGGTCCGGAGTTGTTCCTTGTTTACGTTGTGGCGGTCCCGGGACTGGACTTCCTGGGAGGCCGTATCTTGGGCCACGACCCCCTCGGAGTTCCCAATCCGGAGGACCGGGTTCCCGAGGGGGTGTGGATGAGGGGGAGGCATAATATTCTCTTCGACTTGTGGTTGGAGGGGAACCAAAGTGCCGAAGGCACCCGGGTTCTGGGTGAGTGTCTGGATGAAGGCGGAGAGCGCCGATTGTACGTCGATGGTGATGACCGGAGGGCTAATTTGATTCTCGCTCCGGTCCTTCTTCTTGGCCTCGATGCCAAGGCGGGAATCGGGGGCATTCTGTTGAATTTGCTAGCGTAGGTCGACAGCCGTCTGGTCCAACCCGGCGATGACGCCGCCCCCGGGAGCCCTGTTAGAGGCTTCGGGGACGTCGACTTCGCCGAGGGCCAGGTTCCTGTCCTCAACATTTCTGGAGTTGGCACGAGTTGTTATCACCATTTTCGCTAGGTGTTTTGTGTTTGGTCGAGGGGGAGGGTTTCTTACTTGATTGTTCGACCTCTCAACGAGAGCACCAAATGATGGATAGTGTACCCGGGGGGTAGCTTATCTGAGGGGTTATTACGGGGAATAACTAGAGAGAAGTCAGAGCAAGTAAGTAGAGAGAGAGTATATTGGAAATGTATTCAGCGTTTTCAGCGTGGATTATAACGGGGAAATGGGGTGCTATTTATAGTAGCAATAAATGCCAGACAGGGACACGTGTCAAGCATCCATTGGCCGAGGGGTCACCTCAACTGGTTGGCGTTGGCAACCGCATGTGGCCGCATTTAATGCGGCTGTTGGATGTGACGTCGTACTTGGTACGGTGATCTATACGCATGTGGAGCGGATATTATGTCAGAAAAGGTGCCCTCGGCTGTAGGTGTTAGCCGAGGGCTCTGAGGACCGGGGACCTCCTTAGTACCGAGGGCTCCAAGTGCCGAGGGCTATTGATTTTCGCCGTTTTCTCCCAGTAACTTTGTTCTCCTGTTTCGACCCTCCTGCGAGAATCATATCCTTCGGCCAGGGGGGCGAAGGCACCTCTAGCGCTCACTGTGGGCCGCTTGGTACTATGAGCGCTATGATTTGGGCCTGTTGTGCTTCCTGGGCCTATTGAGCCTTTACTGGAGTAGTAGGAGTCTGTGGACCGGGGGTTCCCGGGCCATATACTCCATCAAATACATTACCAAATAAAGTGTATTCAAAGTAGAAAATGTGAATAATGTAAGATTCAACATATTGCATTTATTTAAGAAAATGGGAAGTATAACCTAGAAAAGCAAGCCGCAAGTGGTAAATGTATTTTTAATGAGGACTGTTAAAGTCCCACACCAATCATTTAATAAGCAATAGAGATCTATATTAAGATCTGGTTACTCCTCCTAACAAGTTGACCTTTTAGGATGGAATCCTGGATCTTAACATGGTATGAGAGCCAAATCGAGTCATGGTGTGAGCCCTATAAAAAACAACAACGATTATAAAAAATGATAGTGACGAACGACGAAAAAAATGAATGACGACACGATCCAGACAAAGTGTCTGGTCATGAGGAGGGATGTTAAAGTCCCACAACGGTAATTTAAGAAGCAATAGAATTAAGATCTGGGCTCCTCTTCCTAACAGGTTGACCTTTTAGAATGGAACCCCGGATCTTAACAAGGATGGGGCAACCAAGGTTATTAAGATCTCTTGGGTAACGCGATGATAATTATACAAGTTTATATCCTGACGTACAAAAGATATATTTATTCATTAAGGGTAAGTTAGACCTCTATGATCATTAAGAAAATAAAAATTTTGTGATTGAAATATCTTTACTATAAGTGTGTTGAATTTCCCTTTCTAATACTTTCATAAATATATACATATAATTGGGTTTGTAAGTATCTCGTTCAAAATGATTTGTTACTCTAGCTTCAAGGAAATTATTAGGAAAAAATAGGACCACTATACTTTTATTTCTTGATTTTAAGTATTATTGCCAAGCGTGAAAAATATTATCATATTTAAAGTCTGATAATATCAAAACATTGTAGTAATTACTTATATTTAATTCTTAGTAGTCTTGTTTTGGAATTTAACTCCTATTTAGATTAATTTCTTAAACATGTGAATCAAAATGATAGTTATGATGAACTCAAATAATGGTGTCCCTAAATACCATGTATCATTCTTTCCTTTTCTGTTCATCCCATTTATGGCAAAGAATATATGGTCAACTATATTTTTCTCTCTTCTATTCAACTTTAAGTCACACAATTTTCACTTTCTTAATTTTCATGACAAGTCAAAGCATGAGTTAATTATGAGATTGGAGAGGGTGAAAAATAAATGGTATTCTCTCGCTCTAGCTGTGCCACTAAAATTGTCTCATCTTTCTTTATCCGTCTCGATCACTCTCACTAAGATTTCTCATACATAGTACTATATTTGTTAAAATTTATGTGTTTCCTAAGACCGTCAATAAGTTAAATCATTTACCATTTTATACGTATTTACTCGATCAATTCAGTTTTCATTGCAATCCAGCACCGTCAATATATTCACCCAACAAAGTTTTTATTTATTAATACTTTACTTTTTATTATCACACATCAATACTTAAAATTATTTTTTACAAATAATCGGGATTTTAAAAGTCAAACATTCTGATGTAAAAATAAATAAATTTGGAGTATATTTTTTTGTTAAGCTTGAAGTATTTTTTTAAACAAATTTGAGCTATGAAAAAATAATAATCATGAGATCTAAATTTTAAGACTTCAATCTGTTTAAGAAAAAATTGGATCTGAAAAGCTCTGTCAAAATTTCATATATATTTTTAAAATTTGTATATGATGGAGTATATGGCCCAGGAACCCCCGGCCCACAGACTCCTGCTACTCTGACACAGGCCCAACAAGCCCAGGAAGCATAACGGGCCCAAATCATAGCGCCCCAAATATCAAGGAGCCAACGTTGCACATATGGACGCCTTTGGACCCCTAGGCCGAAGGCTCGAAATTCCACAGGACAGTTTGTTTTGGGCATACGAAGCTACTGGGAGAAAACGGAGAAATCAGTAGCCTTCGGCACTTAGGGCCCTCGGCACTGAGAGGCCCCCGGTATGAAGAGCCTTCGGCTTATCATCTACAACCGAATGCACCTTCCTCGACAGAATCTCCTCTCCACATGCGCCTGAATCACCGTACCAAGTACGACGTCACATCCAATCACCGCATTTAATGCGGCCACATGCGAGTGCCGGTGCCACCCCGATTGAGGTGACCCTCAGCCGTCGCATGCTTGACACGTGTCCCTGTCTAGCATTTATTACTACTATAAATAGTTGCCCCTTTCCCCTTTGTAACACACAACTTGAATACTCATTCCATATTCGAACTCTTTATCCCTCTTACTTATTTGCTCTGACTTCTCTCTAAGTTACTCCCCGCAGTAACCCCCCGGATAAGCTACCCCCCGGGTACACTATCCATCAGTATATATGCAATATTGGTGTCACATGAAAGGTTATAAAAAGTTATGAATTTTGATATATTTTTTACAAAAATCAGAATACTAACAAAAAAGTTATAACATACGGAGTATTAAAAAAACTGGGATTTAATATTAAATGGGACCTAGCTGATTCCGCCATGAATCGACTATAGCACTTGCCAATACAATGGGTTGCAGGTTTTTTGGGGTGAATAGCTTGGGAATGGCCTTTTCACCCCAAGGGATGCAAATGAGCCGAGTCGCTCGTAAGCCACTTGTGAGCTGCTTGGTCAAAGCTCGGATCGAGTTCGGTCAAACTTGAGCTCGAGCCGTCTCGTTAAGCAGCCGAGCCATAAACGAGCCTACTATTTTTAAGCTCGCTAGCTCGCGAGCTGGCTCACGAGCCTAGATTTACATGTGTGTATATTTATATATTTAATATATACCCCGTATATAATACTCCCTCCGTCTCGAAATTATCTTCATTCTTTCCTTTTCGGTCCGTCCCAAATTTATCTCCTCTTTCCTTTTTTGATAAAGAATATGTGGTTCACAATCATTCTTACACATTTCTCTCTCCTCTACACAACTTCCCACCACACAAATCTCACTATCTTAATCTCCGTGCCCAGTCAAAACCGAAGTTAGTTATGGGACGGAGGGAGTATTAATATAAATTAATATATAATATATAATATATATAACATATATATATATATATATATATATATATATATATATATATATATATATGTAATACCGATTGGTAAATGTATATGAGGATCGGGGAGATATTATATTTTCTGTTCCCGTAACTCTAGTTTCAGTTAAATCATCATGGTTTGATCATTTTTTATTTATTTTGGACAACATTTACTCTACTTTTAGTTGTTGGACATGTAAATTTCAATTTGCAAATACTAAGCACAAATATTCAAAGATTGTTTCATGCTTGAACTCGAGTTCGAACCCGAACTTTCGAGTTAATCGAACTTGTAACATTTGAGTTGATGAACCAAAATTATCGAGCCGAGTCGAGCCGAGTCGAGCCGAATCGAGCCATGTCAATATTTGCGAGTCGAGTTCGAGACCGAATATTTTAAGCTCCAATACAATATATTTCGAGCTCAAGCGACTCGGCTCGTTTGCGCCCCTATTCACCCTTGGCTTGCAAGCAGCCTAATAGAAGGAACAGAGATTATAGTTTTTCTCCATATCGTAGTTGTTGGTCTTTCACAAATTTCAGAACAGGCAAATGTCTTTTTCGGAAAGTGACCCTACAAAGATTCCTCGTGTTAGCTTTCATCAGAACAGTGAAAAAACATTGCAGAATCAAGTCAAACATATAGCTCAAAATCTTACTCACTTATCAACTAACAGCTCAGAGCTAGCCAAAAAGCTACCCCAGTTTGAGCCAAGCAGTAATACTTGACCAAGCAAAGAAAAAAACATCGAAAATCAAATCTTTAAATACGGCGTATTCATTACGTAGTACGTACTACGGGCCAAATTTTGCCAAAAAAAGCATTATAATACTATCCTTTAACACTTTGTCATTTAAAAAAAAAACAATCAAATTAAATTTTAAGCAATGGTATGTCTTATAGGACATAATTTAGAAAATAAAAGCTACATAGAAATGTTTTTTGTTGAAAATATTTTCATAAAAATATAACATCTATAACTTTTATATAATTACACTAAGTCTTCAATTTATCGGCATTATCGGTTAACTTTTTCCACCAAACAAACAATTTGTGATTTCGTACATGAAATTACTTTATACGACCGTTTTAGCTATTCTTTATTTTTATTTTTTTGCATTTCATTTAAAAGAATGTATTTTTTCATAGTTCGTCAAATTCAACCAAATCAATCGCTTCAGTCGAAATTTCATCAATTTTAACAGAATTAGCCAATTAAACCGATTCCAGTTTTCCGAACATGCTTTACATATTTCTAAAATGAATTTAAATAGTTAGACTCATTATTTTCATGACATTTTTCGTGAGGTTTCGGTTTATATACCGTCACCATACTTTTTAATTCATTAATAAAATTTGGTAAATGACACTCAACCGGCAAGGCGCCAAATTCACTCACAGGTTGATTAAAAATTCTACTCCGTAGTAGTAACTAATTTTAAAACTTATTTGTAACTTCTCTCTTATTAAATACCAAGTAATTCAGTAGTACAAAGCTATATGCATGATTAATTCTAACACGAGGGCATTTGGAAAAAAACTTAAGCCTACACCCATCTCAACCAAACAAGTCATAAGCTAACATGTAAAAAAAGGACTAATAGATCTGCAGATAGCTATACTACAGACTGAAACATTGATCAACGAGGTGTTGAGTTCATTTCCAGTTGGAAAAAAAGTTAAAAGAAAACATATTTACAACCACTAGCTATGGCATGTGCCCCTTTTCCTTGTAGAAAAGGAAGAAACTTTGATGTTACAATTGGACTTCTTATAAGCACACACCCTAAAAAAGGCCTAGAATATATTTACAAAGAGAAGAGGGCTGTATGCCTGTAACAGCCAGTTCTCAAGAATATGATCTGACCAAACCGAAATTGCAAAACGATCTTGACTTGAAGAGGCCACCGAAGAGAAACCTGGTTGAGGATTCTGGAGCAGGATTAGCAGCTCCGGTGTTTCCTCCTTTCACACGAAGTATTGTCTGCCCAATGGTTTGCCTAATAGACTCCACAATCTTAGGATCAACGGGGTACCCCGACGCATCGCGTACATAAAACGTGTTCAAAGCTTTCCCAGCTCTTGTTGTCACTTCTGCTCTGGTCACTGAGAGACTGTTCTCACGGAATATTCTAGTAACATCGGATAGCAGTCCACTTCGGTCGGTTGTGCATAGTTCTAGCTTTAGGCCCTGTTGACATTGAAGGATCATAATAGTCCGTTAGTCAAAAAGCGGCTAAAAGGACCACATAAGACACATTAATCAGGATAAAAACAAAGCAGCAAAATGATACGGAGTATTAGATTTTTTTACTCTTTTCAAAGACATGTCATTTTAAAATGTAATCATTTTAAAGTTAAATTTATAGAACAGCAAAATCTTAGGATATGTTTAGATCCCGAAAAAGTATAGGGAAAGGGGGAAATGTCAAAGAAAATTGATTCCTTATGTTTGGCATGCCTTATAAGGTTCTACAAAATGAAATATTGCTGATTTTAATACGGAGTAGTTTTTTTACAGATATTTAGATCTCTCAAGAGTAATAAAGAAAAAAATTGTTTGAACAAAAAAACTAATATAAATTTATTGAGTGTGATCATAGTTTTTATTTTCTTTCCTTCAGGTTTAATTCCCTAGTTTCAGTGTTTCAAACATGCCTTTGGATATGAATATATGATTGGATCACTGAAAAGTGGTAATTTTCTTATGTTCCGGTATCCCTAATAAAATTCAAGGGAAAACGAAGTATGATTAATAAAAACAATATTTGCATATATCTATATTTTGTAGTGTTTATATAATACACACAAATAAGAAAAGCATCAACAAACATCTCAAATATATAAGTAATGAGTTCAGCTTATCTTTTAAATCCCCCATATTTCCTCTACTACTCTTTCCCTTTATACTTGATTTCCCTAATAATCTTTTGATTCCAAACAGGCCCTTACTGTTGTTGAAACATATACCAAAAAATAAATAGGATATTGAAAGCACTAACCTCAGATACCCTTCTCAGTATGGCTGCCTCAAGACATTGAATTATTCTTTGTCTTTCTGCTTCTGATTTTACAGGAGATCCATCCACATGCCTTATGCAGTACTCCTTCACATCAAACAATACAAATATGTTTTAGTCCAAACAGACTTACAGACCCTTAACTGGGGGTCTGGAGGGGAAGGGAAAAAATAACAACAATAAACAATACTTTCAAAATATCAAGTTACCTGATGAGCTTGTGCTCCACTAGTATCCACACTGCCATGAAAAACCACATATTGCATGTCAGTCAAAGTGCATATTATATCAAACAGAAGCTTCGGTCTATCCTTACAATGGACAGTCACAACTGAGTAGTCCTTATCGTGCCAATTGACCACACTCACATTAGGTCTTTCTTGATCAGTTACAAAACCGTCCTCCTCACTCAACCGTTCATAATCCCTATCAGCAAACATCAACTGATGAAGCCTTCTATCAGCATGAGTGACCCCATGAGTGACCTGTGTCTTTGCATCTCTACTCCGGTTGCTTCCCTTAAGCACATTGCACAATAGCTTCTTTATTAGTGACAACCTCTCGGGATCACTAATGGGCCCGCCCGTATCATCATCGGTCACTTGCATTATGGCTGCAGCCCGGGTGTTGTGGGTCCATACCTCGGCATTAACCACGTTGCATTTTAGATTGGTGAGAACTGCACAGACCTCAGAGAGTAAACCCGGCCTATCACTTCCTATTAATTCAATGGAGGTGTGGTCCATTGCTGGTTTCACCCCAACGGATCTTCTCATCGAGGATGCAAAGCAAGAATCCGGCCCAAGAGACTATAATGATACAAATGAAAAAATATTAGGCTATAAACAAAAAATAAGTAAATAACATTAACCTCCAATGAGGTCTGTTCAAATCACAAAAAGGTCCTCGAAGTTCCTATATATTACAATTTGATCTTTTTACAAGAATTTTTTTTTTGTGAATCGCCAATACTACTTAAAACATGATACTCCGTATAATATAATGATATTGGCAAGAACTAAGGGCTTCACAAACTAAAGAATTGTTCTTTTGGGAAAAATATTTGGGACAATGTTAAGAGTTATTTGGGACACTCAATTCCTATAACAAGTATCATAATATCCAATCTCATCTTTTGGTGAAAATTATGGAATATTTGACTGTGAGGGTGTACTTCCATTTTTAGAACACTACGAGGACCATTTGGAAACATTACTAAACCTTGGGGGTAATAGATATGATTAAACCAAACAAAAATGGAGACTGATAAAAGGAGGAGCAGCTAACCTTCATAATATAATCCAAGATTGCTTCATCTGTTATTTTTTTCCCATCTTGATTTGTGACATTGAAGACTGCCAAGATAAATAAATATTGAAAGAGAAGGAACTCAGAATGATAAACTTCCATTTCCACATTAACAGAAACATTTCTACAAGAAATGGGAAGGAAAATGAAATGCCGTATGTTACCATCCATGAACCATCCTCCATCAGAACATATGTATGCCTTTGTAATGCTAAGGTTAAGATCTGTAAGGATTTGTACCACTTCCAGAAGAATACCATGTTTGTTAGCACTATCCACCTACACAAGTACAATATCACAGTATCACAACACCGTTGGAATCATAAGTTGTTAAGAGTAATGACATTTGAGGGGTAAAATTACTGTTTTTATCTTAGACTAGAGTTGTGAATCCCATAAAGTGAGGGGAAAAAATCGCCTTTGAATTTTTTTTCCATTAAACCAGCAAAGAAGCAAAAGAAAAAAAAAACAATGAAGCAAAAAAAAGACTGACCTGTACCACAGTGGCATTTTTGCAGGTTTCATTATCAATTACCACTCTGACAAAAAAAAAGAGACAAAACATGAGTTAAAAGGCACGTGGTATAAGATTAGGTTAACATTAATGAAGCAACTCTAGAGCTGGTTAAGTTGAGTAACTCTATGATGGAATGAGTATTACCTTGGTGGATTCATTCTTCTAATGAGTTTTTCATACTCATCATCCATGTTCTGTGAGTAGCTTACTGTAGCTTCTGAAAGAAAAATAAAATAAAAAAATATAGAATCATAAGTACCAATCACAGAAAAGACAGTGGAATTAAGAGTGCAAAAAGTAATTAAGAAGGGAACAAATTAGAAATCATAAACTGGCCAATCAAGAAAAATTAGATACAGCAGCCATTAGCAGAACTACACATATTTCAAAGAAGGTCAAACAAGAAACCTAATACCCCCCCCCCCCCCAGATAAAAAGGGGTGTGTTTGTATGGTGGGGCTCTCTGTCTCTGTCGGAAATCAATCCACATTGAAACACTCATCAAGAATGAAAGACTACATATTAAAATACAGAGATTTGAGTTTATCTCTGTTGTGGGAAAACAATCAAGATTCAATTCCATCAATCCAATAATTATATGACAACCCACACAATCAACAAAATTAAATTAAAAAAGAACCTAATTCGTTTTAAATTTTGATATGATCAATCAACAGAACCCTACTCAAATGAAACGAATCATGTCTACCCATCACTTCTGGGAGAAGTTGCTAGCTTTGTAATCAAACCCAACCCCAATAATTCAAGAATCGCGAAATGAGAAAGTAAGAACAGAAAATGGGACGTACCCATGGTAATTCTTGATGAATATTACAACGGGTAAGAAAGGCTTTCTAGATTCTCTCAGCCAACACGAAAAAAGGTGACAACTTTCGGTTTACCAGAGCGTCTTCAGAACAACTATTGAGGAAGTCAGGAAGACAACAATCTTGTCCAACCCTTCTTCTCCCACACCCTCTATATATAATCCATATAATATATACTCCGATATTTATTAAGGGAGACTATTATGCCACAGGCAACAGATAAATCATACGCTCAATACCTGCAACTTTATAAAGTACTACCATAAATAAGTAAATACGGAGTATATATACACACACACAAAGTCACGAACACTGGACCTTTCTGTCTCTCTTTCCAAATAGTAGTCCGTAATCTGTATATTGGTGTGTGATGTGATATTTGTTTTCTTTTATTCTGTGGATTGGCTTGGGAATACTGCTACGGAGTATTAATTACTTACTCGTATTAATTACTGTAATTTTTAGTACTCTTGGGAGTGCGAAGCGTGGGTAGAAACTAGAAACGGCTGGTGTAGAGTTTATCGGCTTAGCCAGCCAAGTTAGGTGGTTTAGAGGTAAAACCGGTATATTGAAGTCCTGTGCCACATTTTGCTTTTGTTTTCCTAGAATTATTATCACTTTTATCCTCCGATCATTATGTCATTGACATTTTTGTATTCGATTTTGATTTTTTCATTTTTACTCTTGGATTATTGCGCTAGAGACACTCTTTATTCTTGTCTTTGAAAATTTCCATATTTAGTCATTCAACTTTCATAGAAGTGACACTTTTGATCCTTTAATTATTATAACAGTGACATTTTTACTCCTCCATTTATTCTGTCTAAATCGTAATGAGAGGACTAAAAATGTCAATTTGACAATAGTCAGAGGACTAAATGTGGGAAATCTTGAAGTCGTGCACTAAAAGCATTTCTAGCACAATAATCGAGGACTAAAAATGGAAAAACTAAAAATCAAGTACCAAAAGTGTCACTTACACAATAGTTGGGGGACTGAAAGTGGCAAAAACACTGTTTTCCCATATTGTAGACTTCATCGACCGAAAAAACCGGATTGAATCGGACCCGTCACTCCAGATCGGACCCGGACCTGATAGATACCGGTCCAGTCTTCGATCCAAGGGTTTATCGATTCCGGTTCCGGTCCAAAACTCGGAATATATATATATATATATATAGGGAAGAGTTCAAATAAAAAGACCTCTTCCCATTCAAAGTGAGAAGATATCCACTTTTTCATGTTTCGTTTGCACTTTTTCTTGTTTATGTTGAACTTTTCGCTGTGGAGAAAAAGTATGGTTTATTTACAAAATCGCTATCGCGTTTTTTATCAAATTTAGTGCATTTTTTGCTCATTTTGAGTCATTAGATCTAAAAATGAATGCACAAGACTAATTCTCACTTTGCATGAGAAGACATCTTTTTATTTGAACTCTCCCATATATATAGGGAAGAGTTCAAATAAAAAGAGGTGCTCTCGTGCAAAGGATTGCACTTTTTCCTTACAGTGTTGCACTATTTCATGTTTTTGTTGCACTTTTTCGCGGGTGGCAGAAAACTTCAGTTTATTTACGAAATTGCCACCGTATTTTTGATCAAATTTAGTGCATTTTTGGCTCACTTTGAGTCATCAGATCTAAAAATGAATGCACAAAATTATTTCTCACTTTGTATGAGAAGACATCTTTGTATTTGAACTCTCCCTATATATAGGGAAGAGTTCAAATAAAAAGAGGTGTTCTCGTGTAAAGTGTGAAGGATTGCACTTTTTCCTCACCCCGTTGCATTATTTCATGTTTTTGTTGCACATCTCCGTGGTGGCAGAAAACTTCGCTTTATTTACGAAATTGACACCGCTCCTTTGATCAAATTTAGTGCATTTTTGGCTCATTTTGAGTCATTAGATCTAAAAATGAATGCACAAGATTAATTCTCACTTTGCATGAGAAGACATCTTTGTATTTGAACTCTACCTTATATATATATATGTGTGTGTGTGTGTGTGTGTATATATATATATGTATGTATATATATGTATCTATATATATATGTATATATATATATATGTATCTATATAGATACATATACATATATATATATATATATATATACATATATATGTATATATACATATATACATATATATATATGTATCTATATATATATATATATATGTATGTATGTATATATATATATGTATGTATATATATATAGGTATGTATATATATATAGGTATATATATATGTATGTATGTATATATATATATGTATGTATGTATATATGTATGTATGTATGTATATATATATATATATATATATATATATATATATATATATATGTATGTATGTATGTATATGTATATATATATAAACACACATAATATTTATTTGTATATGTATTAAATTTGTATACACAGAAACACATACTCCGTACATAGTACAATAAATAATTACTTGAAAAACATTAGGAGTTGGAATATAAAGGTGCACTGTATTTACGTACGTATACCTGTTTTTAACCGTAATACATAGTGTGATAAATCGAATTCTTCTTTGATAAATACGCAAAGCTATTGAGTCAAATCATTCACAAAATTAATCGAGCAAGAACATTGGTTTCCCGTACTAATATGGTGATTCATAAAATTTTATAGAGTCAAAATTGAATTACCTAGTTTTCCTATTTCCACTAAGCATAGTTCATGTGTTTATTTCAACTTATTTCATGTATTATAATGTATATTATATTAATTAAAAGAGACATAAAAAATGCAAACCATACATATGAAAGAATAAATCAGATATAATCACATATAAAACATCATAAACTAATACTCCGTAATAGATACAACGAGGTAATACGTAAATTTTTGGACAATCAAAACTATTTTTTTAAAAGATGAAACATTGTAAAAATAATAAAATAAAAAATCCGGTCCAATACCGGTCCGGGCCAATAAACCCGGAATAATCTGGTCCGGTTTGGTCCTGGGCCAGAATTATATAGGTCCGATTTTCCGTCCACTTTTTTTTAGAATTTTGGCTTCGGTCCAACCGTTTCCGATCCGGTCCGGTCTTGGACATGTGCTCAGCCCTAGTGCACCTACTGCTACAAGAGAAAAACAAAAGAGTTCTGAGAAAACAAGGGCAAATAACTAGATTAGTATCCAGTTTTCCCAACCACTGACAAGAAGACAACGGTTTGACCGGCCCCAACCAAAGGTTCCACTTGCAGGTCACAAAAATCCCCAATCACTAGCTGTGACACTTCAAAAATTGAAATAAAAATAAAAATAATTTTTATTAGTCAGATAAAATATTACGAAAATAACATTTTTATTATTAAGTGAGTCAAAACAAAAATTCAACATATGTGACATTCGAATCAGATAAAAATTTCCAAGTTTACGACTTTTTAATCAGATAAAAATGGTCTGATAATAGAAGTGATGTTTTAGTATAAAATTAATTTTTATATAACTATTTTAGGTTGTATAATATACAAAGTACAAACTGAATAATTAAAATACTCATAATACGTAAAATATATATATACACTTGCGTAATAATAATAGTATAACCTACGTTATACGTAGTAATACATACATATATAATCGAACTAAACTACCTACGTATAACTTAGTATATAGCAAGTATAATTCTAATACTCCTAACCCTAATATACAACTTGACCGGCGACTCCTAAGCAAGGAAGGATAGGGCCGGAAGAAGCTGTTTAAAATTCAAACTCTAACACAGCCAAAAACCCTCAACCTACATCTATAAATAGCAGCCTTAACCTGTGTTTTATTCACATCAAGAAAACGATCAGTTCAGCCCATATATATACATATATATATGTATATATATATATACTCTATTTTTTTCGACCATTCGTTTTAGCCAGAACCAAGCCCTGAAAACACTCTAGAAACCTTCCCCTTCGAGAGACGCATCCGACGGAGAAAGAATCGTTGAAAACGGTCGTGAAACGAGGGAGAGAAGCTTCGCCGGAGTTCGCCGGGAAAACTTCCACGGCGGAGAAACGAGGAAGAAGGAGGATACCGTCGCCGCCGCCAGTCCGTTGCTGACCGTCGCCGTCCCAAAAGGAGCCAATAGCACCGCCGTTTTGCTAATCCGACGAGGTAAGCCTCTCCCCCGTTTTTTTCCCCGTTTTCCGGCGATTCAACGAAGAAGACGACCCAGCCAAGGCTGGGGTCTGTCTTGTTGGCTTAATCTTTGGGCCAGAAAAATTAAAAGAATTTGGGCAAGTCCGGCCCAGTTGCATTAAAAATTAAAAAAAAAATAGTAAATTAAATAAATAAAATCTGGAAAAATATAAATTAAATACCTGGGATAAAAATACATATTCGGACCAACCAGAATTGAAAAATAATATTTTTAGCTATTTTTAATCGATTTAATTGTAATTGGGCCAATTTGTACACATTTAGTAAATAATTAACTAATTGACGAAAATAATTATGAAATAAATATTGGAGTAAACTAGGATAAATATATGACTAACTAGGACCTTATGGACCATTTATAATTAATAAATATTAAGATTTAGTATATTTATTTGTAATTGAACCGGTTAATAGATATATGAAATTAAAGGATCAATTATGGAAAATAATTATAAAATAGATATCTGGACAACCTAGGTCAAATATAGACCCAAAATATAGTTATAGACGGTTACTAATTTATAAAGTCGATTCTTAGTCTATTTATTTAAATTAGGCCATATAAAACTAGTTAAGTAATTAAATAAGGAAATGTTAGTATTAATGGTGAAATAAATAAATCATTGAGATTGAAAAATAATATTCTGGACTAAAAATGATGTTGGAAAAAAATAAGGAAAATAAAATAAGGTTTGGTTAGTTAGCATAAATAATTGACTATATGTAGACTTAATAAATAACTTAGTTATGTAATTAGTGGACTAATTCAATTAATAATTTTTACGATTGATTATTAGAGATTCGGACCTCATATAAATATTTAAAATATTTGAACTCATAAATTGATGGGTTGATATAAATAAAGTAATTAAATAATATTTTATAAGTAGAGTAAATTAATGGTGATTATTGAATAAAAATTGAATGTTGTAGTTAATTATATTTGGATATTTTATTTAATATTAGAATCCAAATATTGTAATTAATGGCTGAATTAATAAGGTAATTTGATTAATAAAAAGTGATTAATCAAATAAATTCGAATAACTAATAAATTAAGTTAATAAATTCGAATAATAAAATAAAAGGAGAAAATCGGGTAAAGTAATTACAAATAGAATAAGTGACTAATTTATCATATTTAATTAAAAAGGTGATTATCTAGAGACCGGATTAGAGGAGGATAACTAGGAGCGTCAGGACTTAAGGTAAGTTTCTCTGCCAATCCAAAAATTGTTTCCTCGTATTATATGCTTATTATGCATTATGTGATTAAGTGTGAATTGTGAATTTTGTGTATGTGATTTTGAGGAGATATTATATATAGTTAAGAAGTATAAATCAAGTACTTTTGGGGTATTAAATATTTTTAAATACCTTCGAGACTTTTTATAGGAATTAAGAAGTATTTTTGAAGTATTGTTAAGCGAAGATAAAATTTACATTTTCATAAGAAGTGAGCATCTCGGGAGTAATCCGAGGTGTCGGTTTTCCACATCCGGATAAATGTGGAGGGTGATTAGAGCTACTACTACTAAGAAGTACAGTTTAAGTTTCAAGTGAGATTTGGATCTATGATCCCTTTTAAGAAGAAGTTATAGTAGTAGTCCCTAATCATTCAAGAATTTTAGAGATGGGGTGGTTGGGTTCCGACCACTCGGGATGACTTACTACTCGGAGGGCTTGGAATCCCTTTTAGGGGGTGTGCACTGTGCACACTTAAGGTAGTCGTTTTGTTTCTGCAAGAGCAGTTGTGATACCAACACTTGTTCGGGGTGGCCGTCCGTAACCACGGTCCACCGGGCTCAGTCGAAAGGTTGAGCACCGCCCTTCTAAATTACTAGGAAGTTAGAGAAGAAGTGATTTTCTTAAGAAGTTTAAAGAGAAGAATTACTAAGAGATTTTCCAAGAGAAATTTAAGATTTTAGCAAAGAAGTGATTTTAAGAAAAATCAAAGAGAAAATTATTTTGGTGGAGTGCGTCATTTTTATATGATATTATATAAAAATCTATTTTCGTCAAACCTGATTATTTTACGGGGTTGGGTAGTACTTACTTAGCTCTAAAGCTAATTTTTGTTATTTCTCTTGTCTCTCTCTTCTCCCTTAAATTTTATCAGGTGATGAGTTGGATACCTATGTGGATTGATGGATTGCTCGAGCTTGAGTGCGAATTAGAAGATGCCTTAGTTAAATCTAGTCATGAAATAAACATTTACTTATTATTACATTAGTTTTTGTTGTCTTACTTTGAGTTGCCTGTGCATTTGGTTAAGAGATGACCGAATGTGACGGTAACACACATTTCCCTATTTTAGACTTCCGCTGTATTTCTTCAACTCTTTGATGAATGAATAAAGTATTTCTTTTAAATATATCAATGTTTTGGGTGGGAAATTTGGGGGTGTTACACTAGCGGTTAGGGATGGCAATTTAACCCGACCCGATGGATACCCGCACCGAACCGAACCGATCAAAATGAGGAAAACCGCTTTGACCGGGTAACGGGTACGGGGCGGGGAATACCCGATTTATGTAAACGGGTAATGAGGCGGTTATGGGTTTATACCTACCCGCCCCGTTACCCGCCCCGTTACCCGCCCCGTTTAATTTGGATATGGTTATCCACACCATGACCCGACCTGCACAACTAACTTACATATTTTAATAGTTTATGTATTTATTATTTGATATATTAAGTATATATGAATAGTAGTACATTACTATATGACACTTATTCCCTCTAATTTTTTGAAAAACATTCAACTAATCGGCTATCATTTGCAATTCTGATGAGTTGGTGCTCAAAGTTCACTATTTTAGATTTTTTAATTTTCAATATCATTCATCATCCTTCCTTTGTTAACTTGTACAAGATTTATTTTCTTCACATATTGATGATTTGATTTTCGTGATTTTCTGTACACAATTTTCACATTGTGACTCTCTTAATTTTTCGCTCAATAAATTTCATAAAGCTCACATATGAGTTTAAAGTCCAAATATTGGGAAACATTACTCTAGATTGCTTTAATTTATGTAATTGCTAATAATTTTGTACAGGTGTATTGGATGATTAGATTAATTTTGATTGGTTGCTCTAATTTATATCAAGTTTTAAATTTAAATTATGAGATTTCTAAAACAATAACTAGAAGAATACCTAAATCATAGTATTAGAAGTACATTTTTTAGAAATAATTCCAATTTTTTTAGAAAATGGGGTTCACAAGCTCCATTTTCCCGGGCAAAGCAGGAAGGTTGCTGCAAATAATTCACACCATTTAAACCTTTTAACAAACACCTTAAGGGCAACAAAATAAAATATACTGTTTAGATTGTAATCTCAATAATCAACACCACAGATTCCAAAAAAGAAAGCAAATAGTTCAATAAATAACTTCACAAACATATTCTAAGAACCAAACTAGAATTTCAAACTGAAAAAAAAATAGTAAGCATTGTGCTTCACATAACAAATCCAAAACCCTGAACTCACATTAGAGAAAAAGAAGAGAGCCAGAGAGTTATTATCTTGGGCGGTTTCGTCGGATATACTTAGCCCGCATCCACCGCAGCCGGCGTCGTGTCTTCACCCCCTTGGATAACACCCTCCGTCTTCTGTTCATCGTCTTCCATCGCAGCCGGCGTTACGGTTCCACCTTCCCTCTGTCCGAAAATATCTTTCGATGTCCATCCCACGCCAAGTTCGTCTTCATCGACAGGTTGTACTGGCATCCATGGTGGTCGTCTTTTGAAGGGAAGAGGACGAGCAACATAGAGAGGGGAAGGACAGACAAATCAAAAAAATAACTAACAAAATGGGTTGGGTTATTTCGATAGAGGGGAAGGGGTGGGTCATTTCGGTAGAAGGGGGAGGGGTGAGGGTTTTTTGTGCTGTGTACATCGCCGTGTAACCCGACGTGTACACATAGCATTTTCCCAACAAATTGCAGCCAATATTTCTGGCTTAATTAGCCTCTTGTACGTGACCCAACAAATTACTTTTTCTTCTTTGTATTGTTTATATATTACTAGTATTAATTTTGGCATAAACACTCCCCCAACGCCAAAGAGGTGGCTCTATGCCTCTATGATATCTCGTTCCTACTTTGATTGTTATAATTTCTTTTTAACATGTGTCCTACAATTAGAAAAAATCAATCACTAAGTAAAACGCAAGAAATGAAAAAGAAAAGAAGAATTTATTGTAAACATCATGTATTCATTTTTTTGGGTGAACTGTAACTATATTAAAGAAGACACTCAAGAAAAAAAAGGGTTCAAGAATGTACAAGGGAAAAAGGGAAGCAAAAATGCAGATTATCCAACTTGGATAACCTTACCCCAGCAAAAATAACCTGCCAAAGCTACGGCCAGCATAAAAAACAGTGATGGTGAAGCACAAAAAACTAAAGCAGCCCACACGCAATGGCAGATCACCAAAACAAAGTGATGGTCAAGCAAAAACCACTCAAAAAATTTCAATTCATGAGGATAGAGGCTACACAAGATCTTATAAATAATATATTGGATCCTAACAAAAACATCATCTTCTTTTGGAATTAAACCATCAAAATATGTGGCATTTCGAGTCCTCCAAATCCAATAGATGGAGTAGCAGAAAGCAATCCTAGCCACCTTAGCTCTGATCCCTGAGCCTTGTCTCTTCTTCTTGATCAATTTCAATGAGCTATGCATGGTCCCCATTTCCTGGGAATATCCGGTCAAGTCTTTACTCTCTGCCACACTTTACTTGAAAAAGAACAAGCAAAAACAAAAAATAGGTGTGGTACCGTTTCCGGACCACCCTTACCAAAAGGGAAAACATTAACCACATCTAATCGATGTAAGTTATCAAAGGTAGCAAGGCGGTTCCGAAAAGCTAACCAAACCGTGAAAGGGAATTTAGGAGGGATATAGTTCTTCCAAATGAAAGACATCCATATGTGAGTTTCCCCCTTAATCCTCAGCAAATTGTACACCTTGACCGAGGAAAGCTTGCCATTGATTTGGAGACCATTGAGATGGTTAATGGCAGCTTGGGTATTTGTCAAAGTGGGACAAGATTTGATCTCTAATCCTCGCATTGATCAATCCAGGCAATGTATTCATGTGTTTTCATGAGGTCATCAAACTAATTTCCTTGTTTTACTAGGGTTCGTTCGGTAATATACAAAGCAACAGTATTAGTTGATTTTGCTGAAATTTATGAAATTCTGATTGAAATGGTTGTATTAGCAGTTTCTGTTGATTTATGTAAAAATATATTTTATTAATAAAATAAAGAAAATTATATATAAAATAATTAAAATGATTCTCTACAGTACTTCAGCCAATACAGTCGGAAAAGTAACTCTAATTTGACTTTTTCTTACTATTATACAATTCAACGCGCGAAATCAAAAACTACATTTAAATATAAATGTTGACTAATAGGTTAGATAAGCCGAAAAGTAGAGTCATCAAACGCGCTCAAAGTGTCAACGAGTTTATGTTAAAGTATGTCAAAGTGTTGGGAACAATATGGAGATAGTAAGAAAAAGTAGAGATCGTCCAAAAGTGGTGGGCCAATCAGAGCAAACAACCATGAAGTGGTTTATCACTTTAGACAGTATGATATCTACCAGAGTATCTTAATGCTCGTACTTTAATTAAAATATTTGTGTTTGTCAGTAAGACGAAACACAAACCATATCTTGATAAGATCAATCAATGTTTTGTTAAAGACTCTTTTTTTTTCTCACCTTATACATACTCCGTATTTGGTAAAAATAATATCTGAACCGTATCAAATGATTCAAAAATTTGAACCCTGTGATATAATAATACTCCATACCCATTATTATGTACTCCGTACAACCTTTAACATATTGTAATACGAGCAGTTGTTTACTTTTTTCTGTCATTTCTCGATTAAGCCATCTATTTATATTAAGACGTCTGTTTGAGTTAAAACGTTTATCTGGATTAAGTGATATTTGTATATAAAGTTGTGTTACTTTGTGTGCAGAATAAATAATTTGAATAGAGTAAATTAATCAATTCAATATGGGCTTTTTACTTGAGTGTTACTAAAATAAAGCTAATTTCTAAAAATGTGACCATTTTTACAAAAGGACAAAAATGACTAGGAAGGTCATATAATTGGAAAACATTATGTCAGTGTCAAATTCTATGTCACTGCTAGATTTTTATGTCACTGTCATATGTCATTATCAGATTTTTATGTCACTTTTGAATGTTACTCCCAGTTATTATGTCACTTTCAAATGTCATTGTCGGCTATTATGTCACTTTCAGAAGTCACTATGCTGCCGGAAAATTTTCCGGCTACTTTGGCCATTGAAAATGTGATACAACCTCCACTGCCACACCACCACCGTGATACTCTCTCCGGAAACCGCTGCCACACCACCACCGTCACCGCGACAGTCACCCTCCCAACTCCCAAAAACACCAATACATCCTTGCCACATTATGTCGTCGTCGCAGCACACCGATCGTCGACAATGACATTCCGGCCACCACCATCCAGCCTTCCCGGCCACCACCATATAGCCCACCTTACTTACCGCCGCCGTCGATAGCTCGTAGCCTATCCTCCTCAACCCCCAAACCGCCCTCCCCAGCCGCTAAACCCCCTCCCAAGTCGCTAACCCATCTCCCCAGTCGATCCCTACCCCCCACCCCGACAAATCAAATCCCAAACCATCGCAACACCCCCAACCAACCCAAGCCTAGCCACTTCAATTTGGATCTGGCCCGATGACGATGCTCCTCGCCGCCGGATTTAAATAATTTAATATTATTATTAAGCTATATTGATAATGAATAATGACATATCATGTATTCATTTCATATTAGTAAACATAACTTAATGATTGAATGATTAAGTCGTCTTTCTCATTAAGTCTATTATGCATGTCATAAGTAAACGACCCCTAATTGTCTTACTGGACTTATTTTAGTTATTGAAGACAAAATCGATCGAAATTATATCATTTTTTAATGTGCTCACACTTCTGTAATAGTATTGCTATTTTTTAAATGTCAGCATTTTGAACTGTAATGAACTTCTATCATGTGACCTCCTTCTTGAAGTGTCACAATGATATCATTGAATCACAAGGTACTTAGCAAACTAAATCACATTAAAACATACTAGCTGTTGGTGTAATTTGGCCAGATAAACCTTTCCCCAAGATTAAACGATCGATAGGTCACCTCCACGATGTATGAGTAGTTGACCGGGGGGAAAGCATGTAGGACTTAGAAAATATTCTAAGTGTAAAGTCTCCCTTGGGAGCCTTCGGGAGATGGCATCCCTTCTTGATGTATGAGTAGTTGACCGGGGAAAACATGTAGGACTTAGAAAATATTCTAAGTGTAAAAATCCCCCTTGGGAGCCTTCGGTAGATGGCATCCCTCCTTGATGTAAGAGTAGTTGACCGGGGGGGGGGGGGGGGGGGGGGGAAATACATGTAGGACTTAGAAAATATTCTAAGTGTAAAATCCCCCTTGGGAGCCTTCGGTAGATGGCATCCCTGCTTGATGTAAGAGTAGTTGACCGGGGAGGAAATACATGTAGGACTTAGAAAATACTCTAAGTGTAAAATCCCCCTTGGGAGCCTTCGGTAGATGGCGTCCCTCCTTGATGTAAGAGTAGTTGACCGGGGGGGAAATACATGTAGGACTTAGAAAATATTCTAAGTGTGAATTTTCCCTTGGGTGTCTTCGGGTGATAGGTGCCCTCTGATTCCACGTCACTTTGCGAGATGCCCGGGGGCTACTCATTCAGGACGGAATACCCTCTTTTTTTTTAAGTGTTGTTGTATTGCATGGCCTTCGGCCACCATATTCCCTTGGCTGTAATATTGATTGGGCCGGGGGCTCCATCTTTAGGACTTAGAATTTTTTGTAGTGCTGCTTCCCTGTGTAGCCTTCGGGTGCCCGGGGGCTGCTCCTTCAGGACTTAGGATTTTTCTAAGCATAAATTGATGTTGAATCCTGTTGTTGTGAAGAAAGCCAATGAGGAGTGTGTGCCCTCGGCATACACTTTAAAAGTTGTAGAATTTGACCCTTGTCATGGGGAAAGAGCCCTCGGTATTCGTGCATAACAGATGCCTTCGGTGTTTGTTTGAAGTACTGTTTAGTGGACCTTGGACAGTCCAGTCCCTTTGTAATGTTGAAGCCTTCGATGTTTTTGTGACCGGAGGTGACCAGGTAGTGGACTTTAGCCGTTTCCTGATGATATTTCTTTGAGTAGTATCCTTCGGGAAATAGGAGTCTTCAATTACCGGAGGTGTTCCCGTGGGGAGCCCTCGGCATGCTGTGATATTGTTGGAGTGTACTCTTCGATTTCTCGCTGAGTCTACTCCCCTTCACCCTTTTTTTTTTTTTTTTTTTTGGTTGGTGGTGAAGGGAAGGCATCAAGAAACTTGGTTTCTTGGTAAGGCTGGGCCTATTAGGAGACCATCAGAATACACCAATGGCTCTCCTCCCTCGGGTTAACCTTCCGAGTGCCGAGGGGATCGAGGGACGTTTCCTGGGCACAAGATATGGTGGTCCGTAACCTGCCTCCCCTTGGGGGATGGCGCGGAAAGCGCCTCATTTTTGAAAGTCGTCCACTCGGCGCTAGACATAGTCTGTGGCCTGCCACACCCTTAAGGTGTTGGCGCGGGGAGCGTTTCAGTTTGGAAGTCGAATCCTGGGCATTTCTCATGCCTGTCATACCCTGGGGGTAATGACGCGGATAGCGTTCCGTTTTTGAAAGTCGAATCCTGGGCATTTCTCATGCCTGTCATACCCTGGGGGTAGTGACGCGGAAAGCGTTTCAAGGAAGGGTTTTCATTTGCACACTAGTTGCAAATGGCCGGGGGCACTACGTGCCGCCGGCACCGATGGTGGCGCCTTCGGTATATGCGTCCTCGTGGGGTACGGCTTTTAGAAACAACACTTGGTGTTAGTTTCGATGTGTAGCCCCCGGTACTTGGTACCGAGGGGTTTTCTGTAGGAACACTTGGTGTTCTCTTGTTGTAGTTGATGTAGGCGTCTACCCTCGGTACTTGGTACCGAAGGGTCTTCAAATGAAACACTTGGTGTTTCCCAATAGATGTTTGGAAGCTGTTAGGAGAGCATATCCCTGGCACTGGGTGCCGAGGGGTCTTCTTTGAAACACTTGGTGTTTTTTCTTCGTTTCGATATTTGATGAGGGAGGTGTACCCTCGGCACTGGGTGCAGAAGGGTCTTCTGTAGGAACACTTGGTGTTCTAATCTTTTCTTTTTTGATGTTGAAGGTGGGGAAGTACCCTCGGCACTGGGTGTCGAGGGGTCTTGACTGAAAACACGTGGTGTTTCTACTGTTTGTTGTAGGTGTTGATGGTGTCCGCCCTCGGCACTGGGTACCGGAGGGGGTTCTTCTTGTGGTGAGGCCTGGGGCCTGTAGTCAGTACGAGGGCTTGATGTCTTGAATGTATCTTCATTCTTCGAAATTGGAGGCCTTGGGCCATTGGACAGAACATTCACTAGTTATGAGAGCTTGGCCGCTCTTACATTATTGATAAAATTTAACTAAATGGTGTACATTCCAGTGCCTAGGGACCTCTTTCCCGTTGGGGCGTTTGAGTTTGTAAGTCCCGGGTTTGATGATGGCTGCTATGATGTAGGGGCCTTCGAATTTTGGTGCCATTTTTCCTCCCTCGGTTGGTTGGCTGGCTTCCCTCCTCCGGAGGACATAGTCCCCCACTTGAAATTCCCGGGTTCGAACTTTGGCGTCGATGTAGCTTTTAACTTGCCTTCGGTAGTTTTCCGCCCGGATGAAGGCCTGCTCCCGGCGTTCTGAAATGAGGTGCAGGTCGAGGGCCATGTTGCTGTCGTTGACCTCGGGGTCATATTGGATCACCCTTCGGGTAGGAAGGGTGACTTCCGTAGGAGCTTTGGCTTCAAAACCGTAGCAGAGGGAGAAGGGTGTTTCACCTGTAGCGCGCCGAGGGGTAGTGCGGTAGGCCCAGAGGATGTTGTGAAGTTCTTCCACCCAGCCACCACCCTCGGCCTCCAGCTTCTTTTTGAGGCCCTCGAGCAAGGTCCGGTTGGCGTTCTCTACCTGCCCGTTGCCTTGAGGGTAGGCAACGGAGGAGAAGGTGTGTTTGATGCCCCATGCCTCCAGAAGGGCACAGAAGGGGGCTGCCTCAAATTGTGTTCCATTGTCGGAGATGATCTGCTGGGGGACGCCAAACCTTGTGAGGATGTTCTTGAGGACGAAGTGACGGCACTTCGCCTCTGTGATGCTGGCGAGGGGTTCAGCCTCCACCCACTTGGTAAAATAGTCGACGGCCACAATGATGTATCTGTTGTTGGAGGTACCCCTCGGCAGAGGGCCCACAAGGTCTATCCCCCATCGAGAAAATGGGACAGATGTGCTGATGGGGGCATAGTTGACCGCTGGCCTGCCGGGGGCTTTCTGGAAATGTTGACATGCGGTGCACCTCCGGGCAAGGTCAGCACAATCCCTGGCCATGGTTGGCCAGAAGTAGCCCTGGAGAATGAGCCTTCGGGACATGGAGAAGGGTCCCTGGTGAGCTGAGCAAGTGCCACTGTGCACTTCCTCCATTGCGACCTCGGCTTCATCTGGATGAAGGCACCGAAGTAGCGTGCCATTGTAAGATCGTTTGTAGAGCCTTCCATCTTCGATGGTGTAGCTGGGAGCCCTCAGCTTTGCAAGTTTAGCGGTAGCTGCCCTGTGGAGATGAAGGCGGTGATATCTGAAATCCAATCCTCCTGACGTTGTTGTATGTTCATCACGGGGCTTGCATGGATGCTTGAGAGGCTGAGTTCCTCGATTCTGGCAATCTTGGAGATGTGCTCGGGGGAGTCTGCCGAGAGTTTAGATAATATGTCGGCCTCGGAGTTCTGAGCCCTCGGTATTTGAGTGAGAGAGTGTGCCTCAAATACCTTAAGCAACTCCTTGGCCGCTTCCTTGTACTGTTTCATTCTTCCTTCCTTGGCCTCATATTCTTCGGAGATTTGGCCAACGACCAACTTGGAGTCGCATTTGATGTGGATCTGCCGAGCCCTCATGTTGGCAGCCAGCCGAAGGCCACATAGGAGGGCTTCATATTCGGCCTCATTGTTGGAGACTTTGAAGGAGAAGCGGATTGCATAGTAGGCCCTGAAGCCCTCGGGAGTAATGAGGACTACCCCTCCCCCGCATGCTTTGGTCGCGGATGAGCCGTCAGTGTAGAGGGTCCACCAGTCGTCCGAGGTAGCCGAGGGCTCCCCGTCCGTGGCTGCTCTTGCGGTACATTCCGTCACAAAGTCCGCTAGGGCTTGGCCCTTGATGGCAGGCCTTGGACGGATGTCAATGTTGTACTGGCTCAAGAAGATAGCCCATTTCACCATGCGGGAGGAGCTGGTGGGGCTCCTCATGAGGGCGCCGAGGGGTTGATGGGTGAGGACCTGAACCGGGTGAGCCTGAAAGTAGTGGCCCAACTTCTTGACAGTCCAAACGATGGCTAACACCGTTTTTTCCACAGGGGAGTACCAGAGCTCGGCCTCCCTTAGGGTCTTGCTAACGTAGAAGATGGCATGCTGGATGCCGTCTTCCTCTCGGATAAGCACAGAGCTGATGGCCGCCGGGCTGACCCCAAGGTAGAGGTAGAGAGTCTCCCCTACCTTGGGTTTGGAGAGCACAGGGGGTGAAGATAGATACCGTTTGAGCTCGTCGAAAGCCCCCTGGCATTCTGGAGTCCATAGAAAGCCAGCCGTCTTCCTCATGATCTGGAAGAAGGGTAGGGACTTCTCCGCCGATTTAGATAGAAAACGGTTGAGGGCTGCCAGGCGGCCCGTCAATCGTTGAACTTCCTTTACATTGCGTGGGGGCTCCATATTGATGATGGCCTGGATCTTCTCGGGGTTGGCCTCAATACCCCTTCGGCTCACCATGTAGCCTAAGAATTTGCCCCCTTGGACGCCGAAGGTGCACTTCTTCGGGTTTAGCCGAAGGTTGAATTTTTGCATGATGGCGAAGATTTCCCGGAGGTCGTCTGCATGGCTGGAAGATTGCTTGCTCTTGACGATCATGTCGTCGACATAGGCCTCCATGGTGCGCCCTAGGACGGCTTGAAAGACCCGGGCCACCATCCGGGTGTAAGTGGCCCCTGAGTTCTTTAGGCCGAAGGCCATTACTAGGTAGCAGAAGATGCCCACGGGAGTCATGAAGGCAGTTTTTTCGGCGTCCTCCTCGTGCATGAATATTTGATGGTACCCTCGGAAGGCATCGAGGAAGGACATGATTTCACACCCCGCGGTCTCATCCACCAATTGATCAATGTTTGGTAGAGGGAATGGATCCATGGGGCATGCTTTGTTGAGATCGGTGTAGTCTACGCACATGCGGAAGGTGGGGGGCTTCTGTGTGAGGACTACATTTGCTAGCCATGAGGGGTATTTCACCTCCTTGATGTGCTTGATTGAGAGGAGCATGGCGACTTCCTTCTTCACGAATTCCCTCCTCTCGGCGGAGAGGGGTCTCCTTCGTTGTTGTACTGCTTTTGCCGAAGGGTCCACCGAGAGGCGGTGGGTGATGACCCTTCGGCTGATTCCCGGCATGTCCTCCGGCCCCCATGCAAAGACAGTGGAGTAGGCGCGGAGGGCGTCGGTGATACCGGTCTTCAAATGTTCAGGGAGCTGGGCTCCAATCTTCACGGCTCTCTCCGGCTGGGCCGGATCGAGCGCAAAGTCTTCTACGTCCTCGGCCGGTTCAGCCCTCGGCCTTCTTTCCTCTTCGTCGACGGCTCCGGTGATGGTGTCAACACGGAATTCCGTCTTGCTTACCCTCTTAGTGACCTGAAGATAGCAGGCGCGGGCAATTTTTTGATTCCCCCGGGAGTAGCCAATGCCCCCTTCGGCGGGAAACTTGAGGCAGAGATGCCTCATGGAGATGATGGCTTCGAGGTCCTCGAGGGCTGGCCGGCCGAGGATGATGTTGTGAGCGCAGTCAATGTTGACGACGACGAACTCCACTTCGAGCTGGGCTCTATGGATCCCGTCGCCGAAGATCACCGGGAGGGTTATTACCCCCTCGGAATCAATAGTATCGCCGGTGAAGCCGGCGAGAGGGGTCTTAATGGGCCGAAGGGACCCCCTCTCCAGATGCAGCTCTCTGAAGGTGCTGAGGTACATTACATTGACGGAGCTGCCCGTGTCAACGTATGTTCGGTGAATAATGGTGTCGTTGATCTCCGTTCGAATCACCAAGGCATCCCTGTGAGGAGAAGAAGTAGGAGGGAGATCCGTGCTGGTAAAGGTGATGGGTTCCTCCCTCAGTCGCTTTACCGGGGGCATATGAGTGACTTCCCCCACGTAAAGCGATTGAGCCCACTTCTTTCGTTGGCTGGTGGAATCGCCCCCTGTATTGCCACCGGTGATCATGAGGATGTGGCGTTTTTTCTCCTGGTAGTGGGGGTATTCCTCCTCCTCTTCTTCCAAATTTCCAATCTCCCTTTTCTTGCCGAGGGGGATGGTATTCGGGTTTACCCAAGCGTTCACCTTCGTGTGATGCCCTCGGGGAGGCCCCTGGTGAGAAGGTCCCTCCTGCCGAGGGCTCTGGACAAATTGGGACAGGTGCCCTGCTTGTATTAACCTCTCGATGGTCGTCTTCAGCTGATGGCAGTCATCGGTCCTGTGCCCCTGGTGCCGATGGAAGCGACAGTAGGGGAACTGAGGGTTGATAGCGTGTACCTCCGGGGGTGCGCGAGAGTCGCGCTCAACGAGGCCCCTCTCCTCGGCAAAATCGAGGATGATGCTGACGGGGTGCGTCAATGGGGTCCGAGGGCGGTCCAGGAGAATGGGCTGGGCCCAAGTCTTAGGGTTGCTCCTATAACCTCCCCCGGGCTTGGCTTGGCCTTGCCGAGGGCGGTCATCAGAGGGCCCCGAAGCCTTGGGGCGATTTGGAGGAACCCCCGGCCCTCGGTTGTGCTTGTTGTCAGCCCTCGGGGGTTGCTGGTCCGGATGCTGGTGATACTTCTCCACCTCCTCGGCCTCAGCATATCGGTCCCCCCGCTGCAAGGCCCTTATGTAGTCGCGGGGGGGTTCAATGATGAGGCTCCTTGAAAAGTTGCCGGTGCGGAGGACGGTTTGTAGGAGGGCCAGGAGGGTCCCATCATCAGCACCGTCGACCTTGTCGGCCTCCGTCCTCCAGCGCTCCAGGAAATCCCGAAGGGTCTCATCCTTCTTCTGGCGTATTGTTAGGAGGTGGGAGAAGTGCTTCCTTGTGCGACGCCTCCCGGCAAATTGTGTCAAGAACCGCTGGGCGAGTTCTTGCCATGAATCAATACAGCCCTCGGGCAGCCTGTTGAACCATTCGTATGCTGGCCCCTCTAAGGTGGAGAGGAACCAACGACACAAATATTCGTCTGACGCCCCCACCATCATCATGCTGTTCTGGTACTTGCTGTAATGTTCCTGGGGGTCCGTTTTCCCGCTGTAGGGCTGTATGTGTTGCCCTCGGTATTTCTCCGGGATCCGGGCCGCCAATACCCTTGGGGTAAATGGCGTCCGAGTCCGGAGCTGGATGACGGGTTCCCCGGAGCCCTCGGCCACCTTCTTCTGTAACTCCTCCATCTTGGCCATCATGGCCTCGTATTTGAGATCTGAGTGAGGGGTGGAGGTGGTGGCGTGAGCTTTGTTGGACTCCATTTCGTCAAGCCGGCGCTGGAGGGCCGCAATAATCTCGTCCCGGGGGTCCCTCGGGAGGGTCTCCGCCCCCTGCGAACGAACCCGGGCCGAGTGGGCCTGGTTGATCTGGTGGCCAGCGTCATCGGCATGAAGGGGTGTCTTGCCTTTGTCCCGAGGGGGACGCTCCTCGTCTGCCCTCGAAACAGATCCCCCGCTTTCCTGGGGCCTTTGGAGTGCTTTCCCCCCGAGGCGGTCTTGGACCCCTCGGCGGTCTGGCCCTCCTCCTAGCCGGTTGAGGGCGGAAGTACGGGGCCTCTCCCTGTTGTCATTATGGCGGTCCCGGGACTGAACTTCCTGGGAGGATGTTTCTTGGGCCACCACCCCTTCGTCGTTTCGCACCCGAGGGGTGGGATTTCCGAAGGGGTGAGGCAGAGGGGGAAGTATGATATTTTCCCCGATCTGAGGGTGAGCTGGAGTCAGGGTGCCGAAGGCACCCGGGTTCTGGGTGAGCGTCTGGATGAAGGCGGAGAGCGCCGATTGTACGTCGATGGTGAGAACCGGAGGGCTGACTTGGTCATCGCTCCGGTTTTTCTTCTTGGCCTCGATGCCGAGGCGGGCATCGGGGGCATTTTGTTGGATCTGAAGGCGTAGGTTGACAGCCGCATGTTCCAGCCCAGCGATGACACCGCCCTCGGGAGCCCTGTGAGAGGCTTCGGGGGCGTTGACGTCGCCGAGGGGCAGGTTCTTGTCTTCTACGTTTTTTGAGTTGGCACGTGTTGTCCTCACCATTTTGATAGAGGGCTAGTGTTTTGTGTTTGGTCGAGGGGGAGGGTTTCTTACTTGATTGTTCAACCTCTCAACGAGAGCACCAAATGATGGATAGTCTACCCGGGGGTATATATCCGAAGGGTTATCGCGGGGAGTAACTTAGAGAGAAGTTAGAGCAAGTGAATATAGAGAGAGAGGGTGTATTATCAATGTGGAGTGTTTTCAGCGTGGTTACAAATGGGGAAAAGGGGTGCTATTTATAGTAGCAATAAATGCCGGGCAGGGACACGTGTCAAGCACTCATTGGCCGAGGGGTCACCTCAACTGGTTGGCGCTGGCAGCCGCATGTGGCCGCATTTAATGCGACTGTTGGATGGGACGTCTGTGCGGGGTACGGTGATCTGTACGCATGTGAGGCAGATATCTTGTCGAGTGAGGTGCTTTCGGCTATAGAGCAGTAACCGAGGGCTCTCCCACCCGATGGCACCCTGGTGCCGAGGGCTCACAATGCCGAGGGCTACTGTTTTCGCCGTTTTCTCCCAGTTTCCTAATTTGCTTGAGAAACCCGCTCTGTGATAATTTGGAGCTTTCAGCCAGGGGGCCGAAGGCACCCCTGTGCGTTGTGCGGGCTGCTCGGTACTCTGGGCGCTGTGGTTTGGGCCTGTTGGGCCTTTTGGGCCTGTTGGGCCTTCGCTGGAGTAGTAGGAGTCTGTGGGCCGGGGGTTCCCGGGCCATATACTCCATCAGACCTCCTTCTTGTAGTGTCACAATGATATCATTGAATCACAAGGTACTTAGCAAACTAAATCACATTAAAACATACTAGCTGTTGGTGTAATTCGGCCAGATAAACCTTTCCCCAAGATTAAACGATCGAGCTCTTCGGCGTAAGCCGGTAACAGAACAACGAGAGTAGAAAATTATTAATCCAGCAGAGTGAGATTATTGGGGGATGTTTAGCTCAAAATTAATCTTTTTCAACCAGATTACTTCCATGGCCAAACATGCAAATATATATACATGAAAAGGTTGAAAGCAATTGCTCAGGTGAAACATTGGCATTCAAAACTAACGTTCTAATAATTTACTCCACATACGTTGAGCATATAATACTTATTAAAGCTCAAAAAACGTTTCATATTGGAGGAGTAGTTAAACAAGTTAACGTTAGTAAATTAATATTGTTAACTACAAATAACAGTGCTAATAGCCTCCAACAACCAACGTATTACAAAGATATTTTACTTTGAATTAATCAAATTAAAGTTTTCTAGCAGTATCATTAATGAAGGAAGACAAAACATGTTTAATACTCATGTATACAATTTAATAGTAATATTTTATTCATTTGAAATACTCCCAATTTTTTCAACAATCCCCCACATTTCAAATGAATAATTTGAGAATTTTGAAAATTAGTTGAGAAAAATTATCTGCTGGATTAAAGGAATGAGACTTTAAGTTTGGTGTCCGTAGACTTTGAACCAAATCGAGACAATTAAGTCTTAATAAACCGAGCTTTTGGTGAAACCTATAGTTTCTTGAAACCAACAAGCTACTATTGGTAAATCAGGGTCTTAACGGTCGTATCTCACCCCACACAATTTCTCGTTATTACGCCGTTGTGCGCCGTAAGGCCATGCGCGTGCTTGGTTTTCATGAGTGCTCTAGAAGTTTTGTCATGCTCCATGGAGGCGGCCCCACCTCACACTCATATAGGTGATATCATCAAGTGTGAACCGCTTTTGCACACCACCCTAAAATTAAGGGCTATGATAATCATTAAGAGCTTTTAGCTCACCCTCTCAAAGAATGCGGATTCTAGCCTATATCTCACATCATGGAAATGGGCAATTTTAGTTAGGCTAGCAGAACTAAATGAAAGACTTGTTATTACCCATTTGAACTTGCTTCATGGGATCTCCAATCACACAAGTTGGGTTCCCATCCCCATTTGTTTCAAAGTGACACAAGTCCCATTTCCTTAGATGTTTCGGTTATCAATTTTCGTCCTAGGGCTTTTGTCAAAGGATCCGCTAAATTTCCTTGTGACCTCACAAAATTAATGGACACAATTCCATTCTTAAATAACCGTTTAATGACTTTATGTCTTAAACGAATGTGTCTATTCTTCCCATTATAACACATTTTCTTAGCAGTATCTATTGCACTTCTGCAATCACAATGAATAGACACAGATGGTGTTGGTTTTGTACCAACCGGAATTTCTGCTAAGAAATTTTTCAACCACTCCGCTTCACTACTAGCCACTTCCAAAGCAATAAGCTCGGACTCCATAGTAGATCTAGAAATTATAGTTTGTTTGGTTGATTTCCATGTAATGGCACCACCTCCAAGAGTGAATATATATCCAGTATTGGATTTTATCTCATCTGAGTCAGAGACCCAATTAGCATCGTTGTATCCCTCTAGTACAGCGGGTAACCCACTATAAAATATACCATAATTAATGGTACCTCTCAAATATCTAAGTGACCGCCTCAACGCGGTCCAATGATCCCCACTTGGATTATGAGTATATCGACTCAATCTTCCGACAGCATAAGCTATGTCGGGCCTCGTATAATTCATCAAGTGTAATAGACTTCCAATAATTTGGGAATACTCATATTGAGCCTCGAGATCACCTCTATGTTTTTTCAATTGTATATGAGAGTCATAAAGGGTGCTCACGGGGCTGACATCGAAATGTCCAAACCTCTTTAGAAGTTTTTCAGCATAATGCTCTTGAGACAGTATAATACCATCATCCTTCCTTATGACTTTCATACCAAATTTTGAAGCAAGAAAGGATTTTGTCTCATTTATTAGCTCAAGGTTGCTACTAAAAATTAACATATCATCCACATATAAGCAAATAATAATGCACACACCATTTTCACATTTAGTGTATACACACTTATCTACTTCTAGTGTGGTAAAACCATGAGCAAATAATACTTCATCAAATTTTTCATTCCATTGTTTTGGAGCTTGTTTCAAACCATATAAAGATTTGATCAACTTACACACTTTGTGTTCCTGACCAATAACTACCTGACCCTCCGGTTGCACCATATAAATTTCTTGGGGAAAGGTTTTCGCTAATCGGAAATACTTTCTTGAGATTGTTGGTGTAATTCGACCAGATAAACCTTTCCCCAAGATTAAACGAGCTCTTCAGCGTAAGCCGGTAACAGAACAGCGAGAGTAGAAAATTATTAATCCAGCAGAGTGAGATTATTGGGGGATGTTTAGCTCAAAATTAATCTTTTTCAACCAGATTACTTCCATGGCCAAACATGCAAATATATATATATATATATATATATATATATATATATATATATATATATATATATATATATACATGAAAAGGTTGAAAGCAATTGCTCAGGTGAAACATTGGCATTCAAAACTAACGTTCTAATAATTTACTCCACATACGTTGAGCATATAATACTTATTAAATCTCAAAAAACGTTTCATATTGGAGGAGTAGTTAAACAAGTTAACGTTAGTAAATTAATATTGTTAACTACAAATAACAGTGCTAATAGCCTCCAACAACCAACGTATTACAAAGATATTTTACTTTAAATTAATCAAATTAAAGTTTTCTAGCAGTATCACTAATGAAGGAAGACAAACATGTTTAATACTCATGTATACAATTTAATAGTAAAATATTTTATTCATTTGAAATACTCCCAATTTTTCCAACACTAGCTAGATTGGATTTAACTTGACCATAAGTTTGTAATAAATTAAATAAATCAAATAGACTAGTTCGAATCGAATTAGATCGGACCGTAAATAAATTACATCACACTTTGAAATAATTGATCAAATTCATAAATTTTCATTGTCCAAATAATAGATTCATAAATATCATTATAATGATACTAATTTCTAATTTTATTACTATAAAATATTTGTAGTGCAGATTTACGTCGGTACATCCTGATATAATTTTTTACTGTACATCCGGTTATACTCCGTAATTATTACGCTAAGTAGATATTTCCCTGCACATTTTTCTTTTGAGAGAAAAAGGATTATATTACCCACTCAGGAGCAATATGATTCGTTAATGCTCACTTGGACAATTGAAAACCAATCATGATCCATGAAGTATTTTCGTCACTTACCAAATGTTGTACTTAAAAATTAAAATAATAAATTTTGCGTCATTGTCATATCAATATGGATGTGTATGTTTACGGAAACGTATAAATAATAATAATAATAATAATAATAACGATAATAACGATAATAACGATAATAATAATAATAATACAAATAATAATAATAACAATAATAATAATAATAATAACAATAACAAGAATAACGAGAATAACGAGAATAACGAGAATAACGACAATAACGACAATAACGACAATAACGACGATAACGACGATAACGACGATAACGACGATAACGACAATAACGACAATAACGATAATAACGATAATAACGATAATAATAATAATAATCATAATAGTCATAATAATCATAATAATCATAATAAGAATAATAACAATAATAACAATAATAACAATAATAACAATAATAACAATAAATAACAATAATAATAATAATAATAATAATAATAATGATAATAATAATAATAATAATAATAATTTATGGTTAATATAAATTTTATTTTTATACCCGTACAAATTTTTTAATTAGACTAGTTTCAATCTCAATAAGACGAGATCAGATTAAACAAGTCAGATCAGATAATACCCTGATCAGATTAACTTATGCAGAATAGATTAATTAAATCTTATTGGGCCAAATTAAATAAAAAAAAATCAGTCTAATGAAAAACTATATTGGAGTCACTTGCTAAACTTTATGAATATTATAGGTAATAATTGAGAAATATTAGTAACACCATGTGTATCATTGTCATTAATTTATGAAACATGTCCATGGACATATCCCGCCATATATGGAAATTTCAACCGTTTCAAAAGAGCATGAGAAACAAAAAATGTGACCAAAGTAAGATGTATTGATTGATATGGTACAGACGTATATACGAGTTTGCTATATGTTTCTTTGAAATTATCTTGTATGTACAAAATTGTTGATAGATATGCAGGTATATTTTTTTTTTGAAAAAGATGCATACATCCATACATAATGCATACTCTCCATCTCAGAAACAACTTCTCTATTAGATTTCGCACATATTAAGTAAATTAATTTACTGGAAGTAAATTTTATTGTTTTGACACTGTTTCGGTACTGTTTGACACTATTTGTCACTGTTTTGCACTATTTTAATGTACATTTCTTTCTAAATACGGAAGTGGAGAGTTAATTTCGAGACTGTCCGAAAAGAAAATGGGAAGCTAATTTCGGGATGAAGTAGTATGTAGCTATATTCTTGTAGCTTTTAAGGTCCTCGTTTGAGTTAAATTGGGAAGCATGAGCGATAAATGAACCATTATTATGTTGTTTGTCTCGTGATTAGTGAGTCGATTTTTTTTAATGGCTGAATAATTTTATGTCTAATTTTCGGTCTTATGATCAAATTCGAGGTATTTGTTCAGTAATATGCCCAGTTTGATATTACTTGACTTTAAATATGCTTGTTTTATTCAAACTTGACAGGAAGTACTATATAAAAATAAAAACATTAAACAACAATTTTAGAATTTCAAAACGTTTTTACAGTTATTCAGGACAATTTAAACTAAGCTTTTTACTCTTATAAAAGTCTTTTACAATAAAAAAACTACTCCGTATACTTTAATTATAAAAGTATTATATCAACTAAATACAAAATTATAAACTAACTTATCCATACCAATATGTTACGCTTCTTCAATGAGACCTCACGTATGAGCACTATCCATACTTTTGCAATAAATATTATATCAAACTTACAATAAAGAACAAATAAATATATTAACCATGAAAGTAGTGCGATTAAAAATAGTAAATTAAAAGTGCTTCAATGATATAGATTTGGGTCTTGTTATTTATTTGACAATGAAAGTTTAGAATGTTAATTGTATCTTCACTAATAATGTTAGAATATTTTAAAATACGTACTTGACAGTTGACACCATAAATTATATTTGTAGTTACAACACTGGAAACAAGTATATGATCATGATACAGAGATAACTTTCTATATAAAGTTCATGGTATACATTACATATACAAGTTTGAGATGCTTATCTCACACATCTTTAAAATTTAAGGTATTTAAATTAATTTTTCCAATAAAAAATTCCTCCAAATTGTAGTAAAACCAAATACGGTATATAAGTTGTTGGGTTAATGGCCCAACGGGGATTGGCTCATTAGCCCATAAGGTCCACCCTACGGACGTCTCCAGAACAACCCTATAGTTGGCCGGGTACGAAGGTCCACACAAGCTCTTGAAGAAGCCGTACGTCCTCACCCGTTGGCAGGAGGCCAAGATCCTGGCAGAGGCATCGCCGAACGCTCATCTTAAGGGACTCCGGACCCACATGAAGTAGGGCATCAGGCTCCAGGGGACGAACGTCCCAACCCCTTGGCGGGAAGCCAAGATCCTGGCGGGAAGCCGAAGATCATGGCGGGAAACGCATTCAATGCAGAAGATTTGGTGGTTGGGATCAAGCCATCCACAGCCCGCCACGTCAACGCATCCAACTACACATTGACAGTATAAATAGAAGCATTTATTTCATTGTAAAGGGTTCGCAACTAAGCACTCTAATAGTATAGCATTGTAACAGCTCGCAACATAGGCTAGGGATGAACGACATCACGCCTTTTGTATGCTAGAGATGAACGACCTCAAGCCTTGTACCGAAATTAATGTACTAAGACTTCTTACTCGGCCTCTTCTTGCTTGTTTCTCACTTCTTTATTTCTTCCATTCGAAACCCTTGGGTCGTATGTTGGGCCTACGGGGTGACGGAAGAACACTCAACATTGGCGCCGTCTGTGGAAAACTGATAAAAAAGACTCCCAATTCCAAGCTCTCAGCTAAAAAGCACCTCTGAAAACAGTTAAGATAAGTAAGATGGCAAGAAACAACAAGAGGAACTCTCAGGAACTGTCCAAACGGCTGGTTCACAGCAGGGGGAGCCGCAACTAGGCGACAGGGGCCTTGTCCAGCAGTTTGTGGTCTCGAGGGGACTACGGGGTGTTCACCGATATGATCCCCAATGCGGTCCGACGGGATCCGAACGCCCTGCGAGAAATGGAAGACACCATTCACCGTTGGGCGGACAAACGGGAAGCGGAACGTGAGCATTCCGCAAACGAAGAGCGTACACCGTTCTCCCCTCTCCGTTTGATGCAGACGCACGGCGAGCGTACAGGCGAGAATGCTGATTCTCGCTCCTCGGTCCGTACATGGGTTGTCAAGGATGCCCGGTCCCAGGACATGGCGGGAAACAACGGACGCATGTCCTTCAGGAGAAGACAACAACATGCGGTCCGGGACCGCACCCCAGTGATGCCTCGCAATGATCATGCGGCCAGGGAACAGACCCTTAGGGTCAACGGCCTAGGGCACAAGGCCCGCATCACCAATAGGCAGCATGGCACTGACATCGTGCGTATCCAAGATGCCTTGGCGCTGGTGACCCCCACAGACGTAGCTACTGACCCGTGAGATGCGGTGCTCGCGGATTTCCAAAGGAAGATCCATGAACTGCGACGGGCGGATACTGATCAGGCTCTGCCCAGAATTGCACTCTCCTCCCCATTCTCAACCAGGATCATGGCGGTGGAGATTCTGAGGGACGTCCGTCCCCACGGCGCTCTAACTTATAATGGGGATGGGGACCCGAAGGCCCAACTACTTTCATTCCAGGGAGAACTCTCCATGTTGGGAGCCTCCGATGAGGCCATCTGCAGGCTGCTTTCAGCACCCTCGAAGGGGCGGCTCAGGAATGGTTCAGGCAGATCAGGCCCGGATCCAATGACAGCTTTGAATAGCTCTCCAGACAGTTCATGGCACAGTTCGTCTCCAGCTCCACGCCGAAGAGGCACTTCAGCTGGTTGACGAACGTCCGCCAAGGGAAGGAGGAAACCTTATCCACCTTCCTCATACGGTGGAGGGATGAAACCCTGAAGGTCAAGGACCTCACGGAGAGCACGACCATCACCCTCTTCACCAACACGCTTGTAACTAGGGATCTTTACCTGGAATTGAAGAGGAACCCCGGGAGCAGTTATGTCGAGGTGCTGGCCAGGGCGCAGAAGTATGCGACAATCGAGAAAGAAATTGCCCAAAGGGTCGGGGTGTCCGCCTCTGCAACCCGCAAAATATCAGACCATTTGGGGCCAAAGCCATCGAACTCCCCCAAAGCAAAAAAGAAAACGACGAGTGGCGCCTACGCCCCGTGGGCGACACAGGAGCAGGCCACGTTCAGATGACACACGGAGGTAGAGCATATCCCTCTGGCATTCACGGTGAGCCAAATCTTTAAGGCTATCAAAGACAAGGGAATGCTTAAAGAGTCGCCGATTACTAATGAGCCAATGGGCAAGAACCACATGGCTTATTGCGAATACCATCGCAAGACCGGGCACAACACGGATCACTGTCGTAGCCTCAGGGCGGCCATCGATGACCTTATCCGGAGGGGCTACCTCGAAGAGTTCACGGAGGGTTCGGGATCCCAGAATCAGATGTAGCCATATAAGAAGCCGCACACCTGGCATCGGGATGACCGGCGGGAGCCGGAGGTCAAAGATGCTGACTACCACCATGTCGACAAACGGATAAAGGGGTCACTCGGGCCGGACGGCCGCATGAAGAAATTGGAAATCAAATGACCTTCGGAGGTGCGGGAAGTACTCCTCCGTACGGCGACAGAGACTTCAGGTATCAGCCGTTTTTTCTTTGCAGGTCCAAACTAAACGACCGAAGTGGCTGAACCCCAGAGAGGGACGCCCGGATCAGGAGGCAAGCCCCGAGCTTAGAGCTTAGTGATGGTTGACTGTACGAGAAGACGCTCGTCGGACGTTGTTCCTACACTCAATGCAGGGACGCACCGCCGACATGTGGAATATGGAGCACCTAAAGATTTCTTCCTCCACGAAAATTTCCTTCCTCCCACAATAGGAGGAGGAGGGAGACATAACTCCTGAAACTATACCTGCTCTTCATCAAGACCACCGGCCTCGCGTAGCATAAGACCCAAGGTCCGCACGGAGGACTGATGGGAAGGTGGTTGAGAAAAAAAGCGAAGAATCACATGTGACGTACCTGTTCTTCATCAAGACCATCGACCTCAAGTAGCATAAGACCCAAGGGCCACTCGAAGGACCAGAGAGAAGATCGTTGAGCAAAAAAACAGCGAATCCCAGGTGATACATTAGTTCTTCATCGAGACCACCGCTCTCGCGTAGCATAAGACCCAAGGGCCGCACGGAGGACCGGTGGGAAGGTGGTTGAGCGAAAAGTGAAGAATCCCACGTTACGTACCTGTTCTTCATCAAGGCCACCGCCCTCGCGTAGCATAAGACCCAAGGGCCGCACGGAGGACCAGTGGGAAGATGGTCGAGCTAAAAACGAAGGGTCCTAGTTGACGTACCTGTTCTTCATCAAGATCACCGGCCTCGGGTAGCATAAGACTCAGGGGTTGCACGGAGGACCAGTGAGAAGATGGTGGAGCGAAAAACCAGAGAATCCTAGGTGATACATGTAATACTTGAGATTTAATTTAAATGGATTCATAGTACTACTCATACAAACAGAGGTGCATATTCTTTTAAGGGAGCTCATCATCCAAGAACACCAAAGTTAAGCGTGCTTGCACGAGAGTAGTTTTGGGATGGGTGACCCCCTGAGAAGTTTCTCAGGGCGTGCACGAGTGAGGATAAAGTGCGCGGAAAAGGCTAGTGGCGGTTTTTGAGGACAGTACTAGAGGCCAGAAGTAACTACCTCGGGGCCTACGGGGCCGAGGTGTTACAAATGGTATCAGAGCATCCCTACGACAGTGTCCTGATTCGTTGGATATCGGGCGAACACTTAGCAGGGGAAAAGATTCTGGGATATGATTGAGATTGGTTTATGGGCGCAACGAGGACGTTGCGTTCCTAAGTGGGGGTGATTGTAATACTTGAGATTTAATTTAAACGGATTAATAGTACTACTCATACCAACAAGGTGCATCTCCTTTTAAGGGAGCTCATTAGCCAAGAACTCCAAAGTTAAGTGTGCTTGCACGGGAGTAGTCTTGGGATGAGTGACCCCCTAGGAAGTTTCTCAAGGCATGCACGAGTGAGGACAAAGTACGTGGAAAAGGCTGGTGGCGGTTTGTGAGGATAGTACTACAGGTCAGAAGTAACTACATCGGGGCCTGTGGAGCCGAGGTGTTACAATACACCTGTTCTTCGTCAGGATCACCAGCCTCGCGTAGCCTAAGACCGAGGGGCCGCACGAAGGACCAGTGAGAGAAATGCAGAACAAGGAACAAGGGAGTCCCCAGAGACGACCAACAGAGAATACCATTCCTCTAGACGAGGGGACGTACGTCCCTAATGGCTGCCAAGGCCCGTCCACATAGATAGTCGGGTTCGAAGATCCAGAATACAGCAGACGACCATCGCATCAAGGGCGTCAGCTAAAAACAGTACGTCGGAGGCACTTCTACTTCAAAGCCCAACGGACGGCTGTCCCCTAAGCCAAGCCTCCTGGTGAGATCCCATGGAAACATCCCAAAGAAGAGAAAAGTGTTGTCCCCGCAGGGGACGTCCGGCCCCAAGGTACCACACCTGGAAACGCAGGTAACTCCAGGAGGCGTATGTCAGGAGACACAGTGGCTCATAGACTCGGAAGGCGCCAAGGGTATTAGCTTGCAACGCACGTGGGATTCAATTCAACTTCCTTATGTCTCGCGCATTCTCAGAACATCACAAGTGGGGGACTTGTGTTGGGTTAATGGCCCAACAGGGATTGACCCATTAGCCCATAAGGTCCACCCTACGGACGTCTCCAGAGCAACCCTGTAGTTGGCCGGGTACAAAGGTCCAGGCAAGCTCTTGGAAAAGACGTAAGTCCTCACCCGTTTGCAGGAGGCCAAGATCCTGGCAGAGGCATCACTGGATGCTCGTCTTACAGGACTCCGGACCCAGCATGAAGCAGGGCAGCAGGCTCCAGGGGACGAAAAGCCCAAATGGCTGCCAAGGTCCGTTCACATAGACAGTCAGGTTCGAAGATCCAGAATACAGCAGATGACCATCGCATCAAGGGCGTCAGCTAAAAACAGTACGTCAGAGGCACTTCTACTTCAAAGCCCAACGGACGGTTGTCCCCTAAGCCAAGCCTCCTGGTGAGATCCCATGGAAACATCCCAAAGAAGAGAAAAGTGTTGTCCCCGCAGGGGACGTCCGGCCCCAAGGTACCACACCCGGAAAGGCAGGTAACTCCAGGAGACGTATGTCAGGAGACACAGAGGCTCATAGACTTGGAAGGCGCCAAGGGTATTAGCTGGCAACGTACGTGGGATTCAATTCTACTTCCTTATGTCCCGCGCATGCTCAGAACATCACAAGTGGGGGACTTGTGTTGGGTTAATGGCCCAACAGGGATTGGCCCATAAGCCCATAAGGTCCACCCTACGGACGTCTCCAGAGCAACCCTGTAGTTGGCCGGGTACAAAGGTCCAGGCAAGCTCTTGGAAAAGACGTAGGTCCTCACCCATTGGCAGGAGGCCAAGATCCTAGCAGAGGCATCACCGGATGCTCGTCTTACAGGACTCCGGACCCAGCATGAAGCAGGGCAGCAAGCTCCAGGGGACGAACGTCCCAACCCCTTGGCGGGAAGCCAAGATCCTGGCGGGAAGCTGAAGATCCTGGCGGGAAGCGCATTCAATGCAGAAGATTTGGTGGTTGGGATCAAGCCATCCACAGCCCGCCACGTCAACGCATCCAACTACCCATTGGCAGTATAAATAGAAGCATTTATTCCATTGTAAATGGTTCGCAACTAAGCACTCTATGGATGTTTTTACTTGGACTATAATTCCTCCTAGACCAGTCCAGTTCAAACCAGACCAGTTCAGACCAGACCAGACTTAGATAGTTATAAAAATACAAAGAAACCATACAAGTTCAGACCAGACCATACCAAACCAACAAATTACAGTACACATAAAAACATCCTAATAGTATGGCATTGTAACAGCTCACAGCATAGGCTAGGGACGAACGGCCTCACGCCTTTTGTATGCTAGGGACGAACGACCTCAAGCCTTGTACCGAAATTAATGTACTAAGATTTCTTACTGGGCCTCTTCTTGCTTGTTTCTACATCTACTTCTTTATGTATTCCATTCGAAACTCTTGGCTCGTGTATTGGACCTACGGGTTGACGGAATAAACCTCAACACTAGTATTATTATTTTCTTTCCGGAATTTGACCCATTTTTTCCTATATTCGGATGTTTCTTATTATTTTATTCTTTTAATTGGATTAAAGAATTCGTATTTTGAGATAAAAACATACTTTATCCCTTTTTATCTTTGTCTAATCCTATTTTGGAATAACATGCGATCGAAACTCAGCAGTTCTCTAATTTAATTATTTCACATCTGACTATCTGAGCACATTAATTCATTCTTGCTATAATCAATTTAATTAGTGTCCAAGTATAGAACGCTCGTCTCTTTATGTGGTCGGAAGGGATACTCATGTAGAAAGTGGAAAGGAGATAAGGGCGGGGACATTGGAAAGTGGAGACACATTCACACGTCTTTCTAACTTTCGGTTTATATTCTCTTTAAACCGAAAAAACAAAGATATTAAAGTAAGGAACTTTATCAATTTAGGACCTGAAAGATACACGAACTATGAATTCAGGATCTGAAAGATGAAGTGTATCCGTATAGGATCTGAATGATGGAAACTATCAATCTAGGACCCGTATAATTGAAAACTATCAATTTAGGTGCTAAGTTTTCATAAATTTTATTGTTGTTTTTATTTTAAAAATTTAAATAATATTTAGTTTTATTAAACTAATCAACTCTGTGAAGAAAATTTCACCAAATACTAACAATGGAATTAATAAAAAATTAAATAAATCAAAACCTATGAAATGTTAGATCCTACTATCCTAGATTGATAGTTTTTCATTTTTCGAGTCTTATATTGATACATTTCATTTTTCAAGTCCTGGATTAATAATTCGTCTATCTTTCAGCTCTCATCGATAAAATTCCTTAAATTAACTACTCCCTCCGTTTCTGAAACAAGTTCCACCTTTCCTTTTCAGGCAGATTCAAAACTAAGTTCCACTTTCAAACATTTCCTTATTTGGCAAATTATGTACATCAAAATAGTGTCAAACAGTGTTCAAACAGTGCCAAACAGCGCAATCCACGGTAAAGTCAAATTTATTTTCTTAATATGTGTGAAGTTAAATATGGAACTTGTTTCAGAAACGGGGGGAGTATTTAAGATGGAACAAACTGTTTTTTAGGTTCCATGAGATTTGACATAGAAGGAATCGAAATCATACTTTGTTTGGTTCCGTTTTGTTTAGTCAAAATTTTGGGAACACTCATTACAAATGTTTATTAATTTCAAAATATCAGTATTCTTTTTTAAATAGGTGTACTTTAGTATCATTCTAAACATTTCCTTTAATACTTTGACATTATTGGGCTTTAATTTGGCGGTACATTGCCATAAGTGGTAGTATTTTCCAATGTTTGATAGTAATTCCTAGCTCGTTAAAAAACAAAAAAACATAACTCTTAATTTGCAATTCTCAACCTTTTTTACTCATATTTAGGGGTTATTGTCTGAACCAGAGACTATTGTCTGGAACCGATCTGCAAAGTGCTGAATCTGAATTACTAACTGAATGAAGTAAATTCGTTTGGTAAGAAGAGCTGAAAAATGCTTGAATAACATGAAATTACATTAAAGGTCATATAATATATGGTGATATATATATATATATATATATATATTATTTACATTATTTTATGTTTACTATAATTATAATTTTTATAATTATAACAGTAATCAAGCGATGCATTCAATTATCGTCCGATCTATCTTCTGAATTTTCACTTCTTTTTCAACATTTAGCACACTTGTATCCACCACACTTTCGTCACTTGCTCTCCACAATGATAAATTTTTTCTGCGTAATGTATGCAGAGTATATAGGTAGTGTATATCTCCAGTCCTAAAGCTCAAGGAAGAATTCGGATACCAACTCACAAGAATGAGCCACAGAGACAAAATAAGCATACATGAGAAAACAGGTTGTTAAGAGGAGGAGAAAGAAAGAAATTGAAATAGACGGGATGAGAAGAAATGAATTAAAGCGCTAGCAGAGGTCTATCGTTAGGGATAAAATGGGAATGAAGGCGCTAAATTAGAATGTCTGGACATAAACGCTTAGTGTTGAAACGTTTCAATTCAGCTATATTTTTCCAGCTCAAGCCCCAATCACTTCTTCACCCAAACACTATTACTTTTATAATATTTGACTGAATATAAGATATTTCAACTCATTATTAACTGAAATGGTGTCCCAAACATAGCCTTAATTTACGGCAATGTCTTAAACTTCTCGATTTGATTCAATTGGATTTCAGACTCTAACTAATCTAATTATGCTACTCACTCAAGCGTTACAGGATTACATATGTAACTAAAATTGTAGAAAAACTAATGTAATGAGGACTCCTCATTACCTTAGAAACCTTCTCACGAAAGAGCGGCCGACTCTAGGGTTCTCCTAGCCTATTGTTCCGGCAGCACTGCTCGTCCGGAGGGGATGATCTGCGGCCAAATCGATGGGTGAATTAGTGTCAACCAAGTGATGGACAGTGTACCCGGGGGTAGCTTATCCGAGGGGTTACTGCGGGGAGTAACTTAGAGAGAAGCAAGAGCGAATAAGTAAGAGAGAGAGTGAGTATTTAGTATGAATAAGTAAGCAAGAGTATTCGTTGTTTTCTCCCAGACACTTTGAATGCTTAAAAGCAACTGTACTCTAAGTCATAAGCCTTCGGCCAGGGGGCGAAGGCACCCAAGTGTACGTTGTGGGCTGCTTGGCACTTGGGGCGCTGCGATTTGGGCCTGCTGTGCTTCCTGGACTTATTGGGCCTTTGTTATAGTAGTGGGAGTCTATGGGCACGGGGTCCCTGGGCCATATACTCCATCACCAAGAATGTCTGTACTTAGTTGGAATTGCAGGGGATTTGATAATCCAGCCACAGTCCAGTGCTTAGCAGACATAGTACATGCGAACAGACCTTCGATTGTTTTTCTGATGGAAACGAAGGTGAGGTGTCTGAGGGAGAAGGCTCTGCTGCGAAGTCAGGGTTTCCATGAGGCGTACAGAGTGGACAGTGAAGGCTCAAGCGGAGGTCTGGTTTTGGGATGGAGCGAGGAGGTAGAAGTCGAGATTGTGAAAAGCGAATCGAATTTCATCGATTGCAGGGTTAATTCGAATGAGACTTATTGTTCAGGGCGGCTGATGGGCTACTATGGCTTCCCCGAAATGAGAAGGAGAAAGAAAGCTTGGGCTATGATGGAAGACTTGGCGATGAATAGCAGTGGCCCATGGATGATGATCGGTTATTTTAACGACATTCTATTTGATTCAGAGAAGAAGGGACAAATACATCATCCCCCGTGGCGGTAACGGGGCTTTCGGGAGGCGGTGCATAGTTGTGGCTGCGGGACTTTCCCTTCTCAGGCTATCACTGGACGTGGGACAAAGGAAGGGGTACGGTGCACTGGGTGGAGGATAAACTTGACCGTATTCTGGTGAACGACGTGTGGCGGGACACTTTCATGGAGGCTCGCGCAGTCTCGGTGGAAGCCCCGGCTAGCGATCACATGGCTCTCTATGTGAAAATTAAAAATTCTAATCAAAGGAGCAGAAAGAAGAAGTTCAAGTTTGAGAACAACTGGGCAAGGGAGGAGGAATGTCGCCTGGTTGTTACCAATAGCTGGAGGGCGGCTGGTCATATGGCTATCAATGAGAGAATTGCTTTCTGCGGAGAGGAGCTTCTGAGGTGGGACAGAGGTAGACAGAGGGGCTTCAGACACCAGATTATGACTTGTAAAAAGAGTGGCCTCGCTACGAGGCAAAGAGGACAGATCAAGCATGTTAGAATTTCTGAAAGTACGGACGGTACTTCAAACTTTATGGGAAAAGGAGAATTTATTTTGAAAACAAATGGCGAAAGAATTCTGGCTCAAAGAAGGAGATATTAATTCTCGATTTTTTCATAACGGTGTCAGACAACGCATAAGAAAGAATAAAATGCTAGGCATCAGGCAACCTGATGGGACCTAGGTAACGGACATAGAGGATTTGAGCTTAATTGTCATTGTTTTTTTTTCTCTTTTTCAAGCCCCGGAGGAGGACCGCACGATGGAAATTCGTGGCAATTTTGCACAAGTGTCTGAGAGTCAGAATGAGTCACTTCTAAAGCCGATTAGCCCGGAGGAGGTCAAAGAGGCAATCTTTGATATGCATCCGGAGAAGGCACCAGGATCGAATGGAATGAATCCATCTTTCTTTCAGAGCTACTGGGATGTTGTTGGCCCGGAGATATCGTTGCTATGTGCTAAAATGTTCGAATCAGGTAATCTGGCTGACAAAATTAATACTACAAATATTGTATTAATTCCCAAAAAAGATGGACCAGACTGTATGGGGGATTGGAGACCTATAGCACTGTGTAATGTGGTTTGCAAAATTTTCTCAAAAGTCTTGGCGAACAGATTGAAAGGTATTCTGAGTTATCTTGTTGGAGAGAGCCAGAGTGCTTTTATACCGGGGAGGTCTATCATTGATAACATCATTGTGGCTTTTGAGACACAGCATTACCTGAAGAGAAAGAGTAATGGGAAGAAGGGATATGTTGCCCTTAAACTTGATATTAGCAAGGCATACGACAGAGTGGACTAGTACTTTTTAGAAAGTATTTTAACAAAAATGGGGTTTAGTAGACGGTGGGTGCATAAGATTATGGAGTGTGTTAGGACGGTCAATTATTACATTCAATTTGATGGTGATTTTTTGGGCCCTATCTTCCTCGGGAGGGGATTGCGCCAAGGGGATCCTCTATCCCCCTATCTTTTTATCCTTGTCGCGGAGGCACTGAGTGCTCTGATTCGAAAGGCTGAACAGCGCGGAGAGATTCACGGAGTTTCAGTGTGCAGGGGTTCCCCACGGGTTTCGCACTTATTCTTTGCTGATGACAGTTTCTTATTTTTTGAAAACATCGACTCAAGAATGCAACAATGTGAAGGGAATTCTGAAAGAGTATGAGAAGAACTCAGGGCAGACGATCAATTTTGCCAATTCTACTTTGACGTTTAGTAGCAATGTTACTGAAGATTTCAAAGATTATGGATGTAATTTTTTTGGAGTCTTGCAAGATGGAGGGAATCAGAAGTAACTTGGTCTGTCGAGCCTGGTGGGTCGAGGAAAATCTGCTATACTTAGATTTCTTCGGGATAGAATGTTTCAAAGGATAAAGTGACGGAAGAACCGCTTCTTATCCCAGACTGGAAGGGCAGTAATGTTGCGGAATGTAGTGCAGGCTATGCCCATATATGCTATGAATGTCTTTTTGCTCCCCCGAGATCTATATGATGAGATCGAAAAGTTAATGAATGGGTTTTGGTGGAAGGGAACAAAGTTTGAACAACGGGGCATCAGATGGAGACGTTGGGAGCTTATGTGCCAGCCGAAAGGGTTAGGAGGACTGGGGTTTAGAAAATTGAGAGAATTTAATGTTGCTATGCTAGCTAAGTAGGGATGGAGACTCCTTTCTAACCCAGATAGCTTGATGGGGCGTGTCATAAAGGCGAGGTACTTTCCGCACTTGGATTTTTTGAGAGCTAAGCTGGGGAGTAACCCATCCTATATATGGCGGAGCATTTTTGAGACGTAGGATGTGTTAAAAAAATAATTTGAGACGGCGAGTTGGAAATGGTAGGGAGGTACAGGTTTGGGCGGATGCATGGCTGCCAGGTCCGGGGAATGGAGGAGTCCAGTCAGCAAAACTGGCTGGTATAGCAGATATGAATGTAGCGGCCTTGAGAGACATCACAGGTAGAAAGTGGAATAAGCGCCGAATAGCAGCTATTTTTAATGAGGAGGAAAGAAAAATTATTAGTAGCATTCCCATCAGTTTACAAGACAAAAAAGATGGCGTTTGGTGGAATAAAGAAAAGAGCGGTGTATTTTCTGTCAAAAGCTGCTACAGGGCCTTGATGCAAGGAGCGGATATTGAAGGGTGGAACGGATGGAAAGAATTACGGGACCTCAAAATATCCCCTAAGGTGAAATATTTTATTTGGAAGGTTTTGGACGGTACCCTCCCATCATTAGAGAACCTCGAACGGAAGGAAGTACCGGTTCAAAATACTTGTAAACTTTGCTTGCAGGGGATGGAAACAACGGATCATGCGCTGCGGCTCTGTCTGAAGGTGGCGGAAGTCTAGATGGCAGCCAGAGTGGACATTGGCAGCGAGGAGATTGCTCTGACGGATTGGCTTCAAACGGAACTGATGGCTCCGGAAAAGGAATGAAGATGTAAGACTGCATTACTAGCGTGGAGCCTGTGGAAGCGGAGGAATACCTTTATCTGGGAAAATGAATGGCAAAATACGACCAGCGTTATCAATTGTAGTGCCAGCGTATTGCAGGCGTGGAGAAAAGCGCAACAGAAGATCACAAAATCGGGGCCAGCGATAGGAGAGAAGCTCAGAAATGGAGTAGACCGAGATCAGGAGGTATCAAAATAAATGTAGACGCAGAGGTTGATAGCGCAAGGGGAATACGAGCATGGGGTTGGCTGGCCAGGAATGACCAAGGTGATTTTGTGAAGGCATGGGGTGCCCTCGTGCAAAGCCGAGTGGACTCCGGCGGAAGCCGAAGCAGTGGGTTTGCGTGAGGCAGTTCTGGAGGCTATGAAGGAGGGCTGGGAAAATGTGGAGATTGAGTCAGATGCACAAGTCATTGTTCCGGGAGTCCAGAAGGGAGGAGACATTACTTACCTGGATCTGATTATTGATGATATTCGTTTTTTATTACAGACAAAGAGTAGTTATGAGTTCTCTTTTTGTAATCGATCTGCGAATCGTGCGGCTCATGCTCTAGCAAGAACACATGTTGCTCTCTCAGATCAGTCTTTTAGCTATGATTTTATACCGGATTGTATTGTAAGTCAGGTGGCGAACGATTTATTATATTAATACATGATTCAGTTCTCGTTCAAAAAAAAAATTGTTTATGGTGTAGATGTATATTATCTTTTAAATAATACGGAGTACTCCGTAATATTTTATTTTTAGAAATTTCAGTAGTTGTGGTGCAAGTCTTTCCATATTTGTTTCTTACTACGTATTATCTTTGTGGTGCTTAATACTCTGTAGTTTTTATGAAATTGTACTACATATAATAATATCTTAAATAATAAATCATCACACATAAATGACAATCATTTCTTGATTAGTCAAGTTGAAGCGAGAGAATATCTACTTTAAAATATCTCCTTTAAAAAAAGGTTATTTCAACAAATAGGACTTAATCATACTAATTTTTCAAAATTAAGAATATAAATTAGGGTAAGACTTAAGTACAAGAGTTTTGACCAAATTGCCCTTCAAACCCATTTACGCTACTTTGCTTTGCTCTCAGATTCGCCGATTGAACTTCAACGTCTTTTTTCTCCAAACACCTTCCCAAGCATTGGTGCTGGCTGCTGCACCGCTACTCCGGTGAAGAGGCGGCAACCTTCTTTTCCGACGAGATCGTTCATCTCCGGTATCTTCTTCTTCTCCTCTCCTCTTTCTTCTTCTCCTCTTTCTTCTTCTTCTTCTTCTCATCCTCCTCCTCCTCCTCCTCCTCCTCCTCTCTCCTTCTTCTCCCCCTCTTCCTCTCCTCGGTCTTTCCTCTTTCTTCTCCCGCCCTCCGCCTTCTGCTCTGTTTTTCCACTTCTCTTGATTTTTTTGTTATTTTCCATTAATTTCTTTTCTTTCCATTTGAGATTCTTACTGAAAAATTAGATTCTAGATCTCCAAATTTTGGATTGCAAAATGCAAGACTAACGATTTAGACTAGACATTTTAGATCTGTTTTATTTTTATTTTTTTCCTACTAATTTATTTTTAAAAAAGAACTTTACTTTTTTTAACGATTTGGACAATACATAGACATTAATTAGTCGGTAAACAGACAATAATTTCGAATAATAACTCAATAGCAGGCAATACATAGACAATAAGGGTAAAATTGGAAATTTAAAATCAAGTTTTCAAAATTAGAACTACATAGCTCTTATGGAAGGAAGAAACATACGTATGTACTATTTTTATAAAATTGGTTTGATTAAGTCTTGGTGGCACCAATTTTCTCTTTAAAAAACTTGTCCTTTTAATAGGAATTTAAGTCAGGATTGATCGAGATAGTACCATTCTATTTTTAGTTCTCCAAAATCATGAGCATTTCCTTGGTCCAAAATTGACACTAAATTTTTTTAATTTCTACTTTATTCTCTATATATGATTTCCCTTTTTATAAATTCATAGGAGTAGTATTTTTTTACGTTTGCAAAGTTAACAACGACGTTATTCGTTTTTTTTAATTTACTCTTTTCATTCCATAAAATTCTTTTCATTTACCGTTTTGTTATGTCCCGATTGTTTTTCCTCATTTCACTTTTTCGAAAGTTTTTTGTGAGTAATATTCATTTACATTTTTTTATTCAAACACAACTACACAATTTTCATTTTATTACTACTTTCCTCAACTATGATCTAAGTCAAATCGAGAAAAAATTTATGGAGGTGGAGAGTATGGTAGATGACATTATTATGAGAAAGAAGACAATACTAATTAATGGTTGAGTGTTAATTAGGACAGGGAGAAAGTCATATCAGACTTTGTGTACACACTTTTTTATGCACACATTTTTACAGACAAAATGTATTTTAACAAAATACGTTTTATGTGTACAAAAATGGCTGAACAATTACTCCATTCGTCCCTTATAATTTTGCCAACTTTCCTTTTTTGGTTGTCCCAAAAACTTTGCCACTTTCCCTTTTAATCAATCAATTTGTGGTTCATGTTATTTCTCTTTCATCTGCACAAATTTCTACCACACAATTTTTACTTTATTATTCTACGTACCGGTCAAACATACAAACCTTTAAGGGACGGAGGGAGTACTCCGTATGTGTTATGTATACAAAAAAGTATGTACAAAAACTATTTTTAAATTCATATCATATCACAGACTCGTGAACCGTCCCTAACAGTGAGTCGTGGCTGTTTTGGCCCCCATCATGTGCTCTATCTACAAAATGCTACTTCACACCGCGTGCTCTTTCCACCTTGTTGTTATATAGTTAGGGTTTTAGAAGAATCTTTTTGTCTATTCAGGGGATGGGAGAGGAAGTAGTAGTTCCCACGGTCATTTTTAATCTATTTTTTATTCATTCCTCCGATTGGAAGTGCTTTACTTTGATTTCATATCTTTATACGGATTACGGAGTATATAATAGAATAGAGTATTCCATCCCGTTTCAAAACATGTTGACACTTTGATTTCACAATTTTTAAGGAAATAAATTTGACTTCACTGTAGAGTACACTGTTTGACACTGTTTAACACTGTTTTGTGTAGATTTATTTGCCAAATAAGACAAATAAGGAAGTGTAAAGATAATTGTGATACTGCTAAAATGGAAAGTGTAAAAATCTTTCAGAACAAGTATAATATTGGACAGACAGGTCAAGCAGAATGTCAAGGAATAGTTTCAGATTACTCTTCAAATAATCCTAGGCTCACATATTTAGGACACGTTTACTTCACATGTTATTAAACGATGCTGATTAACACTCGTGTTAATAAATGACACTTAAAATAAGCAGTGTTGTAAGCTCATGTTTATTTCAAAAGATTTAAAACATCGTTAAAAATTAAAATGACCAAAATAACCTTATAGAAATATATACACACAAACATTCATGTACAGAAATATATGATATAAGATAATATAATATGTGGGGGTCACCTCGTACGCATGTATACCCCTAACTTCTACCCCTTACCCTTGCTACGCGTACCCATCGCCCTACCCCTACCCCTACCCCTACCTTACACCGTACCCCCACACTGGATAAGGGCTAGGGGTAGGGAGAGGTGTACGTACTGTGAGGGTTGAGAGTAAGGATATGTGCATGAGATGAGAGCATAGTGCATCAAATTGGGTTTAAAATGTCTATTTTCACGTTTCTACGATGAACGTAGTTCTAGATAGAAGCGCACTCATAACTTCAATCTATTACAAGTACATGCAAATGTATACTACATGTTTATGTAATAGATTGAAGTTGTGAGAATTGAAGCAATCAAACAGATGAAAGATATATTGGGCTAAGTACAAGAAATATATTTTTATATGAGAAGTAAATAAAATAAAGGCAACTAAAATAGAGCTGAAACTTTGTTATTGTTTTGCTAAAGTAGAAGATGAAGTGCATAAAATATATCTTTCACAATCATAGACCTAAGCTATTTATAACTAGTGGGCGAAGCTGTTTTCCTATTCCTTTGCCATTTTTTTTCTTAATCTGCACCACTCCCATCAAAATAGGAATTTTGTTAAACAACTTTATCCTCAATTTACTACACATTAGAATAGTGGACTTGGTCTCTGATCTGCGTACATGTAATCCAATTTGCCCCATGCGATAAATATCAATTATTTTACCAAACTAATTTGCGGCCTAACACTATCCTGGTCCTCGTTAGGCCATCTCCAACAAGCATCATCTTCAACACCAAAATGGTGTATTTGGCAAAAAAATGTCCCAACAATGGCACCAAACTTGACACCATCACACCAAAATGGGGGAGGGGGGAAGCTTTCACGCTATATATGGCGTACGCCATTTGTAGCACCATCTTGTTTTTGTATTTTTTTTCCTTTCAAATGTGACCCAAAGTTTTGATTATTATAGTTTTGACCCATTTTTAAAACAACAAATTATGGTCCGATTTGATTTGGTCTGGTCTTGTCTGAATTGATATGACCTAGTCTGATTTCTTTGTATTTTTATAACTATCCAAGTTTGGTCTAATCCGATCTGATCTGATCGGAAAGAAATTACAGTCCAAGTAAAAACATCCTTATACAACAACAATCAAAACAATTAATTTGATAATAAAAATATAATAACATTTAAATCACACAATATTATAAATAAAGTTTCAAAGCCAAACAACATAATAATAGAAAACAAATGGTACTTAAGAAAATAACATAATTAAAATTACAATTAATAACACCATTATTCTTTGTATTTTAGTTTGTATGTGTGAAATAATGTGTGAAATCTCAAAATACTAAATCAGGGGCTAATGTATAAATATAAGATAGTTAGATACTTAAATAGAATAATGGTAAAAGTTAGTAAAAAGAATAAAAAGAGAATATTCCTTTTTTGTGATGAAAATGGTGTAAACTGTTGGAGATAAAATACTGCTTGATGTAATGTTTACACCATTTTAGTGTAAAAAATGATGTTAACTGTTGAAGATGACCTTAGACTTGGTCAAAGAAACAACCATATAACTAGTACTACGTATATCACTACAAAAAATATGAGATTGATATGAATTTTTAGCAGAGATTCACAAAAATTAATGAAGAATTTAGCTGGGATCTGGCGAATTCGTGTAAAAAATACTTTGGCATGAGCTATTTGACATGTAATTATCGATCAATCTGTGTCAAATCCGTGGCAATCCCGTAATTTTCAAATCCGCATCAATCCCGTAATTTTTTTAAAATTTGTAAGGTATGTTTTGAAAACTTAAAAGATTAACTGGATGAGGGCAGGAGCTTATGGATATATGGTCTCATATACTTATTTCATGTTTTCTATCTTATTGGTGTGATAACTACTACTCCGTATGTTTACTGCACACCCCCTTACCCTGGACCTAATTGGACAACTTGAAAGTACATACTACCTTTGTCCCATAAAATTCTTCTCACTTTGACTTGGCACGGAGATTAAGAAAGTGACATAAAGTATATGTATGGTTGTGGTTGTGTAAGAAAAAGCTGAAATGAATGTGAACCACACAAATTGTCTAAAAATGGTAAGTGGAAAGATTTTTTTGGAACGACCCAAAAAGGAAAGTGGGAACAATTTTATGGGATGGAAGGAGTAATACGTAGTACTGTAGTAGGTAGGACAAATATACCCTAAACGGGTAACATGAAGTAATAGATGGTAAAAAACAATTCACTAAATGGTTTTTTACCATCTAAAAGTGAATTGTTAACTTGCATCTTGCTTATTGGATGTACATCTCCTTAAATTAACTTGCATCTTGCTTATTGGATGTACATCTCCTTAAATTAACTTGCATCTTGCTTATTGGAGCATGTCTGCAAATTCACTCAGGGTGGACTCATTATTTACTCCTACTTTTAGTATGCTACCCTTCTCTCACTTTAAGTGGCATTTTATCATTTGAAAAATTATTCTAAAAATCCATTGACGGCTCTTTTATGAGTGTTTTGTATAATGTTTGTTATTCCAAGTTGCGTGCCATCATAGCAAATTAATTAGCTACACGCTCCATTCCCATGTACTCCCTCCGTCCCGCTAACAATGGGACAAAAGGGAGTGACACGCAAATTAATAAAAAATTGTTTATGTGGTTGATATTGAATTGATAAAGTAAGAATAAAGTAAGAATGATTTAGAATCACACAAATTTTACCAAATTTGGTATGAGACAATCTTATTGGGACGGACCGATAAAGTAAAATGGGACAATCATAGCGGGACGGAGGTAGTATTTTTCTTGGGTATTCATCTAATTAATTAAGCACAAATGTTATGGTTGTTTTGCGTATAAATCTGGCAGGATTTATTTCAATCGTAATGCCAAACAATGACCAAGGTTCAAAACTCGCAGCGATCGTGTGAAGGTTATAACCCCTGCATGATGGGTTGACCTCTGGTACGCAGTTACGCACAGTATATATAAGAGCTATCATCATTGAATCGATTGAATCACCATGACTTACTTCTCCATCATTTTGTTAAGTGAGCGGTGAGGCGCCTTGGGTGGACCATTCCACCTTTGGATGAATGAAAGGGAAGTGAAGCCAAGATATGAATGAAGTGCGGTTATGTTAGTTGTTGCCAACTTTCGTACTTACGGCCAGCTTATTGTCTCGTACCTTATGTCTTCTCTTCATCATCTCATCATTGCATGTACTAATCATAGTAATGCATCCTCCGGCCATTAATTAACTACGGCCGGACTCGAATGTGGTCGGCTGTACGGAGCGCAAATGATACAGTCTTCCTAACCGATTTCCCTCTTCACTCACATTTGGCTTGGACCCATCCTTACTTGGAGCCAACTCAGCCAAGTACTGCCAAGTAGTAATGCCACATTTGAATAATACACTTCCCATTATTTTGAAATAATTTACTCTTGAACATTTTTGTATTTAAATGCAAATATTGGATATATTTGGAGATGTGAGAAATGGATACACGATCAATATACGAATAAAAACTTTTGTTATTTTTTAATAGCTTAATAGGATCAATATTACACAATGTTTGTCAAGATTGAGAGGCCGTTTGGACCGTTTGGCAACCCACATTTTCGGCTTATCAGGTTTATCAGCCAACTTTTTTACCAAACACGTAAATTTTGCTTTCGCGCGCTGAATTGTGTAATAATCCCAAAAAGTAAGGTTGAAGTTATTTTTCTGATTGTATTGGCTGAAGTTACTGTAGATGACCATTTTAGCTATTTTTACATATAATTTTTTCTTTATTTTATTAATAAAATATATTTTATAAATACTTTTTTCTTGTATCAGCAGAATCAGCCAATGCAGCCACTTCAGCTAGAATTTCATAAATTTCAGCAAAATAAGCCAGAACAGCCGATTTTCGTGCTGCCAAACGGACTATGAGCAGCTTTTATAATAATATCAATAAAGCATACAAGAACTTCCAGGCATATAATAGAGACAACATCGTAAATTCTAAGAATTAACAAAAATTTAATTAGGTATTATGTTATCGATTAGGCAAGTGAAAGCTGGAAATTGCACGGAAATCTAGCCACTTTCGAAAGTGGAGCGTTTGATTAATTGTACGGGTGTTTTGTTAAACAAATACGGAGTACGGTGTATAATATATGCACATAATACATACGGAGTATATCTATGGGGTATAGACCGTTCAAAAGTTTGTCTAATGATGTTTAGATTGATACTACGACTCTACGAGTAATATTTGGTCGCTTACACACAGGGTGGAGCTTGAAATTTATAGTGAGGTGTTTACTGACCCAAAACTTAGAATGTCAACATATGCTTTATAAATTTTAAAAAAATTATATTCTACACTACTAGTCTACTAGAGTATTATGTTACATTATACGGAGTATTTTTTTCTTGGGAGGTCGAGACTCTCTCCAATCACCCTGTCTCGACCCCTACTTATCGGCGTATAGTATATACTCCATCCTTCCTGAAATGAACTTCCACTTGGATTTCACATGTATTAAAAAAAATTACTAGAGACAAATTTTACTGACACTGTTTCGACACTGTTTCGATATTGTTTGACACTAATTTTACTGTTTTGTACTATTTTGATATAGATTTATTTCCAAATAAGGAATTGGGGAATTAATTTCGAGATTGTCCGAAAAGGAAAGTAAGAAGTTTATTTCACGACGGAGGGAATAATAATTTAGACTCCGCTTTACAAAATAATTCATTTTTATACATCACTATGTGTATATTGATTAAGAACTTCATTATGAAGTTCTAGCTAAAGTGGCTGAAATGACTGAATTGGATGATCATGCTAATTTATGATAAAATTATACTTAAAATATTTTTTATTAATAAAGTACATAAATCAGATGGAGTATTAATTGGACTGATTTCATAAATTGAGTGATATAGGAATTGAGTGATAAGGGGTGTTTGGAATTGATTCGGTTTCTCTTTCTTTTTAAAAGCAGAGCCAGAATCGGACTCAGAGTATTTTGGAGCACTGAAAATACTTCTGCACTTTCAACCAAACACTTCGATATATGATTCTGCTCCCTTAAAGAATAGAAGCAATTTTGATTAAAACACTCCTAAATCGATTTGAAGGGGGTGCACCATAAAAGTAGTGGGGAAACATATCCTCAATGATTTGTTGAGTTACTAACTTATGTAGTAGTATAAAAATTGGTTACGTTATTTTACCCCAATAATTATTCATTTGGCACCAACAAAATTTTCACCTTCATAGAAAAGGAATCATATGGATCATTAAGGTGTAATTATTCCACATAAAAAATAATTAAATTTACAGTAAATCTTAGGGAAATTACTCTAAGTATGAATAATAAGTTTTGAAATTCTAAAATAGGAGTGCTATGTTTGTTTCTCAAAATAAGAGTCGTTACTGTAATGATTGAAAAATATTGTAATAATTGAAAAACATTATCATTAATGATAGTAAATAGTGTCATGTTTAATGCTCTTATTTTAGAAAAATATATATAATAGTCCTAATTTGAAATTCCAAAATTTATTTACTCATATTTCGGAAACTTTCTGTAATTCTAAAATGTATGAGCTGAGAGTGCTAATAAAAACAGAATGAATTAAGTGGAGCTAAATTTAGTTTTATAAGTTAAATTTAACAAATCTTATTATTAAAAGTACGAATAACGTAACTGCTAATGGTCTCTTAATTTGCTACGTGCAAATGATTGTGATCTTATTATTTCTATATGGACTTATTTAAAGCTAATAGGTATTAATTAATAGTAATGAATATATTGTAAAAGTATTAATAAGTATAGAAAGAATTTGACTTTGCACCCCATGTTTTGGGTGATATATATTTGACTTTGTACCATATTTTTGAAATCATTAATGTATGCACCACATCAACCCAAAAATTGTGAAGGAGTGTAGTGCAAAGTCAAATTATTTTATAATGAATTGGGTGCATACATTAATTACTTTGAAAATAGGGTAGGAACTCAAATATCACCTAAAACATGAGGTGCGAAGTAAAATTCTCCCATAAGTTTAACTAATGATTTAGATATTAAAACAAAATTATTTAGTAAGAAAATATTTACGTAATGATAAAATGAACTAACTGGGTCTCGCTAGACCACCTAGAAATGAAGTACAACTTGTATTTTGAATTAAATTCTTGAAGTCGTCATTAGGGTTCGAACAATTATAAAATAAGGAAAATCAATATGTAGTACGTAGTACGTACTCCGTATAAAAGATGTAGAAACTCATTACTTATTGATATTTAGTACTCCGTAGTTTTAATCACATATTAAGTCTGAGCTAGATTGTAATCTATGCAGGACAGTAGCTAGGTAGGGGGCAACCTATTGACATAGGCTCCAATCTACCCTAATTCTCAATTGTGTTTAAATAATTGTGTTTAAATTATTAAGGTAAAAAGCGTTGTGTAAAAAAATCCATTTTTTATATCGGCTCATCCTTAACGCGTATTTATAGCCGGTCCTGTCTAGTTTTGGACCTATGGGTGATATACTATTTTGGCCTTATTTTCAAGACAACCAGAAAATTATACTTACTTAAAGTAAAAATTACGGAGTATAATAAAACTATGAGAAAATACTCTAAATATGACTAAAAACGTGCGTATATTCCAAACTAAGATTATCATGTTTTTATCACCCAAATAGAAGTAATTAATGTCATATTTTGACAGTATCATACTTTACACATGTTAGTATTTTTCGAACATGACAATAATGGCTCCTATTCAGAAAATAAACACATGACAATCCTTTTTTATAATTCTCAAAAAAAAACTTATATTTCAGAAATTCTTCCTACAACTATTTATTAAAGGTTATAAAATAAACTTATAAAGATGAAATTCACCTTCATATTATTTGAAATACATATTTGGACAAAAGTAACAACACAAGTATCACAAAAAAACATTGTGAAGTAAAATCATCAATAATTGCTTTATAATCAATCTTTTCCAAGATCACATGTGCAATGTTTAAAATTGCTAATCCATTAAGTTTTTGAGGTGATGTTTGAGAATTGGGAGACACTGGCATCCCAATGACAATAATATAAATTGGTAATATTGTAATAAAAAAGAATAAAAAATCTTAAAGGCTAAAAAAATGTGAAGAGACGTGTTTTTATTGATTCCACAACAAATGTGTTGACCGACAACTAATCTATTTAAAAATCAAAAAAAAAATTACATTCTTTTTTAAAACTTGTCTAGCTCCATTCAAGACTTTTTACTTATGTTTTAAAATTTTTAAATTGTCAACAAAAAATATACATTAGGCCTAATTAATTAACTGAAATTATAAATAAAAAAAGAAACCTACTCAGATTTCACATAAAGAAAATAACTTGGACCTAATTTGCTTTTAACTTTATTTCGGGTCTAGGGCGGTCACCCCTGCTGCCCTCCCCCTAGGACCGGCCCTGTGTGTATTTATATGCGTAGGGTATACATCATACCTAAAATGGCTAGACTTGGGATTTGGGCCTTATACATAAATGGCCCTCGTCAAAAGTCTATTCTATATATAACAAATAAATACCATAAATTTGAATGTTTGCATGTTTATATATTATGTCTGCCCTCAATAAACTTGTTCCTGGATCCACCATGGTCTATTTGTGAATACGAAAGTTGAGAAATCATTTTGACGAGTAGATTACACTATGAAAGGTCGTCATAGAATAATGGTATAGTATCTACTTTTAGTTAATGAGGAATCAATGTGGTGGATGGCATAAATTCCCCGACCATGTTCGCCACTTTTGAAAAGTAACGCCTTTTAATTTTCCTGTGAAGTAAGAAAGGGATCATTTTGATGCAAAAGATTAGAGACAAGCGCTCCAACTGTCTCATAAAATTGGTAATTAAATACTTTTAAGGGGAGAAAGACATAAGCTAAGAGAATAAAGCATAAACTTCCCCTTTTGCCAGCAAATTTTAACTATGACTCTCTTACACTTTCAATAGGTAATAATGTCAATGGCTCAATGATTTTTCATCTTTTGTTTTTGAAAAACGAGTCTGAAAAGTCCAACTTTTGTTGAGCGTTGAACTATGCAGAGCCGGAGAGGTTTTATAATTCTACCTACTCCGTAATAATTTGATGCAAAACAACTGTAAAGCTTGCCTGAAAGAGTGAATGGTTGAAAAAATGAGGGTTAGGACTAAGAAGAAAGACCTGAAAAATCAACCGTCCGAAAAGCGGGACACTGAAAGCAATTTAAAAAGCCAGCTGACCCAACGGTGTCTATCGTGCGAGAATTGAAGATACAAACACCCTTAAATGTCATAAATGATTCCGCTCTTCTTATAATTTTGCTAACTTTAACTGTTTCGTACCGTGTATAATACTCCATTCGTTCCTAAACTAATGTTCTAATGTGACTTCACGCATATTAAGGTATGAAAATGAATTTGACCTCACACTGTAGCGACACTGTTTAGCACTGGTTGATACTATTTTGACACTGTTTTGCATTGTTTGACACGGTTTGCAATAAATTTGTTTACCAAATAAGGAATTTAAGGAAGTACTCCCTCTGTCCTGGTCATTTCTTCCGGTTTTGACTTGGCTCGCAAATTTAGATAGTGAGAATAAAGTAGAAATGTATGGTTGTAGTTGTGTAAGAAAAAGATGAATGAATGTGAACCACATATTTTTTTCCAAAAGTGAAAGTTGGAAGAAATAATTGGGACGGTCCAAAAACGAAAGTTGAAAGAAATGATCGGGACAGAGGGAGTATTTTTTTAATTTATGGACTTCCATTTTGGGAAAGTAGGGCATTATTTCAGGGACGGAGGGAGTATATTTTCTCATCATTTGATAGATTCAATCAATTTAGGGAAAGTAGGGCATTGATTCAACTAATTTGCATTTCATACACTTCATACATGCAAGTAATTTCGATATTATTAAATAGGCTCATTATCTCACAGAACTAATTTGCACCTCTAAACCGTGATACTTCCTTAATAGCCCGTTAAGCATGACCCCTTTTTTCGACTTATTGGATAACTTTTTAATCAAACACGTAAATTTTGATTTCGCGCGTTAAATTGTGTAATAATAAAAAAAAGGTTGAAATTACTTTTCTGGTTGAATTGGCTGAGATTATTGTAGATGGTCATTTTAGCTGTATTTTCATATAATTTTTTTCTTTTTATTAATAAAATATGATTTAATTTATTTTCTTAAATCATCAGAATAGGAAAATCCAGCCACTTCAATCAGAACTTCAGCAGAATTAGCTAATATAACTGATTTAGGTACTTTCAAACGAGCTCATAATTATTTTGAAATTACTGGAGTAAATTAGTAACCAAACATTAGGGCCTCCTCATGTACTGATGTACATAACAATATTATCCTCCGCACCACAAAAGTTTTCTAACTTTCCTTGTTTATTTATTAAAAAAACCAATTTTCTTTTAAATTAACGTATCTGTGGTTACTCTAAGAAAATGTATTTGTGCCTTGTGGTTAGCTTGTTTCTCACTCCACTTAGCATATCTCAACCACACAATCTTTATTTTCTTATTTCACATCCAATACAAAATTGACAATGTCCAATGAAATGGAGATAATATTTTTTTACCCGCACGGGTAGCTCAGTTGGTTCAGTGGTGGGAAATTTGGACCAAGTGACCAAGGTTCGAAATCCGCAGCGGCCGTGTGGAGGTCACAGAACTTGAAATAAGGCTGGGCCTCTGGTGCGCACGGGAAAAAGGCCTACCATCATTGGGCCGACTTAGTCACCGTGATTAACATCCTCCCAAAAATCCTATCGGGTCGGGGTATGGGGGGCTCCTGGGGTGGGAGATTCCACCTTTTTGGACCAAGAGATAATATTTTTTTGATACAACTAGGTAGGTACGAACGGTTCCCGATTTCGGTCCAAGAGGATTACCTACCAGAACTGAGACCGGGACTGGGGTAGTCCAATTTCGGTCCCCCATCATGCCACTCGGTCTCGATTTATTATTATTATTTTTTATATATTTGTAAATCCTCCCGACCCCCTCCTTACATTATTTAGCTTGTAAACGAGTTTTTACCTTTTTGAAATGTTTCTAAGACTTGAAATGAAAGAAGAATACAGATCGAGCTGAGACCGAACAAGCCGGTTACGTTCTCTATATATCATAACCACGATCGGTCGGAAACTCGAATTCAACCGAAAAAAATGTTATGGTCCGGTCTTGTGAATCGGGCAGTTCTAGTCCAGACCGCTCCGTGAGATCGGGACTATGGTCCAGGTCCACCGTTAGGTGTAAGTGTATATCAGAAACAAAAGAATGGAAAAGGATAAAGAGTATCATGAAGTCCATTTTTGTCCTATCAAAGCACCCGAGCTAACTCCGTTGGCACCTCTTCAAAAATAGACATTCCTTATACTACCTTCGTCCCAAAAATATTTTCCATTTCATAAAATTTGTACATGATTTTGGTTAGTATAATATCATGAAAATTATAAAGCTTACACTTTTATGAAAGTTTTAGCAAAGAATAGTCTCATATATGTTTTTATTATAAAAAAATTCCAATAAAAATATATTGTTGGTCAAAATTTTGAAAATAATATAATTTCTTGAGAGGGAGGTAGTAATAACATACCAAGTATATAGAATACAGAGCATGAGATGTGCATTGTGCAGTGTGCATCTAATTTGTTTCTACAAAAACTTCTCGGGCACGAGGGAAGGAGAAATGCTCCTTGTACACATTCGGTTACACGCTCGTTTACATGCTTAGGTGTAACTGTCCGTGATATATGATTTGGGATCATGGACAATTTCCTTTGTTAAAATTAAAATGAATTGATTATACACGGATAATTACACTTGAGTGTGTATGTGAGCGTGTAACCTGTACAAGTTATTTCTCTAAAAGAAGTAGGAACAATGACACCCCATCCCTGAGGGCCCCCCCAACCCCGACCGAACGCTACGTTGGGAGGATGTAAATTGGACTATAATCCCAATCTGACAGATAGAGAGTGAGACTCTGTTCCCGGTACTTGCAGAAGCTCTATGCATTTTTAGCATAGTAACCTCTCATCGCAGTTGTCGGGATACAAATCCGGGACCTAACCCTTGTGGCACTCTCTTGCTACCAGTTGAGCTACGCCCACCGGTCTCTAAGGCCCTGTTTGGTTGGAGGGTTTCGGAGGGGAGGGAAGGAAAGTGGGGGACTTGTGTGTGTTTGGTTGAAGGAAATATGGGGGACGGGGAAGAAAGTGGAAGACTTTTAAAATCCTCCACTTCCTCCCATTCTAAACCTCCCAAATCGGGGTATTTCAGAGGAAACGTGTTGATAATCACAAATTATACATCTCCTATGTGAATGAACAAAATGTTATAATATAAAAAGGTAAAAAACAAAAGTTTTGAAAAACTAAAAAATTAAAAAAATTTAAAATTTAAAGATTAAAAATTTAACAATTAAAAATTTTAAAAATTTAAAAATTTAAAAATTATTTATTAAAATTTTTAAAAATTAAAAATAAAAAAAACATAAAAAATAAATATAAAAATTAAAAAACCCAAACTGAAAAATGAAAAATTAAAAAAGTAAAAAATCAAATAAAATAAAATTATGACTCATGACCATAGGAGTAATATTCACAATAGTTAGACATATATCTATTTTTTAAAGTAAGCTATCAAATAGAATCAAATTGTGAAAAATATTTTCATTAAACATTTCTTCCTATTTCCTCCAATCAAACACAAATTTTTATCAAAATCCTTCCCCTCCCCTCCCCTCCTTTGAACCAAACAGCCTAAACGAAGTAGGGGGTTTGAACCGGGGATGGGTGCAATATGCTCGAGTGATTTGTTTAGACAAATGATGGCCCACTGGCCACTACCCAAAGAAAAAAAAGACTGAAGTAAATATACGCCAATTTCCCCAATCCAAGGAAGATATGGTGCAATCAAACGTCCCTCTTACCAAATATGGTAAGAATGTACTCCTGTTTTTATGTGGGAAAGAACAGGAAGGAATTTCAAACGAACTTATGCAAAGTTAAATTTGCTTGAATAAATTGGTGTTGTGGCGGAGCCACAAAAACGGCTCAGAGATCGAAACTCAACCTATATATATACAGAATCAAAATGGTGGATTGTTTTCAAACAATCTCCGAATTGATTATTTCATATGCAATTTAGATAAATAGACACTCGTAGCAATAAGATAGATTGTCTTTGCTCTATTTCTGAGTCGTGCCACGTAAGTATTGAGTGAATTATGCTCTATTTTTAAAATTTGGGAAAATAATCTATAGTGTGCATCAAATTTTGTTGATTTTACGTTTAGATAGTGCTGCTTTTCCAGAAGTCACAACGTTTTACTCGTAATGAGTTACGAGGGCCATAATATATCAAATCGAAAATATTTCAGAGCTCTAACTCTCAAACTTTCAGCGGGGTTGGCTGACCACCCTGACCCCACCTTGGCTCCGCCCCTGTCTAGACGTGCCTTAAATGTATTTTATATTTTTAATAAAGGCATGTTCTATTTTGACTTGTTCCTTTCAAGTCTAGTTTGATTTTGTTTTCGAAGACAAATAGCGTAATTATTATGAATAGGGGTATCAAAAAACATAACTATAAAAAACTGAATCATTACAATCATAGCGTTAAAGACTACACTAGGGTGAGATAAAGAACAAAAAGACATATAGAGGCGCTTATGTTCGCTCATATCAAGAATAGTTATCTGGGCTAGTGTTATTTCATAGTCTGTTGGGCCTATGTTGTTTAAATTGGGCCTTAGTTATATTTTGTATTAGGTATATATATGGGTGGACTTGGGTCGGGCCGGGTCCGGATTGGGCCTAGGCCCGGGCGGGCCACCGGTTCAGAATAGTTGGGCCCGGGACCGGCTCAGGTAGCCACCGGGTCCGGGCCGGACGGGCCAGGCCTCGGGCCACTTCCTATTTTTTTCCTAATTAATCCCCTAACCCCACCCCCACCCCCTCACCACCCCAAATGGCCCAAAACACCCAGCCCAATCCTGAAAAATAAAAAAAAAATTGAAAAAACAAAAAAAAATTATAAAAGGCCCGGAACCGGGCCCGGTCCGGCCGGGCCGGATCATCATTTGGAGGACCCGAGCCCGCACCGTAAAACCACCGGGCCAGGCCACCGGGCCGGGCCAGGTCTGAACAGTACCGGTGTCGGGCCGGTTCTGGGTCGGGCCACCCGGCCCGAGCCCACCTCTAGGTATATATATTTCATGTACATCGTAAATAAACGATGAAGTATTCATTCTTCTAATTTTCATTCTTTCGCACCAAAGCTCTGTAATACTCTATCAATCATCTTCTCCAATCTGTTAGATTTCTTGAGCTCAATTGTTATTATGGTATCAAAGAACAAAACATATAGAATTAGACTTTCACTCCATTAGAGAAAAAATAAATTCTGGTTTAATCTTTGGTCCATATTAAGAATAGTTTTCAACTTGCAGATATCTATACTAAACCACTATTCAACCAATTTGCAGTCAAGATGAACATAATGGAAAACCATGCTCCTTTTGAGGGGGCGTATCAAGAATAGTTATCTGGGATAGTGTTATTTCTTAGTCTTTTGGGACTATGTTGTTTATATTGGGCCTTAGTTATATGTTGTATTAGATATATATATTTTCTATACATTTTAAATCATCGACGAAGTATTCATTCTTCTAATTTTCATTCTTCCGCACCAAAGCTATGTAAACTCTTTCAATCATCTTCTCCAATTTGTTAGATCTCTTGAACTCAATTGTTATTAGCTAAACTGCAACGATGTAGACTAGTACCGCAATGTGACTACTCATGCAACTCAAAATTTATCCGTTTTGACCAGCCACAAAAAAGCAAATATTGAATTTCCCGATTTTGTGAGCCACCGGTAAGGAGCCTATTGCAGAATTTGTTCCGATTTCACTAGCTGCCAAAAAGAAAACAATTCATGCAATCCCATCTTCCTGGACCGGCGGTGGTTCAGGAGGGGGCGATCAACTTCAGTATGATGCAGAAAATTCCAGATTCATGATTGATGAAGAAGCCGCTAGAAATTTATTACTAGCACACAAGAACACCCCACCGATGATGGCGGGGAACATACATCTAGCAGACGATAATTCGCCATCGAAAATAACATCTTTAGACAACGTTATGAAATAAACGTATAGATAGAACTATAAATAGTGACTAAATGAGTCTTTTTCATAATTGAAGCCAAAAAGAATTGAAAGAAGATAAGAAAAGAAGCGGAGGGGGCGGCTAGGGTTTCCCCCTTCCGCTGCTCTCTCTAGACCTTAAGTCTAGTTTGATACTCCGTGTTATTTTTAAGTCTAATTTGAACTGATCTAGTCCGATCTGTACTCTAAGTGAACATGTTCTTATATACGCGTACATAGTTACTCCAACACTACTATGCAAAGCTCAATTTTTAAATGAACACTTTTAAATGTAAATAACTATATGTAAATATATTAACCAACTTATCTTTTAAATACATAGTTGTTTTAGCAAGAAGCTAAGAATTAAGCTAAACTATAATAACTATGAAAATGGGGATCGTGCAACAATATAATAAGAAGGAATTGAATAATTTGGATTTCTTGAACGAACGCAGTAATATGAATGTTTTGAATGAATATGATAAGAATAGCTTTCTCTAAATAGTAATTTCCAAAAGTGCTTGTTTATGGCTAGACTACAAGTACTTAAATTACTCCTCCACGATGGTCTTCCAACTGCCCGGCAAAATAGCCGCTAGACTTCATCTATCCGGAGGTCGTTTTTACTCTTGTTCCCCAAGTTTCTCTTTATCCTTATCTGATCTGCCTCTCTTTAATTTGAATGGGCTGACTCCTTAACTCATTAATTGGTCATGGACTTTGCTACTGGACAGACAACTCCCGGCCCAACAATTGCCCCCAATTCGATGGAGCGGTTGGCGCCAACAAAAACGACTCGCTCGCCCAATTGCTACTTCGAATTTGAAACCAATCCGTCTTGGAAGTTGTGTAGCCTACTACCTTTTCAGACTCATAATTACCATCACCGAATTGCTCGCCATACTCTTCTTTCTTCTCCAAAACCCTTTTTCCTTTCTTTCTTCTGCATCCAAGCCGTCAGCTTCCATGGCTTCCCAAGGCTTCATTCTGCAATACATTCTAGAGCCCAAAAGTGCAAAACAAGCGAAGCTTACCAAAGAACAAGTGGAATTCATCCAAACCTCTGCCGGCTTCCCTCCTTCTGCGACTATTCGTTTTCCGGCAGCGAATGAACGCATGGACTGGTTCTGCCCCGGCTGGGTGAACTTCCTGTACTACCCCTTCAAGATAGGGATGAAATTCCCTTTCTCCCCCTTAACTCGGGGTTTCTTGAAGTTCGTCAACCGGTCGCCTTCTCAAGTCATGTCGCAGGTGTGGAGGATTCTTCGTGCGCTGGAGGTAGTGAGTGAGAAGTATGACATTCCCTTTGAATTCGAAGACCTGGGCTTCACCTATGAACTCCGAACCTCTGGGCCTGGTAGATTTACTCTGGCGATGAAAGATAGGAGACCGAGACTCATCCACAAGGTTAACAAAGCAAACGATAGGGGCTGGATGCAAGGTTACTTGTTTGTCCTTAAAGATTCACTCGGCATTGAGGGGCCCTTCCTTGAAGATAACCTGCACAAAGGTAAAGAATTTTCCCTCGATGACATTCTGTTGTTTTTATGTACTTGTATGTTCGTATCTCCCATTCTTCTACATGTGTTAAAAGCCTATGTCGCAGTTGGTTATTCATTTGTAACCCTTGATTTTTCAGAAAAGAAAACAATATCTATCCCTTATGGATCGAAATCGGAAGAGAGAACAGCACGAATTCAAGTTGTCCCTGTAGAAGAACGCTGGTTCGCGAACCTGGTTGCCGAATCTCCAGGTATGCCCCCTGCTTTCACCCCTAATAGATCCGTCAGGTTAAGGCGCTCTGGTCGCAATATGAAGGCTTCACCTAGCCTGATTCAAGATTCATCTATAGTCTCAATTGAAGATTCAGACCAGGAATCAGAAAATTCGAAAGTCGATGCTGGAGAGAACGCAGACATCTACATCCCTATGCAAGTCAATTTCCCGGGTGGGTGACAGTTCCCAGACGTCTCCCAATAAGTGTCCCCCTCCAGCTTCAGGTACGTATAATTACACTCCTTTCCCAGAATCTCCTCCATGTGGCATTTGTTTCATGGTGCTTGTGTTTTTGCAGCCGCTGTGTCTTCCTCCAATTCTCGTTTGGTTCCATCCGCTCATGAACTGCTTACTTTGGCTTCCAGGAAGAAAAGAGACTCCCCTAGACTAGCCTCTACTCCCCTGAAACTTCCTAAAGTCCATATGCTTGATGAATCCAAACCCAACATTCCTCGGCCCCAAGAGACTAAAGCTGCTCCAGCTTCCAAGTCGCTGGATGTGAACTTGTCACTATCCTCTGACTTCTACAGTTTGCAAGACGTGTCCTTAATGAGAGGCAAAATGCACAAACTCATGCTCTCCTCTTCTCCGGATGTCTTCAAGTGCTTGCCCCCAGCTGGAGTGTTATCTGCGTCTTCAGTTTATGCCTTTCAGGTAAACATTTTCCTTTTTCTCTCCTTTTTTTTATATACAATTACCCACTTGCAGCTAAATTCTTAAACATGGCTAAATGATCCAACAGAGCATGCAAGCGAGTTTAGTTGCTGCTGAAAGAGTTGTCCTGCTAGAAAAAGCTCTCGATGAGTCTAGGCATAAGGAATCAATTTCTCGTTCCCTTGCGGAGGACAATGCAAAATTGGTTCGGGACCTATAAGGGGAGGTATCAGCTCAATCCTCTCAAATCTCCAGGCTTGTTGATAGGGTTAAAGCATTGGAAGCTTATGGGCGCAAAAAGAAACATGAGGTTACTGATGCAGCCTGCTATTACGTTTGGCAAACTAGAGGAGATCTCATGGCTTCCTTCCTTGTAGGTGAATCAACTAACTGGAATGCTGAAGAGGACGTTGTTACCTGGAAGAAAGTTCAAGAGGAAATGGACCCCCCTATTGCTGAGGATGGCTTCGATGTGGGTCACTCTGACTATGAAGCAAATTCTAAACACTCTTAAACTGCCTAGTCTTTTATGACAATTTGACAAACATTTTTCGGCTCTGTTTCCGGTATCCTGGTAGTTTATCCTGGACGGAAAGTACCTGTGACGCTTTTGGCTTGTGCACTTGGTGGTTTACCCAAGGCCTTGCCTCTTTTTTTCTTTACTATGCCTCCGTGGATATTTTGATGCTTAAATGTTTGTTCTGACCTGTTATGTGTGTGGATATGCTCTTTGTTGTACATGTATGTGAGTTTGACTGCATGTGCATGATTATGTATGTGCACATGTTTCGTCATATACGTATGTGAAGGTTTGGCCAAGAAACATGTATGTTACAAGGACCGGCCGGGACTGTGACCCATGATATTCCCATGGGCAGCCCATCCCTTTCCCATCTTGATGTCTGTGTTCATTGCCCAACCGGAAAGGGCATGAACGACGTTTTCTGTCTGTAGTTGCCTGCATTAGGATAGTCCTGCATTCATCAAAAACCGTCAAAGCTGGCCGCTGACTCTGAGCCAACGGCCCTCCGATGGTTAAGTCAGTAAAAACTAGGAATGTATTTTAAAGACGAAACTCATACTATACATTCGATATGTCACAACTTTCCTTGCTTATCAAGATAATTGTGGAGCACTTCCTTAGTGAACCAAGGACTTACCAGGTGATATGTCAAAGATCAAATTGGAAGATAAGTCAAGGCTTCAAAGTGGTGTGCAGACTGACCATGACGTATTGGCAGATCCGTCGTACCCGATATGTCATGGCCCTCAAACTGGCCTTACCAGGACATGAAACGCATCTAAGAGACTTACCTAGCGCTTTGTTTGGTTTCCTGCACCTCAAATTTTTTCAGGTTTGGCCGTTGGCTTTTGGCCAACGGCTCTCCGATGCTTAAGTTAGTGTCTTGTTCGAAAGAATAAATAAACAAGACATAAGAGAATTTAGAAATGGAAGAGTTTTAAGTGTACCGCATTCCAGCTTCTGGGAACCTGTTTACCGTCAACTGATTCCAAGCGATACCCCCCTGCCCAATAATGTCGATGATCTTGTACGGACTTTCCCAATTGGGGCTGAATTTCCCACTTGCTTCACTTCCAAATACTCTTCTCAAAACCCAATCTCCTTTCTTGAACACCTTTGCCCGAACGTTCTTGTTAAAACTCTTGGCCACCATTTGTTGATAGGATTGTAGACGGATCTTAGCCTTCTCTCTAATTTCGTCAATAGTGTCAAGATCATGTATTAATTCGACGTTCTTCCGTTCTTCATTCATAAGCCCGTATCTCGAGGATGGTACTTCAACCTCTGCTGGTATGACCGCCTCACAGCCATACACCAAGGAGAAAGGAGTTTGTCCGGTCGCATTCTTTGGTGTCGTTCTGTCAGCCCACAATATCAGGGGTAACTCGTCAGCCCATCTGCCTTGTGCTTTTTCAAGTCTTTTCTTCAAGTTGGACACAATGATTTTGTTACAGGACTCAGCTTGCCCATTGGATTGCGGGTACCTGGGGGTCGACGTTTCCAATTTGATGTTGTACCTTTCACAAAATCGCCTAGTCTTCGTACTTATGAACTGAGATCCGTTGTCACAGACGATTTCTGACGGAATGCCAAACCTGCAAAGTATGTTTCTTTTGATGAACGAAATTACCTGATCGTCTCGTACCTGAAGGAATGGCTCAGCTTCTACCCATTTCGAGAAATAATCCGTCATTGCCAGCATGTATACTTTTTGTCCCGGTGCCTCTGGCAGCTTCCCGACAATATCCATTCCCCATTTCATAAAGGGCCAAGGTGATAGAACCGGATGGAGTGATTCATCGGGCTGATGACGTATTGATCCGTGTATTTGACAAGGCTTGCATCTTTGAGTAAAAGTGGCTGCGTCTTCTCTCATGGTTGGCCAATAGTATCCGAATATGAGGGCTTTGTTTGACAGACTTCATCCAGCAACGTGGTTGCCGCACTCTCCTTCGTGAAGGGTTTTTAGTACTTTGACGGCTTCTGAAGACGTCAGGCATCTTTGGTATGGACCTGCCACGGATCGCTTAAACAGAACACCGTCAATTAATAAAAATCTACTAACCTTAGATAAGAGCACCTTGGCTTCTCTCTTGTCTGTTGGGAGAGTGTTGTGTTTTAAATATGCAATGTACGGTTGTGTCCAATCATCTTGTGCCGGAGTTTCAATGGTAGTGACAACTTTTGATCTGTAAATTGCTGGGCTCGACAAATGCACATAAGGGATATTGCTGTTGATTTCTGCCCCCAGACATGATCCGACTGCGGCCAGAGCGCCGGCTTGTGTGTTTTCTTCACGTGGGACTTGCTCGAACGTTATCTCTTCAAACGATGTTATTAACTCCGGGACAATTTGCAAGTAGGATGTCATCGTTGGGTCTTTTTCTGCATAAACACCGTTAGTTTGATTAATTATTAATAGAGAATCGCATTTTACCTCCAAGATTTTGATGCCCAAATCCCTTGCCAACGTAAGTCCGACGATCAACGCTTCGTACTCTGCTTCGTTGTTTGTAGCAGTGAAATCACAATGTACCGCTTGGAGCATGGCGTCCCCCTGTGGTGACTTCAGAACTACGCCCAGTCCTGCATCATTCTGATTTGACGCTCCGTCAGTATGCAGTGTCCATTTTTGTTTTGGTAACCCGTCAATCAAGATGCACGTCTCTTTCTCTGCTTCGGTTTGGAGTTTCGGGCTGAAGTCTGCCACAAAGTCTGCAAGTGACTGTGATTTCAGAGCCGTTCTTGGTTCAAACCTTATGTCATAAGCTCTAAGTTGAATCGACCATTTAGCCATGTGACCTGTCAACTCGGGTTTCCTCATGATTGACTTCATGGGATAATTAGTTCGAACACAAATGGTATGGGATTCAAAATAAGGACGCAATTTAATTGAAGCAGTGACTAAGGCTAAAACCAAATTTTCTAGGAGAGCGTAGCTAGATTCGGGGCCATTTAAGGACTTACTCATGTAATAGACCGGAGTTTGTTGCCCCTGCTCCTCCTTTGTCAATACTGCACTGACGACATGTTCTGAGACGGCCAGATACAGCTGCAATTCGTCGTTATCTTTGGGCTTGGCAAGCAACGGTGGCGACATCATGTATATTTTTAATTGTTGAAGCGCCTGCTCGTGTTGATCTGTCCATTCGAATTTTTTGTTCTTTCGCAAGACGTCAAAAACAAGTGACACTTTGTCTGACGACTTTGAGATGAAACGATTTAGGGCTTCAACTCGTCCTGTCAACCTCTGGACATCTTTGACGGACTTTGGCGATTCAATGTCAAGGATTTCTCGTATTTGTTCCGGGCTTGCCTCTATTCCTCTTTCACTGACAATATACCCCAAGAATTCTCCTGACGTCATTCCAAAGGTACATTTTGCCGGATTGATTTTCAGATTGTACTCCTTCAACTTTCTAAATAGTTCCGTCAAATGACAGATGTGGTCTTCTTTTTTCTTTGATTTGATGATCATGTCATCAATATAAAACTCCATGGTATCTCCCATCAGATCCTTAAACATTAAAGTGACCAACCTCTGGAAAGTCGCACCTGCATTTTTATGACCAAAAGGCATAACGACATAACAATACGTACTTGTTTCCATGATGAAAGCTGTTTTTTCTTGGTCGTCGGGATGTAGCTGTATTTGGTGGTAACCACTGAAAGCGTCCATGAAAGATGGCATTTCGTGCCCAGCCGTGGCGTCAGCTAACGCGTCAATGTGTGGCATCGGAAATAAGTCCTTTGGACATGCTTTGTTCAAATCAGTGAAGTCAACGCAGACTCTCCATTTAATCGGCTTGCCCTCCTTGTGACCTTTCTTTTTCTGGACAACAACAACATTAGCTAGCTAGTCGGGATATTTTACCTCTTTTACCTTGTCGGTCCGAAGCAGTGTGTTGACTTCTTGGTCTATAATTGCATTCCTTTCTTTGGCGAAGCGTCTCCTTTTTTGCCTGACGGGCTTGTGCGATAGGCTGACGTTTAACCTGTGAGTTATGATATTAGGATCAATACCTGTCATATCGTCGTGACTCCATGCAAACACGTCTTTGTGATTTCTGAGAAATTCCACTAGTCCGCTTTTGAGGTGTTCCGAATGTTCTTTCCGATTCGGACGACTCTCCCTGGATGTTCAGGATCAATGGCAATTCCTTCCGTTTCGTCACTATCCTCTTCCAGAGTAGAGCCACCCTTTAGTTGCTATGCCGAGGTTGATGGTACTGTTTTTGATTTCATAGCAACTTGATAACACGATTTTGCTGTTCTTTGGTCTCCTTGGATGGCCTGTACTCCCCATGGCGTTGGGAACTTGACGACTTGGTGGTAAGTTGATGAAACAGCCCCCATTTGGTGCAACCATGGAGTTCCCAGAATCATGTTGTAAGCCGGCAGGTCTTGTACTACATCGAACTTTACCTGCAAATTAAGTCCATGGGCATATACGGGCAGAGATATGTTACCTATAGTCCGACTAGGTTCTCCGTTGAATCCGACAAGGGTTGAGCTGGAATCTGTCATGTCCTCGTCCTTGATTCCCATTTCCTTAAGCATCTTTATTGTTGTGATATTTGCGGTGCTTCCATTGTCCACCAAGACTCGCTTGACCTCACAGTTGGCCACTCGTAGGGAGATGACTAACGTGTCATGATGGGGTTGTGTTTGATCAGGAACTTCCGTTTCGTCAAAGGTAATTGACGCCTTCCTCCAGCCCTCCTGACGCTTCTCAACCCTTCATATCTGAAATGACTTGTCTCGGGAGTAATCTCGAGCGTGTCTCTTTGCTGCAGAATATGTTAGCCCACATAAATCAGATCCTCCATTAATAAAGTTGATTACCTTACAAGGGGCTGAAGGCGAAGGAGGACGTGGTTCCTTTGGTGAAACTTTGACATTCCATTCCAGCAGCGACTTTGTATGCTCAGACATGATTTCCGTTAGATACCCATTTCTCAGCAAATATGCCACCTCCTTTCGTAGTGCGACGCAATCTTCAGTGTTGTGCCCGATGTCGTTGTGAAAATCGCATCGCTTGTTTGGGTCATGATGGCCTGCAGGTTTATCAATCTTCTTGGGCCATCGAACTTTCTCTCCCAGCTTTTCCAAAGAACGAATGAGCTCCGGAGTGGTAACACTAAAGCAGTAGTCGTCGATGACGGGTGGCAAGTCCGGATCGTCGAGCCAATTTGCTAACGAATGAGCCTGTCTGTCTTCATTTCTGGCATAGGGCTTTCCGGTTCTGTAATCATGCTTCCTGGATGTGCTCGACCTGCGTTGCCCCCCATCATATGTATCCTGGCGATGTCGTGATTGCTGGTCTTCTTCGAGTTTGATGAAGGCTAGAGTTTTGGCCTGGACGTCCTCGAAGGTTCTGCATGGATATTTCGTCATCTCCCGGTATAGTTCTGATTCGTCAGTCAGACCTCTCCGAAATGCCTCAATTGCCGTCGGAATGTCGCATCGGGGAATTGCTACCTTTTCTTTGTTGAACCGGTGTAGGTAATCCCTCAGTGATTCGCCTCGACGCTGCGTGACTGTATAAAGGTCACTAATTTGCTTCTCAAGCACTCAACTGCTCGCAAATTGATGATTGAACGAATCGACTAAGTCTGCAAACGATCTGATGCCTTCGTTAGGTAAATTGACAAACCACTTAAGTGCTGGACCTGACAGCGTTGCTCCAAAACCCCGGCACATGCACACTTCTCTTTGATCAGGCCGGAGGGACACATGGAGCATCCGTTGTTTGTATTGAGCAACATGTTCGGTTGGGTCGAACGTGCCGTCAAACATCTTCATTGACGGAGCGGCAAACTTGCGTGGTATTTCAACATCTGTAATTTGCCTGGTGAAAGGGGAGTACGTGTAACATGTTTGCGAAGCTCGGTCCAAAGGGGGGGGGGGGGGTACTCCTGATAATCCGTTGATTTTGTCTTGCATTTGCCGCAGCTGGTCCATTATCATCGATATTGGGTCTGGCAAACTTGGTCGGGAGTATTCTGCCATCGACACTGTCGGTCTTGCCATCTGGATCATCTCGGGACGTGTTGGTAACAGAATAATTATGACCTCTGGAAGTTGTTCTCCACGATTTTGACCCATCGAAATGACGGGTGTATGCCGTCGTTGCGTCTGAAATTCAGACGGCATATCCCGTTGACGGCTCTGGATGAAGTTGGGCAGACCGGGCTCTATACGAGGTATGCTCCTGTAGTGAGGGATGGAAGGCTCCGTTGATGCTGATATCCTTGAGGCCATTGGGAGGCTTTGAATCACCGAGTGCAGTCCTGCTGTTCTAGGTCCGGAACGAAGGGACTCCGGGAAGAAGCAAGTTGGTATGTTTTGGACAGGGGTTGTCACAGGCAGGAGCAGCGTGTACGGTATCACCTGGGAGATGACGGTGGACTGTGACTCCCCGGCGGGTGAGAGGCCCAATGTGAGCGAAATGGGCTCGATGGCGATGTTGGGTGGATTCGTCACCGCCGGAGTGGACTCCAAATCTAATCTTGTTACGACGGGCGTGAGATCATTTCTCCGACCTCCCCTAGAGTTAGATGCGATTGAAACCGCCGACTGGACCTGGGATCGGAGCAGGTCGTTTTCCCATTGGAGGTGTGTCATCCGTTCCGCCACTCCCCGATGGATTTCTTCTTTAGTTGCCTCTAGTTGAGCGTGGAACTCCGTCAATAGAGGGTTGCTTTCAGCCATGTTTAATGATTATCTTCTTGCACGATGCCCCACAGTGGGCGCCAAATTGTTTTAACAAGAATTAAGCTAAACTATAATAACTATGAAAATGGGGATCGTGCAACAATATAATAAGAACGAATTGAATAATTTGGATTTCTTGAACAAACGCAATAATATGAATGTTTTGAATGAATATGATAAGAATAGCTTTCTTTGAATAGTAATATCCAAAAGACCAAAAGTGCTTGTTTATGGCTAGACTACAAGTATTTAAATTACTCCTCCACGATGGTCTTCCAACTGCTCGGCAAAATAGCCGCTAGACTTCATCTATCCGGAGGCCATTTTTACTCTTGTTCCCCAAGTTTCTCTTTATCCTTATCTGATCTGCCTCTCTTTAATTTGAATGGGCTGACTCCTTAACTCATTAAATGGTCATGGGCTTTGCTACTGGACGAACAACTCCCGGCCCAACAATAGTATATAGTAATACGAAATTACAGAGTATTTGTTAATTTTGGGTCCAAGTATAGCGCTTCAAAATTGAGCATCAACAAAGATCAATTACAAGTTTCAAGACAATTGCACAACATGATAATTGATAAACATTTTGAAAAACATTTATATTATGTATTGAGTTATAAATTAGAAGAACGATAAAAGATTGCATACCACTAGTATTAGTTTATCACCACTTGCTATACTGTATGACCGGTATATCTATCAACATATGTTTAAGTATTTTTACAATAAAATTAAAAAAATAGACCAGTTGACCTAAAAATGAAGATAAATGATAATAAAAAAAATACATTGTAATTCCAGTAAGAGACTAAAATAATTAGTGGGTAACACTGGGCTACATATCAACTTCACATTTGAAACAGGCCCAAATACGAACACGTTATAAGTTTCATTACCACTTACCAGTCGGCCAACAGATTGAGCCAACTTCTAGTTCAAGACTCATTAGTAAGGATATTACTGAAAAAACGTAATTATGGAAGATGAGGGGAAGTAAAATGAAAACGAAACAGGGAGAAAAAGACAATTGAGTTTCATCTATTGGAGTTAGTTTCATCAGTTGATGTCAGACACGCCAAGTGGCAATGGGAAACCTGAGCCGTCCGATTCAAGAAGGGGAACAAACTCAGATCCTCTCACATGGACGCCATAACAAGCTGCAGAGAATGCACTTTGGTAAGAAATCCGGATATCAACTCAACAAAATGCCAGCTTGCTATTTATTCTCCATACATATATGAGCCTGTTTGGAATTCTTTTATTTTTGGTTTATTATCCAAAATTTTCACCAAGCATTTACTACATGATTTTGATAGTTTAATGGGTTGATAATGAAAATAAAAAGTTCACGAGTTATTTTTTAGCTGAAACGATTCACTAGTTTATTTATGAAATATACACTAAAATTTCAAGAGAAATCAAACATTTTAGCCACAGTTTCACATTCACCGTTTTGAGCCTTACCAAGCAGGCTCTACATCTATTGACCTCATCCCTCGTGAAAGATTACAGAAAAACTCGAAAAGCTAAATTAGCTGAAGAAGCTTAAGAACAATGAGAAATCATAAACTTCGAATACATTATTAGTAAAAAGAGTGGGAAGCATATACCATTTTCAATCTTCATAACACTTTGGAGCATTGTATCCATTTTAATTTTCATGTCAGAATGGTCTTCCATAAGTGGGGCAACAAGTGTAAGCTCCCGATGGATTTCGCGTACAAAGCTGCAAATCTTATGAGCAAATTCAAGTTCCCCATCTGAAACGCGCCCGATTGCTAACCTCATGAGCTCTCCTGTCAAATCCGCTAGCTAATACAAGAACAAGAATAGTATATAATGGTAACATCAAGTAATAATGATAATAATATTGTAGTAATAATGATAAGCCAACATAGGTTTCCTGATTCAGAGTGTCATCATTTTTTGCACCAGAGAAAAATACAATGACACTTGAGCACCTTGTTTGATAGAATAGAGTTTGGGAAGGGAGATTAGGTTGAGCTGTTTGGTTGACGAGAAAATTAAAATAAATAGAAAAACAGAAAATAAAGTGTGGGGCCCACATAAAATTAAAATCTACCATTACTGGAGAGATCCTATCAAGGAGGCGAACTTTTTTTTCTAACTTACCGATTTAAGCTTATTAACTACGTAGTATGAATCTACATAAGTGAATTCTTTTTATTTCTCATTTATTCCTCTCTTTTTCAATCCAAATACAGTAAAAGTAAACTAATTTTATCCTCATTCTATCTTCCCAGATACTCCGTACTTTGTATTTCTTTCTTTCCTACTTCTATCTTCATCCAAACAGAATGTTGAGAAATTACCCCCAAAATATAGTCCAGTATATTAATCTGCAGTGGCTGAGTGGAAAGGTCACTCAATGGGATCAAGGTAGCATTAAGCTCATCGAGGTTAATAAGGGTCCCAGTCTTGCAGAAATGATAAAGTGTGGCCGCTTCAACGTATTCTTGAACCTACAACATATTGGAAAGACAAACCTTTGTTTGGTTAAGAAAGGTACTGCAAAAAATCATTAGAAAAGTCTAGAATGAGAATAAGTTTAAAGAGCTCAACCCCTGGAGAATAAGCGCGCCTCAGCTTCCAGAAATCAGACCCCTGTAGCTCCCTTACAAGACGTGACACATATTGTGCAGTCACAGCACCAAGATCTTTTTCTGCTTTCCCCAAAACTTCATCTTTATTGTTTTGACTCATTCTGCAATAAAGAGCGGAGCCATTTTTACTTTAGGTTTAACATTTGCTTTGTTCTAAAAGAGGGGAGAGTTTGATTCAAAGGAGAAGTGAGGAATTGTTGTTCTAAAAAATACTTTGAACCATATTAGATATAGTTTTGTTGTGTAATTAAGAATATAAGCAATCTATATGTACAAGTGGTAAAGCAATATTATAGTAAAGTAGACCACTTTGTTTTAAAAATGCCAAAAAAAATATAGAAATTGAACAAGAAATGAGGAATTTAGAGAAGTATATAACTTCAATTTCCTCCCCCTTCCCCCAAACACACAACACTCCCCCACTTTTTGCTCTATACATAAGGTAAATTAGTCATCCAAAATTATGTTAAAAACGATTGGATGCCATCTTAAAAACGATTCAATTATGTTGGGTTGGTGGCATGAAGTTTAGTGTCAATTAGTCATCCAAAATTAGGTAACACTAAATTCTTGTGAAATGCATAACTGGTAAACTGTTACGTTGGATGCCATTCCAGCAGCATCTTTCTTACGATGGAACTGCACAGGGCAATTGCAAGAGAATAAAAGTGAAATTGAACTGCAAACAACCTAGAGCTAATGTGATATACGTAGTATATGTTAAGCTCTAAATTCTGACAGTGAAAGCTTCCAATTACCTGTGAACTTGAAATATGACCTTTTTGCTATTCATAGTTATATCACGACTTGCTTTTACCACTCTTTCCCGTTTATCGTTCTGAAAGAAGCAATGCGCAAGAAATTATAAAACAAGTCAGAGAAGGTAGTAATTTCTAACATCTGTTTCCATTTTTTATGCTGCACAATTCAATGGTTCACAAGAAACCTAGATCAGGAAGCACATCCGTTTTACAATTGATATATGACCATCTAGTTGGAGACCTGTCTTATGTGAACATCAGGATCCATTAGGCTCCTAGCGAGCAACAAAAAGGAAATTGTGCATAGCTGTTTAAGACTATAAACATGATCAAATTAAGGATAATACATGAAACCAGAATTAATTGGAGCCAGCTAGATATTCCCTTTCAGTAGTTGAATAAGTTGATGAAGCAAAATCAGTTGTAAAATAGAATAGAGGGCACTCTAAAATCTGAAGTCTGAACCTCATATAGAAATGATCAAATGTGCAGACAACAGACAGCGGTGCAAATTTGTAGCTATCAAAAACAAAAACAAAGCTCCCATACCAACCTAAAAACAACTTGAAATACCTTGTGTACGAAAGAGTAAAATTTGATAAAAGACGGTGCAAAAACGGAAATACAGTGCAAAAAGGGAGGTGAGGAAGGAAAGGGCTCACGAGGCTATTGAGGTAATCAGTGTACTTGGCAAATGCATCCTTCATGTGAGTATCTGTAGCGGTGGAGGTTGCCATAGTCCTTTCCTTCTTCAGTGCGCTTTGCCAGGAGGTTTCTGCAACTGTTCGACAAAATGAGTTGGAAAACTAAAGCAAGAAGAAGGCCCGGACACTGAAGCGATAAAAATTTCAGGGTTTTGGATTTCTGAAAGAGTATTTACGTGGACGAACGCGCTGAGGTTTTGAAGACATGAACCGAATCAAGTGAGTAGCTGCGGAAGAAAAGCTCAAGAACATGTGCCGTCTCGGTCCCAAATGAGAGACGGTGAGAATTGAGAACGGCTTCACACCGAGCAGTGCGTGCAATTGATACTTTTTGTTTAAAACTCAAAGGGGTGTATTCTATTAGACCATTTGTAGTGGTCGGGAGTCCGAGTTATTAAATTTGGATTCTGTCTATATCAAAACAGTGTTTCGACTCCGTCAATACTGTTTTTTCCTGCATCTGTGCACGGTCAATAAAATACACTCAACATATTTTTTTACATATCAATTTAGTAAAACATTAATTAATTTATTACAAGTAATGTTTTCCGTCTAATATTTTCTCTAAATAATTGTGAAATAAAAAATACACATTTCGATATAAAAATAAATAAATTTCATTAATTTTTTTAATGTTTTCGGTTAACAAAAATGAACTTAGTTCAAGTAAAGTTCGATTATGAAATATTCAGTTATTTGTGAAGATTTCATGAATTAAAAAATTGTGTTTCATTGTTTTTTAAACTCAAGAAAACTTCAACAGTTAACACTTAAGAATATTTGTTTCATTTTATATATTACATATTGGTGTCATATGAAAGATCATAAAATTTTATTAATTTTGATATATATTTTGAAAAATTTGGAAACAAATAAAAAAGTTACAAGAGTTTAAAACAGTTTGTGGTAATAATGATGTCACCATGATGTATTAAGAAGATAAACTTGATTGCATCGTCAAATTTATTTATTTGTTTGTTTGTTTCTTATCATACTACATATTATACAGAGGAAATTACTCATGGTAGGACTAAAACATAACATTCTTCTTAAAGTATGATCATATGTTTCATTTTTCTTAAATAGGACTAAATATTATATATTCACCCATAACTTAATTAATTAATATAATTAATTGTCCCTAGTTTCCTTGCATAACCAAATCGATTTTGTTGGTGGCGGATCAGTCCAATGACGACAACGGGGAACTCTGGTGATGGAGGTGGACGGGCAGATCGGTAGCGGCGATCTAGGTGAAAATTTCGACGACCAGCAGTGGCGGTCCGCATTTAAAAGTCTATAGACTTTTTAAAAGTCAATAAACTTATACATGGATTTAAAAGTCCATAGAATTCATTCACAAAAAAGTCTATGGATTTAAAAGTCCATTGACTTTTTTAAAAGTCCACGGATTAAAAAATCCACCACAATCCATATTTAATACACCCCCTAAGTGTAGCTTTAACCTTTGAGTTGACCTTTGATTTCGAAGTTTGGACCTCAAAGTCGAAAATGGGCCAAAAATTAGCACTTGGAGTGGGTGTAGGAAAAAAATGTACTTTTTCAAGTGAAAGAAAAAGTAGGGTAGTTAACTTATCCCACACCTCAACTCCAAGACACTTTTTGAGCCTATATATATATGAGTCACTCCTTCATTATTAGTAAAAGGAGAAGGAGAATAAGGGACCTCTCGTGCACATGAGATTCCGGCTTGTAGTTCAAAATTGAAAATTCGCACACTCTGTGCGGGCGACCTGCGGACACGATAGCCAGAAAATTTGATGGATCTCAAAGAATAATTTTGTCCTTTCCTCTCTTTTCTTCCCCATTTTTTTGCTTTAGCGCATGAAATTGCAAGATAGGTTCGCGCATGAGTTCCAGGCTTTAAGGTTCGAAGGTTCACGCATGAGTTCCATGCTTTAAGGTTCGAAGGTTCGCGCATCAGTTCCAACTTCAAGGTTCGTGCATCAGTTCCAAGCGCTGAGTATCGATTCGTGTATCGTCTGCTAAATATCAGTTCACGCATAACCTTCAAATGCGCTAACTTGGCAGTTTGCGCATGAGTGAAGCTCGGTCGATCCACGATGCGCTAAGACTCGTGTGCAAAGTGTAAATGTTAGCGCATGAATACAATGATGCGCTAACTTCGTCTGCTAAATAAGATGCGTTGAGTGACGATTCGCGCAACTCCTCCCGATGCGCTAAGTTGATGTCATGCGTTAAATTCCACTTTGCGCATGAATCTTTTTATAGCTCCAAAAAGCTTCATTCGCGCATGAATCTTCACTTCACGCTAAAAGAGAATGATGTGCTAAGTTCATGAAGCGCAAAGTGAGGTCTGCTCCTGGGTCAGCTTTGCGCACTGCTGCTTTGCTCCCGGACAAAACTACTCTGAAAATTATAATAATGCGCTAAGTTGGTTCACACATAGATGTTGTGCGCTAACCTGGTCTTCTTCTTCGCAGGTCTTCTTCCTCGATGCGGTCCAAAAAATCATCGCAAATACGTCAACCTGTTTCGTGCCTCGGCTCTGATACCAATTGTAAAATCTGCTTCAACAATCTAATAACATAATAGAGCAGAATAGATGAGAATAATAGCTCCAATTCATTGATATAATGATGTAGAATTTTAGCACATGAAATGAACGGCCGCTGCTCTCCCTCCTTAGAGAGAGAGAGAGCAGTGTATATAGCTGGTCTATTCTGTAGGATGCCTTAGGTCTAGAGACTCAACCTCGAGACTATTTATAGGTCTGTAGGTTGAGCCCTTTCACAATGGGCTTGGAAAATGACAATTGGGCTTTTAACACTAAATTGGCTCGGACTATTAACTGATCTAATAACAACACAAATACAAATAAATTAAAACATGATTTAACACCACAAAATATTTCTAACAAGGTAAAAATGGACAGCTAGCTCGTAGTGACCCAGATGAACGGCACCACTGAAACCCGGGAAGAGCGGATGAAGGCGTATAAGGAATTGGTGGAGAAACAGACTGCACGGTTTGAAGAGATGATCTTGGACCAGGTGTCACGGGTGGAGAACGTCGAGGCTGATATCCTATCCAAACTGGGCAACCCTCCACCCGAAGACCAGATGGTGGCCATACTCGAAAACCTCAGGAGATTTGTCCGACAAGAGCTATTACTCTGTCTGGAAACGGAAACCATCCAGGTGGAAACCAGCTCCTTTGCTGAGCCAAGCTAGATGAGAGAGATTGCTGAATATCTCAAAGACGGAACCCTTCCTGCACCACCAGTGGGAGGGCATTGAGAAGGCTGCATGGATCAAAAGATGTGCCCCGAATTTTGAACGCATAGACGGGCAACTATACAAGAATACGTTTGGCGGCCCATATCTCAGGTGCTTAAACCCTCAACCACCTTCATTAATGCTCAACCACCTCAATAAATGCTCAACTACCCACATTGAATTCGTTTGACCACAAAGGCTATTATGAATAATATTGAAATTGAACTAACTCTATTGACGGGTATACTTTGCATTCAATTCAATGGGAGAATCTTGCATCGATATAAGAAAATTTCAAAACAAAAAACAAAATGAATAACTGATGTGAACACAAATCTTGCAGAACCGAATCCTATCTATTTGACCCGTTTTTTACCCGAATAAATGGGCGGGAAAAGTGGCAGGCGTTCCACTTCGGTTTGTATATAGTAGGATTGTTTCTATCTAATAAAAAGGTAGGGTGTTCCCTGACCCCTACCCCTGGAGACTTCACGTTCTTCTGGTCCTTCACCGAGTTCAAAAAAAAATAGTAGGATTGTTCATCTAGTCAATTCTTTTTCAATACTGAGAAAATGTAGACATATCAATTGTTTTGAGATTTAAGTCTTTAATTATTTGGATTATTTTTTGGATTGTGGTCTAGTCTGTGCATTCAAAAGAGATAGCCGAATGTGGCGGTAACTTCCAATGACTATTTTATTCCGCTGTAATTGAAATTCTTTTGACTTAAATGTTTTTGGAAAATTCTTTCTATACTTGCTATAATTAGCATTTATCTTGGGTATGAATTTGGGGGTGTTACAATTATCGACATTTTATTGATTTTTTTCAATTTTCTTCATTTTTATTATGCTATTTTTATTGGATTCAGAAAATTTCTAAATAAATATGTGGCTGCGCTTTTGTTCGAGCATTGAAGAGAAATGAATACTATGTTTGCATTACATTTATCTACATGACAATATTACTCTTATAATGTCATATTTTTCAATATCAAAATTTAACATGACAATACTACTCTTCTAATGCCATATTTTTCAATCTCATCATGTCACTTTTAAAAACAATCCATCTTATTTTTAGGGCACTCGATTTGAATCTGAAAGTGGCACAATCTTTATTTTTATTTTCCCAAAGTATCCTAGATTCAAACATTGATTTTGAAATAATGCCTTTTTTGGCATTACCTTTAGTAAGAAAGAAAAAATATTCTTATAGTGCCATTTTATGGCAGTAGGTTTGTTCAGTGGTGGCAGCCGGTGCGGTGGCAGCAGTCTCATCAAGGTGTTAAAGGAGGTGAAAGTCTCATTAGAGGAGGACGGCAATGGTGGCGGTGTCGCCCAGGGGTGTAGCTAGGAGAGGGCCATCCTTGACCCTGGTGTAGTCCAAATTTTAAAAATGTCTATACTTTTAGAGTACAAAATTCCGTGTAAATTTTTTCCCAAAAATATTCTTTGTACTGGCCCAGTCATGCACAGTGCTCTGGCTCTGCCCCTGGACTGTCGCCTGAGTGTGGTGGAGGCGGGGGCGGAGGCAGATGCCAGCAACGTTGGAGGCGATGTTGGTAGTCAATTAATCCACTCCCTAGTGGTGACCTTCCTGCAGGGGAGGATTTCGAGGAGAGAACCTGTAATTTTTATTTTGTTATTTTCTGTATTTTCCTATATACAAAACGCAGTGGAAGATTGGGAGAATTTTCCGCCCAAATGCACTGCCAAAAACAGGTCTAATAGGGTTCATCGGGTGGGGCACTTACTCAATGTCCAAAATCAAAGGTTGCATTTAATGCATCTTGCTTTAGTTGGCTTATGCATCGAAAGAAGATTGTGAGAGGTGGTGCATTTAATTATTGTAGCAACATGTCATTTCAATACTTTTTGGAGCATTAAATGCTAGAGCACCACTGTTGTATAATACCAATGCACCATTTCGAATTAAAAGGATATTCACAATTCACAATAATGTGGATTTAATGAAAGGAGATCTCATATCTTAGAACTGATCTTACAAGTACAATGACATTAAATGCATTGCATGTGAAGAGGTAAATTTCGAAGGTTGTGCAAGTAAAGTGGTTAATGCTCGCTGGAAACTAAAGTAATGTATGGCTCTGGAGCAGTATAAATAATATACTTTACTTAGCTGGATTTCCATCCCACACACATCATTAGATATCATACACTCTCATAACATATTTCAATAGTTCAATGGCAGCAAATGGAATGTACTCATTCCTCAGAGAGGTTGATCACACTAAGACAACCTGGGCTATCAAGGTGAAGGTTGTTAGGGCTTATGAAATGCCACCTAGGGGAGGACATAGGATGGAGTTGGTGTTGATGGACTCACAAGTAATGTTAATCACAGATTATGTTGCATTTCAATAACTCGGTTCTAAAGAGAAATAAATAAAAAAAATTGGTTATTAGAGGGAGACAAGATTCACGGTTTAATAAAGAGGCCTCAGCTGGGGTTGTTTAGGTCCAAGATAAGAGAAAACGATGTATACGCTATAAGGGATTTCTTGGTAATGGATAACTACTATAATTACAAAGCCACTACCCATGCATGTTTGAATGAGTTTTACGTCAAAACTATAATAAAGGATATCCATCCGGATAACGTTCCAAATAGTGTGTCCGAATTTCAACAATTTGAGGTCCTACAAACCTTAAGGGTTGTTAACGACAAACAACTAATGGGTAATATTTAGAGATTTCCGTTTTCAATTTATTGTTGAAATAAAGCATTCTAAAATATAGTGACATTGGTGCGGATGTTGTCGGAAAGGTTTTGAGCAAGTGTACACCTCAGAACCTTATGATCAATGGTAAACCCTAAAGGTTGATGGAGCTCACTCTTGAGGATGCAAAGTATGTATTTAAAATCATTTATATCTTTAAACACAGAAGATCACAAAAAAGTTGATGCACTTCAATTTGTTGAGGAAACCATCTGGGCTGCACCCTATGGAACAACTACATAGACCACTATCTATGGAACAACTACATAGACCACTTCATATGGAACAACTACATAGACCACTACATAGATCAAAAAAGGTTGATGGACTTCTATTATGAAACTGTCTGGGCTGCACTCTGTGGACTTCTATTAAGGATCAGGAGAATCTTATTATTTGCGATGCATCCCGAATTTAAAGCGTGGTGCTACACGTTTCGCTGATTTAAGAACTGTTGACGGAGTTTGTTATGAATCATATCATGACACATGTTACACATTGGGTTTGTTGGATGATGATCGAGAGTACGTCGAAGGTTTTACAGAAGGTAGTTTTTGGGCTTCTGCATGGGGACTCAGAGTTCTATTCGTCATATTGTTAGTAGCAGATACAATGAGCAGACCTCAATACATTTGGGAGAAATGTTGGAATGACATTCTTCAAAGACAACGACGAGCTTTGCTCCATCCAGGTTATTATAAAATTAAAAAAAAACTGAATTATTGTTTATAATATGCTAAATAGAACTGTTGTGGAATTAACTTTTTATATTATTTACTGTAGAATCAGTGTTGACGGAAGACAAAATCAAGAATTACGCATTGATTGAGACAGATACAATGTTAAGGACTCGGGGAAGAAGCCTGAGGGACTACTCATCAATGCCATTCCCTAATTACAGTAACGTGACCATGTTTCAGAACATACTTATTTATAAGGAGTTGCAATATGATCATGTCGAAATGCACGAACTACATGAAAAATGCATGGAGAGTTTGAATGAGCAGCAAAGTGAAGTGTATAAGACTATTACGGAATCCACTGAAGGCAATAATGGTGGAGTGTTCTTTGTATATGGGTACGGGGTACAGACAAAACGTTTATTTGGAAGACGTTGTCGGCAGCTTTGAGGTCAAGGGGTGAAATTGTTTTAAACATGGCTTCAAGTGGGATTGCTTCATTATTATTGCCGCGTGGAAGAACCGCTCACTCACGTTTTGCAATACCAATCAACCCAACAGAGCACTCGACATGCAACATCAAACAAGACAGTCCATTAGCCCAATTGATAATTAGGTCTAAACTCATTATTTGGGATGAGCCGCCGATGATGCATAAATATTGTTTTGAAGCCTTGGACAGAAGTTTATGTGACATTCTCAAGGTTGTTGATCCTCTAAAAAATGATAAGCCTTTTAGAGGGAAAACTATAGTTTTTGGAGGAGACTTTAGATAAATCTTACAGGTCATTACCAAAAGTACAAGACAAGACATAGTTAATACCATAATTAATTCTTCATACATATGGCAAGACTACATTGTTTTATGCTTAACGAAGAACATGAGACTACAATCGTTGAGTAACGATCGTGAATATGCTGACTTGGTTGAGTTCGCTGAGTGGATAGCGAGTTTGGGAGATGGAACGGCTGGTGGTGAAAATGATGGTTGCGCTGATATAAAACTACCAAGTGACATTTTGCTTCGAAGTGGTGAAGACCCAATTGCAACAATTGTACGCAGTACGTATCCTGATTTTGAACATATGCCGACTGACCCGTCATTCCTAAAAGAACGAGCTATTTTGGCCCCAACACTTGATGTCGTTGACTCAATTAATGAGTACATGACTGCATTGAACGTGACAGAGGAGTCTAGGACATATTTGAGTTTTGATAGCATTTGCAAATCATATACAAATTCGGATTTCTTGCCTGATTTGCATACACCGGAATTCTTGAATAAGATACGTGCATCCGGTGTTCCAAATCATGAGTTGACTCTAAAGGTTGGTACTCCAGTTATGCTTCTAAGGAACATTGATCATTCAATGGGTTTATGCAACGACACGAGGTTGATTATAACAAGGATTGGAAATCATGTTCTTGGAGCATCAATTTTAGGAGGAAAATTTGATGGACAAGAGTGGTCATACCCAGATTGACGCTAGCACATTCAGATGCAAAAATACAATTCAAGTTCCAAAGAAGGCAGTTTCCAATCATGACCTCTTATGCGATGACTATAAACAAAAGTCAAAGTCAATCTATGTCACATGTTGGACTTTTACTAAAAAGACCAGTCTTCACTCACGGTCAACTTTACGTTGCAGTGTCAAGAGTTACCAATCGTAAAGGGTTGAAGATATTGATCTGTGATGAGAATAACCAACAAATCGATCATACCACTAATGTTGTTTACAAAGAAATCTTTCAGAATTTGTAGTTTCATCATGCACACTTATTATTATTCTTACCATTTTTTACTTTCATATGTTATATCTCTCTTAACAACGAACACTTATTATATTACTTACCACTTTGTTATGAGTTCAATTCTTTTTCCGTTTTATAATACACTTCTTAATCACACATTGGTAAAATTATATCCGCGCATCGCGTGGGTGAGATTCTAGTTTTATTGTAAACATAGAACTTTGATAGCCGTTATATTTACTTGTGTTTAACATAAGAATTTATAAGTATTTGTTGAAGAAAAGAATAGAAATTGGGAAAATATCTTGAGAATGAGAGTTAGAGCATAAATCATTGCGATGAAGAGCTTTTTGGACCAAGAGGATGACGTTCTGCCCATAATTCGAGTATAACTTATTGTATAGAACACGAAATCACTCGATTCGAATTTCATGTGAATGTTAACTCAATAAGGTACAAATTTTATGAAGACATCATGGCCAGAATATGAAAAGAACAAGACTCAATCAACAAATAAAGTCACATGTTGCTGGTGGGATTTCAGGATGCATACCTCTCAGTGTTGTATTCATAACGTTTGATTGGATGACTCAAAAAACGTCATTCAAGTTTTGGTGGATAGAAGACTTCATTATATACAACTTTGGTGAAGAAATCATGTCCAAATTCGTAGCGGAACATCCCCAAAATCTCAGTAGCAAAACCAACACTTTTTGATCCATTTCGGAGGAAGAGAAATGAAGTACATTTTTGGGCGCAGCAACCGACGCCGTTCAGTCTTGAACCGGAGCCGGTCGGAACGTTTTTTCTCGAAAAACTGAGCCTGGTTTCGACCAGGTCTGGTCATAAGACTAACCAGCGCCGGTTGGGCCGATTTTCTGCTAAAACACAGCAACATGCAAGCTTATTCTTGATGGGAAAACTCCATCTTCCTAAATATTAATCAAATATTGCTTCCATACCTGATTGTTGGGTTCGAATAGACTAAAAGATGTCATTCTTTAGCCTATATAAATGATGGAGTATATGGGTCTGAGCCCCTGGACCCACATACTCGGAAGAACAGAAAGCACAAAACACAGAATGGCGCCCTCGATGGCCAAGACGCCCCCGTCAGCCGAAAAGGGGCCAACTCAGAATATGGTCCTGAGCCCAAGGAACTCGGGTGCCCTCGTCGGACGTGCCCTCGTCGGCCACGCCCTCGTCGGCCACGAGGACCTCCCAGAACCGGATTTTATACTTATTCATTTGTACAGCCCATTAGTGGCTTTGTATTCGGCGGAGGGGACCTCTTCCAGGAGGCCTTCAACCTCACGACGGACCTCCGCAACCAACTCAACGGCGGAGTCCCTGATGCCCGCCTCGGCCTGGACAAGAAACGAGCTGAGAAGACGGACCACGCCCCGGCCCAGCCTATGGCCGCGGCCTCTCCGTCCGTGGATCCACAGGTCCAGGCCGCGCTGTCGGTCATCATCGCCAGCCTAGCTCAGAACCCCACCGTCCTCAGCGCACTCTTGCCAAGGACCGGGGGGAACGTCACTCAACCTCCTCAGCACCAACCGTTGGTCGTCCAGATAGGCAACGATGAGGGGGTGGTGCCCCAGGACACGACGTCGTCCCACTCCCATCCTGCTTCCCCTCTTCGGCCCGGGCAGACCCCAGCGCGTGGAAAAGCCTCTGCCTTCAATAGGCTAGGTGACACGCGCCGTCGTCCGGTTTCAGAGAGGATGGCGGGACGGATTGGTGATCCTCGTCCTGGCTCGCCAAGGGAAAGCTTGGGGTCTGTGTCCCGGACAGCGGACCAGCCCCGCCCGGACAAGGGCAAGGGGAAGTTGCACGAGGATGACGTGCGTCACCAGATCAACGCGGCTCACAACGAGCGCCTGAGGAACCAGCCGGGTGCCGCCGCGGCCGACAGGGACCCCCGGGACGAGGTCATCGCCCAGCTGGAAAGGAGGCTGGCTCAGATGGAGGCCAAGCAGTCGGCCAACATCCCCACGGCCGGCGCCTCCAACGACCCCGGCCTCAACGCGCTCATGAACAAAGTTAGCGCCCTGGAGAGGGAGCTGGCCGAGGGGCGAGGTGACCCCATCATCCAGGTCAGGACCAGGACCCCTTTCACCAACAGGGTCCTCTCGGCCCCCATCCCTGAGAAGTACAGGGGGAACGCCATCAGGTCCTACGATGGCCGATCAGACCCCCAGGAGCACTTCAGCCGTTACCAGAACAACATGCTGATGGTGAACGCGTCCGACGAATACCTCTTCCGTTGGTTCCTCTCTACTCTCGAGGGGCCAGCGTACGAGTGGTTCAACGGGCTGCCAGAAGGAAGCATCGACTCATGGCAGGATCTCGCCGAGCGCTTCCTCACTCACTTTGTCGGGAGGAAGCGCGCCAAGAAGTATTTCACCCACCTCCTCTCCGTCAAGCAGCAGCACGAGGAGTCCCTCCGGTCATTCATCGATCGGTGGACGAGGGAGACCGAGGAGTTCGAGGGGGCCGATGAGCGCACCCTCCTCGCCTTGTACCAAGGAGCCCTCCGCAGCTCCCCGTACGCTAGGAGCCTCATCACCGACCCCCCAAGGTCGTACGCAAGGCGCTCCAGCGCGGAGGCTTGTATGCCGACGCCGACGAGCTCCACAATCACAAGAGAGAAGGGGGCCATCCCCCCAAGAAGACAAATCCTTCGTCGGCCCCGGGTCCGTCCCCGGCCGGCCAGGGTGCCCAGGGCCGTCACGGCTCTGGTGGACAGAGTAAGAAAGACCGCCACTGGCGGCCGAGGTTGGAACGGCCGGGGGTAACCCTCACCCACCCGGTCGGCACCATCCTCGATTATGCCGAGAAGCACGGCCTCATCGAGCAGGCTCCTCGGCCGGCCAAGGAGATCCTTGCCATCCAGCAGGGCGGCACGTACTGCCGGTTCCACAAGAACTCGTCGCACAACACCGACGATTGCATCACACTGAAAAAGGCCATCGAGCGCCTTATTCGCCAGGGGGAACTCTCCCAGTTTGTCAAAGGTGGCCCACGCAAGAACACTTGGGTAAACACCGGCAAACATGGGGGTGAACCCTCTACGAAGAAGCGGGAGATTGGTAGGCTCAGCGACGACGAGGACTTCGAAGAGCCCCCGCCGAAGAAGAATCACATCCACCTCATCGTAGGTGGGAACACTGGGGGGGGGACTCCGCCACTCAGAGAAAGAAATGGGCCCAGTCCCTTTACATTGGGGAGGTGTCCCACGTTCCCCCCCAGCCGAAGAGGCAGCGAACGGAGGCAATCACCTTCACCGACAAGGATCTGCCTCCGGGTACGGAATCACACAGGGACGCCCTCGTCATCCGATGTGAGATCGGTGACTCCATCATCCACCGTACTTACATCGATACGGGGAGCTCCGTCAACGTGATGTACCTGGACACCTTCAAGCAGCTGAAGCTGGACAGGGCTCTGCTGAAGCCGATCAAGACCCCGTTATCCGGCTTCACCGGGGACTCTATCGACGCCGAGGGCACGATAGTCCTCCCTGTGGAGGTCGGTGACGGCCCCCACCACTCCAAAATTGACATGGAGTTCATGGTGGTCAACCTCCAGTGCGCCCACAACCTGATCTTGGGCCGGCCAACGCTGGAGGACTTGGAGGCCATCATCTCCATGAAGCACTTGTGCCTGAAGTTCCCCACCAACGACGGCATCGGCTACGCCAGAGGAAATCAGAGGATAGCCAGAGCTTGCTACCTCAAGCTAACGAGGCCGGCCGAAAGGGAAGGACAGAGGATAGACACCATTACGGCCGACGTCACCATAGACGAGGAGAGGCCACATGCGGAGCCGGCCGAGGAGGTCGAGGAAATCCCTCTGGATACCTCCCGGCCGGAGCGGGTTCTCAGGGTCGGAAAGCAACTCCCCCAGGACCAACGAGACGCCATCCTCCTCGTCCTACGGTCATACACCGTTGTCTTCGCGTGGGGCCCGGACGATATGCCAGGCATCAGCCGCCAGGTGATCACTCACCGGCTGACCGTCGATCCGGCCTCCGCGCCCGTCAAACAGAAGCGGCGCTACTTGTCCGCCGACAGGCGAGACTTCGTCAAAAGGGAGGTCGCCATGCTCCTATCGATCAAACACATCAAAGAGGTGAAGTACCCAACATGGTTGGCCAACGTCATCCTCGCCCAGAAACCGCCGACGTTCAGAATGTGTGTTGACTACACTGACCTGAACAAGGCGTGCCCCATGGACCCGTTCCCTCTCCCCAACATTGATCAGCTGGTGGACGAGATGGCGGGGTGCGAGTTGATGTCGTTCCTCGACGCCTTCAGAGGGTACCACCAGATCTCCATGCATGAAGATGACGCTGAGAAGACAGCATTCATGACCCCAGAGGGAATCTTCTGCTACCTCGTCATGGCCTTCGGACTCAAAAACTCCGGCGCCACCTACACTAGGATGGTGGCCAAAATCTTCAGAGCGGTCCTTGGCCGGACGATGGAGGCGTACGTTGATGACATGATCGTCAAGAGTAGGCAGGCTTCCTCCCACGCCGACGACCTCCGGGAAATCTTTGAAATCATGAAGGAGTTCAGGCTCCGGCTCAACCCCAAGAAGTGCGCCTTCGGCGTCCAGGGTGGCAGGTTCCTCGGCTACATGGTCAGCCGGAGAGGCATCGAGATAAACCCGGAGAAGACGCAGGCTATCATCGACATGGAGCCGCCCCGTAACGTCAAGGAAGTACAATGACTGACGGGGCGCCTGGCGGCCCTGAACCGTTTCCTCTCCAGGTCGGCCGAGAGGGCACTCCCCTTCTTTCAGATCATGCGTAAGGCAAACAGCTTCAAGTGGACGACGGAGTGCCAGGCAGCATTCGACGAATTAAAAAGGTACCTGTCGTCCCCACCCGTGCTCTCCAAGCCCAAAGCCGGCGAAACCCTCTTCTTGTACTTAGGGGTGAGCACGTCGGCCATCAGCTCCGTGCTCATCCGTGAGGACGAAGGGGTGCAGAAGGCCATCTTCTACATCACCAAGACACTCAGGGAGGCCGAGCTCAGGTACTCCCCCATCGAGAAGACGGTGCTGGCCATCGTCCATACAGTGAAGAAGCTTGGACACTACTTCCAGGCCCACACCGTCCATGTGCTGACCCAGCAGCCTCTCGGCGCACTCATGAGGAGCCCCACCAGCTCCTCGAGGATGGTGAAATTGGCGATTTTCCTCAGCCAATTTCAAATTGAGATCAAGCCAAGGCCATCCATCAAAGGGCAAGCCTTGGCCGACTTCGTCATCGAATGCACAGCAAGGGAGACGGCCGTCGCCAACCCCGGGCCTGAGCAAGACGATACATGGACCCTGTTCACTGACGGCTCGTCGGCCGCGAAATCATGCAGCGGCGGCGTCGTCCTCATATCCCCTGAAGGATTCAGAGCTTACTATGCCATCCGCTTAAACTTCAGGGTATCCAACAACGAAGCCGAGTATGAGGCCCTCCTCAGCGGTCTCAGACTTGCGGCCAGCCTCAAGGCCAAGCACCTCAAAATCAAGTGCGACTCCAAACTGGTGGTGGGCCAGGTGGAGGGATCGTACGAAGCAAAGGAAGGCCGGATGAAGCAGTATAAACAAGCGGCGGAGGAGTTGCTGAAAGCGTTTGAAACCCACGAGATCACTCAGATCCCCAGGGCCGAGAACGCCGAAGCCGACATCCTCTCCAAGCTCAGCTCGGATACCCCGGAGCACATCTCCCAGTTGGCCAAGATCGAGGAGTTGAGCATGTCCAGCATCCATGCCAGCCCCGTCTTGTGCGTCCAACAGCGATCAGAGGACTGGATCTCCGACATCGCCACCTTCATCACAACGGGGGAGCTGCCCCCGGATGAGGAGAGGGCCAAACTTGCCAAACTCAGGGCCCCAAGCTACACCGTCGAAGATGGAAAACTCTACAAACGGTCCTATAATGGCACTCTCCTCCGATGCCTGCACCAGGACGAGGCCGATACAGCCATGGAAGAAGTTCATTGTGGCGTCTGCTCCTCACACCAGGGCCCTTTCAGCATGTCCCGGCGTCTCGTCGTCCAGGGCTTCTTCTGGCCGACGATGGCACGCGACTGCGCTGACCTGGCCAGGAAGTGCACCACATGCCAGGTACTCCAGAAGGCCCCTGGTCGGCCAGCTGTCAACTATGCCCCTGTCAGCACCGCAATTCCATTCTCCAGATGGGGGATTGACCTGGTCGGCCCCCTGCCCAGAGCCGCCGAGAATAACCGCTACATCATCGTCGCCATCGATTACTTCACCAAGTGGGTCGAGGCGGAACCCTTGGCCAGCATCACGGGGGCCAGATGCCAAAAATTTGTTTACAAGAACATCATCACACGCTTTGGCGTCCCCCAGGAGATCATATCAGACAACGACACCCAATTCGAGGCAGCCCCTTTCCAAGAGCTCCTCCGGGAGTTTGAGGTAAAGCATCGTTTCTCCTCCGTTGCCTACCCTCAGGGCAACGGGCAGGTCGAAAACGCTAACAGAACAATTATGGAGGGGCTGAAGAAGAAGCTCCAGGCCGCAGGAGGTAGTTGGCTCGACGAGCTCCCCAACATCCTGTGGTGCTACAGAACCACGCCGAGGAGGGCGACATGTGAAACGCCTTTCGCCCTGTGCTACGGCTTTGAAGCAAAGGCGCCCACGGAAGTTGCCATCCCCAGCCGACGGGTGGAACAATATGAGCCTGACACCAACGAAGAGAACATGAAGATTGACCTACACCTGGTTGACGAGAGGCGTGAGCAAGCTTACGTCCGAGCAGAGAACTACCGGCGTCAAGTAAAATCATACTATGACGCCAAGGTACGTTCCCGGGAATTTCAGGTGGGGGACTACGTCCTCCGCCGGAGGGAAGCAAGCCAGCCGACAGAGGGTGGCAAGCTAGCATTGAAGTACGAAGGGCCCTACATCGTCAGTGCCGTGGTCAAACCCGGCACCTACAAGCTTAAACGCCCGAATGGGTCCAATGTACCACGAACATGGAATGTACACCATCTGGTGAAGTTTTATCAGTAGTCCGAAGGAGGTGTAGACGACGAAGCCCTCACCCCTTAACGGGTTACTGATTGAACGCCACCCTCGGCCTCGAGCCACTTATGAATAAAATCATGTTCTGATTTTTCTCTGGAAATTCAAAGTAAAACATTAGCAGGTGCCCTCGTCGGCCACCTTAGAGCGAAAGGCTCAGGTCTGGCCGACATGGCCCCTTGCATTTGCAGCCTACGAGCGACAAGCTCAGGCACTCCATTGTATTTTGTATCAGCGAAGGGCTCAGGCCTAGCTGAGAGAGCACATCGTCCTGGCCCCGTAAGCCTAGAAGTGAAACACTCAGGTATGGCCGACGATGTCCCCAGGACGAGGGGCCCGCAAACGGCCCACGTCTTGAAACGGGAAGCTCACCGCGTCGTCCACGCGCCAGAACGCAGGACGACATGCCTGAAATCATGGCCGAGGTGACAAAATCCCAAAACTCAGGGATGGGCAACGACATCCGTTGGAAACCGACCAAAAGTCTAGCCCGCGTCATAAATAGGCGACGGGACCCGCCCTGAGACCACGGACGTTATAAACGAAGTCCGAACCGGCCGAAGGACGAGCACACCCTTCGGCCGAAGCCTGAAAGAAGGATACCCCCCGAAACAAAAAAAAACATACAAGGGAAAAAGAGGGAAGCCGACGGCCGTGCACACTAGCCGGCCTCGAGCAATGAAAAAATAAAATCCCCACAACTCAGGCCCAACTAGGCCAAGTACATATCAGTTGAACACAAGTGTAGTACCACTGACAGGCAACATGGACGACACGTCCACACACTACAAGGGAATAATCAAGGCCGATACACACGCCTATAAAACCCTGACCACATCGGTTGGGTGACACACGAGAGGTGACCTTCATCGGCCATAGTCCTTGGAGGCACCAACGCTTGGTATGAAACAAAGCATCACAATCCTGAGGATGACCAGGACGAAGCGGGCACCCATCACACCCGCGAAAGGATCAAGCAATCAAGACACAACCTCTACTTGCCACAGCACCTCGAATGGCCGACGCAGGCACTGGAACCAAGGCCGTTGGTCGAGCAAAAGTTCTTTGGGAATTTGTTTGTGTTTCCCAAACACTTAGAAAAAATCCTGAGAAAAGAGAGGGTTCCTCAACAAGGAACCATGGCTAGCCGACGAAGGTAGGACCATCTCCTTGAACAAGCCGTTCCTTATCCAGCACCCTCATCGGCCACAAGCAAAGAAGTAAATGCCTCACATTTATACTTAGAAAATTATCTAAGTACTCAAATGAAGGAACTCTAGCCGAAGCGGGTACCAGTATACTCCAAGGCCGTTAGCTACTTACACCTATGCATGTGTACTTGGAAAACTCTAAGTTCAAAAGATCAAGGTGAAGGTGCCCTTATCGGCCACAACAAAAGGATGCAGGCCGACAACGACACTGGTTCAAACACTTGGGAAATCTCCCAAAGCATTTGTCAACAATAAGGACGATGGGAACACCTTTCCACTTGAAGTTAGACGCTTAAGAAAAATTCTAACAAAAAAGAACGGGACAACGCCAGGACGGAGCGGACACCGCGGTCAAGGCCGAAAGGAGAGCACCTAGGTGGATCCAAAACACTTAGGAAATTTTTTAAAAAAATCCTAAGTGTTATAATAGTTGAGAAACGACAGCCAGGCCGATCAAGCCACCTGGCCGGAAAGACAACAACCTTTGCGCCCTTACCGGCCACAACATATGGACCAAAGCCGACCACCCTGATCAGATAAAAAACAAGGGGACACAACGGCCACAAAGGACACTGGGCTGACAACGTCAACATCGGTTCAACACTTAGGAAATTTCTTAGAACACATGATTAACAGTGCAAAGGGGGTGTCACGTCAAGACGATGAGAACACCCACCCACTCGAGGTTCCGATACTTGGTAGATTTTCCTAAGTCCTAAACTCCAAGGTACTTAGACATAACAGTAAACGAGATGACGACGCAGACAGCAAGTACTACGAAAACATTTCCATTCAATATAAATTGAGTACAAGGAGGGCTTCTAGGCCGTTACATAGCACAAAGAAAGATAAAACTACAAAGGATCAGACCTCTGGAGGGGCTTCAGAGTCTTTCTCGGCCTCAGGACCCCCCTCGGCCGTGACAACAGATGTACCGGCAGGGGCAGCCGACGTGGCAGTATCTTCAAACATGCTCCGCTCATACGCCCAGTCATCGCTGATGCGTGAGCTCTCAATAGGGAGCTGCCGCTCGGCCACCGGAAGCTCCAACTCTGCCTCAGGATGCTTCGTCAAAGGAGGCAACTCGAGGCCGACGGCCCACTCTTTGGACACACCGATATCCATGAAACGCCGTTGCAGCCTCCTGTACAACAACCGTTGCATCCGGTATTGGCCAAGGTCATAAAAGACCTTCATCTCCTTCTCCCAATAGGCCTGGCCGTCAGGGGATTGGTTCACCCAGTCAACGAGTCTGGCCGCCACGACCTCAAAACAGAATGGAAGCCGGCCCTCGTCCTTCCAACCGACTTCAATAAACTTCTGCACAGCGGCATCAGCGGCTTTCTCCTCGGCAGCGACGAGAGCCAACTCTGCACTAGCCTTGCCCTTCTCGGCCTCCTCGGCGCGCTGAAGGGCCTCATCGCGGGCACGCTCCACGTCGGCCAAGCGCTGGAGAGCCCCCTCCTTCTCAGCGGCCAACTGGTCGGCCTCGTCGGCCCTCTTCTTAAGGCCCTCAACCTCAAGACGCAGCCTCTCTAAGCTGCCTAGCGCCTCATCGGCTGAGGCAACCTTCTGCTCAAATTGCCTCAGACGGGCAATCTCTTTTTGTTGCCTCCTGTTGTTCTCCATCAACATGAAGGCACCCTGCAAAAAAAAAGTTAGACAACTTTGCAACAAAAAATGGCGAAGAAAGTAAGACGAAGCGTGCACGGTTACTTACTTGGACGACGTGGTCCATCCCACCATCGTACATCTTCACGTGGCCGAGCTTCTTCAGATAAGCCCGATCTTCATCAGGGATGGCCTGAAAAATCTCCTCGTGGCCGTCAACGATTTCATTGAACAGCCCCCCTTTGACGGGGTACTCTACCTCGAGCTTATAGGTCCCTCTGACCAGCTCTCGGCCGGACCCTTTCTTCCGGGCGGCCGTTGAGGGAGCAGGAATAGTGGAAAGAGTGGTGGACGATGGGCCTGAAGGGTGGTCCACCATAGCATCAGGATTTGAACCCTCTCCATCCCCAGAAGGAACAGCCGACGTCCCAGCATCGCCGGCAGAAGAAGCCCTCTTTGACTTCTTGGGAGGCTTCATTCCCACCTCCGTCAACTTCTTCTGGCCCTCTTCGGCCTGCCTCTTCTTCTTCGGCTGCACCGGCGGCTTGGCCGCAGCAGTAGCCCCAGGTTGTTGGGCCTTCAGCTCCTCGGCCGCTTTGAGTTGGGCCCTCTTCATGAACGACATGCGGTCCATCACAAAACCTGCATCAAAAGAAAAAAACACTAAGGGTTAGAAAGCAAAATACGAAAGTACGACAAGGAAGCACGTCAGAAGGGACTTACCATCGGCCTCAGCTGGCACCCCCAGATTGGGACCATCAACCTCCTCATAGGACGTGGTCATCTTCGGCCACAACTCCACATCATCGTCGAGATCACCATACACAAAATACCGCACAAAGCCGAGGGCGGCCATCTTGTACTCGGTAATATATGTCTTCACACTCCTCGGCCCCCCCCCTCCAGGAAGGCCTCAACTTGAGCGTCCAGGATGGAGCTCCTCGGCGCATCATGAAGATTAAAACGGTCTGTGTGGCCGACGGAAGGAAACTCTGTGCCCCCCTCGCCCAGAGACACGAACACAAACTTCCCTTTCCACCCATGGATGGACGTCGGCAGGTCTGTGAAACTCCTCTTCTTGGGAAGTTGTTGAAGGGTGGCATACGACGCACAGTTCTGATGACTCCCACGGCCTATCTGATATAAGTTCATAAATAGCGCCGTCGTCGGCCTGAAGTCCAATTCAGCACACCGCATGATGAAGCCGACGATGAGGGAGTAGCTATTCGGCGTCAACAAGGCCGGAGGGAGCCCCACCATATCCAGGTACTCAGTGATAAAAGGATGAAGCGGAAACCTAAGCCCTTTAGCAAAGCTCATCGGGTACACTCTGAATTAGCCCGGGGGGGATTGAGGACATGGTCCGTCGGCCTGGGGGCCCTAACCCTGCCGTACGGCCCCACATACATTTGGGTGACCAAGTATTCCCCCGCATTACTCTGCGACCTGATGACATAGATGTTCGTCAAATCAAGGTGAGAAAAAGGCTGGCCCTCTCTTCGGCCTCCTAACCCTCCTCGGCGGTGCAACGCCCTTCACAGCAGACACAGGTTTAGGGCAGGGGATGGCAGCCGACGTGGATGCCCCATCAGCAGTTCGAGAGACCCCCGCGTCCTCACCCCCAGACGATGACGCAGACCCCTCGTCCGCATGGTCCTCTTCGGCCGGCTCCCCGGTACGGAACGAGCTCAGATTCTCAATCTCCTCACAGAACTCCTCGAGAAGGTCATAATCAAGGGACTGGGCAGAGGGTTCGTCGTCATAAGGATAGTACTCTTCGTTGAGGTTTTTCATCTTAAACACTATCTCGAATATACTACAGCCTACTTCAAGATCTAAGGATACTCAAGGGCCTAACACTAGATCACTAGCCTAGGAAGCAAAACATGCAAAGTACAGAGAGGATTTCGATGAACACTAACCTTGAACAAACGAAGAACACGAAGAACAAGCTTCAGAGTTTATCTCTCTAGAAATCCGGGCAGCACTTCGACAAAACTCAGAAAGCAAATGAGTTTTCTCGTCGGAGGGGGAGGGGTATTTATAGAACCCCCCACCCAACGGTCACTACACGTGGCACCCTCCCAATGGCCACGTCAACGGCCACCAATGGGAGGCCGCCACGTCAACAACGGGCCAAGCAAAACATCAAGAGCCCACCAGCAAAACAGACTCTACAGCCTCTACGCTTGCCGGCTTCACAAGCGCCAGCCAGCGCCCACAACGGCCTATTCACATACCAAATTCACAAGTGCCAACGATAGGGAGATGACAACGGCCAGGAACGTAATGAACGGCCACATGACCAAAGGAACAAAAACCCACAGCCGTCGGCTCCTCGTAATAACCCTTGATGATAACTCTCTACAAGCGATCTGCGCACAAGGGTTCTCCCACAGGGTTACCTTGGCCAGAAAATCGCCATGAGGGTTGGATTCAGGGGGACTACGGCGAGACCGCTTCGGCCAGGGACTCAAGCAACTCCTTCACCCCTCACACTCTTCGGCCTGAAGCAGTGGGGGACTGGGGGACTACACCGGCCTCAACAAAACAAAAGAGAATGCAAACAAGGTAACCACAGAGCATGGCCACATCGGCCACGCATCACACTGCACCTCGTTGACCGAAGGTACACAACGTCATCTGCAACGGCCAACGGGCCACCAAAGGCAAGGACGCTCATCGTCCTTCGCCATCACTTAATCACGAGGGGCTCTTCGGCCAGAAACATGAAAGCTAATCAACGACGGCCAAAAGGAGTGCGCAAACACCCTCATCGGCCATCTAAAGGGAAAGACGCCATCGTCCTCGAAGCAAGGACCAACTGCAGTGGCCTCATCGGCCCAAACCCAAACTTCAACCATCAACGCCCATGAAAAGGAAAGCGTGCCTTCAACGGCCACCATCGAAGCGGGAGACTCATCGTCCTCGAATGAACACATTAAGGAGACAACGGCCTCCCCGCCCACAGCCAGGAACAGGTAACGGCCAAAGCACAAAACAGGACCACCAAAGAGGAAACAACGCCAACGCCGCAACGGCTAATGACCCGGGGATGCCCGCATCGGCCAAAAGCGCTAAAACACGGGAATCTACTCTCCTTCACTTCGTCTACGTCTCAGCTTAGAGAGTGGGGGACTCCTGATGGAGTATATGGGTCTGAGCCCCTGGACCCACATACTCGGAAGAACAGAAAGTACAAAACACAGAATGGCGCCCTCGTCGGCCAAGACGCCCCCGTCGGCCGAAAAGGGGCCAACTCAGAATATGGTCCTGAGCCCAAGGAACTCGGGTGCCCTCGTCGGCCGTGCCCTCGTCGGCCACGCCCTCGTCGGCCACGAGGACCTCCCAGAACCGGATTTTATACTTATTCATTTGTACAGCCCATTAGTGGCTTTGTATTCGGCCCAGTAGCGGTCCAGTTGTAAATGGGCCTCCCAAGCCCAAGGCTTGGGAGCCCAGCCCATATTTTCTCTATAAATACTCCCCTTGGGAGTAGTTGTAGGGGTTCAGAATTCATTAATATCAAGCAAATATACTACTTCTCTCTCTAGCTCTCACTTCTCTCTAGAGATATACGCTATCAATAAAGTCTTCAATTAATTAAACAAATACATTCTATTCTATAGATTAATTCCTAGTTTTTATATTTTATTCTTGCTATTGTTCTTCAAGTTCTTGAGAAGAAGCCTTTTCTTTCTCCCCTACAATTGATTCTAGGTAATTTTTCTTGTATGTTATTTTATTTCCTTTTTCTTAGTTACACTTTTGTAATTAATATGAGCATTAGTAGCTAATTTCTTAGCTAAGGCTAGGGATGAACTTCTATGCCCATTAGGTGTTTGATAAAAGTTCTAAACCAATAAATTGTGATTTATCCTTTATATATTGATTGTTTATGACTATGGTGTACAACATAGAAGTATGTTAAATTTAGTTTATACTTGCAATTAACGTTGAAGACTAAACAATGAACATTAAAGGATAAACATATATAGTACCGAGAATAGAAATATATCCGGTCTTATATGATACAGGTGTGATGTCTTGATATTAGACGGGGGTTTTGGTAGATGAATGTAAGCCGTAACGGGACTTACACGTAACGAAAACCACGCTCTCGCTGCTTTAACCAGAGTTGAGAATATATTAGCGACATCGTATTCATAATTATTGACAAAGAACTAATATTCAATCCTATTAAAGCATTTAAGTGATTCCCGAAGTCTTAGTTGTTGTTATTATTCATCTTAAACTCCAAATTAGTTAATGATTATCTTCTTGAACAAAAAGTGAAAAACCAAAAATATAACACACAAATCAAAATCCCTGCACTTTACTGATTTCTTCATTTAAAGTTATCTACTCATGGACTAAATTAAACAACGTTTCCTTGTGGATTCGACCCGGTATTTTACCGGAATTTATTACTATATCGGCACTTGTACACTTGCAAGTTTAGCCTGGTCAAGTTTTTGGCGCCATTGCCGGGGAAACGGTCTTGTTTAATAAAGTCCAAAAAAATAATCAATCAATCAAAAATCCTGAATTTTTTTATTTCCCATTGCTTTTCACTTGTTCTTGTGGTATTTTTCATTTCATGTGTGTAGTCTATCCTTTGTGTTTGAATGCATTTTAGAAGTCAAGGTTCTAAACATATTGAACCTATTGATCTTGAAAAAGAAAGAACTTTCAAACACATCCGGAAGGAAAGAAAAGAAGCAAACATGATGCCAACACTCAATGAAAGGAGGAGGCCCGTGGTTGCCGCCACTCCCTCATGTATTGTTCTAAGCGAGGCGGCAAAGGACTATGAAATGAAGAATAGCTACTTCAATGCTATGCCTCAATATCATGGTCTTCTGGGGGAGAATCCACTTAACTTCATCACCGAGTTCTATGGATTCATCCAAGGAATTCCTAGGCATGGTCTCACCGAGGATGACCTCAAACTCAAAAGCTTTTTCTATACTTTGAAAGGGGCGGCAAGGGGATGGTTTTTGGAGCAAGCACCGACGATCTACACAGCGTGGGAAGGTATCTATAATGCTTTCATTTCTAAGTATTACACACCCACGATGACTCAAGAGCTAAGGCAACGGATCTTCAACTTCAAACAACAAGTTGGAGAACTATTCCAAGATGCATGGAGGCGTTTTAAGGCCTTATTGAAGGAATGCCCACATCACCGCATCCCTCTTGATCTTCAAATTGACACATTCTACAATGGCTTGAACTCTTCATGCCAAGCCATTGTAGATAACCGTGCAGAAGGTTATATTGGTAACAAAACTGAAACGGAAGCATTGAGAATCCTCGAATCCATTGCTTCAAATCCTCAATTACAAGGAGGAGATATCAAAGTGGCCGGTGTGAGTGAGGTTTCCATAGCTCATGAATTGGACAAACGGTTTGTTGATTTTCAACAAGCCATGCACAAGAATCTTCAAGCTTCTATTCACACGGCTCTACAAGCCGTGATTGGAGGAGCCAATCAAGTGGCCAATGTGGAGAGCATAACACACCCGGAAGGTAATTCACCTCAAACTCTTGAAGATGTGAATTATATGAACTCATATGGGAATAGGGGGAATCAAGGAAGCAACAACTACCCCAACAATCAACAAAGGTGGAACCAAGGTAACTCTTGGAAATCACAAGGAGGTCTTTCTAATCCTCCATCCGTTTTTCCACAAGGGCAAACAATGGAGGAGATGATGAAAACCCTCACACAAAATATTGTGGCTAGTGTGAAAGCCCAAAATGAGGAGAATCATAGTAGATTGGAGGCATCCATTGGGAATCTCCACTCTCAATTCACAAAGTTTGATCTCCGGTTTGAAGATCAAAATCGAAAACTTCATCAACGCATGGACAACATAGAACAATACACCAAGTCATCTATTCACAACTTGGAGGTTCAAATTGGGCAAATTGCCCAACGAAAAAGCACTAGAGAGCAAGGACGATTTCCCACAACAACGGAAATCAATCCAAGATAGAGCGTCATGGCTATTACCACAAGAAGTGGGAAGCAAACAGAGGACCCCAAGATGCATGAGAGGAGAAGTACACCGGAGGGGCAAGAAGAGGTTGCACATACACCATTACCACCTATCATGGCTCAATATATTCCTCCCATCCCCTATCCACAAAATTGAAGAAGAAAGAAGATGACAAGAAGTACAATAAATTTCTTGATATTTTCAAGAAATTGAGCATCAACATACCTTTTGCGGAGGCCATTGCGGAGATTCCATCTAATGCAAAATTTCTTAAAGGTATCTGATGGAGTATATGGGCCGGGAACCCCCGGCCCACAGACTCCTACTACTCCAGCAAAGGCCCAACAGGCCCAAAAGGCCCAACAGGCCCAATTCACAGCGCCCGGAGTACCAAGCAGTCCGCACAACGCACAGGGGTGCCTTCGGCCCCCTGGCCGAAGGCTCCAAATCCTCACAGAACGGGTTTCTCAAGCAAACTAAGAAACTGGGAGAAAACGGCGAAAACAGCAGCCCTCGGCATTGTGAGCCCTCGGCACCAGGGTGCCATCGGGTGGGAGAGCCCTCGGTTATTGCTCTATAGCCGAAGGCATCTCACTCGACAAGATATCCGCCTCACATGCGTACAGATCGCCGTACCCCGCACAGACGTCCCATCCAACAGCCGCATTAAATGCGGCCACATGCGGCTGCCAGCGCCAACCAGTTGAGGTGACCCCTCGGCCAATGAGCGCTTGACACGTGTCCCTGCCCGGCATTTATTGCTGCTATAAATAGCACCCCATTTCCTCATTTGTAACCACGCTGAAAAGTGATAACACGCTGAATACATATCGAATATACACTCTCTCTCTCACTTATTTGCTCTGACTTCTCTCTAAGTTATTCCCCGTAGTAACCCTTCGGATATATACCCCCGGGTAGACTATCCATCATTTGGTGCTCTCATTGAGAGGTTGAACAATCGAGTAAGAAACCCTCCCCCTCGACCAAACACAAAACACTAGCCCTCTATCAAAATGGTGAGGACAACACGTGCCAACTCAAAGAACGTAGAAGACAAGAACCTGGCCCTCGGCGACGTCAACGCCCCCGAAGCCTCTTACAGGGCTCCCGAGGGCGGTGTCCTCGCTGGGCTGGAACAGGCGGCTGTCGACCTACGCCTTCAGATCCAACAAAACGCCCCCGATGCCCGCCTCGGCATCGAGGCCAAGAAGAAAAACCGGAGCGATGACCAAGTCAGCCCTCCGGTTCTCACCATCGACGTACAATCGGCGCTCTCCGCCTTCATCCAAATGCTCACCCAGAACCCGGGTGCCTTCGGCACCCTGGCTCCAGCTCACCCTCAGATCGGGGAAAATATCATACTTCCCCCTCTGCCACACCCCTTCGGAAATCCCACCCCTCGGGTGAGAAACGACGAAGGGGCGATGGCCCAAGAAACATCCTCCCAGGAAGTTCAGTCCCGGGACCGCCATAATGACAACAGGGAGAGGCCCCGTACTTCCGCCCTCAACCGGCTCGGAGGAGGGCCAGACCGCCGAGGGGTCCAAGACCGCCGAGGGGGGAAAGCACTCCAAAGGCCCCAGGAAAGCGGGGGATCTGTTTCGAGGGCAGACGAGGAGCGTCCCCCTCGGGACAAAGGCAAAGCACCCCTTCATGCCGATGATGCTCAGCACCAAATCAACCAGGCCCACTCGGCCCGGGTTCGTTCGTAGGGGGCGGAAACCCTCCCGAGGGACCCCCGGGACGAGATTATTGCGGCCCTCCAGCGCCGGCTTGACGAGATGGAGTCCAACAAAGCTCACGCCACCACCTCCACCCCTCACTCAGATCTCAAATACGAGGCCATGATGGCCAAAATGGAGGAGTTACAGAAGAAGGTGGCCGAGGGCTCCGGGGAACCCGTCATCCAGCTCCGGACTCGGACGCCATTTACCCCAAGGGTATTGGCGGCCCGGATCCCGGAGAAATACCGAGGGCAACACATACAGCCCTACAGCGGGAAAACGGACCCCCAGGAACATTACAGCAAGTACCAGAACAACATGATGATGGTGGGGGCGTCAGACGAATATTTGTGTCGTTGGTTCCTCTCCACCTTAGAGGGACCAGCATACGAATGGTTCAACAGGCTGCCCGAAGGCTGCATTGATTCGTGGCAAGAACTCGCCCAACGATTCTTGACACAATTCACCGGGAGGCGTCGCACAAGGAAGCACTTCTCCCACCTCCTAACAATACGCCAGAAGAAGGATGAGACCCTCCGCACCGGCAACTTTTCAAGGAGCCTCATCATTGAACCCCCCCGCGACTACATAAGGGCCTTGCAGCGGGGGGACCGGTATGCTGAGGCCGAGGAGGTGGAGAAGTATCACCAACACCCGAACCAGCAGCCCCCGAGGGCTGACAACAAGCATAACCGAGGGCCGGGGGCTCCTCCAAATCGCCCCAAGGCTTCGGGACCCTCTGATGACCGCCCTCGGCAAGGCCAAGCCAAGCCCGGGGGAGGTTATAGGAGCAACCCTAAGACTTGGGCCCAGCCCATTCTCCTGGACCGCCCTCGGACCCCATTGACGCACCCTGTCAGCACCATCCTCGATTTTGCAGAGGAGAGGGGCCTCGTTGAACGCGATTCTCGCGCACCCCCGGAGGTACACGCTATCAACCCTCAGTTCCCCTACTGTCGCTTCCATCGACACCAGGGGCACAGGACCGATGACTGCCATCAACTGAAGACGGTCATCGAGAGATTAATACAAGCAGGGCACCTGTCCCAGTTTGTCCAGAGCCCTCGGCAGGAGGGACCTTCTCATCAGGGGCCTCCCCGAGGGCATCACACGAAGGTAAACGCTTGGGTAAACCCGAATACCATCCCCCTCGGCCAGAAAAGGGAGATTGGAAACTTGGAAGAAGAGGAGGAGGAATACCCCCACTACCAGGAGAAAAAACGCCACATCCTCATGATCACCGGTGGCAACACAGGGGGCGATTCCACCAGCCAGCGAAAAAGTGGGCTCAATCGCTTTACGTAGGGGAAGTCACTCATATGCCCCCGGTAAAGCGATTGAGGGAGGAACCCATCACCTTCACCAACGCAGATCTCCCTCCTACTTCTTCTCCTCACCGGGATGCCTTGGTGATTCGAACGGAGATCAACGACACCATCATTCACCGAACTTACGTTGACACGGGCAGCTCCGTCAATGTAATATACCTCAGCACCTTCAGAGAGCTGCATCTGGAAAGGGGGTCCCTTCGGCCCATTAAGACCCCTCTTGCCGGCTTCACCGGTGACACCATTGATTCCGAGGGGGTAATAACCCTCCCGGTGATCTTCGGCGACGGGTTCCATAGAGCCCAGCTCGAGGTAGAGTTCGTCGTCGTCAACATTGACTGCGCCCACAACATCATCCTCGGCCGGCCAGCCCTCGAAGACCTCGAGGCCATCATCTCCATGAGGCACCTCTGCCTCAAGTTTCCCGTCGATGGGGGCATTGGCTACTCCCGGGGGAACCAAAAAATTGCCCGTGCCTGCTATCTTCAGGTCACTAAGAAGGTAAGCAAGACGGAACTCCGTGTTGACACCATCACCGGAGCCGTCGACCAGGAGGAAAGAAGGCCGAGGGCTGAACCGGCCGAGGACGTAGAAGACTTTGCGCTCGATCCGGCCCAGCCGGAGAGAGTCGTGAAGATTGGAGCCCAGCTCCCTGAAGATTTGAAGACCGGTATCACCGACGCCCTCCACGCCTACTCCACTGTCTTTGCATGGGGGGCGGAGGACATGCCGGGAATTAGCCGAAGGGTCATCACCCACCGCCTCTCGGTGGACCCCTCGGCAAAAGCAGTGCAACAACGAAGAAGACCCCTCTCCGCCGAGAGAAGGGAATTTGTGAAGAAGGAGGTCGCCATGCTCCTCTCAATCAAGCACATCAAGGAGGTAAAATACCCCTCATGGCTAGCAAATGTAGTCCTCGCCCAGAAGCCCCCTACCTTCCGCATGTGCGTGGACTACACCGATCTCAACAAAGCATGCCCCATGGATCCATTCCCTCTACCAAACATTGATCAATTGGTGGATGAGACCGCGGGGTGTGAAATCATGTCCTTCCTCGATGCCTTCCGAGGGTACCATCAAATATTCATGCACGAGGAGGACGCCGAAAAAACTGCCTTCATGACTCCCGAGGGCATCTTCTGCTACCTAGTGATGGCCTTCGGCCTAAAGAACTCGGGGGCCACTTACACGCGGATGGTGGCCCGGGTCTTTCAAGCCGTCCTAGGGCGCACCATGGAGGCTTACGTCGACGACATGATCGTCAAGAGCAAGCAATCTTCCAACCATGCTGACGACCTCCGGGAAATCTTCGCCATCATGCAAAAATTCAACCTTCGGCTAAACCCGAAGAAGTGCACCTTCGGCGTCCAAGGGGGCAAATTCTTAGGCTACATGGTGAGCCGAAGGGGTATTGAGGCTAATCCCGAGAAAATCCAGGCCATCATCAACATGGAGCCCACACGCAATGTGAAGGAAGTTCAACGATTGACGGGCCGCCTGGCAGCCCTCAACCGCTTCCTATCTAAATCGGCGGAAAAATCTCTACCCTTCTTCCAGATCATGAGGAAGACGGCTGGCTTTCTATGGACTCCAGAATGCCAGGGGGCTTTCGACGAGCTCAAAAGATATCTATCTTCACCTCCTGTGCTCTCCAAACCCAAGATAGGGGAGACCCTCTACCTCTACCTTGGGGTTAGCCCGGCGGCCATCAGCTCTGTGCTCATCCGGGAGGAAGACGGCACCCAACATGCCATCTTCTATGTTAGCAAGACCCTAAGGGAGGCCGAACTCAGGTACTCCCCTGTGGAAAAAACGGTGTTAGCCATCGTTTGGACTGTCAAGAAGTTGGGCCACTACTTTCAGGCTCACCCGGTTCAGGTCCTCACCCATCAACCCCTCGGCGCCCTCATGAGGAGCCCCACCAGCTCCTCCCGCATGGTTAAATGGGCTATCTTCTTGAGCCAGTACAACATTGACATCCGTCCAAGGCCTGCCATCAAGGGCCAAGCCCTAGCGGACTTTGTGACGGAATGTACCGCAAGGGCAGCCACGGACGGGGAGCCCTCGGCTACCTCGGACGACTGGTGGACCCTCTACACTGATGGCTCCTCCGCGACCAAAGCATGCGGGGGAGGGGTAGTCCTCATTACTCCCTAGGGCTTCAGGGCCTACTATGCGATCCGCTTCTCCTTCAAAGTCTCCAACAATGAGGCCGAGTATGAGGCCCTTCTATGAGGCCTCCGGCTGGCTGCCAACATGAGGGCTCGGCAGATCCACATCAAATGCGACTCCAAGTTGGTCGTTGGCCAAATCTCCGAAGAATATGAGGCCAAGGAGGGAAGAATGAAACAGTACAAGGAAGCGGCTAAGGAGTTGCTTAAGGTATTTGAGGCACACTCTCTTACTCAAATACCGAGGGCTCAGAACTCCGAGGCCGACATATTGTCTAAGCTCTCGGCTGACTCCCCCGAGCACATCTCCAAAATTCCCAAAATCGAGGAACTCAGCCTCTCAAGCATCCATGCGAGCCCCGTTATGAACATACAACAACGACAGGAGGATTGGATTTCAGATATCACCGCCTTCATCTCCACAGGGCAGCTACCCGAGAATGAGGCCCGCGCTAAACTGGCAAAGCTGAGGCCTCCCAGCTACACCATCGAAGATGGAAGGCTCTACAAACGATCTTACAATGGCACGCTACTTCGGTGCCTTCATCCAGATGAAGCCGAGGTCGCAATGGAGGAAGTGCACAGTGGCACTTGCTCAGCTCACCAGGGACCCTTCTCCATGTCCCGAAGGCTCATTCTCCAGGGCTACTTCTGGCCAACCATGGCCAGGGATTGTGCTGACCTTGCCCGGAGGTGCACCGCATGTCAACATTTCCAGAAAGCCCCCGGCAGGCCAGCGGTCAACTATGCCCCCATCAGCACATCTGTCCCATTTTTTCGATGGGGGATAGACCTTGTGGGCCCTCTGCCGAGGGGTACCTCCAACAACAGATACATCATTGTGGCCGTCGACTATTTTACCAAGTGGGTGGAGGCTGAACCCCTCGCCAGCATCACAGAGGCGAAGTGCCGTCACTTCGTCCTCAAGAACATCCTCACAAGGTTTGGCGTCCCCCAGCAGATCATCTCCGACAATGGAACACAATTTGAGGCAGCCCCCTTCTGTGCCCTTCTGGAGGCATGGGGCATCAAACACACCTTCTCCTCCGTTGCCTACCCTCAAGGCAACGGGCAGGTAGAGAACGCCAACCGGACCTTGCTCGAGGGCCTCAAAAAGAAGCTGGAGGCCGAGGGAGGTGGCTGGGTGGAAGAACTTCACAACATCCTCTGGGCCTACCGAACTACCCCTCGGCGCGCTACAGGTGAAACACCCTTCTCCCTCTGCTACGGTTTTGAAGCCAAAGCTCCTACGGAAGTCACCCTTCCTACCCGAAGGGTGATCCAATATGACCCCGAGGTCAACGACAACAACATGGCCCTCGACCTGCACCTCATTTCAGAACGCCGGGAGCAGGCCTTCATCCGGGCAGAAAATTACCGAAGGCAAGTTAAAAGCTACATCGACGCCAAAGTTCGAACCCGGGAATTTCAAGTGGGGGACTATGTCCTCCGGAGGAGGGAAGCCAGCCAACCGACCGAGGGAGGAAAAATGGCACCAAAATTCGAAGGCCCCTACATCATAGCAGCCATCATCAAACCCGGGACTTACAAACTCAAACGCCCCAACGGGAAAGAGGTCCCTAGGCACTGGAATGTACACCATTTAGTTAAATTTTATCAATAATGTAAGAGCGGCCAAGCCCTCATAACTAGTGAATGTACTATCCAATGGCCCAAGGCCTCTAATTTCGAAGAATGAAGATACATTCAAGACATCAAGCCCTCATACTGACTACAGGCCCCAGGCCTCACCACAAGAAGAACCCCCTCCGGTACCCATTGCCGAGGGCGGACACCATCAACACCTACGACAAACAGTGGAAACACCACGTGTTTTCAGTCAAGACCCCTCGGTACCAAGTGCCGAGGGAAGGAACTCCTATCACCAACAACGAGGAACACCATGTGTTTCATTTCCCTTCGGCACCCAGTGCCGAGGGTACATCCCCAACTTCAACATCAAAAAAGAAAAGATGAGAACACCAAGTGTTCCTACAGAAGACCCTTCGGCACCCAGTGCCGAGGGTACACCTCCCTCATCAAATATCGAAACGAAGAAAAATCTCCAAGTGTTTCAAAGAAGACCCCTCGGTACCCAGTGCCAGGGATATGCTCTCCTAACAGCTTCCAAACATCTATTGGGAAACACCAAGTGTTTCATTTGAAGACCCTTCGGTACCAAGTACCGAGGGTAGACGCCTACATCAACTACAACAAGAGAACACCAAGTGTTCCTACAGAAGACCCCTCGGTACCAAGTATCGGGGGGGCTACACATCGAAACTAACACCAAGTGTTGTTTCTAAAAGCCGTACCCCACGAGGACGCATATACCGAAGGCGCCACCATCGGTGCCGGCGGCACGTAGTGCCCCCGGCCATTTGCAACTAGTGTGCAAATGAAAACCCTTCCTTGAAACGCTTTCCGCGTCACTACCCCCAGGGTATGACAGGCATGAGAAATGCCCAGGATTCGACTTTCAAAAACGGAACGCTATCCGCGTCACTACCCCCAGGGTATGACGGGCATGAGAAATGCCCAGGATTCGACTTCCAAACCGAAACGCTCCCCGCGCCACCACCCCAAGGGTGTGGCAGGCCACAGACTATGTCTAGCGCCGAGGGGACGACTTTCAAAAATGAGGCGCTTTCCGCGTCATCCCCCAAGGGGAGGCAGGTTACAGACCACCATATCTTGTGCCCAGGAAACGTCCCTCGATCCCCTCGGCACTCGGAAGGTTAACCCGAGGGAGGAGAGCCATTGGTGTATTCTGATGGTCTCCTAATAGGCCCAGCCTTACCAAGAAACCAAGTTTCTTGATGCCTTCCCTTCACCACCCAAAAAAAAAAAAAAGGGGGGGGGGGGGGGGGTGAAGGGGAGTAGACTCAGCGAGAAATCAAAGAGTGCACTCCAACAAAATCACAACATGCCGAGGGCTCCCCACGGGAACACCTCCGGCAATTGAAGACTCCTATTTCCCGAAGGATACTACTCAAGGAAACATCATCAGGAAACGGCTAAGTCCACTACCTGGTCACCTCCGGTCACAAAGACACCGAAGGCTTCAACAACACCTCCGGTACTTCAAACAAACACCGAAGGCATCCGTTATCCCATTGAAAAGGATCAAATTCTACGACTTTTGAAGTGTATGCCGAGGGCACACACTCCTCATTGGCTTTCTTCACAACAACAGGAGTCAACATCAATGTATGCTTAGAAAAAATTCTAAATCCTGAAGGAGCAGCCCCCGGGCACCCGAAGGCTACACAGGGAAGCAGCACTTGAAAAATTTCTAAGTCCCAAAGATTGGGCCCCCGGCCCAATCAATATTACAGCCAAGGGAATATGGTGGCCGAAAGCCATGCAATACAACAACACTTAAAAAAAAGGTGTTCCGTCCTGAATGAGTAGCCCCCGGGGCATCTCGCAAAGTGATGTGGAATCAGGGGGCACCTATCACCCGAAGGCACCCAAGGGAAATTTACACTTAGAAGATTTTCTAAGTCCTACATGTTTCCCCCCCGGCCAACTACTCATACATCAAGGAGGGACGCCATCTACCGAAGGCTCCCAGGGGAAAATCCACACTTAGAATATTTTCTAAGTCCTACATGTTTTCCCCCGCGGCCAACTACTCATACATCAAGGAGGGACGCCATCTCCCGAAGGCTCCCAAGGAAAAATTCACACTTAGAATAATTTCTAAGTCCTACATGTATTTCCCCCCGGTCAACTACTCTTACATCATGGAGGTATGCCACCTCCCGAAGGCTCTCGAGGGAAACTCTACACTTAGAAGATTTTCTAAGTCCTACATATTTCACCCTCATCTCAAGGAACCTAATTGCCGAAGGTTACCTATCGATCGAAGGCTACAGTTCACAAGGAATCAACACTCAAGAAAATCTTCTAAGTCCTAAAAGAATTAGCCCCCGGCCTATTCAATATTACAGGTGGGGCTCCACAGTAGCCGAAGGCTGCATGACATGCTACACCTACAAAAATCTCTAAATCATGTGCATTGGGCCCTCGGTCCAAGATTCACACATCAGGAAGGAATGCCATATCCCGAAGGCTTTCAAGGGGGGGTCTACACTTAAACATTTCTCTAAGTCCTAGGGGTTGGGTTACTTCAGACACCCGAAGGCTCCACAAGGGAAAATCTACACTTAGAGATTTTTCTAAGTCCTAGGATGTGGGTTACTACAAACGCCCGAAGGCCTCATGCTGTGCTACACGTAGAAAAAATTTTCCAAGTCCTAATTGCTGCCGAACCATCGGTTGTATGTCCAGCAGAGGGTGCCCAGCTACCGAAGGCTCCTAAGGGCTAGCTACAAACAGATAGTATTCTAAGTCCTAGACATACATTCAAAAATACCGAAGGCATACATTCAAAGGAGAAGGCATACATTCGAAACATAAGGCGCATTCGAATATAAAAAGCCCGGAGGCAGCTTGCATTTCATCAAAAACAGGAGTAAGTGTGAAATTACAAGCAGGCCGAAGCCGAGGGATGAATAATGTCATCATTACAAATATATGTTTACATGATATAAACTACATATCAAATCATGTTACTCCCGGGGGCCGCCTCCCCCGATGGCTTCGAGGTCACTTCTGCGTCGACCTCAGGTTCGTCGCCCTCGGCTTCCTTCATGAGCTCAGAGTCCTCTAGGTCTGGCCTCTCGACATCAGGGGGAAGAGGAACGCGGATGTCTGGCTGCAGGGGGGGAGCCCGTATGTTGCCGGGTCAAAGTCCTTTGGCTCGATCTTCAAGTGGCGAGCCATCCTCCGATAGATGAGGGCTTGAGTGAAAAACACGCCCCCATCGTAGTATTGTTTACCCTTTCGCGAAACCCACTCCACGCCAGGCCCATCACACCACTCGTCGACCGAGGACTCGACGACCGAGGACAGCCATTGCTTGTGCTCCTCGGACCGCCATCCCCCTGCCAAGAACCCCGAGATTGCGTCCTCCCGGGCTCTCTCGACGGCTTCAACCTTCGCGGTCTCGGCTTCCTTGGCAGCCTTCTCCAAGGCCTCAGCTGCGGACCTCTCGGCTTCTGCCCTACCCCGATCCGCGGCCTCCGCCCGCAGGGTCATCTTCCGAAGGCTCTCCTCCAGCATGGCCATCTGCCGAACAGCGTCTGCATTCTGGCGGATGAGCTCCCGCATCTTGGCCTCCTGCTCGGCCTTGCGAAGGCGCCACTCCTCTAGCCGTCGGGCTTGCTCCCCGAGGGCAATGCAGGTCTACAAAAACAAAGGGGTTAGCAAGGCCAAATATGGTTTCTAAGCTCCAAGTAAAACGGAAAGAAATAGGCGTAAAAGACTTACTGTAAGGGAGGACCGGAGGATCCTGTCCTCGAGGGCTTCGTCTTCATCAGCCCCGAGGGCAACCCTGTCAATCTCAAGGGTGATGCCTCGCAGAAGCGCCCTCGGGTCGGCGGTACCATTCATCACGGCCGTACCAGCCGGGAGGGAAACCATGAGGACCTCGGAAGATGGCCCCTGAACTCCCGACGGCACCTTCGCCACCTGCATGTCCTCATCTGGCCCGGGGGCAGGGCCTTCATCAACAATGATCACCGGGGGGGACTTCTTCCCGGCATCCCCGGTCTTGGGCTTCTTGCCCTCGGGATCTCTGCCCGAGCCCTTCCTTTTGGCGGCAGCAGCAGCATCAGTGCTTGGGCCCACCGACGGCCCCTCCGGTTTTTTGAAGAAGTCACCGGCGGGTTTTGGGACACCGGCGTCCGTCCCCCTCGGGTCCTTGGAGGGTTTCTTCTTCTTCAAATCTGCAAGGCCTCTAACATTCATCATTTTCACTGGGACACCTGCGAAAAACAAAGGAATGGGGTTAGAATCGAGGGGTCGCTGACCGAAGGCACAAAGAACAAAAAAAAAAAACGAACAGGATAAGCTATGTGCTAAGGGACCTCGTAGACTACCTCCTGTTCCCCCGAAGGCCTCAGCAAAAACGGGGTACTTCTCATCCGCTTCACCAATAAATCGGTATCTCCGAAAGCCGAGGGCGTAGAATCCCTTGTCGGTAGTATAGTCTTTGATGGAGACCTGCTTGGTGCGACCCTCCGGGATTTTTGCTATCACCAGGCCGTCTTTTTCGAGGGCGGCGCTTCCAACCTTCGGATGCCGACGGAAGCGATCCCGAAGTTCCACCGGGAATGGGTTCTCAGCAACCCTGACATAGCACCAGCGCTCCTTCCAGCCTTTGTTTGACGAAGGCGCCTCCGTAAACAGCTTCCACCTGGCCACCTGCTGCAGGTTGGCGAAGCCCTCGCCATTCGCGTGACCCCTCGACAGAGGTTGAAGCTCTGGAAGAACAAGTCCAGGCTGAGGGTCACCCCTCGGTCCCTACAGAGGTTTAAAAAACCCGCCACGTAGGAATGGCTATTAGGTGTCAGCTGGCAGGGCACCAAGCCAACGAACCTCAGGTACTCCCGGAGGAAGGGGTGCAGCGGGAACCGAAGGCCCATGGAGACCGACAGCACGTGTACTGCAATGCACCCTTCAGGCGCCCGAGAGAGCACTTCGTCAACTCCCGGCTCGACCACCTCGGCCGAGGGCCCTACATGTAGCTGCGTCACGTAGAGGTCCGCCCTGTCCGCCTTCGACCTTATCTCCAAGGCGGCCGTGTTGAGCCAGGAATACCCCTCCGGCATATCTACGGGTTTCCCCTGATCTGCAGCTATGACCTTCTTCTTGGGGACAGCCGCCTTGGCCTTCTTCTTCCCGGGGGCCACCCGGATGGGAACCGCGTTCAACGGCTGGGAAGTACTGGCCTCACCAGCACCCCGAGGGGGAAGGACGGCCACAGTGACCTTCGCCCTCTCCTTCTCCTCCTCCTCTTCAGCAACTTGGACGGCGAGGGCCAACTCTTCATCCTCAGCAGTTCGCTCGAATTCCTCCGCCTCGGCCTCAGCCGTCAGATCCTTCTACACCTCAGTGGCGAGGGCTGCGTCACCACAATCCGAGGGCTGACCACTGCTTGACTCCACATCGGAGATGCCTTCGTCCTCCATCGAGGCCGTCCTCGAGATATCCTGAGAGTCACTCTGGGACGACATTCGCACCTTTGTTCGAGGGCTCGTAGACGGTAGTGTCTCCTAACTTTTCTATCTCCTAAACTAAGGGCACAGTACAGCTATGCTAGAAGGAGAAAGGCAGGGAGCACTGACCTCGAAAGCTGAGTTTTGACCGAAGGCTGAACTTTCTCTCTCTAGAAAAATTGACAGAGCTTCACTAACAAGTTTATCGCACACGGAGGAATGCCTGGCCTTGGGGTATTTATAGGCGATGAATCCGGGCTTGGGCCTGGATTCCGGGCCTCCGGATGGACGCCATCATTACACACCGCCGTTTCACCCAACCGGTGACGCAGCCCACGGACAACCAGCCTTCACACGCCACGTGTGCCACCCCCCCCAACGGCTATATCCTGTCGTTACATATTCCAACGGCTATATTTTCAACGGCTATATTTTGGGAACCCCCGGGTTTTCTACTTCACTCCACTTCATCAAGGATAGCCTCCGGGTGCACTCACCCGGAAGTACCCCGGGTTGTGCCCCACAGCGCACATTACACACGCCTTCGGGATCACTCCTTCAGATCCCTAGGGCTGCATATCAGGGTACCCCTCGGGTATTTCCCTCGTCACCGCAAAACCGGGTAGCCCCCGGGGAGTGCCTCATTGACGGATGGCCCATGGCCCTCGGGTATCTTAATCACCACTCCATCAACATACAGTGGACCCCCCGGTAACAGCTTCACTGCTGCCCTCATCTGGCAGGCCCTCGATCCCTGGATTGAGGGGCTCCCCTTCGGCGCCACCAGGACATCAACAGCCAGCCTTCGGCTAATCAACACAGGAGCCCTCAGAAGAGAGAGCCTTCGGGATTCCCGTCATTCTCCATTTTTTACCAAGGTTGGACATTTTCGATTCATCATTGGGGGAATTCGGTGCACTCTTTTTCCCTCATTAGGATTTTTTCCCAAAGGGTTTTTCCTAATGAGGTTTTTAACGAGGCATCCCCCCAAAAATGAAACGAAAAGCGTCAGCCTTCGGCCCAAAACAGCAACGTAACTACTTTACTCCTTTTCACCACTTTACAAGTGCCTCAAGGAGTGGGGGACTGGAGGACCCCTTCGGGAAAATCATTAAATTACAAAATCTGTGAAAATTCCAACAAACAACAAAGCAAGCCCTCAAGTCCCGACATGTGGATAACTGAGGGACCGCCTTCGGCAGGGACATAAAAGCAACAACTCCTCACCAACTTCAGAGATCACAACGGGACGACATCAAAGGGAAAGCACAAATTACTCCTTTTCCCTCAAGTACCTTTCGGCAAAAGGAGTGAGGGACTCCTGATGGAGTATATGGGCCGGGAACCCCCGGCCCACAGACTCCTACTACTCCAGCAAAGGCCCAACAGGCCCAAAAGGCCCAACAGGCCCAATTCACAGCGCCCGGAGTACCAAGCAGTCCGCACAACGCACAGGGGTGCCTTCGGCCCCCTGGCCGAAGGCTCCAAATCCTCACAGAACGGGTTTCTCAAGCAAACTAAGAAACTGGGAGAAAACGGTCAAAACAGCAGCCCTCGGCATTGTGAGCCCTCGGCACCAGGGTGCCATCGGGTGGGAGAGCCCTCGGTTACTGCTCTATAGCCGAAGGCATCTCACTCGACAAGATATCCGCCTCACATGCGTACAGATCGCCGTACCCCGCACAGACGTCCCATCCAACAGCCGCATTAAATGCGGCCACATGCGGCTGCCAGCGCCAACCAGTTGAGGTGACCCCTCGGCCAATGAGCGCTTGACACGTGTCCCTGCCCGGCATTTATTGCTGCTATAAATAGCACCCCATTTCCTCATTTGTAACCACGCTGAAAAGTGATAACACGCTGAATACATATCGAATATACACTCTCTCTCTCACTTATTTGCTCTGACTTCTCTGTAAGTTATTCCCCGTAGTAACCCTTCAGATATATACCCCCGGGTAGACTATCCATCAGTATCATCTACAACAAAAAGAGGTTAGAGGAATTCACAACAGTAGCACTAACGGAGGAGTGTAGTGCCATTATTCAAAACAAACTTCCCCCAAAACTAAAAGACCCTGGAAGCTTCACTATCCCATGCTCTATTGGAAAAATCGGGGAGGTAAGGTCTCTTTGTGACCTTGGTGCTAGCATAAATCTTATGCCCTACTCTCTATTTAAAAAGCTAAGTGTGGGGGAACTCCAACCAACAACGGTCGCCTTACAATTAGCGGACAGAACAATTTGCTATCCAATAGGCATCATGGAGGATGTTCTTGTCAAAGTTGGAAAATTCTACTTCCCGGTAGATTTTCTTGTTTTGGACATAGAAGAGATGGAGATCCCCGTCATCCTTGGGAGATCATTTTTGGCCACCTCCGCAGCCGTCATTGATGTACAAGCAGGCACGGTAAAGCTAAGAGTGGGAGGAGATGATGAAACATTCCATGTATGGAAGACACAATCCACTCCAACTCAAAACATGGAGGACAACACAAACCGTTTCACACCTCCCAAGGCCATAAACATCACGGACATCAAGAAGGCACAAATATTTGGGCCCGAGGATCCTCCAACACACCCCAAAGAAGTACTCGAGATCACACCAACGAACAACGAAGTTGTCTCGAAACTCTGCCCGATGAAAGGAGGCACAATGATCAAATTCTACCGGAGAAAAGCATCACATCTACCGCATTAAAAGAGGTGCGTTCGTCCGGCCTATGACGTTAAACTAAGCGCTAATTGGGAGGCAACCCAACAAACAAAAAATAATAAAAAAATCAAAAAAAAATAAAATAAAATAAAAATAAAATAAAAAAATAAACAAAATAAACAAAAAAATCATCGATCTCAGCTCAAGTATCATGCATTTTCTTCTCTCAAAGACATCTCATTCCACTATTGAAGATTTCATCTTGCATTGCATTCTCCAATCTACATTGAGGACAATGTAAATCAAGTGTGGAGGTGAATAATTAGTTGAGAAACTTTTCTTTACAGATTAAATTTTTTCTAGGAAGGTTAAATTTTTTGATATTCTCTCTTTTAAGGGTTTTGGTTGAGAAAGATTTTCTTTTACTCACAAAAATGCATTTTTCGATTAATTAAAATATTTATTAATCTTGAAACCACCACTTTCACTCAAATTTGTGACAATTTTCAAAATCCATACAAATCTGCATAGAGTGCAAATTCAAAATAAAAGTTTCATCCCAACTCCAAATCACACTATTGTCGGATTCTCCTCATTTCTGACAATCTAGATATATAATTACGAACAAAAAAAAGAGTTTATATACAAAAGCAAAAAAAAATAAAAAAATAAAACTCATCTTCTCCTAGAATAGCCTTCTCTACAAAATCAAGCTGTCAATCCACAAAAAAAAAACACCGATGACATACCCACACATTGCCTAAATTGTCACAAAATAAATCCATCAAGTGTTTAAATATTTTTCTTAATCTTAAATACATTTATTGTGAGTAATAGAAAAAGATTTTTGGCCCGAGAAAGATTAAAGAGTTTATATCTAATTTTTAACATCTTATTAAACTTTTAATTTGCATGGTTTAGTTTCTTTTCTAATTGTACATCATTACAAAGAAATTGCTTGAGGACAAGCAATGCTCAAGTGTGGGGGGATTTGATAGCCGTTATATTTACTTGTGTTTAACATAAATATTTATAAGTATTTGTTGAAGAAAAGAAGAGAAATTGGGAAAATATCTTGAGAATGAGAGTTAGAGCATAAACCATTGCGATGAAGAGCTTTTTGGACCAAGAGGATGACATTATGTCCATAATTCGAGTATAACTTATTGTATAGAACACGAAATTACTTGATTCATATTTCATGTGAATGTTAACTCAATAAAGTACAAATGTTATGAATACATCATGGCCAGAATATGAAAGGAACAAGACTCAATAAACAAATAAAGTCAGATGTTGCTGGTGGGATTTCAGGATGCATACCTCTCGGTGTTTTATTCATAAAGTTTGATTGGATGACTAAAACAACGTCATTCAAGTTTTGGTGGATAGAAGACTTCATTATCTACAAGTTTGGTGAAGGAGTAGTGTCCAAATTCGTAGCGGAACATCCCCAAAATCCCGGTACAAAAACGGACACGTTTTGATCCATTTCGGAGGGCAAATTATATCCTCCAACCGGCGCACCATGAGGATGGTGCGCCCGGTTGCAAAACGACGTAGGGGGGTGCCTTGTTTTTTTTTGTTTTTTTTGTTAAAAAATGATAATAACTTTTTTATTTTTGATCCGATTTTTATAAAATTTATATCAACTTTTTTTATTTTTCATGATCTTTCAAATGAGACCAATATTGCTTATGTAATTTTAAGAACTTATCGAACTATTATATTAATGAGTATTGGATTATTAGGAAAATCGAACTAAATTTAATTTAGAAAAATAATTGTGTAAATCACAATTTATCTTAAAATTGTGTATATAAAAAATTTATTGTATTATGTATTTATACATGTGAGTTACATATTTTTATACGTAAAGTTACATATTTTTACACATAAGGTTACATATTGCTACACGCAAGTTACATATATATACACACGAGTTGCATATGAATTGCAAGGAGATGATAGGTTTGTGAAATAGAAGATCGAATCTGTTTGGGAGTGGATCAGTGGCCTCAGTTACATTTGATAATACATTGAGTTACATCTTTTTATTAGCGAGTTACGTCTTTTTATAAGCAAGTTACATATTTATACACGCGAGTTACATATTTATACACACGAGTTACATTTGACCTGTCTGAACGCGAGTTACATATTTTTTACGTAAAGTTACATATTTTTACACGTAGAGTTACATATTTATACAGACGAGTTGCATTTGGCCTGCCTGGACGTGAGTTACATATTTCTACACATAAAGTTACATATTTTACATAGGTTAATATAATAGTTCGATAATATGTTAAAATTTCATAGGCAATATTGGTCTCATTTGAAAGATCATGAAAAATAAAAAATGTTAATATAAATTTTATAAAAATCAGACCAAAAATAAAAAAGTTATTACCATTTTTAGAATAAGAGAAATAAAAAAAATACCCAACCGTATGACGGTATACGGTGCTCACTGTATACCGGTCATACGGTATAACGACTGATTTCGGAGGAAGAGAAATGAAGTACATTTTGGGTGAAGCAACCGGCACAGGTCAGTCTTGAATCGGCGCCGGTGGGAACGTTTTTTCTCGCACAAATGAGCCTTTATTCTTGACCAGGGCCGGTCGTATGACCAACCGGCACCAGTTTAGCCTATATAAAGTCTTCAATTCATCAACCAAATACATTCCATTCCATAGATTAATTCCTAGTTTTTATATTTTATTCTTGCTATTGTTCTTCAAGTTCTTGAGAAGAAGCCTTTTCTTTCTCCCCTACAATTGATTCTAGGTAATTTTTCTTGTATGTTATTTTATTTCCTTGTTCTTAGTTACACTTTTGTAATTAATATGAGCATTAGTAGCTAATTTCTTAGCTAAGGCTAGGGATGAACTTCTATGCCCATTAGGTGTTTGATAAAAGTTCTAAACCAATAAATTATGATTCATCCTTTATATATTGATTGTTTATGACTATGGTGTACAACATAGAAGTATGTTAAATTTAGTTTATACTTGCAATTAACGTTGAAGTCTAAACAATGAACACTAAAGGATAAACATATATAGTACCGAGAATAGAAATATATCTAGTCTTATATGATACGGGTGTGATGTCTTGATATTCAACGGGGTTTTTGGTAGATGAATGTAAGCCGTAACGGGACTTACACGTAACAAAAACCACGCTCTCGCTGCCTTAACCGGAGTTGAGAATATATTAGCGACATCGTATTCATAATTACTGGCAAAGAACTAATATTCAATCCTATTAAAGCATTTAAATGATTCCCGAAGCCTTAGTTATTGTTATTATTCATCTTAAACTCAAATTTAGTTAACGATTATCTTCTTGAACAAAAAGTGAAAAACCAAAAATATAACACACAAATCAAAATCCATGCACTTTACCGATTTCTCCATTTAAAGTTATCTACTAACGGACTAAATTAAACAACGTTTCCTTGTGGATTCGACCCGATATTTTACCGGAATTTATTACTATATCGGCACTTGTACACTTGCAAGTTTAGCCCGGTCAAGCTTGAATTTTTTATTAAGAGTAATTTGGTCTCAAGTCTTTTAACTCCAATGAAATGTTCGACTCCTATTTCTGCCTAAGTGAAATGCTTTACTCCTATAGTCCTATAGACGTAATTAGCGCATAATATTTATTACGACTTAAGTATTTACTGTTAAATGCAAATTTGACACGAAATACGTCTATGTCAAGCGCCAAAAGATAAATATCTTATATGCACCGTTCCTGCAATATTGTCAATTTATCATTTTATACATGCATGCTTCTTTTAGTCACGTGTCCAATTAACAGATTGAAAACCTTAACATTCGTGCTTTAATGTACTACCTTCCAAAATGAAAGCCCATTATAACAATTATGTGATTAAAAATATGTTAACAATACAATCTCAAATTTGTGATGTTCACTCATAGAGTCATAGAGGGGGCGTAGCTAGGGGGTGACCAACCCTGGTCTTGGTTCAGCCCACATTTAAAAAATATTTATATTTTTAGTGTAAAAAATTCTGTGTAAATATTTTTCTGAAAATATTCTTTGTATCGGCTCAATCAGGTTCAGTGCACTGCCTCCACCCCTGGAGTCATTGTTATTAGTGGGATGCAAATGATCTTAAAGGCTATTAGTTGTGATGTTGAACCAAACATTATACCTTTCCATTATGCTCGGTATTCCATTATTATTTGTACGTAGAAAACTAATCGGGGCCTTTCACAAATCATAAATAGGTTGTAGACGAGGATATAGTTTCTTGTTGCAATTTTGATACTTTTTTTGCGGTTTGATTTTTTATGAAATATTAATTGTGGAAAAATTATTCCTCACATTAATTATGACTGCTACTCCATTCATATGACATGGATCCGTTTACACTTGACGGATACTTGTAATAACAACTCATTAATATGTCATCTTTGGCATACAGTATAATTTTTTCTTTGACCAAATAATTAATGTTATGTATAAACCATTCTTTACCACAATATATATTAAATACTTTGTATGTCGTATACTGTCTGCTCCATACCACAACAATGTCCATTTGTCTAAATTAAATTAAATTAAATCAGTCCTGATCTCATTTATAAAAATAAAAATTTATAATGAGGTCGGTTTGACTTACGTTTGCTCCTTTTTTGCACGCACGCATCATGTGCCTTTTTTTAATTGGCCCAATATGTAATCCGAGCCGCACGTTTAAAAAAATGGACTGGACAATAATGACAATGCCTTTCGTGAACCATCAATAAACTGTCTAAAAATGGATAGGAGGGAACTGAAAAATGAGCACAACAATGGACTATATTTAAAACTATATACGTTGTTGATCGAGTGTAACATTTTTGTGTTTGATCGAGACTTATGGTAGACATCTTTAGATTCTTTTTTTGGCAAAACATGGGCTTGATTAACTGGTTTTAGAAAATCTTTATATTCCCCCCACAAATAGAAAAACAAAATCCATTTTCATGAATAATTGATTGCTCCTCATCAAATAAAATACTCCTTGTAGGGATTTTTTAACAAGTGGGATTTCAGAAATAAAGAAACTTTTAAATTTTACTAAACATTATTAGAGATTCGAAGCAACTCCTAAACTAATCTTGATTTTCTTTGGTGTTTTAGCGTTTTACATGAAATTATTGAAATTAAATTTATAGGTGAAAATGTTACTACATGATCGGTACCATAAATTAATACTCCGTATGAAAATGCTACCATATAATCCGTACGATAGTATAGTGGATCAGTGAAACGGAACGTCATTATAGCCACTCTCTAGGAAAATGCATAGTCGTCATTGTGCTATAAAAGATATATTTAATAAAATACATTATTGATAGTTAAGTAATATTTTTTAAATTATTTGATATTATTTGTTTTTTGACCAATTTGATGTTATTCGTTAGTTACAAAATTGGAGCATTTATTTGTTTAATATAATCATCCATTTTTAACTCATATAATTTTTTATTTAAAATTTCATTTTTTCAATTCAAATACCTCACTGTTTTTTTTTTCATTTTTCAATTGATATAGCTTCTGTGTATTCCATTCATGTTTTTACACATATAGTGTACGTCAAAATTTTAAGGTGTAAATTCCGGGATATTAAACTAAATATGTTAGTAATTTATTGATTGGTGTTGATGTCTATTCCTTCAAATTCAAAGGTCCAACACCTTATTTGCCCTTTTATTTGCTTATATCTTTAAATCATCATAATCCACTAAAACCGTTCCACTCGAAACCCAAAGGAAAGTGTTGAGCCTTTGGAGTTGAAGAAATAAGTCTCAACAATTGGTTTCAATCTCAATTCAAATCAGATAAGACTCTGATAGTGGCAAATTACACATTGAACACGCATATACCAGTGAAACATCTCAAATCAAATCAAATCAAATCAAATCATAACATACTTAGACAGACCGTTAGATACGATTAAATCAGAAAAGTACAGTTTCATTAAAAACATCCTAAACCCAAAATATTTGCTAATATGTGATTGACTGATTGTGTAAACATAGTCATATGATTATATGTTGAAGACGTACAATTGTTTTGTGCCCATTTTAGTAGAAAATCTTCAATTAGACTGGTTTTCAAACTCTTCTAAATAAAGAGAAAATGACCCGTTTCTTTTGGGGTTCTTCAAATAGTAAAGAAAAATACCACTGGGTTAAATGGTCAGACTTATGCAGACCTACTAAACAAGGGGGATTGGGAATTAGGGCATTGACAAATATTGAAAAGGCCTTCTCCATAAAACTTTGGTGGAAATGGAAAAGGGGCAATTCTCTTTGGGCAGATTTTATGCAGGCAAGATATCCTAGAGGATCTAATATGATTTCTAAAGTTTATGATTCTCCAATATGGAGACGGATTTGCCAGATTAATTGCACTACAAAATTTCTTTGTGATGAGAATCATGATGGAAGTCTTAGTTGGAGCCTTGAGGAAATGGCAGTTTTTCTTTCAAAAGTGCATATGATTCTATTAGAGACAGCATACCATGTGCTTTTCCTTTAAACATGCTTGGCACAATAAGCAAATTATGCAGATTAAGATCTTTCAGTGGAATTTTTTACATAAAATATTACCTATCACTGATAACATGATTAGATTTCAAAGGGTCCTTAATCCCTCAATCTGTCCATTCTGTAGATGTCAGGAGGACTCTATGTTGCATGTCTTATTCTGGTGCTAGAAAGTGAGATCTATCTGGGCCTATTTCATGGGCATCTTTGAAATTCCAGTACCTGCACAAGTCAACTCTATCAAACAAGTTTTCATGGCTTGGTGGTGGAAAGTGGGTAGTAAAATGCTCAGTGATATTTTTAAGCACAACATGCCTAGGATTTTATCTTGGCATATCTGGAAGAATTACACTAATCTTATTTGGGGCTCAGGTGATGCTAATAGCAATCCGGAGGTTGTTATTTGTCAGATTAAGTTTTATACTCGTAATTGGGTATCTAGTTTGACAGATATGAAGATTGGAACTGTTGATAGGATTTTATACGGAGAATTTCTTATTCCTCAGAGTTTTAGATTGAAGAGCAGTGCGGTGAGGGCAATCGAATGGAATAAACCTTCAAAAAAATTTAAACTCAACACTGATGCAAGTTTCTTACCTAATAAAGCAGGAGGCGGAGCTATTATGAGGAACCGACATGGAGAAATGCTTTTTGCTCTTTCATATCCACTCTTGGCATCTTCTACCTTGGAAGCGGAGTTACTTGTAGGACTCATAGCTATTCGATGGGCGATTGACCATGGTTATACTGACTTTGAAGTGGAGATGGATTTGTTGGAGGCGGTTCGGTGTATTGTTTCAGAGGAGGATAACGGAGGTAGATGGAGAGCCATTCATGGGCGGATCTATGTAGGGCCTAGGGTGGGCTCTAGCCCAGCCCAACACAATTTTTTTTGTTAGTATAGAAAGAGATTTAATTTTCAACCCATCCAAAAATTAAAACTCAGCCCACTCCAAATCTACAAGGAAGTGTTCTAAGAAGCTCTAAAAGCAAAAGGTTGCCCAAACTTTGTTTAAAGCCCATAGTCATGGGAACTCAGCTTGAACAACTATTCGAACTCAAAATCTAGCTCGTGTTCGAGTTAAAAAAAGCTTCTTAAGCTCAGATCACTAAATTAAATTCGAAATCACGCTTGAATTCGCGTAGTTCGAAAAAAACTCAATTCGATTACGGCCCTAGACAGCCTAAGCTAAACTTTTTGTTTGCAATAACAATTTTTTTCCTGCTAAGCCCACCCCACTCTTCATTCCTAGATCCGCCCCTGGAGCCATTGTTTTGGAAATGCTACTCCATTGTGTGGATAAGGGTGTTTCCTTTTCGGACAGTTGGAGAGAAACAAATTGGGCCGCTCATTATTTGGCGGATCGGGCTGCGGCCCAATTGGATTACTTTGATAGCATTCGAGATTTGCCCAAACGAGTGAAAGCAGCTTTTTATCTGGATTATTTTGGGATTCCGACGCTCAGACTGCGATGTTAGTTTATGTTTCTTTATTTTTTATCTGATTTATTTTTTAAGAGATTTTGGCTTATCCCCCTCTTTTCTGTGTACTCATCTTTTTGTCTCAATAATATCTGACAAATGTTCCCCGGTGTTTGCCCCACTGATTTTGGTGGTTTGCCTACCGGGTTAAAAAAAGAGTATAAACCAATAAATATTGGAAATGTTTTTATAGTTCAACACTTTGGGATTGATAGAAGCACTGAGCACAAACACATTAGGCAAGTTGATATAACCATTTTTTCAAATAATTTTTGAACGCAATTTTTTCTTTTTTTTTCAAATTTAGGTGAAACGGGCCTGACAAAACTCCCCGGCCTGTTAACACCCAATTCTAACATATGACAAATTTAACAGAAAAACTATTACTCCGTTTATCTTAACTCTATCAAAATATGAAAACTCCATTAAAAAACAAAATATGAAAACTATTAGTTGTTTGAAAACTATTAGTTGTTGCCATCTTCAATCTTGAACAAGGTGTTGGGTGTGTTTCGGAAAATAAAGAAAATTAATTAAAATAAATTAATTAAATAAAATGACTAGAGAAAAACCAAGAAAGGAGATGAAGCAGAATTAGCCAAAGCTCGTGCTACGCACGATTTCCTTAAAACGTATTTGTTGCCTCCCACGGTGCTAGGAGCGTTGCAACAATCGTTTCCCAGGATACGATGACTACGAACTAATGTTTGAGCACACAAACAAGAGTTCCAGCGAACGAGAACTGAGTATGAACACAGAGGAATTTTTGGGAATAGCTGGAAGAGTTTTTAGTTCAAGAAAACGTGAGGAAAGTGATGTGCGTTGTCAAACCGTGTGTCTGTTGCAAAGCACCTGCCAGCTATTTATAGGAGGATTGATTGTGTGTTAAATGGGGTGTTAATGGACCTGAACGTTGGACATCAATGACCAGTCCGTTGGGCATTGAATCGTCCATAAACTGTCCATTTAACGCAGCATTAAAAGATAAGAACTTTGGACATTAATTGTTGTAACGGAAGAAGTGCGCGGCAGAAGACCCCAACAGAACACCCCTTGGAGGGGTTCTGTCCGAAGCCAACAGAACTCCCTTGGAGGGTTTCTGTTCGAGGCCTTCGTGTCCGTAGGATTTTTGGACGGCATTCGTGTCCGCAGGTCGCCCGCGCACACGAGTCGCGGTTTTTCTTCTCCGTTTCGGGATTTGATCGGCACCCCCCCCTGCGCGTAAGAGAGAGCCTTTCCCTTTAGGAATCTTAACTCCTTAAAAGAGGCTTCCCTTTATAAGGGGGTGAAAATCCCTTGAGTTTTTCGGTGTGGGATAAAACACACTAGAAACTCATCATTTTCCCAGTTTTTCCATTTCAACGAGCGAACTTCGAGAATCAATTTCTCATTCACCCGTTATCCGTTTTGAGCGTACCATATATCGAATTGTAGCCCTTAACAAGGACAATCCGAAACCACTTTGACCCGACCCAAATCGGAAGTGGACCCCACTCAAATAATTGCCCCAAATGACCATTTAATGCAATTTTTAACACATTTTTCCAACACAAGGTTGTGACATGTTAATCCGTATGTCTTGGAGCGATTGGTGACAGGTCTAACATATAATACTTGCTTACAAGCTCTAGAGGATTTTGAGAATTATTTAATTTGTGTAATAAAATGCAACTTAGAAAAATCCATATGTTAAAGTTATCAGTAATAAGTCCTCAGTCATTATTTGATAATTTAAAAACAATATATAAATAAAAGAAAAACAACAGAAGAAAATAAATCTTGACTTTTCATCAATAGAAGGATGGATATGATCAATTTTGCATTTGACAATAGGCGATAATAATATAAGTTTAAAGTGCGCGCAACAAAGAATGAAAAACGCTCATCATAGAAGTATAAAAGAGCATTAATGCTCGTTTATTATGAACATGGACACTATACTTAAAGTCTTTATAAATTTCAAAACACGCAAGATACAATAGTTAATTGGCTTAAAACATATAATCACGTTGACTCTCAAGTTTGGATTAAGATAGGTACAAGAGTCATTAATATATTAAGAATTTGATAGTGTATACACAAATGAAAAAAGTCTTATGGCATTTGAGATCGATTGGGTCTTGTATACGTGTGAATTGAACTATCGACCCCTCAATAGCCTTTCCAATTTTTAGAGATACATATGACTTGGTCAATTCTGAAGAATTCAATTTCAAGGACATATCCAAGTACAAGCAAGTTGAAGAATCCAAATTCTAGTTTCCATGTAGCTTCCTCCATGTGCAAGAATGACATGGGAAGTTTCTTCACACCAAGGAATCACTTTCCTCACACCTCCATTCAAGCTTCCTCCTAGCTTCAACACACCTTCCTTCCACCTTCCTAGTACCTAGTTTTGGTACTATAAATAGCAAGCTTGGAGAGTCTTTCTATCATCAAGTAAATTGGATCATAGATCATCATAGCACAACTAAGTTTGAGTTGTGAATATCCTTGAGACATATGTGAGGTGTTTTAATTTTGATAGTTTTTAGTTAGAGCTTGTATGTCTTTTCCTTCTATTCTTGAAAGTAATAGAAGCATTTTCTCTCATATTAGCACGATCATGTTATTCCCAACAAATACTTATATCAAAAGCCATTACATGAGCTTTACTTGATAGTTGATACTGATTGGGTATAAAACGGTTTAGTAAGTAATGTTATACACTCAAACAATTCAAAAATAGTACAAGAGTATCAATATGAAGTCATTGTCGCAATGTAAGAACTAATAATAATATAAGAGGCCATTTGGTGGGCTTATCAACCAATTTCCTCACCAAACACGTAACTTTGATTTCGCGCACTGAATTGTGTAAGAAAAAGTAAAGTTGAAGTTACTTTTCTGGCTGTATTGACTGAAGTTATTGTAGAGGGTTAAAATGACATCCATAAGCAAAATCAGTCAATGCAGTTACTTCAGTCAGAACTTCATAAATTTCAACAAAATCAATCAATACAACTGATTTGGGTATTACCAAACGGGCTCCAGATCTAGCAGAAATTATCACTTATTATAACAACAACTACATTACCCTAGTGTCCCAAAGACACTATACAATTCAATGGGGTAAGCAGGTAAAATGTACGCAGTCTTACCCCTGTACTAAAGCATAGATACCGTTTCCGAATGATCAGTTATGAAAATCACATCGAAAAATTGCATGAACTGACGTCAACTTCATAAAAAGAAGTACAAACAATTTATTGAGCCATTTTGCTTTACTCCATCGTATTTTCAAGCAAAAAAATAGTGAGCCTTTAGCTCCAGTGAAAATAGTCAAGAAAGAGATCATCACTTATTATGTAGATAAATTGATATGTAAAAAAGGGATATGCGAGTAATCTCCAAGGCAACAAAAATGGTTGTGAGAAACATAAGCAAGAGGGAAGGCCAGAGGAAATGGGCAGTTTTAACTTTTTGAGATGAGAATCATGAGATAACTAGAAATAAGATATTCTTATTAAATGGTTTATGCTTTGTGCTATCCAATGATAGTGAATAATGCAAAAAACCACGGTATAAGGCTCTTACAAAACATAAACAAGACTTTGTCTAAAGTGGGAGAGTTAGAATTTAGAAAGAAAGAAAACCAATGAACCGTCAAATTAGATTGGGTCATTCAACCTAATGACCTTATGAATACACAATTCAATTCATTTAGAAACATAAATTTGGCTTAGTTTACCTGTTGAGTGCGGTAAGGAGGTAACATTCAATTACTTTATAGTGACATGTTATCCTCACTGACATATAAAAAGCCATGATTGTTTTTTCAATAGTTGAGTGTGTATTGTGAGGTCATACGGAGGTCACCAATTCCTGTGTTCTCAGATGGACCTGTAGTTCATGTATTGAGTTATGTGTTAAACTGAACCTCTACGCCGCACTAGTATAAGTTCTACTATCATTAGGATTAATTAAGTTACCATGGTTTAGTGATTTACAACCTCACATATATTCTTTTGAGTCAGAATTGGAGGACCTTGAGGTTGAAGATCCCACTTTTTTGACTAATAATTTAAGAGGTAACTTGTCTCCTTTCCCTAGAAGGAATTATAAAAGCAGTTGGAAAGAGTTTAGAGAATAATTGATTCAAATTATAACTTTGATGAATGAAACCAATATGATTCACTATGAACATTATCTGATTCGCGGTGTCATTCCATTTCTTGTACACACTGTCTAATATTCGAATGTAATGGATTACACCAATTCAATTCATTTAGAAACACAAATTTAGCTTAGTTTACCTGCTGAGTGCGGTAAGGAGGTAACATTCAATTACTTTGTAATGACATGTTATCCCCACCGACATATAAAAAGCCATGATTGTTTTTTCAATAGTTGAGTGTGTATTTGTGATGTCATACAGAGGTCACCAATTCTTGTGTTCTCAGATGGACGTCTAGTACATGTATTGACTTATGTGCTAAACTGAACCTCTACGCCGCACTAGTATAAGTTCTACTATCATTAGGATTAACTAAGTTACCATAGTTTAGTGATTTACAACCTCACATATATTCTTTTCAGTGAGAATTGGAGGACCTTGAGGTTGAAGGTCCCACATTTTTGACACTAATAATTTAAGAGGTAACTTGTCTCCTTTCCCTAGAAGGAATTATAAAAGCAGTTGGAAAGAGTTTAGAGAATAATTGATTCAAATTATAACTTTGATGAATGAAACCAATATGATTCACTATGAACATTATCTGATTCACGATGTCATTCCATTTCTTGTACACACTGTCTAATATTCGAATGTAATAGATTACACCAACTCAATTCATTTAGAAACACAAATTTAGCTTAGTTTACATGCTGAGTGCGGTAAGGAGGTAACATTCAATTACTTTGTAGTGACATGTTATCCCCACCGACATATAAAAAGCCATAACTGTTTTTTCAATAGTTGAGCGTGTATTTGTGAGGTCATACGGAGGTCACCAATTCCTGTGTTCTCAGCTGGACCTCTAGTACATGTATTGAGTTATGTGCTAAACTGAACCTCTACGCCACACTAGTATAAGTTCTACTATCATTAGGATTAACTAAGTTACCATGGTTTAGTGATTTACAACCTCACATATATTCTTTTAAGTGAGAATTGGAGGACCTTGAGGTTGAAGATCCCACATTTTTGACACTAATAATTTAAGAGGTAACTTGTCTCCTTTCCCTAGAAGGAATTATAAAAGCAGCTTGAAAGAGTTTAGAGAATAATTGATTCAAATTATAACTTTGATGAATGAAAACAATACGATTCACTATGAACACTATCTGATTTAAAGTGTCATTCCATTTCTTGTACACACTGTCTAATATTCGAATGTAATGGATTACACCAACTCAATTCATTTAGAAACACAAATTTAGTTTAGTTTACCTGCTGAGTGCGGTAAGGAGGTAACATTCAATTACTTTGTAGTGACATGTTATCCCCACCGACATATGAAAAGCCATGATTGTTTTTTCAATAGTTGAGTGTGTATTTGTGAGGTCATACGGAGGTCACCAATTCTTGTGTTCTCAGATGGACCTCTAGTACATGTATTGAGTTATGTGCTAAACTGAACCTCTACGCCGCACTAGTATAAGTTCTACTATCACTAGGATTAATTAAGTTACCATGGTTTACTGATTTACAACCTTACATATATTCTTTTGAGTGAGAATTGGAGGACCTTGAGGTTGAAGATCCCACATTTTTTACACTCATAATTTAAGTGGTAACTTGTCTCCTTTCCCTAGAAGGAATTATAAAAGCAGTTGGAAAGAGTTTAGAGAATAATTGATTCAAATTATAACTTTGATGAATGAAAACAATATGATTCACTATGAACATTATCTGATTCACGGTGTCATTCCATTTCTTGTACACAATGTCTAATAATTGAATGTAATCGATTACACCAATTCAATTCATTTAGGAACACAAATTTAGCATAGTTTACCTGCTGAGTGCGGTAAGGGGGCAACACCTCAAATTACTGTGTAGTTACTATGAGGAGGTTAAAGGTTTTTTTGCTCTCGGACCGGACGGTCCTTGGTGGGAAAACATTGCAACCAGGGCTAGATCTCTATTTCCGGTTCCAATTCAATTCTGATCCCCAATTGGGGGTCCCAGTTTGATTCTTGTCTTAGTTTTTATATTTTTATTACTACATACTTATTTTTAAACCCTTCTCAGGGGCTTAGGCAGGGCACATGACCGGCTAGACTGGTACAAAAAATGGATATCTTTTTACACAATTGATGGATAGTCTACCCGGGGGGTATCTATCCGAGGGGTTACAGCGGGGAGTAACTAGAGAGAAGTCAGAGCAAGTAAGAGAGAGAAAGTGTATTGAATATATGAGTTCAAAGAGAACTCCGAATCTGGTTTACAAAGGGGAAATGGGGTGCTATTTATAGTAGCAATAAATGCGAGACGGTGACACGTGTCAAGCATCCAACGACCGAGGGGTCACATCAACCGAGTGTCACCGGCATTCGTATGTGGCTGCATTTAATGCGGCGGTTGGATGTGACGTTGTACTTGGTACGGCGACCCAGGCGCATGTGGAGAGGATATTCTTGTCGAGGAAGGTACCCTCGACTGTAGATGATTAGCCGAGGGCTCTTCCTGTCGAAGGCCCCTTAAGGCCGAGGGCTCTAGGTGCCGAGGGCTACTGTTTTTCGCCGTTTTCTCCCAGTAACTTTGTATGCTGAAAATAGCCTTTCTGTGAGTATCTGGAGCCTTCGTCCAAGGGGCCAAAGGCACCCCCAGTGTGCTTTGTTGGCTGCTTAGTACTTGGGGCGCTGTGATTTGGGCTTGTTGTGCTTCCTGGGCCTATTGGGACTTGGTTAGAGCAGTAGGAATCTATGGGCCGGGGGTCCCTGGGCCATATACTCCATCACAAGTCCCTCACTCCTTTTGCCGAAAGGTACTTGAGGGAAAAGGAGTAATTTTGTTTGTCCTCTACCGTTTGTTCCGTTGTAGTTTGTAAAGTTATGAGAAGTTCGTTGTTTGCATGTTTCTGTCGAGGGCAGTCCCTCAGTTACCCACATTTCGGGACTTGAGGATCATGTTTGCTGTTGTGGGAGTTTTTTTTTATATCTTTGTATTTTGAGATTTTTCCCGAAGGGGTCCTCCAGTCCCCCACTCCTTGAGACACTTGTAAAGTGGTGAAAAGGAGTAGAGTAGTGCTTGCCTGCAATATGGAGCCGAGGGGTGACGCTTTTCGTTTCATTTTGGGGGGATGCCTCATTAAAAACCTCTTTAGAAAAAACCCTATGGGAAAAAATTCTAATGAGGGAAAAAGAGTGCACCGAATTCCCCCAATGATGAATCAAAAAGGTGAAACCCTGGTCTGAAATGTGTGGCAGTATTCTTGCCGAAGGCTATCCTTGTCTGAGGGCGCGTGTGTTGCTCTGCCGAAGGCGCGCTGTTGATATTCTGGGAGATGCCAGAGGGGAGCCTTCAATTCATGGGAATGAGGGTGCGATGAATGTAGGTGATATTTCCTGTGTTGTCAAGGGGTCCCCTGTTTGTTGATAAGTTTAGGGTCGTGGTACCCCGGGGGGTTTCCTTGTTGCGTAGCCGGTGGTAACTGTTAATGAAGGTGTGCTCCCCGGGGGTTACGTGGTCTTCAATGTGTTTGAGGGCTGAGTGTTCCCGAGGGGTGTGTCCGTTGTGAATCCGTGGGCTTCTGAAGGAGTGAGCCCGAAGGCACTTGTGATGTAGTATGAGGGGCACAGGCCGGGAGCACCTCTGGGTAAGTGTGCCTGGTAGCTCCTCTTGATGAAGTGGAGTGAAGGAGAAAGCCTGGGTTCCCAAAATATAGCCGTTGTAATATGACCGTTGGAGGGGGAGTACACGTGGCGCGTGGCCATTGGCTGCCCGCGGGCGGGCGTCACCGATTGGGCGAAACGACGGTAAGTAATGATGATTTTGTAACCAGAGGCCTGGTTTTCGGGCCCAAGCCCGGATCTGGGCGCCTATAAATACCCCACGGCCAGGCCATTTCCCCTTTACGCATCCTTGTTGCAACGAAGTGCTGGCAAAAATTTTCTACAGAGAGAAAATTCCCTTCGGTCAAACCAAGTGCTCAAGGTCAGTTCTTCCCCCGGTTCTCCTTCAGCTGCATACTTAGTCTTTCCTGCCTTAGGTTAAGTGCTAGGGTTGGTTAGGAAGCCTTCGTCCTTTAGCCTTCGAGCTCTAGTTTCGAGAATGTCTTCTGCAAGCGATTCGCAAGACATTTCGAGGGAGCCTTCAGTTGAGGCGGAAACCTACTCTGACGTTGAGCCTTCGAGCGAGGAGTCTTTGGCGGGTGATGCTGCTGCTGTGGCCATGGAGGTGGAGAAGGACCTCAGGGCTGAGGTCGAAGCCGAGGACTTTGAACAAGTAAACGAGGACGAAGAGATGGCCCTCGCCGTTCAAGTAGCTGAGCAGGAGGAGCAAAAAGAGAGGATGAAGGTCACCGTTGCTGTTCTTCCCCCTCGCGATGCAGGCGAAGCCAGCACCTCTCGGCCCTTGAACCCGACACCTATTAGTGTGGCTCCCGGGAAAAAGAAGAAGACGAGGGCTTCTCCGAAGAAGAAACAAGCAGCCGTGGACGCCGGGCAGCCAGTAGGTATTCCCGAGGGCCACTCCTTCCTGAACACCGCCACCCTAGAGTTGAAGACGAGGGCATCCCCGGCGGAGTACCAGGCCATTCAAATTCTAGTTGGCCCTTCGGCACGTGTGGTGGAGCCAGGGGCCGATGATCTTTTACGATACGCACCCGAGGGCTGCTTCGCTGTTCATACCCTGTCAGTGGAGATGGGGCTCCGCTTTCCGCTCCACCCCTTTCTGATGGAGTATCTGAGGTTTGTGGGGCTGGCCCCCTGTCAGCTAACGCCCAACAGCCATTCTTATCTGGCTGGCTATCTCTCCTTGTGCCGGAGCCGAGGGGTTCCACCTACCCTCGACCAATTCTTCATGTCTTTCAACTTGTGCCCGGGGGGGGGGGGGGGGGGGGGGCATTCGAACGCTGAGGGCTTTGCCAACCTGCAGCAAGTACCGGAGTTCAGGCTTTTCGATGACGTGCCTTCGTCCCACAAGGGATGGAAGGATAGGTACTGTTACATACGCCTGGAGGAGAACCCCTTTCCGGTTCTGCTCCAAAACAACTTTTGACGTCATCCGAAGGTAGGGAGTGCGGCCCTAGAGAAGAACGGCAGGATACTCGCCAAGAAACCGGAGGGGTCCGACAAGCATGTGAAAATAAAAAACGTTACTCTCCCGGACGAACTGTTCAAGCTTGGCTTCCGGCAGTATCGGCCGAGGGGCTCGTTGGATGAAAGATACCCTCCGATAGATCGCGTATTCGAGGGAGCCGGAGGTGATTATCGAAGGGTTATGCGTTTTGTACTTAGAGAATTTTTCTTCGTTTTGTTGTTCAATCCACGTCATTGTAATTGGTACCCTTCGGCCTAATCATTTTGTGTCTTATCTTTGCAGGTAATAACATGGACGTGAGCTCTCTCTTCGCCCTGAAGAACGCCAAAGGGAAGAAGAAGGGTCCAGTGGGCGCTTCTGCCAGGGAGGAGTCCTCCCAAGCTGCTGGTGCTGGTGCGGGGGGTCCAAAGGTGCTGGGGCCACGAAGAAAAAGAACTGTGGTAAGGGGACCGAGCCCCCTGCCAAGAAGTTGAAAGCCGCGGCCTCCGGCAAGCAATCGGCCGCTGACGTTGTCGTCATCGTGGATGAGGGGCACGCCTCCGGTCCCATCCCTCAGGAGCACATCAACCAAGACTTATTCGGCCGGGAGAAGTTGGAGGCGATAGTTCTGAAGGGGGCATCCGTGCTGGAGGGTAGCCTCAACCCCTTGGCGCTGATGAGCCAGATGCTGCCCTCGGCCGATCGGCTGGCCCTCACCCGGATGGACGAGGACTCCCTTGAGGCCAAGATTCTGCTGAGCAGTGCCTCCGTGAGTCACGCTTTTCCTTTTCCTTTGTATTCGCTTTTGTTCTTATGTATTGCGTGCACCATGTTTAACCATTACCGTTGTTGACTGCAGAACTTCATGGGCCTCTGTGAGTATCTCCGAAGGGTGGAGCAGATGAAGGGGGCGAAGGGTGCTGCTGAAGGGGAAGCTGCCAGCCTTAGAAAGAGGTTGGCTGAGGCTGAGGATTCCCTCCGCTTGGCCACTGACAGCATGGGGGTGATTGTAACACTTGAGATTTAATTTAAACGGATTAATAGTACTACTCATACCAATACGGTGCATCTCCTTTTAAGGGAGCTCATTAGCCAAGAACTCCAAAGTTAAGCGTGCTTGCACGGGAGTAGTCTTGGGATGGGTGACCCCCTGGGAAGTTTCTCAGGGCGCGCACGAGTGAGGACAAAGTGCGCGGAAAAGGCTAGTGGCGGTTTGTGAGGACAGTACTAGAGGTCAGAAGTAACTACCTCGGGGCCTACGGGGCCGGGGTGTTACAAGGATTCCCGAGGGGGTGTGGATGAGGGGGAGACATGATGTTTTTCCCGACCTGAGGTTGAAGGGGAACCAAAGTGCCGAAGGCACCCGGGTTCTGGGTGAGTGTTTGGATGAAGGCGGAAAACGCCGACTATACGTCGATAGTGATGACCAGAGGGCTAACTTGGTTTTCGCTCTGGTCCTTCTTTTTGGCCTCGATGCCGAGGCGGGCATCGTGGGCATTTTGTTGAATCTGAAGGCGTAGGTCGACAGCCGTCTGATCCAACCCGGCGATGACGCCGCCCTCGGGAGCCCTGTTAGAGGCCTCAGGGACGTCGACTTCGCCGAGGGCCAGGTTCCTGTCCTCAACGTTCTTGGAGTTGGCACGAATTGTTCTCACCATTTTTTATAGGTGTTTTGTGTTTCTCCGAGAGGGAGGGTTTCTCACTTGATTGTTCGACCTCTCAACGAGAGCACCAAATGATGGATAGTCTACCCGGGGGGTATCTATCCGAGGGGTTACTGCGGAGAGTAACTAGAGAGAAGTCAGAGCAAGTAAGAGAGAGAAAGTGTATTGAATATATGAGTTCAAAGCGTACTCCGAATCTGGTTTACAAAGGGGAAATGGGATGCTATTTATAGTAGCAATAAATGCGAGACGGGGACACGTGTCAAGCATCCAACGGCCGAGGGGTCACATCAACCGGGTGTCACTGGCATTCGCATGTGGCAGCATTTAATGCGGCGGTTGGATGTGACGTTGTACTTGGTACGGCGACCCAGGCGCATGTGGAGAGGATATTCTTGTCGAGGAAGGTACCCTCGGCTGTAGATGATTAGCCGAGGGCTCTTCCTGTCGAAGGCCCCTTAAGGCCGAGGGCTCCAGGTGCCGAGGGCTACTATTTTTCGCCGTTTTCTCCCAGTAACTTTGTATGCTGAAAATAGTCTTTCTGTGAGTATCTGGAGCCTTCGGCCAAGGGGCCGAAGGCACCCCCAGTGTGCTTTGTTGGCTGCTTGGTAGTTGGGGCGATGTGATTTGGGCCTGTTGTGCTTCCTGGGCCTATTGGGCCTTGGTTAGAGCAGTAGGAGTCTATGGGTCGGGGGTCCCTGGGCCATATACTCCATCAACAATAATTTTACAATAATAATTAAGTCGTTTTTTAAATTTCGAGTGGACCGGGGTCTAGGTTGGCCCCTCTAGTTCCGCCAGGGACCCTCTTGACCCCCTCACTAAATCGATTCACATCATTTTAAAATGCTTCGAGAGCTTGAAATTCCTAAAAAATAGACCAAATTAGGACCGGACCGGGTGGTCTTGATTGCACAAAAGGCAGTCTAACACCGGTCCCCGCGAGCCGCTCCCCCAGGGCCGGTGTCCTAATTGAACCTATGGCCAGTGTCACTCAATGCCGCGGCGTTCAGGAGAGTCGTGACACCGGCCATGGGGGCATTTTCCCTAGACACTTGTCTAGGGCCTCCAAATTTTAGGGGCCTCCAAAATTTAAAACATGCCCATTAATATTATATATGAATCCATAATGTAAAATGTGATTAAATTCAATTCCCAAACCAATGGCCGTGAAAACACCAATCGACGGGTAATCTTGATGGATCAGACGACAATTATTGTGAAAGCTTCAAATATTCTTTTAAGTCTTCCCGTACAGCTCCTTCTGCATTTATTCTCAATTAGCACTTGGCCGACGGCAACAGTCCGGCAGACTCAAACACTCTAGCACAGATCGAGCAGTAGAGGCGTACATTAAAATATTCATGTATTTTTAGTATTTGGGTTTGAAGAAATATTCTTTTACATTAATAGTAAACATTACATTTTTGTATGTAATATACATCTATTTAATCGATACTCATTTTTTATATATTTATGTTCAATAAGACATATTGAAATGAATTGTCTATTTGACTGTCTAGGGTCTCATAATTTCTCTAGATGACCCTGATTGAACCGGTATTACCAATCCCGGTCCAGTTCTAGGAAATTGCCGGTTCTGGTGTTGATGGGGAGCCAGTAAGTGAGCAGGATTCCCCTAGATAAATTGAAGTTAGATGAGTGGTGTGTTCATAGTACTTCGAAAACAATGTTCAATAATAAGCTATCTGCTATCCAGTAACCTAATTTGGTCGTTTTGTGGTGGAGAGTAAACGCGATTGCAATGTGTTTATCTTGTTTGGGTTTTGTACTTCTAATGCTTGGTGGTAATATTATGTTCATGTTGTTCTCAATCATTTATACATACTAACATATTGAGTATGTTATGAGAAAATACAAGCAGATTTGAAACTCCTTTTATGTATACAATTTGCGAAGTCTTACCCCATTTTACCCTCAAGTCCTAATGTGTGGTCATAAATAGGACATTTCATTTAAGTGAGCACCACTTAAATGAATTGACCCATTTATGGCCACACATCAAGAGGTGGGATGAAAATGAGTACATTTTGGAGTAATTCTAGCAAAACTCTTTGTTTTTTTCCTCTCGTTTGAACTTAGAACGACCATTCTTATGTCAAGATATGAGAATGTCTCAATCTTAACTTCTTAAGCCATTATGTTTTAAGTCATCTTTCAAAAAACAAATGTTTCAGGTCATTAGATTAATAAAAGTTTTTTCCTTTCAAAAAAGCTCCAAATACGTAATCTTTGATTTCACCAAATACATAATCTTTGATTTTACGCATTAAATTATTTATTAATAAGAAAAAGTAAGGTATATGTTATTTTTCTGGCTCTATTGCCTGGAATTAATGTAAATGACCCTTTTAGCATTTTTTTCATATATTTTTTTATTATTTTATTAATAAAATATGATTTAAATATAATTTTTTCATATATTAGCAGAATCACCTAATTCAATCACTCCAGTTAGAATTTCATAAATTTCAGTAGAATCAATCGATTTAGCCGATTTCGGTATTACCAAACGAACTTCAAGTTGTCTCAAATGATGGTTCATGGTTACCGTACATCTTATATGTTTAATTTAAATAAATGATGGCAACAAAAACAATGTATAATTTCAAAACATTAATAAGTAATAACTATATATATCATCCCAACATACTAGGAATCAACATTTTACTGTTACATTTTGACGTGTGGAAATTCATATATTTCGTATATGGTAATATTGTTAGAGGTGACAGTATTTTCTAAGAATGACATTGATAACGGATACTTTTTTTGGAAGCAGGTGACTTATATTAATAAGAGAGAACGTAAGTAGGGTACAATCAGACAAAGAACCCATAGTCTGTCGTCTACCCTTGAACCAGACTCTGAATCTGCCACCTCAAATGAAGCAACCAGAATCGCTGATCCTAAATTGGGCTTACATGAGCCAATGACTAGCAAACTAAGTTCCTCATCACCTGTCCTAGGTTCAATAGAGTTGACAAAATTAAAAGTAAAAACGAATAGAAAGACTCGGTGTTCATCGCACAAAACAATAAAAATAAAAGCAGATCTAAAAGTAGCAGCAACTGTAAAAATCCGCATGAACCCAAGCTTCACTGGTTTTGGCAGGTCTGGGTACTCCATCCCGCCTCCTCCCTATTTTTTTATCCCTCCAGGACCATAACATCCTCTCCTGTTTGATCCAGCTCATGTTCCTGTGCTTCCCATGTCCGTCTCCTCTTCTGCTCACCCGAACCTCCCATCTCGCTCTTTGATTCTTCCCCAACCTCCTGATCCTGGATCCATATACGGTTCTGCCTGCCCTGGTTATCGTGGCCTTTGTTTGCAGCCCTGTATAGTCTCTCCCTGTTCCTTTCTCTCCTACAAGCCATTTATTGCCTATAGGCGGACGAGCTCTTCCCACCCCCGCCCTTAGCCACGGGCCAAAATGTTTCACAGCCACTAAATCACCCTTGTCATACAGAGACGGACAAAATTTCGAGAATAACCCTAATCCTCATATATGCTTCCCATTTATCATCAAATTGCTTGTCATCTCAAGATATAAATTTCCCCATATAGTTCCCGATTTTACGAGCATATCCCAAATTTGAAAAGCCATAAGGTATATTATGAACATGAACCCAAAAATCAGCCGTATCTAGCGGGATTTTTTGAGGCATATCACCGTGCTTAATAGCTTTTAGTACTAACAAGTGTGGTCAAACAGCCAGAGTTCATTATCCAATACACGATTCATATCAATTTTGTGGTAAAAAGTGAAAAGATACCTTTTCTCACCAATTTCCTGAATCAGCACACCTTTTCTAGGGCGCCAGAGGCCAATTTCCTGAATCATCACACCTTTTCCAGGGTGCCAGAGAGACGCCATCAGATCACGAAAAAATTGAAACTTCACCACTTTGTCTGTGAGAATTGTGCCGACCACCGGAAAAACCTCTGACTCCTTGCTCGCCGCTTCGTGTTCGCCTTCATCGCTCTCCTCATCGTCCAGTAGCAGTTCGTTCTCCGTGTTCTCCAATCCCAACCCCTCGTACTGATTAGCCAACCTCTCCACACTCTTCTCGCCGAAATCCATCGCATCCTCCCCCCTCGCCACCGAGGGTTCCCCCTCCTCGCCGATGATCCCCTTCACGGGCTGTGGCCTGGTTCTATCACTCCCCTGGATTCTCGATTGCTTACTTGGGTACCATAGCGATGTGGGCGAAGTCATCTCGCCGCTGCGAAGCCGCACTCCTTCGGCGGAAAGTTCTCAAAACCCTACGAGAGGGAAGACCGCTTTACCCTGATTACGGATACTTATAAAGTCAAAACACAATACTCAAATTATGAAATATTACACTGTTATTATTCTTATTTAGATTTTTTTATACGGAGTATATAATTCTTGTCATATTACAAGTTTTCTTTTTTGGTGAATATGTATGTAATCTGTATATGGTGAGAGAGAGTTGACTCTATAATGGGTGGCTAGGAAGGACTAAACAACTAATATTGTCATTATTATTGCGTCCTTTCTATCAAAACCCACGTACATAAATGCTCCACACTATAAGCACCCACACAAAATTCTAGCAGAATTTCAGGTGCCTGCCCTCGCAAAAATTTAAAATCGAAATTAAATCTCCCTACGCCAGAAGATATATCACATTTCCTCCACCTCTATCTCCATTGGCATAACTTCAGGTACCCTTTTTCCTTCTCTTCAACATACTCATGTGTGTATTACTGTCTTTTAAAGTGAGGTTTTAGATCTTTGTTGAATATGCTTTGTGATTTTCTTTTTATAGTATTGTTGGGTATTTTAATCTGTTTAATCGATTATTATATGATTTTAGCGCTGACCCTGTATTATTTTACAACTGGGTTTATCATTCACCGAATTATGTATTTAGAATTAGTTGAACACCCTTTTTCTTCATGGCTTAAAGGGTCGGGGATTTTGTGGGGATCATAAAAATTTGTCAGAATGCATCATGTGGGAAGACTGTTCTTTGTTTTTGTAATGTTCTGTTTCTTCTCTACTCTTTTTGTTTCCTTTTTAATTTGTTTTAATATTCTGCTCTAATCAGAAGTTAGATCTGGAATGGTGATTGAGTAGGTTTTGCAAAAAGTGCTCAAAGTTAAGAATCCACATGGTGGTGTCCAAACCCTGGGGCAAGTGTCTATGCCTCATAAAACGTTAGGAATGGAAAAAGAATGATGGCATACAATCAAAAGTTCATTTCTTTAACCTTACAAGTCAAAAGTAGTACTAGTAAAGTATCAATGATAATTGGAGAGTGTCTTTACTGGGGTAGGGTGTGAAGAAAGGAACAATTAATAATTCAATATTGCAAAGGGAAAATGGGGAAAAAAATCATGGCACAAATCAAAGCTTATTGACATTATCCTTGTGCTTGCCTTTTACGTTTGCTGTGATAATTATTCTACATTTCTACTTAGTTCGTAATCAGGGATTATCGGGGTTTAGCACTTTAGCAGAATCTTAGTGGGATTAGATGGGTTAAGCAGGAAAGAAATATTTCATCTTAACTGCTGATGGGTATCTTCTTTCCTTCATAGTTGTGCCAAAGGAGGTTAAGGTTTTTATTTATTTTTATTTTTTGTTCTTTTTTAGCTGTGGGGACAACCCCTTCTTGACATACTTCGTATTTGCTTCTATAAAGGATCATATCTGAATTTAATGTCCTTGATATTATGCCTTAAATCTGTTGTTCTTTACTTTCACTTTTGCATACTGTTTTATGTCTTCTATTAATTCTGCTGGTTGCTATTTGAAGATTTTGATTTTCTTTCTTCTCAGGCGGTCACCGGTGAACTTTCTTTGAATTTTGTTTCAAATCATTTATGTTCAGGCTAAAAAAACTCTTCCAGCCGATGTGCGTGCGGAAACATGGTAATAATGTAAACTCATACATTTCATTGTATTGTAACACTGGTTTATAGATAGGTGCATCTACTTTATGGGCCTTTTAAGATATACGGAATAGTAATTTAAGAGAAGTAATAGAATTAAGGAAAAGCCTCTTTTGAAAAATAACTTCATGTTAATAAATAAATGACTGTTTTATATTAAGAGAATTAAGGAACTACAAGAATTACCTTTTGGATAAAGGGAACTATGTACGTAGCATCATTAGACACACACACTGACACACACACACACACACACTGTGTAAAATTATAATGGTGTGGCACTATTTCCTTAAAAAAACCTTCCTTTCATTTCCTTCATTTAGGGTCTGTTTGGTTGGAGTGTTTTGGATGGTGTGTGAGGGAGGCTTGGGAGGGCTTACCCTACATTTTATATAAATAAGGTGTTATCTTAAAATAAATCAAGAGTGAGTTATCAGTAAGGTGTTACTTTATCACATGTTATGTTATTCCTTCAATTTTATATAATCACAAATATAAATCAAGATATAGACTTGGACCTCCATAAGCCTCCCTTCCAAAACCTTTCATCGAAACTGACCCTTAGGGCCTAGCAATGCCCCTTCATATGCTAGTTTACTCAACAAATATGTAAATGACAGATTGTGGTGTCGTACTTGTTTCAACTTCTCATTATTAACATATTCTCTTCTTAGTTTAGTGATATATTTTGTTTGTCAAAATTTTGTAGCCATGCTTTGAGAACTCAGCTGGACATGCTGACAGTGAATCTGCAGTATGTAATCTAGCCAAAGTCCCTATGCATGATTTTAAACCATTTGAATGCAATGACTATGCCCATCACACAACAGAAGAAAAACCAAACACAAAGGACAATAGTGGAATTCTATTTCATTTCAATGATAGTAAAGAGGATGCGGACCCTTTTGTCTTTGAAGAAAAACCTGTTCTTGATTCTTATAATGGCACCAAAGACAATAAGAGTGAAGATGGACTTTCACCAGTAAAGGATGATCAGGATCTGATGTTACACTTAAATCTTTGCAAGGAAGATGGAGAGAGCAATGATAATGCTATCAAAGATATTTGTATAGACGTGGGGATACCTCTTGTGGGAAAAAAGTTGATTGAAAACTTGAACACTGACACAAATGGCATCTTTGGAGAGGATGCTCAAAAGGAAGCACTTTCTGAAGAGGCAAAAGACATGCTGGATATGAAGATTGATGATTTAAAATCAGTTGTATCTGATTGTCCCATATCATCATCTCTGGAGGATAATGTCAAAGAATCTAAGGGTACTTATGTAGAAGATGATTTGGTGAAGCCCTTTGAATCAAGATGCTCTACATCTGAAGAAGTATCGGATGATTGTCAGGTTTGGTTATTTGTTTTTTCTGCTCTATGACAATTGACACATGAATATTCTTTTCTGCTGTCCCCATTGGTCAGGGTTCATTTGGTAATGTTTCATGCTTTTGATTTTACCATGTGTAAATTTTATGTATTCAATAATATTGTTCTTATTTGTGTTTTACTGTTTTTGAATGTCTAAACAGGTAAATGTGTTTGCAAATCTGTTTTGGATATACTCCTTATGATTTATATAAAATTTATTATGATATTATATGTTTGTAGAGAAATAAAAAAACATGATTCTGAAAACAATGTACTACAGAAATTTTCTTCCAATGTTTTTAAAGTCCTCTTTAATGTCTTAAGAACAAAAACAGAAACAAGTGTTACCAAACATCACCATTCTTTAAAATAGGTGAATACCATTATTGTACTACAAGTCCTCTACTGGCTTTGCATCTAGAAAACAATTAAGTCCGTTCACATTCAATGTGCAGTCTCCTGAAGAGGTAATAATCCCTGGAAAGGATGAGAGTTCTTGTGATCATGCTGCAGAACCTGAGTTGTTGCTAGAGATGCAGACTAGTGAGGATAAAGCCCCCGCTAATCTATTAATGGGTGGCCAAGATGGTTTTGCAGATGGGGAAACTAGTTTCTCTTCAGTTGGTCCTATATCGGGTTTGATTACATATTCAGGATTGGCCCCACACCCTGGGAGCATATCGATTCGTTCAGATAGCAGCACAACCAGCACAAGATCCTTTGCTTTCCCAGTGTAAGATTTTAATTTTCTATTTTTTTCCCTCTGGTTCTGGTCCAATAGATGTTATTTTTACAAAATCAATTTTCCAGTAGGAAATCATAGCGGTGTTGTAAAAAATGATAGGCACCCATGAGGTGGCAGATTATTGCTGGACATTATTTAGGTCATCCCCACTTTGTGGTTTTGATGCACAATTGTGAATCTGTTCTCACTATTGGTCCTGCTAATCACTAATCGGGTCAACTTTCGTACAATTTCTGGTTGGTTTTCACTGCCATGACCGCAAAGGACCCAAAGTGGCAAGAAATTAGTAGTTGTGTTTCAAAAGTGAAAAGACATGAAAGTTGGGGAAGAGTAATTTGAATAACTTAATAGCCATGGGAGGCCAAAAGTGAGAAATTATCTTTTTACAACAATGCATGACTTTGTTGCCTATCTGTATTCAATGATGTCTCATGATAGCATTCATTCTTGACCATTTTTCTGAAAAATGCTGATTCAGATTGCAATCAGAGTGGAATAGCAGTCCAGTACGAATGTCAAAAGCAGAAAGGAGATATGGAAAGCAGAGGGGTTGGAGGCAGGGTCTTCTTTGTTGTAGATTCTAAATTCTTATTATTTCATTTTTTAGGGCTCTTAGCTTCATTATAATAACATATACAACCTATAAGCATACATCATGAAGCTGTTAGTGCATGATATTAGATACATGTTGATAGTAGGAGAGAGTGGTGTGAAGTCTAGACTGTCTAGAAGGTTTGTTTTTTCACTGCTTGCGTTGAGTTTGAGTTGTAATGGGCAGCAATACTATGGGTTAAAGTTTTTCTTTGCCCTACAGCTACAACTTATTTACTATTGCATTAAATGAGCGATCACTATCAAATCTTAATATATAATACTCGTAGTATACTACCCGTGCGATGCACGGGAAAGTTATGTCCTAAAATGTTACACATAGTTGTATTGAAAATAATTTTATTCCCAAAATATGTCTAAAATGTGATTAAATGACTATATGCATAGTTGTCATATTCATTCAGTTTTAAAATTTTAGCATGATTGTAGTCTATAAAAATGACTATGACACATTTTTACTCAGCTATTCCTATTTTGATCTTATACTACGTACGGAGTATTAGATATTATTTCATTAAAAATTAGATATTACGTACATCTAGGCATGGACTCGGGCCAGGCCGCCGGTTAGTAATTCATGGGCCCGGGACTGGCCCGAGGTCTGGACGGTTCCGGTTCGGGCCGGGCCACCAGCCCAGGTCACGGGTTGGGCCACCCGTTGGGCCGGGCCAGGCCGGTTAAATCAATTTTTTTATAATTTATACTTTATAGTTTTTATACAAGTATTAAAAACAAACTTCAAGTGCATTTATTTGAAATGAAATAGGAACTACATTTGACAATTAAGAAAAAATACAATATGAAATACATTTTGTAATCAATCGGAACTTCCCGCATCTCCCGGTCCTTTGGCTTTGTCACATGACTTAATATGCTTCATTGCCATCCCGTATCCGCGTGAAACTCCCGTGCTACACTTTTTCCCGTACCATTTGCAAGTTGTGTACCACATCCCGGTCCTCGGGTCCTTCTGCTTATCAAAATTATACCGTATAACGGCATTTTGACTTTCCATCTTAAAAATGGTAGATATAATAATTATACAATAGATGGAGATGAAGATGGAGAATGGAGATTAGAGATTGGATGTTGGAGAAGATGTGTATAAAAATGTTAGAAAACAAGAGTATTTATAGAATTTTTTGTACCCCACCTCCACCCCCACCCTCGGGTCACCCTTGATTCTCCCACCCAACGGCTATATAGCCGTTTGGGGGGAAATTGGGGCCTTGAGGAGCCTTTGTCCTTTGATTTCAAATTTTATTTGTTTATTTTACTTTGAATTTTTAAATAAATTACATAATGTAATATTAATTAATTTGAGAAGTGCTACATATAAAAAAATTAACGTATATTTATTTTAAATATGAACTACAAGTTTACAAGTTACAATTGAGAATTGAAGGTAAAATTAAAACATGAAATAATAATCAATCGGAATCTCCGACATAGGTAGAGCCACCCTCGGTTGTAGATTCATTCATAAAGTGTTGGGATGGGGTGATGTCAATTTCTTGAGCTCTACGGGCCGCCTTCAATCAATTGTGGTAGCATATAAGCATCTCAAGAGATTCTGCGCTCAACCTTGTTCTACATTGCGTTAGGACATTGTCGGTTGAACTAAATTCTTGTTCCACGGCAACTGTTGAAACCGGTATTGATAGCACTTGCTTAGCCATCTTTGCTAAAACCGGGAACATTCATTCTTTTCCCTTCCACCTGTTTAGAACGTCAAAATCATCATCTTCTTCAAAATCAACATCATATGTTAAATACAAAGAAATCTCATTAGTTGTGCTTTGTTGAGTAGCAGGAGTGGATTTCGTTTTTTTAATAAGATTGGCAAATGTAGATTTCAAAATTAATTTTCCTTTAGATGAAGATGTTTGTGTCGGGGGAGGGGGCACGTTGCCATATTGTGCATGAAACTTATTAAATAATGCATAAAATATATCACTAACCTCGTTGTATTCTTTTTTCGGATCAATTGGGTTGTCCTCATACATTGGCGTTGGACAAAAAAAAGCAGCATAATAATAATTCAAACATTCTTCTAAAGAACCAAGTCTAAAACAAGGATCGAGAACAAATGCAATACCATAAATATGCGGAATATGTGAATAATATTTTAAAAACGTTTCCTTCACAAAACTAGCAAAATAACTCACATAATCAGCATTCTCAAAATTTGAAAAAGCACCGGCGAGATTAACAGCTTCACGAATAAATTGGTTTGAGGTAGGTTTATAAACATGACTAAAAGTTTCAGTTGCATTATTAAAATATATCAAAGCATTACAAATTTTTTCATAGGTGTCGATCTCAGCCGAGTTTATAATATAGTTATCATATTATTTCATATAGGTTTGGGATGAGGCAGGTTCGTCGGCGTCGTGGCTGCCGCCACCCTCCTCCTCCTCGTCGTCGTGGCTCTCCGGAATTACTTCCTCCACATCGTCGTCCTCGAGCTCTTCTTCGTCAATGGTCCTCGGTTGGTATTGAAAAAAGCGGCTATTATGTCGGTGCAATTCTTGTTCTAGTTGTTCGTCGGTCACCGCATCCCCATCCCTCCTTGCGTAACCCGTATAAAAATCATCTCGACTTTGAGATGAAGAGTCGATATTTGATTTACCTTTGCGGGATCTCTTCCTCGCAAGCTCTTTCATTCGGTTGCGCTCGAGGTTACCCATATCAACCGAATATCTAGGACGATCCATCTAAAAAATGTAATTAATAACAAATTAAAGTAGTTTTAACTATAATGAGAATTAACTAGTTTTAAGCTCTTTCGGTTTAACTATAATGAGAATTAACTAGTTTTTTAAACTAGAGTCAAAGGTAGCAATTAATAAAAAATTGTAATAAAGTAATTAACTACTTTAATGAAAAATTAAACAATTCGTGTGAAAACTAAATAACTAATCAACTAGTTTTTTGTACTACCTATTTTTTTTACTAACAATCAAATTATTATAGTTTAACTTTAACTATAATGAGAATTAACTATTTTTTTTTCAAGTAATGTTAATACAAAATTAAACAAGTGTAAATAATAGAATGATTTCGTACCTCTTTCGGACTTTCGGTCTTTCGGATGGGAGTAATAGAATGACTTCAAATTAATTAGATATAATTCCAACTATATTAATAGATATAATAAATGTATAAGTAATATATAATTAGATAAGAAATATAAGTAATATAATGTATGTATTTATAAATTATAAGTAGATAATTAATATAAAGTAGATATATAAATATAATATATTGGAGAATAAGAGAATTTGAGAAGATGCAGATAATTACATTGATGGAGTATATGGGTCTGAGCCCCCGGACCCACATACTCGGAAGAATAGAAAGCACAAGACACAGAGTGGCGCCCTCGTCGGCCAAGACGCCCCCGTCGGCCGAAAAGGGGCCAACTCAGATTATGGTCCTAAACCCAAGGAACCCGGGTGCCCTCGTCGGCCGTGCCCTCGTCGGCCACGCCCTCGTCGGCCACGAAGACCTCCCAGAACCGGATTTTGCACTTACTCATTTGTACAGCCCATTAGTGGCTTTGTATTCAGCCCAGTAGCGGTCCAGTTGTAAATGGGCCTCCCGAGCCCAAGGCTTGGGAGCCCAGCCCGTATTTTCTCTATAAATACTCCCCTTGGGAGTAGTTATAGGGGTTACAAATCATTCTATTGAAGCATATTATTGCACTTCTCTCTCTAGCTCTCACTTCTCTCTATATATACTCTATCATACATAGTAGAGAGTTAAGAGTAGAATTTAGGAAGAGTTGTAGAAGAAATATGGAAAAATGTTTAAAATTAGGAGTATTTATAGTTTTTTTTACCCCACTCCCACCCCCAAACCGCCCGGACCCCCTGCAGCCCACCCAACGGCTATATAGCCGTTTGGGTTGTCCCCAGCCCACCCCCAACGGTCATTTGGCCCAATATTTTTTTTAAAATATAGCCGTTGTGACCTGGAACCGGGCCCGACCCGGCCGGACCGGGTCAAGTTTTATAGGAACCGAGCCCGCAACCGCTTAGCCCACCGGTTCGGGTCTACGCCCGGTCCCGGACCTCTCGACCGGGCCGGTTCCGGGCCCGCACAGTAGCGGACCGGGCCGGGTGGGCCGAACCGAGTCCACCCCTACGTACATCATAAAAATATTAAATAAATTAAATAATAACATTATTGGATTGGATAGGACAAACACTACTCCGTATATTCTAAAGATATAATTGAAGAAATGACATGCTAATTTCACAACATAAGCAAAGAGAAATAACAAAATTTTAGGCATAATATATGCTTCTACGGGTGGACTGAGACATCCAGCCTGCTACCTGACCCGACCCGCTATTATGCAAACCAGGCTTGTCCTGGTTGATTGGGACCGGGGTGGGCCTGGTTTGGGCCTAACAGTCATTATTTAAAAAATAATAAAAAAAAGTTTTGGGCTTCAAATTATTGGGCTGGCTCCTAGCCCTTGCCAATGGCTATAGAGCCGTTCGGGGTGGGTCTGGGCGGGTTGGGGGGGGGGGGGGGTAAAAACTATAATAAACCTATTTTCTAAATATTTTCCTACACCTATTCTCCAATTCTTCCTACCGTGTAATACTTTCTAATAATCATCTTCATCTTCTCCAATTCTCTCTACATCTATTAATATATATAATATATCTATTTAAATTAGTTATACAATTATTATATCTACTTATATACTTATTATCTACTTATATTTACATATATTATATCCACTTGTATACTTATTATCTACTTATATTTACATATATTATATATACTTATATATTAATATATATATATTAAAGTATTAAATATAAATTTATTACTCATCTTATAGTAGTATACTTATATATTATATACTATTAACATTATATTACATGCTATTTACTTAAAGTAGAATTTATAGTTTATACATTTATTGTAGTGGTTACATTTTCATTAACTAATATACATTAATACATTTATCCTATAAGTTGCATTTTCATTAGTATTAGTTAAATTTATCCTATTAGTTACACGCTTACACTCTCATTAATTATTATACATTCATACATTGATCCTATTAGTTACATTTTCATTAATATAAGTTAAATTCATTCTATTAATAGTAGTTACATTTTCATTAATAATAGTTAAATTTATCCTATTAATAGTAGTTACATTCTCATTTTGTCAACTTTAATATTTGGTACATTCCTATTTGTTAGATATTAATATTAATCTTATAAAAGTTGTTATATTACACTACAAAAAAATTACGGGATTGGCACGGAATTTGGCACGGATTTACCGATTTTTCGTGCCAAATAGCTCGTGTCAAAGTGTTTTTTGGCACGGATTTGGCATATCTCTGCCAAAATCCCTGCCAAATCTCTGCCAAAATCCTTGTCAATCTCATGTTTTTTTGTAGTGTTAGACTATTAAAATAGTTGCTTTTTAGTTAATTTTACTATACTTGTCACATTATCATATTAATTAATCATATTTGTTACATACTAATATTAGCCATATAAAAGTTGTTAGATTAAAGTAGATACATTTTAGTTACATATAAATATTATTTGAATTTTGTTTGTAACCACAATTCAATATTTTAAAGACTTGTATACTAGTCACATTTTAGTTAAATTATCATAGTACTTACATTTTAATATGAAAATCATATTTGTTTTGTACGCACATTTAAGTATTTGTTACAAATTACTTACATTTTGGTTACGTTAACCTCACATTTTCTTACATAAAGTGAAATTTTAGTTACATTTTTATATTAGTTACATTGTAATGTACTCACATTTAAATGTTTGTTAGAATTTAATACGTAGTACTTGTTACAGAGTACATTTTAAGATGGATCGTGGTAGACATTCTGTAGATATGGGTAACCTCAACCGCAACAGAAGTAAGGAGATTGCGAAATGACATCCTAATTCGTGAGGCAAAGGTAAAGGACATGTCAGGTCTTCTTCTCAAAGCCGAGATGATTTTGATGTTGATTATAAACGGAAAGATGCGGTGTCCGAGCAGCAACTAGCTCAATTGTTGACCCAATGACATGGGCGGTTTTACCAACAAGAAGACATCACCGAGATTAACGAAGAACTGGAGTGTGACGATGAGGAGGAGGAAATGGCGCCAGCCGAAGAGGAACAAAGCGACGAGGAAACCCCGACAAGGAAACCCTCAACAAGGATATGCCTGGTTCATCCCAACCCGGTAAGAAAGGTGAAGCTCTCCTTATGAAAAATAATTATGATAAGTGGAAGGAACTGGAAAGTGAAAAGTGGTGGACAACTTATTGCAAACATTGTAACAAAAATATAACCGGATTTCGCAAGAATATGGCGGTGCTCATAGCATTTGAAGGCATGTCACCCCATGGAGTGGGCGAAAGTAAAAAGCAAGGGGACACAAACAAAAATATCGAGGTTTGCAACTGGTCAACCCTTTAGTAGTTTCTCCTATGATGATTCCAAACATTTCACTGCTACGTCTGAATTAATCGTTGAAGAAAATTTGCCTTATATTTTTTCTGAAAGTCCTGCTTTACGTGCTTATGCTCAAGGTTCTTTAAATCCTCAATTTCAAAACTATAGTCGCAAAATCATTAAAAAGAGAAGTTATAAGGCATTATGTTTTGGAAAAGGATAGATTAAAAACGTTTTTTACAAACTTTGATGGACGTGTTAGTATCTGTAGTGGAATATGGGAGGATACTAATCATTTGTATTATTTGGGTGTGACTATACATTATATTGATGCTAATTGGGATATACATAAACGTGCATGCTACTGCTTTTCGAGAATTTAATGACCGACACACCGGTGATAATATTTATATTTTCATTGAGCGTATTTTAACTGAATATAATTTGATTGATAAAGTTTTTGCTATTGGTTTTGATAATATAATCCCAGTGTTGAGAATATTTTAATGGTTTCCAATCTAATTAAATATCTTTGTATCTGTGTAGTTATTAATTAAACGTGTAATACGGGCCACAAATGTGTATCAGCCCGTTAGCTTCTTTGTAACCCGTAAGTTAGCCAACTTCTCCTATAAAAGAAGGCTAACTTACGGGAACCCTAATGATTGAGGCTTTAGAGAATAGAGGCGGGGAGATAGAGAGATTAGGGTTTCCGCTACTCACTCTTGAGGGAGAGCAGCGGCGTTCTACACGGTATACCAGATTCGTTTGTTCATCTCATATCTTTCTATCTGCTTCGTCTTTACCTGTTTAGATTGTTTGATTGTTAGAAACTGGGTTTATCAATTGGTATCAGAGCCGAGGCGTGAATCAGGTTGAATGTATCTGCGATTTTTCGTATCTTACGAAGAATTGTTCTACTTTTCTTCTATTTATCTTTAATATAGAGTTTTGCTCCTGTAATCTTGTTTGTGAACGAAAATCTGTAAAAATTATACTGTTGGAATCGCCTTTCAATACCGATCTAGCAGCATATCCTCTTTTTCGATTTCTGCAAATTTTCAATTTCGAAGACTCTATATGAAATCTCGAGTTTATGCTTTTACATGGCTGCAGAAACAATTTTGACTTGAAACAGATACAGAAGGAATCTCAACCTTCAAGGCTTTTCAGAATAGTTTTCAGATTCTCAGAATTCGAAGTTTTCATTTTGCAGGAAATCGACTTTTAGGGTCTCGAATTCCTAAACTCGACATTTTTAAAATTGTAAGTTTTGAAACTGCGAGTTTTGAAATTTCGAGTTTTGAAATTTCCTGTTTTGAAATTTCGAGTTTTAAAATTGTGAGTTTTAAAATTGCGAGTTTTAAAATTGTGAGTTTTGGAATTTCGAGTTTTGGAATTTCGAGTTTTAGGAACTCAATGTTTAGGATTTCGACTTTTTGAAAGATTTCGACATTTTTGGAATTTCTCGATGTTTTGAATATTTCAAAGTTTGCAGTTTCTTGAAACTCAGAATTGTTCGAAACTTGACATTCTTCGCAGTTCATTGAAGCTTTACATTATTAGATATCTGAATGAATCTCTGCTTATCAATGTTTTTAGAAGTTTTCGATGTTCTGATGTTTTTCAAACAACAAGTTTTCGATTTTCTGAGGTTTTCGAAACTCCAAAGTTTTCGATATTCCAAACATTTTGAAATTCTGAAGATTTCGATATTCTGAGGTTTGTTTTGCAGGTGGATTTCACCATTACTCTTCAAGGCAAACTCGAAATTAAAATCTCGAGATTTAAACCTCGAGATTAGGATTTCGAGTTTTTGCCTTAGAATTTTGTTTAATTTCACCTGCTCTCGAAATTCAACATCGAGAACCTCAACCTCGAAGAATTTCCTCAAAAATTCAAAATTCGAGATTTTCTGCGACATCGCACTTTTTTTGCCATAACTTTTGACTCGGTGATCCGATTCAAGGGAACTTTTTTTGTTGGAAAGCTAACGAAAATTTCTACATTTATTCTCGGGCTATGCCCTAGAACCCATTCTCATGCTCCCTCACACGCAGTCCTTGAGGGTCAAAACGTTAGTTTTCCGACAAACTTTGTAAATCACCAATGTCAAGGTCAAAACTTAGGCAAATCTGTTCAAATTCTTTCAAAGTCAAACCTAAGGTCTAAGCTGCACTGTAGAGGTCCGAAAATCGTAGATAATTCAATCAACCACGCATCAACGGTCATTCTACAACAATCAACAATCAACTGCTGAAGGCTCCCCTAACCCATCAACATTGTGTGATCCTCAAACATGCTGAAATTCCAAATGATGAGCTTAGGGAAACCGTCATGTGTGGTACTTGTTCAGATTGTTTCACACACATGGTGGGTATGACAAGTTGTGAGCAATCAAACCTTGCACATTCTGAGGGGGAGTTTCAGTTTTCTCCTCCTGGCGCCTTACACAGACAAAGCAAGGAATCTCTCAACGGATGCAACATTTTAGGGGGAGTGTTCAATGTTATCCTCCCCGGTGCCTAACAATGACAAAGCATATCGAGTGCTCCAGTTGAGAGGGAGTACAGAGAGAAAATCAAGCAAGTAATGAGAGAACATGTTCCTATGGCTTAGTAAACCCAACTAAGCCTACCCAAGGGACAAAGCCGAGCGTTAGTGAGTGAGTGAGCGAGTGAGTGAACATTATGAGCATTAGGAAGCAGAAGGCTCAAGTGAGCAAGGAAACAATAATAAATGTTAAGTCTGCTACCTCAACTGCCTGCTATCAATTGCACATTTACTCCTAGTCACTCAAATACCCTGGACAATCCCCGTGGGTTCAGGACTGATTTAATCAGATCCCGAGTAGAAGTCACTGCATCTTGTCCAACATTGAATGCTTAACCGTACCCAAGACCACTCACTTGTCTCCCAACAGACAGGTGTTTAATCATATTTCACGAGGAACCACGTCTCTCATTACTATCTCCTTCTGAGGTAAGTGATACTGACTACAGTGGCCTCAGCCCCATGCCACTGAACTTTCATTGATCACGTCGTGTCTAGTAACATCACTCCCAAATGTTTTGAAATTTCTAGGACACAGACGCACTTTTTGAGTCAGTTGCAGGTCTACATGATCCGCGAGAACTTCCATAGGGCTTATCTATTACAGATGTCACGCCCCGGACCTAGCCGGACACGTCGACAACCCGCCGTACAGTACGAATAGTCAACCGTAGTCCAACTCATCCATACTATACAAGGCGTCATGAATATCATTCACACATAGTACATCCATAACAAACATAATGTAAAACATTCATTTAAAACAGCGGAAGCATTAATACAATTGTTCAAGCCACACTTGGCATAACTAGGCATACAAGCCCCCAAAGTAATTGTTCAAAAAATAATGTCCATGAGCATTGTTATCATTATTTTGAAAACAGGAAACAGAAGAAGCACGAACCACGTCTTCTCCTTTGAATATCCCCGAAGCAACGGGCGCCGGTAGCAACCTTCAAGTTCTACCTGAAACTGTGAGGTGGCCTCCCCCGTGAAGGGGAGGTCAGTACTTGGAAATATTTGACAAGTACAATAGCAACTATACTAAGTATAATCAACGTTTTAATTTCCAAGACCCTCAAAATAGGGTGATATCATAATATAAATAATAATTTATATTCCCCACTTATTATCTTCATAATAAGTAAATTTATTTATTTGTCGGCACACGGCCCTTCTTATATATCCTTTTTCATTTATCGTTTGCACAACCCAACCCTTGGGTCCTATTATTTCTACGGGACTTGCTACCGCTGTCCGAGACCTCATGAGGCTCCCGGTTCGGACTCCAACATCCCGCCCCTGGACTCGTACCCATCATCCCGTAGGAAGGTAAGGCCCTTCGGGGTCCTATCTTATGTGTTACCGCTACCGGAACCTAGTTAGGTCTCCGATTCGGATTCCACCCTAACCCGTGATCACGATGTAAGTCCATGCTATCCAACCCCGCTCTCTAGAGTCGGGAAGGGCCACGGTCCTTACTATTTCCATAATTCAACCGGCTATCCACAAGAATCATCGATCACACCCGTAGGCCATTCCTATACTTAGGATCAATTTAATATTCACACTATCTTGGGTATCCCTAAAGGCCTACCCCTAGTATAACTTAAAGTTCATACTTTCCTACCTTAAAGCATCTCTTAAGACTACTTAAGGCATAATATTTTACAATCCAACCTTAGGATCAATCTTAACAACATTTCATTTTAATGTCCAACTAGCATCTTAATACTAGTCAAATTAATATCAACAAACCAAGTTCTCAACTCATAGTCATATAGACAATTCCAACTGATTTTCCTTTGAAAATATCATTTATGTCAATATCCAAAATATCACTTTTAATCACTCATATATTCTAATATGAAGAAAAAGTATATTTCAACACATGTTTCATAACAAGTTCCACTTTCAAATCAACATACTCATAACACATGAACATACACAATTTATTCCTAAATTTGTATATCATGCTCCTTTTTCTCTAGACATTTAATCTTTTCATTTTTAGGCATTATTAATCGTTAATAATCCATAAAAACACATTTAATTACCTTCGGTAATCTCATGAAATTAACTCACTAATTATAAGCAATATAGTCAGCCATCCTCACCTTATGAAGTGCTGAAATAGTTGCCTTTGCTAAGCCCCTCGATCAATCCCCGTTCTAGGCCGATTGAAGGTGTAAAACTGAGCTGCTGGGCAAAAGCCGGGCGGCTTTCACGAAAGCCGGGCGGCTTTCGTAGTCTGCAGAAACGGGCAGCTCCCTTAAAGTGGCGGTTTCCGGCGATTTCGACTCCTATCGATTCACCAACTCTTCTAAGTTAAATATCACCACTTTATATCAATATTCTACACTTTTAAACGTGTAGAACATCATGTTTAATCCACCATATGATTTCTTAAAAATCATACACCATAAAACTAGTTAAAAGAACCATATGTGTTCTTACCTCAAGGCTTAGCCTTTTTCCTCTATGGATTCTTCCCTCTTCTTGGCTCCTCAAGCTCCAGAATGTTGAGAGCTCTTCCCTGGACCTTATCTCTCTATTCTATCCTCCTTATGGTGTAGAATGAGGGAGGAGTCCATCAAGTCTCCTCACCTTATGAGGATGGTGCATGAATGAGACAAGGAGGGGTGTGGTTTGTCCCCCCAGCTACCCTCTCCTTCATAAGTCCGCCCAAGCCATGTTAGGATGTCCCATTCCCATTACTCTGGTCATTCACCACCCTTAAAAACGTGGGGTGGCCCCCACTTATGTGGGAGGTCATCCCATTATGTCCCGGTATGTATAATCGGCCCCGAAAGTTGTATTTTTCGGACTACTTTAGTCGTATTTTATTTTATCGGGCCGGGCAAAATATATCACGTGTTCCTAATAATTATGAACCTTTAGAATAGATGTACATTCCCCAACATTAATTTAGGAGTCTCCGAAACTCATTTCGGGCTGTTATCCGTTAAATTACCAATGCCGGTAATTGGGCCCCGTTTGACCCACCGGTCAACCTCATGCCTTTCTTATGGCCCAATTAAAATATCCACCACCATATACATATTATCTAGACCAAGATGAATATAATATGTGGTTCGGGAATTATCGGGCGGTCCCCGTTCCCGCTGTGGGCCCCACATGCAATTTACTATTCACGTAAAAGAAATAATAAAAATTTACAATTACGCAAATTCATAAATCATCTTTCAAGGTTTATTACATAATTTGCTAAAAGTAAATATGCTCGGGGTCGGTGTTACAACAGATGTAGACCAATAATTGGAAGGAAGTCGTGCTGTTGCAACATAAGAATCACCAACATTTTCAGGCAATTGCTTTAGAGTTTATCTCTATAGTGATGAAAACGGGTGTCTACACGACCCCGGGGGGCTACATTATCGTTTTACCATTCGGCTTCTTTTTCCTGTTTTATTTCCGCATAATAAAAGAATAAAGGCATGACGCCCCGAGTCATCGGATCGTCATGAGGGGGAGAGTGGTTCACATGCTGTTAACTGTAAAAAAATCATTCTGGGACACTTTTCTCCTCCAACACTCTCTCTACTATCTCCGCAACTCAAATGGTCAGCTACGCTCACAAGTCAACCATCATTATGTTCCGCTGTGCCACCGACAAGTTCTCCTCAAATGCATTGATTCCAAATAGTCAAAAAGACTACATTGTGGAGGGGACAGAGGTCAAATACTCATGTACTGAAGATAAATCCTGTGTGTGCCCCCTAGTCTTCAAAGAATATTCATTCTAGAGGCGTCACCGGACTTCATCCAAGCTGATCAAGAGCAACTTCTGGAAGGCAAGAACTACATGCAAGATACTGAAGATCCCTCAACCCTCGGCATCAAAGAACAAATTGCCAAGAAGACATCAGAGGGGAGATAGCAAGGATTTCTTCAGAAAGCCTTCTCAAGAAGTCAAGTTCCAAGACAAAGGAAGCTGAATAACAACAAAGACAAAGATATATATATATGCGCTGCAATGCTGATTCAACACGATTGAACACCAAGGGGGAGATTGTTGAGAATATTTTAATGGTGTCCAATCTAATTAAATATATTTGTATTTGTGTAGTTATTAATTAAACGTGTAATACGGGCCACAAATGTGTATCAGCCCGTTAGCTTCTTTGTAACCCGTAAGTTAGCCAACTTCTCCTATAAAAGGAGGCTAACTTACGGGAACCCTAATGATTGAGGCTTTAGAGAATAGAGGCGGGGAGAAAGAGAGATTAGGGTTTCCGTTGCTCTCTCTCTCTCGAGGGAGAGCAGCGGCGTTCTACACGGTATACCAAATTCGTTTGTTCATCTCATATCTTTCTATTTGCTTCTTCTTTACTTGTTTAGATTGTTTGATTATTAGAAACTGGGTTTATCAGCTAGTAATAACACTGCTGTTATACCTAAGTTGTGTGAATTGTGTGGTTCTTCTACTATGATGGGTAAGTTTGTTCATCAGCGTTGTGCATGTCATATTCTCAATTTATGTGTAAAAGATGGTTTAACCGCATTAAGAGATGTTATGGAAACCGTTAAGAGGGGTATTAGACTGATTTGGGGCAATAATCAACTGAAAAAGAAATGACGTGAATATTTGAGGGCTAGACGTGTAAACTATTGTGTTTTTCCAAAAGATTTGTCTATTCAGTGGAATAGTACTTATAACTTAATTGTTGTACTTCTTAGATATAAAGTCCATTTTTCTGCTTTTTTAAAAGAAGCTGCTAACTATATTATAAATCCGACTGAGATGGACACTATAAATTTTTTTTGCCAAGTTTTGTTTTTTTAATAACGCAACTCTAACTTTTAGTCATGTTTATAAACCTATGACAACCCAATTTTTTGTTGAAGCTATTAATCTCGCTGGTGCTTTTTCTGAATTTCAACAGCCCCCTTAGTTTCATTATTTTTGTGATTTCATGAAAGAAAAGTTTTTAAAATATTTTACATATATATTCCGCCTACATATGGTATTGCCTTTGATCTTGATCCTCGTTTCAAACTAAATGCTTATCAAAATTGTATAGAGTACTATTATACTTGTTTTTTCGGTCCATTATCTATGTACGAAGATAGACCCATAGATCTTAAAGAGCAATGCAACGAGGTTAGTAACTTATTTCATCAATTATTTAATGAGTTTCATGCACATTATGGTAACACACACCCTCCCCCAAAACCAACTGCTTCTTCATCTAAAGGAAAATCATTCTTCAAATCTACATTTGGTAATGGGAGTTGCTTCCCGCACCCCCAAAAGTGCTTAATGTAACCTTCACATGACATATTTGTCCTTTTTTAATTCTTTATACGAAGTACTAGGTGGCACTACGGAATACGTACTAAAACAGTTGCCCCAATGTTTAATTGCTCAACACCCCCAAACATGTTTTTAAATGGGTAATGTTCTAAGAAATCTATTCGTTTTCACAAAAAATAGTTAACAACTTTAAATTATGTGTTATTATTAAAAAAGTTATTTTTTACTCCCATTTGTGTCATTCCTTCTTTTGATGATCTATGGATCAAGATTAAATAACTAAAAATATAAATATATTTTGAAATTCAAAAAATAAAAATTAGATCCAAAAAATTGTATTAGTGATTTTTTACATTTGGAACACAATTACCGTATTTGATGTTGTGTTTCTCAAATTTGATCATCTCATCTGATATTCTTATTAATACAGTTTCTTAAACTAAAATTGCTAAAAGATCAAATATATAATAATCCCTTAAAGTTAGGTGCTATCTCAACACGTGAGTAATTTCTTCAAAAAACGGATACACCGTCTAATGGTTTGATGACATGTGGCTAATCATATTTTCTACTACGTACTTATTCCGTCCCTTTGAGCTTTGCTAAGTTTAATCTTTGCGGAGAATAATAAAGTAAAAATTGTATGATTGAAAGTTGTACAAAGAAGTATATAAATTGTTATAACTTTTTCATTCGGATTTTTTTACAAAAAATATATCAAATTAGAAAACATTATAATCTTTTATAGGACACCAATAATGTATATCTAAAATTTTAAAAACATTTTTTAAATGTTCAACATACTTTAATTGTTTTTATTTATTTTATATGTAATGTCAACTTTATTTTACTCGAATAAAAGCGCTCATTTAGTTACCTAAAAGTTAAGGGCCTGTTTGGTGACTCCGTTATTCGGCTTACTTACCAGGCTTGGCAGCCAATTTTTCCAAGCGTTGAGGGCTACAAACAACGTTGAGAACCTAAAGAATTGTTCAAGCGATTCACAATTATACCCTCCCAAAGTTCAGAGTAAGGCCTTGAGAATCCATTAAATAGTCGATGGAAACGAAAATCACATGACACTAACAAAACATCTAGAACTCGTTTGGTGATCCTGTTTTTCGACTTATTAGGTTTATCATTCAACTTTTTCACCAAATACGTAACTTTGGATTTCACGTGTTGAATTGTGTAATAATAAGAAAAAGTAAGGTTGAAGTTACTTTTTCGGCTGTATTGGTTGAAAATACTTAAGAAGATCATTTTATCTATTTTTCATATAATTTTTATTTATTTTATTAATATTTTTTTAAAAAAATATACTACGTATTGTTTTTCATACATCGGCAGAATCAGCCAATCGAGCCACAATTTCAAAAATTTCAGCATGATCAACCGATTCAGCTAATTTTAGCATTACTAAACGGACTCCTAAAATCTGTCAAAAAATCAATGGAGAGCATTCCACCAAACATGTCTACTTTTTGGAATAAACAAAGAGCAAACCATGTAATACGGACTTGATAATAATAAACTGATACGTATGAAGTAAAACTTAGAAGAGCATGGTCAAAAAAAAATACGGAAGAACATGGTATAACAAAGAACACTTTTTTTAGAAGAGCATGGTCAACAAAATAATAAGGAACTGAGGTGCGGACAACACTTTTTGAGTTCATAATAATACGGAAGAGGACAAATATGTCCAGCTTTGAAAAAAGTGAGGTGCGCCCAACACATTTTGAGGTGCGCCAAGTTCGTTCTTTTTGGTAATCTTATGAAAATAATAAATCAAAATGCAAATAAATCAACTGTAGAGTGAAAATTTATGCACTGTCGGCCATGAATTTCCTTAGTATACAATAGTCTAAAATCTTCCTATACTTAACATTGCAGACCATTAATTTCCTTGCCGGTCTCTTATTGATCTTTAAGTCGGAGTAAAATGCATTAATGTGAGTAGCAAATTTGTTTAGCATCTATCTACTAAATAGACATATTCTGTTTCTATTAATTGTATATAGTTGGTATTATGCCCTTAAGTTTCTCACTCGAGTGAAAGTGAAGGGGAGAAGTACAGTGCATGTATCATGTGGTTACTGTTAAGTTTAACTAAGTTATATGGTAGAATTTTAATAATGTGATCTTTAGAATGAAATGCTTGAGCTTTTATTGTGTTCTTTTTTTCTGTTTGAAGTTGCTCTATTCTCCAAGTCACTCATGATGACAAAGGGTTAGGCTGCTATACTACAATTCAAGGAAGCAATTTCAGATGCTATACTACATTATAAGTACTTGCTTCTTGAGAAGACTGCAACGTGGCATATATTATACATTGTACATTGTATGGTGTTTTCAATTTTGACTTTCGCCTTGAAAATACTTGGGGTGAAGTTCAGATTAATTTGTTTTTTATACGTTAACCACACTCCTTTAATTTGTGGATTGGGTCATATTGTATATCGGGGTTTATGTTGTCTTGAGGTTTTGAAGCATTAACAATCAAATGAAAAATGATGTTCATCATTCTATCAATTCCTTTTGTGTTATTAATTTTTGATATTTATTAAACATTTAAGTAATATGGTGTGAGTGCATTTTATGTTGTTGTTAGTGTTTATGGGCCATGATATATACAGAAAAATTAGGAGCAGACTTATGATAATAACGTTGTTGAAAGTATCTACACTGGTTATACTCGATGTAGATTGGAATTTTTGATATTGATCACATATTATATCGATTACCTTACACAACTGATGTGAAATCTTTCTTTGACATCAGTTGGTCAATTGATGTGGAAAGTCTCCACATTCCACATCCCCTGGATCTACATCGGTTCAAGAATCGCGGTAGAAAGCTTTTTTAACCGATGTAAAAAGTGTTTTTTTGTACTAGTGTAAACTGAACTTAACATGAGCTATAAAACAAAGGAATTCTCTTTTTCTTCTGATGACGATTTGGCCTTTTATCCTCCTGAGAAGGAATCTGTGTGATAACCGCTTTCGCGGCGTTGTAGTAAAACGGAGTCTAACCTTTCGGTTTTCCCCCGAGTATCGTGTCTCTTGAGGAATGGCGGAGGAGTTTCTTGATTTTAAGCTCAGTCACAGGTTATCGCAAATTATTGGAAGCTTTCCAAATTAAAACTTTTGATTGATTTTCTAAACTAGTTTTTGAAAACTAAAGTAATTAAATTATGCAAATACTAATGATGGCTCAAAAATAAACTAAATGAAAAATATTAAACTCTAAATGGATTGATCAAAGAAGGGCAATGAATTGAATAATTAGAAATGAATATATTCTTGGACCTAGTAATTAGGGGAATTTAAAACTAAGATTGGACTAAAAATTTCTTTTCTCATAGACAAGAATAGAAATTATTTTCATTAATTTATCCTATTTCTAGGTTTCATTAATGTATTCAAAAATGGTTGGCTTGAATTAAATTCTAATCTCATAGACAAGGCAGAAATAATTCTCCAAAATTTTAATTAATAAAAATAGCCAAATTCATTAACTAATTAAATTCATTATTTAAGCAATTTGAATTTATTTCTCATATACAAGATGTAAATCCAATTCATTAAAATTATCCTATTTCTAGGCCTTATTAATGCGCTTGAATAAAGTTGGCTCAAATTACTTTCTAATCTCATAGATAAGTTAGAAATAATTTTCCAAAATTTAATTAATGAAATTGGCTAACAGTTATTAATTACTAATTCATCAAATTGAATAACTAGCTCAATTAATTAATTTTAACCCCTAATTTTCGGCTAACAATTCAATCCATATTCCTTTACTCAATTCATGCCTAAAACAAATTTAGCTACTAAACATTATTTTTGCATTCAACAATATGGTAAATAAATTAAACATTAACAAGGAATTAAACATGTATAATAGCAAAAATTAAACAAAAATAAGATATTGTCAAAATAAACTTTCTGGAACTACAATATGACCTTCTGGAATTTTTTCACGAATTTGTAAACCTAAAATCCAATTTTAACCCTAATTGATAATTTTTCCACTTTTAACTATAAAATACAAAAGGCAATTAAAAATAGGCTAAATTCGTTCTAATTTTTTTTTTTGACTACTAGGGGTTATATTACAGTGAAATAAACTGGAATTATGGCCGAGACTAGTTTTTTTCTATTTTTGTGTAATTAATTTAATTTATGCAATAATAACACCTAATTACCGAAATTAATTAAAAATTACTTGCACTTCGTGAAAATTAACTTTCTTCAGATAAATAACAACCTTGAGGCTAGTGAACAACTATATAATTAATTAGAATGAATTCAACATCAACAACTATTTTATTTAATTTATGGAAGAAAATGCGAAATACTAGATAAATATTCTGGAAAAATTCGAAGAACAGATCGAGAAAACAAAGCACAGATTCAGATTCTACTCGTTGAGAAGATGAAAATACATATAAAGAACTTACAAATTGGAGCTAAAATGAAAAAGATATGAAAGATTGAAGTTGAAGATGCAACAATGGTGGAAATCCGAGCTTTGAAAAGGAAGAAGAATACCTTTTTGAACTAGTTTCGAGCTAAGAATGGTGTATTTGAGTTCAGCAAAAATCGGGCTATTTATAGCACGAAAAATCTCGGAGGCCTCCAAACAGGCGGCCGCCTGCCGTCACATCGCACCGATCGGTTGTTCGTTTCGTCGTCTTGTGCCGCAGGCGGTCTTCGAAGGCGGCCGCCTTCCGTCCAGTGTCGGCCGCCTTCCGTTTTTCTCCGGTTCGGTCAAATTTCCAAAAAAATTGATTTTTCAAAAAAAAAAAACGGCAGGCGGCCGCGAAGGCCTCCATTTTATGGCCGCCTGCCAGGCCGCCTATGAGTTTATTTGACCATCTTGTTCTGTATTTTGTGCTCTTCAACTTTCCCTTCTGGACCACTTTGAAATTCTGCTTGCTTCTTTCGGTATGATATCATTTTTCACTCATATTGACGCATTTTGTGCTTAATTGACCCGAAATTTCGTCAAACATATCATGGACGTGATTTTTACCTGATTTCACGAAACTTGAACCAAAATATATAAAAGAAAAAATTCCACTTTTGGTCCCATGACTATTATACCACTTCCACATTTAGTCCCTTACTTTCAGATTGTCCACATTTAGTCCGTGACCATTATCCCCTCACCACCCCTCGTCCTTCCGGTTAAAATTCAGGCAAATTTAGTTCACTTCTCAACATCAGAATCAGTCTTTGCATTAAATTTTGTATCAGGTTGGTTTTTTCATAACAATCTTTGCATTAAATTTGGTTTTTCATCCCTAAAATCTGCATTAATTTTTTCGGAATTTTGGCCGGAAGGACGAGGGGTGGTGAGGGGATAATGGTCACGGACTAAATGTGGATAATCTGAAAGTAAGAGACTAAATGTGGAACTGGTATAATAGTCATGGGACCAGAAATGGAATTTTTTCTATATAAAACATGCATTGTTTTTCTATTTTCCAATCCAAAATCGCTTAAAATTGATAAGAAAAATAAGTACAAAAATGGACTTATCACTGTGCCAGACCAAGAAATACATTCATCCTCGAAGTTCATAAACAAAACTGTTTACATCTCTCCTTCGATTAAAAAAATTGCAGACCTCGGTACTTCTTTAAAAAATGAAAAGAAAAAGTTTTGAATGTGAAAAGGAAAGATTGTCAAGTATGTCGTGGACCGATGGCATTAGTGTGACACTCCCAAGAAGGAGATCACATGTTCGAATCACATCCCAGTTCAAGGATGTTGACCTTAACATAGAACATATGTTATTATAGGTTAGAAATAATTGCCAAAAAAAGGAAAAGGAAAGATTGTTGAGTGAAATCACCACTCTCAAAAAAACCTCCCAGTGCAGCACAACTTCCTCCTCATCAAACAATACTTGTTCTGAAAAGTTTTTTGATAATTAAACTCGTTGTTCTAAAAAAGTGTCCACTCAATTCGAGTCTCCTTTCAAAATAGAGAACCATGTGAGTAAGAGTTAGGAGAGGAGAACATAGTGGATACATGACAGGAGAAGAAGGAAAGTAAAACACAAGTCATTTTAAAAATTAAAATGAAAAAGACATGTTCAAGTGCTTCTTGGAAGACTCTAGAAGTGTATTGTGTATATGAAGTTCTAGAGAATCTTAAACGTACACAATAGTAATATAGTATAAATAAGGGTGAGACTTCTCATTTCCATGAGAGAGAGCTTTGTGAGAGCCTTGTGAGAGCCTCCTTTCGTGATGAGAGAGAGAGAGCCTAATTGAGAGCTTTTGAGTGAGTAAGAGTCTCCGATCCTTAAGAGATGAGAGTGAGAGTGAAGAAGTCTTTTTTTACAAAGAGTGAAGTAACTTATCCGTTTACTTGTAAAATCTCTTGTACATTTCAATTGTATAATACAAAGTGGTATTGTCCGATGGAGCCCTGTACTATGAGTGTGCGAGTGAATGTACAAGAGTTCTATCAGCTCATGATCCTGGAAAAAATATGATTGGTTCATTTGTGACTTTACAAAGTAAGATTCATCATGAAACATGATTGTGGCACTATTCTCAAATTATACATTGATCATATATATATATATATATATATATATATATATATATATATATATATATATATATATATATATATATATATAAAGAGAGCTCTTCCTGTCCGGCCAGGCCGGAGGAGGCTCTTGTCCGGCCACCTCAATTTGAGGTGGTTCCGAGGTATTTTTGGCTGAATTTTTTTTGTATGTTGCTCATCAAGTCTAGTTCATCCATATCAAATTTGTGCAAAAAATTCAATCGAGAAGGTCGTCAAATGATTTTTGCATGAAAACTGGTCCGGAATATACATATAAAACGCAGTTTTCATGCAAAAATCATTTGAGGTCCTTCCCGATTGAATTTTTTGCTTAAATTTGGTATGGATGAACTAGACTTGATAAGGATTATACAAAAAATATTTCAGCCAAAAATACCCCCCCCCCCTCGGAACCACCTCAAATTGAGGTGGCCAGACATGAGGTTCCTCCGGCCCGGCCGGACAAGAACTATCGTGTGTGTGTGTCTATATATATATATATATATCATTTATTAACACATTAAAGAATCATATATAGTAAAATATTGTACTACATAATACTTATCTCAGTATATTTAAAGAATCTGTTCATTCAAACTTGCATTGTCCATCCCTAATAATTTAGAGCAACATGAATTAGCTATGTAGATGGGCCGAGTGGGCTACCAACTTGCATTGTCCATTCCTAAACCTTAAATCTTAAACCCTAAACCCTAATAGGAACAACTCAAACATAATAAAGCCAAAGCCACAGAATGAGAATGTCGGCAAGATGTAAACCCTATGATTTATTTTCGTTTGACGCTTAGAGAGAGAGAAGCCCTCCCCATTTCTTGTCCCTCATCCTTCGTCCCGGAAGGAGATGGTGTTTCCGTTGGGAGAATTTGTACTAATAAATTAATAATTATAATAATAATTAAAGTTATATTGTTATATGAAATAATGTGATAAATATTACTAAATTAAATAGGGAGATTTCTCAAAGTAGGAGTAAATGAAGTTTGAAATTTCAAAATATGACTACTTTGTTTTTATTCCCAAAATGATAGTATTTACTGTCATCTTATATCCATGACGCCAAATAGTTGCAGTACAATGCATTTAACATGACAGTATTTATTATAATTAATGATAGTATTTTTCAATCATGACAGTATTTTTCATACATGGCAGTAATAACTCCTATTTCGGGAAGAAAAACATATTAGTCCTATTTTTGGAATTACAAGTGTCATTTGCTCCTATTTTGGGTAATTTCCCTATTAAATATGGCGGGAAAAAATATGTCTTTCTACTTATAGTGATTATATTAGTAACTTGTAGTTACTATTATTAAGTTATCTCACACCGATTACATATAAAAATTCAAAACAACATATATAATTTGGGATACTCCTAACAATTACCAGGTTTATCTTTTTCGGATGGAATCCCAAAACTTAATGTTAAAATATTTGTCTCACACAGGAAAACTATAAAAACAATAAAACAATATATAAGACTTTGAGTTACTCCTCTTATCAGGTTGACATTTTACGATGGAACCCCGGGTCTTAACATGATATCAGAGCCAAATCGATCTATGATGTGGATCCTCTTATGAAAAATGATGACATGATTATAAAAAAATTACAATGACGACCCGGTGAAAAAATGAGTGACGGCACGACTCAGACAAAGTGTCTGGTCGTGAGGAGGGGTGTTAAAGTCCCACACCGGATATCTCTGAAACAATTAAACACTATATTAAGATCTCAGATATTCCTCCTATCATGTTGACCTTTTAGGATGGAACCTCAGTTCTTAACAAGAACCCCGAGTCTTAACATGGTATCAGAGCCAATTACGGTTATGGTTTGACTGTTTGTTTAGCAATCATGATTACAGGTAGCTTATTAAGGGTCTGTTTGGCCCATTTATACACTCCGATATTGTCCGGCCCGATTTGGACTGGGGGGGCGTGTTAAAATATTTGTCTCACACCGGAAAACTATAGAAACAATAAAACACTATATAAGGCTTTGAGCTACTCCTTCTATCAGGTTGACCTTTTAGAATGGAATCACGGGTCTTAACACTTAATAACCACAACCATGTTTAATTTTACACTATAATGACCATGATTTTATAGGCATAGCAACTTTAATCATATTTTTATCTATTTATTTTAAAAAAACTTTTTATTATACATTGGAAAACATTGAATCAAAATTTTGCAATACAATATGGAGTAAGACGTAAGACACATCGTAGTTCTACATATGTCTTTTTTTTTCCTGTGAATTCTAGATGATTTTAATTCCCAAAACTTCAGAAGACGATAATATAATGAGACTATTGACAAAAGTATACTCTCTCAATTCTAAATTGATTATTCTTTATTTTTGCAGACATATTAACAATTAAGGTGATTAAAAAATAAAAATTGTGATCAAGATTTTAAGTATAACAAAATGTAACGATATTTTTTATCAAAAATAGAAACATTACCATTATTTGGAATAGACAAAAAGGAAAATCAAGGCATTCATTTTGTGATGGAAGAAATATCGTTATCTAAAAACCGTTCTATGCGTCTGACTAGTTTCCGCCTATCGCTAGGCGGTGGTCGGGCACCTCGATTTTTGTATAGGCGCTCCGACTAATTGGTTTGCCGTCCAGGTGAATTAGTCAGCTGTTTATGGCGCCTATATTTTATTATTATTTATATTTATAACATAATGAAGTTAAGTGATTAGTTATCATATACTATGTTTGATTAAATGTGATAATTATATTATTCATGTTTGTTTATGTATGCGTATATATGTATTTTATGCACACACAAAATACAATACGTAGTATTACTGAACATATTTACGCAAAAATATAGATAAAACACAATTTTATGTTTCCGACTAGTCCCCGACTAGGCGGTCGCCTAACCGCCTAGGCGTTAGGAGTTGGGCTAGCGCCCGACTAGCGCCTAGCACCTTTTAGAACATTCAACTATAATAATCCAAACAATATTCAATTTTACATTTTTACACTGAATTTGTCATGGTGCTACTAGTGTAATGAATTTAGTTTTTATAAAATTTTTACAGCTTAAATATTAAATTTAATATCATAATCTTTAAATTGGGACTATGGGTCATAAACATTAATTATTTTGAAATGAAGTGCAAAATCAAAATTTACAGAAAATGGGATGTTAACAAAAAGCCCATGAGACTGTATTGATTGTTTTGGAGGTTAACTAGGTGGTGACTGGTGAATGTTGCAAAATCATATGTAAAGAGAATTTAATCTCTGCGTTGTAGGAGGGTTCTCGAAAATTTTGGTTAGTGTCTCCCCATAATTAATTATTGAAGAACCCTAAATTCTTCTAGTAAGTTCTTAGTTTTACTACGAAATTGTTTAATTTCTGCAAGTTGATTCTCTCTATGTTTCATAATTTAGCTGTTGGCATTAGTTTTATTTACCCCATTAAATGGTGGGTTATGCTGACTGAAGGAATGATTCAAAGTTTCAGTGACTAAGCAAAATCCATTGAAGGAATTATCTGATGTCAAAATTTACATGGAGGATTGAAAATTTCTCGGGATTGGATGCTGAAAAGATTTACTCTGTGACGTTTGTTTTAAATGAATACCAATGGTATGCCCCAGTTCGAAATTAGAGAAAATGAGTAAATGAGGTTTGTTTTGCAAATTATGGGGTGTTTGGATTTGATTCTTAAAACTGCTTCTGCTCCTTCAGAAGTGATTCTGGTGCTCTAATTTACTCCTAGAATCAGTTTTTTTAGAAGCTGGGGAGTGACCAGCTTCTGAAAACTGATTGTGATTCTACTTCTGCTTTAAAAAAGAAGCAGAATCAGAATAAGTTCTAAACACCCCCTATGTATGAAAATGAGTTTTAGTTTATACTCCCTCCGATTCCTAAACAAGTTCCACATTTGACTTCACACATATTAAGAAAATAAATTTGACTTTATTGTGGAGTGCACTGTTTGGCACTGTTTGACACTGTTTGACACTGTTTTGATGTAGATAATAAGGAAATGTTAGAAAGCGGAACTTAATTTTGAATCTGCCCGAAAAGGAAAGGTGGAACTTTTCAGAAACGAAGGGAGTATTAAAAAAGGATGTAACCGGTCGTACAATGATCTTGGAGGATGTAAATGGACTTGATCTCTGAGAGAGTGGGGTTATAGGTTTCCACTCTTCCAGCCTCGGTCTTCGCCCGGAGTTGAACCCGAAACCTCTCCCTGGGATCGAGCTACTCCCAGGCTTATGTATGTAAATGAGTTTTAGTTTTTATTTTATCTATAGGAGGTTGTGTCTTCATCCGAAAGGAATTAAAGCGGGTCATTTGTCTGTATACCTCCTTGTGGCTGACTTGTCCAACTTACCCAATGGCTGGAGTATAGCAACAAAGTTCAGTTTAGCTCTTGTTAACCAGATAGACAACCACAAAACCATCAAGAGAGGTATTTTTGCACGACTCAAATTTATTTAAAATGATCATCATTTTATCTATTTCTTGGCTGCTCTTAGTTTATTTCTGTCCTATGGCCCTAAGTTTTAAATCTAATATGTACTCATTACCACTAAATGCTGTTGTTTCATGATCCGGGTGTGTCGCTAAAGCGAGACACCATGTCTTATGCACCAGGTCTCGTCCTAAGGATTTCTGGCACATCACCTTCTACTAGCAGCCTTTTAAGATTCCCAAAATCATTACATGGTTGCATGTCTGACTTCTTTGAGATGTAGAGAATCAAGGTGACAAGGACTAGAAGTACTATGTACAAAATGCTGTAAACCAAATAGTTAGTGTCTCAATCATACCCTCTCAAAGTTATTGTGTTCTTTTAGCATTTCTATTTCTGCGCATTATGCAGAGTTTAATTACAAATTCCTATCTGGAGATACTAGTTGGGGCTTAGCATCAATTGTCCAGCTCAGTAAGTTGCACGATAAAAGCGAAGGTTATCTGGTTGATGACATGTGCTTGATTGAAGCTGAGGTGTCTGTTCAGAATGATGCTTCTCCAGCTTCGAACGATAATGTCGTAAGTCCATGCTTTGCTGAAGCGGAAGAATATGTCCTTGTGATATTGTAATAGTTTGTCTTCCTATTTCGATAAGATTATTCTCTCCATTGGTGTATGTAATCAGGATGTAGATTCTTCTGCTGCTGTAGACGACATGGAATCTGAGTATGTCAAGGCTTGATCTTTTCTTGAGTCTCTACCCAAGATACCATCCAGCAGCTCAGCATATAATGCTCCATCATGTGAAGTGGCTTTGCTTAGAAGACATGGCACTTCTGCAAAAGAAATCATTGATATACTAATATCATACCCTTTGGATGTTCTGGCTGATCCAAGGAATGAAACTGCAATACTGGAGTCATTGTCTGCTCTTACTAAGAACCGCTATTTTTTAGTGATGGGCGGGAATGGAGAGATTCAGTTCAAGGTAAGTGTAGTAGCAGTCATCCATGGTCTTGTTTTGAGAAGACCAAAAGTTTGCTTGAAGAATTAGTGACAATGGGGGATGAAACAAATGGTAAACTGGAAGAACTAAACAAGAAAGAAATGGAATTGGAAGCTCAGCTGGAGGTCATTAAAAGCAATATTCAACAACTTAGGGAGGAAAGGGAAGATTTATCAAAACAGATTAAGATAGTGTATTCACTTGCAAAGGAGCAGGGTAGCAAACTTGCAGCAGAAGAGGTGGATATGAGCCTGGCTACTAAAAGCTGAAGTCAAAGTGGGCTGAAACCAGACTTCTCTTTAGTTGAGAATCATGACCTGGGCTAGTTGGCTGTGTCTAGTCACAATCATTTCCCCATCTTTATGTCTTTTAATCTGTTGCTAAGGGCTCATTTAAGCCTGCTTTTGTTAGGTTTGGTTTTCAAAGTGATTCACAATAAGAATTCTACAAGTAACATTTTTTTTTGCAAAAACGTAACATGAAACGGGTTTGGTAATAATGCAAATACAACGGGTTTAGTGCATGATTATTTTTTAATATGAATATGAACTACTCCCCTCTGGGCACTGGCTAAATGACATTTTTGTTTTCGTTTTGGTCTGTCCAGACATTTTTTCTTCTTTTAAAGAAAAGTAGAAGACATACTTTTTCTTTGCTACCCTTGTAATATCTCATTCTAGTGACAGATCTTTCCTCTTTAAGAAAAGTAGAAGGCATACTTTTTAGCTCAGATATTAAATGAACATAGCTTGAACAAGAAGCTCGTTTAAGAGAATCTTGCAAGGGTAGCTATTGAATAAAGGTTGACCCATCACCTTGTTAATTTTAGAGAATCTGTGCAACTGCGATTTGGAGTGAGCATTGGCCCAAGACAACATTGCATCTATAGGTGAAGTGAAACAGGGCTACATCAAATGAGGCAGAGCGAAGCACATATCACCAAAAAAATTCGAGAAAGAGTGGATAATCAACATCCAACAAATTAAATCAAATGGAAATTCTCAAATTCTGCTGACCTCTTCACAAAATCTTTACCCTTGATATAATTTACACAACTCGAACAAAAATATGCTTGTGTCATCTATGAGATTTATGCTAAGTTAATGGGGAGTATTTTGTGTGGTGCATTTTTTTCACTCTATGTTTTTTCCTAATATCTTTTAACAGGATAGCATCTTCAAATACAAGTTGTATTCTTTTTACCAAATTTGATTTTCTCACTAATTTTCATAATATGTTTTTAAGATAATAATATTCCTATTCAAGGATGAGCAGGAATAGTTTCATAAGTGTAATTTTTTTTTTAATGAAAAAAAAGAAGGATGAACATTCAATGGGGGAGTCTAGTAAAAGTAATAGTTTCATAAGTGTAAATTATTAATCATTGTAAATTTGTAATCAAGCAACCTATCTAATTTTAATTTTTGTAATCAATAATGAACATATAACTATATTTACAATTTACAGCAACATTGTACAGAATTACTTGGATAAAATTTATCATCAAACTCAACCTCTATAAACGGGGATTTGATGAACTCTTTTAAGTTCATTTAAATAAATTTCATATCAAGAAAGAAGGATATCCATAGATCATTATTTATTTATCTATCTCATAAATAGATAAGTAAATAAAAATCTCTACGTTTTAAAAGGAAAAATAGCTTTAAATAGTACTACTTCCGTTCTTAAATAAGTGCAACATGTGAAATTTTACACTATTCACATGTTCTACTTTGACTACATTTTATTTATTGATGTATAAATATATTTTTTTTTGAAAAAATATATTATTAAATATGTCTCATCGTAAGTTTTCAAAAACGGATTTTTTAAATTTTTTTACTAATAGAAAATTATATATATTAATGGTCAAAGTTGTGTCTCGACAAGTGTGAAATGTTGACTGTTGCACTTATTTAAGAACGGAAGAAGTACATATTTTGAAAATGGTTTTTAATAATATCAACTATTTGAATGTAAAATAATAATAATAGGGTGTCACTTTTTGACGAGAAATCCGATCATTTAAGACATCTAAAACTAATGACAACCTGTTGAATAAATGATATTTGGAAATGCATTCACTTATTAGATATATCAGCAATTGTTAGTGTACACACTTTATTGTTTACACACTTTTACACACGTCTGTGAAGACTTTTCTTTTGTCTGTGAATAAACTGTTCACCGAAAAACATATTTTTTCAGTGACTACACTTTTCACAGACAAAAGAAAATCTTCACAGACTTGTGCAAAAGTGTATAAATAGTAAAAGTGTGTAAAAGAGTTTTTTTCTAGACATTTTGATACAAGTTTTTGATGAGTTAAATAGTTGATATATATTTAAATAGTTGGTATTATTAAAGTTTTTCTTTAATAACCAAGCATTCCAGTCCAACTGGTTGTGAGGTTACCGTGCCTAGTGAGAGATCTCGAGTTCAAATCCCGCTAAACACATAAAGGATTGAAACTCAATGGAGTGAGTTTCAAGTTTCAACCTGATTACTTCAGGCTCCCGCCCCCTTCCCCAGACGCCCGTGAAGTAAAAAAAAGTTTTTCTTGGAAGATAATTTGTACGAAGTGTTATTTAAATTTATTTCCCCTTTTTAAAATAAAAATCGTTTTTTTAAACACAGCAAAGAGCCAAAGACTACCTCAAAACGGAAGAGAACAACTGAACCATCTCTGGAACCATACGAAGCGACAACAGACGCCATAACTAGTTTGCCTCTGCAATAGTTCATATGTTTAATACTTTAATACAGACCATCGTAAATAAATTCTTCAGACTATGGAGCTGGGCGCCCGACGGTTTTCCTTAGACCCCTTTCTGCTTCAACAGGACACCTTCCAGGAGATAATATTTTCAAGATCAAGCACTGCTAGTAAATCCCTCTATGTTGTTTTGATTTTATTCTTTAATAATCACCACCCACCATTGACCACCAAGTGGAAGATGATGGAACCTAGTATAGTGAAAGTGGATTCATCTAGGTCAACTCAGAAGTATCTATTAAGTGAATAGTAATACAGTTTATGTAGTTAAAAAGGTATTTGGATGGGGACATGGGGTTGCTCTATATGGGCATACTAACATAAAATTAATTATAAGTAGATTATACTTTTTGAAAACCTCAGATACAGAGCTTATCCAAAAACATAGAACTAAACCTTGAAGAATCCTATGGTCTTCTGGAAGATTATTCTTAGTTTTTCACTGTGATGTTTAATTTCTGGTATCTGATTATTGGTATGGTTGGTAGTTTAGTTGTTTTGTTGTAGCTGTGTTTATGACATGTATTGACCGGTTATGCAGTTATGCTTACTGAGTTACTGAAGGAATGACTTAGAGTATGAGTGACTGTAAATTCAAAGCATTATGAGATGTCAAAATTTACGTGGAGAATCGAAAATTTCTCAAAATTGCTTGTCAAGAAGCTTTACTCTGTGACATTTGTCATAGATCAGTACAAATGGTATGCCCTACTTGGACATTAGTGAAAAATATTGTTCTGTTTTGCAAATTATGTTGGCCGATGAGTTTCACTTTCTTCTGTATCTGCAGGAGGCTATGTCTTGATCCAAAAGGATCATCAAAACTGATGTATATGTACCTTGAAATAGCCGACTCGTCAAGCTTACCTAATGGTTGGAGTATACCAGCAATGTACAACTTAGCTCTTATTAACCAGATAGACTTAAACAAAACCATCATTGAAGGTATTATACCATACGAGCCACTGAGTATCAATATTTTATTTATTTGTTCTCTGCTCTTATTTTACGCTATGGTCATGGTCCTAAAATTTAAATTTTCATTCTCATTACCAGTTACGACTCAATGTAATTGTTTGGGGATCAGGGTATTTAGTTTGGTTTTCAAGCCATATATATTGTCTTACACACAACATCTTTTATTGTAAGGAATTGAGGATTTTCGGCACGTCATCTTACACGAAAAAGCTTTGAAAGTGGCAAAATCATTATGTGGTCATATGACTTTAACCTATTAAGAATGTCAAAATCATCTCTTTAATTCTTTGTAATATAGCGATTTTTTGGAGTAGATATACAAATGATACTCGTACTTACCAAATACTCCCTATGTCCATGAATATTCCCTTGATTCTTTTATAGTTCGTCCCAAAATTATCCCTCTTTCCTTTTGAAGCGAAGGAGAACCTTTTGTTCATATTATTTTTCTTTTCTCTAAATAAATTCAATTACATGGCTTACATTTTCTTAATCTCTTTGATATGTCAAATTGTGTGATTATTTAAGAAGGGACGAGGGAGTAATTGTGAGAATATTAAACTCAATTTTATAGCATTACTTTATGGAAATTCAATTTCTGCACATTATGCAGAGTGCGAAGATGAATTCAACATTCAAGATAATAGTTGGGGACTCTCATTAATCTCGCTCAGTAAACTTCTCAATAAAAGTGAAGGTTTTCTTGTTGACGACACATGCTTGGTTGAAGTTGAAGTATCTGTGGTGATGGATGCTACTACTCCAGCTTGCAATGATAGTGTATGTTCATAAATGCTTGATCTTACTTTTTGAATAGCATGCCTCAAAGGCTCGAGGCTCGAGTAAGTGATAAGAAGTACTCCCTCCGGTTCTTATTAAAGTTCCCACTTTCCTTTTTGGGATGTCCCTTATTTAAATTCACACTTCCATTTTAGGAAACAAAACAGTGCAAAACAGTGCCAAACAGTGCCAAACAATGTCCAAACAGTGCCAAACAGTGCACTCCACAGTAAAGTCAAATTCATTTTTTTAATATGTGTGAAGTCAAGCTGGGAACTTAAATAAGAACGGAAGGAAGTATATGTTAGATACAACTTGAGTAGGAAAATAGTTATTTTTTACTATTAACAGCTTAACAAAATGTTATCATTTGTTTTGTTTGTCTCCTTTCCTCTAAAAAAGGGAAGTCCGGTGTACATTGGCGTCCCCGCAAGGCGAGGTTCCAGGGAAGCGTCCCACCACAAGGAGACTTGTTTGAAAGTGACTACTAAAAAGTTTGTTATTGTGGTTTACTATTACACAGTTTATTGTTTAAAAGTTACTACTAAACAGTTTATTATTACTATTAATAGTTTACTATAATTTTTAAAATTACTAATTTAAAAATTAGTATTCTGAAAATTAGTATTAATTGTTTAAAATTACTGTTAAACATTATTTAAAAATCACTAATAATCATTTTATACTTTTACAAGAGAGTTAAGGAAGTAGTCCTCCGATAGTGGGTGGATTGTTTAAATTGTTAGTCCCATATCATAACAGAAACATGAATATTACGTAGTAGTATATCACTCCTCCATTAGTCCAAATCTCTAGCAGATTGTTTAATTTTTCTACTTTTAATAAATGATCATTGTTGTATGTATATGGTTTTTAGTGTGAAATTGTTTAAACTATCTGATCAATGTAAGGTTGATGATGATCACATTCCATTTAGTCATATAGTTTTTAACACCTTAAACCAAGTACATTTAGTTTTTTTTTTTACTCCAGGGGGCTGGGGGAGCCTGGAGTAATCAGGGCTGAAACTCACTCCATTGAGTTTCAAACCCTTTATGTGCCTAGCGGTTTTCGAACTCGAGATCTCTCACTAGGCACGGTAACCTCGCAACCGAGTACATTTAGTCATATAAACTAAAATATTCTAAAACAATTGATCTTTAGCGAGTGTCCAATGTGCTTGAGGTGTGAGTCAAAATGCCATACACCTTTTTAAACTAAGCGCTTGATTGAATCTGAAGTGAATCTGCAATGTGCATGCTATATATTGTCCCAGTTGTTCTGTGTTTTCTAATGACTTGTTTTTCTCGTGGGTGCATGTGACCAGGCTTTATATTCTTCCGTTTCTCTCGATGATCCTATTGAACATGTGCACGTTGAGACTCAGTCATTTCTCGAATCCCTACCCAAGGAACCATCCAGCAGCTGCTCGGTATCTAAATCTCCAACATGTGAAATGTCTTTGCTAAAAGGTCATGCATCTTCTGTAAAGGAAGCACTTCACATGCTGATATCATACCCTTTTGATGCATTAGCCGATCCCATGAATGAAACTGCAATTCTGGAGTCTTTGTCTGAACTAAACGACCACCTTTATTTGTTTAGTGATGCACGGGCCAAAGAAATTATGAACTTGAAAGTTACTTTTCCTCAGATAACGCAGGAATGGAGAGATTCAGTTCAAGTTCAGGGAAGAAGTGAGCATCCCTGGTCTAGTTTCGAGAAGACCCGAAATCTGCTTGAAGACTTGGTGAAAAGGTGGGACGAAATAAATGCTCAACTGGAGGAGCTAACCAAGAAAGAAATGGATTTGGGAGCTCAGTTGGAAGTCATTGGAAGCAGTATTCGACAACTGATGGAGGAACGTGAAGAATTATCACATCAGACGAAGGCAGTTTGTTCACTTGCGGAGGAGCAGGCTAACAACATTAAAGCAGAAAAGGTGAAGTTGGTGCTAGAAATTAAACTTGGCTTAGCCCAATAATTGGGTCCATTAGATGTTAACTTATTGGGCTAGAAGTTGTATGATAATTAATAAATTAGCTAGCCCATAAGATAGACTTAGAAAGATCTAGAGTAGTTAATGTACCTAAACAATTCTAGATTATTCCTAAGCTAGAATCCTATAGAATATTCTAGAAGGTTAAGGAAGTAGGAGTGCCTAGAAGGATCCTATGAGACCTATAAATAGAGCACTCCTCACTCATTTGTAAAGCAAGCCAAAAGCTCCAAATCAATACAAGTTCCAAGTTCTTCTAAAATCACCTCTCTCTAAAATTCTCTCTTCCACACACAATCACCCAAATATAATACTCATCAACTACTTTCTTCCAACAAAGTGGTATCAGAGCCATCAATCCTTTCAAGAAAAATGAATTCCAACGGCTTAGTTCCATTCCAATTTCCTCGTCTCACTAAAGATAACTACTCTAGTTGGTGCATTCGCATGAAAGCCTTGCTTGGATCTCAAGATGCATGGGAGATTGTTGAGAAAGGTTATGAGGAACCTCAAGATGATGCTACTTTAAATCAATCCCAAAGGGATAGTCTCCAAAAGAGTAGGAGGAAGGATCAACAAGCTCTCACTCTCATATATCAATGCTTAGACGAGGCCATGTTCGAGAAGGTTTCAAATGCCACCACTTCTAAAGAAACATGGGAGATACTACATAACTCTTTCAAGGGAGTTGACAAGGTGAAGAGAATTCGTCTTCAAACTCTTAGAGGTGAGTTCGAACAACTTAAAATGAAATATTCGGAATCAATATCCGACTATTTCTCTAGAGTGTTAGTAATTGTAAATGAGATGAAGAGGAATGGTGAGGAACTAAAGGACATAACGGTGATTGAGAAAATCCTTCGCTCTCTCACCAAAGACTATGATTATATTGTGGTGGTCATAGAAGAGTCCAAGGATTTAGAGTCCATGACCATTGATCAACTTATGGGCTCACTACAAGTCCATGAAGAAAGAGTTGTGAGAAATAAATCTGATGAATCATTGGAGCATTCTCTTTACTCCAAACTCTCTTTTAAAGAAAGAAGGGAGAATAGAGGTGAAGAAAGAGGCCAACGAGGTCGTGGTTATGATCGAGGACGTGGTGCACGTGGAAGAGGTGGTCGAGGTCGTGGTTATACAAACTTCAACAATGAAGAAAGAATTCAATATACGCAAGCATCTAGAGGCCGTGGGAGAGGAAGCAAACCACAAAGGTACGAGAAGTCTCAACTAAAGTGTCATAATTGCAATAAATATGGCCACTATGCATATGAATGCAAGCGCTCTAATCATGTGAAAGAAGAGGCCCATCTCATGGAGATGAATAATGAGGTAGAACTTACCTTGTTGATGGGAAATCATGAAGAACAAACAAAGAAGAGCACGTGGTATTTAGATACCAGAGCTAGCAACCACATGACGGGAGATAAAAGCATGTTCGTGAAGGTAGAACAAACTCAAGGTCATGTTACTTTTGGAGATGAGTCTAAAGTCGTGGTGAATGGTAAAGGTAACGTTCTAATCCGTCTAAACGATGGAAGTCACCAATTCATTTCCGATGTTTACTATGTGCCCAACTTAAAAACAAATATTCTAAGTATGGGACAACTCTTAGAAAAGGACTATGATATTCACTTAAAGAATCGTAGTCTTTCTCTACGAGACAATAATGGAAGACTAGTTGCTAAAGTGCCGATGACTAGAAACCGAATGTTCTTGCTTGACATTCAAAGAGATCAAGCCATATGCTTAAAAAGTTGCTTGAAAGACGAGTCATGGATTTGGCACTTAAGATATGGGCACTTAAACTTTGGTGGCTTGAAAATGCTATCATCCAAAGGCATGGTGAAAGGCTTGCCCTTCATCAATCATCCTGATCAGCTATGCGAAGGTTGCCTATTTGGGAAGCAATCAAGGAAACCATTCCCTAAAGAAGTTACCTCAAGAGCTAAGGAACCATTGGAGTTAGTCCATACCGACTTATGTGGTCCTATTACTCCATGTTCACATGGTAAAAGTAAGTACTTTCTCACTTTCATCGATGATTACTCAAGAAAAACATGGGTATATTTCCTTAAACAAAAATCTGAGGCCTTTGAAGCATTCAAGAAATTTAAGGCTCTTATTGAGAAAGAAAGTGGGTACACTATCAAAGCCATGAGATCAGATCGGGGTGGAGAGTTCACATCAAAGGAGTTTAATCAATTTTGTGAAGATAATGGCATCCGCCGTCCCATGACTGTCCCACGAACACCACAACAAAATGGTGTTGCCGAAAGAAAGAATAGGACGATCCTCAACATGGCTCGAAGCATGCTAAAAACAAAGAATATGCCTAAAGATTTTTGGGCTGAAGCTGTGGATTGTGCTGTCTATCTTCAAAATCGCTGCCCCACGAAGAGTCTCGATGGAAAAACTCCACAAGAAGCATGACATGGAGGTAAACCTGGAGTCTCACACTTGAGAGTATTTGGATGCATTGCATATGCGCATGTACCCGATCAGACTAGGTCAAAACTTGACGACAAGAGTGAGAAGTTTATATTCATTGGATATGATAGACACTCAAAAGGGTACAAACTCTACAATCCGGATTTGAAAAAGCTTATAATAAGTCGTGATGTGGAGTTTGATGAAGAAGGCTCATGGGATTGGAGCATTGGTGACAAAGAAGATTATAGTCTCTTGCCTTCCATGGAATATGAAGAAGAAGTTGAAGAAAATCATGAAAATACAACTCCTCCACCATCTCCCACTCAAGCTCAAGCTTCATCACCAAGTTCGGATGAAAGAGAAATACCACGCATGAGAAGCATTGAAGAGCTTTACGAGGTAACACAAAATTTGAACTCAAATGATGAACTTACACTCTTTTGTCTATTTGGTGATTGTGAGCCACTAAGTTTTCAAGAAGCCACAAGAAACAAGAAATGGAGAGATGTAATGGATGACGAGATCAAGTCAATCGTGAAGAATAAAACATGGGAGCTTGCCACACTTCCACCAAAACATAAAGCAATTAGAGTGAAATGGGTATTTAAGATCAAGAAAAATGCAAAAGAAGTTGAGAAGTACAAGGCAAGACTAGTGGCCAAAGGCTACGCCCAGAGACATGGCATTGATTATGAAGAAGTATTTGCGCCCGTGGCTAGATTAGAAACAATAAGATTGATATTTGCATTCGCGGCTCACAACAAGTGGAAGATACATCAAATGGATGTCAAGTCTGCATTCTTAAATGGGTTCCTAGAAGAAGAAGTCTACATTGAGCAACCCGAAGGTTACAAAGTCAAAGGGCAAGAAGGTAATAACATGACGATGTTTGATGAATTTAAACAAGTCATGACAAAGGAGTTCGAGATGACTGACATTGGGCTTATGAGTTACTATCTTGGCATCGAGGTGAAACAAATGGATGATGGTATATTCATCACTCAAGAAGGATACACGAGAGAAGTACTCAAGAAGTTCAACATGGAAGACTCTAAACCTGTAAGTACACCTGTTGAAAGTGGACTAAAGCTATCAAGGTATGATAAAGGAAAATTGATTGATCCAACTTACTTTAAGAGTCTTGTGGGGAGCTTAAGATACTTAACATGTACAAGACCAGATATTCTCTTCGGTGTTGGACTTGTTAGTCGATTCATGGAGGCCCCCACAACAACTCATTTGAAGGCTGCAAAAAGGATTTTGCGGTATCTTAAAGGCACCACCGAATATGGGTTGTTTTACTCTTCATCTGATGAGTTTAAGCTGGTTGGATATTGTAATAGTGATTGGGGTGAAGATATTGATGACCGCAAGAGCACAACTGGGTTCGTATTCTACATGGGAAACACTGCTTTCACATGGGTTTCAAAGAAGCAATCGATCGTCACTCTATCCACTTGTGAAGCCGAGTACGTTGCAGCAACATCAAGTGTGTGTCATGCAATTTGGCTCCGCTACATATTGCAAGCTCTCAGCATGTCTCAAGAAGAAGCAACAACAATATTTGTGGACAACAAGTCAGCTATTGCATTAGCAAAGAATCCAGTGTTTCATGATCGAAGCAAGCACATAGACACTCGATATCATTTCATTCGAGGAAAGATAGCGGAGAAGGAAGTTCAAATAGAGTATGTGAAGACTCAAGACCAAGTCGCTGATATTCTCACAAAGCCACTCAAGCATGATGTCTTTGCAAAGATGTGAAATCTACTTGGTGTTGCTAAGTCAAGTTTAAGAGGGGATGCTAGAAATTAAACTTGGCTTAGCCCAATAATTGGGTCCATTAGATGTTAACTTATTGGGCTAGAAGTTGTATGATAATTAATAAATTAGCTAGCCCATAAGATAGACTTAGAAAGATCTAGAGTAGTTAATGTACCTAAACAATTCTAGATTATTCCTAAGCTAGAATCCTATAGAATATTCTAGAAGGTTAAGGAAGTAGGAGTGCCTAGAAGGATCCTATGAGACCTATAAATAGAGCACTCCTCACTCATTTGTAAAGCAAGCCAAAAGCTCCAAATCAATACAAGTTCCAAGTTCTTCTAAAATCACCTCTCTCTAAAATTCTCTCTTCCACACACAATCACCCAAATATAATACTCATCAACTACTTTCTTCCAACAGTTGGTGGGCCCGGCTAACAAAAAGATGAAGCTGGACTGCAAGTGGGCTGCAACCAGACATCTCTTTGGTTGAGAATTCTAGTCCCAGCTGTGTCGAATGTCATACATTTCTTAGCATTTTGGTTGGTAATTATGGTCCCGACCGTCTTCTAAAAGCTTGTTTGGGGATTCTTTTGTCAGGTATAGTTGTAAAAGAGTGCTTTAAAATTCTAATTCTACTGAAATGATTTTTATTTTGTAAAACTCTTAAAATAAGGTTTCGGATGTGAGCATTAAAACTCTTCTTTCCTTAAATAATGGTTTGGTCTGCCTAGGCGAATATTTTATTTATCGACTCATTTAATGTTTTTTATTTTGAAGAAAGTGACTTATATTATCAAAGAAATAATTTTTTTTAACCCGGAAGGCAAACCACCAAAATCAGTGGGACAAATGTCGGAAGACATTTACTCGGTATTATTAATGATAGAAAAGAAATACAAACTTGAGGGGACCAAACCTTACTTGAGAAAAATGAAGATTACATTCTAATTGAAGGAATACCAAAAAAATCCATCCAAAAGAACCTTTTAGCAGGAGTAGGAAGTTGATCCAGCCCAGTGAAAATATTTAATTTGTCCGTCCGAAATTGGGCCACATGATGCGTGGCCCAATTACATTCCCTTTTCATATCTCCGAACTCCACCCCTTTCCTAAAAGTCTAAAAGCCAAACTTGAAACTTCCTGAATATCTCTCGCCCATCCGCTTTCCTTCTTGCCCGCAAGGTACGCAATAGCCATGGTAGAGTCAGATTCCACCTGAAAGTCAACAAATCCCTGCTCCATAGCCCATCGAGTAGCAATAAGGATGGCTTTCACTTCAACTTCCACAGGGGACATGGCATCCACAGGGAAGCAAATCGCCACTACAAAACTTCCTCTTTTGTCACGCAGAATCGCTCCTCCTCTCGCCTCGCCAGCTAGGTATCCGGCATCAACATTTAGCTTCCATTTCTTGCTTGATAAAAAAAGGGTTTAAAGTATATCACCTTTGAAAAAGTATAATGGACACAACTGAGCCGATAGTGATGGAAACGTACTCCTTATGCCCCATCCTAATCTTCAAAGTGTTCAAGGAAATAGAAAAAAAAACAGCACAACTGCACGACCAAGTTTGAGTTGAAAAAGACAACAAAATAGAAATAACTAAAATATATAAAACGATCCCTGAGGAGCAAAAGCAGGAATGATGGCATCGTGCAATTGCAAAACGCCTCATATACCAAGGTGGGCCTAGAACCTAGGTCCTGCCTCAGCTCTCTCTTGTTTTTTGGAACATCAAGTGTCGTCTCTTTGTTCACTCGGTCCCTTAGGCCTCTTCTGCTTGTTCCTTCGAAGTTCACCCCCTCTCTTGATCTTCGCCCCCCTCCTCATTGTCTGTGAGTATGATTCCTCGTGAAATCCTCTTATGCACCTCTCACCGGCACCGGGTAGCCAGGCCCTCCTGTTTCTAAATTGCCTCTCTTGGAGCCACTCAGTAGACCTCTGCCTCCCAATTGCCTTGTCCTTGCTCGTAGTCCCATCCCTTTCCTGAACAAGCCACTTGTTACCTTCATTGGGAGCGAAAACTTCTCCACTCCAGCTCTGAGCCATGTTCCGAAAGGTTTATGTTGGTTCCGGTTATACTGGGTACAGTCTAGAGGGGGGTGAATAGACTTTAATGGTTTTTAACTTTTTAAGCTAAGTACCAGATTTAACAGAATAACCTGTTCTGTTGACAGAACAGACTGGCAGCGGATGGGGTTCTGGTAGGGGTTCTGTTCGATTAGCCTCAGAGAAGCAAAAGCAGTAGGCCTTCTGTTAACTCACAAGACACGTTCTGCTGAACCCGAAGGCCAAGTCTTTGGAGTTAATCAGTTCTAACTATGTGCGATAAATAAATGCAGTAAGTAAATGACACCAGGGATTTTTTATAGTGGTTCAAGGAACAACTTGTTCCTCTAATCCACTGTTCCACTAAGCTTGTAAAAACGCCCGTTTACAACGCCTTAGTCCTAGCACGTAAGAAGCTCTTCACGTCTTCTTCAAGCCTAGATGTCTCCTGGGATGCACTTCCTGACTTCCTTTAAGACTGGTCCTTTCGCTGAGCTTCCCGGAAGTATCACCACTTCACTGCTCCAGTTACTTGGACGTCCTTCTCGTTGGAGAAGAGTTCTTGTGAGAATAGGAGTTTCCAACTAGCTTCGTTACAAAAGATTTGTAGTTGAGGAGCTTGAAGTGTTGAAAAACGAATGAGATTTTGCTCTTGTTGAGAATGTGAAGATATGAGTAGATATTCTTCCCAACGTCTGCCTTCCCTTGTAGAGGATGATGAAATGTTAATCTCAAGGAGGCTTTTTTGATTTTGAATCCTTGAAGGTTTTGTTTGAGCAAGTGTTGACCAAAGGATGTAGCAAAATTATTTCTCAGTACTCCGGTTGTTCTTCGTAGAGTATCTTTTATACTTGGGTTATGTTCCCGTTGGAGGAGGACAATGCATTAAATGCGCGAACAGTTGACATGACCAGTAGGACCCAGGAAAGTTGGCGGGTTACTATTTTGGGATAAAGTTATCCTGAAATAACCTGGAATGTCGGCCAATCATCAGCTTTTACTCTTCAGGGTACGAGGTGCATTAAATGGGCATTTAATGGGCGTACTGTAGCTTTTCCGTTGAAGTCTTCTAGCCGTTGAAGGAATCTTCCATTGGTTTCACCGGATGAAGTAGTTTCAAGAAAATTCTCCAAGTGTGAGGCCTTCTGGCATCTTCAGCAGAAAGTCTCTCAGAGAAGATCTTGAGTACTTCTGTTGGAATAAGCTATCAGAGAGTCCTTTAGGTCTTCTGTCTGATGCGAACTAACAGAGAGTCTAGAAGGTTTCTGTTGTAGTGATGTCGAACAGAGAACCAGAGGGTTTCTGTCTGAGTAAGAATCAATAGAGGGCCAAAGGTCTTCTGTCAGGAGAAAGCCTATCAGAGGGTCTTCTGTCAGTCGACTAATCTAAGAAACTTTACAAGGAAAATTTCTAATACAATAAATCTAAAGAGGGGGTACTCTAAAGTCCTAATAAATATTGCATCATCAAAATCTAATTACAATTATTCCTTACAATTTCCCCCTTTTTGATGATGCCAAAACCCTTTAACTATTTCCAGAGAAGTGCCTTCACCATAAAAGAGTTAAAGTTTAAAACTTTCATTAAAATCTTGGTGGGCAACTTGGCATAGGAAAATAGTAAGAGTACGATACATTCAGATAGGAGATAATAGAACAAGATAAAAACAAACACATAATCATAACAGAGAATAGAAACAGATATGAAAGAATTGCCTTACAAAGTGAAAGACAGAGATGTTCTTTTATTAAGGGAAAGGGTAGGGGTGGTCCTTTACAGATTTTCCCTTGCAGCATGAGCTATAGCTTGATCATCCAATTCTTTCAGCCGTTTCAATTCAGCATTGACTTCTTCTTTGATATCTGTGAGGTTCCTAGCTCTTTGATAGGATGCCCAAATGGGTGATAGCTTGCTATCTAGATAGTTGAGGACACCTTCATGGACGTCCTTCCCTGGAAGAATTCTATTATGATATTAGTACTCAGCTTCTTCCAGTGAGCCGCCATGCCTAACTCTTATTCGACCTTCTCTGTCAAGATAGAAGTTCTGCTGCTGAGTAGGAGTCATCTTCTGTTGAATTTCCTCAAACTGAGCTCTACCTATCCTCTGAGATCCACTTAATCTCCATTCTCTGAAGTTTAGAGCTTTCTTCTTCTTGGATGTGTTTCTATGAGGAGATGAAGGTCTAGTGAATCCAGCTTCTTTCTTCTTTTGTATGGAAGCCTGGAAATAAGGGGCTGGATCAACAGATGGGCCAGATGAGGTTCTGGCAGATTGTTTCTGCTTCTTCTGTTGGGGATCCTCTTCCCCCTTTTTGGCATCATCCAGGTCAGAGATCATCATTGCTATCTTTTGAAACTCTGAAGCCTGAGATGTGGCAAGCTGCTCAAGGGTTTCTGGAAGAGTTTGTGTGACAGAAGTGAGGCCTTCTATCAGACCCTGTTGCTTTTGAAGAGCTGAGGCAACATCCTTAGAACTTGCTTCAAGTAGAACCAATTTCTGGTATCTTTCTTTGTCAGCAGTAAAGAGAGTTCTGGTTTGATCGCGGTGAACTTTGCACAGTTCCTCAATGTTCAGCAGCTGTTCCTTAGTCTTAGTGTCAGCCCATTGAAGCTCTTCAATATTACCAGAGATGGTTTCAATGGTTTTGCCTTAAACCATCAAGGTCTGGTGAAAGGTGAAAAGGGTTTTGTGAATGCCTTCTACTTCTGTTGTGAGAGCATCAGTCTTGGCAGTGGATGAGGCCATGAAGTTGTTGAGGGATTCTGTTAGTGTAGCAAAGCGAGCTGAGATGAAATTCATACCAGAGTTGAGATTATCATTTACATGAGATAGATGCTCAAAATGCTTGTCGTTAAGCTGAATGAGTTTGTCCATCCCTTCCAATACTTGACCTCCAAATTCTTCAGCAGTATGAACAAACTGATTAAAGGGAATTTGGGGTTCTGTTTCTTCAAAACCAGGCATTCCCAGTCCTCTTGACCTGGGCATTGGAGGCCTTCAGGTCTGTTGCAGAGAGGGATGATGTGGAGAAGGTTCTCTTGTAGGTGTTTTCCTCCTTTTTGAAGTGAGATCTTCTGCCAGAGATGATGGAAGGAACCCATCATTGTCACCATCAGATGAGAGGACACGGTGCAGAGGCTTCTTCTTTGGAGTGGATGCTGCAGAGTGATGAGATGATCTTGGAGAGTTTGCAGTAGGAGAGGGTGACTTTTGTTGAGGTGGGGTGGGTGATTTGGTTTTGGAGGTAGAGGAGTTCTCTGTTGATGTAGAGATGGTGGAGGTGAAGGTGAGCGGTTTCTTTTGGATTGGGTTGGTTTACAGGGTAAGGAATGTTTGGATGGAGATTTTTCCTTGGAGAGAGTTTTCTCCTTGGAAGGGGTTTTCTGAGGTGAGGGTGGAGGGGTATTCTGTTGTGGAGTGGTTTTCTGTGGTGGTGAGAATTTCTGTGGGGATGGGGATTGAGGTGGAGTAGTAAAGGGAGTTGGGATTTTGGGTGAAGTTGTGGTTGAGGAGGTGATGTAGGAGGGGAGGGAATGTGAGGTTCTGTATGGACAGAGGGAGATTTAGAGGTTACCTCAAGTACAGTTTCTTTGAATTGTGAGTCCCTCCATTCTTTGACCAGCTTCTCCATGGCCAATGGGAGATCATTAGCTGTTGATGGTTCTCCTTTTGCATGGGCGCTTGGACGAAATTTGATCAAGGATTCTTTGCGCTTCTTCTCAATGAGCCACTCATCAAAAGCAGTCATTTCATCTTCTGGTAAGGCTTTGACATGTTCCTCCTCATCAACATGAATCTGCCTGCCCTTCCCTTTTCATTCCTCCTTCTTCTTTTCTGCTAGTACAAATAGAAGGAAATCCTTGTTGAGGCATTGCTCAACATCTTCTGTTCCAGCCCACTTAAGGACTTCAACTTCCTCAGTGATGAAATGGGGGAGCATTCTGATCAGTTCAGAGAGAGATCCCACTCTCCACTGCCTCCATGCTAGAATCCTGATAAAGTGTTTATCCAGGACATAGGAGATATCCTCCTGAGGTTCTGAGGGCTCAGGGGTTCTGTTGACTTCATGATGTTCTGGTGAGGAAGTCAGCAAGGGTTGATCAGGCATAGTTGCAGAGGGAGATCTGTGAGATTCCCCTGAGTAGTGGCATCCACCACTACTACTTCATCTTCTAAATCACTTGACTGGAACACAATCTTCTTGCCTTGCCAGGCATTCGTGATGAGTTGCACAGAAGGGGTTAGGTTAACAGGTTCCCCCTGAATTGCAGGAGTCAGAATCTTGGCCTTCTTCACAATGGGAGAGGCAGAAGGAGTGCTTTCTGTAGAGACAGGAGAAGGTGCCTTTCTCTTTATTACAGACTTCTTTGCCACCAGCTACTGGACTTTAGCTGGGGCAGCCTTCTTTGTGACAACGTTCTTTGTGACAGCCTTCTTCACAGGCTTTCTTACCAGAGGCTCTTCTTCCTTGGAATCTGAGGGGGTGGAGGGTTTCTGCTGCTTCTTCACAGCCTTCTTGGACTTGACCACCTTCTGTTGGAGTTTCTCCCGGTTAAAGTCCAGAGTCCTCAACCTCTTCTGTTCAGCCTTCAGAGCTGAAGGCCATAACCCATGGGGTTTTTGAAGAGACCGGTTTCCTTATCTTTCTTTTTGATAAATTCAACAAGGGACTTGATGATTACCTATCCCCAGTTAATGTTCATCCCATGATGAACTGCAAAAATAGCTTTTGCATTGAGAACTGTCATATCATCAGTAGAGGTGCTCTTGCTCCAGACACACCTATGGAAGATGTTAACCAACTTCTCATAATCACGTTGAAGGAGATTCTTCTTCATGTATAATTTGTGAACTCCATCCACTTCAGGTCTACAGTATAGTTGGACGAAGTTATCAACAGTGACCTTGACACTGTCTAGGGCTATGAAGCCTTCAGTGTCTTCTTCTTGGGGATCCTCCACTACGCCAAATAGGGCGTTGACAGTTTCAGGAGTGAGGGTGATGTCATCACCATGGACATGGGATTTGATGGTCTCCCCTTCATATGTGGCATTGAGATAGAACTCTGTCACATCCTTTGTGTTGTAGGAATCGAAATGATAACCTACCACCTTGCTAAACTGTGATTCCTCCATACCCTTGATGATTTTCATCATCGTTTCTTGGTTTGCTGCTAGTTCAGGGAGTGCGGAAAGATCGCAGTTCATCCCAGTATAGATGTTAGCGACCAAGGTATTGATTTCTTCTTCGGTGAGGTCGTTGATGTTCAAGAAAGCCAATGCAGAGAGTTGTGAGAGTTTGAGAGCTTGAGAGATATGGAAGTTTGAAGATTTGAGAGTAATGAGAGCAGTGATGTTACTTTTCTCGCACTTAAAATAGATTGTAGAATAGTGGTGTAAGTACGAGTATCGTCTCCACAGGGACGGACAAAAGGGAATTAAGAATTAAATAAATTCAGCGATTTAAAAATAAATAAAATAAATGCGTCGTGCGAGATTTGATTGATTGGTAAAATTAACTAATGTGAATGAACGATTAAAATAAAAGAAATTAAACTAATGGGTTCTTTATAATTAATGACAGTAGGGAACAAGGATTGATTCCGGGGTAATCGGATTTTTGGCAAATCAGGCTTAATTACATGAAATTAATTTAATTGAGCCTAGCTAATCAATACTAAGTTATTACCGCTCTCGCGGCGTAGAGTACAATAATTTAGGGGACCAGGCTGATCTCTCATGCGACAGGATCCTAAATTATTGCCAAAACGAGCGAGCTTACGGCCCCTTAATCGCTACTAATCTCTTAGCGAGCGATTAAGTGTGTTGAATGTGTCTCAGAATAAATTAGATCTCTCTTAATTTATTCTACAAGCAATTGTAAATCTAGCCGCGGTTCCAGGTTACAAAAGATAGCCATTAAATTGTTCAAACACAAATTAAACGACATTCATGCAATTAATCAATCAAGAAACTAGCCATACATCATGATTAACCCCTTCATCAATCCTAAATCCCTAATTAAAACTACTCACAACTCATAATTGAAGAATCAATAGAATTGGGAAGAATAGAATTAATTGTCATTAATTAAAAAGATGGAACTTAAAAATAATCCAAGGGAATTGAAGAACAAGATGGAAAAGTAGAAGAAATCTCGTCCCTAGGCCTCTCTCTAAACTCCCCCTAAAAAGGGTTAGGGAGGCCTTATTTATAGAAAAGAGGGGGGAAATCACAATTCTGGTCGATGTGGGAAATTTCCGCGCATAACTTGGGGCTACGCACGGTCGTGCGTCCTTGGCTACGCACGATCGTGCGTAGCAGGCAGTAGCTCCTCCACGGTTTTGGCTCTTACGCACGATCGTGCGTCCCAGACGAACGGTCGTGCGTCCGTGTTCTTTAGCCTTTTCTCTAGTCCGAATTTGACAGATCGTCCTTCATCACAGTTGTAGATAATGAAGTCCTCTATCCACCCCAACATGCCGAATGTGATTTGAATCATCCAATCAGGAGATATGATCAAAACGGTGGAAGGTGTCATTCTGAAATCGCAGCAGAGATCATCTGACTTCGTCATCTGTTTTCACCTTTTTGCTCTCCTATTCTCGTAATGGTGTCTTCATATGATTTGTATCCCTTGAAGTTGTCTTTCATATACAACTTGAATCATGTCCATTAGTTGTTTCTACAAAGATATATTCTTGAACGATTGACAGAAGGTCATCCTGATCATCGTTTTCAAGCTTCATTCATCTCCTTTTGATCCCGAAGCCAATCCTAGAGCTCTTTTGTCATCAAATCTTCATCGTAAACCTCCCGCTGACCTCCATATCTCTCAAATCAATCTCAAATGCTTCTCAACTCATCCCTATTTCTCCTCAAGCGCCAGTGCCGAACTCTAAAATCCTGATTTTGACTCCAAATGACACAAAACTCGAACCAATGCCCGGTAAACATAACTTGTGCTAAAATTGAGACTTGTAACACCTTAAAGCTAGGGAAAACCATCAAACCCGATCTCAACACGCATCAAATTCATGTCTAAATACGGACTTATCAAATTCCCCCACACTTAAGCCTTTGCTTGTCCTCAAGCAAACTGAGCAACGGGACTTACGATAATCACCACACGGAATTAAAACAGTTAGCATGCACACGTAGTTAAAGGAATATTCACAGAATAGACAAAATACCAATAAAATTCTTCCCTAAACTATATCTTTGTACTCAAGCTAAACTATTTGACAAAAGTATTCACAACATCCTTAAAGTAATGACAACATACACAAATAAACTAGCTATTGATCAGAAGGACTTGTGAAGGTGAATAGTGAATGGTAATAAACAGTCCCTTTATTTTGAGAGATTGGAATATTCTAACAAAGACTCAATGCATTCAGGAACTTTAGGGCTATTCTTAGGATTAAGGAACTCAGTAGGCCACAATCTAGGAACAATCATCTAAACCTATGCAAATAGTAGACATGGTGTACAACTGAGCTAAACCGCCGCGGCACATTGGTGCTTTGACGTATACTTGAAGTACGCGAAGGACTAATGCTAGTTTTGCAATAGCCTCCAAAATCAATTAATTAAGTATAGTTTTCCTTGTCATGTTGGCACGAGAACGTCATTTCTTTCGAAAGATACCCAAGATCTCATCTTATTGTGCGAACACTTACGCTTTTTTGACCGGGGCTCCCATTCTCTTTTTCGCAAGGTAAGATGTCTAGCTATATTAATTTTTCACCTTTCAGATTCTCACTAGACATTACCCCATTCTAATCTCGGTCTCACCAACGAAAAATAGCAATTAAAGTTCATTAAATTAATAGTGAATCCATGCCTACAATGCAATCCTCGAAAATATCAAATTCCTAAAAAGTGACTGCTCTTACCCCATTTGGGGCATAGGAACAGTGCCAAAAATTGCTCCTACACAAATTCCCTAAACTTAACAAATTAATCCCTTAGTTCCCTAAATGTCAAGGCTAAGTCAGAAATATTCACGGGTAAGGAACACAGGCCATTTGGTTATGGAGCTCAATTGATTGGGTATAGAACAAAATGGCCAGGCTCAAAGTGGCTTTTCCTAAAGGACTTTTTCAGGTGAGATGGAAAAATTATGAATTAAATGGGTGACTAATGCCTTCATCCTTTCAACAATTAGATTATATTGCAAGCAATTTAAGCCTAAAAACTTCAAGGGTGTCCTAAAAGCACAGTCAATCGTTAGCCAGCTCACAAAGACACAGTTTAAAGAAAAAATTTCAAAAATTTGACATGAATTTCCTATGAATATACAACTAACACCTGCGCATGCTAACTCTAAAAATCACATGTAACAACTACTGCCCGAATGCCCAATTCGCTCCCCCACACTTAAACTTTGGCATCGCCCTCGATGACCAAATATGCACTATGCACAAGGGGGTAAAGAGGAAAGGGTCACATGTGTTCAATCTCAACTCAAGTCAACATTACACAGGCGATTAAAAGAGTTGCAGAAACTTCCCTAAGGCGCTGGTCGGTGCAGAACTGAACTGAGTCAAGTGATCCTCGGCACATCATCCCCAAAGCAAAACCCTGAGCTTCAAAAACAAAACATACAAAAACACACAAAAACAAAGAAACATGCAAAAACAAAAGTGCAGAAATAAGCTTGGGTTGCCTCCCAAGAAGCGCTATTTTTAACGTCGTGTGCCCGACGATACCTCATAAGCTCTCAAATAACAAAGACTGCAGTGGTGCACTAATAATCAATGTCTCCAGCTTCCTCTCAACAAATGCCATTAGGTGGCGCAAATCCCTAAACTCTTGGCACCACGAAGGAATCACATGGTCTTCAAAAACCGTATCAGCATAGAACTGAAGGATCAACCTCACATCCTCCTTGAATGGACATATGGCATGAGTCAAAACTTTGATTACTCCAGGCATCAGTGGAAGCTCAAAAGATATTTCGAAGCAAGGATCTGAAGCAACATCAAACTCGAACTGCGGCATGGAAAAGTATTTTTCTTCCTCACAAATATATTGAAAATTCACAGCATCTCCTCTGGACTTTGTATCACTCCCCATGTGAGTATCCCAACTCTCGGTAATACCGTTCTCATGAATGTCTTCTTGGATTATGTTGTCACTTTCCAGACAAAAAAGAATATCATCCTCAAGGAGTGAATCAAAGAAATCCAAACCTGGACTAACGTAAGAGGAGTAATCTTGTATGTGGAGCGGGACTTCTTCGTCATGGAGATCATCTTCCTTGCTATCACTCTCTTGGAGCTCGTGATTATCTTTTCCCAACTCATCTTCAATACCCAAACCTACCTCAGCAGCACCATCATCATGACTGATCTTCTCCTTGCCCTCCTCAGGTGTTGAGACTAATGATATATCAAACGGCTGGTGAGTTTCTGTATGGAAATCACAGTGATTTGTGACTTCATCCGTTACATCTTGTGTCGTTACAAACTTTTTCATGTATTCTTTGAAAAACAACTTGACACTATTATCTTCTTCTTCATCTTCAAACATAGGTGAGTCTTCAGCATCATCAGGAAGTGTATCATCCATCATATTCTCACCATCATTGTCTGACTCACTCACGTGATCATCCATATTGGTCTCCTTGGATTGGTCTTCTACCAGATGGCTCCTTATGGTATTTATATCCTTCATCATGGCAGAAGTGCTCTGCATTATGACTGAAGTGCTCTCCGTTATGACTGAAGTGCTCTCCCTCATCATCTCTGTGTACTCAGACAGAATCTCTGAAAGTGTCTTCTTAAATTGATTATGTGGCTCATTATTCGGCAAAGATGTAGGAATAGCTGAAACATTTGTGTCTGTAAGTTGTGGGGAGGACAAAGTGGGGTATGCAGTTGCCTAGTAAGGATGGTCATATGGAGATTTAACGGGGCAAAAAGATATATGGTGGCATCTTCCACAGAAGGGACAAATATTATTCTTAGGCAGACAAGGTTGCGTGGTTGGAGGGTATGAATAAGAAAACTGATAATTTTGTGGTGTAGGAGAGTAATTTTGATGAGGTGTGTAATATTGAGGAGGAGGAGGAGAAGGAGGAGGAATTTAAGGAGAGTATTTCGTAAATGGTGAATATTCCATGGAGGTTTGAGGGTAAGGAATTCCTCCAGGAATTTTCTTGAATGGGTTCATCTCATGTTTCAAAAAAAAAAAAAACCTGAAAGGTTAGCACAGAAAAATTCTACGGAAAACAAAAAGAAAAACTAACTAAAAAAATCTCGTTGAAATTAATTTACCCTTAAAACCGACACCGTCTCCGGCAACGGCGCCAAAAACTGATGTTAGTTTTCTCGCACTTAAAATAGATTGTAGAATAGTGGTGTAAGTACGAGTATCGTCTCCACAGGGACGGACAAAAGGGAATTAAGAATTAAATAAATTCAGCGATTTAAAAATAAATAAAATAAATGCGTCGTGCGAGATTTGATTGATTGGGAAAATTAACTAATGCGATTGAACGATTAAAATAAAAGAAATTAAACTAATGAGTGCTTTATAATTAATGACAGTAGGGAACAAGGATTGATTCCGGGGTAATCGGATTTTTGGCAGATCAGGCTTAATTACATGAAATTAATTTAATTGAGCCTAGCTAATCAATACTAAGTTCTTACTGCTCTCGCGGCGTAGAGTAAAATAATTTAGGGGACCAAGCTGATCTCTCATGCGACAGGATCCTAAATTATTGCCAAAATGAGCGAGCTTACGACCCCTTAATCGCTACTAATCTCTTAGCGAGCGATTAAGTGTGTGTGAATGTGTCTCAGAATAAATTAGATCTCTCTTAATTTATTCTACAAGCAATTGTAAATCTAGCCGCGGTTCCAGGTTACAAAAGATAGCAAATAAATTGTTCAAACACAAATTAAACCGCATTCATGCAATTAATCCATCAAGAAACTAGCCATACATCATGATTAACCCCTTCATCAATCCTAAATCCCTAATTAAAACTACTCACAACTCATAATGGAAGAATCAATAGAATTGGGAAGAATAGAATTAATTGTCATTAATTAAAAAGATGGAACTTACAAATAATCCAAGGGAATTGAAGAACAAGATGGAAAAGTAGAAGAAATTTCGTCCCTAGGCCTCTCTCTAAGCTCCCCCTTAAAAAGGGTTAGGGAGACCTTATTTATAGAAAAGAGGGGGAAAATCACAATTCTGGTCGATGTGGGAAATTTTCGCGCGTAACTCGGGGCTACGCACAATCGTGCGTCCCTGGCTACGCACGATCGTGCGTAGCAGGCAGTAGCTCCTCCACGGTTTTGGCTCTTACGCACGATCGTGCGTCCCAGACACACGGTCGTGCGTCCGTGTTATTCAGCCTTTTCTCTAGTCCCAATTTGGCAAAACGTCCTTCATGAAAGTTGTAGATAATGAAGTCCTCTATCCACCCCAACTTGCCTAATGTGCTTTGAATCATCCAACCAAGACATATGATCAAAACGGTGGAAGGTGTCATTCTGAAATCGCAACAGAGATCATCTGACTTCGTCATCTGTTTTCACCTTCTTGCTTTCCTATTCTCGTAATGGTGTCTTCATATGATTTGTATCCCTTGAAGTTGTCTTTCATATACAACTTGAATCATGTCCATTAGTTGTTTCTACAAAGAGATATTCTTGAACGGTTGACAGAAGGTCATCCTGATCGTCGTTTTCAAGCTTCATTCATCTTCTTTTGATCCCGAAGCCAATCCTAGAGCTCTTTTGTCATCAAATCTTCATCGTAAACCTCGCGCTGACCTCCATATCTCTCAAATCAATCTCAAATACTTCTCAACTCATCCCTATTTCTCCTCAAGCGCCAGTGCCAAACTCTAAAATCCTGATTTTGACTCCAAATGACACAAAACTCGAACCAACGCCCGGTAAACATAACTTGAGCTAAAATTGAGACTTGTAACACCTTAAAGCTAGGGAAAACCATCAAACCCGATCTCAACACGCATCAAATTCATGTCTAAATACGGACTTATCAAGCAGTAGCGGTTTAGGTTGAAATGATTGGAATATATGAGTTCGGATTAGTGGACGTTTGAGATTATTGGCAGTTCCGAGGTACCAATAAATGAAAATAGGGGCGCAGTAAATGTTTTGCGGCTTTAATACCATTTTAAGGGTAAAAGGGTAAAAGGGTAAAAGACATTCATTAAGTTACTAGGTCACCCGTTTTCTCAAAATAGTTTCTAAGTCCACAACCTTCTGTCGGTAAGAGGAGGGTTTCTGTTGCTGAGGTGTTCTGCTAAGATTAGAGGTTCTCTGTTCAGAGTAGAGAACAGAAGGGGTTCTGCAACAGAGGTTCTGTTAACAGAGAATCTGTAACAGAAGATCTTCCAATCAACCTTCTCTTAGAATTTCATCCATCATTCCCAATTCTTCTCTCAACTTGTTGAACCTAGCCTCAGGCAAAGGCTTGGTTAAGATATCTGCCAGCTGATCTTCTGTTGACACATGCTCTCTGATGAAGTGATGTCTGATGTCAATGTGCTTTGTCCTGGAGTGAAGAACTGGATTCTGAGAGATGGCAATGGTACTGGCGTTGTCACACAGAAGCTTGATCTCCTTTGCTTGAATGTCATAATCCTTCAGTTGTTGCTTCATCCAGAGTAGCTGAGCATAGCAACTCCCAGCTGCAACAGAGATTTGAAATAAAGTTTTGTCAACCTTTCCCTTAGTAAACCCATGGTTCACTAGGAATAGGGACAGTGTGTCATACCATGCTCTGGGAGCTTGCTTAAGACCATAGAGGGCCTTTCTAAGCTTGTAGACACAAGAAGAATAAGTAGGAATGACAAAACCTGGTGGTTGTTCCACATAAACTTCTTCTTCAAGATCTCCATTCAGAAATGCACTTTTGACATCCATCTGATAGACCTTGATGTTGTTGAAAGCAGCATAGGCTAGGAATATTCTGATGGCTTCCAGTCTGGCAACTGGTGCAAAAGTCTCATCAAAATCTATTCCTTCTTCTTGGCAGTATCCCTTAGCTACCAGTCTTGCTTTATTCCTTACAATGTTGCCATATTCATCAGCTTTGTTCTTGAATACCCATTGGGTTCCAATGACATTCTGGTGCTTTGGTCTAGGAACAAGTTCCCATACTTTGTTCCTTTCAAATTGAGTGAGCTCTTCTTGCATTGCATTGATTCAATCCGAGTCTGCAAGAGCTTCTTCTACAGTCATAGGTTCCATCTGAGATATGTAGCAGGCAAGCATTGCTTCTCTTCTTGTTGTAGCAGATCTGGTCTGTACTCCACTTCTAATTTGTCCAATCACTTGGTTAGGAGGATGATCTCTTAACCATGTCAGATCAGGTTCTGTCAGTTGTTGTCTGGGTCTCTCTGGTTCTTCTTCTTCTGAATCTTCATCTTCATTCAACAGAAGGTGGTTTGGTGCAGGTGTAGGAAACACATGATTAACTGCTACCTCTTCTGTTGGTTCAGGTGTTCTGTCTTCTATGTTAGCTTCTTTGAGGGTCTCTGTTACTTATTCAACAGAGATGCTATCATCAAACTTTACATGTATAGATTCTTCAACATGTAGAGTTCTTCTGTTGAGTACTCTATAGGCCTTGCTGGAGCTTGAGTAGCCTATGAATACACCTTCATCAGCTTTCTCTTTAAATACTTTTAGATGCTCCTTTCCATTGTTGAGAATGTAGCATTTGCATCCAAATACATGAAAGTAACTGATATTAGGTTTTCTTCCTTTCCACAGTTCATAAGGGGTCTTCTAGTGATTCTTGTTTATCATACTTCTGTTCTGTGTGTAGCATGCAGTGTTGATTGCTTCAGCCCAGTATCTCATAGGTAATCCAGATTCTGCAGTCATTGTCCTTGCAACTTCTTTCAACGTTCTGTTTCTCCTTTCTGCTACGCCATTCTGTTGAGGTGTTCTGGCGGCAGAGAGTTGATGAAAGATTCCATTTTGATCACATAAGTCCTTAATGATTTGATTGACAAATTCAGTTCCTCTGTCAGACCTGATTGTCCTGATTTTCATATTCTTCTCAGTCTGAAGTTGCTTTAACAGAGATGGCAACTTCTGAAGAGTTTCATTTTTCTTTGCTAAGAAGATAGTCCATGTATATTTGGAGTAGTCATCAACCATGACTAGAGTGTACTTCTTGCCACCAACACTTGGAGTCTCAACAGGTCCAAATAAATCCATGCGGATCAGATTTAAAGGACTTGTAGAAAGGTCTCCAGCAATGGGTTTGAAGGAGTTCTTTTGTTGCTTTCCCTTCTGGCATGCACTGCAGAGGGTCTCTTTCTTGTATACTATGTCTGGCAGTCCATCAACAATGTGTTCTCTTGCCAGTTTGTTGATTGTTTTGAAATTCAAATGGCTAAGCTTCTTGTGCCAGTCCCAACTTAGTTTTAAATCTCCCTTGACTATCAGGCAAACTCCATCTCTTGCAGTTTTCCAATAACCCACATAGATGTTCTTCTTCCTTGATGCTGTAAGAACCACTTCTTTTGTTGTCTCATGCTTCACATAACAGAATTCCTTTGTGAATTCAACTGTGTAGCCTTTATCAGAGAATTGGCTAGCACTCAGCAAGTTGAACTTCAGGCCTTTGACATAAGAGACATCATCAATAATTATCTGGTTCTTGATCAGCTTCCCTCTTCCTTTTGTTTGACCTTCTTTATCATTACCTTCAAAGGTAACTCTAGGTCCTTTACCTTTCTGGAACTCTGTTAGACAACTTCTGTCACCTGTCATGTGCTTGGAGCATCCACTATCAACAAACCATTTTTGCTCTGAGATAGCTCCAGCACACAGTTCCTGCATGATCAAAAGAAAGATTTAGGTACCCAAGCAATGTTGGGTCCTGGGGGGTCATGAAGTGTGGGTAGTTGGTACCATTTTGGTCTCATCAAGTGAAACCTTGGTGGGTGGTACCCATTGTCCACCTGGTAGTTATAGTAAACCGAAGTGTGATTCACTTTGGGCAGATGCTTGTGAGGGTCATGCTTCCTGTTTACATACTTGTCAGTTAACGGTTTGTCTTTTCTTTTTTTTATTCTGAAAACCTTTTCTGTTGTTAGGTTTTCTGCCAGGTTCATTGATTTTAAAAAGGGATTTCTGTTGAACCTTTATCTTTCCTTTTTCTGGTTTGACTTCCTCATGAATAACTTTGGTGCCAGATACACCAGCTTGGCAGATAAGGTCAGTGGCACTATGACCTTATCTGGCTTAGCAAAACTGGTGCTAGGCATTACAGAAGGCTCACCTGATTCTGTTGAGCCATACCCAAGACCAAAACCAACGCCAATCTGTTGATCAAGTAAAATCTTTTCCATGGAAGACTGGGCCTTCTGGTAAGCTTTGTACTTAATCTTAAGAGGCTCAATTTCTCTTATTCTATTGAGAAGAGAAACATTTTCAGCTTCCAGCTGATCCCTTTCTTTAATAAGAAGGTTGATTTTGATCTCAACTCCCTTTCTGTAACAGAGGAATAAGTGACTTGGATGGCCATAAACTCTTCCCAAAATTCTGACATTGAATCAGAATCAAAAGTTAAGCCTACCGAAGAAAAACTAGATATAGAAGTAGAGGTTACCTCATCATCAGAATGGGCCATGAGGCATAGGTCTTCTGTTTCGGTATCAAGGTAACAGAAGGCCTCATCAGAATCAGAGTGAGAACTGGATTCTGTCTCAGAAAGGGGGTCTTTCTCAAGTTGTTCTGTGACGAGTGCTTTCTTGCTTCTGGTATTGTCTTCAAATTTCTTCTTTTCTCCATCATGCCCTTGTTTCTTGGACACTCTTGGATGTGGACAATCTTCCTTGAAATGTCTAGATTGTCTGCAGTTGTAACAGAGAAGCTCACCACTGCTCTCTGTTGCTTTGGGTTTCTGGAATGGCTTTCTGCTGGAAGATGGACTTCTTCCATCTTTTGGATTCTTCATAAACTTCTTGAATCTCCTAGCAAAAGCAGCCATATATTCGTCAGATAAAAGGATTGAAGGGTCAAAATCATTTACCTTAGATGTACTAGCTGCGAGAGCTGTAGTTGTCCTTTCTTCTGGTACATCCTCCTTCTCTTCAATCATCTCGAACTCATGAGCTTTGAGATCTGAGATGAGCTTATAAGTAGGATAAGTCTTCACATCCTTGCTGGCTTGGACAGCAACCACTTTCATCTTCCATGTTAAGGGCAATCCCCTCAACACTTTGAGGTTGATCTCCTTGGTGGTAAGTTCCTTGCCAAGCTCAGAGATCTCTCCAGTGAGGGTGAGGAGCCTGTCATACATTTTGGAGATGCTTTCACCAGGGAGAAGCTTGAAATCATCAAACTTCTTGTTAGCAATGGTCAGCTTGTTGTCCTTCTCTTGCTCATCACCAGCTCCAATGAGCTCAAAAGTATCCCAGATCTCCTTGGCAGTCTTGCACTTCTTTATTCTGTTGAAGTCTCTGTCATCTATGGACTTGTAGAGAATGTCTTTTGCAATGTTGTCCAGATTATACTTTCTCCTTTCTTCAGTGGTCCACTCAGATTTGGCTTTATTGATCATCTGAGGTCTGGTGTTGTCTATAGCATGCTCAGGGTTGACCTTCTGGAAGCTTGTGAATGGCCCAATGTCCAGTACTTCCCACATCTGATCATGAAGAGCACAGAGATGTGCCTTCATCCGGATCCTCCAGTCATCAAACTTAAGATCTGAGAACATAAGATTCTTGGAAAGAGAGTAATCCACAGTATGAGATTAAAACAGAGGCAAAAAGAAAACAAGTGGATCTTTGTTCAGCAAATAACCTAAGAGATTATTAGAACAAGGAGGCTCTGATACCACTTGTTGGTCCCTGTTATACTGGGTACAGTCTATGTGGATCGTTGCGTTTATCGCTACACCAAAAGCAATTGTTGATAGTGTAACACACTCCTCCCTCTTTATAGCACAAGCGAAGCGCCACGCGGTTCGATTGCACCGGCAGGCTGGCAGATTGCTGGCACCGCATACATGCGGCCCAACAATCTCCCCCCAGCACCTGCCAGCCTCAACTGCGCAACATGCTGTTGTCGGGGGTCGAACCTGTGACCTTTGCTCTGATACCACTTGTGGATCGTTACGCTTACCGCTACACCAAAAGCAATTGCTGATAGTGTAACACGCTCCTCCCCCTTTATAGCACAAGCGAAGCGCCACGCGGTTCGATTGCACCGGCAGGCTGGCAGATTGCTGGCACCGCATACCCGCGGCCCAACAGTCTAGAGGGGGGGGGGGGTGAATAGACTGTACTGGTTTTTATCTTTTTAAGCTAAGTACCAGATTTAACAGAATAGCCTGTTCTGTTGACAGAACAGACTGGCAGCGGATCGGGTTCTGGTAGGGGTTCTGTTCGATTAGCCTCAGAGAAGCAAAGGCAGTACGCCTTCTGTTAACTCACAAGACACCTTCTGTTGAACACAGAGACCAAGTCTTTGGAGTTAATCAGTTCTAACTATGTGTGATAAATAAATGCAGTAAGTAAATGACAACAGGGATTTATATAGTGGTTCAAGGAACAACTTGTTCCTCTAATCCACTGTTCCACTAAGCTTGTAAAAACGCCCGTTTACAACGCCTTTGTCCTAGCACTTAAGAAGCTCTCCACGTCTTCTTCAAGCCTAGATGTCTCCTGGGATGCACTTCCTGACTTCCTTTAAGACTGGTCCTTTCGCTGAGTTTCCCGGAAGTATCACCACTTCACTGCTCCAGTTACTTGGACGTCCTTCTCGTTGGAGAAGAGTTCTTGTGAGAACAGGGGTTTCCAACTAGCTTCGTTACAAAAGATTTGTAGTTGAGGAGCTTGAGGTGTTGAAGAACGAATGGGACTTTGCTCTGGTTGAGAATGTGAAGATATGAGTAGATATTCTTCCCAATGTCTGCCTTCCCTTGTAAAGGATGATGAAATGTTAATCTCAAGGAGGCTTTTTTGATTTTGAATCCTTGAAGGTTTTGTTTGAGCAAGTGTTGAGCAAAGGATGTAGCAAAATTATTTCTCAGTACTCTGGTTATTCTTCGTAGAGTATCTTTTATACTTGGGTTGTCTTCCCGTTGGAGGAGGAGGATAATGCATTAAATGCACGAACAGTTGACTTGACCAGTAGGACCCAGGAAAGTTGGCGGGTTACTATTTTGGGATAAAGTTATCCTGAAATAACCTGGAATGTCGGCCAATCATCAGGTTTTACTCTTCAGGGTACGGGGTGCATTAAATGGGCATTTAATGGGCGTACTGTAGCTTTTCCGTTGAAGTCTTCTAGCCGTTGAAGGAATCTTCCGTTGGTTTCACCGGATGAAGTAGTTTCAAGAAAATTCTCCAAGTGTCAGGCCTTCTGGCATTTTCAGCAGAAAGTTTCTCAGAGAAGATCTTGAGTACTTCTGTTGGAATAAACTATCAGAGGGTCCTTTAGGTCTTCTGTCAGATGCGAACTAACAGAGAGTCTAGAAGGTTTCTGTTGTAGTGATGTCGAACAGAGAACCAGAGAGTTTCTGTCTGAGTAAGAATCAACATAGGGCCAAAGTTCTTCTGTCAGGACAAAGCCTATCAGAGGGTCTTCTGTCAGTCGACTAATCTAAGAAACTTTACAAGGAAAATTTCTAATACAATAAATCTAAAGAGGGGGTACTCTAAAGTCCTAATAAATATTGCATCATCAAAATCTAATTACAATTATTCCTTACAGTTTATGCAATTCCTTTGCTCCTTGCTCATACTCCAACGGGCAATATTTTACCGCGTGACCAATAATTCCACACGAAATAAAAACTACACAACTTCACAAATTTAAAAACCATCGAAAACCACTCTCATTACCCTTTCGAAGTTTTATACCTTTCTTAAGTGGTTTACCAATGTCTAAACTCATTCTGATTCTTAAGTAGCATTGCATCTTCCTTCTAATTGATTATCAACAATTGTAACCGATTTGCCTAAAAATCACTATTTTCCTTGTGCTTCTAGAGTGATAAAACCGACACATTATGAATCTGAACTCAAAAATCTACCATATTCAAATAAAACCTAAGAGGCATATATCTACTGGCCTGATTGCATGTAAACACTAGCAAAATTTATTCAAAAATCCATAGACTGTTTTCAAGGACCCGCTTCATATCAAGATCATGATAGCTAAACAAATACATGTGCTAACCTATAAACCACGGAAATAGCAGTGGCGAGTTTCCCCTTATTGGAAACGTTCGAACGTTTCTGAGCGTGGGAAACGGTAAAATCGCGTGTCGGGGCCGTTTTTTAATATTGGGATATTTGGGAACACGTTTCTCAGAGAAAAAGGTGTATTATGAATTTTATTTAGGGGATTTACATTCGAACAATCGGAAAGCTCAAAAAATAAAATATTAGTGTTTAGTAGAAGTAAACATGTCATCTTCAACCCTACTCTCACCGGTCAGCACTTCGTGTGACGCCCCTGAACGCATCTAAGCGTGTGTAAAACCGTCGTATGACCAAGTGACGTCGCTCGCAAGTCAACATGTCTTAATCATACAAAGCGTCCATGAACATAATATATCCATACTCAGTAGTAAACATACATAACAACATCACAGTTTAGATAAATCGAATAGCGGAAATATTCAATAATCAATCGTGAGCCACACATGGCAAAAACGTAGGCTCGCAGGCCAAAAACAATGTATCAATACAAAAGTATCCATGAGCATAGTTTATCTTTTGAAATAGTAAAGGAAGCACGAACCACGTCTTCCTCTACATTCTCTTCACCCGTGCAAAGGTGTTGATGACAAGCCTTAGCTTCAACCTGAAACGGTGGGCCTCCCCGAAGGGGTCAGTACAAGTACTGAGCGAGTAGCAAGCTCAATATAGATTAACTAGCGTTTCAAGTATAAGACCCAAACATAGGGTAATACTTATGTAAATAGTCCTTTCCCCCAAGTTAAGAAATACTTAATAGTATATATACACTTGGAAAATACCCGATCCGTAGATCACTGTTTTATTTGGGGAAAATAGTAATCGTCAATATTCTTGACTAAAAACCCCAGCCCACCCATATACTTATGAGTGTATAGGACTCCTCATTATCTTTATTTCAATATCATAATCTATGAGTTTTGAGGATAACATAATTCTTGGGTACTCCATCAATGTATATTTGAGTGTTAAGGACTTTTAGTCCTAGGGTCCTCCACCAATTTATAATCCGAGTGTTAAGGACTTCAAGTCCTAGGGTCCTTCACCAAGTTTATAATATGAGTGTTAAGGACTTCAAGTCCTGGGGTCCTCCACCAAGTTTATAATATGAGTGTTAAGGACTTCAAGTTCTAGGGTCCTCCACCAAGTTTATAATATAAGTGTTAAGGACTTCAAGTCCTAGGGTCCTCCATCAAGTTTATAATATGAGTATTAAGGACTTCAAGTCCTAGGGTCCTCCACCAATTTTATAATATGAGTGTTAAGGACTTTTAGTCCTAGGGTCCTCCACCAAGTTTACAATCCAATGATCAACCTCCTATCAACCTAGATAGAGTCTATATCATATTCATAGCTAAATAAATTCATAACGCTTATGTATCTCAATTCATGCAAGCCATGCATTTATATCAATTTATAATTAACTAATACCAACCGGTATTAATTAATCCATCATTAATTGGTCAACGTTTTCATTAACCGTCATTTCAATCCTTATACATATCAACTTAATCATCATATATATTAAGTTAATAATATTCATTCTATGCTTCCTTTACCTTTCAAGCATAGCATGCAATTTCATAGAAATTCTCATATCATATTCCATGCATATTCATGTACTTCATTTCATACATGCCTAATCATTTTGGCTTCACATGTTTAAATATCTTTTAAACATCATTATGAATACATATAACATTTATTTAGCTAATCTCATAATTAACCCGAAAATATAAGATATTAAGCCGTCCACTCACCTTAAATGAGCTTTAGCGTGTTCTACGCTCCTCGGTTGAACTCCGGCGAAACTCCAACCAACTCTAGAAACACTTTATTTATTCTCCTAACATGGTTTTATCATCACAAAACTCATATCAATGCAAATAACCTTTAAAAGGTTATTTTTCGGTGAACCGGTCGTTTTGGCTTCTAAGTCCGTTCTTGGACTTGGAACCACCTCCCAACCCCTCATTCTACACTTCTAAATGTGTAGAATGATTCTAGGAGTCCTCCCTATGATATATAAATCATATGATAAATAAAAAGTAGAGGAAAAGTTATTATAAGGTCATTACCTTAATTATCCAAGTTTTCCTCACTTTTTCCTTCTTAAATCTCGCCCTTTTGAACCACTCTTGCTTGAGCTTGAGCTACAACAATGGAGACTGGTCTTGTAGTTCTCTCTTTCTCTTCTTTGATGCTCTGGGCGAAATAGTGCATAGGAGAGAGGTAGGAGAGCCTCTCTTTGTCTCATTTGGCAATTATGAGAGTGAGTGAGGTCCACACTCATTCTTGTTCTCAAATCTTTCACTCCAGCCCACACCAACCCATGTTGTGCCGCCTAAAATTGTCAATATGAGACTAAAAACCGTGGGGTGGCCCCCACTAATGTGGGAGGTCATTCCAATTTGTCCCCAAGCGTACAATCGGCCCCGAAATTTGTATTTTTCGAACTGTTTTAATTATATTTTATTTTATTGGGTCAAATAAAATATATTATGTGTTTCCCATCATTATGGACTTTTAGAATGAATATACATTCCTCATCTTTAATTTAAAAGTCACTGAAATCCGTTCGGGCTGTTATCTGATAAATTACCAATACCGGTAATTGGGCCTCGTTTGACCGACGGGTCAACCCTATGTCCCTTTTTATGGCCCAACTAAAATATCTACCACCATATATATATTATCTAGACCAAGCTGAACATAATATGTGGTCCCGGAATTCTCGGGTGGTCCCCGCTCCTGGTGTGGGCCCCACGTGCAATTCACTATTCACTTTAAGGTAATAACAAAAATTTTCAACCTCATAAATTCATCAATTGGTTCATAAGGTTCAATACTTGATTTACATAAAAGTAAATATAATTGGGGACGGTGTTACACTTCGTCGGCTTTAGCAAAGGTCGTTGGGCTTCAATAGCTAACTCTGAGACTTTGAATCGTTCCCCCAATCCCCATTCTATTGTGACCCGGTTTGTCGCTTAAACCCCACTCTTCGCCGCAGCAGAGTAATACTACATATATTGGTTGTACTAACCAAGCATTCCAACTCAGCTGGTTGTGAAGTTACCGTGCTTAGTGGGAGGTCTCGAGTTCGAAACCCGCTAGGGACATAAGGGTGTTAGGAATATTTTATGGTGTCCAATCTAATTAAATATCTTTGTATTTGTGTAGTTATTAATTAAATGTGTAATATGAGCCACAAATGTGTATAAGACCATTAGCTTCCTTGTAACCCATAAGTTAGCCATCATCTCCTATAAAAGGAAGCTAACTTATGGAAAATCTAAGGCTTGAGAGAATAGAGGCGAGATAGAGAGATTATGTTTTACGCTGCTCTCTCTCTAGAGGGAGAGCAGCGGCAGTTCACGGTATACCAAAGTTGTTGTTTATCTTGATATCTATCTGTCTCTTCTTCACTGTTATGATTGTTTGATTGTTAGAAACTGGGTCTATCATGTGGTATCAGAGACTAGGCGTAAAATAGATTGAATCCATCTACGATTTTTTCGGATCAGAAGTAGTCGTTCTGCAAAAGACCCTGTTTTTCTCAAGTTTTTCAATAATCTCGATTTTTGCCTTTGGAATCCTATTTTTGGTCGAAACGATGTAAAAGTTACACTGTTAGAATCACGTTCTCGAAACGATCAAGCAGTATATCTTATCTTCCAACATCTGCAAGTTTTTATTTTTGAAGATCTCTATACTCAGATCTCGAGATCAAGTTTTCTACAGGCGTTTCACAGGATTTCAAATCGAATGTGATACAGGAGGAATCTCGAGATCAAGGGCTTTACAGAACTGTTTTTGTTTTTGAAAAAATCGAATTTTTCAATTTGCAAGATCTCGAAATTCTGGAAGATTTCGATGTTTTGAAGGATTTCGATGTTTTGAAGGATTTCGATGTTTTGGAGGATTTCGAAATTTTGAAGATTTCGAGATCTTAGGAATTTCTTGGTGTTTAGAATCTTTCAAAGTTTGGAGTTTCTTGAATCTCAAAATTTTCCGAAGCTTGATATTTTTTCTTGTTCAGAACATATCGAAGCTTAAATTACAGGATTTTTTGATGAATCTCAGTGTGTCAAAGTTTTAAAGAAGTTTTCGATGTATTGATGTTTTTCAAAGGTAAAGTTTTCTATATTCTGAGGTTTTCGAAACTCCAAAGTTTTCGACGTTCCAAACAACTTGAAACTCTAAAGATTTTGAAGTCTCGAGGTTTTATTTGCAGGTGAATTTCGTCATTATTCTTCGAGGCAAACTCGATATTAAGATCTCAAAGTTTAAACCTCGAGATTAAGATCTCGAAGTTTAAAACTCGAGATTGGAATCTCGAAGTTTAAACCTCGAGAATTGAATCTCGAAGTTTAAACCTCGAGATTGTAATCTCGATGTTTAAACCTTGAGATTGTAATCTCGAAGTTTAAACCTCGAGATTAGGATTTCGAGGTTTTGCCTTAGAATTTTCTTGAATTCTACCTGTTCTCGATATTCAACATCGAGAATCTCAACTTCAAAGAATTTTCTCAAAAATCTCAAAATTCAAAGTTTTTAGCGTCTTCGCACTGTTTTGGCCATAACTTTTGACTCGGTGATCCGATTTAAGCGTATAATACCTTGTTGGAAAGATAACGAAAAGATTTACATGAATTCCGGGGATTTACCCCAGAAACCCCAACCACGCGCCCTCACTCGCCATTCTTGAGGGAGATATCGTCATCTTTCCGAGAAACTTTGTAAATCACCGACGTCAAGGTCAAACTTTTGGCAAAACTGATCAAATTCTTCCAAAGTCAAACCAAAGGTCAAAACTGGTCTAAGATACACTGTAGGGGTCCGAAAATCATAGAAAATTCAATCAACCTCGCGTCAACGGTCATTCTACAACAATCAACAATCAACTACTGAAGCCTCCCCTAACTCATCATTATTGTGTGATCCTCAATATACTGAAATTCTACATGATGAGCTCAGGGAAAACCATCATGTGTGGTACTTGTTCAGATTGCTCCACACACATGGCGGGTATGACAAGCTGTGAGCAATCAAACCTTGCACATTCTGAGGGAGAGTTTCAGTTTCTCCTCCTGGCACCTTACACCGACAAAGCAAGGAATCTCTCAAAGGCTGCAACATTTTAGGGGAAGTTGTCAATGTTCTCCTCCCCGATGCCTAACAATGACAAACCATACCGGGTGCTCCAGTTGAGGGGGAGTACAGAGAGAAAATCAACAGATGAAAATTGATGAGAGAACATGCCCTCGTGGCTTGGTAAACCCAACTAAGCCTACCCAAGGGACAAAGTCGAGAGTAAGTGAGTGAGTGAGTGAGTGAGTGAAGATTACGAGGGTTAGGAAGCAGAAGGCTCAAGTGAGCAAGAAAACAATAATCAATGATAAGTCTGCTACCTCAACTGTCTGCTATCAATTGAACATTTACTCCTAGCCACTCAAATACTCTGGACAATTACCCAATATGTTCAGGACTGATATAATTAGATCCCGGGTAGAAGTCACTGCATCTTGTCCAACAGTGCATACTTAACCCTACCCAAGACCACTCACTTGTCTCCCAACAGACAGGTGTTTAACCATTATTCACGGGGAACCTCGTCTCTCATTGTTGTCTCCTTCTGAGGCAAGTGATACCGACTACAGTGGCCTCCATTCCATTCCACTGAACTTTCATTGATCACGTCGTGTCTAGTTACCTCACTCCCAAATGTTTTGCATTTTCTAGGACACAAACGCACTTTTAGAGTCAGTTGTACATCTTCATGACCTACGGGAACTTCCATAGGACTCATCTATTACAGATGTAGACCAATGATCGGAAGGAAGTGATGTTGTTGCAACATTAGAATCACCAATATTTTCAAGCCATTGCTTTAGAGTTTGTCTCTATAGTGATGATAATGAGTGTCTACATGAACTCGGGGGGCTACACGTTTCTGAAGCTGATCTTTATGACGCCCCAATGACTGGTTGGAAGTCCTGTTAAAGCTTTAATGCTTCTATCATTTTATACAGGTCACATGTCAGTATTTACATTGATGTTGTGATAACGGAACACCTCAGTGTATCCGGTCTTATCATTTTTACTTTCTGTTTGTCTTTTCTGTTTTGTTTCTCAGAATAAAATAATAAAGGCATGACGCCCCGATTCATCGGATCGTCATGAGGGGGGGAGTGATCCACATGTTGTTAAGTCTCAACAAATCATTCTCAGACACTTCTCTCCTCCAACACTTTCTATGCTATCTCTACAACTCGATTGCCAAATAAGCTTCAAATCATATGGACAGTTACGCTCACAAATCAACCATCATTTTGTGCTGTGCAACCGACAAATTCTCCTCAAACGCATTCACTTCGATTAGTCAAAAAGACTACATTGTGGAGGATACAGAGCTGGATAATCAAATTCTGAAAATGAATCCCGTGCGCGTGTGCAAATCATCAGAACATTCATTCTAGAGGCGCTTTTGAACTTTATTCAAGCTGATCAAGAGCTACTTCGGGAAGGCAAGGATTACAAGCAAGATACTGAAGATTCCTCAACCGCGGCATCAAAGAACAAATTGCCAAGAAGAAATCAAAGGGGAGATTGCGAGAATTTCTTCAAAAAGCCTTTTCTAGAAACCGAGTTCAAAGACAAATTAAAGGAAGCTGAGTTGCACTAAAGTTCAAAGACAAAGATATTTGTGCTACAATGCTGATTGAACACGATTGAACACCGAGGGGGCTTGTTATGGATATTTTATGGTGTTCAATCTATTTAAATTCTTTGTATTTGTGTAGTTATTAATTAAATGTGTAATATGGGCCACAAATGTGTATAAGCCCATTAGCTTCCTTGTAACCCATAAGTTAGCCATCCTCTCCTATAAAAGGAAGTTAACTTATGGAAAACCTAAGACTTGAGAGAATAGAGGCGAGATAGAGAGATTAGGTTTTACGCTGCTCTCTCTGGAGGGAGAGCAACGACAGTTCACGGTATACCAAAGTTGTTGTTCATCTTGATATCTATCTGCCTCTTTTTCACTGTTATGATTGTTTGATTGTTAGAAACTGGGTCTATCAAAGGGTTTGAAACTTAAAGGAGTGAGTTCCAACCCTGATTACTCCAGGCCCCCCAGCCCCCCTCCCCCAGACGCCCCCTGGAGTAAAAAAAACATACATTGGTTGTCCTATTTTGAGCTTGTAAGTTTTTTGACATTTTTTTAAATTTACATTTCATTCATTTCTGGCCCATATATCCTCTTATGTTTAACAAATCGGATCGGGAAGCGACCTAGTCACAGGTCAACCCGGTCAACGCCATAAAACTGGTCAAGTACCATATAATAATAATAAACATATAATTGCATACAAAATTAAAATAAAAAGATAGTTGTTGGGGTATATTATCCCGGCCTAATACTGTTCAGAGGCCCAAGCCATCACCCCGGTATGGAGCCCAGTCGGCGAGGCCCATTTAGGCCTACCCGGCCCATTAGGCCCATTTTAGCACTTCGGCCCATGTAGGCCTTTTGGGCCGCTTTGGCCCTTTGGCCCATTGGCAAGCCCTCCCCCTTTCCTAAAAAGAGGAAGCAAGGCTTCCATTTGAAGGGATGGACTTCTTCTCTCCTCCCTTCTACCGCTTCTTCCTTTCTTTAGAAATAGGATCAACCTCCATTAATGGAGCTCAAAAGCTTGTACTATGTCATCTCAGGGTGCTGTATGTGCATGGATGGACGGTAGGTGGCGTTGAAAATACGCATTTGTCGTTCCATCTCTTCCAATCTTTCTCTTGTTCTTCTTTGCTCTTCATCCCGTATCCGAGCTTCTTCATCCCGCCTTCGAGCCTCTACTTCACGTTCCTCCAATAGTTTCTCGAGGCGGGTAACCCGATCATCATACGCCGAATGAGAAGATGAGCTAGCTCCTTTGGCCTTCTCCAGGATCCGTACGCCTTCAGAACCCATAAGCGGCACCCGGCCCTTGTAAACTCCGGTTGCCGCCAAGATGGCCTCATATTCTTGATTTTCATCAAGTTCGGCATCAGAATCAGCTAGCTCATCAACTCTCTTCCCCCGCTCTTCCTCATATTTTTTCTACAAGTTCAAAATTTTATTATATAAGAGATCAAAAAAATTCGAAATTTATTGAATTATTGAAGTTTCATTATTTACTTCAATTTCAGAAAGGCGGGGAGGCGGCATGGCACCCTTCTTCGTCCAGCAATGTGCCATGAGTTTCAATGGTGTGACCCGTTTTTTCACGGGTCCAGATCCTTCCTACACGGATTTCAAAGTTAATAAAAAAATATATACATAAGGGTATGGAATGGAAATAATTTTAACTAATTAGAGTTTACCAGATCTTTTTTATGTTGAATTTGGGGTTTGCGCCCCCCGTGCCATTGAACTTCCTTGCCTTTTTCGGAGTTCTGGTTTGCCTTGGCTGTTTCGCTTCTCAGCAAAAATGCGGCATCCGTAGCCCAGTGGCGGCAAAGCATCTCCCACACATCATCGCAAAGGAATCTTGGCTTTCGACCGGTAGACCGGGCGGTCCTAAAAGTGGGTCTCAACCACCCAGAAATCCTAGAATTGTATTCTTTGAGAATAGCTTGGTCTAGGGCAAAATGCCACCGATGGGAAGCCTTCATTAAAAACATTGATATATCATTTCTTAAATTTAAGTTATTAAAATGTAACAAAAAAATTTATTTTTACCTTGAACAACCGCCACCATAGTTCACGAGTGGCCGCCGGAACCTATCCATAAGTCGACCAAGGCCCCGTGAAATGACCACAAACAATAGCCTTGATTCTATTCAAGACCTCGGCATCGCTTCAAAAAAATTGATAATTGATAAAAACAATTGTATTAATTCTTAGATGTAGAGATTATACTATTTTATATTAGACAGTGTTAGTTTTTTATTACCTATGGATTGATTGAGGTGTCACCTCAAGCGAACCGGGATTGTGGCGCTGTTCTTGAGTGGGGGGGGGGGGGGGGGGCATATATTGCACGAGATGAAGGAGGTGCATGAGATGGGCGTCTGATTGTTCAGAGGGAGGAGTTTGAACATGTCCGTCATGAGCATGTCCTTCGTCAGCATTGATATCATCATTGATATCACGATCAGCGTTTGAGGTCCGTCGTGAATTCTGGCGCCCACGACGAGCAATGGTGGAAAGGCGGCGTTCGTGCTCACTCATCTAAAATTATTGAGAAATAATATATAGAACATATTAAACATGTGTTTAATATGAGAGGTCGAATGAGTTTTTAGTTTGATTTTTATGTTATGGAATTTAATTGTGTTAGGTATTATTTTATCAAACCTTATAAAATCAGTTTATGGAGTTTTTGTGTGGTATGATGGTTTAAACTTAATGAGTTTCCTATTTATTTATCAAACTTTGAAATATAAAACATATTAAACTTGAGTTTAATATGAGGGGTAGAATGTGTTTTTTGTATGATTTTTATGTTATTGAATTTAATTGTTTTAGGTATTATTTTATCAAAGCTTATAAAATTATTTTATGGTGTTTTTGTGTGGTATAAAACTTTGAAATATAGAACATATTAAACTTGAGTTTAATATGAGGGGTCGAATCAGTTTTTTGTATGATTTTTATGTTATGGAGGTAACTTGTGTTGTGTATATTTGTTATCAAACCTTATAAAATCAATTAATCAAACTTTTTATATTAAACTAATAAAATCAGTTTTTCCATATTAAATTATAAATCATCGGAAATCAGTTTTTTGCATTAATTTATAAAAATACAGTTTATTACACCTTGTATTTTGTATTAATTTATAAAAAACAGTTTTCTAAAATCAGTTTATGGAGTTTTTGTGTGGTATAATGGTTTAAACTTAATCAGTTTCCTATTTATTTATCAAACTTTGAAATATAGAACATATTAAACTTGAGTTTAATATGAGGGGTAGAATGAGTTTTTTGTATGATTTTTATGTTATTGAATTTAATTGTGTTAGGTATTTATCAAACTTTAAAATATAGAACATATTAAACTTGAGTTTAATATGAGGGGTAGGATGAGTTTTTTGTATGATTTTTATGTTATTGAATTTAATTGTGTTAGGTATTATTTTATCAAACCTTATAAAATTATTTTATGGTGTTTTGTGTGGTATAAAACTTTGAAATATAGAACATATTAAACTTGAGTTTAATATGAGAGGTCGAATCAGTTTTTTGTATGATTTTTATGTTATGGAGGTAACTTGTGTTGTGTATATTTTTTATCAAACCTTATAAAATCAATTAATCAAACTTTTTATATTAAACTAATAAAATCAGTTTTTCCATATTAATTTATAAATCATCGGAAATCAGTTTTTTGCATTAATTTAGTAAAATACAGTTTATTACACCTTGTATTTTGTATTAATTTATAAAAAACAGGTTTCTGATTTTGTAAATCAGAAAACTGATTTCTAAATTAAAACTGATTTTTGAATTAAAAAATCAAACTGATTTTTTATCACGGATAAAAAATTAAATTGATTTCTGTAAATCACGGATATCTTTTATCAAACTGATTTTTGATCACTGAATTAAAAAATTAAACTGATTTCTGTAAATCACGGATATTTTTTATCAAACTGATTTTTGAATTAAAAAATCAGTTTTTGTTTATATAATACAAAAATGATTTCATATGTTTCATGAAAAAATTGATTTTTGAAATCTATAAAATCAATTCTATCATAAACTTTATAAAATCAGTTTCATTTTTTGTTTATTCATGAAACCTATAAAATCAATTTTTATGAAACATATGAAATCATTTTTGTATTATATAAACAAAAACAGTTTGTTTAGTTTTTTTATTTCTGTTTTAATATATAAAATACATTTTTTTACTTAATTTCTGTTTTTTACCTATGAAACAGTTTATTATTAATTTCTGTATTATTTCAGTTATTTCGTATTTACTTATCAAGCTTATCAACAATTTAAAAAAACGACGTTTTTTATGTTTTTTATGAAACAACGTTTTATTTAAAATAAAATATTATAATATCCGAAATTATTTAAAAATCAGTTAAATAATCCGAAATTTTTATGAGCGTTTTATAATATTAAAATAAAATATTATAATATCCGAAATATTATAAAAAAAATAATTAACAGTTTCATGATTTTGTTGGGTTAGACATGTTAACTTTTTTGAAAGTGTAACATGAGGGGGCGAAAATTTATGGAGTTGAAATTATTATTCTTAATAAATATCCGAAATTAACAAAAGCTCAAAAACTCAAAAATATCCTTGACTAAATATTTAATAATTAACTATTCTTAATAAATATCCGAAAAACTCAAAAACATATAAACATTCAATATCTAAGGCATGCATTTTAAAATTAAGAGAGAACATGATTAAGCATATAAACAAATGATATACACAAATCATGAAACAATAAATCTAAAGCATGCATTTTTAAATTACGAGAATGCATATGAATATACGAACAATAAAATTACGAGAATGCATTTTTAAATTACGAGCATGCATATGAATAAATTACGAGAATGCATATAAATTACGAGATTTTTAAACAATAAATCTAGAGCATGAAACAATGAATGCATATGAATATACAAACAAATCATTGAAACATAAATATTTTTAGCATGCATTTTCGAAGAAGTAAAACATGTATTTGAGTGTATAATATTACAAACAGTAGCATTTGAGTATAATATTCAAAGAAGTAGAACATGCATTTTCCAATAATTTAAGTATATGGAAATATTTGAGTATGTAAGCACATAAACATATAGAACGTATATGAGATATGAACATATAAACATATTCAATGCATGATAACTTATTAACATATAAACATTAAATTAAACAATTAAACAATATTAAGAAAAACATGCATTTTATTTTTGGCATTTTAAAACATTTATTATAAAATATTCGGAAATTAAAGAGTTAGAAACATAACCTCAATGAAGGAGAAGAAGGCAAGAAAGGGAAAGGAGTGAAGGCCGGCTTCGAAAGACGGCGGCAGAGGCGGAGATGATCCGCGATGGCCGGAGAGATGTGTGTGGCGGCGGTCGGCAGGTGTAAGAGAAGGCAGTAAGGGGTGGCGGTCGGCGGGTGTAATAGAGGCAGAAGTGCGTTTGGGAGGGTGGCGGTCGGCGGGTGTAAGAGAGGCAGAAGTGCGTTTGGGAGGGGAGAGGGTTAGGGTTTGCTGAATTGAATTGGGAGCGTAAGGAAAAAAATGGCAAAGTGTTCTTTATATATTAGGGGTCTTCACGGACCCATCCGTGACAACGCCCGTGACAACGTAATTACGAATTTTGAATTTTGAATTTGTCACGGATTAATCCGTGACAAAATCATCGGAAATTGAAAATTGCGGGACGGAAGTCGAGACGGAAGGGAACGGCAGGCGAGGTAGCAGAACGGCAGGTTGACCGGTTTGTCACGGATCCATCCGTGACAAATCCGTGACAAAATTCAAAAATTTGAATTTTGTCACAGATTTGTCACGGATGGATCCGTGACAAACCGGTGCAGGGAATATTAAAGCTTTTCAGCCTTTTTCAGACGAGGCGTCAGCTACTTTAATTGTCACGGACCTATCCGTGACAAATTTAAGTATAAATATGTGCTTATAGCCCAATTTTTTCAGTGCGAAAAAATGGCTAATCCAGAACCAGATGTGTGGAAGTTGATCAGTAGAAGTGTACAACGATTAAAACAAGTTACACAGTTGATGAAGCCTCGAAATGCAGAAGCAGTTCAAAGCATCCATGAGCGGATGAGTAGACCGCTTGAAAGCTTTGGCAATATTGTAGACTATGAATCAGACTCATACAACGTTTCACGAGGGAAAAACTTGTGTAGGGCACTTTTACGTGCAGAACAATGTTCGGAGTATATGATACTTATAAACGCGGAAGCTGCAGAAAGAATTAACGAGCTACTTGATAGGCCTCTAGATGAAAGCTTTGACGCTAATGAATAAAATTGTGTTTATTTGTTTATCTGTATTGTGAGTTGTTGAATGTAATAAATGATAAAAAATTGTGTGTTTTCTACTTAGTTTTTAAATTTAATAAATAAATTCATGTTCTTGTTTATTAAATTTCGAATTATTAAAATTTTGTAATGTTAAAAAACTAATAACAAATAATGTTAAAAAACTAATTTCCGAATTTTAAATAATGTTAAATTTCGAATTATTTAAAATTTAAATAATTTTCAATTTTCGAAATTACCTAATTAATTTTAAATTTCCGAATTGATAATAATGAACCACTAATTTTCGATTGAATAATTTTAAAAACTTAATTTTATTAATTAATTAATCGCTATTTTACAATATAGTATGGAATAATTATTTTGTTTAGAAATTATAGTTGCGAATTACATACCTAACTATCTTGGAATAATATAATAATGACGAAAGAAAGTTAAAAATTCAAATTAAAATAGTTCAATTAAAAGTAATTACATTGGTTGTTAACTATACATTTAATCGCTATCAGAATCAGTATTTTCTTGATAGCCTACTTCTTCTTCTGTATCTTTATCATCATACATCCATTCTTCTTCTTCCTCCTGGTCATCGTGAAGTTGTTGTATATATAATTCTTCAATTTCGCGCTCATTTTGAGGTATAGGGGGGGGGGGGGAAGGTGTGTTTCAGGCATAACTTCAACATCTCCGCCATTTGGGTCACTTAATTGAATGTTATGGCGGAGGTTGGAAAAAAACTTGCTGAAAAACATCAAAGTCAATATCCTTGTGTTGAGCCTGTGTTACAATTTTGCTTGGACGGATATTAATGGCACACACCCAAGGATTTCGTGTGCGCCTCGTTGAAGGATACTCTGCATAATAAACCTGGGCTGCTTGTTGAGCGATAAAAGGCTCATTTTTCTGATACACACGAGAGTGGTTGACGTCAATTATATTATACTTTGAATTTTTTCTCACACCACGTGTAGGGTCGACCCATGTGCAGCGAAACAACACGCATGTTAATTCTTGCAAACCAGAAGGCATTTGAAGTTCGAGAATCTCATGCAAGAAACCAAAAAATTGGTTTCCGAGTTATCAGAACCGATGGTCGGGACACATAACCCGCTGTTCATTGTTGGTCGACCTTCTCCATATTCGACTGTGTCATACGTATAACCGTTTATCACATATGAATGCCAAACCTTTGCATAGGAAGAAGGACCCCACGATAATGATACTAACAGAGGGTCGTTAATCCCACGGTACCTGATCTGCAAATTAAAACATGATAACATTAGGTAATGATTAAAAATTATTAGCTAATAGTATATATAATGTATTTATATATATATATACCTGCTGTTGGTACCATAATGCAAAGTCAGAGTTCACCATTGCATCAATTGCATCATCAGGAAATGCTGATAAAGACGCTCTAAATTCACTGTGAATTAAAACATAAAGATATTATTATAACACTCTAATTATTAAAAAAATATTAGCTATATTACAAATGTAACTACCAATTCAACTTACTTATAAAATGGTAAGATTTCTGGACAATTCATGAGGATGTAAGTATGTGCAATTTTCATTTCTCCGCCCACGATGTAACGGTAAGTCGCAGCTCCTTTACCTCTACCTGGGTAGTTGAAAATAGAAACTACTTTATCATATGAATCCTCGTCAATGTCATCGTTCCGAGCAGCTCTCTTTCTTTTACTGATGACTTCACACTCAAAATAAAAAGATGAAAACGTTGAGGTTTCTTGTTGAATATATGCTTGACAAATTGAAGCCTCAATGTGTGCCTTGTTGGTCGCTTTCTTTTTCAAATTTCCCAGAAATCTGTCATGCAAAATAAAATTTGTAAACAAACAAATGTTCTTATTAAACAAATCATCGTTTATAAATGAAATTATGACTAACCTTTCAAATCTGTACATCCAACGATAGAAGACGGGCCCTCCATTCAAAGCCTCATACGGAAGATGTATTAGAAGATGTTCCATTACATCAAAAAATGATGGGGGCAGTATCTTTTCCAGATTACACATCAGAATAGGAACAGTGTCTGATGAGCACTTTGTCACGGTGCGTCAAAATAAATTCAATACTAAACACTTATACGTAGTATAGCGTAGTAGAGTTCGTATCCACAGGGAAAGGAATGATTTTCTTTTTATGAAACTAGTAATTAAAAGGGGGGTTTTGGTTTTGAGTGATTTAATTCAATTAAGAAACTAAGATGAACAACCTATATGTGTTTAATTCAAGAATAAAAGGGACTTGGCTTTGCTACTTTCCACTTGTTGATATATTTTAGTTGATCCTTGTTATATCTATAACTTATCCCCTCTCGAATACTCAATCGAGGAGTATCTCCAATTCATCGAGGGTAGTTATTAACAACGACCGTTCATTAATAACCCTTACTATTAATCAAATATAGGACAACGCCGTATACCGATATAATAGTAGCATTCAATCTTTTTAACTCCTTGATGAAATCAATTGAGATTGATGACCTTAACACAACGGTTTCGGTTTAACCAACAAAATTAATCCCTCTTAAGTCTATTAACCACGACCGTGCATTAATAAACCGAAGTTACTTACTTATGAAACCACCAACGATTAACCATCGGTTCGTTGATCGTTTCTAGTAATAATTAATGTTGGAACGTTAACTAATCGTCACTTAGCAACCCTCCAACATTAATATAGAATGAGATTAAGGGAAGAATTAATAATCAAGAGAAGAAGTTAAGAAAATAACTCACAACTTTAATAATCAACAAGCTTCAAGAGCAAAACCAAGAATGGGAGTTTAGCTCCTCATTTGGAGACTAAACATAGCTAGAAAAATATAAATAAATGCTATTCTAAACTGAGCTAAAGAGATTGGAAGAAGGGATGCTTTTTAGAGGAGAAAAAGAGTGCTATTTATAGGTGTTTTTCAACACCTTTGGCCGGGTACCCGACCGGGTATAGGTACATACCCGACCGGGTACCGGTCAAAATCAGATAATCTCCCACGTTTTTGTGTTCCAGCACGTTAATTTGTCCCGGGTCAAGTCAGACCCGACCGGGTCAAGTGAGGGACCCGACCGGGTCTTACTTTTTCTTCTTAGATCCGGTCTTCAACTGACCCGACCGGGTTCAAGGTCTGACCCGGTCGGGTTTTTGTGCTCCTGGGTCTTTTTGTCTTCAGTTTTTCTCCCCTTTTCCTTGCTACAAACTCTATCACTATTCTATAACTCCGAAAAGAAGGAGAGAACAATTACAAACAAAATAAAACAAGTACTTACAAACTAACTAAAAGCGATGGAAAATCCACACTCAATCAACATAAAAACATACATTTATGCACTATAAACTAGTGCATATCAAACACCCCCACACTTGAATTTTTACTAGTCTCGAGTAAAACAAATTCTGTCCAAGGGGTCCTTAATTGACAAGAGTAGCAACACCAACATCCACAAGTTTTTATAACAAATACATAAAGCATCTCCAAAACCAAAAGAGTAAAGATGGGTCTTCAATTTCAATCCGAACTCTCTATAGTAATCGCCCTCAGGATCCTGCAAAATCAAAAGAAATAACTTTCTCTCATTCTCTCATTTTGCCTAGGTGCCCTTTCAGGTTTTCAACCCAGCTTCCCACATTTTTTTTCTCAAATCTCACAAACTCACTCTTATTTTTGCTTTATTTTTGCTTAAGCTACCCTTTGTGGGTTTTCAACTCAACAAGCTTTCGTTTATTTTTTTTTTATTTTTTTTAGAGATAACAAGAATAAAGAGTGTGAATGTGAACATACCGGGAAGATCTCCCCCACAACTAGTCCGTGGCACAGTCCCTAGTGCCCGCCCGCATCTCCGCCATCGAAAAATCCTCCATAGCCCCTATACTGTGTATCCTCGTCCATATGATCCCCGCTATATCCGTCTTCCCCGCCTCCACCACTAGAGGTTGAGCCACCAAAATAACCCCATTCAGTGGGGTTGTACCATGAAGGTGCCAGAGGAGGAGTGGTCATGGAGGTGAAGTTTCCCTGATGCGCGATATAGGAGTAGATAGGCCCAAAAGTCCTCCTTTGATCCTCTTCATATCGGCGCCAATCTTCTCGCCTTTGTTCTTCAATCCTCTCGAAGTTGTGCCTTTGCTCATTTCTGTACAGCCCGACTTCCTCCCGAAGTTGGGTGTAATTGAGGTTAAGAGCATTCATGCTGTTTAGCATTTCTTGCTCAAATGGAGAGTATTGATGAGCATGGGGTTGTGGGTGAGGTTGTTCAGGAATGATGGGTGGTGCTTCAAGTGTAGGCTGTTCATTGGCGGCTTCATTGTCCCCCGCCTCATTTTCTGGGGGTGCAAAATGTGGTGGAATTCCCCCGGGCATACAATAGTGGTGTCCATCACCGATTTGGTGATCGATGATGTTAAGCGGGAGGTTTTCGGAAGGGAAGGGGTAGTATAGTTCTTGGCCTGGTTTGATGTGCCAATTGTATATTTCTAGGCCATCATGTTCGATGTGTGAGAGGGTCACATCGTCAGCATTCTTTAAAAATTGAAGGCCAAGAAGGGTCCTGTGGTTTTGTGCACCATTGCATACAAAACCATATAGTGTGGCAATGTGGGTAATTAGACCCCCTATCAGAATTTTTCCTCCACCACTTTTAACATTGATGATGTGATCCCAAAGAACTGTAGTCACATCATATGGCCCGGCACCCGGAAGAACAGCTTGTGCTAAGAGGCATACACCCCACACCCTAGTTTGATGGTTGTTTGGTCTTCCGAAAAAGCAATTAGCCAAGAATTTTAAGAAAATTCGGAAGACCGGGTATTGGACATGGTTGACATTGAGGTGGGAGGTACGAACCTTGACAATTCCGGTCATTCTTCTCCATAGTTCATAGGCCACCGGTGAACTATACGCTACCGTGTCATCAAGCAAAGGTAGGCTGAAGTGTTCAGCGAATTCTCGTTTGGTGAGTGAGCGGTTCTCGTTGAGCAAACGAAAGTTGATCGTGTTATTTGTGTGATCATTTTCATCCTTCACATGCTCAACGGAACTATAAAATTCATACACCAAACGAGAATATGGCCAATAGTGCATATCAAATATTTTAAGCATGCCACACCTTTGGAATATATCTCTCATAATGTCATGAATCCAGAACATCGTTAATGTCAATTGGCATACAAAGCGGGAGGGTTTTACCTCTCGTTCGGATTGCTCAAGGAAGCGGATGCGTTGTGATTCGGTCTCAAACTCCACTGATTCGAAGCCCTCGACTGGTGGAATAGCTCTTGGAGCTCTTGAAGAAGAAGCTCTTCCCTTTTATGGTGCCATGGAATTGTTTTCCTCCTTTTTTTGAAGGGTTTTTGATTTTTTTGGGGAAGTGAGGTTTGGTGAGGGTGAGTGGTATGGTTTTGTAGAGGATGATGAGGAGAAGAGGTTTTTGGTGTTTGTTGGGGAATTTGGCTTGAAATTGGACCTTGAATGTCCGAAAATGGAGAGGTTTGAAATTTGGGGTAGGGTTTATGAGTTTGGTTGATTTGGGGGATTTTGGAGGGATTAATTGGTGTAGGGTGGAAGAGGGAGGTGAGGAGATGAAGAATATGATGTTTTTTGGTGAATTTGGTGTAGGAATGGGGGAGATTTGGGAGTTTTGGTGGATGAAAATGAGGTTTGGGGAGGGTTTGTTCGAAATTTGGGGAGAGGAAATGGGGAAGAAGGTAAAGGCCCGACCTGGTATAGGCTGAAAAGTCGTTGACCCAGTCGGGTCCCCTTATTTACCCGATCGGGTCAGCGTTCCAGAGGCTGGCAGAATGTTTTTTGGCTGGATACTCGGTCGGGTCTCCTTATTTGACCCGGTCGGGTAAGCTGTGTTCTTAACCAGAGAGGTCTGGTGGTTGATACCCGATCGGGTGAAATAAGGTACCCGGTCGGGTTTCCTCTTCTTTTTCAATTTTTTCGCTCCCCCACCCGGGTAGCCATTGCGGGTATCTCCGTTTGTCTGCAATACCCGACCGGGTGAACTCACATACCCGGTCAGTTTTATTCTTTTTTTTAATTTTTCATTTCCCCACCCGGGTAGCCGTGCGGGTATCCCTGTATTCCTGTAATACCCGACCGGGTGAGTTATGATACCCGGCCGGGTATACTCCAAATTCATTTTTTTTACACACACACTCTACTAAAATAAGAAAAAGAGAAGAAAAGTATACCGTGCATGGGTTGCCTCCCAAGAAGCGCTTTATTTAACGTCGTGGCTCGACGATATCTTCTGTTGTTCCTCATTCGTAGACCGGTTTAGAAAGGTCAACGACTTCCACATTTTTGGGTTGAAAACCCTCAAAGAAGGGTTTTAATCTCTGTCCATTTACTTTCTGCACCTCTCCCGTCTCCAGGTCCTGAATTTCCACCGCCCCGTGTGGATATGTTTTGACCACTTTGTATGGTCCGGTCCAACGGGATCTCAGCTTTCCCGGAAATAGACGAAGGCGTGATTGGAATAGGAGGACTTTTTCATCAAGTTTAAAGTCTTTTCGTATGATCATTTTATCATGCCACTCCTTCGTCTTTCTTTTGTATATTTCTGCATTGTCATAAGAATCCAGGCGAAGTTCTTCCAATTCTTGTAATTGGAGCTTCCTATGTACACCGGCCTCGTCAAGATTGAGGTTGAATTCTTTAATCGCCCAATAGGACTTGTGTTCGAGTTCTACAGGGAGATGACATGCTTTCCCAAACACAAGTCTATAAGGAGACATACCGATTAGGGTTTTGTAAGCAGTTCGGTATGCCCATAACGCATCATCAATGCGTATACTCCAATCCTTCCGGTTCGGGTTCACTGTTTTCTGGAGTATAGATTTCAACTCCCTGTTTGAGGTCTCCGCTTGGCCATTGGTTTGAGGGTGGTAGGCTGTAGAAATTTTGTGAGTCACACCATATTTTTTCAGTAGGGATCCCACAATTTTATTACAAAAATGTGTGCCTCGATCTCTAATTAAAATTCGAGGGACCCCGAACCTTGAAAATATGTGTGATTTGAGAAAACTAGCCACCACCTTGGCATCATCAGTTTTTGCTGCGTTGGCCTCCACCCATTTGGAGACGTAGTCTACTGCAAGAAGGATGTATATGTTACCTTGGGAATTTGGGAATGGTCTCATGAAGTCGATACCCCATGCATCGAAAATCTCACAGAAAAGCATGGGGTTTTGTGGCATCTCGTTCCTCCTGGAAATGTTGCCCGCTCTTTGGCAATTGTCACAAGAACGACAAAAGCCGTGTGCATCCCGAAATAGACTCGGCCACCAAAAACCGCTTTCAAGTATCTTCATTGCTGTTCATTTCGGACCGAAATGTCCTCCACAAGCATAAGAGTGACAAAACTCTATGATGTGGGCTATCTCATATTCAGGGATGCATCTTCGGATTATTTGATCCTTACAATGCTTCCACAAATATGGGTCATCCCACACATAGAGTCTTGAATCCATTCTTAATTTTTCTTTTTGAGATTTTGAGAGTTGTGGAGGAAATTTTCCGGAAACGAGGAAGTTCACGATATTTGCGTACCATGGTTGTGTGACTTTGATGGAGAAGAGAGTTTCGTCCGGGAATTCTCCTTTGATGAGATTTGTGTGGAGGTCTTCGATGTCTTTGTGAGGAATGAGGCGGCTTAAATGATCGGCCACCAAATTCTCCGCTCCTTTCTTGTCTTTGATTTCCAAATCAAACTCACTCAATAGAAGGACCCATCGAATGGGTCTTGGTTTGGCTTCTTTCTTTGTCATAAGGAATCGAAGAGCGGCATGGTCAGTGTAGACAATAACTTTCGTTCCAAGAAGGTAGGATCGAAACTTTTCCAAAGCAAAAACCACCGCTAGCATTTCCTTCTCGGTGGTGGAATAGTTCTTTTGGGCTTCGTTGAGGGTTGATGAGGCGTAGTAGATGACATGGGAGGCTCTTCCAACTTTCTGGCCCAAAACAGCCCCCACCGCATAGTCACTTGCGTCGCACATGATCTCAAAAGGAAGAGACCAGTCGGGAGCCTGTATGATCGGGGCAGTCACCAATCTTGCTTTCAAGGTGTCAAAAGCCTCTTTGCATTCATCGTTTAGATTAAATTCCACCTCCTTTTGTAAAAGTTTGCAAAGAGGAGATGAGATTTTTGAGAAATCCTTGATGAATCTCCTATAGAAATCGGCGTGACCGAGGAAAGAGCGGATGTCCCGTACATTTGTGGGGTATGGGAGAGTTTGAATCACATCAATCTTTGCTTTGTCCACCTCGATCCCCTTTGATGAGATCACATGCCCAAGAACAATCCCTTGTTTTACCATGAAGTGGCATTTTTCAGAGTTCAACACAAGGTTGAATTCAATGCAACTCTTTAGCACAAGAGTGAGGTGATAGAGGCAAGAGTCAAAAGAGTCCCCATGGATTGTGAAATCATCCATAAAGACCTCCATGAATACCTCCACAAATTCTGAAAAGATGCTCATCATGCACCTTTGAAAGGTGCCCAGTGCGTTGCATAATCCAAAGGGCATTCGTCGGTAGGCAAAAGTGCCAAATGGACATGTGAAGGTTGTTTTCTCTTGGTCCTCCGGGGCTATTGGTATTTGGAAATACCCGGAGTAACCATCAAGAAAACAATAGAACTTGTGTCCTGCTAACCTCTCTAGCATTTGATCAATAAAAGGCAATGGAAAGAAGTCTTTCCTAGTCACCGAATTGAGTCTTTGGTAGTCAATGCAAACTCGCCACCCGTTTTGAATTCGGGTGGGCACCATCTCTCCATCCCTTTTTTCAATGACCGTTACTCCGGTCTTCTTTGGCACCACTTGAGTAGGACTCACCCACTTGCTATCGAAAATGGGAAAGATGATTCCCATTTGAAGCAATTTGATTACCTCCTTTTTCACCACCTCCATCATGGGTGGGTTCAATCTTCGTTGCGGTTGTCTCACCGCTTTGGCCTCGTCTTCGAGCAAGATCCTGTGCATGCATGTGGATGGACTAATGTCTTTGATGTCGGCAATAGACCATCCAATGGCCAATTTATATTCTTTCAAGACCGCGATCAATCTTTCTTCTTGTTCTTGGGACAGGGCATTTGAAATAATCACCGGTAGGGTGTGATTTTCACCCAAGAACACATGCTTCATATTTTCAGGGAGTGGTTTTAATTCCACCTCCGGTGCCTGCAAAACAGATGGTAGTGGCTTCTCGCTTGGAACGGTTAGTGGGAGGGCTTTAGAGCCCGGTGGCAAAAGTGGGAATTGATTTAACTCCGCCACCATAATCTTCATGTTATTCGACATAGAGTATTCCAATGTAAAATCCTCTATGTCGTTTTCTATTGAGCTTAGTGTTTCATCCTTGCCCTCAATTTCAAATACGTCTTGGACCCAAGTGTCGCAAGTGTCAATCACAAATCGAGAGTGATTATCAGTGGGGTATTTCATGGAGTCGTAGATATTAAATTCGACTTTTTCACCATCGAACTCCATGGTTAACACTCCACTAAAAACGTCAATTTTTGCCTTAGCCGTTTTCAAAAAGGGTCGGCCTAGTAAAATTGGGACTGCATTTTTGTCGTTCTCCAAAGGGGAACGTTTGGATCTATCTATGTGTTGTTTCATGGAAGCAATTGAGATGGATAATGAAGAGGATCTATAATATTATTAATTGTAAAGTATTGAATCATTTCCAGATTTGTTTTTCATTTAATTGAATTAGTCTAGCTTCTTTAATTGATGAATGTTGTACTCCATTTGGTAATTCCTTTGATTCTATGGTTGTTCAACTAATAGCTGGTGTGACCTTACGTTGTTAACAGTGATTTAGTTAATTTGAATGGAAATGTTTTAAGAATTTTATTTCAACCTTCACTGTTTTTTCTCTAAAACTTGCATATGTTTTATCTTTTTTGCAGGTCTTTAATAAAGAGTATATGTTTGCAAAGATATAAGAGCCACTTTCAGGCTACGGCAGGACTTTAAGAACCATTCAACTGAATTTAGTCTTAAGGTGTCCTTTTCGTAGGCATATTGATGAGTTTTTTTGCTAGTCTTTACTTTCTCTGTAAATGTTTCTTGTTTTTAGTTTCTTAACATGTATTTTGATTTTCTATGTATACCTTTTTAGGAAAACGAAGTAATAATACATTTGTGGTTATTTGAATAACCAACCCAAATTGTGTTTAAGAACCCATCCATTCAATTGTGTTTAGTCTTGAATGTCGTTTTTGTAGGCATATTGATTCGATTAGATTTTTTTGCAAGTCTTTACTTTATCTGTAAATGTTTTTGTATTTAGTTTCGTAGAATGTATTTTAATATTCTGAATGTATACCTTTTTGGAAACAAAGTATAATACACTGGTGGTTAATTGAATTAACCAACCCAGTGCGTTTGTATATTTTTTTATATAAAAAAAGCTACTTACAACGTCGGTTTTAATTGAAAATTGACGTAATATGTATTTTTTATTTTTTGTGCCCATACGTTTAACGTCGGTTCCGGAAGACGACCGACGTAATAAGTATTTTTTTTTAAAGTTGTATTTGACGTTAGTTTTTCTAGAGTAACCGACGTGGTAGGTTATATTCATTTTTTTAAGTACACTTTTTACGTCGGTTTTATAACCGACGTTATAGGGTCTAACCTATAACGTCTCTCACTTACACGTCGGTTCCAAAACCGACGTTAAAAGTATAAAATAACCGACGTTATATGTTCCTCTCTAGTAGTGGAATTTCATTGAAGATCATTTGCATTTCCTCAACTTGACTCAAGATCGTCTTCGAATCCACCATTTTAAAATCAATGAATTGACCAACAACAAATTTCTTTGCGCCGGCATCCTCGCTTTTATATTTGTGGTCCAAAGCATTCCATAGCTCCTTAGCCGTACCTAATTTGCTACAAACGTCGTACAAAACATCATGCAGCCCGTTCAACACGTAGTTTCGGCAAAGGAAGTCATAATGCTTCCATGCTTCAACCGCGTTGAAAGATTGCGCATCCACCTCACCCCCGGTTGCTACCGGCGCATCTTCGGTCAAGAACCTAGCAAGACCGAGAGTAGTGAGGTAAAATAGCATCTTTTGCTGCCACCTCTTGAAGTTTAACCTGTTAAAATTTTCGGGTTTCTCTACTGAGTTGCTCGGCACGGTCACCATAGGGATAACCCTTTGGTTAACCAAAGCAGATACACCGCGTTGTGAACTATTGTTCACTGGAGCTCCGCTTTCAAATTGATTATCATTCAAACCGTTCAAAGCATTCTGCCCAACAACATTTTCATTTTCTTGAGAAGTCATTTTCGTTTCTTATGTTATTCGAAAACACAAAAAAAAACAAGTTCGTTCACCAAGGTGACAAACTACAAGTTTAAGATTGTTTACCGTAGTAGAACAATCAACAAATATGTTTTAAGATTGTTGGGTGTGTTTCGAAGAACAAAGAAATATAATTAATAAAAATAATTAATTAATTAATTAAAACGACTAAAGAAAAAACAGAAAGTAGATGGAGCAGAATTAGCCAAAGCTCGTGCAACGCACGATGTCCTTAAAACGTATTTGTTGCCTCCCGGGGTGCTAGGAGCGTTGCAACAATCGTTTCCCAGGATACGATGACTACGAACAATAGTTTGAGCACTCAAACAAATTGTTCCGGCGAACGAGAACAAGTATGAACACCAAGGAATTTTTCAAGAAAGCTAGAGGTGTTTTTGAGAGCTAAAGAGTGCGAGGTGATCGTTTGTGTGTGTTGTTGCAAACCACCTGCTAGCCAATTTATAGAGGAAGATTTGTTGTGTGTTAATGACGTTTTAATGGACATTACCGTTGGACATCAATGTCCAAAACGTTGGCATTGAATCATCCGTAACTGTCCATTTAATTGCAAGAGACGTTGGGCATTAATCTCCGTAATGGAAGCAACAGGCTGCTAGCGAACAGGCGGCTCAGCAGGTGGCTGAGGGAGCAGGCGAGCAGGTGGCTGCCTTGCAGCAGGTGCCTCAGCAGGTGGCTGCCTTGCAGCATGCGGCTCCAATTTCTCATTCACCCGTTATCCGTTTTGAGTATACCACATATCGAATTTAGCCCTTAACAAGGACAATCCGAAACCACTTTGACCCGACCCAAATCGGATGTGGGCCCCACTCAAAATATTGCCCCAAAATGACCATTTAATGCAATTTCTTAACACATTTTCCAACAACATTTTGGGGGTACCTTTAGCATTTGTGTACGTATTTTAGACCGCCGGCTTTTGTCTTCCGTACGGAACGTAAAGAGAATTATAAAAATGATTACAACCCAAATTTTTAGTGGATGTATTTTCTAGCCTGCCATGAAAAAAGAAAAACCCAGACTAGTACGAAGTACTAACTCCGTCCCCCTATTATTGTTCCATTGCGATTTACGGTGCTTGACTGATAATAAAGCAAACAAATCCATGTCCGCACTAGAATTATTTAAAAAAAATGCATATTCAGAAACTACATTCAAAGTTTACAAAGTCGCAAAACCAAAATCAAATTTAATAAAAAATTGATAAATAAAATAAGTGATTAAGAGTGATTTGTGTTGATGAAGTAAATTGGAAAATGAGACAATAACAGGGAGGGAGTATTATCTTCGGGGCCTCCCGCCTCCCCTGGGTCAGTTTCCATCGATTCTATTTTTTCCTCCTTACGTGAAGTCCTAAAGTCCAGGTGAACATTCCATTAAACTCAAACAATGGTACGAACCAAGCAAAATAAGTAGAGACCTTGAGCCTTCTACAATAAGTAGAGACCTTTTTAAAAATAAATGACTTGTATATATCGCCATAACTTCTTCACTTGATCTTCCCGGATTGCATTATATTAAGGCTTAAGCGACGAATTGAAGCAAAAACCAAGCAATATATAATGTCAAAATTTACATGGAGGATTGAACATTTTTCTCAAATTGACGTTAAAAAGATTTACTCAGTGATCTTTATCGTGAATGAGTACAAATGGTACATGCCTTTAGCAAGAGAAAAACATCATATTGTGCGAGTAGATTATGTGTTGAGATTGATTTTTTGTATGTGTGCAGGATGTTGTCTCTTTATCCAAAAGGAAACCGTACAGATCATTTGTCTCTATACCTAAATCTGACTGACGCGTCAAGCTTACCCAATGGGTGGAGTATAACAACAAAATTCAGCCTGGCTCTTATTAACCAGGTAGACACCAACAAAACCATCAAGAAAGGACTAGGTATTTCCGCACTCTCAAAATTGTGTTTTTTACTACGTACATTTTCTTGTTTACTAGCTTCGTCGATGCAAGTGTTTGTCCTAGTTTAGATTTTCCTTATACCCTGCTTACCCTAATAGGGATGGAGCACTGCTGCCCCCGGGTCGCTATACCGCCGCCTACCACCATTTTCTAGAATTGTAATATTTGTTTTACAAGATTATTAGGATTGGCGTTTTAAAGTTTACGTGCTGAATTGAGCAAATATGACATGTACAATTGCCTATTAGACCATTTAGAAGAGTATAATATAGCATACCTTAACTTCCATAACATTCATATATTCTCACTTTCATTTTTCAACTACAACATTCATATCTTCTTATTTTTAATATTTTCTAGTATACTCTCAATAATTTTAAAAATAATAACTATTATAAATACTTTTTTTTGGATTATTTATTCTTCATTTTAACACATTGTTTCATTATCTCGCGTCATTGTTTTAGATTTATGTATTGTCTTTTTTCTTCTTTAAATGTTTTGTTAAATAGGCTTTCACACAATACGAGGAACATTTTACATGATGAATTAGAACACTTACACGCTTCTGTAAATTAAAACTAGGGAAAAATAATTAAAATACCCTAAACTTTGAAGGGGTGTGAGTGAACACCCCAAACTTTCATATGTAATTTAAATACCCCAAATGTCATATAAAAAGTTACTTTAGCACCATAGTCAAGTATTATTTCATTCAAAAATGTAAATTTATGGTGTTTATTGCATAATTTAAAATATTTTAGAATTCATGAAGACACAATTAACATTCTAAATTTCCATTGCGAAATAAATAATGTTACCCCCAATCTATATAATTGCAACACTTTCAATTTGCTATTTTAAATTATACAATTAACCCCCACAAATTTACATTTTTGAAAGAAATAATACATGAAAATAGTGCAAAAATAACTTTTTATATAAAGTTTGGGGTATTTAAATTACTTATACTCCCTCCGTCCCTGAAAATACTTCCAACTTTCCTTTTTCGTCCGTCCCAAAAAGAACTTCCCTTTGCTTTTTTGGAAAAGAATTTGTGTTTCACAGCATTTCTCTCTCCTCTTCACAACTCTTCACCACACAATTCTCACTTTCTTAATCCGCGTGCCACTTTATTTTGGAAGTAAATTATGGGACGGAGGTAGTACAAGTTTAGGGTGTTTACCTCACACCCCTTCAAAGTTGGGGGTATTTTTATTATTTTTCCCTTAAAATTATTTATACGTCGTCTAATGTTCGCTCCAACATATTTTAATGTACCCCAAATTTACTATTTCTACCTCTAGTGAATTTTTTGCCCCTTTACAATATTTTTAAGGAAAAATTGATTGTAATAATCCCAACTATTGACGCTCCGCTTATAATAATCCCAATTATCGATTATCTCTGAATAATCCCAACTTTAGTGACCTTCCACCAATAATGGTCCATGACCAGATATGACCTGTTATGACAACTGAATTTTAAATAGAATTAAAGCGTAAAAATTAAAAGTTGAATTATTTATAGGGATTACTTGTTATATCTCTTCTCATCCAGTTTAGAAATTATAGGAATTTACTTATAGCCGGTCATGTCGGACCATTATTGGCGGAATGTCACTAAAGTTGGGATTATTCTAAGATAATCGATAGTTGAGATTATTATAAGCGAACCGTCAATAGTTGGGATTATTACCATCAATTTTTCCTATTCTAAAAATTCACCTCAACGTTAAGGTTATTGACTTGTTGTCAAATCATTGTGATGCATGCATCTATAGTACACACATGATACTCATGTTATAACCCAAATACTTACCCATTCTTTAGTACTACCTCCGTCCAGTTATGATTGTCCCGTTTTACCTTATCGGTCCGTCCCATTAAGATTGTCCCATACCAAATTTGGCAAAGTTTGTGTGGCTGATAGGGATGACAATTTAACCCGACCCGATGGATACCTGCACCGAACCGAACCGGTCAAAATGGGGAAAACCGCTTTGACCGGGTAACAGGTACGGGGCAGGAAATACCTGATTTAATTATGTAAACGGGTAATGGGGCGGTTATGGGTTTATACCTACCCGCCCCGTTACCCGCCCTGTTTAATTTGGATACGGTTACCCGCACCATTACCCGACCCGCACAATTAACTTTCATATTTTAATAGATTATGTATTTATTATATAATATATTAAGTATATATGAATAGTAGTACATTAGTATATGACACTTATTCCCTCTATTTTTGAAAAAATATTCATTTAATCGGCTATCCTTTGCAATTCTGAGGAGTTGGTGCTCAAAATTCACTATTTTAGATTTTTAATTTTCAATTTCATTCATCATCCTTCCTTTGTTAACTTCTACAAGATTTATTTTCTTCACATATTGATTATTTGAGTTTCATGATTTTCTATACACAATTTTCACATTGTGACTCTCTTAATTTTTCACCTAATAACTTTCATAAAGCTCACATATGAGTTTAAAGTCCAAATATTGGGAACCATTACTCTAGATTGCTTTAATTTATGTAATTGCTAATAATTTTGTAGAAGTGTATTGGTTGATTAGATTAATTTTGATAGGTTGCTCTAATTTATATCAAGTTTTAAAATGAAATTATGAGGTTTCTAAAATAGTAACTTCAAGAATACCTAAATCATAGTATTAGAAGTACATTTTTTAGAAATAATTCCAAATCTATAATCAAAATAAAAGTTGTGGACAAAAATGCGACTCTAGTAACTTTAGTGTTTATAATTTTATCAAGTGTTATATCGTAGTGACTATAAAACTTACCCATGATAACTTATAGTCACATTTATGTGCATATATTTTTTATTAGTAATATTTCAGGAAAAAAACTTCCCATTTTCATTATGTTACTTTTATACATTACCGTTCTTATATTTAGATATTGAATGCTGGTGGGGTATGATTATTGAATTTTTGGAAGTTAAATGTTTTTGTGATTCATATTTAGATTTTACTATCGACACAAAACTTAATCTTTTGATGTTGATGTGGTAAGAGATTCATAATTTTGAATCTAGAGTACATATATAATTTGTGAATATTAGGTTCAAAAGATTGTAATTTTTTGTGATGTTTTAAAAAACTTTATCTGTGGTGCTATTTAATTTTGATATTTTTAATTTATAAGTAGTTAATCATCATTTTAGGATTTATACTAATTTTGAAGAAAAAAATTATCTTTTCATAAAACAAGTGGTGCTATTTATTTTTATTTTATTTTTTAATTTAGGTGGTCAATTATAAGTAGTTAATCATTGTTTTAAGATTTATACTAATTTTGAAGAAAAAAATTACCTTTTAATACAACGGTTACCCACGGGGAAATCGTTACCCGCGGGGAAAACCGTTACTCGCGGGTAAAAAATACCCGACGGGTAACGGGGCGGTTTCGGGGAAAAATATTATCAAATGGGGCGGGTACGGGTAATGGTATACCCGACCCCGAACCACCCCGTTGCCATCCCTATGTGTCTCTAAATCATTCTTACTTTATTCTTACTTTATCAACTCATTATCAACTACACAAACCACTTTTTATTAATTTCTGTGTCACTCTCTCTTGTGCCATTGTTAGCGGGACGAAGGGAGTAAATGCAACATTTTCTTTTTTTAGAAGTTACAAAATAATTGCAACATACTATTTTTTGGTAAGGAAATATAAGCACAATGACTACCATACCCCTTCCTACTCACAACCCCACAATCAATCCCTCTCTACCCAAATTAATCTCACCCACTCATGAGTCATAACAATTACTTCCCTCAGTCTCCCTAACTTTGTCTCGTATTACCTTTTTCATCTGTTCCATTAAGTTTGTCTCATACCATATTTGGTAATATTTGAGTGGTTAGAATTCATTCTTACTTTATTCACACTTTATCAATTCAATATTAACCACATAAATCTACTTTTTCTTAAAAACCACATTACACCCTTTTGTCCCAAACTTAGAGGGACGAATGTAGTATTTTTTTTAAAAATTGCTCTAAATAGGAGCAAAAACGTTTTGAATCTCCAAAATAGGAGTATCATGTTTTTTATTTCTTGAATAGGAGTAATCTGTCAAGTTTGAAAAAAAATGTCATGTTTTATAGCCTAGTAATGTCAAACTTGGCGGAAATTTACTCTCGTTCAAAAAATAAAAAACATGATAGTCCTATTTTAAAATTTCAAAACTTTTTTACTCCTATTTAGGAATTCTCTCTATTTTTTCCTCATAAGTCATAACCATGTTCCCCATTTACTTCTCATCTCTCTCATCTTCTTCCACTTTTCTATTATGGCTATATTCTACGAGACCCCTCAACTCTTTTTGTTGTTCTTCCATGTAAAGAACTAGTATCGTTTTTTTCTTCAATTTCATTCCACTCCACATCTATTTTCTTTTATCAGTATGTTTTTCATTGCCTTTTAATCTTAAGCAGTATACGGAGACAAACCGTCAACAATAAAGATGCAAAATTGTTTGCTCCGGCAACTTGCTTTCAGGATCGGATTAAAGGTAGCGCAAATTTAACTCACTGTACACTTTTTACTTATTTGGCCGGAAGAGATTAAGGGAGCAGCCGTAGGCCGTAGCTAGAGTAGCCTGACAGTTTGCTGTTTCTCTCGCTATTCTAATAGCCTGGGATTCCTAGGATGAGATGGTAGAATGTAAATTTGATTTTGGGCTTAGTTAATAATTGATGTTTGTTGTAATGACAAAGCCCAAAATAATTAGGAGTGTTCTAGAGAGAAATGTTCTAGAAAGTTTCTAGAGTGTGAGACTTCTAGAGTCATTCTAGAGAATAATTAATAATACAGTATTCTATATAAGGAGAATTCTAGAGAACTCTCCACCATTTATTGTGGATGTGAGTAGTATAAATAGGTGTAGTTGTGTTCATTTGTAATCAAGCATCAAGCTAAGAAATCTTCAAGCAATAAAATACAAGTTCTCTCTTCTTCCATCCTCTCTTCTAGTTAGCTAAAAGCTTTTTCTACTTACACAATTATCTTCATAACGTCCTAAAATACTTAGCCTCTACCTCTAATATTCCAACAAATTGGTATCAGAGCCATGGCTAACGGGATGCAATCCTTTCAATTCCCTCGCCTAACCAAAGACAACTATAGTACTTGGTGCATCCGAATGAAGGCAATATTAGAGGTTCACAAAAGGTGTGAGATTTGGTGCTGAATGGCTACGTTGAATCGGAGGATGAAAGTACTCTTAGTGCACTCCAAAAGGACGCATTAGAGAAGGCTCGGGAGAAGGATCAAAAGGCAATGACTCTCATTCATCAATGTTTGAATGACAATCAACTTGTGAAGGTTGCAAATGCAACTACTTCGAAGCAAGTTTGGGAGATTCTTCAAAATACATATCGTGGAGTCGATAAGGTAAAACGCGTTCGTCTCCAAACACTTAGAGGTGAGTTTGAGTCTCTTCAAATGAAGGAATCCGAGTCTATTTCTGATTATTTTGATAGAGTTGAGAAGGTAGTAGATGAACTAAGGAGGAATGGAGAAAATTTGGAAGATACAAGAGTGGTAGAAAAAATTCTTCGCTCTTTAACTCCAAATTTTGAGCATGTGGTAGTGGCTATTGAAGAATCACATGATATAGACTCGATGACTATAGACCAACTCAACGGATCACTAGTGGTCCATGAAGAAAAAATGAAAAAGAAGAAAGTGCAATATCCGTTAGAGCAAGCACTTTATACACAACTCTCACTCAAAAGAGGTGATGGTCAAAGAGGGCGAGCTAGGGGCCGTGGACGAGGTCGAGGCCGAGGAAGAGGACATGGTGAAAATCGCCAAGAACATGAAGAAGAGAAAAAATAACACCTCAAGCCGACAAGAGGTCATGGAAGAGGCGGTTACCAAAGGTATGAGAAATCACAAGTTAAATGCTATAATTGTGACAAATTTGGTCATTACGCTTCCAATTGCAAATCTAATTATTGTGAAGTGGAGGAAAAATTTAACCCCATCAAGGATGAAGTTGATCTTACCTTATTGATGGCACATGATCTTAAAGAAAAAGAAAGAAAGAGTATGTGGGTGTTAGATACCGGGGCTAGCAACCACATGACCGGCGACAAAACCATGTTCGCGGAAATTAAGCAAGCCAACGGAAAAGTCACATTTGAAGATGAGTCAAAGGTATCGGTTGAAGGAAGAGGTAACATCTTAATCCGTCTAAAGGATGGTAGCCACCAATTTATTTCCGATGTTTATTATGTGCCCAATCTCAAATAATATTTTGAGTTTGGGGCAACTTCTAGAAAAAGGTTATGACATCAATCTAAAAGATAATAATCTTTTTCTAAGAAGTGAAGGAAGATTAATAACCAAAGTGCCAATGACGAAAAATAGAATGTTTTTATTGGAGATTCAAAATGATGAAGCAAAATGCTTACATTCATGTTTAAAAGATGATTCTTGGTTATGGCACTTGAGGTTTGGGCACTTGAACTTTGGTGGCTTAAATTTATTATCAAGAACCAAAATGGTTGATGGGATGCCAATGATAAATCATCCAAATCAATTGTGTGAGGGGTGTCTTTTAGGAAAACATGCAAGAAAAGGTTTTCCAAAAGAATCAAATTTTAGAGCTAAAAGGCCCTTGGAATTAATTCATGCCGATGTTTGTGGACCCATTAAACCAAGTTCATATGGAAAGAATAATTATTTTCTTCTTTTCATTGATGATTATTCTAGAAAAACTTGGGTCTATTTTCTAAAAGAAAAGTCGGAAGTCTTTGGGTCATTTAAAAAATTTAAGGCCCTTGTAGAAAAGGAAGTTCGGCATGAAATACAAGTCATGAGATCCGATAGAGGAGGTGAATTTACATCAAATGAATTTAATGAATTTTGTGAAAATAATGGGATTCGCCGTCCTTTAACGGTTCCATATTCATCACAACAAAATGGCGTGGTTGAAAGAAAAAATAGAACTATTCTTGAGATGGCTAGAAGCATGCTAAAAATCAAGAATATGCCAAAAGAATTTTGGGCCGAAGCAGTTGATTGTGCTGTGTATATTTTAAATCGTTGTCCAACTAAAAGTCTTGACAACAAGACACCTCAAGAAGCACGGCGGAAGAAGAAACCAAATGTTTCTCACCTTCGAGTTTGTGGAAGTATAGCATATGCTCATGTGCCAGATCAAAAAGATGAGAATTACAACTTCTTCCCGCTCTTTGAAGACAATGAAGAACAAGAGGACCATGATGACCAAGTGGCTCAAGAACCAAACACTCCACCTCATTCACCATCCATCCAAGGAAGTCCACCAACCAACGATGAAGGCTCAAATGAAAGAACTCCCCGTTATAGAAGCTTACAAGAGATATATGAGGTAACACAAAATTTGGATGAAATAACTTTTGTTTGTCTTCTTAATGATTGTGAACCAATAGGTGTTCAAGAGGCGCTAGAAGACAAGAAGTGGAAAAATGCTATGGACGAGGAGATGAAGTCAATCATGAAGAATGATACTTGGGAGTTAGCTACGCTACCAAAGGGGCACAAGGCTATCAGCACTAAATGGGTATACAAAGCAAAGAAAGATGCCAAAGGAGAAATTGAAAGATACAAGGCAAGGTTGGTGGTAAAAGGGTACAAGCAAAGGGCCGGTATTGACTATGATGAGGTATTTGCTCCCGTTGTCTGCTTAGAAACTATAAGATTACTTATTTCAATTGCGGCTCAAAATAATTGGAGATTGTACCAAATGGACGTAAAATCGGCTTTCTTAAATGGTTATTTGGAAGAAGAAGTCTATTTGGAACAACCCCCAGGTTATATAATTAAAGGGCAAGAAAATAAAGTTTTAAAATTAAAGAAGGCACTTTATGGATTAAAACAAGCCCCAACAGCTTGGAATACTAGAATAGACAAGTACTTCCAAGAAAATGGTTTTCTAAGGTGCCCTTATGAATATGCCCTTTATGTAAAAACAAATGAAGATGGGGATATTTTGATTGTGTGCTTATATGTGTATGATTTGATATTCACGGGTAACAATCCAAGTGTGTTTGATGCTTTCAAGAAAGAAATGAGTCGTGAATTTGAGATGACGGATATGGGACTTATGTCATACTACCTCGGAATTGAAGTCAATCAAAGTGATAGAGGAATATCTATTTCCCAAGAAGGTTATGCAAGAAAAATTCTTAAGAAATTTAAGATGGATGGGTGCAAGCTGATTGACACACCAGTCGATTATGGGACAAAATTCTCCAAGTTTGATGAAGGAGATAAAGTAGATCCGACTATGTTCAAAAGTTTGGTTGGGAGCTTGCGCTACTTAACATGTACGAGGCCCGATATTCTTTTTGGAGTGGGACTTATTAGCCGCTATATGGAAGCTCCAACATCTATCCATATGAAGGCCGCCAAAAGGATTCTACGCTACCTAAAAGGTACGATTAGCTTTGGATTGACTTACTCATCTTCTAAAGAATATAAGTTGTTTGATCATAGTGATAGCGATTGGGGCGGAGATATTGATGACCGTAAGAGTACAACCGGGTTTGTACTTTACATGGGGGATATGCCTTTCACATGGTCTTCAAAGAAGCAACCCATTGTGACACTTTCGACTTGTGAAGCTGAATATGTTGCCGCTACGTCATGTGTATGTCACATCATTTGGCTTCGAAGATTATTGAAGGAAATTCACATGCTGCAAGAAGATGCAACAGAGATTTATGTTGATAACAAGTCGGCCATTGCACTTGCAAAAAATCCCGTCTATCATGACCGAACTAAACATATTGATACTCGCTACCATTTTATTCGTGAATGTGTCGAGAATAAGGAGGTCCAAGTGAAGTATGTGAGGTCGCAAGATCAAGTTGCGGATATTCTTACAAAACCTCTCAAGCATGAAGACTTCAAGCGATTGAGAAGAATGCTCGGAGTTGGAAATCAAGTTTAAGGGGGGGATGTTAGAATGTAAACTTGATTTTGGGCTAAGTTAATAATTGATGTTTGTTGTAATGGGCAAAGCCCAAAATAATTAGGAGTGTTATAGAGAGAAATGTTCTAGAAAGTTTCTAGAGTGTGAGACTTCTAGAGTCATTCTAGAGAATAATTAATAATAGAGTATTCTAGATAAGGAGAATTCTAGAGAACTCTCCACCATTTATTGTGGATGTGAGTAGTATAAATAGGTGTAGTTGTGCTCATTTGTAATCAAGCATCAAGCTAAGAAATCTTCAAGCAATAAAATACAAGTTCTCTCTTCTTCCATCCTCTCTTCTAGTTAGCTAAAAGCTTTTTCTACTTACACAATTATCTTCATAACGTCCTAAAATAATATTCTAACATGAGAAATTGCAGGAACAAAGTAGTAATAGCCATGTGTCATTGAGGGTAAAGTGAAGAAACAACACTTTATTAAAGTTTCTTTATTCTCGTGTCAGCCGAAGTGTTGAAGAATTATATTGAAAAGAGTACTACGTATTATTTAATACTCCCTATATCACAAATGCTATGCGTACATGGGTTAAATAGGCTAACAACTAAGGTCTTAAAGTCTTCCCAGTAACTACCACCGAGTGTGTGTATGAAATTATATGTACATGCTATAAGATAAATACAAGTAACAAATGTTAATAATATTAAGTTCCAATAAGTGTTGCATTTAAATCAGAACAGAGGAAGTAAGTAGCAATCAATGGAGTAGTCTCTGTTCTCTAAAAACTTTCTAGAATTCTAGTATTTCTTTTTTAGATGGTTTTTTTATTACTTGCCACTCTTTTCTCTTTTTATAAGTTTTTTTTACTAAGATACAATATTTTTATACCCACACTCTTTATTTTTACCTTTTTATTTTTTTACAAACTATTTTTACCTTTTTAGTGCTATCATTACTCCGCCCATGATAGCACTAGTTTACATTTTTACGTACCCCGGCCTCAATTATATAGAGATTTTCGCTTTAATCTACTTTTGGGCATTATATCATACAGATGAAAAATATAAATATGAGTCTGGAGCCACTAGTTGGGGCTACTCTTCATTTATCTCGCTCAGTAATCTTCACAATAAAAGTGAAGGGTATCTTGTTGACGACACGTGCCTGATCGAAACTGAACTTTCTGTTGTGTCCGATGCTTCTTCAGCTTGCAACAATGATGTATGTTCTTGCTAGATTGAAGCTGAAGTATATATATGCGATTTTCTTGATTATTTTCCTTTTAAAAATGATGTTTTTGGTGCTTTGTGTATTTGATCAGGCTTAATATTCCTCTGTTGCTGATTTTGATCACGTGGAATCTGTGTACGTCCAGGCTCAGTCTTTTCTTGTGTCACTACAATCCCAGAAACCATCCACCCCATCATCTAAATCTCTAAGCTGTGAAATGCCTTTGCTTAAACGGCATGCAACTTCTCTATTAGAAATCCTTGACATTCTGATAGCATACCCTTTGGATGAGTTAGCTGATCTCAGGAATGAAACTGCAATAGCGGAGTCCTTGTGCGTACTGATTGGCAATCAGTTTCTTCATAGTGGCGTACAATCCAATGAAATTGTAAACTTGAAAGCCTCTTTTCCACAAGTAGTGCAGGAATGGAGAGACTGTGTTCAAGTTAAGGACGCTGATGAGAATCCTTGGTCTACTTTTGAGAAAACCAAAAGCTTGCTTCAAGATTTAGTGGAAACGGAGGAGGGTATAAAGACTGAAATGGAGGAGCTAAACAAGAGAGAAAAAGAATTGGAAGCTCAGCTTGAGGCAATTCAAAGCAACCGCCGAAAGCTCAACGAGAAAAGAGAAGCACTGTCAATGCAGACAGAGATAGTGTGTCGTGTTGCTACGGTGCAGGCTCGGAAAGTGGAAGCAAAGGAGGTAGGGGTAGGCCGCCGGGGTAACAATAAGGTGGAGCTGAGCTTGAAGTCGAAGTGGGCAGCAACTAGACATCTTTTTGCTTGAGAAGTATATTGGCTATTTCGTTTTTTTGTTACAATATTGGCTGTTCCAAATTTTCAATCATCAGTTTTAACCTAGTACTAGTATTGTTTGGTGTGGTCTTAAGAAGAGGGTTTATTCACACATCAGAAGAGTTCTGTAAACACCTTTCACTTGTCAGATTCTAAGTGTTTTGGATAGATGTAGAGTGTCATTTTAGATTTTTAGTAGTTAAATTTGTTGTCTCTAACAAAGTCACCTTGGCGGAAGAGTCATGGTGTATGCCTTGAAATACAATTCTGATCCAATTTACGTCAAGTGCTCCAATATGGATGAATAATCACGACACTACTTTCACGGTTTCACCAACTAGACATTAGACATTGAATTTAAACTAACAAAAAACAACAATAATATAGTACTATGCATAAATCTTGTGAATTTTGGTGTACGGTAAGTCTACGTAAATGTTGTTTATGTAATACAATCATATTTATATTTATGAAGAGACTAGATTTTTACATGCGCTATTCGTCATTTGGTAACTTGCCTGTTATCATATAATCCATATAAGAAATACTATCATTCGTATCTCATTAATTGCAACATGGAATATATGCATTATTCATGTACTTTACTTTGACTATATTTTATTTATTATATTTGAATTTTTTTGTTTGAAAAATGTTGTTAAATTCGTCTCATTACTAAGTTTTATAATCTAATTTTTATTTTATTTTTACTAATTTAGAATTAAATATAATGACGGTCAAAGTTGTGCGTTGCCAAACGTGAAATGTTGACAGTTGCAACTAAAAATGGATGAAGGAAATATACTTGAGTTTTTTCCCAAAGTAGGGTAGTTCCAAAACTTATTTTCCAAAGTAGGGTATTTTTAAACTTATTTCCTAAACTAGGGTATTTTTTTGCCACGTCATCCAACCTGCCACGTCACGGATGCAACATAATTGCTAGTCATTCCATGTCATTGATTTGTGTGTGTATTTACTTAATATAAAAATATGTCACTAGTGGGAGTTGAACAGATGACCTCTCATGTACTTGATAGTAGTGGAAGAACCAATGGGCTACAATGCTCATTTGCTATAAGTTCTCGTTTAAATATCTTTAACATATAGGACAATATAGATTTTAAGTTCTGAGATGTACTTATTTAACTCGTGCATTACTCGTTCCTTTAGGATATATTACTTCTTTCTCAAATAATTAAAGAATTTATGAAAATTTTAATTTGAGATATTCAATTAAAAAATAAAAATTAATTGGATTTTCAATTTGAGATAATTGGATTTTTTTTTGTATATTACCTAAATAGGAGTAATCTGCCAAGTTTGAAAAAAAATGCCATATTTTAAAGCCTAGTAATGCCAAACTTGGCTGAAATTTACTCCTATTCAAGGAATAAAAAACATGATACTCCTATTTTGGAATTTCAAAACTTTTTTACTCCTGTTTAAGGAATTCTCTCTAAGGGATTTTATCCATTTTCTTAAATTCCTCCAAAGAAATAGGATAAGGATCCCTATGAAGATCCAAATGCCCTCCTAAGGGTATAGAAGTTCATTTAGAACCATGCATGTTAAACATATCCAAAATTTTTGACAAATAATTGCTTTGAGATAAGAACATGCACTTTTCAGGTCTATTTCTGTTTATGTCAATCCCCAAAATTCTTTTAGCAGGTCCTATATCTTTCATGTCAAAATGAGTTTTTAAATCATCTTTCACACTATCAATCAACATTTTGCACAGACCAATAATGAGGATATCATCAACATATAACAGAATGTACACAACATTATCAGTACCAACATGCTTGAAATACAAACAAGTATCATATTTGCTTTTAATGTAACCAAGTTCACTCATGCAAGCATCAAATTTCAAGTTCCATTATCTGGAGTCTGTTTTAAACCATAGATTGATTTTCTTAACAAGCAAACATGATCAGGATTCTTTTTACTCTCATATCCGGGAGGTTGAGACATGTAATAAGTTTCATTTATATCTCCATGTAAGAAAGTAGTCTTAACATCCATTTGTTCTAATTCCCCGTCAAACACAGCAGTCATACCAAGCAAAAGTCTCAAGGTTTTGAATTTGATTATAGGAGCAAAAATATCTTGGTAATCAATCCCTTTCTTTTGTTTAAAACCCTTAGCAACAAGTCTAGCTTTAAACATAGGGGGATCAGTGGGATCAAGACTATCTTTTATCCTATAAATCCATCTACAATCAATGACCTTAGCACCTATGGGTTTAGGGACCAGAGTCCAAGTTTGATTAACAAACGTAGATTGCAATTCTTCTTGCATTGCTTTAACCCATTCATTTGACTTAGAACTCTTAATAGCTTGCTCAAAAGTTTCAGGAATATTGTTTTTAACAATTTCAGAAGCTATAAAGATAAACTCAGCTAGGTTAGAAATATATTTCCTGTTAGGGACAATATTTCTAGGTTCTCTGTCTCTAACAAGTTGATAATCAGCTAAGTTTGGTTCTTCACTTTCATTAGAGGCACTTCCATTAGGATCAATTTCATCAGTATTAGCATTTACATCAGACAAAACAGGTATATCATGCAAATTACTCAAATTTTCAAGTAAGGGTAAGGTACTACCTTGCTGATTGGAATCAATATTTAACTGTGCATTACCTTCTGATGAATCATCTTGGTCAGATTCTGACAAAGAATGATCATCATTACCTTCATGAAGTCCTCCAATATCGGGTTCAACTTCAGATAGATACTCAATGCTCATAGTATCCAAAAATTTACCATCAGAGTCACCTGTCATACCACTAGATGAAGCATTAACATTTTTAAAATGAAATTCAACTTCATTAAAAACAACATCTCTAGAGACAATACATTTATAACCTCCAGGTTGAATTACAAGGAGTTTATAACCTTTCACGACTTCTGGATAACCAATCATAACACACTTAATAGCCCTAGGTTCTAACTTACCTTGAGAGATGCGAGCATATGCAGTACAACCAAAGGGCCTTAAATGGGTTATGTTTGGTTTAACCCCAGACCACATTGATGCACACTTATTAGTAGTGCATAATTACATGTTTTTATGTTTGATTTATGTTAATTGTTTGACGTTTTATTTAGTTTGTAAACATTTATGTGATTTCAGTTGTAATTGTATTTTAGTGTTTATTTGTAAGTTGTAAAGTTTAGTTAGGATTTGTGGTGTTGGAAAGGAAGACTTTGAAGTGAAGAAAAAGAAGATTTGGCTGCCCAGGAGCAAATACCCGACCGGGTATAACACTTGACCCGGTCGGGTAAGAAGTGAAAAACGAAAATGCAAAGAAAGTGCATGGCCCGGTCGGGCCCACTACCTCACCCGGTCGGGTGAGAAGTGAGCGGGGACAACCCGGCATGCAAAGATCACCCGAACGTGAAGAATATCCAATTTTTGCACTCACCCGGTCGGGTCCCCTACCCCACCCGGTCGGGTCTGACTTGACCCGGACACTTTAACATGCCGAAGATCGCCAGAACGTGGAGGATATTTGATTTTGACATGCACCCGGTCGGGTAAGTACTATACCCGGTCGGGTACCCGGCCAAAGGTGTTGAAAAACACCTATAAATAGCACTCTTTTTCTTCTCTAAAAATGATCCCTTCTTCCATTCTCTTTAGCTCAGTTTAGAATAGCATTTCTTTATATTTTTCTAGCTATGTTTAGCCTCCAAATGAGGAGCTAAACTTTCATTCTTGGTGTTGCTCTTGAAGCTTGTTGATTATTAAAGTTGTGAGTTATTTTCTTAACTTCTTTCCTTGAATATTAATTAATAGTTCTTTCCTTAATACCATCTCTATACTGATGTTGAGGAGTGTTGCTAAGATGACAATTAGTTAACATCTCGACATTAGTTAGAATGATATTTTCTTCCTCTATATTAATATTGGGGAGTGTTGCTAAGATGACAATTAGTTAACATCTTGATATTAATTATAGTAGGATTCATCTTCTTTAATAATATTCTTCCTTGAATATTAATTAATCCCTACTCATATTTCATATTAATATTTGGAACATTACTTAAAGGATCAACTAGTTTTGTTTCATATATTAGTTATTACTAGAAACGATCAACGAACCGATGGTTAATCGTTGATGGTTTCACAAGTAAGTAACTTCGGTTTATTAATGCACGGTCGTGGTTAATAAACTGAAGAGGGATTAATTTTGTTGGTTAAACCGAAACCGCTTGTGTTGAGGTTATCAATCTCAATTGATTTCATCAAGGAGTTAGAAAGATTAAATGCTGCTATTAAATCGGTATAAGGCGTTGTTCTATATTTGATTAATAGTAAGGGTTATTAATGAACGGTCGTTGTTAATAACTACCCTCGATGAAGTGGATATACTCCCCGATTGAGTATTCGAGAGGGAATAAGTTATAGATATAACAATGATCGACTAAAATATATCAACAAGTGGAAAGTAGCAATGCCAAGTCCTTTTTATCTTTGAATTAAACACAAATAGGTTGTTCATCTTAGTTCTTAATTAAATTAAATCACTCAATCCAAATCCCCCCTTTTATTCACTAAGTATCATAAAAAGAGAATTATTCCTTTCCCTGTGGATACGAACTCTACTACGCTATACTACGTATAAGTGTTAGTATTGAAAATTATTTTGACGCACCGTGACAAAGTGCTCGTCAAATTTGGCGCCGTTGCCGGGGAGAGGCAATTATTTTTCTTTTTATTTTATCTCATAACAATAAAAAACAAAAATAATTTTAAAAAAAATCTTGCTCTTCTATTTTCTGAGCTTATATGAGTAAATGGATACCAACACATCATCGCTAGAGAGTCAAATTTCTAGCTTAACATTTTTAGTAAAGGAATTTCTCTTATGCTCAAACGTTCAAGATACCAAGGCCTGCAACATTTGCATGTCACAAAGGCATCTTACGGATTTTTGCCCCAAGCGTCAAGAAGAATACTTTGAACAGAGTGATGATGTTGTTTTCCAAGAGAGGTATGATTCATTCTCCAACACATATAATCCATACTCAAGTTCTTATTCCAGCATGTCCACTGAAGACATGATCCGAGCTCTCACTATCAATGTGACAAAAATGCAACAAGATATGTCGCAGTACCCGCAAGAAACAATGCTCAAAGAACTGAACTTGGAGAATCAATTGAAACAAGTGCCAAACATTATGAACTACATTGGCGAGGAGGAAGAAGAAGAGGAGCTTACGGAGGGAGCTCAACCAGAGGAGGAGAAACTTCAAAACTCAACTCCATCACCGGCCATTCCTGAGAACATGCCACCATTTCCTGAAGCTCTAAAGGAAACAGAAAGGGTAGAGAAGGACAAAGATGAAATCCTCAGCAAATGTGAGGATAATTCAAATGTACTTTTCGCGGTTGCAAATAAAGCGAGAGAATATCATTTGGATTTCTTTTCATTCACCAATATGCAGGAAATGACAGTGGAGTTAAGTAAACATTTGATACCCCCTCTCATGCCACCAAGATCAAAACACTTTTCATTTACCATGCTAAATGATAATTTCCTTCCCTTACTCTCACCACATGAATCAATGAAAATCTGGATATTTGATCCTGGAGGGATATTCAAAGTGAAGGGTCAGAAAATCAAGCATTCCTATGGAAGCCCTAGGAGTGAAAATGTGGCGAAGCTAAACTATCACGATCCAAGTTTAAATGATTGAACACAATCATGGCGTCGTGCCGCGACGTTAACTAAGGCGCTTCTTGGGAGGCAACCCAAGCAAGGTACGTTTACTTGTTTTATTTTATTTTTACACATTTCAAAAAAAAAATGACCTGGGATTGAACCCGGCCGGGTATAAAACCCCACCCGGTCAGGTTACCTCTAAACACAAAACACCCGGCCAACCACCCGGGCGCGGCAACAGCGGAACAAGAATGAACCAAACACCCGACCGGGTAGACCCCCATACCCGGCCGGGCAACCCAGCAAAAGCTTTCTGCCTCGGGTGAACAGTTTACACCCGACCGGGTAGACCCCTATACCCGGCCGGGTATCTCGATTTTTTGGAAACCAGGCCATTTCTCAAAAAAAAAATGAATCACCCCCCTTTGTCTTCCCTTTCGAACCACACCCCAAATTTCCTCCATTTCCAAAAGTCAAAAGCTTCATATCTCCTACATCCATCCACCAATTAAACCCATTTCATTCATCACCTCTTCACCCTTTTCATCTCCACACCCACGAATCACCAACAAAACCTCCCAAAAAGTATCCAAAAAAAAACACATTCATCTTACACAAGCACTAGGGACAGTGCTTTGATTAGCTTGGGGGGAGAGTTTTATGGAATACTCACATTCATACTCTTTATTCTTGTAAAAAAAATTATAAAAGCTTGTTAAGTTGAAAACCTGAAAGGGCAACTTAAGCAAAAATAAAGCAAAAATAAGAGTGAGTTGTGAGGATTAAAACAGAAAAATGTGGGAAGCTGGGATGAAAACCCGAAAGGGCACCTAGACAAAATGAGAGAACGAGAGAAAGTATTTTCTTTTATTTCTGCAGGATCCTAAGGGTAACAAAAAAAAAGGTTGAGGTTGATAAAGAAATATGGAGTTGAAGACCCTCTTTACTATTATATTTTTGGGGATTTAATTTATGTGTTTCTAAAAACACTCGTGGATGTGTGTGTTGATATTCTTGTCATTTTAAGGACTTCTTGGATCGGATTTGATTTACTCGAGACGAGTAAAGGTTTAAGTGTGGGGGTGTTTGATGCACACTAATTAGTAGTGCATAATTACATGTTTTTATGTTTGATTTATGTTAATTGTTTGACGTTTTATTTAGTTTGTAAACATTTATGTGATTTCAGTTGTAATTGTATTTTAGTGTTTATTTGTAAGTTGTAAAGTTTAGTTAGGATTTGTGGTGTTGGAAAGGAAGACTTTGAAGTGAAGAAAAAGAAGATTTGGCTGCCCAGGAGCAAATACCCGACCGGGTATAACACTTGACCCGATCGGGTAAGAAGTGAAAAACGAAAATGCAAAGAAAGTGCATGGCCCGGTCGGGCCCACTACCTCACCCGGTCGGGTGAGAATTGACCGGGGACAACCCGGCGTGCAAAGATCACCCGAACGTGAAGAATATCCAATTTTTGCACTCACCCGGTCGGGTCCCCTACCCCACCCGGTCGGGTCTGACTTGACCCGGACACTTTAACATGCCGAAGATCGCCAGAACGTGGAGGATATTTGATTTTGACATGCACCCGGTCGGGTATGTACTATACCCGGTCGGGTACCCGGCCAAAGGTGTTGAAAAACACCTATAAATAGCACTCTTTTTCTTCTCTAAAAATGATCCCTTCTTCCATTCTCTTTAGCTCAGTTTAGAATAGCATTTCTTTATATTTTTCTAGCTATGTTTAGCCTCCAAATGAGGAGCTAAACTTTCATTCTTGGTGTTGCTCTTGAAGCTTGTTGATTATTAAAGTTGTGAGTTATTTTCTTAACTTCTTTCCTTGAATATTAATTAATAGTTCTTTCCTTAATACCATCTCTATACTGATGTTGAGGAGTGTTGCTAAGATGACAATTAGTTAACATCTCGACATTAGTTAGAATGATATTTTCTTCCTCTATATTAATATTGGGGAGTGTTGCTAAGATGACAATTAGTTAACATCTTGATATTAATTATAGTAGGATTCATCTTCTTTAATAATATTCTTCCTTGAATATTAATTAATCCCTACTCATATTTCATATTAATATTTTGAACATTACTTAAAGGATCAACTAGTTTTGTTTCATATATTAGTTATTACTAGAAACGATCAACGAACCGATGGTTAATCGTTGATGGTTTCACAAGTAAGTAACTTCGGTTTATTAATGCACGGTCGTGGTTAATAAACTGAAGAGGGATTAATTTTGTTGGTTAAACCGAAACCGCTTGTGTTGAGGTTATCAATCTCAATTGATTTCATCAAGGAGTTAGAAAGATTAAATGCTGCTATTAAATCGGTATAAGGCGTTGTTCTATATTTGATTAATAGTAAGGGTTATTAATGAACGGTCGTTGTTAATAACTACCCTCGATGAAGTGGATATACTCCCCGATTGCGTATTCGAGAGGGAATAAGTTATAGATATAACAATGATCGACTAAAATATATCAACAAGTGGAAAGTAGCAATGCCAAGTCCTTTTTATCTTTGAATTAAACACATATAGGTTGTTCATCTTAGTTCTTAATTAAATTAAATCACTCAATCCAAATCCCCCCTTTTATTCACTAAGTATCATAAAAAGAGAATTATTCCTTTCCCAGTGGATACGAACTCTACTACGCTATACTACGTATAAGTGTTAGTATTGAAAATTATTTTGACGCACCGTGACAAAGTGCTCGTCACACATCTCTTGGGGGGTTTTGAAGCCCGCCACAGAAGATGGTGACCTGTTGATCAAGTAAGTAGTTGTTACAACAGATTCACCCCACATAGAATTCTTAAGACCAGATTCAATTAACATGCATCTAGCCTTTTCAAGAATAGTTCTGTTTATTCTTTCAGAAGTCCCATTCTGCTGTGGGGTGCCAGAGACAATTAAAAGTCTTTTAACACCTTCAGTTTTATAGAAATTGTTGAAAACATGGTTGCAAAACTCAAGGCCATTATCAGTTTTCAAAGATTTCAGTTTAAATTTTGATTGAGACTCAACCAGCTTTTTCCAGATTTTAAAATTGTCAAAAGTTTCATCTTTTGTTTTCAGTAAATAAACCTAAACCTTTCTAGAAAAATGGTCAATTAAAAATAGAAAATATTTTCTTCCTCCTAATGTTCCAATTTTAGAAGACCCCCATAGGTCAGCATGAACCAGATAAAGAGGTTGATTTGCAGTATAGGTCGATTTACCAAAAGAATGTCTAGTTTTCTTTCCAAAAATACAGTTTTAACAAAAATCAATTTGGCTGGGTTTGAAGTCAATCATTCCATTTTTAAATAGCTTGTTCAGGCCCACATTACCAATGTGACCAAGCCTTATGCCACATTTCAGTTTGTTTTTGAATGGTAATGTTAGACTCAGGGGCAGCTATGTTCAGCTCAGAGGAACCTTCAACAATGTAAAGACCTCCACTTTTAACAGCTTTGATAAGATGATTACCATTTCTGGAAACCATCTTAATGCCAACCTGAGTAACAATACTACAGCCTAACTCATCAAAGATAGATTCAGACAACAAGTTTCTTCTCAAATAAGGAACCCATCTCACATTTTGAATAACCCTAACAACTCCATCAAACATCCTTAGAGGCACATTACCTATACCCTTATATCCAAAGCAGTATTGTCCCCCAACATCACTTTTCCCCCATCATACAAGTGCAATGAGAAAAAAATTGACTTATTGGGGGTGGCATGTAAAGTACAACCAGAATCAAGGATCCACTCATTTTTCAAAGAAGAATCAGAACACACAAGCAATTCATGTTGTATTATGTTGGCAGACTCAATATTAGAATTAGGATTAACAGTAGGTTTTGAGTCACCTTGCTTATCCCTTTTCTTTTTTCCTAGCAGTCTCTAGCAAAATGTCCCTCTATGCCACAGTAGTGACATTTAAACCCTTTCTTATCAGAATTTTCCTTATCATTTTGTTTCTTCTTCTTAGAGCCATTTTTCTTACACTTTGATTTACCCTTCACAATTAAGGCTTCAGTTTTGATTTCAGTCTTTTCATTGTTCAAGGGATCATTCTTAGATTTAAACACTTTAAGGGTTTCATTCTTCTCAAGTATAGAATCTATGATCTTACCAGGGGTAAGATCTTCATTAGAATACTGAATGACATCCTTAAAGTTATCAAATTGAAAAGGCAAAGAGTTTAAAAGGATAACAACTTGATGAGTATCTTTTATTTTTTCATCCACTTTCTCAATTTCTTGTGTCATTTTTAGAAAATTGTCCAAATTATCAGAAAGAGACACAGAAACATTCATCTTAAAAGTGAACAACCTATATAGCAGAGAGATTTTTCTAGACATAGACTTCTTCATGTAGGTTGATTCAAAGGTATTCCATAGTTGTTTAAGGTCTGTTATATTTTAGAATTTTCTAGCAACATTATCAGATAAGTGAATTATCAGTTCAGAGTAGGCAGCATTCTTTAATTCAATTAGGTCAGACTCAGATATTCCAGATATTTCAACATCAAAAAAAACTTTGAAGCACTTTTGCTTCATCAACAGAGCCTTCATCTTGAGCTGCCACATAGGGAAATCACTAGTACCATCAAAGATGCGAATCTTGGTACAAGAGTCAGACATTTTTCCCGAGAGGGAAATGACAGAAAGAGTCAAGAAAAGAGATATCAATCAGATTCTTATTCAGCAGCAAGCACAAGATTGACCAGATCTGAGCTAGGGTTTCAAGAACTTGGATTACCAAAACTAACAGGAAATACGAACAAATAAGAGTAATCAAGAACTAGGGTTTCAAGAAATCAAAAAAATCAAACCAAAGGTTAGAGTTCAGATTTCAAGAAAGCACACAAGGCTCTGATACCAAATTTGTTCTCAAACTTAACGAAGTCACAGTCAAACAAATCGGATCTCAACACTTTAAGCATGCAATCAAAGCAAGATAGGAAGTAAAAGACACACGATATGATGACGCAGTTCAGAATTAAACTTCCTAATCTGCGGGGTTTCAACAGGGGAAACCCGGTCCCAAACAGATCCTCTAGCTCAGAAATGTTTTACAATCAAAGTGGTTGCAAAGCAATTAAACGTAGACTAGAGACTACAAACAATCAATAGACATACGACTCACAACGATTAAAAACAAGAGAAAGTTCAGAGTAAACCAAAGTCGAATCCAGTCAAGAATTCGAGGGCAGAAGAAGACTCCCGGATGAACCAGCAAGCAACTCCAATGGACAGGCTTCCTCCTTTCTCACAATCTTCACAAAAAGATGGCTTCAATCGTAGTAGGCTTACAGGTCTCACAGACTCTCTCTCGAGGGTTTCTCTCTCTAGGTTATCAAAGTATGCAGCGGAACAGTGTAGAGGGGATGACGAAGGATGCATTTATATCCTTCCACTCGGGCAGATAGGCTAACCAAATGACGGACCCAAGAATAGGCCCAAAAGAGGCTAAACCGGACAGGCCCATAAAAAACAACCCAAACAACCCTTACAAGAGATAACCAGAGAAAAAGGTAAGCCAAGTCTAATTGCTTTGCCATCCTACCTTAATTGTAACTAAAAGAACATATGAGAGAATTAGGATTAAATAATATCCCAACAGTTGATTTAATTAGTTTGTTACAATATACATTTTACAATTACACTCATATTACTTCAATTGTAGTGTTTCTAGGTTGTTTGACACTTTGACAAACATCCCTATGTAATCGACCGACTCCTAAATGGTTGAGTATTGGTGGTTCTGCATCCAATAATATAATTTTTTCTTCAGATAATAACATCCCTAACATATGTTTTTCTTCATTCGTCAAATAATAACATCATTTATTAATTAAAATTAAGGTCTTGACACTCAAATTTTAATGTTTTTTTATTAATATATTCATGATATGTACTCATTATTTATACAAGTTACTCAATATAGGACTAAAATATACACAAATTCAAAAATAGGATTAAGTATATTTTATTCGCAACATGAGATTTATTTGGTCATATTAAAAGAATAATTTGATTAATATTTCCTCAAATAGAAGTGGATGAATCCTAGTTTAGGAATGAACTTGATTCATGTTTTATTCATATTTACGAATTTTTCTCCATTGTTTATGTGTAAATGTGTCCCTTCTAGTCAGTCGTGCTGGTTCCGCCACTAAGTGTAACCAGGCATGTTCTTGGGTAGTGCGATGAAGCATGTGAAGCTGTCATAGTTGGCATTTGTAACATATGTGGAGATATTGGCCCATAAAGCCTTGGCAGCCCTCTCTTTTCTTGTTGGGCCTGTTTGCTTGCCTCTTGTCACCGACCCATGTTGTTTCTCACTAGCCCGGTTTCTGGAACCCTCTATTAGGGTTCCCTTGTAACCCTTGGTACTTAAGCCCCCCTTCTTCCTCTTGAGCGAGGAGAGACCTTCGGTTAGAGATAGAAAGTGAGGTTAAAGAGAACGTGAGAGAGACTTTCAGTCTTTTCTTCTTCGATCCCTTTGTGTTATTCTCTCTGAGCTTCAACTTTCTGACCATGGTGTGCGTTGAGATGATTGGGCTGTCTGAGCGTGACTGTCCCTTTCGGTGGTGCTTGGTTGTGTGCTGTTTGAGCATGGTCTGAGCTGGAGAGGTGAAAACCTGAAAGTGGTATCAGAGTCGGACCACCTGTCGTCCTTATCTGCAGCCTGAGAGCTCCTCCGCCGCCATCCGCCGTAGATATCCGTTTATTAGTAAGTCGAGAAGCCCATCCTCGGGTTCTCGCTCATGTAAATTGGCGATAAACACCCTAGGTAGCCGGGTGCCTCCGGTATTGTGTGATTTGGTGGTTTTTTACTCGTTTCATCCCCCCCCCCCCCCCCCCGCTTTGCTTTTGCTGCTGGTTTAGTTGGTCTGGCTGTCAGTTGTAACTGACTACTCCCAGGTGCGTACACTTTACTTCTGTGTGTAAAGTTTGATCTGCATGTGTGATTTCTGTCTCTGCATGTTTAGATCTGTGATTCGTACTGGTTTTACGCATATGCGAGCTTGAGGTTTTTGAACTTGTAATCTGTACTTCTGTCTCCAGAGCGTGTTTGTCTGACTTTTTATTGTTCTTTGCGCTTATTTGGTACCCTTGTGAACTGGGAATTTACCCTGTGTGACTCGGCACCTGAGGTTAGGACTGACAGGTTCCCTGCCAGCCACTCAAGTGGCCTTCGGATCTGCGTGGCCTGTCAGCTCGCAGCCGGGTACACTGGTGAACCCTAGCTCCTTGGTTTTCTGTCTCTCTGTGTGCTGGTTTTCATTGAACTTGTGTTTTGCTACTAATCCTCTACATTATCCTTATTGTGTTCACTCTGGTGTCTGTTGCTATGTCTGCCAATATGTATGGTATGCTAGCTTTTAATAGGAAAACTGATTTTGACATTTGGAAACAAAAGATCAAATGTGTTTTAATCCAGCAAAAGGTGTTTAGAGCTGTGATAGAGAGCGGGAAGAGCATGGGGTGGGACCAGGCTTGGGCCCACTTCCGTGGGCCGAGTTAGGGCTATCTTTATAGTTAATTATTATTACTATTATTATTATTATTAAGTTAATGTTATGTTTTAGTCTGGGCCTATTATTAGTAGAGTAGTTAGTTAAGTTAATTTGGGCTTAATTAGGGTTTAATTAATTTGGGCTTGATTAGGGTTTCTTGTAGAAGGCTATTTATACCCCTCGCCAGGGTTCATTCTTATTATCTTGGAATAAAATTGGTTTTAGCCTTTTGGCTTTGGGCAACGGTATTTTTATCGTTGATTATGTAGGCAACGGTTTACCCCGTTGATTTTATTTTTCTGTTACACAACAATTGGTCCGACCTGCCGGATCCCGTCCCGCCAGGATGACAAGATCTCAAAACGATCGATTGACCGAGTTAGAGACCGAGCAACACCGACTGGGAGAGGAGCAAGCCCGAATGGCGGTTGAGCAGAATCGGATGAATCACACCCTCGAAGAACACGGCATGCGGCTGGCTGAAATTGCCGCCTCTCTGGCGGCGCTAACCCAGGCCCTTGTGCCGCCGATCTCGCCAGAAATTTCCACTGCTGCAGTCGGAAGTGCTGCCGTGACAGCACCCATCGCCGACAACCTACTGCGCATCACCGGCCACACCTTGCTGCCCACGTTTGACGGAGAGGACCCGATCGGGTGGATAGCTCGTGTCGAACAACAATTCGAATTAAACGGAACCCTACCAGGCAAAAAGGGAGCCGCCGCTGTGGTGGCCATGGAAGGAGGGGCCCTCTACGGAGTAACCAGGCTAAAAGCACGCGAACCAGGCATTACCTGGGAAGAATTCAAGCAAGCCCTGGTGGCCATATTCGATTCCCGATTCCAAAGGATCAGATTTGAAAGGCTTTCCGGCATCAAACAAATTGGATCAGTAGAGGAATACAATACCTTGTTTGTTCAACTGGCGAGCCAAGTTTTCCTGGATTTTTAACCACTTTTATTTGTGTTACCAATAAAATGCAGGAACGACATTTCTTAAATGGTTTTGACCATTTAACCACTTTTGTTTGTGTAACCACATGATTTGACCATGTAATGCAGTTCCTGGATTGACTGATGCTCATTATTTGGGCTACTACATGAGTGGACTTGAGGAAGCAATTCCAAGCTCGTTGCACATATTTTGACCGAATAATTTGGAAGAGGCTATGGAATTAGCTCGCGATGTGGAGTACAATCTGTCCGTTCAGAGTGGAGGAAGTGGCAGCCCGAATTATAAGCCTTCAGGGGTACGTTCCAACAGCTTTTCGATGCCAAACATGAGTCCTCCGTTGACTGCCGGTGGTGGAAGCCTACAGGGATCAAGTGGCAGCTTCCCGAAGGATAGTGGACAGCCTCCGGGGACGAAGTCAGGGCTGTCCGGGCAGCCTACGACACGCTCTCAGTTCACTCGTCTTCCGCCAAAGGAGTTCGCAGAATTTAGGGTGAAAGGATTATGCTTTAGATGTAAGAAACCATTTACACCGGGGCATGATTGTCCCTTTAAGCAGCTGCGGGTAATGATACCCGAGGAGGATGAAGAGTTGGACCTCTGACAATATGAGTACTGTGAAATAACCGGCCAGGAAAGGGTTCAGGAATGAGAGGAAGGATATTTTCCAGTCTATTCTATGGCTGGGAATTTCAGCTTCCCGTCTGTGAGATTTCAACCTTGAGGACAAGGTTATTTTGAAGGAGGATGGATTGATAGAGAGCGGGAAGAGCATGGGGCGGGACCGAGCTTGGGCCCACTTCCGTGGGCCGGGTTAGGGCTGTCTTTATAGTTAATTATTATTATTAAGTTAATGCTATGTTTTAGTTTGGGCCTATTATTAGTAGAGTAGTTAGTTAAGTTAATTTGGGCTTAATTAGGGTTTAATTAATTTGGGCTTGATTAGGGTTTCTTGTAGAAGTCTATTTATACCCCTCGCCAGGGTTCATTCTTATTATCTTGGAATAAAATTGGTTTTAGCCTTTTGGCTTTGGGCAACGGTATTTTTATCGTTGATTATCTGGGCAACGGTTTACCCCGTTGATTTTATTTTTCTGTTACACAACAGCTGTAAGTGAACTTTATTTGGATTCTGATGATAGTGCTAAGAAAGTTGACATGAATGAAACTGTCTGCTCTACTATTTACCTTAACCTATATGACTTTGTGCTTAGAAAGGTTGGTATCTTACACTCTCCTAAAAAATTGTGGGATAAGTTAGATGATCTTTATACTGACACCTCTCTGCCTGGTAAACTTTTTTTGCTTGAAAAGTTCTTTCGGTTTAGGCTAGACCTAACCAAAGACATTAATGAAAACTTGGATGTTTTTAATAAGTTGATCCAGAATATTAAACAATCGGGTGATAAGCATATTGATGATTATGCTGCTGTTGTGTTGCTTAATGTTATTCCTGATTCTTATAATGATGTTAAATCTGCTATTAAATATGGTAGAGATGATGTCACCCTTGATATTGTTGTGAATGGCCTTAAGAGTAAAGAGCTTAAGATTAAACATAATAGGAGTACTTCTAGTCAATCCAAGGATTCTGGTGAGGCTATGTTTGTGAGGGGTAGATCTAAGAGGGTCTAAGAATCAGAAACAGGATGCCCAAGCTAAAAATAGTAACCAAAATAGTAAGAAGAGGAATAAGTCTAGAAAACGTGTGTGCTACAACTGTGGCAATTCTGGACATTTTATTAAAGACTATCCCCATCCCAAGAAACCTGAGCAGGCTAGTGTAGCTATAGAGAGAGATGACCTTGGTGAGGTTCTCATGGTGTGTGATCATGTTAATTCTGTTCGGAATACCTTGACTGAGCATGAATGGTTGATTGATTCTGGTTGCACCTATCATATGACTCCTTTTAGGGACTTGTTTTCTAAATATGAGAAATGTGATATGGGTTATGTTTCCTTGGTTGATAATAAGAGATGCAATGTTTTCTCATTGTGTTAGTTGGAAATCTCAGTTACAACCTATTGTTGCATTATCAACCACTGAAGCTGAGTATGTTGTAGCTACAGAAGCTTTCAAGGAAGCCATCTGGTTGAGACGTATTGTCTCTGAAATAGGTTTTTTTTAAACAGGATGTCACTGTGTTTTCTGATAGCCAGTGTGCTATCCAGCTTTGAAAAATCCTGTCTTTCGTGATAGGACCAAACACATTGATGTGAGGTTCCACTTTATTCGTGATGTTTTAGATGCAGGTAAGGTGAAGCTGTGCAAGATACCCTCAGAGTTCAACCCAGCAGATATGAGCACGAAGTGTCTGTCTGCTGAAAAATTGTTGTCTTGTAAACGAATTTTGAATTTGGACTGCGGTTAACTCTGTTTGTAAGTTTTGGGTATTTTTTGGGAGTGCGGATTCTTGAAAGCATAGTGCTTGAGAGAATCCGCTCTCACGGTTAGGGAGAGTACCTTGGGTACTTCTCCAATTTTTTTTTGGGAGTATTTTGTGTATCTCCAATTTGTTTGCCAGTTATGTCTTTAGGATATCACTGGTGACCCAGCGATGATGAACCACGTGCTCATGTTACTTTGTGATACCTTGCACCATCAATGATGGCCAATAAGGTGGAGAGTGTGGAGGTATTGGCCCATAAAGCCTTGGCAGCCCTCTCTTTTTTTGTTGGGCCTGTTTGCTTGCCTCTTGTCACCGGCCCCCTGTTGTTTCTCGCTAGCCCTGTTTATGGAACCCTCTATTAGGGTTCCCTTGCAGCCCTTGGTACTTAAGCCCCCCTTCTTCCTCTTGAGCAAGGAGAGGTCTTCGGTTAGAGAGAGAGAGAGTGAGGTTAGAGAGAACGCGAGAGAGACTTTTAGTCTCTTCTCCTTCGGTCCCTTTGTGTTATTCTCTCTGAGCTTTCCCTTTCTGACCATGGTGTGCATTGAGATGGCTGGGCTGTCTGAGTGTGACTGTCCCTTCCGGTGGTGCTTGGTTGTGTGCTGTTTGAGCGTGGTCTGAGCTGGAGAGGTGAAAACCTGACAACATATAATGGTTTTTAATTAATATAATACACTAAACATCTACCAATCAAGGTAAAAATTGCAGCACATAATCTAAAGGTTGAAATATGGGGCGTAAACTAATAAACATCCCACTTTCAAAACAACTAATGGTTGAAATCTAAGAATGTCTTACTTAGATTTGAATTTTCTAGTTTGAAATCTAAAACTTGATAGTGTTGGGTTGCTGAAAAAAATTAGATGAACCGAGTGAATACATATATGATATATCTAGTGGAGAATTCGATTTATTGATGAAGAGAGTTGCATTTAAATTACATAAGTGTTTAGCCCATTAGGGACCGGACACAAGCCACTCAGTCACTCGGTGAAATTGGTTTGGCGAATCCTACATAATTAGGTCCTATTGACAACGACTAAGATTCAAATCACTACGGCTAAATTTTTAGTGACTGCGACTGGGTTCTAGTGGCTACGTTTAATGTTTGAATAACCACATCTAGGGTTCAAGGGCTTTGTCTAGGGCTATAGAATGTTTTCACTAGCAACGATGACATTAAAGTTGAAGCAATCACTAATAAGGCTTATATAAAAAAAGGATGACATCCCATCCCTGAGGGCCCCACAACCCCGACCGGACGATACGTTGGGAGGATGTAAGTTAGACTATAATCCCAATCTGACAGACAGAGAGTGGGGCTCTGTCCCCGATACTTGCAGAGGCCCTATGCATTTTTTAGCATATTAACCTCTCATCCCAGTTGCCAGGATTCGAACCCGGGATCTAATCCTTGTGACACTCCCTCGCTACCAGTTGAGCTACACCCACCGGTTAATAAGGCTTATATAGTAACCGTAGATTGTGGTTACAACTCAAATCGGTAGTGGGAGTACGAGAATAGTAGTAGTGTTGACGGGTGGGTGTGCTGGGAAACATTAATTATTTTCTATAATTATAAGCATTGAGAATAATAAAGGTAATGAATATCTTCTTGAGAAAAACTAAAAATAGTTAAACAAATTCATTTTATTTACTTAATTAGAATATCAATTCTGAATTAGATTTCAATTTGGATTTTATAAACTATAGAGATTTTGTTGTTAGGATCATGGTAACTTATATTCAATTTGTAAACTGCAGTTACCATAACACTACATTGTAGTAACTATTGATCATATTTTTATAAATAAGTGTTATTTTAGTAATATTATTGAAAAAAACTCGATGTTAGAATTTTAAATATCAATATTAGGGAGAATAATCCTGCCAGATCGGCCTGACTGTATCAATTGTGATATGTTCTTCATGGAGTGCCAATTATGTCCACAAAATTTTAGGTTAAATACAATCAAGAAATTATATAAATAAATAATTTATTTAACTGAATCTGCGGTCTCTCCCTAGCAGGTCTAGGGTTTTATTTTTCCTTAGCAGATCTAAGGTTTGGTTCTTTCGGCCGGTGAATCCCCTTCACTTGTGTCCGGCGCTAGGATTGAATTTGAGACAGATTGACAAGAATACTTGCCCAAGATTGACGACATCGAAGCCAAAGTTCGGCGATCGATTTTTTCGTGAGCAGGTAGCAAGGGCATGGCAGCGATGAAGATGATCGCTAGCGGTGGATTTGCTACGAGCGTGGGACGATGAGAGGTGCACGGATTTCGAGCAGGCCAGATGATGATTCACAATGGAGGATCAATTAGAGTGGTACCAAGGATACAACCTCCTCCTGAACCACCTCCATGGGTTGTACGAGGTGCTAAAGTCCGTTGAAGTTTTCCTATTAGTTATTTTTATTGTGTCGTTTGACTTCTTGTTATCATCTATGTTGTTAGGTTTATCAGTTTGTTTGGGAATTCAGTCTTGTTTATATCATTGAGTATGTTTGGATCTATTGGAATAAGGATGACTGTGTCAAGCCCGCTACATGGTTAGCAATTGTGGAAATATCCGGAATCGACCACTTTCGTTACTTGGATATCATTAATGTCCACTTGTAATTTTCTTTTCATATCTAACTTTCAAGTTTTCAAAAACTTTATTTATTTCAAAAGTAGCCTAAGTTCTAATTTTAAAACATATCGACATTCTCCGCTCTTCTCTTCCGACTCTCTTCTCCCGTCTCATCTGCCATGGTTCTTCCTCTCATGCTTCGACCTCCACTCTCCTCTCTTTTCTCCAATCCCCGGCTCCCGTCTCTAATGTCTAATCATTTGTCTTCTAGCTCCTTTGTGGCTCTGAAGCATCGATGCTACATCGCCACAGTCACCAGTCGCTACGACTTTCAACACTAACTCGCTGGTCACTTTTATGTCCTCATAGCATGATTGCCTCGCCGGATCACTGAATTGCTCCTAGCAGACGAGCGAATTCTCTCGATTTCTAACCTTTTAATAAGCTTCTAACCTATTTGTAAAGGTAATCTCAAATTTATATGTCAATTTGTAAATTTGTAATTCCGAAGCCTGAAGATGCTTAGTCCAAAAGTCTCAAATTGCTTAGTTGTATTGATCTGTATAATTGTTATAAGTACTATTACATTTCACTTTTTGTTATGATATTGAATTGAGTATAGTGTATTGTTTTCTAAATAAGCTTTAGTTGTGGTTTAGATTCTCCTTCTAACTAATGTTTTCTAATTTTGGCTCATGTTCTCTCCTTGATTTTGATTTGTTTGATTTTAGATGTTGATGTGCTATTATATTTTTTGAAATATGCTTAGATGTCTCAAAAATCTTTTATAAATGACGGTACACTAGTGTAGTGTTTCCCCTAGAGATGAAGCTGAGCAATACTTCAATAGAGGATGCAGATGTTGAGTATTTATTGTTTGGGTGGTAGTCCACGTAGGGAGTAAGTCCAAGGACACTATGTCACCCTGATAAAAGTCACTACCATTATATTGGTTGTACTTTGGTTATGGGAATAAAGATGATATACTAATCTTCTATACAAACATACTTCGAATCAACACAAGAGTACTCAAGGAACACTAATTAATGAGCCATTGCTGCTAAATCTCAAATATACTGATTAGTGAGTAATAATGATCACCAGTTTGGCAGGGGCCTTATTTTGTGATATTCTATTTTTGTGTGTTTGATTTTTTACGCCTTTTGCTATCATGTGTCTTGTTGAGTATGAGATGTTGAGGTTCTCGCCCTCTCTGTTAGCGGCTGAGGCGATCTTTATAGTTCAAAGCAGTCTGATTGGTTGCTGGGACATAACTTATGAGAAGTATACTTTTTTGGGTGAAATGTGTGTATATATATATAGTAACCATAGTTTATGATGGTCCCGGATAGGGTAAAAGTCTAGAGAGGGGGTGAATAGACTTTTAAATCTTTTTCGACTTTAAAGCCTTTCTCCCTCTGAAAAGTTGATCTATAATCTTTTGAGAGAATTATAGACGTACATCGGAAGTCTTTACCCTTTATGGAATCAGTGTATGAAAATGATCTCAAAGAAAGTAGGGAAATACTTTCTATCTAGGTGAAAGATTGAACCCAAATATCTGGCAGTTGGCTTGGCAGTTGGCTAGATAGTAGGGAACTGCTAAGTCAACTGCTGAGAAAATATTGGGTGTTTGATGAAGGTGAAAATGAAATGTTGCTGAGAATAATGAGAGCTTTCAGAAAATGTGCTTTAGTAACAGTAATCAGGAGTTTTACTAAAGCAGTGGTCTCAGCAGTTGGGTGGTGATGAGGGCACTGCTGAGGTACCTGCTTGATTTAAGGGGTGAATTTCTGAGAGCAGTTTGGTCAACCTCTTGGTTGGTGATTATATGAAGATCTGGTGATATTGAGATGCTTGAGAGAAACAAGTGTATATGAGCAGAGGGCTCAGCAGTTGGGTGGATTCCAGGGGACTGCTGAGGCACCTGCTATGAGTTTCTGGGAAATATTAGAATAGGCCTTTTGGTGATATTGGTGCACTTCTCTTGTATGAAAATGATCTCAAAGAAAGTAAGTAATTAAGCAATAGGATAAGCAGTTGAGTTAGTTAAGACAACTGCTTAGGATTCTGCTGTCAAACTTCAATCTTTTTGTAAGAGGTGCTAAGTGTGTGCTTTGTTGAATGAAAGTAAATCAACACACAGTATATCCTAGTTCAGAGGTGGTGTAATCCTCCTACGTCCAGTCCCACCCTCTTTCAGATGGATTTCACTAAAGTATTAAGCCCAATACACTTAGTGCCAATCTAGCCTTTACAACACTTAGGCCTAGATTGAAGGTTTTTCACGATGAGTATAGCACCACTCAAAGTTACTCAGTCCTTAGACTTTTCTTTAATGAACCAGTGGGGATCAAAAGGTACTCTATCTATCTACTCACACTTTAGGATCCGAACAACTATTCTCCTAAGTGTTTACAACAATATGTGAAATGTTACAAGAAAGTTCTAACCTTCAACTAGGAACTAAACTTCTATGATTTAGCAATGAATAGCTTGTAAACTGGAAGTTTAGTGAAGCATGAGTCCAAGCAGAGAGTAAAGTTTAGAATAGCACTTTCTCTTTTGTTAGATAGCTCGTGAATGCTCGTGAAAGAATTTCTCTCTTTGGATGCTCAAAGCTTGGTTAGAAACTTTCGTTTCACCCTATATTTATAGGCTACTCCAGTTGATTAATCTCATCCGTTGGTTAGGATGGATTGATCTTGTTCGTTGAAAATTGACAAGGACGACTTGTATAATTGTCTTCTTATGCTGGAGCTGATTTCCCGGTGATTTCCTTGTCTTGCATTATTCAGCCGCCCAACCTTCACTTCAGGAGATAGTCCCATGTGGGCGTACACTGCTTAGGACCCCAGTACATTTTTGGCATTAAATGCGGGTCATATTTTGTCTTCAATCATATACATTCAGAGTATATGATTTTCCAATTTTCTTTAATAATGTGACATAAAGTTGACTTTTGAGCTAAAATAATATATACCAGTAGGATCTAAATATCCTATTAAGGTAAATAAAAATTACCTTATTGCATTTTAATTTTTCTGGTAATATTCAAATTAACTCAAAAATTGTACATTTTATTTTGTCACATAATTTTGAATGCTAACATACGAACAATATTGAGATACAATGTACAGGTGCTAAGTATAGTGACATCATCAAAATCTATCAAAATTGGGTACTAACAGTTTATGTACATCATGTGGACAAAATTAGAGGCATATCAAAGTATGGATACCCTATAACATCAAATGCTATCTAAGCATAACTTCTAAAGCCAAAAAACATGTGGCAAAAACAACCAGCCATCAAGCCGTGACAAAAAGTGTTTCAAAATCAAAAGGTAATCATATGGTATGGGTATAGAGAGTAGAACACTTTGTACACCATAAACTTGATATGTGCAAGCATATCCTCCAATTTTAGAATTGCTCCATCAAAACGGATTGCATTGCGACTTCGCCATATCCAATATATTGTATAGCTAAACGATATTCTTGTTTCCTTTGCTCGAATGTGCGCCCCTTTCCAATCTCTTTGGATCCACTTTATAGCACTTCTAAGGGACGTCATTTGCCTTGATATGCCAAGCCATCCCTTGACATTTTTCCAAAGTTGCCCTGTACATTGTGTTGGAAAAATGTGTTAAAAATTGCATTACATAGTCATTTGGGGCAATTAGTTGAGTGGGGTCCACTTCCGATTTGGGTCGGGTCAAAGTGGTTTCGGATTGTCTTTGTTAAGGGCTACAATTCGATATGTGGTACACTCAAAACGGATAACGGGTGAATGAGAAATTGATTCTCGAAGTTCACTCGTTGAAATGGAAAAACTGGGAAAATGATGAGTTTCTAGTGTGTTTTATCCCACACCGGAACACTCAAGGGATTTTCACCCCCTTTATAAAGGGAAGTCTCTTTTAAGGAGTTAAGATTCCTAAAGGTAAAGGCTCTCTCTTACGCGCAGGGGGGGTGCCCATCAAATCCTGAAATGGAGAAGAAAAACTGCGATCAGAAGACCTGAGGGTTTCTGTTGGATCAGACCTAAGAGGGTTTCTGTTGGATACCAGAGAACCTAAGAGGGTTTCTGTTGGACACCAGAGAACCTAAGAGGGTTTCTGTTGGATCAGAAGACCTGAGGGTTTCTACTGGCTTCCGGACAAAAAGGCCTTGGGGTTTTCTGGTGGCTTCAGACCAGAAGACCTTTGAGTAAGATAACTTACCATCTTACCAAGTTGTGTAATTGTCTCAGCTATGGATGAAATTTTGGAGACAATTAAGTCTCGGATTTGGGCCAATCTCTTCATCAATTGGGAGTCTCTATTGTGTGGAACAAAAGTCCACACACAATTCCCGTGGAGATAGACACCATGAACCCATCTTACCCAGAGAGAATCTTGTTTGGAATGAATATTCCATAAGGTACGGGATAGTAATGCATTATTCCAAACTTTTGTGTCTCTAATTCCTAACCCCCCTTCTTCTTTTGGTAAACATACATCATCCCATGCCACTTTTGCAAGCCCCCCCCCTCCCAGGAAAATTCGACAAAGGCTAACAATTCTATCTAAAATAGTTTTAGGGACCGGAAAGATGCCTAGCCAAAAGGATTGCACCGCTTGTATAACCGACTTTATCAACTCAACTTTCCCGCATAAGATAAGGACTTAGTATTCCATGCATTCAAATATTCCGTAACCGTATCAATCAAGGGAGAGAATTGGGCTACATATATGTTAAGAGGGGCCAAAGGAATACCTATGTACTGTTAGTCCCTGTTTCTTTAACAGCAATGAATAATCGATCTAACAAAGGAAGATTAAACGCAAAGATGAAACAGAATGAATCACCGTAAAACCTTCTTTGATAAACCGTGGAACGTACAGCAGAATGATAAGCGTAAGGCTATGAAATAATAAGTACGACGTTCAACCTTTTCCTAAACCTCGGCTCCCTTTTTATAGGCGATGTTTAGGTTAGGCGTACCAGGCTTTTGGCCTGTTTAAATGGGCCTAACACTTGGCCTGATTTCTATCTAATTTATGCACTATTTAAATACAAGGATTAAATATAAAGCTAATCTATGACCAACTTGATTCACAATTAAATATCTCCAACAATCTCCCCCTTTGTGATCAAGTGTCATTCTCTTATTGCTTCTGTGATTTGAAGTAGTGCTTCCTTAATCCAAGTGCATGTTCATATTGTCTTAGCATATTTCTCTTTTCGAGGCGATCGTCAATGACCTTTAAAATTGTCTCTACAGTAGAGTGTTCCTTTTGAACATAAGACGATGCCTCTTGAAGATTTTCCTCTAGCTTTGCCTTCATCTGTAGAATTTGCTCTCTGATTATCTTCAGTGTTCCGTCACAGTACTTCTCGATTTCACTGACTACCATCAGACGCTTTTCGTTCTTGTGGTTCAGGTAGGTGACTGCTGGCGGTTTGAAGAAGATGTGGTAGGCTGGGAAATCTTCAAGTTCTGGACCATACAGTTTTGGCTTTGTCAGATTTGTCTTCTTCAGATTGCATTCAATAGCCATCTGTAGGTCATGTGAAGAGTGTACTCGGATCTGTCTAAGCATGAATCTCTTGATAGCTGCGAGGCCTTCGCTGTATACTATGCTCTGCCTGACTGGAAGGTATCTGTAGGCCATGAGCATTTGGTAGATGTCATCCGGTTTCAGCATGATGAAGTCGTTTTCTTGACAAGTGAATTCGCTCCCATCGGTGCGTTGAAGTCTGAAAGTGTAGAATGTTACTCCATGATAGTCTTCAGCTTTCACTTGTAGAATTTGATGAATCGGGAGAATATTCGACTTCAGATCTTTTTCCATTAGTTCTCTCTGTGTACCGGTTGACCTTTGCAGCAACATATGCAGATGACCTCCAGCCTGTTTTCCTTTCAAGTGTGTAAGGCCTCTTAGCTTTAGTTCGTTCAGTGGCTTGACTTTGTCTGGTCTACGCCAGATATGCTCTCTGATTTCTTCTTGGAAGGGGGCTTTGATTCGAACGTTGTCCCAGGGTTTCTCTGTCTTGGGAAGTCTTCCCGCTGATTGTCTTACGACCGATTCAAGAGCTTTCTGGGATTCTTTGTAGTTCTCCCCTTCCTTGCGTTCATCGTCCTCGAGCCTAATGATATCTTCAGAGCATTTGTTAATAAGCTCTCGTAGCCACCAGTTTCTTTGCATGTCTTCTTGCTCGGCTTCAACCCGGAGATCATCCCATTCTGTCCATTTTCTCGGCCATTTGTCGTATATCACCGCCTCTTCCAGTGCATCATGGATGTCTTTGCCTGGGGAAATATACGGAGTTCTTTGTTCAGGCGGTGATTGTTCCTGTGTAGCACTACCGGGTTCACTAGGATTGCCCGTTGACATCAGCTTAGAACTAGGTTCCAACTGATGGCCTGATGGAGGAGATGTACCAGTGATATCATCATCAGGACTTCCATCCCCTCCTCGGTTGGTATCTCTAGGAGATACGCCTCGGGATGTTATTTCTAGCTCGACCACGCTAGAGAGTTTGGCTGTGGATGGTGGCTGTTGGTTTGTTGAGGTTTCAGGTTGAATTGGCTGTGGAGTTTGGCTTGGGAGAGTAGTTTGCTCAAGTGATCGAGGTCGCTTGTTCTCCCCCTCATGAGGATCCGAATCATCGGGGTCCTCATGGGAACGTTTGCGACCACGAAGACTCTCCTTGCAAGTACTCTTGGTTTCGGGTGAGGAAAGAAGAGCTTCTAGTATGGCTTGCTGATGAAGAGTGAGGTCGTCTTCTGGGGTATTTAAGAGGTTATTCAGCAAAGCCGAAGCTAGGGTGTCAAAGGATAGGGAGGAGAGATCGATGGAGGGTGTGGTCGGGTGTGGGGAGAATACTGGTTCTGTATTCTGGGTTCCCCGAGAAATAGAAGGGACAGGAATTTGGTTGATGGATTGGTGGGATAGAGGGGTGGAGGATATGGGTTGTGTATGGGAGATGAACGGTTCAGGAGAAGGTTGGGGTGGTGTCTGTTCAGACCGAACCGCTTGGGTGGTCCTAAATTCCTGTGCTAGAGCGGTCATTACGGGGGTTGTAACTGTTGACACAGCATCAGTGAAGATTGCTGATGTGTGGCCTGCATTTAATGATGGAATCATTATGGGCGTAGCAGGGCTTCCAACCGTCATTGCTTGCGCTCTGGTTGTTGCGTTCAGGGTGAGTGCACCTGTATGTGCTGTGAATAGTGTAGGTGTCCTAGAAAAGGAAGAAAATGTGGGAAATGTGACACCTAGACTCGATGTGAGTGAAGAAGGGGTTTTGACCTCGGGAGATAGGTCAATTGTATGCTCAACTGATTCAGAAGGAACCAGCGAGGGGGTTGAGTCCCGTTCTTTTGAAACAATAGCCTTTTGAGAGGCAATTGAGTGGCTGGGAGAGGGCTGTGCATGCGCAGTTAAGCCAGATGCTGCGACTTCTACTCGGGAACCGAAAAGATCGGCTCCTGTGCTTAAGGATTCAGCTCGGCTTATCTGGATAAAGGAGTCGCAGCCCGCAAAGATGTGCTCGTCTGCCTTATCAAACATACTCTTTTTCGCTCGGGGCTGGGGCTTGGCCTTAGCAACCTTTTCATTTTTGACCTTAGCCCTGGTCTCTCGGATGACAACTTTTTCCGGGTTGATTGATGTCTTGATGGAGTGAGCTGCCTCGTCGTAATCATCCTTTGAGCAATTAGTCTCGCTCGGATCAGCTCTTGGTTTAGCTGTTTCTTTTATGGTGAAGACTTGAGGTCTGCGAGCTATGATTGGTGCTGCGTCTTCAGCAGTGATTCTTCTCTTCTTTGGAGATTCGATGGGCAGCTTCCCTTTTCTGATCAGTGCATATGTGAGCTCCACATCATCACTATCATTGTCATCACCGTCATCATCCGAGTCCGATTTTTCACTCTCCGTGCCCACGCTCTCGGAAGCCTTGTCGTCAGTGTTTGTTTGGGCTCCACTAGACGATTCACTGGCCGTTTCCTCAGCGTCTTCTTCGGTGCCCTCAGCCGCCTGACTCGTCTCTAGAGAGTCGTCAGACTTCCCTTCATTGGGCAAACCGGCCACTAGTTTCTGTGGCTTTTGGGCTCTTTTAGTACCCTTACCAACACTCGGCTTTGTCCCTTGGGTAGGTCCAGCTGGGTTTTGCTGAACCATAGGGACGGTCTTCTCGGTGGCTTCTTTGTATTGTTGGACTGCTGGATTTGAAGATTTTACCAGCTGTAGCAGAAATCCAGGTATCTTCAGACCATAGGAAGGATTCTTGTCTGCTTTGAAGTACTGTAGCTTCGGTGCTGTGAAGTGTGGATCGGAGCTGCGTTTTGGGATTGTTGAATGCTCTGCCATGAGGTCGTTGATGATCAACCCAAGCCACCTAGCGTACGGAATGGTACCTGGCCTATTCTTTTCTTTGGCCTTGACCAGGTCCATTAGCTCTGAGAAGAAGAGCTGTGCCATGTCGTAGTTCTTGTTAAAGGCAATGCCATGGAAGATGAGCAGGATCTGCTTGTTGCATTTGTCGAATCCGGCATGCTTCGGCGACAGGCACTTGTTCACCAGCCCGAAAAGATTTTTCCACGGGTGACGGAGATATGCACCGTTGAAATTTGACAGTTGTGGCAGTAGTGATGTGTAGCCAAGGGATGCCACGTCTTTGAGCAGATCGGGGATGGTTAGCAGTGCATCATACGTATCGTGAACTGGCAGTGCTAGAGTAGTCCGTAGAGTGGATGGTGTCAGAATCACCCGCATGCCGTTCAACTTGGTCTTGATCTTGGAACGATCTTTCAATGAATCCGTGTGCATGTGCCCCCAGAACTGTTGTAGGTATATCTCTGGCACTGGTTTGGCGTTGTGAAGTGCAGGCCAGAGATAGTGACCTTTCATTATGGCCGGAATGATTGGATTCTGACACTTGAAGACTGCCAGGTCTAGCTGGAAATTGTTGTCCAGCACCTTGATCCATTTCCCTTTGGAGTAGATGGCATCATCGATCTGTGCTGTAGTGTTTCCTGCCATTTTAAACTGTAGAAGCAGGGGGTTAGCATATGAAATTCAACAGTTTGATTTGATTGAAAGAGTTTGATTTAGTTGTCAGATAAGGTTATGCAGGTGGAGTTTAAAAAAATTCTAAGTCCAAATTTCGAGATCTGAATCTCGAGATCATGATTTCGAGATTCAAATCTCGAGATCTTGATTTCGAGATTCAAATCTCGAGATCAAGATGTCGAGATGCAAATCTCGAGATCTTGATTTCGAGATTCAAATCTCGAGATCAAGATATCGAGATGAGGATCTCGAGATCTTGATTTCGAGATTCAAATCTCGAGATCAAGATATCGAGATGCAGATCTCGAGATCTTGATTTCGAGATTCAAATCTCGAGATCAAGATGTCGAGATGCCCATCTCGAGATCTTGATTTCGAGAAGATGAACCGACGATTTCGAGAAGAGATTAAACCACCTGCAAAAACATAAATATTGATATATCAAAAGGATAACAAACGTTTTCGACATACATTCAATACGAAAAAACTAATTTTGATGTTGATTTTGAGAAATTTCAAGGATTTTTCGCGAAATCAACCATTCGTTTTCTGGTTTTCGAGATCGATCGTTCGCTTTTGGGTTTTGAACGCAAGCAAAGAGTAACTACCTTCTTAGGAATGTCGAGAAGAAGAAAAGAGAGAAGGGGATGCGAGATCGTAAGGTTGGGAAGAATAAGAAAGGTCTGAGAGCTCTGCCTTTGCGAGAAAGTTTTTGCCTTTAAGAAAATCAGAATGAAAGAAGGAGAAGGGCTTTTGCGAGGCTTTTATACGCGAGAAAAATATGGACCTCCTTCGTAAAGTTGAGCCCGAATGATTGGGCTGACACACAGTGCCCTTTTAAAAGATTTTCGAGGCCCAAACAGTAAAGAATTTAGAGCTCTCCCTTTATCACTGAAAATAAGCTCCCCCTCAAACAGTGAAAATTTTCTCCCCCTAAAAAAAATGCAACGAACAAATATGTACAAATGCAACGCACACACACTATTTTTCTGTTCTTTTTGATTTTTCACACATACTCAACACATGCAACACACGCACACTATTTTTTGTCATTTTTCTGGTTTTCTCCCCCTCAACACATGCAACACACACACACTATTTTTTGTTCTTTTTCAGATTTTCTCCCCCTCAACACATGCAACACACACACTATTTACAGATCCCACACACACACACTCTTTTTAGATCAGTGGAGACATAATTAAACGGGCTCGAGGTTCAACATGCCCAACTTGGAGACTAGGAACTGGAATCGTTTTTCATCCAATGCCTTAGTGAACAAGTTAGCTAGTTGAAGCTCTGAGCTTACAAAATACATGTCAATGTCTCCTTTCTCCACATGATCCTTGATGAAATGATAGCGCAGGTCGATGTGTTTGGTGCGGGAGTGATGAACCGGGTTGCTGGTGATGGCTATGGCGCTTTGAGAGTCACTGTAGATCGGGATATGGCGGAGTGTGTAACCGTAGTCCTTTAGCTGGGTCTTCATCCATAATATTTGTGAACAACAGCTAGCAGCCGCGACGTATTCTGCCTCGGCCGTAGATGTTGACACACAATTCTGTTTCTTGGAAGACCAGCAGACTAGCTTATCGCCCAAGAATTGGACAACTCCCGATGTACTTTTGCGGTCCATCCGGCAACCAGCAAAGTCAGCATCCGAATATCCGACTAGGTCAAAACCTGAGTGCTTGGGATACCAAAGGCCTAGATTTCCAGTGCCTTTGAGGTATCTCAGAATTCTTCGAACAGCGGTCAGATGGGATTCCTTCGGATTTGCCTGAAAGCGTGCACATAAGCATGTGGAGAAGACAATGTCAGGCCTGCTTGATGTGAGATATAGCAAAGATCCAATGATGGCCCTGTAGTTTGTAGCATCAACTGGCTTCCCTGAGGGGTCTGAGTCCAGTTTGTTGTTGGGGGACATAGGGGTAGTCATGGAGGATTTGCCATCAATGTTGAATCTCTTAAGCATTTCCAGAATGTACTTAGACTGATTGATGAAGATGCCGTCAGAGAGTTGTCTTACTTGCAGGCCTAGAAAGAAATTCAGTTCGCCCATCATGCTCATTTCGAACTTGGTTTTCATCAGTTTCTCAAAGTGTTTGCACAGGCGTGGATTTGAGGAGGCGAAGATAATGTCATCAACATAGATCTGAATCAGGATGATGTCAGACTTCTGTCGCTTGATGAAAAGTGTGGTATCAATCTTCCCTTTTGAGAAACCTGAGTCAACCAGAAATTCGGTTAATGCATCATACCAAGCTCTTGGTGCCTGTTTTAACCCATACAGAGCTTTCTTTAGCTTGTAAACATGGTCAGGATATCTGGGATCTACGAATCCTTCGGGCTGAGCGACATAGACTTCTTCTTCCAAGACTCCATTCAGAAAGGCAGTCTTGACGTCCATTTGAAAGACAGTAAAGTTCTTGTGAGCCGCGTACGCAAGAAAAAGGCGGATTGCTTCAATTCTTGCTACGGGTGCAAATGTTTCATCATAGTCTATGCCCTCTTGCTGATTATATCCTTTAGCGACCAGTCGTGCCTTGTTCCTTATCACTATGCCTTCTTCGTCCTTCTTGTTCTTGAACACCCATTTTGTGCCAATGATGGTTTTCTGAGGGGGTTTAGGCACGAGTGTCCATACATCTAGTCTGTCAAATTGATTGAGCTCATCTTGCATGGCAATCACCCAATCTGGATCAGCGAGTGCCTCTGAGACTTTGGACGGTTCATTCTTGCTTAGAAAGCATGCATAGTGACATTCATTTGTTGTTGCTGATCTCGTTCGCACACCTTGACTTGGATCACCTATTATCTGTTCAACAGGATGTGCTCTTGTCCACTTCCTCTCATGAGCTAGAGGAGTGGGAGTAATTATTGGTTGATCTGAGTCCTGATATGAATTTGAAGGCTCTGGGGCAGCTGTGGTGTGTAGTGGAGATGATTCCAGACTTATGGCAAAGCCGTGATCATCCATACCTCTGAGATTGGTTTGAGGGGTTGAGGGTGTGGATGGTACGTCATCTGGTCCTGTGAGGAGCGGAATCTCTGCTGTTGGAGTTGATGTTGACTGTGGAGTGTATGCAGGAGGTGGAGATTGTGAGTTCTCGTAAAAGTTTCTGAAGAGAGAGTCGAGAATCACATCGTCGTGTTCGGTGTTTGGTTCAGCTTTATCAGAAGCTACTGGTACAGCAGTGGATGGATCGGTCTGAAGATGTTCAATAGCAAAGTCTGTCATTTCATAGAATGTAACGTTTACACTCTCGATGACAGTCCTCTTGTCTCTGAGATAGACTCGATAAGCTTTGGATTGCAGTGAGTAGCCAATGAACACGCCTTCTCTGGCTTTGGGATCCAGCTTACTTCTCTCTGTCCGATCATTGAGTACTAGGGGAGTTTTAGCTGCTGCAAATTGCTGAGTGATACCGAGTGATTCATAGAACTCAGTGAGAGTCTGATTTTTAAACTCGGTACCATTGTCAGTTCTCACAATTCGAACACTGTGCTGTAGCAGTTTCTGGATCGTTCTGATAAAGGTCATAATGTTTTCTGCAGCTTCGCCTTTTGATCGGAGAAATTTTGTCCATGTATACCTAGAGAAGTCATCAACGATCACCAGAGTGTATTTGCGACCATTGATGCTTTGTACTCTCATAGGTCCACACAGATCCATGTGTATTAGCTGCAACTGATGAGTAGATGAAGGTTCAGATTTTGACTTGTGGGAGCTTCGCGTCATTTTGCCCATTTTGCAGGCACTACAATGATTTTCAGCGGAAGACTTTAGCAGAGGAAGCCCCTTGACAAGTTTCTTGGAGGACAAGGTTGATAGATGTTTGAAGTTTAGATGGGAGAGACGTCTGTGCCATAGGTTGTTCTGTTCAGTTGAAGCTTTGGACAGCAGACAGATGGAAGTGGTGGATCGGACGCTTTTCAGATCAATAGTGTACAGATTTGATGTTTTGTAACACGTTAATAATGTATTCCCTGTGCTGTCAAGAACACAACATTGTTTTGCAAAGAACCTCACTTCCATCCCGCTGTCACAGAATTGTCCAATGCTCAGTAAGTTGTGTTTGAGCCCTTTGACGAATGAAACATCTTTTATTGTGACACTGGCACAGACGACGTCCCCATACCCAAGGATAGGAGATGAGGCGTCATTCCCGAATCTGACATTTCCTCCGTAGCAGTTGGTGTAGTTGCTCAAAAGGTGCTTTATTCCGGTCATGTGGGTTGAGCATCCTGAGTCTAAGTGCCACACATGACCGTCCTGCAAAACAATCAAATAGGATTAGGTACCCAACTTGGAGTGGGTCCTTCCTTATTATCAAGAAACACCTTTTTAAAACTTGCTTTGAGCAGTGATCCAAGGTCAGCTGCTCTTTCAACAAAAGATCTATCTTCGATGGGCTTTCCAATTGCCAGATCTGCTTTTGCAGTGTGTCTGGTTTTTGGAGTCCACCTAGCACTTTCCATTTTGGTGGGTCTGATGTTGTGAACCCACCTTTCCATTTTAGTCCTTGTGAGTCTAAGTTTGGGGACCCACCTTTCAGTTGCAGTTATAATAGGTCTTCGATTTGGACCCCACCTATCAGTTTCAGTTATGATGGGTCTACGATTGGGAACCCACCTTTCAGTTTTAGTTTGGATGGGTCTTCGTTTGTGGACCCACCTATTCGATTCAGGTTTGGTAGGTCTCATCTTGGGGACCCACCTTTCAGTTTCAGTTTTGACGGGTCTTATCTTGGGGACCCATCTTTTCGTTTTAGGTTCAGGAGGAGAGTAGACAGGTGCTTTGTGATTGAACGGTTGTTTCTTGAGTTTGGTTTTGAAAATCTCCTCCTTAGAAAGCCGATTAACATGTTTCCTAGAATGAACTCTAAGGGCATATTTCATATCTGGAATACAAAACGTTCCCTTGGAAGTTCCTTTCTTGGTTTCTTTTTCAGGTTTAAGCTTTCTGGAAGGCTTAGATTTAACAACATTCATATCACATTCATAATTATGGGGATCTGGAACAGAATAACCATAAGCAATACTTGTATTATAAATAGAACTTTGTCTAGAAGATGTCTCAGAAATATTCAGCTTGGGACTCAAGACTGAACTGTTAGAAGTTTGCTTTGTGGAGACAGAATTACAATTAACTTTTGAGTAAAATATTGAACTAGATCTAGGGCTGGCACTTTTCTCAAAAACTTTCTTTTTGCCATCTGCGATTTCCTTCCTCTTTTTCCTCCACTCATTCTTCTCTTCTCCTTCCTTATTCACTTCATTCCCTGTAAACAAAGGAGAAGAGAGATGAGTGGACGAACCTTTAAAAGCATTGTTTTTCTCATGTGAGGTGTGTGAGCTGTCAGGCTTGGTCGTAGAAGGGTCTGTTTTAGCATGAAACTGCTCACTCAAATCATTAAATTTTTGAAGAAGTTCCTGCCAGTTGCGCTCAAAACCTTTCTTTTCAGTTTCAAATCTCTCTCTCTCGTTATCAAGAGTTTTTTGTAGGTTTTTGAGCTTTTGAGCCATGGGAAAAATACATGGTTCCTCACCAGTTTTAGCAATACCAACTCTTGGGGGAGGGTCTAGAGGGTGTCCTATGTGAGGAATATCTTTAGCATAGGGGTCTAGACATTCACTAAAGCAGGAAGTCGGTTTTTCTTCTGAAAGTTGTTTTTCATTTACAGAGGGATAATCACAAGAAATCGCAGGTTTTGGTTTCTTTCTCTTTTCTTCTTCTGCTTCAGCATAATCTTCATCACTTCGAAAATACATTTTCTCGCCAAACCCTAGTCCCATGTAATCTTTGTTATAAAATTGAAGGCAATTAACTTTCTTAAGATTACGTGGGTTGGTTATGCCCAGACCTGTTTTAGCATTGTAGAATCGGTCATCCTTTTGTTTGTTGTTAAGCAGAAAAACAGTTTGTTCAGATTGACCTCTTCTAGCAGCTAGATCTTCTAGTTCTTTTACTTTATTTAAAAGCATTCTTCTTTTGTTATGCAAAAAATCGCATTCAGCCTTTGCTGTGCTTTTTTCCCGTTCACTGTCCTCAAATTTCTTAGTTAATTCAGCTATCTTAAGTTCAAAGCTTTCAAAATCTGAAGACACCTTTTTGACTTGATCTTTTGCAATTTCAAGTTGAATACTTAAGGAAGACTTTTGGTCTAGATTCTGTTTCAGAACTCTATGATTATTGTCTAGTCTCTCCTTTAGTTCTTTGATTAGACTGTCCTTTTCAAGTAAGGACTGCAGTTGATTATCTAAAGAAGTATGTGAAGTACTTACAGAGCTTGTTGAGCAGTTGCCTTCGGAGATCGCAGCATCACCCTTTATTTCATCTCCCTCCACTCGTGCCATAAGAGCATAGTTGTCTTCCTCTTCCTCCTCCTCAGAAGAATCTTCTGCCCAGTTCTCATTTTCAGCAATCATGGCAGAGGTTTCTTCTTCTTTCTGCACCATCAACATTTTCTGCTTATTCCACAGCATCTTCTTCTTGTAGAAGTTAGCATCTTTCTTCTTTGGAAGGCGGCAGTCTTTGCTCACATGTCCAAGCTTGCCGCAATTATAGCATTTAGGTGCTTCTTCTGCTGGTGATGCCTTCCTAGAAGATCCTTGATCATGATTCTTCTGTTTGTAGTTTGAGGAGGAAGTTCTCAGCCTATTGGAGGAAGTGTTCTTCTTTGCAAATCTTTTGGCCAGCATTGTCATCTTCTTCTGTAAGTCTGCTAGCTCAGCCTCTAGATCAGATTTGTCATCGTCACTCTCATCATCATCTGATTCAACCACCACCTTCTTCTTTTTCTTCTTTAGTGTAGTGGTTGTCCTTCTAGGCTGAGCATCCATTACAAGAGCTAAGGGGTTTGTGGTGTGATGATCCTCAGCACAGGCAACCTCGTTGACGAATTGCTTCAGATGTTCATAGAGAATGCAGAGGTCAATTTCGTCTAGATCTATCCGTGATCTGACATCCTTCACTGTCTTTTCCCAAGCAGGATGCAGGCTGGATAAGAATCTAATATTTAGTTCCAGATTGGACATGAATACTTTGATCTTTCTGAGTTCATTTACCAGTTGAACAAGTCTGTTGTAAGTCTCATTCAATGGTTCTCCTGGTCCTGCTTTGAAGGAGTCATAAGCGATGAGAATTGTAGTCTTCTTTGTTTTGAGGCTGATGCTTGTGCCTTGTAGCAGCTTCTCTATTTCATCCCACATTTCCTTAGCTGTCTGCATGCTATCTATGAGAACATAAACCTCATTTGGTATTGCTTGAAGGAGGTACTTTTTGGCCATAAGATCACCACGAAGTCTGAGCTTGTCGGCTTATGTGTATTCAGATGGCACTTTTCTCCTTATTTCTGGGAAAATAGGAGGATTGTTCTCTGGATCTCCACCAACTGAAATTAAAAGTTCAGCTGGTCCTTCAAGCAAAGATTCAAGCATTGCAGAAGAGTTCTCTTTGTGCTCGAGGAAGTTTAAAAATTTGTTCCTCCATATTTGATATTCTCCCTTCCTGAGGCTAGGAGGGGTACTGCTGTTCCCTTGTGCATTGTATTCTGAACCTATTGCTGTACTAAACTGACCGTTCGAGAAAAATTGATCAAAAGATTTTCAGAGGCAGAATCTCGAAAAATCAGATGTCGAGATCTGAATATCGAAATTTCAGATTTCGATAAAGGAGGCCCGGTATCGAGATTTTGGGCTCGAGATTAAGAATCTCGAGATTTGGGATCTCGAGATTTCAAATTTCGAGATGCTGATCTCGAGATTTGAAATATCGAGAAGTTAATCTCTCGAAATCTTAATCTGATGAGTTAAATGTCGAGACCAGATGTCGAAACCTTTTCTCGAAATCAAGATTTCGAAATCCAAGATGTCGAAATCCTCAATGTCGAAATCTTTCAACCTGTAAAAATCAGATAATCAAAATCTGAAGATAGTTTCCTGTAGAGTTGAATGTCGAGATCTTCTGGTAAAGTTTTCAGCTCGAAAAACGTAGCAGAACCTGTGAAGAAGTAGGATGTCGAGATGCCGAGCTCGAGATATCTCGAAATCAAAAATTGCGTAAAACATAAACTGAAGTATACCCTTTGATCGCTTTGAAAAGGCGATTCCAAAGGTGTAACTTTTACAACTTTTGAACAAGAAACAAAATTACAGAGCAAAAAATCGACAGAATGAACTACGTTAACAAAAACAGAGTATTCTGCAGGAGTTCTTCTGATCGTTCTCGATCGGCTCTGATACCAATTGTTAGTCCCTGTTTCTTTAACAGCAATGAATAATCGATCTAACAAAGGAAGATTAAACGCAAAGATGAAACAGAATGAATCACCGTAAAACCTTCTTTGATAAACCGTGGAACGTACAACAGAATGATAAGCGTAAGGCTATGAAATAATAAGTACGACGTTCAACCTTTTCCTAAACCTCGGCTCCCTTTTTATAGGCGAGGTTTAGGTTAGGCGTACCAGGCTTTTGGCCTGTTTAAATGGGCCTAACACTTGGCCTGATTTCTATCTAATTTATGCACTATTTAAATACAAGGATTAAATATAAAGCTAATCTATGACCAACTTGATTCACAATTAAATATCTCCAACATGTACCTCACCGGGAAAGATCCTTGTTGAAAGTCCACCATTTGTAGGATATTTGGTAGTTTGTTTGCTATATTCCCCCCTACAAAGATATTGGATTTGTCCTGGTTGACCATTAGGCCGGAAACCGTACCATAATCATGTAAAGCATCAACCAATATCTTTATAGATTTGGGTTCACCCTTTGAGAAAAGCATTAAATCATCAGCATATGCCAAGTGCGAAATTTTTAGTTTGGAACATAAAGGATGGTAGTCAAAACTAGGATTTGAGGTCCTAAGAGCTAACATCCTAGAAAAATATTCCAAACATAATACAAATAACATGGGGAACATGGGATCCCCTTGCCTCAAACCCCTTTTCTCTTCAAACCATCCATGAAAAGCACCATTTATGGATATGGAAAATGAAGAAGTAGTCACACACTCCATTATCCAATTCACAAAGATGTTGGGCAGCCCAATACCCCTCAAAACATTTTCAAGAAATTCCCAAGAAACAGTGTCATATGCCTTTCTAAGATCAACCTTAATCATGCATCTAGGAGTAACCCTCTTTCTAGTGTATCCCCTCACCAATTCTTGTGCAAGAAAGATGTTGTCTGTCATGAGTCTCCCATCAACAAAAGCACCCTGTGATGGATCAACTACACTTGAAAGACATGGTTCAAGCCTAGATGCTAAGATTTTAGTAATGATCTTATAAGTCACATTTGTACACGAGATAGGTCTAAACTCAGAAACCGAGGGAGAGTGAGTTGTTTTGGGAATAAGAGCTACAACCGTATGGTTAACTTGTTTAAACATGGCCCCAGACTCAAAAAACTCCCCAATGATAGCACACATATCCTCACCAACTATTCCCCAATTTGATTTGAAGAAAGCTGATGAGTAACCATCAGGTCCAGGTGCCTTATCATTTCCTATGTCAAACAAAGCTTCTTTAATTTTCTGATCAGAAACAGGTCTAATGAGGTCATCCATAGAAGTTTGATCTATTGTATTCCCTGAGCCAATTATGTTAGGATGAAAGTCATAAGATGGCTGTGAAGTACCAAACAATCCTTTGAAAAAGCTAATGAACTCCTTTGCAACTTGCTCTAAAGAATGGGTAAGAGACCCATCTTGTAACCGAATGGAAGCAATGGAATTTTTAGCTTGTTTCTTCTTAACAATAGAATGAGAATATCTAGTGCATATATCAGATTGAATTATGTGGACAGCCTTAGCCTTTTGTTTGAGATAGGCTTCCTCGGCCTCCTTAAGAAACAAAGCTCTTTTCTTAGCAATAGTCATATCCTCTTTTAGAGCATCATCATGGGGAGCTAAAAGAAACAATTGATAGATTCTTTGATACTCTTTTTTGGATTCGTTTGCTCTAGCCGAGATATGACTAAATTCATTGAAATTTAGTTGTTTAAGGGGCTGTTTTAGGAGCTTAAGTTTACGGGCCAGCCTAAATTGTGCAGTTCCACCAACATTTTTTGTCCAAACAACTTCTAAAATACCAAGAAAACTACATGAGTGGTTGAACTACTTTTATTTGTGTTACCAATTCTTAGTACAGCTGCCACATGGTCAAAGTCACATTCCATCTCAAAGCAATGTGCATTACATGTTACACCTTGGGCACTCCAAGAAGGGTTGATAAGAATCCAATCCAACTTAGCCCAAATGACACCTCTATTCCAAGTGAAAAATTCACCTGTGGAAGGGGCATAATCTAGATAAGTTTGGATTTTCATCTCATTTAAATCCTTCATCAAGTAACCCGTAGGTGGGGCAGAGCCTCTTCTTTCATTAGGCACCCCTACACAATTGAAATCCCCCATGACAGCCCAAGGTCCAAGTGTATTTGTGTTAAGCCTTATCAAATGATCCCATAGCACTCTTCTCTCTAAAACCGTATATATATACAAAAGATGCATAGAAGCAAGTTTGTGTAGTTTTACACCTAAATGTAGCATGCACATGTTGTATATCAACTTCCATAATATCATCATCAATAAAACAAGAATCCCATATAATAGCTATACGGCCACCCCCTATTTTATCAAAGTTTGTTACATAATTCCAATTAGGCAATCTAAACAGCATAAAATTAGCAAAACTAGTTATAGACATTTTAGTTTCAAGAAGGCAAAGGATACGTACCTTATTAATTCTTAGGAAATTTATGATAGTGTTTTGTTTTGAGGCTTGATTCAGCCCTCTTACATTCCATGATGTAACTATCATAAAAACATGCTATGTTTTCTTCCCCCCTCCTCTTGTACGACCTATTCATCTCCCATTGCATTCTCTTCCCTTTTCGGTACTCCTCACAGCCCCTATACCTAGCAAGGAAGAGATCATAAACATGAGTAATAAAAGTAGAAGAGAATTCATACCCTTGGTTCGTTAAAGTTGCCCCGGGAAGAGACTTTAGGCAATCGGTGGTGAAGGTTATCCCTTTGCGTGCCAAGCTATCTTCCAAGTTTAAGTAGTCATCCAACCTAGTCATCTTTACTTCCACATCCTCACAATGCATTAAATGAATCTTCGGCTTTTCCCCTTCTTGAAACTCAATCTTTGTGACCACATCATCCAAGTAGGCCTCCTTAATGTCTCTAACAATCTGGACTGTTTTTCTTTTAAACTTTCTCAAGTCCTTCACCTTGCTTCCATTCCCCACCAAGTGACCATCCTCAAAGTACCTATAAAGATAATGCCTATACACACATCTCATGAAAAGTGATGTATAAACATAATCCTTCTTCTTCTTCCTTACCTCCAGGAGCTTTTCCAAACATTTCTTTGTGAAGTATACACTCGGTTTTGTTTCATCCACTTGCTTTAGAAGATGGTTCAATCTGATTGTGGGCTCGTGTACCTCATCAATGTGTGCCACTTTCATGGTAGGCTCCCCAAATTCATCCACTTCCATTTCTATGATGACTTCATCATCAATGAAACCTTTGAAACTTTGGATCCTTCTCGGTTGATCATCCTCTTCATCATGCTCTTGTACTGTTTCATAACCCGAGGATACTTCTCCATCCTCCCTAGGTTGTTGTTTATTTTTGGGCTGCCTTAAGAAAGGGGTGTTCTTCTTTTGGAACATATGACAATGCCACGGCATTGCTAGTTTGGCCTTTGTCCCCCTCTTGTATTGTGATGTTTGTCATCTTTCCCTTGCCCTTGTCTTCTTGAGATTGACCTACCTTGGTGGTTTCTTGTGCCTTCTTTTCTTCTCTTTCTTTCCTTTCATTTTCGACTATGACTTTGCATGTGAATGCATGGTGACCATAAGCCTTACAATGAAAGCAATAGTTTGGGAAAGTTTCATAGATGAGCTTTTGGAAAATGAAATCTTCCATTGGGCAGCCTTACCTTTAATGTAAGAGGGGGGGGGGGGCTTTGATGCATCCACCTCAATCAATAATCTAGCATACAGAGATATAGCTCTCTCTTGTGTCACTCTATCCGTTGTGAGGGGTACTCCCACCCTCGATTCTATCTCACTAATGACATCTTCATTCCAAATTTGCATCGGTAGGTTAGGGAATTTTACCCATATTGGGACTTTGAGGAATACCTCACTTTCGAAGGAAAAATCTTCCGAGAGTGTTTTTAGATATAGTGACTTACCAAATAGAGAATATGGCCCTTCTATAAGGTCCTTAGATCTGTCCTCCTCCCCTTGAAACTTGAAAATTATCCACCCTCCATCTATCATGGGTTCTCACCTTGCATGGAACTCTCCATTTGGATACTAGCTCTTGTATTGGTTTAAAGCCGGGGTATCTCCCCGCAAAGTAACCTACTAGACAATGTCCCCAAATCTCCTCTATTGATGGCATGATCCTTTGATGTAAATCAACATATTCCCCAACTGGTTCAATGAACCTTAGCTTCATTCCTTTTGAAGGTTCTCTATTATCCTTGAAAAGAGATGCAAATGGTTTGACAATAGGAGTCTCGGTTTGCTTCCATGGAAGAGGTCTTCCCAAGGCAGCAACATAGGAGTCATTCACATTCCCCTCCTCTTGAGTTTGAGGTTTAGTTATAGCCAAAGCATCATCCAAGGTGACATCTTTAGTTCCCCCATCCAAAACTTTTTCCAATTGACCAATTTCTTGGTCATTTTCCTCCATGTCTTTTAGCACATTTGTGACCTCTTTTAGAGGGGGTAAGGAAGTTAACTCAGGATCAGAAGGTTGTGGTGCAAATTCAGTTTAAGGTCTAGAGGATCCTTCGGATTCACTAGCATAAGAGTGCACATCCAAATCGGAGTCACTCATCTGGTCCATAACCGAGATGGCATCCTCCAAGTCCTTTGTTTTTGCCTTTGCCTTGAGCCTTGAAGAGAACTTCGTTGGAGGCTGGACCTCCTTCTTCTTAACCGTAGACTTGGCATTTTGATGTTTGGAAACTCAAAGAAAGGGACTTCAAATCATGGAAGGGGTAGCTAAGAATAGCAATCCCTTCTAAAACGGGAAACTTTAGCTTGTTTTGTGTTTTGAGCTAAGAATCCGTACCAATGGCATCGGTAGTGAATAGTAGCTTGTTGTATGGCCTTTCTTGATGATGAAACAAACTTGATATGCTTGATCCCCACACCAAGGCAAACCTGAATCCAAGCTCAAATCAAGATTTGGCCAAGTAGATGATGAGATACGTGCGTTGACCTCTTTGGTGAATAGTGTTTATGCGAAGCTTTGTGGAGTTTTTTGGGAAGATGGAGCAGGGATATCCCAAATATTACTCGACCAAGAGATGGAGGATATACGAGCTCCGGGGGGTGGTGTTTGGCGGTGGTTTGCGGTGGTGAACTGGTGGTTTCCGGCGTGAAAGAGCCAAAAATGACCGTTGGGGTCAATTTGGGAGAGAAGAGCTCTCAACTCTCACTAGAACCGAATTAGGCAGGCGCTGGTTCCAAAACTAAGGTATGGATAAACTTTTTATAGTGACTAGCTCCACCGCTTTCACGGCCCCTTACCCCAGAAACCCAACTTTGACTTGGCCCTACGGGTTAGTATACACCACTTTGCCCTACCACTTGAAGGGTTTTTTGGGGGAGCATAGTACCACTCGTGCTAGTGGGACTCGAACACGAGACCTCTCCTATGCAGGGGTAACCTCACAACCAGCTGGTTAAATATGGGAAGTATACTAATTACTAACTATAAGGGAGACAAGAACTGAGAAGACAAGAACTGGGAAGCTAACTGCGGCATTCAGAAAGTACAGTGCATTTAAATATGGTCGTGTTGCTAATGATGGGATTTTCAATTGTGAGAAGTATACTAACTATAAGACCATTCGGAGTGGTGAGGTATTAGGAGTCCAAATGGCTAAATGTAAAATTTTGAACTCCTAATTGTGTGTAGTGGTGGCTTAAAAAGGGTATTAAAAGTGGGAAAGTGAATGGAAGAGATTAAGGCATCAAATTCTACACGAGTGAGGGAGAGATGAGCTCTGGGAACCCTAAAACTACGACGGCGACGCCGTCGCCAGCTCAACCGCCGCCGCTGGGGAATGCTAGGGCGGGTGGAAAACGCTCGTTTGTTTCTGTTCTATTAGATAAGGAAGATGCCACTCTATCAGCCTCTTCGGCGATACGCTACAAGGGGATGCCTGCAGCGACTTTTTCTGAGGAAGACATTCAAGTTCTTGCCGATAAACACAAGCGATCGTTGGTAGGTTATTTCTATAAAGGTCGACCTCCTATGTCTGTACTACGCAAATCTTTTGAGATTATAGGATTTAAGGGTGGATTTCATTTGGGTTTACTCGAACAAAAACATGTTTTAATCCGTTTCGATCTAGAGGAGGATTATATAAGGTGTTGGAATCGCCAATCTTGGGATATCCATGGTAATATTATGAGGGTTACCAAATGGTCCCCAGATTTCAGACCTAATGTTGAATCACCAGTGGTTCCAGTTTGGTTAACTTTTGAAGGTTTACCAATACACCTTCATGACAAAAGAGCATTATTTGTGATTGCTAATTTAATTGGAAAGCCTCTTAAACTTGATATTGCTACTGCTACGTTGGCAAGACCATCTCTTGCACGTGTTTGTGTAGAGCTTGATCTCACCAAGGAAATGCCCAGTAAGGTATGGATCCAAACAGGGAAATCAGGTTTCTCTCAATCAGTTACTTATGAAAACCGTCCTTTCTACTGTTTGTCATGTTTACATTTGGGACATGAATCCAATAAATGTCCCAAAAAGAGAGTGGATGGGGGTAACAAAAATCAGACTGAGGTTACAGTCTATTCAGAACCCAAATGGGTTCAAAAGGCAGCACAAAATACTCAGCTAAATAAGACTATTACAACAGGGACTGTAGGGATTGGGAAAGAGACAGAAAAGGGGAAGGATAAAAATGAAAAGTTAGATAAGGGGAAGGCTATTGTGGTCTTCCAGGGAACCACTTCAACAAATCATAGGCCATCTTCTTCAAAAGTTGTTGATGTGATTGAAGACTCAGACACTGATACAGAGGAGGTTTACCATGAAAATCCACCTGCAACAAATAAGGGAATTATCATCAAGGCTCATGATAGCTCCCTTAATATCAATCATGGAAAGAAAAACAGTATTCTCTTATCAGCAGATTGTGCTACCTCATATGATGATCTCTCCATTCATTCTCTGGAAAAATCATCAAACTTTGACCCAGAATTGGCAGCAAAGGAATATGGATCAGACTCTGATGTTCCTTACAACAGAGAAAGCAAACAAGAATGGGAAGAAGCCTTACCCGGCCTGATTGCTAAAGTTCAAATCCTGAAGAAATCCAGAAAAGTAAAGGAAGACTCAGAGCTACTATCAGCTTTTACTCAACCACCACAAATCACCCAGGAACAACAAGATATTGAGGATGGCTTCATAAAAGTTGGAAGAAGGAGGAGAAAAGCCCAAGTCCAACAACTCACTACTATGGTTACAAGAACTGCTGCCAAAAGGAAGGCTCAAGCTAATACTATACTCCCTCAATGAATGGGCTAATCTGGAATGTGAGAGGATTGGCTGCCTCTGAGCCAAGACTAGCTCATCTAGTTACTAAATGGAGGATTAAATTTCTTATTGCTATAGAGCCTATGGTTGATACTAATAAAGCTGAGTACTTCAAGATGGTTTTGGGTTTTACTAATGTTCTTTTCAATTCTAGAAATAAAGTGTGGTTGTTTTGGGACTCCAATAGTATTACAGTTTCAAATGCTAATTGGGGTTCACAATATGTTCATTTTCAAGTCACTCTGGGGTCTACTACTGGTTGGATTACTGCTATTTATGCCAAACATACCTACTTAGAGAGAAGGGAGCTATGGGGACATCTTTGTAATATTGCTAACCAGATTAATGGACCCTGGATGGTGGGGGGTGACTTTAATACTATCATGTATAATGCAGAACATAAAGGGGCATCTATACCTAATCTGACAAGCATGCTGGAGTTCAAAGATTGTGTATCACAGTGTAATCTCATTGATATACCTTTTTCTGGTTGTCAATATTCATGGACAGGTGTTAGATCTAGAGGGAGACTATGGAGGAGGCTTGATAGATGTCTATTTACTGAAGCTTTTCTAGACTACTTTGACAAGATCACAGTTACTAATCTTAATCAAGCACCTTCAGATCATTGTCCAATGTTGATCCAATGTTTCCATAATATTCAAACAGGGCCTAAACCTTTTAGGTTTCAAAATATGTGGATCTCACATAACTCCTTTCTCAATACTGTGTCACAAAGTTGGACAAGTAATACAACTGGGGGAGGTATGTTTGGCCTGGTCACCAAATTACAGAAGCTCAAAAAAGATTTGAGAAGATGGAACAATGAAGTTTTTGGAAATATTTTTGATGACATCAACTACATTGAACAAGAGGTTGCAAAGGCAGAGCAAAATTATATTCAGTCACCTACTGAGAATAATAGAGAGGAGTGGCAACTACATAAAGCCCAGCTTCTAAATAAATACAGACTTGAAAGGAAGTTTTGGAAACAAAAGGCTCATGTTAAGTGGCTTAAAGAAGGGGATAGTAATACTCATTACTTTCACTCTTTTGTGAAGATAAGAAGAAAGAGACAAATGATTCAGTTGATTAAAGACAGTGCAGGGAAAGAAATTTATGACTCACCTGAGATTGGTACAGCTGCTGTGGATTTCTTCTCTCACCTTTATGCATCAGAGCCAACCACTACTGAAAATGAAATTCTTAACAACATCCCCCACATCATTAACACAGAGGATAATGAATATCTCTGTTCTATTCCTACTGAAGAGGAGATTAAGGATGCAGTTTGGGAACTAAATCAAAATGGGGCTCCTGGTCCTGATGGTTTTTCTGGAAAATTTTATAAAAAAAGCTGGCATATAGTAGGAAGTGATGTTGTTAAAGCTGTCCAGGAGTTTTTTATAGGGGTGCCTCTCCCTAAAGGTTTCTCCAGTTCATTCATTACTTTAATTCCTAAAATAGAAACTCCATCTACCTTCTCAGATTTCAGACCTATTTGTTTATCAAATTTCTCAAACAAAATTTGTACTAAAGTTCTGGCAAATAGATTGGTCAGAGTTTTGCCTAGAATCATTTCTGAAGAACAAACTGGTTTTGTTAAGGGTAGGGATATCTCTGATCAGATTCTTATTGCCCAAGACATGGTACATGCAATTGATAAGAAGATCAGAGGATCTAATGTGGTCATTAAGCTGGATATGGCTAAAGCTTTTGACAAACTCTCCTGGAACTACTTATATGGGGTTTTGGATAGATTTGGTTTCTCAAGTAAGTTTGTTACTCTCATTAAAAACAACTTACAGTCCACCTACTTATCTATTTTGATAAATGGGAGCCCTCATGGTTTCTTTCAACCAAAAAGGGGGGTTAAACAGGGAGACCCTATTTCCCCATTCCTATTCATCATTGCCTCTGAAGGGTTTTCAAGAAGTTTAAAAGCTAGAATGGAGCAGGGCTATATCAAACCTTTCTGGTTAGGCAGTAAGGGGTTCCCCATCAGTCACCTTGGTTTTGTAGATGACCTCTTGGTTTTTACAAATGGAGATTCCAGGTCTTTGGTTCAATTTAAAAGATTTATTAATGATTATCAAGCAGCCTCAGGCCAAACTGTTAACTTAGAGAAGAGCAGTTTCATTACAGGGAAGGGAGCTACTTACAGATCCACATCTATAAAAAATATCCTGGGAATGAGGAAAACTTCACTGCCAATGAAATATTTAGGATCTCACCTGCACAAAGGGATGAACAGGTTCCAATTTTGCTCTCAAATAATAGAACATTTTGATTCTAAACTATCATCCTGGAAACAGAAGAATCTTTCCCAAGGTGGCAGACTGGTTTTGATTAGATATGTTCTTAACACCATCCCTAATTATATCTTTGCTACAGCTAAGCTTCCTAAAAAGGTTATTACTACCTTGGAGAAAAAAATGGCCTCTTTCTTTTGGGGATCATCATTAATCAGGAAGAAACACCATTGGGTCAAATGGTCAAAGGTATGCTATACTACTGAAGAAGGAGGGTTAGGGATTAGAGGTCTTAATGATGTTCAAACTGCTTATTCACTTAAATTATGGTGGAAATGGAAAACTCAGAAATCTCTATGGGTTTCCTTCATGAATTTAAGATATCCTAGAGGAGAGGATATGAGGCCTAAAACTTCTGATTCTAATGTGTGGAGAAGAATTTGTGAGATACATGATATAGCTACTAACCTTTGTTCAGAGAGTTCTTCTGGATCATTGCAATGGGACCCTGGTATTCATGGTAACTTCTCTCTGGCATCTGCTCACAAGGAAATCAGAAACAAAAAATCAGTTACATTTACTGATAAACATATATGGCACAAGTATCAGTCTATGCAGATAAAAGTTTTTCTTTGGAAGCTTCTTAACTCTTTTCTACCCATTGGTGACAATCTTAAGAGGTTTCAACTGACTATCAACCCATCAAGGTGCCCCCTATGTAGGAGGAATCAAGAATCTACAGACCATATTTTCTTTAATTGTCCATACACTAAGTACATTTGGCAGTACTTCATGGAGACCTTTGGTATCCCCATACCTAATATAGCATCAATAAGGCAGGTTCTAATACTATGGTGGATTGAGGCTGGTTCTAAATCAATGGCAGATATATTTAAGCATACTATGCCTGGAATCATTACATGGCACATTTGGAAGATTTTTTCATCATACACTTGGGGATCGGGTTCTATTCCAAGTCCAGATTACATTATTCTCCAAATCAAGTTCTACTCTCAGAAATGGGCATCTACTTTAACAAAGATTAAACGCAGAAGAGTGGAAAACTTTCTGTACACTGAAAACCTTATTCCGTTAAGGTTTAGGTTTAATTACCCTATTATTCAGGTTGTTAAGTGGAAAAGACCTAAACAACAATACAAATTGAACGTAGATGCTTCTTACAAACCTGGCTATGCTTCGGGAGGAGCTATTCTTCGGAATCGGATGGGCGAACTGATTTGGGCGACAACCTTCGTACTTCAAGCGGCGTCCAGTGAGGAAGCAGAGTTGAGAGCGCTGATTTTTGCAGCAGAAATGGTTATGGATGCCGGTTTCGCAGAGGTTCAGGTGGAAAGTGATGCGGCTAGGGCGATTCGCCTCATTTTGGACGATTCAGGCAAGTTTGCTGATTTCAGGAGAAAGGCAACACTCAGAGGGTATTCATTCGGACATGTTTATCGAGAAGGGAATGGTCCGGCCCATCTGCTGGCAGGTAAGGATTTGGGTTCGGCCCAAATTGTTTTAATTGATAAAGTAGGTAATTTGCCTAAAGATGTTAAAAATAGCTATTATGGTGATCTTTTCTGTATTCCTGCACTTCGGTTTTAATTTCATGTATTTTAAGTTTTTGGGTCAGGTAAAGTCCCCCCAAAATTTTTCTTTTTTAGTTTTGAATCATGTTCTTATAGAGGTATGCCTCTAAGGAGAGGTTTTGGTTTGGTCCCCCTCTCTCATGTATTACTCTATTTTTATTAATAAAATCTGGCAAACGTTCCCCGGCGTTGGCCCCACTGATTTTGGTGGTTTACCTTCCAGGTTATAAAAAAAAAAAAAAAAAAATTGAAGAGATTAAATATAGGGGGTGGGTTGAGAGGAGTGGAAAAGATAAAAATAAAGAAAACAGAAGAAAAGGGGGACGACCCATATCCCAATTGTGTGCAGTGCTGATGTCATCATTGCATCACAATATCCCAATTTTTTAAAAACTTGTATAACTTTTTTATTTGTTCTTCAAATTTTTCAAAATATATATCAAAATTAATAAATTTTTATGATCTTTCATATGACACCAATATGTAATATATAAAAGGAAACAAAAATTCTTAAGTTTTAACTGTTGAAGTTCTCTTCAGTCTAAAAAACGATGAAACACAATTTTTTAATTCATGGAGTTTTCACAAATAACTGAATATTTTATAATCGAACTTTACTTGAACTAAGTTCATTTTTTGTTAACCGAAAAACATTAAAAAATTAATGAAATTTATTTATTTTTACATCGAAATGTGTATTTTTTATTGAGTTAATTATCAAAATAGGACTAAAAGTCATTCACTTTTCACAAATAGGACAAAAAAATAAACTATGTTTGCATAGGACTAATTATGTGTACCGTGGACAATTATACCCTTATAGCTATTAAAATGTTTTAATTCCTAATAAAATAATAAAAAATCGTAAAAAATACTAAAAAAATTAAGAAAAACATTTCGATATTAAAAATTTAATTGATTTTTTTTTTCAAAAAATTAAAAAAATTAAGAAAAAAATTAAAAAAAAATTAAAAAAAAATTAAAACTCAAAAAAAAAATCGCCGCCGCCTCTGCCGCCTCAGCACCACCACCTCCAGTCACCAGGGGGAAAAAATGCCAAGTTCTTTATGAATGCCATATTTATGGCAGAAAAAAATGAAAATGTTGGCATCCGAAAAAAGAAATATACCACTTTTTGGCATTTTCAGAAAAAATGGCATTTTTCTGAGAAAATGGCATTTTTTTCATCGGCCAGAGGTGGTGGTGCTGGGAGGTAGTACAGGCAGTGGGAAAGGCATCCATATTTTTTTAATTTTTTTTTACGGAGTTTTACTATTTTCATTAATTTTTTTAAAAATAAAATTATTTTAAAAGAAAAGTTTTTGAATTTTTTATTTTATAAAAATTTTATAAATTTTTTAATTATATTTCTACGAATTTTTGATTTTTTTTTTCGAATTTATTATGAATTAAACATTTAATTATGGCTTTTGACTATTTTTAATTCATATTTAATGGAAGGGTAAGAATGGAATGAAAAAATAGGTATGTTTCCAATAGGACTCATATGGTCCTATTTTGGAATAAAAACATAGCAAGTCCTATTTTAGGTTTTTGTCATAGTTTTAGTCCTATTTGAACTAATTTCTATTTTTTATTTGATATGTATTCAGGGAAAAAATTAAAAGAAAAACATTACTTATAATAATTTAATTAATGTTTTATTAAATTGATATGTAAAAGAATGTGCAGAGTGTATTTTATTGACGGTGCTGGAATGCAGAGAAATATGAGTCAAAACACTGTTTTCATATGGACAGAGTTCATTTTTGACCTTTAGACTCTCGAACCACTCCAGTTGGTCTAAGGGAGGAAGACAAGAACTGCAAAGCTAACTGCAGCATTCAGAAAGTACATTTAAATATGACCGTGTTGCTAATGATGGGATTTTGAATTGTCTTCAAAATGCATCGATGTTTTATTAGGAATGCATCTATGTTTTATTAGGTGTGGAACTAGGATTGAACACCTGGTGACAGGGCCGGTCTCGAGAAAACGGAGGTCCTGTGCAACAATACAATTTGGGCCTTTTTTCAAGTTTAAACGCAAGCAAATTGTCTTACAATACAAGTTACTAATAAACGTAATAATTAAAATGAAAAAAGTCATTAATAACTTACAGTTTATTTAAAAAGAGACATTCTTCGAGCATATTTAGATGCGAAGTCATCTACCAAACTTGCAATGTCAATCTCTTCGAGTGTTTCAGATTCTATGGATATCAACGCCAATCCATTGAGTCTCTCTTATGACATAGTTGACCGCAAGTAGGACTTCAACAACTTCAACTTGGAAAAACTTCGTTCTGTCGAGGCCACTGTAATCGGTATGGTTAGCAAAACTCTGTACGCAATAAAGGCATTTGGAAAACAATTCATTTCTTTTAAAGAATTCAAAATTCTTGTTGCCCCTATCTTTTCCTTTGGCAAAATCTCTCTAAGCAACTTCAGCTCAATATACAAATCGTGGCCATCAACATCGCTGCATTGCCCATCCCTCTGCAGTACTGTATGTAAATGAGTGCAAGATGACTCCAAATCTAAATCTGTAAGAGATTGTAACTTCTCATAATTGAACAAAAACCCAAACATATTTTCATATACTTTGTATTGCTCAAACCTTCGTGTCAATGAGCCAATAGATTGATCAACTATGTAGACAAAGTATTCCACTCTGAACAGCTCTTCTGGTGTTGATGTGGATGATACAGAAGATTCACCAACACTCTCCTCAAATTGTTTTTTTCTGCGAATTACACGCTTCTGAGGAAACACTGGTTCAACTTCCAATTCACTGGCTATTTCTTTAGCCACATGCATAGCACTAGAAAAACCAGTTTCTCTATACTTCTCAAAAAAAGAAATTAGCCCTTTGACTTCAACAATAGCAACATCAAGAAGCATATCTTTTGCTTGTAGATTTTTGTTCACCAAATTAACAGCATATAATATTTCATACCAAATAACTGTAGCAAGCATAAATTCAAAATTACAAAGATCATTTGTAGCTAAGGATCTAGCTTCACTTTGTATTTTAGAATCATTGTCTGTCTCGGCCAATTCTAGCAATGCTTCTCGAATGTCACTTATTTGAAATCTTATTGCTTTGACACTTTCCACACGACTTTCCCACCGAGTGGTTGATAAGGATTTTAGAGTCAATCCTTGGACATTGTTTTTTAAAATTTGCCATCTTTTTGTAGAATTAGCAAAGAGTGTGTAGATTCGTTGCACTACTCCAAAAAAATCTCTTGCTTTTCGAGAACAATTAGCAATGTCACACAAGGTCAAATTAAGGCTATGACTACCGCAAGGAGTATAGAATGCCCTAGGATTTACATCCAAGAGTCTTTTTTGCACACCTTGATGCGTACCTCTCATGTTTGATCCATTATCATGTCCTTGTCCTCTAACATTATCAATATCAAGATCAAGAGACTTTAACACACTTTGCAACACTTCAAAAAGGCCAAGTCCTGTCGTGTCATTCACAATCAAGAATTCCAAGAAAAATTCTTCTATTTTAATCGGATAAGAGGAGATATCAACACATCTTAATATCAAAGTCATTTGTTCTTGGTGACTCGAATCAGGAGTACAATCAAGTATGACAGAAAAATATTTAGATTCTTTGATTGTTTTAATGATCTTAGATTTTACTCCTGAAGCAAGCATCTCTATCAATTCATTTTGAATCTTATGACTAAGAGAATGATGATGAGTATCCTTATTGTCGACGCGACGAATAAGCTCTTGAATAACAGGATCAAATTCACTCAGCATCTCAATTAATCCTAAAAAATTCCCATTATGATTCTGATGGAGCCGCTCATTCGTTCCACGAAAGACCAAATTATGCTTAGCAAGATATTTCACAGTTGCAATCACCCTAAACAACAATTGCCTCCAAAACTCTTTTTCTTTCAAAAGTTGATCATGAGCTACTTTATCAATTGTCTCATTTTTTTGTAATCGAAGCCTCAACTCTACCCAACTCCTCATGTTACCCATATGCTCCACACATGTTTCATGTTCTCTCAGTCTAGCACTATGATGTCCCCAATCATCAAAACCCGTGTTAGCTAAAGAACCTTTGCCTACACCTTTTCTAAAAATCTTACAACAGAAGCAAAATACCCTATCAAGCTCCTTTGAATAAACAAGCCAGTCTCTATCACATTTCTCTCTATTAGGCAAACTTCTAGTGTAAAAAGCTGATGAGAATCTTCTAGAGAATTTATCTTTAGGCCCTTCCACAAAATTTAACTCTTTTAGGACCATTCTCTACCAAAGTGTCTGTCAACTTTGAATCTAGAGCATCCCAGTTTCTTGGATCATATATGTCAAATAAAGCAGAATTATTTGGCCTATCATCTAAAACATCAATTCTGTGGTCCTCTTTATCAGAATTCTCAGCCATTTCGTTAACACATTGATCAGGTTTTTCAACATTATTTTCAACATTCACTTCTTGTTGTTCACCCTCTTTAACATCTCTAACTTCTTTAATAATAAACTTATCAAGAGCTCCTTTTTGAGATTGGGTTAACTCGTCAAGTCTTCTTTTCCTTTGACGTTTTTCATGACCGGATTGGTATTTATATGGAAACATAATTATTACCAATTATTGAAATTCTCCTATAATCTTGTACATGTTTATAAATTTTAAATTAATATTAAGTTTAAAATTAGGGTGAAAGCATGATTTACTTTAAATGCAAAAAATCAACAAATAACAACAACACAACAATTCAACAAACATTAAATCTGAAAATAAACAAATTACAAGATTTCAACAAACAATTCATCGATTCAAATATTCAATAAATTGAAAGTTCACAAGAATTAGCAAATTAGCAACTAAATGAATAAAAGAATTAGCAAATTAGTAACTGACCGGAAGGACGACGTCTGAGGGAGGCCGGAGGGCGGTGGAGGCGGTCGGCTGAAGACTCGGTTGAAGTCGAGTCGTGGTCCTCGTGGAGACTGGAGAGCAGCCGAGCGGTGTCCCTTTGGCAGCGGCGTGCGGTTGTGGACGGCGGTCTGGCGGAGTGGGCCGAGTGGCGCGGCGTCGTGGCGGACCGGCGGTGTCCCTTTGGCCTTTGTCGTGAACACGCGAAGACAGGAAGACGGGAAGTCGGGAAGAGTCGGAAGAGCCGAAAAGAGCAGGGGAAGACGGGATCAGGGCCGATTTTGAGGCTGGGGAATTGATTTGGGCTAAAAACAAAAGTTTCTGGCTGGGGTAATACTAATTTTTTTTTGGGCCCTCCAAAATACCGGGCCCTGTGCGATTAGGCTGGGCAGACAGGCCCAGGGCCGGCCCTGCCTGGTGACCGGTAGGGTTGGCATCCGGGGGTGCTGCAACAAAAGTTACCCCAAGGTGACTGCTATATTATGTTACTGTCATAATGTCTTTATATTTAATTTAGACTATGAATTTATTAATATAAAGCTATTACTGGAAGGTTTGATTTGAATTTGTCTAAAAAACTTTCCTAGCATGTCTTGGTTTTGAAGTGTACTGGCTTCATTTTCTTATAAGACCATGAGCCCCATGATTATATTTTCATGGAAGCGCATTGTAATTGTAGGTGAACGATAGAAGACATGGCATGGAGATGATGATAAACCGAGAAGATCAACGAGATGGATTGTGTGTTAAAATGCATAAATAGAAGAAGAATGTGAAGAAACAGTGTCAAATAGTATATATAATACTGTAAAAATAAGAAGAAACAATAAGAAGCAACTTCAAATAATATTGTACATGTACTCAATTGAAACAAGTCTAATAATTGTGAAAATTATTAGAAAGTCAGAACATATAAAATTCAGGCTGAGTATAATTGTCTAAATTCTGAAACAAGTATAACATGTCTATTTTTGAAAGAAAAAATTTGAGTAGTCTACTTTTGAAAAATAAATTGGAGAGTAATAAAAGTGATATTTCTTTCACTTTAAGTCTATTCCTGATAATTTCCCTTAGCAATTCACGTTGCTCTTTCAAGGGTGACCGTCTTCAAGTCTGATCATAGGGTTTACAGTCGTAGTTGTTGGATTTTAGTTAGTGTCAGTTTTGTTTTTCCTTTGATTGATGTAATGATCTTGACTATCAACAAAAAAAACTATAGAGATTTTAATGTAATTTTCTAAGTATGTAAATTTTAATTATTAAAATGGCCTTATTTTATGAATATTACTAAATTAGATGTGACTCATTCATGATCTTTAGACAAAAATGTGACTCATTTTAAATTATCCCAAAAATATGACTTACCATGTTATTTATATCCTTATTTAATATTTCATTTATTATTAGGACATTCTTTTTTTATAATTAGTAATTAATTGTTATCTTCCAACCACCACCACCCAATGACCGCCACCACCATCGCCGGCACAGCCGCCGCCAACCAGCACGGTGACATCGTCCGCCAGTGACTTTCTTACTCAACCCTCTTCAGTGACTACGTCTCAGTTTAGTGACTTTGCCACACTCCCTTCTCTAGTGACTACGTTTCATAGGGTCGTCACTGACTCCATTGTAGTGACCTATCTCCAACGCATCCTCGTCAAGTGAAATCCACCTGCACCGCCTCACCATTCCCTGCCCCCTTCTCTAGCCCCCAGTGACTAACACCCTACTCCCGTCCCATAGATTTGCCCCGCCTGGTATAAAGTTCGGTGTCTTTGACTAGCGGTGCCACTGCCTCGATGCCGACCATCCCATCTGGGAACCCTAGCCACCGCCCACCCCTTGCTGCAACCCCTACCTTTCCCTACCATTTCCTCTGAGAAGATCCCCGTCCCCCACCCTCGTCCATGGCCCAACCTTGACTACCTTGGTCGTCTGCCACAACTCAGTGACCCGCACCACCATCTCGGAACACCAGCCCATAAAAAACCCTACATCGTCGGACGCCAATCGTCGATAGAAAATGGAAGAAGAAAAGTGACGGCAATAGTGCTGGATTAATGAGACGGCAGCGGACGTCGGGTCAGAGATGAAATCATGGCTTCCGATGAGTGAGATATCGATGTAGCAGTGGTGGCCGTCGTGTGAGAGATGAAGCAACGACTACCGGTGGGTAGAAGTTGAGGAGCGGCGCCCGATGGATGAAAGTTGAGGCGGCGGAGGAACAAAGTGAAAGCTGCAGAGCCGATTGCCGATCTTGGATTCTTGGAGATGGGTTTAGATGTTTGGGGGATATTAGGTTATTATTATTGGAGATGGGTTTAGCCGTTCAGGGTATATTAGGAGTAATTGAGAGCATTTATTGAAAATTAGTCACTTCTTTGGAAAATGTAAAAGATGTCATATTTTTGGAAATGAAAACACTACTAGTAATATAAGAAATTGCCATTAATGGGAGTTAAACATATGAAATGTTCAAGAATAGGAGCTGTTAAGTTTATTTCCCTAAATAGGAGTTCTTGTCTGGCGCCGGTACAACTATTTTTCTTTTTTCCTTAAATGCCCTCACTTTATATTTGATCCTATTTTTTTCGTTCCGTTGCATCTCATCCTTCATTTAATCTCTTTCTTCTCACAACTTTTCTCCTCACCCATCACATGTCTAATCTCTCCCACCTTCTCCTTTCTCTTCCATCTTTATCTTTTTTCTTCATCCGTCACTCACATCTTCAAGATGTCTTCCACATCTTTTTCTCCAGTTTTTCCCTTCTTCCTTCTTAAATATTAATTATTTGTTTTCTTTCCTCTTCAACTTAGTCAATTTCACCATTCCTCTTCTTCTTCAGATTTAAAGAATCCACCGTTCCTGGTAAATTTCAGGTTTGAACGGAAAATTAAACTCCATCTCCCGTCAAATCTACTCAAAGGTATGTATTTTCTTCTCAACCTTCTCTTTCTCTCCCTTCTTGTTCTCCTTCAACCTCTCATTTTGATTTTTTAATTTTATCTTATTTTGAGGTTCTAAATTTGACAAATATTATTTCAGATCTGACTTTTTATTATTAAAATAGAAACATCCGGTGATTGAATAAAACTGAATTTGATTTGTATTTATTAATTTTGATTTGTTTATTTTAAAATTTTCAATTTAAGGATTTTGGATTTGAAAATTCTATAACTAATGTTTATTTTTCGAAAACTTTTTTTGAAAGCAATCTCATTTTTATGATATTAAATATATTAAGATAGCAAAATTATTCATTTAAAAAAGATGGCAAACTTATTTTACAAATGCCATGATTTCAAAATGTTTGGCAAAAATGTCATTTTGCATAAAAAAAAAGATGGCAAAATTATTTGTAAAACATGGCATTATTTGCCTAACATATTCATGTAATTGCCATCTTTACGAAATTAATGTCAACTTTATAAATGTAAAATGACATTATTTGCCAAACATATTGAAAAACACTTCATAAATGTAAAATGACATTATTTGCCAAACATGTTGAAAAACATGACATTTTTAAAATAATTTTGCCATTTTTGAAAAATAAACATTATTATATATTTTTCAGATCCAAATTCATTAAATTAACTCAATGTAAAAAATAAAATAAAAAGTTAAAATAACAAATTAAAGGTGAAAGAAAAATTGAAAGAGAATTAAAAGAGAAGCAAAAAAAGTACATTAAATAACATTTCAATATTTTAATGAAGATTATGATTTAATCTATCTAGCAGGCAACTAACTTGCCTAATATGGAAGTAGACACATTAAAAGAATTAGCGGTGGTGGTGGAGGAGATGGCGGCCGTCCAAGCAGAGGGCTCTCCGGAGGGCTCACCGGAGGGCGGCGGCAACGGCGCTGGAAAATACGGAAGTGGAAAATACGGCGGCGGCAACACCAAGTCTGGTGTGGTAGTATGTAGATCAGATCTGTGTAAAACTCTATTTTTGTATTTTGTTTTATGCTCCGTATTAACTAATGAATAGCTAATAAATAATCCAGCTTTAATTGCAAAAAAAATAATCCAGCTTTCATTAAAAAAACGGAAATCTTCAACTTCTTTTAATTAAGGGGTATTATGGTCACTTGCATAAAAATTCCGTGTCAAACATGGTTGACAAAGTAGGACTCCTATTTTAGCATAAGTATCTATGTTCTACTCCCATATTGGGAATTTTCTCTAGTAATATTGGTGTCATTTTATCTATTAAAAAATTGAGTTAAAACACTTATTAATGAGTTAGTCATTAATAAGTTAGTCATTTTTTGTATATTAATTAATGACCTGAGCAATTGGGCTTTGAAGAACCCAAAAGGCAACGAGAGACTAAACTTAGGAACGAGGAATGGCGCAGGATGCGAAGCGACCTTACGATACGTAGAGTCGTAGAGACCTTAATTTTTTTTCTTTAGCTGCTCGATCACATTTGATTCCTCTCCTCCTCCACTGCATCCTAATCAGTACCAAATCCGTATTTGCAAAGGTAAATCCTTTCTTCTTTTCTCATTCTATTTCATAATATCACCATATCCATCGATGACCTCCTCCAGATAGCGTGGTACGGGTTTAGTAAAATATTACTCCGTGCTATCTACGAAGTAGTTGGTTTTATACTACGAGTTTTATACTCTCCCGTCTCATAAAATTCTTCACACTAACTTTTTTGGGGACGTTTCGAAAAAAATTCTCATTACTCTTTTTGGAAAAAAATTTATTGGACAGAGACATCAGTAGTTTTTAGTGTGAATTGTGTGATTTTTGCAAGTTGATTATTGTATTGTATGAAGTTTAGCTATTTTTCTTAGCTTTCTTTTTGCCATTAATTTAATGGTGGACAGCAGGAACGCGGAAAATCTCAAGCGACGAATTGAAGATCCAAACAATCAATATACTCCCTCCGTCTCATAATTAATTTCGGTTTTGACTGGGCACGGGGATTAAGATAGTGGAATTTGTGTAGTGGAGAGTTGTGCAGAGGAGAGAGAAATGTGTAAGAATGATTGTGAACCACATATTCTTTATCAAAAAAAGAAAGAGGAAATAAATTTGGGACAGACCGAAAAGGAAAGAATGAAGATAATTTCGGGACGGAGGGAGTAATATAAATATGATGTCAAAATTCACCTGGAGGATTGAAGATTTCTCGAAAATTAAACATAAAAAGATTTACTCGGTGATATTTGTCGTGAATGAGTACAAATGGTATGCCATCAAGTTGTATATTTACGAAAAATTATAATTGGCAAATTATGTGCATATAGATAGTATTAGTTTTCTTTTTACATCTATTTGCAGGAGGTTGTGTCTTTTTCCAAAAGGAAGCCAAACAGATCATTTGTCTCTGTTCCTCCGTGCGGCTGATACATCTAGCTTACCCAATGGGTGGAATATAACACCTAAATTCAGTCTAGCTCTTATTAACCAGATAGACCCTACCAAAACTATCAAGAAAGGTATTTCCCCATAAGTCACAAGAATGTGAAATTGTCACTTTTTTATGTATTGGTTTAGTACTCTTTATTTCTAAATCATAGGCAGTAGGAAACCGACTAATTTCCTCATAAGTCACAATACTTTGTGACTTTATCTCCCTCATTGGGTATAAATTTTTGAATATTGAAAGTAAAATGATTTAGATTTGTCTAGAAAGAAACATGAGTGGTATTTTATATTTAAATAAAATTAACATTGATTTGCTCGGGATGAAGAAAGAGCTAATCACAAGCTCAAGAGCTTGTATGTATGAGTTTCTTTGAGTGCGTATACAGTGCATCCGGGTGTACGTACACCCGGTCCAAGTAAGAAAGACAACCCAATCATTAATACAAGCCAAAAAAAATTCAGTGGCATTTTTGTAATTTAAGTGAAAAAACGGATTCCACTAAATGAGCGATAGTGTACTTTTAGTGAGCGTACTACCTATTTTATTGAGCATTCAGAGGCTAACAATGATTATCACGGTTTCTGCTGCATATCTTCTAATTCAATTTCTTTTCCTTATTTTTTCTTTTATAAAAACTAATTGAATTATATCTATAATACACTCTATGAATTTTCATATGTGAATTTAATGTAATATGATACTTTTAAAATATGCATTGATATAACATTTTAAAATGAGCATAACACCAATACCAAATGAGCACGCGTAACTTATAAAATATTCATCGATGTGAAAATTCGTAAGGTTGCTAGGCTAACATAATGACATTTTGATTGAGAATCAAACATCTTCTATTGAGATGAAAATCACGGTTTCTATGAAATGAACATTAATGAACTTTTAATGAGCATTATACCTATTCTGTTGAGTGATAAAAGTCTAATATTGAGAATTATGATCTCTGCTTCATAAATTCTAATTCACTTTCTTTTTGTTATTTTTTCTTTTATAAAAACTTATTAAATTTTATTTATAACCAGCTGCTATGTACTTTAATATGTGAATCTAATGTAATATGATACTTTTAAAATATGTGTTGATATCACATTTTACAAATGAGCATAAATGAGTATCAGTTGAGCATACGTAACTTACAAAATGAGCATTGATATGAAAATCATAAGTTTTTTTGTTGAGCATCAAGACATTTTCATTGAACATCAAACATCCTCTATTGAGTAGTAGAAATATGCAATTGAGTATCATGGTCTTGCTCTAGTATGTATAATGAATTTCTACATAAATCTTATGTAATCTGATACTTTTGAAATATGCATTGATATAACATTTACAAATGATTATAAAACCAGTACCAAATGAGTATACAGAACTTACCAAATGAGCAATGTTATGAAAATCATAATCTTTGTTAGCTGAGCATCAACACATTTTCACTAAACATCAAACATCTTCTATTGAATATCAGAAGCATGCAATTGAGTACCATGTACTTTGCTCCCATCTGGATCTAATATGATACTTTTGAAATATACATTAATATGACATTTTAAAATGAGCATAAACCAGTATTAGATGAACATACGTAACTTACGAAATGAACATTGAAAAATTCAAAAGCTTGTTTGAATTCTCTTATTCTCTAATGTGTCTAAACGTTCATTTGTGCGCATATATTGTAATAACAAATATAGTAATGACAAATATAGTGATTTACGTTAAAATAAATTATAGTCTTTTGTTCTGGAATTATAAATATAATCGGGTTCTTTTTATAATATTTATTCATGCATATTTATTTTACATTATACTCATTTCAATATAACATAAAACTCATGTTATCAATTGGCACATACTGCCTCCGTCTCAATTTGATTTTCAAAATTTTCTTTTTTGGTTGTCCCAAAATGTTTTTCCACTTTCTATTTTAGGTATGTAAATAAGAATAGAGTGACAAATTTACCCTTACTTTTACTTTTTCTCAATTAACTTAAAGGCATCTACTTTTAGAAAGATGGACAAAAGTGTAAAAGGCAAGCATCATTTATTGTCATTTCTTAATCCTTGTGCCGGTCAAAGTTTGTAATTCAACTCGGGACGGAGGGAGTAATATTTAATAATTAATAAATATTCATCTTAAATTAAAAATAGAAAAATAACATTAATATCTTAAATATTCATCATAAATTAAAATTAATAGAAAAAGTAGTTAAGAAAAAAACGAAAAAGAATTAAAAAAAAGAACTACGTCGAAAGCAAAAAAAAAGGTGCTCAAGAAAAAGAACTACGGAAGAAAGGCACTAAGTAAAAAGGGCCTGCTCATCATGCCTACAGGACCACATCTCCATAAAAGTTGTCCACCATGGCAGCAAGGCCCGTAGTCCACATGGAAAGAATGTAGACGGAAGCAGAATTACAAAAATACCTGGATGTACCGTACACATTAACAAAAATCCGGGTGTACGGTATAATTTACCAGTTTCTTTATTCTTAACTAATCACACATTAAAAACATAGACATGACATGTGGTAGTAACATGATCATATTGTTTTGAACAATCATCTCGAGTCACTGATCTGTATTTAGGACTATTCTACTATAACTTACACATGTGATTCACTACAAGCGTTCATGGACTCTATACCCTTCCCCAATGAAGTCCCCTTTCTATCTTTTGTGATAGAGGTATTTTCCCTTCACTTTTTGGGCATTATAATACAGATAGGGAAGGTAAATATGAAGCTCAAAGCACTAGTAGGGGTTCCTCTTCATTTATCTCGCTGAGTAAGTTTCACAATAAAAGTGAAGGGTATCTTGTTGACGACATTTGCCTGATTGAGTGTGAAATGTCTATTATGAGCGACGCTTCTCCAACTGCCAAGGATAAAGTAAGTTCTTTATCACCAATATATATGCTTGATTGAAACTGAACTGAAGGTATATTTTTTATGATATTTTCTAAAACATCCTATCATGGATCATTCGAAAAAAGTTTCTTTGTGTTTTAGTACACACTACAGGTGGGACTTTTGCGGCATTGGGGTAATGTTGTTGTTGTTTGTCTTAAACATCATAATTCTTAATGATACATTTTTCTCCTGCATACATGGGATCAGGTTGTAGATTCTTCAGTCGCGCTTGATCTTGTTCTTGATCTTGATCATGATGAATATGTTTATGTTGAGGCTCAATCGTTTCTAGAGTCACTACCCAAGAGACCTTCCAGCTGCTGGGCTCTAACATACGAAATGGATTTCCTTAAAGGACCTTTACATTCTGCAAAAGAAATCCTTGACACACTGATATCACACCCTTTGGATGTTTTAGCTGATCCCAAATATGAAACTGCCATAATCGAGTCTCTGTCTTCTCTAACCGCCCACCTTTATTTGTTCAGCGATGAACGGGGCAAAGAAATTATGAACTTGAAAGCTACTTTCCCTGAGATGATTCAGAAATGGAGAGGTAAAGGCAAGGTAAGAAGTGAGCATCCCTGGTCTAGTTTTGAAAAGACCCAAAATTTGCTTGAAGACTTGGTGAAAAGGGGGGAAGGAATAAAGGCCAAGCTGGAGAAGCTATACAAGAAAGAAAGGGAATTTGAAGCTCAGCTCGAGGCTATTGAGAATTGCAGTCTATCTCCTAAGGAGGAAAGGCAAGAATTATTGAACCAGATAAATATAGTGTATTCTCTTGCGGAGAAACAGGCTAGGAACTCTGAAGCAGAAGAGGTTGACCCGGCTATCAAAAAGCTAGAGGTGACCTTGAAGTCAAAGTGGGCTTCAACCAGACTTCTCTTCTGTTGAGAATCATGGCAGCCCAAGGTTGTGTCTAGATGGAGAAATACCTTTGCCAGCATTTTGTCTTTTAGCTGCTGTTAAGGGTTCGTTTGAGCGTACTTGTGAGTTTCAACATAATCAGTGAGAGTTCGAATCATGTTAAGACTTATTCACAATTTTTGTAATTGTTTGGGTTTTAACTTCTAAATAAGCATAATGGTTGTTAATTAAATGAACGTAATCAGTGAGAGTTCGAATCATGTTGAAACTTATTCTGGACTTTAGGTACTCAATAAACAGAGTTTGAAGAATAACAAGCTTGTTTGAGTTAAAGCTTAGGGCTAGGGCTGTTAACAAGCCGAGCCGAGCCCAAACACCCAAAGCTCGAGTTCGGTTCGATAAGGAATTAGTGGTGTTCGGGTTCGAGCTCGAAGCTTGGCGAGCTTTACAAATGAGACTCATGTTCGGCTCGATAGGCGTTCAATGTTCAATCCGAGCGCTTGATAAGCTCGATAAATATGCTCAAATTTAAAATTTTAGGTGATGCTCATTAATAGGCTTGTGCTCGAATGGTTCGACAAGTATTCGATTCTTTAATAATCATATTTAAATTCATAAAATAATACTAATTATATTTAATTTTTTAATTATATTTATAATTTTAGGGTGTTCGATAGGCTCAAGTTCGAACTCAGCCGAATACTACTATGTTCGAGCTCAGCTCGATTACTTTTTCGAACTTAAAATTCAGCTCGGGTTCATGTTAGAAAGCTCATTAAACTCGGCTAGTTAGGTTCGAAACCGAGCTCGAACTCGAACAGTTCGATAAAAGCTCGGTTCGTTAAAACCGAGCTCGACCTTGCTTGACCAACTTTACCGAAACTTGCTTTATATGAAAAGAAAAGTGTGGTTAGAAACATTTATGAGTTTTTCATCTTACTTGGATTTAAAAAGTGTTACGTCAAAGAAAATTCCCTAAAAAAAAGTTAAAACTCATAAATGTTTCTAACCACACTTTTATTTTCTTTAGGGAATTTTGTTCACAATTAAATCATGTTTGTATGAAGAAATGCAAAAGAAAAACTGTTAAATTGTTAACATCTAATGTCTGCAATTCTGCATATAAATATTGGTTTGCAATAAATATTGGCCGGCATTTTGGACCGAAAAATCGAAAATCGAACCGAAAAAACCCGAACCTTTTTGAAAACAAAAATAAACCGAATCGATATAATTTTGGACCTGAAAATTAGGACCCGAAAAAACGGTTCGAAGCCGGTTTATAGTGCCAAAATATCGGTTTGAACCGAACTGAACCGACATTTTATTAATAACAATTATAATAACTTTCATAGTTAATGACTTTATTAAATGTATATAAAATGAAATGCAGTCCTAAAGAAACAAACAGCTCTGCAGCAAGATGGTTGCCAAGTGAGTTGTTGACACGGACGTCCCGTGTTTGAATTCCGCGGACGTTGTTTTTTATACAATGCTTCAGTTTTTCATTTTGTTTCCACAACTCTTTGTTCCACACCGAAGAAATGAGAGAGCTTCTTCCTCAAAAGCAACTATATATTGGATGTTTTCTCAACCATCTAACCGTGCAAGACCTGACATAGTCCATGAGATTGTTAGGCAAACTGAAACTGGGCTTGCGTTTTGGAAAACTTGGGCCTAGTGTATTGAAAAGTTCATCTTATTTTGTTTATTTATTGAAAGTTGGTTTTTGTTTCGGGTTTTGGAAAACCGACCCGGAATATCGGTTTCCGATAATTTGGTACCTATTTCTGAACGGTTCGATTTCGGTTATGGTTATTTGGATAATCGAAATATCGGTTCGGCTTCGAGTTAACCTTAATCGGTTCGGTACCCGAACCGAACCCAGCCCTAGTTTGCAATTTGATTGCTTACTCTTCGGCTTTCTTTAAAGCTAATTGGCATTTGATTGGTGATGACATGGTTAGTGCGTCGAAGAATTCTTTGCATCGAGAGGAAATGGTTAAACAAATTAATCATATCGTGATTGCTCTTATTCCAAAGACAAACCATGCACCAAAGGTCTCGGATTATCAACCTATTGCATACACCAACGTAATATATAAAGTTATTACCAAGATTTTTTGGCAACTAAAATAGCACCTTGCCTTCCGTCTTTGGTTGATCCAGCTCAAGGAGCTTTCATTGATGGGCGCCTTATATTCGACAATATCTTTCTTGCACAAGAACTTGTGAGAGGTTATACAAGGAAACACATCTCTCCAAGATGCATGATTAAAGTGGACCTTCATAAAGCGTATGATACCATATCTTGAGAGTTTTTGGCATGCATTCTTCGAAGCTTGAATTTACATCCTAGATTTATTGGATGGATTATGGAATGTGTGCCTAAATGTATCATTTTCCATTTACCCTAAGTGGCTCACTCTATGGATGGTTTAAAGGCAAGAGATGTATTCGACAAGGAGATCCTATGTCCCCTCTCTTATTCATCTTATGTCTTGAATATTTTTCTAGATTGCTCAAGATGAAAGCTAAAGGGTCTGGATTTAATTATTAATTACCCTCTTTGTTCTTCTCATGGTATTATATACAGGGCCGGTCCCGAGAAAACGGAGGCCCTGTGCAACAATAAAATTTGGGCCTTTTTTCAAGTTTAAACGCAAGCAAATTGTCTTACAATACAAGTTACTAATAAACGTAATAATTAAAATGAAAAAAATCATTAATAACTTACAGCTTATTTAAAAAGAGACATTCTTCGAGCATATTTAGATGCGAAGTCATCTACCAAACTTGCAATGTCAATCCTGTACATGTTTTTAAATTTTAAATTAATATTAAGTTTAAAATTAGGGCGAAAGCATGAATGACTATACTAGTGTATTGTAAGAACTCGAATCCAGCTCAGGTCTCGTTCAAATTTCACCCACAAAGGATGAAGAACACCACTAAAGTCACTAAGGGGAAAGGGGCTTCAGCCAGCACACCTTTTTCCGGCCAATTCGCCCTACAGTGGAGCGACAGTCTGATTTTAGGAGAAGGAGGGTTTTTTTCGGCGCACCCCAATTACATACGGGAAGAAGAATATAAATGGGCGGAACACCAAGAACAAAGATGGTAACTTACCTTACCAAGAGATACGCAGGATGCACACAAGGAAGGAGACGGAAGAATCGCGTAAGAGGAGATTGGCTTTGAGCGAACCAGAAATCAGAATAAGACATGGGCCGGGTAGGGGAATTGGGCTTAGGAAATAAAGAGGGCCAATACCAACACATTCTCCACCTTATTGGACCATAGTGGTGTAGAGCACAACGCTCTAAAATAATTTGAGACTCATCATCGCTGGATTGCCCGAATGATCACAAAGACACATTCAGCCAAAGGGGTAAGTGACGGGCACTTTGTCACGGTGCGTCAAAAAAATTTCAATACTAAACACTTATACATAGTATAGCGTAGTAGAGTTCGTATCCACAGGGAAAGGAACGATTTTCTTTCTATGAAACTAGTAATGAAAAGGGGGGTTTGGTTTTGAGTAATTTAATTCAATTAAGAAACTAAGATGAACAACCTATATGTGTTTAATTCAAAGATAAAAAGGACTTGGCATTGCTACTTTCCACTTGTTGATATATTTTAGTCGATCATTGTTATATCTATAACTTATTCCCTCTCGAATACTCAATCGGGGAGTATATCCACTTCATCGAGGGTAGTTATTAACAACGATCGTTCATTAATAACCCTTACTATTAATCAAATATAGAACAACGCCGTATACCGATTTAATAGTAGCATTTAATCTTTCTAACTCCTTGATGAAATCAATTGAGATTGATAACCTCAACACAAGCGGTTTCGGTTTAACCAACAAAATTAATCCCTCTTAAGTTTATTAACCACGACCGTGCATTAATAAACCGAAGTTACTTACTTGTGAAACCATCAACGATTAACCATCGGTTCGTTGATCGTTTCTAGTAATAATTAATATATGAAACAAAACTAGTTGATCCTTTAAGTAATGTTCAAAATATTAATATGAAATAAGAGTAGGGATTAATTAATATTCAAGGAAGAATATTATTAAAGAAGATGAATCCTACTATAATTAATATCAAGATGTTAACTAATTGTCATCTTAGCAACACTCCCCAACATTAATATAGAGGAAGAAAATATCATTCTAACTAATGTCGAGATGTTAACTAATTGTCATCTTAGCAACACTCCCCAACATTAATATTGAGATGGTATTAAGGAAAGAACTATTAATTAATATTTAAGGAAAGAAGTTAAGAAAATAACTCACAACTTTAATAATCAACAAGCTTCAAGAGCAACACCAAGAATGGAAGTTTAGCTCCTCATTTGGAGACTAAACATAGCTAGAAAAATATAAAGAAATGCTATTCTAAACTGAGCTAAAGAGTATGGAAGAAGGGATGATTTTTTGTGAAGAAAAAGTGTGCTATTTATAGGTGTTTTTCAACACCTTTGGCCGGGTACCCGACCGGGTATAGTACTTACCCGACCGGGTCCGGTCAAAATCAGATAATCCGCCACGTTCTGGTGATCTTCGCACGTCGTTTTGTCCCGGGTCACATCTGACCCGACCGGGTCAAGTAGGGGACCCGACCGGATCCAGTGACTTTCTTGGCAATTTCGTCTGTTAAATCACACCCGACCGGGTGGGGGTTTCTACCCGGTCGGGTTTCACTCCTGGGCAGTCAAATTTCTTGTTTTCTTCTCTTCAAAGTCTTCCTTTCCGACACCACAAATCCTAACTAAACTTTACAACTTACAAATAAAGACTGAAATACAATTACAACTGAAATCACATAAATGTTTACAAACTAAATAAAACGTCAAACAATTAACATAAATCAAACATAAAAACATGTAATTATGCACTACTAATTAGTGTGCATCAGTAAGATCACCAGGCAACTTAACCGCAATCAATGTTTAACGTGCGCTTGCACGACAACAACTTTTCGACAGAGAGACATTTAGTCCCCATGTCAGCAGGATTAAATTCAGACGGAATTTTAATCAACTTGATATCACCTGCACTAACAATATCACGTATAATATGAAATCTAACATCAATATGCTTAGTTCTATCATGAAAAACAGAATTTTTGCACAGTTGAATAGCAGATTGACTATCAGAAAACACACAAATGTTCTGATTAAGACTACCAATCTCCGTTAGGAGACACTTAAGCCAAATGGCTTCCTTAAATGCTTCGGTAGCGGCCACATACTCGGACTCAGTAGTGGAAAGGGCAACTATGGGTTGAAGTTGAGACTTCCAACTAATGCAAGACCCGCAAAGGGAAACACATAAGAGGTAGTGGATTTCCTATTGTCTCTATCGTTAGCAAAATTCGAGTCCACATACCCACTCAACTTAACACCCTCAGAACACCTAGTGAAAACCAACCCATGATTAACAGTAAATTTCAAGTACCTAAGCAACCACTTAAGAGCATTCCAATGAGGTAAACCAGGATTAGACATATACCTACTCAAACAACTAACAGCATAGGCAATGTCGGGTCTAGTACTCACCATGAGGTACATCACGGACTCAATAGCATTGGAATAAGGCACAAATTTCATTTTAGCAATTTCAGGAGCAGTCTTGGGAGACTGATCCTTACTTAACACAAAGTGGGACGCCATAGGGATAGAGACGGTAGTAGCAGAATGCATGTTATATTTACTCAAAATCTTTTCAATGTATGAAATCTGATTGAGTACTAACACACACTTACTCCTATCCCTAACAATGTTAATGCGTAGGATCCTCTTGGCATCACCTAGGTCTTTCATTGCAAAGTTCTCACTGAGACGCTTTTGCACACCTTTAATGGCATCACCCGAAGAACTAACAATCAACATGTCATCCACATAAAGCAATAAAAATACAGGCACAGAAGAAGTATTTTTAAAGTATAGGCAATGGTCGCACTCGGACTTGTGAAATTTCAAAGATGACATGCACTGGTCAAATTTGATATTTCACTGCCTCGGGGACTGCTTCAGGCCGTACAAGGCCTTCCTAAGCAAACACACATGATTACTCCTCATGGGATCCACAAAGCCCTCAGGCTGGGTCATATAGATTTTCTTGTCTAAATCACCATGCAAGAAAGCAGTGGTGACGTCCATTTGCTTCATTTCCCAATCATTATGAGCAACAAGAGCAAGCATCATTCTAATCGTAGTGAATTTAACAACAGGAGCAAAGATTTCAGCATAATCAACACCTTCCTTTTGAGTAAAACCCTTAGCTACTAACCTAGCCTTATATCTAATGTCGTTAGGCTCTTCCTTAACCTTAAATAGCCACTTACACTCAACTACGGAATTATTGGGCGGTCTAGGAACTAACGTCCAAGTCTTATTCGCTCTAAGTGACTCCATCTCACTCTCCATGGCGCAAAGCCATTTAGCGGACTCATTAGACTTAAGGGCCTCCCTATAGGTTTTAGGTTCGTTAAGCTCAAGGGTCTCAAACACAGAGAAAGCAAACATAGAAGTATCACACGCATGGAAAGTAAAATCAGGCATGTTATCAGCAGTTCTCCTAATTTCTCTCCTACTTCTATCTCTAACAAGTTGGTAATCATGCAAGTCAATATCACTAGAATCAGCACTCTCATCATGCGATTCATTGTCATTTGAATGCACATGAGAATGCTCCACCTCACTCGAAGCGGTGGTATTATCATGCTCAGAAGAATCATGCAATTCAGAAGAATCATGCAAATTAGAAGAATCATGATTAGCAAACAAAGGACTAGCAGCATATGGTGTGGACTCCACCTCAACAGGTGTACTACTAGGGCTCGACTCAGAATCAGAAACTGACTTAACCAGACAAGGGAACTTGGACTCATTGAAAACAACGTTTCTACTTACCACAACCTTGAAACCTACCTGGTTCCTATCCCAAACCCTGTACCCCTTCACACCCTCAGGATAACCTAAGAAGACTCCTTTCTTAGACCTAGGATCCAATTTGTCTCCTTGTTGGTGCACATACGCAGCACACCCAAACACTCTAAGATGAGACAAATCAAGGGGCTTGTTTGAAAAAACAGATTCAGGGCATTTCCCACCCAAGGGAACAGAAGGAGACCAGTTAATCAAGTAGACAGCAGTATTGACTGCTTCACCCCAAAACTTTTTAGACAAACCGGAGGTGGCAAGCATACTCCTAACCTTATCTAGAACAGTCCTATTCATTCTCTCGGCTATCCCATTTTGTTGGGGAGTATAGGGCACAGTTTTGTGCCTTCTAATCCCACAATCAACACAGAGTTGGTCCATATCCTTATTGCAAAACTCTAATCCATTATCGGTCCTAAGGGTTTTGACCATCTTACCGGTTTGATTTTCTACAAGGGTTTTCCACTCCATAAATTTCACAAAGACATCAGACTTATGCTCAAGAAGACGGACCCACACCTTCCTAGAAAAATCATCGATAATGGACAGAAAATGTAACACCGATCCCGAGCATATTTACTTTTAGTAAATCATGTAATAAACCTTGAAAGATGATTTATGAATTTGCGTAATTGTAAATTTTTACTATTTCTTTTACGTGAGTAGTAAATTGCATGTGGGGCTCACAGCGGGACCGGGGACCGCCCGATAATTCTTGAACCACATATCATATTCATCTCGGTCTAGATAATATGTATATGTTGGTGGATATTTTATTTGGGCCATAAGAAAGGCATGGAGTTGACCGGTTGGTCAAACGGGGCCCAATTACCGGTATTGGTAATTTAGCGGATAACAGCCCGAAATGAGTTTCGAAGACTCCTAAATTAATGTTGGGGAATGTACATCTATTCTAAAGGTCCATAATTATTAGGAACGCGTGATATATTTTATTTGGCCCGATAAAATAAAATATAATTAAAACGGACCGAGAAATACAACTTTCGGGGCCGATTGTACACACCGGGACATAATGGGATGACCTCCCACATAAGGGGGGGCCACCCCACGTTTTTAGATGCTCAGATTGACCAAATAATGTGGAATGGGGGTGGATGCATGTGAATGGTACGAGTGTGAGGTGGGAAGTCCCATTGAGACAAAAGCCCATGCCTCCATGTCCTATTTGTCCTCTTTGCTATTGATTGGGAGAGATACTCTCCCCTAGCATATGACCTTCGGCCAGAGCATAGAGAGGGAACTCTAGGGAGGCTCCTCATCAAGACCAAGCTCAAAGAAAGCAAGAAGGAAGGGAAATCCAAGAGGAAAAGCTAGAAGAAGGGGGTAAGAACACAATTTCTACTCTTTTAACTAGTTTTTTGGTGTATGATTTTTAAGAAATCATATGGTGGATTAAACATGATGTTATACACGTTTAAAAGTGTAGAATATTGATATAAAGTGATGATATTTAACTTAGGAGAGTTGGTGAATTGATAGGAGTCGAAATCACCGGAAACCGCCACTTTAAGGGAGCTGCTCGTTTCTGCAGACCACGAAAGCCGCCCGGCTTTCGTGAAAGCCGCCCGGCTTTTGCCCAGCAGCTCAGTTTTACACCTTCAATCAGCCTAGAACGGGGATTGATCGAGGGGCTTAGCAAAGGCAACTATTTCAGCACTTCATAAGGTGAGGATGGCTGACTATATTGCTTATAATTAGTGAGTTAATTTCATGAGATTACCGAAGGTAATTAAATGTGTTTTTATGGATTATTAATGAATAATAATGCCTAAAAATGAAAAGACTATATGTCCAGAGAAAAAGGAGCATGATATACAAATTTAAAAATAAATTGTGTATGTTCATGTGTTATGACTATGTTGACTTGAAAGTGGAATTTATTATGAAACATGTGTTGAAATATATTTTTCTTCATAATAGAATATATGAGTGATTAAAGGTGATATTTCGGATATGGAGATAAATGATGTTTTCAAAGGAAACCCTGTTGGGATTGTCTATATGACTATGAGTAGAGAACTTGGTTTGTTGATATTAATTTGACTAGTATTAAGATGCTAGTTGGACATTAAAATGAAATGTTGTTAAGATTGATCCTAAGGTTGGATTGTGAAATATTATGCCTTAAGTAGTCTTAAGAGATGCTTTAAGGTAGGAAAGTATGAACTTTAAGTTATACTAGGGGTAGGCCTTAAGGGATACCCAAGATAGTGTAAATATTAAATTGATCCTAAGTATAGGATTGGCCTACGGGTGTGATCGGTGATTCTTGTGGATAGCCGGTTGAATTATGGAAATAGTAAGGACCATGGCCCTTCCCGACTCTAGAGAGCGGGGTTGGATAGCATGGACTTACATCGTGATCACGGGTTAGGGTGGAATCCGAGTCGGAGACCTAACTAGGTTCCGGTAGCGGTAACAACTAAGATAGGACCCCGAAGGGCCTTACCTTCCTACGGGATGATGGGTATGAGTCCAGGGGCGGGATGTTGGAGTCCGAACCGGGAGCCTCATGAGGTCTCGGACAGCGGTAGCAAGTCCCGTAGAAATAATAGGACCCAATGGTTGGGTTGTGCAAAATGATAAATGAAAAAGGATATATATATAAGAAGGGCCGTGTGCCGACAAATGAATAAATTTACTTATTATAAAGATAATAAGTGGGAAATATAAATTATTATTTATATTATGATATCACCCTATTTTGAGGGTCTTGGAAATTAAAACGTTGATTATACTTAGTATAGTTGCTATTGTACTTGTCAAATATTTCCAAGTACTGACCTCCCCTTCACGGGGGAGGCCACCTCACAGTTTCAGGTAGAACTTGAAGTTGCTACCATTGCCCGTTGCTTCGGGAGGCTCAAGGGAGGAAGACGTGGTTCGTGCTTCTTCCGTTCTGTTTTAAAAACAATTAAGTTAATGCTCATGGATACTATTTTATTAATGATTACTTTGGGGGCTTGTATGCCTAGTTATGCCAAGTGTGGCTTGAACAATTGTAATAACGCTTCCGCTATTTTAAATGCATGTTTTACATTATGTTTGTTTATGGATGTACTATGTGTGAATGATATTCATGATGCCTTGTATAGTATGGATGAATTGGACTGCGGTTGACTATTCGTATTGTACGGCGGGTTGTTGACGTGTCCGGCTAGGTCCGGGGCGTGACAGAAAATATCTCTTACCCCCGTGGGTAGAGACACTAGCAGGACCTCACACACCTGCATGAACATACTCTAACACAGAGGTACACTTAGTGGGATTAGGATAAGGGGAAGAGGGGAATGTAACCTTATGCTGCTTGCCTAACACACACGATTCACAGAAAGGGATGGAGGACACAGAATCCTTACCAAAACAACCAGATTTATGCAAAATCTCTAAACCCTTATTACTCACGTGTCCTAATCTATTATGCCACAAAGCAGTTTTATCAGAACTAACAACATGAGCAGAATCACAGAAAGGCTGAGCATGGCACACATACAAATTATTCACCTTTTTTGCCTTAAACAAAACAAGGGAATTTTTCAAAACTTTCATGCACCCATTTCCCCATTTACCCTCAAGCCCACTACCCTCAAAAGCAGCGACAGAAAACAAGTTATGACGCAAATTAGGGACATGCCTCACATTTTTCATAGTAAACACAGTCCCATTATCAAACTTCAAGCATACATCACTCACCCCATGTATTTTGCATTTCTTATTATCAGCAAGAGACACAAAACCATCATTGCAAGAATCATAAGAAGCAAACAGAGATCTAAAAGGTGTCATATGATAAGTACAACCAGAGTCAATCAACCACTCATTTTCAGTCATGCTACTCAACACAGAATTTGCAAAATCACAGACCATAAAAACTTCTTCATGCAAGTTATTATCATCTACCACATTAGCATGTTCAGACTTCTTAGGATGGGGACAATCCTTAATGAAGTGACTAGAATTACCACAATTATAGCACACTCTCTTCTTAGACTTACCTCTCTTCTTCCCCGGGTCATTGTAATTGGTCTGGTTCTTATTGTTGCTACCCTTCTTATGGTTTCTAGATCTACTCTTAGACCTACCCCTCACAAGCAATGCTTCACCAGAGTCCCTAGATTGACTGTTACTACCCCTCGAGTGTCTAAGGTCTAACTCCTTACTCCTTAACCCATTAACGACTATATCTAACGAGATATCGTCTCTACCATACTTTATGGCAGATTTGACGTCATTGTAAGAGTCAGGGATGGCATTAAGTAACACTATGGGTGTGTAGTCATCTATGTGTTTATCACCAGCTTGCTTAATGTTCTGAATAAGCTTGTTAAACACATCTAGGTTCTCATCTATGTCTTTAGTCAGGTCAAGCCTAAATCTAAAGAACTTCTCAAGCAAAAACAATTTACCAGGCAAAGAAGTATCGGTATACAACTTATCTAACTTGTCCCACAACTCTTTAGCAGAATCTATAATACCCACCTTCCTGAGCACTGAATCAGAAAGGTTTAGGTAAATAGAGGAACAAGCAGTGTTTCATTCATTTCAACACGCTTGGCAGCATCCTCAGAGTCTAAATAGAGACCGGTCACAGCTCTATAGACTTTCTGTTGGATCAATACGCATTTGATTTTCTGTTTCCAGATATCAAAATCTGTCTTTCCGTTAAATGGAATCATGCCATATTGATTGACAGCCATATTAACCGGAAAGCAAGCACAACACGCAAGAGAGTAAATAAAAATTTATCACGCTATCAACCGGTACGAAGCAACTAGCACGAACAAACCGAGAAGACCAATGAACACAAAGCTCGGGTACAATCTCCTTGTTCTTTCGTACCGTACGAAGCAACTAGCACGAACAAGCCGAGAAGACCAATGAACACAAGGTTCGGGTTCAATCTCCTTGTTCTTTCGTACAAGCACAGATAAAAATTTTATTTAATCAACAGGCAGATAAATGATTAATTATAACCTATAGGGCTATCAATTGTACGAAGCAACTAGCACGAACAAGCCGAGAAGACCAATGAACACAAAGTTCGGGTACAATCTCCTTGTTCTTTCGTACAAGCGCAAATAGGCTACAATTAAATCAACAAACAAAGAGATAGGATTTAGAACTAATCCGGACAGAAATATTTCCAACTTCGGACAACAAGTATCCAAACAAATATTCTTAACCGGAGAGTTTATCCACGAATCAATCAACAGAAAAAAATCAAAATAAAAAATCCAACATGTGATTAAATTTAAACCGGAAGAAATATTCACAACTTTGGACAACGAGTATCCAAACAAAAATATTCTTCACCGAAAAAATTAATCACAAACCAACAAGTAATCACAATTTAAACAAACAAGTAATTGTAATTCAACTTGAAATTAAAAATGAATGAACTACGAATAAAAATCACACAAAGGATTAGTAAACGTACCTGGGGCCGGGCACAGCCGGCATCCAAGACCACGCAGGTCAGCAGCGGGGAGTGGGGAACAAAATAAATCTGGTGGCACTCCGGTACACCAAGGGTGGTTAACGCCAATTTACCTGAGCGGGGCCCGAGGTTGGGTTACCCGACTTACCGTAGGCAGCGTGGGCTGCTGTAGAGCGTGGCGGCAGAGCTCCCAGACTGGCGGCAGCAGGTCTGGACCGGCAGCGGACTGGACTGGCAGTGGACTGGACTGGTTTGGCTCCTGGAAGACGGCGGCAGCACCCCTGGACCTCCGGTGACTTCTGGACAGCAGCGGAGGGCGTCAACGCGGCGGCAGGCGGCGGCGTGGCGGCGGCATGGCGGCGGCAGACCTCTCCCGGCTCTGATACCACTGTAAGAACTCGAATCCAGCTCAGGTCTCGTTCAAATTTCACCCACAAAGGATGAAGAACACCACTAAAGTCACTAAGGGGAAAGGGGCTTCAGCCAGCACACCTTTTTCCGGCCAATTCGCCCTACAGTGGAGCGGCATTCTGATTTTAGGAGAAGGAGGGTTTTTTTCGGCGCACCCCAATTACATACGGGAAGAAGAATATAAATGGGCGGAACACCAAGAACAAAGATGGTAACTTACCTTACCAAGAGATACGCAGGATGCGCACAAGGAAGGAGACGGAAGAATCGCGTAAGAGGAGATTGGCTTTGAGCGAACCAGAAATCAGAATAAGACATGGGCCGGGTAGGGGAATTGGGCTTAGGAAATAAAGAGGGCCAATACCAACATGTATAATTATAATTTATCAACCTCAAGTTACCAATTTATCAACCTGAAGTTATCAGTTTTAATTGCTAAACACATTTACAAAATTACACATTTATTATTAATTCAAATAATGATTTACTTTAAATGAAAAAAATCAACAAATAACAACAACACAACAATTCAACAAACATTAAATCTGAAAATAAACAAATTACAAGATTTCAACAAACAATTCATCAATTCAAATATTCAATAAATTGAAAGTTCACAAGAATTAGCAAATTAGCAACTAAATGAATAAAAGAATTAGCAAATTAGAAACTGACCGAAAGGAGGGCGTCTGAGGGAGGACGGAGGGCGGCGGAGGCGGTCGGCTGAAGTCAGCGTGTCGGACTGCGCAGGCTCGTCGGTTGAAGTCGAGTCATGGAGACTGGAGAGCAGGAGAGAGCCTCGTGTCGGACTGCGCAGGGCTGGCAGCGGCGTGCGGTTGTGGTCGATTGTGGTCCTGTGGAGAGGGCAGAGGCGATCTGGCGGAGTGGGCCGAGTGGCGGTGTCCCTTTGTCGTGAAGAGCAGCGAGAAGGGGGTTAGGGGGGAATCGGGGATTTGCCGATTTGAGGCTTGGGGAATTGATTTGGGCTAAAAACAAAACTTATGAGCTGGGGTAATACTAATTTTTTTTTGGGCCCTCCAAAATACCAGGCCCTGTGCGGTTGGGCTGGACAGCTGACAGGCCCAGGGCCGACCCTGATTATATACTTGGCATATGCCGATGATCTTATGTTTTTCTCTAGAGGGGACACACATTCTATTAAAATATATACTCATAAAATCACTTGATGAGTTTGGTGAGGTTTCGAGCCTTAGAGTTAATCACGATAAATCAAATATATTTATTGGTGGTGCCTCACATTATGATATTGGTCAAATACTTGATTTGGTTGATTTTGGGCGTGGCATTTTTTTTTTGCCAAGTACCTTTGTGACACCCTAAAAAAATAAATTTAAAGTAGAAGTATAATAATAAAATAATAGTAAATTAGAAATAATCTATTTGATGAAAATGAAATAAATGAATACTTTGAATGACTTTATCAATACACAAAATGTCAAATGATATATTAATACATAAAGCAATAGGTGTAACTTTTATAAATTCTAGACCAAAATGAGTAAATAATAAAATTGTACATTTCAATACAACTTGAGGATAATAATAATAAAAAGAAGTGGACTATTCAAGTCCAACTTAATACGAAGTAGGGAGCATATATGCCATAACACACACCTATCATACATGACACATACATACATAATGTATATACTACATACATACATGCAACGGTTATGGCAAATAAAGCACTTACGTGCTAATTATTAGTATTATCACAATACGGAGGTAGTATATAACCACTTATGTATCCGGACGTATTAATAGTAAAATACGTGCCGGATAAATCTCTATAATAATATTTATACGGAGGTTGTTAGTAATAATAATAATAATAATAGGGGTTATTCCTTCAATATTACTAAATTAAATGTGATTTCCTAAAATGTGACCACTTTTACATTTGGACAAAAATGTGACTAAAGTAGTCGCATTCATGTCATTACCACATTTTAATGTCACTGGTCAAATTTAATGTCACTATCGAATATCACTGTTGTCACCACCGGTGTCACTATAGCCACCGCCCGTGTCACTGTGGCCACCGTCCGTGTCATTGTGGCCACCGCCCGTGTCACTGTGCCACCACCCCAGCTTGTGACTGCCGCATCCGCCCCCGACCGTTGACTCCTGCCCCTCCGTAATTCACCTACCCCTCCCCATCCCACCAGCATCGTCCCCAACCCCTGCACAATTGCTGCCCCGAGCCACACCCCGTAGCCCTTTAACCAGCGCATCCCAGCATTGTGCTGCCGTCGTCGCCCCAGCTTCGGCCACCGCCCCAGCTCCGGCCACCACCCCAGCTTTCGGTTTTGTATATTTCCGTACCGAACCGAACTAAATCGGTTTGGTTTGGTTAAAACCGAAAAAAAATCGGTTTGGTAATCGGTAAAACCGAATTACCAAATAGGCATTCAATATTTAAATATAAATATTTAAATATAAATATATAAATATATTATAAATAAATGTATTATATTAAATTTTAATAATTAAATATATTATATATAAATATGTAATAGATAACGAAATATATATAAATATACCAATATTAATATATTTTGGGCCATAATTTATAAATATATTATACATTTATTATTTATTATTTATATTATTTCAGTATTCGATACATACCGAAAACCAATTTTTTTATATACATACTGAACCGAATACCGATTTTTCAAAATTACACGTACCGATTACCGAACCGAAATTTTGGTTCGGTATTTGGTACATACCGAAATTTCGGTATCGGTTTGGTTCGGTCGGTTTACCGAATTGTGCACACCCCTGTCACTGCCCAAATAGCCCCAACAGATCCCCCCCCCCCCACCAATGTCCACCACGAGCATACATGCCCTGCTACGGCCAAACCAGACCAACCTCGTCCTTACACCAACTCCTTTCCATCTACCACTCCTCCCTGCCCCATCCTAGCCTGATCAATTCCATAGAACAATACTTCCAGATCAATTCTGAAATCCGACGAAGCATGTCTCCATCGTTCGTCTTCTCCTCCATCACTGAAACAGTTGCTAACTTCAGCGATTAATGACGACGAGCCCCAAGGAGGGGCGGCACCGATGGGGATCGATCTCTTCTTCACCAGTTTCAGACACAGATCAGGGTGGTGCGTGCATCGAAGGTGATTGCAGATTAATGGTGATGGCTAGGGATGCGGTATCAGGGTTCCTGAGCAATGAGGTAGTCTGCGTCCGGAGATCAGGGCGGTAGTGGTGCTGCAGCGAGGCTTTTATCGGGTCCAATTGGGCATTGACGGGCTGGTGCGTTCAGTGGATGGGCAACGGGACGGAAGAGGAAATGGTGTGTTCAGTGCGTTCAGAGATTCCCTGCGGAAGAAAGAAGATGAAGTACGCGGAACGAGAAGGTCAGCGGGATCGAAGAGGCAATGGGCCGGGTCACTTTTATGGCATTTCAAAAAATGGTCATATTTTTGTCCAAGAGAAGTTGATGAGTTACATTGGTGCCATTCTTTCATAATAATAATGCTATGTATAGGAGTCCCAATACACGCCACAGTACATCAAAGAGTCACTCAAACGGATAAATCTGAGTAGCGAAACTTTAGGATCTGAAATATAAGCTAGAGCCTTCGACCACCCCTATAAATGGCAGACTAAACCTTTGTTTCCTTTCATCCCTAAAAGTTCCCATCGGTATATACATATAATATATACATATAATATATATACTAGGTACGTTTTTTTTCGACCCTTCGTTATAACCCAAAATCAAACCTAAAAATCACATAAAAACCTTCTCCTCTGTGAGAGGAATCCAACGGTGAAAGAATCATCGAAAACGGTCGTGAAACGAGGGAGAAAAGTTTCGCCGGACTTCGCCGGACTGGTTTTCCACGCGGGAGAAGGGCTATTCTGGAACCTCTGGAATAGCCAGGCCATCATTGGGCTGCTTCCTTACCGTTGACGTCAGAAAAAGGAGCCGTGATGGTCGCCGCCGCAGAACGAGCACCGCCGGAGTGTAGTTGCAGACCACCAGATCGACTGCTTGACGCTAGAGGAAGGGGAAACCCACTGGAGCACTTGCTAGAACGCGTCGTCGGTTTGCCACACCGGTGAAGGACGACTTGGCCGTTGGAGAGCAGCTGCTGCCATGGCCGGAGGAGACGAGGCTGCGTCATCGCCGTCCTTCTCCTTGCTCGACTCTGCATGCGTAGTACGGAGTAATTCTCTTTTCCCTCCTGCTGTGTATTCAACTAGTGAGCTGGACTATTTTAATAAGTGTTGGGCTGACTTAATTTTTATGCCTTTGGGCCGGGCTGAACCATTAACCATAATAATAATGATGATGGTGATGATGATGATGATGATGTTGTTGATGATGATGATGATGTTGATGATAATAATAATGAAATTAAGATGAGGAGTATTAGTGATGAAATTGGCTTGGTTTATTGATAGTAATCACTTGGATAGATATTATTTTTGCTAATTATTGAATTAATTGAAATAGAGTAATAAGTTAACGTAATTACGAACTCAGAAATATTAACTATTTGAGTAATTAATAAAATCAGAATAAGTTGATAACAATTAGTTAATTTAAAATCATTATAATATTCGGATTTATTAATGCTAATAATGTTGATTAATGTAAATTAAAGTAATTACGAAATTTGAATAGTTTAATTCAGATATGTTTTAATAATATTGAAATATAGTTAATTATTTGGATGTTTTATGAGTAGAGTAAATTAATGGGGATATTTAAATTAAAAATTTGATATTGTAGTTAATTATATTCTGATATTTTATTTAATTATAGAATTCAAATATTATAATTAAAGTCTGAATTGGTAAGGTAATTTGATTAATAAAAAGTGATTAATTCGGATAATTAATTAATTAAATTAATAAATTCGAATAAGGAAGTAAAAGGGGAAAACCGGGTAAAATAATTACAAATAGAATAAGTGACTAATTATATCATCTTAATTAAAAAGGTGAGTATTTAGAGACCGGGATTGAAGAAGAGAATTAGGAGCATCGGGACTTAAGGTAAGTTTCACATCAACCGAAATTAGTTCTTTTTCTTCGTGATTTCTTTTAAATATTTTTGTGTGCATATTTGAGAATTGAATTTATGTGTGCTGAATTTGGGTGAATATTATTATATGAAAGGGTTGTATTTGAAATATTAGTTGATATATTTTTTGTTGATATGAGTTATTGTATACGATTTTGGGAGATTTTGTAATAGTACGTATTTTGTTATGTTTGTGGGAGTTTGATGCAAATGGAATTTTTGAAGTATAAACTTCGATTGATTTTGAGAAAAATAAATATTTTTATAAAAGGTGAGCATCACGGGAGAAATCCGTGGTGTTGGTTTTCCACGTCCCTTAAATTGTGGAGGGTGGTTAGGTCTACTACTACTCAATTTTTTGTTGGTTTTGGTTTGAGGTGAATTGACGGTCGGTAGAAAACATCCCGGCTTTTAAGTGGTAGTGGTAGTAGTAGCTTCTAATCATTCAGGTTTTGAGGTGGGGTAGTTGGTAGAAAACATCCCGGCTACCCGGATCAACTTACTAACCCGGAGGGCTTGGAATACCTTTAGGGGGTGTGCACACTTAAAGTAGTTGTTTCCGTTTCCATTGAGCAGTTGTGGTACCGGCGATAGTCCCGGGGTGGCCGTACATAACATCGGACCACTGGGCTCAACCAAAGTGTTGAGCACCGCCCTTCTAAATTATTAGGAAGTTAGTTACGAAGTGATTTTTGGAGAAATTCAATAGAGGGGAAATTTTGGTGTTTCATGTATTTTGGGAATTATTATGATTCACGAGTTATGTGATTGTGATTTTGTATAGATCAGATATCGTTTACTTATGATTTATAAAGTGTTTTGAAAATATTTTTATACTAATGGTTGTACGACTTTATATATATGCTACTATTATTATTTTAAAAGGTTAGGTGGGACTTACTTAGCATTATTGCTAATATTTGTTTCTTTTATTTTCCTTTCTGTACATGATTTTTGTACAGGTGTTGAGTTGATCGATGTTGAAGTTGATTTCGAGAGCGAGCTTTCGCTAGAAAACATTATTAATAAATCATTGTAAATTTCTTTTTCAATAACTTTAATCAGTGAGCTTTTGATTTTGAAGTTTAAGTTGTTTTAGCTTGTGCACTCGGTTAAGAGAGAACCGAGTGTGGCGGTAGCACCCCTATTTCCCTTTAAATTTTCCGCTGCACATTTTCTGATGTTTTCAAATAAAGTTAGTATTACTTTCCAATAAATTATTATTTAAATGTATTTTTGGGTGGAAAATTTGGGGGTGTTACAACCTTGGCATCCCACTTGCCCCGCTAAAGGTTTCGGTGGCACAATACTCACCTTTATTGGATACTATCACTGACTTCTTAAACGCTTGAAATGCTAAATCCATATCCTATGCCGGGAAACTTGAACTCATCCGATCAGTTGTACAAGGAGTTCAATCCTTTTGGCTTCAAGTTTTCCCGATACCACAAACAATATTGAATAGGATTGTTTCAATTTGTAGAATTTTCCTTTGGGGGGGGGGGCAAATACTCAAAAGTTGCGTGGGATGACATTTGCCTCCCAAAGGAGGAAGGAGGTCTTGGCATTCATAATGCAAAGGTTTGGAATGAGGCTCTCCTTGTGCGAATACTTTGGAATATTCACAAAAAAGATGACACTCTTTGGATCCGATGGGTCAATGGTGTTTATCTTAAAGGAAGAAATGTGTGGAATGTTTCCCCACACAATCGTGACTCTCCACTTATGAAGAAGCTTTATCTTATCCGTGATAAGATATGCAAACATTTTCATAATACAAATGAGACCATCATGGGTTTGAATGTCATGTGTGTTAATGGTAAACTTAGCTCGACTAATGTTTATGACTTATTGCGTGATAGAGTATATCTAGAGAGAAGTGAGAGCTAGAGAGAGAAGTGCAATAATATGCTTCACTAGAATGATTTTGTAACCCCTATAACTACTCCCAAGGGGAGTATTTATAGAGAAAATACGGGCTGGGCTCCCAAGCCTTGGGCTTGGGAGGCCCATTTACAATTGGACCGCTACTGGGCCGAATACAAAGCCACTAATGGGCTGCACAAATGAGCAAGTGTAAAATCCGGTTCTGTGAGGTCTTCGTGGCCGACGAGGGCGTGGCCGAAGAGGGCACGGCCGACGAGGGCGCGGCCGACGAGGGCACCCGGGTCCCTTGGGCTCAGGACCATATTCTGAGTTGGCACCCTTTCGGACGACGGGGGTCCCATGGCCGACGAGGGCACCACTCAGTGTCTCGTGCTTTCTGTTCTTCTGAGTATGTGGGTCCTGGGGCTCAGACCCATATACTCCATCAGGAGTTCCCCACTCTCTAAGCCGAGACGTAGACGAAGTGAAGGAGAGTAGATTCCCGTGCTTTGGTGATTTTGGCCGATGCGGGCACTCCCAAGCCGTTAGCTGTTGCGGCGTTGGCGCTGTTTCCCTTTTGGTGACCTTGTTATGTGCTTGGCCGTCACTTGCTCCTCGTTGTGGACGGGGAGGCCATTGTTTCCTTGGTGTGTTCGTTTGGGGACGATGAGTGTCCTGCTTCGATGGTGGCCGTTGAAGGCACGTTTTCCCTTTCTTGGACGTTGGTGGTTGAGATTTACATTTCGGCCGATGAGGCTGTTGAGGTTGAACCTTGCTTCGAGGACGATGGTGTCCTTTCCTTTGGGTAGCCGGTAAGGGTGCTTGCGCACTCCTTTTGGCCGTCGCTGACTGGCTTTTGTGTCCCCGGCCGAAGAGCCCATTATGGTTTACTGTTGGCGGGGGACGATGAATGTCCCTGCCTTAGGTGGCCAGTTGGCCGTTGTTGATGACCTTATGTGCCGTTGGCCGACGAGGCGCAGTGTGATACATGGACGATGTGGCCATGCTTTGTGGTTAAATTTGTGTTTGCATTTTTCCTTTTGTTTTGTTGAGGCCGATGTAGCCCCCCAGTCCCCCACTGCTTCAGGCCGAAGAGAGTGAGGGGTGAAGGAGTTGCTTGAGTCCCTGGCCGAAGCGGCCTCTCCGTAGTCCCCCTGAATCCAACCCTCATGGCGATTTTCTGGCCAAGGTAACCGTGTGGGAGAACCCTTGTGCGCAGATCGCTTGTAGAGAGTTATCATCAAGGGTCGTTACGGAGAGCCGATGGGCGTTCATGACATTCCTGGCCGAAGTTATCTCCTTAGTGTTGGCATTTGTGAACTTGGCAGGCGTATAGGCCGTTGTGGGTGCTTGCTGGAACTTGTGAAGCCGTCAAGCATATAGGCCGTTGTGGGCGCTCATTGTCTGTGTGATTCGTAGGCTTTTACTCCGCTGATACGTTAGTTCATGAGCCCGGCCCATTTCTGAAGGGGTGGTACCTCATCGGCTGCTGGGAAGGTGACCGCTGAGGTGTCCATTGATATGGTGCCACGTGTAGTGACCGTTGGAGATTTGTCTATAAATACCCCCCCTCCTCCGAAGCGGTTCCTCACTTGCATTCTTGAGATATTGAAGTGCTGCCCAAATTTCTAGAGAGAGAGAGAGTCTTCAAGGTGTTCTTCGAGTTCTTCATACCTTCAAGGTTAGTTCTTGACTTGTTCTTCAATTCCTTTGTATACTTAGCTTCCCTGAGCCTTGATCTAGTGTTAGTGGATAAAACGCCTTAGATCCTAAGTTATTCCCCTTAGGCTCGTAATAGTTGTTATGATGAAGAGCTTAGACGACGAATACTATCCGTACGACGACCAGCCCTCCACTAGGTCACTCGACTATGAGGTGCTTGAGGAGTTCGAGGAAGAGATAGAACGTTTAAGTCCTTACAAGTCCGGGGAGCCGGTGGACGACGAAGGTGAGGACGAGGATTCCGCCTCATCTTCGAAAGGTGAGGACGCAGGTGCGTCCCGAGTGGTGGACGGGGCGTCCACTTCCGCTGTTATTCCGTGCCCGAGGCCGGTGTCTGCCGTGAAGGGAGCAGATAAGCCGAAGAGAATAAGGAGGCCGAAGAGTGGGTCGGGCGTCTCCTACCTGGATCTCACAAATATTTTCTTGATCAAGCCGGAGAGCAGCGCGGCTGACTACTTGGTTGCCCAGATGTACGTGGGGCCGTTCGGGAGGGTTAGGGCACCCAGGCCGACGGACCATGTACTCCATCCGCCACCGGGATACTTTGGAGTATACCCGATGAGTTTCGCCAAGGGGCTGAGGTTTCCCCTTCATCCCTTCATCACTGAATATCTTGACATGGTGGGGCTCCCTCCGGCCTTGCTGACGCCGAACAGCTACTCGTTGATGGTGGGGTTCTTGCTCCGCTGTGAGGAGCTGGGCTACAAGCCGACGACGGCTCTGTTCATGAATCTTTATCAGATCGGCCGAGGAAGCCACAAAAACTGTGCGGCCTATGCTACCCTCCAACAGTTGCCGAAGAAGAGGAGCTTCACGGATTTGCCTTCGTCCATCCATGGATGGAAGAGCAAGTTCGTTTTTGTATCCCTTAGTGAGAATGGCACTGAGTTTCCCTCTCTCGGCCACACCGGGAGGTTCAACCTGCACGACCCACCGAGGAGTTCGATCTTGGACGCTCAGGTGGAGGCGTTCTTGGAAGGGGGGCCGAGGAGCGTGAAAGACTACATCACCGAATATAAGATGACCGCCCTCGGCTTCTTAAGATACTATGTGTATGGCGACAAGGAGGACGATGTCCAACTTTGGCCGAGGATGACCACTACCTTCGAAGAGGCCGACGGCCCGGATTTGGGCATTCCTGCTGAGGCCGATGGTAATACTTTCTTCGGCTTTCTTCCTTTGTTATTTGTTCTTTTGCCTTGCTAATCTGTTCGTTTTCCTTTGTGTAGGTTTTGTTATGGATCGCCGTTCAATCATGGCCATAGCCAAGGCCAAGGCGGCCGAGGAGTTGGCTGCAAAGGCGGCTGAGGCGGCCAGACGTGCCGTGGCCGAGGGGGGCGGGGCTACTGCTAGTGTGGCCCCGAAGCCTGCCCAGTCCAAGAAGAAGAGGCCTCCCACTGACGGCCAGAAGAAATTGACCGAGGCTGGCCTGAATGTCACTAAGAAGACGAAGAGGGCACCGTCTCCTTCCCATGCCGATGAGGTCGGTACTCTGATCGTCCCAAATGTGGACGATAGTGGTCCCGTTGTGGATCTTACTGCTGCTCCAGGCGATGCCGCCCAATCGCTCCCTCTCGTCCAGGAGCCACGGACGAAGAGGGTCGGCAAGGAGATTGCCGCTGCCACCTACCAGAAAATGGTGGAATACCCCGTCGGCGGGGGTGTTTTTGACGATGGCGTCCTCGGCCATGATGTGCTGGCCCAGGCCATGCCGGCCAAAGATCGGGCCTACCTCAAGAGGCTCGGGGACGTTAAGGTGTACGAAGGCGGGATGGACCTCATCATCCAAGTAAGTTCCCTTCCTTTTTATTTGTCGTTTTTCTCGTCGTCCGGGTGGAATCATTTGTCCGAGTCTTTGTTTGCCTTTTTTGTGCAGGGTGCCTTCATGCTCATGGAGAGCCACAAGAGGCAGCATCGGGAGATTGCTCGTCTGAAGGAGCTTGAGCAGAAGGCTGCCTCGGCCGATGAGGCGGTAGCCAGCTTGGATCGGCTCCGGGAGGATGCAAAGGCCTTGCAACAGAGGGCCGATGAGGCAGCTGCAGCCAGGGACGATGTCCTGGCCAAACTCGAGGAGAGCCAGAGGGCGCTTGAGGCTGAACGGCGCAAAAATGATGAAGCCGTGAAGGCAAAAACTGAGGCCGAGGCTGCCGCTGTGAAGGCCGCTGATGAGGCCGTTCAGCAGTTCTTGGCCGAGGGGTGGAAGGCCGATGAGCGGCTCTCCTGGTGTTATGAAGTGGTGGCCGCCAAGCTTGAAGATTGGGGAATGAACTCCCCCACCGGCCAGGAGTACTTTAGCAGGGAGATGGCCGTGTACTACAACATGGGCCAAGAGCGGATGCAGAGGCTCCTGTGTCGGCGGCTATCGCGTGCTCTCAAAGCCATGAATTATACCTCCGGGTGGGCGAGGCGGAACTTGAAGCTTCCCAAGATGATGAAAGATCCCGAGGAGTAGGCCAAGCTTTCTCTTTCGGAGCGGGAGCCCCCAATCGAGAGTTCCGGCCTCGGCGAGCCGGATTACGACGAGTTTGACTTCCTGGATGATGCCACCAGTTCTGCAGCTGCTGTCGACCAGGAGACTGAGGCCGAGGAGGGAGCCGAAGATGCCGAAGAGCAAACCCAGGCTGGGCATGGAGGCGCCCAAGAGTCTTGATCGGCTACTCCCCGCTCCCTATTTTGTAATTAATTATCTTATATTTTTGCCCATCTGATGTAATGGCCGAAGCGCCCACCAATGTACATGATTGTTTATGAATGAACCTTTTGCTGTCCTGCTCGGCTTTTGAATGTCTTGTATGTTTATTCCCTTTTGCTATTTCAATTTCGAAATTTGTCTAAGTGTAAAAGTTACACCTTAGGTCACCCGCGAGTGTTTGCTACGTCCGTGAGGTAGCCCATTCAGTCTGGTGGCCTGGTCGGCCTGTCTGGTGTTTCTTCGCTGTTGTAACACTTGGGATTTATTCAAAAAAATTCTAAGTGTTTTAGATCCACTTAGATAGGATTTGTCCTAGTGTCTTTCTTTCCGTCCTGACTGAGGCGGGCAAGCTGAGGTGTCCGCTGCGTCTTGGTAGTGTCCCATTCTTCTTTTTTTGTTAGAATTTTCCTAAGTGTCTAACTTCAAGTAGATGTGTGTTCTCATCGTCCTGGTATTGAATCTCTCCTCAGTGTTGACAAATGATTTGGGAAATTTCCTAAGTGTTGAACCAATGTCGTTGTCGGCCCAGTGTTTTTCGTGGCCGTCGTTTTCCCTCGTTCCTGATCTGATCAGGAAGGTCGGCCTGGATCCTTGTGTTGTGGCCGATAAGGGTACTTTGAACTTAGTTTTTTGAACATAGAATTTTTTCTAAGTACACATGCAAGACACAGGTAGCTAACGGCCTGCGAGTATACAGGTACCCGCTTTGTCTAGAGTTTCTCCATTTAAATACTTAGAGATTTTTCTAAGTATAAATGCAAGACATAGTTCCTTCTTTGTGGTACCGTTGTCGGCTAAGAGATGGCCCTACCTTCATCGGCCAAGGTCTGGCTTTGTGGCCGATGAGGGTGCCCCTTGCTTTCCCAAAGAGTTTCTCTAAGTGTCGGAATTCTCTTAAGGAACCTTTTTCCTCAGAATTTTCTCTAAGTATTTGGTAAACACCTGGACAAATCCCCAAAGATCTTTCGCTTGGCCAACAGCCTGGGTTTCAGTGCCTGTAACGGCCATCCGGGATGCTGTGGCCGGTAGGGATTGTTGTTTGGAAGCTTGATTCTTCCGCGGGTGTGATACTGCCCGCTTCGTCCTGGTCAGCCTCAGGATTGATACTACCCGCTTCGTCCTGGTCATCTTTCAGGATTGTAATTCTTTATTTCATACCAAGTGTTGGTGCTTCAAAGAGCTGTGGCCGATGAAGGTTACCATTCGCGTGTCACCCAACCACCGGTTGGGGTTTTATAGGCGTATGCTTCGTCCTTGACGATTCCCTTGTCTGTGATGGACGTGTGGCCATGTCGTCCATGTCACCTGTTAGGGGTACTATACTTGTGTTCAACTTATATGTACTTAGTTAAGTTTGGCCTGAGTTGTGGGGATTTTATTTTCTTCATTGCTCGAGGCCGGCAAGTGCGCACGGTCCTCGGCTTCCCTCTTTTTTTTGTTCCCTATTTCAGGGGAGTATCCTTCTTTCAGGCTTCGGCCGAAGGGTGTGCTCGTCCTTCGGTCGGTTCGGACTTCGTTTATAACGTCCGTGATCTCAGGGCGGGTCCCGTCGCCTATTTATGACGCGGGCTAGACTTTTGGTCGGTTTCCAACGGCTGTCGTTGCCCATCCCTGAGTTTTGGGATTTTGTCACCTCGGCCATGATTTCAGGCCTGTCGTCCTGCGATCTGGCGCGTGGACGACGCGGTGAGCTTCCCGTTTCAAGACGTGGGCCGTTTGCGGGCCCCTCGTCCTGGGGACATCGTCGGCCATACCTGAGCATTTTACTCTAGGTTTACGGGGCCAGGACGATGTGCTCGCTCAGCTAGGCCTGAGCCCTTCGCTGATACAAAATACAATGGAGTACTTGGGCTTGTTGCTTCGCAGGTTGCAAATGCAAGGTGCCATATCGGCCATACCCGAGTCTTTCGCTCTGAGGTGGCCGATGAGGGCACCTGCTAATTTTTTACTTTAAATTCCAGAGAAAAAATCAAGAGGAACATGATTTTATTCATAAGTGGCTCGAGGCTGAGGGTGGCGTTCAATCAATAACCCGTTAAGGGGTGAGGGCTTCGCCGTCTGCACCTCCTTCGGATTACTGATAAAACTTCACCAGATGGTGTACATTCCACGTTCGTGGTACATTGGACCCATTCGGGCGTTTAAGCTTGTAGGTTCCGGGTTTGACCACGGCACTGACGATGTAGGGCCATTCGTACTTCAATGCTAGCTTGCCACCCTCTGTCGGCTGGCTTGCTTCCCTTTGACGGAGGACGTAGTCCCCCACTTGAAATTCCCGGGAACGTACCTTGGCGTCATAGTATGACTTTACTTGACGCCGGTAGTTCTCTGCTCGGACGTAAGCTTGCTCACGCCTCTCATCGACCAGATGCAGGTCAATCTTCATGTTCTCTTCGTTGGCGTCAGGCTCGTATTGTTCCACCCGCCGGCTGGGGATGGCAACTTCCGTGGGTGCCTTTGCCTCAAAGCCGTAACACAGGGCGAAAGGCGTTTCACCTGTCGCCCTCCTCGGCGTGGTTCTGTAGCACCACAGGATGTTGGGGAGCTCGTCGACCCAACTACCCCCTGCGGCCTGTAGTTTCTTCTTCAGCCCCTCCATGATTGTCCTGTTGGCGTTCTCGACCTGCCCGTTGCCCTGAGGGTAGGCAACGGAGGAGAAACGATGCTTCACCCCAAACTCCCGGAGGAGCTCCTGAAAAGGGGCTGCCTCGAATTGGGTGTCGTTGTCTGATATAATCTCCTGGGGGACGCCGAAGCGTGTGATGATGTTTTTGTAAACAAATTTTTGGCATCTGGCCCCCGTGATGCTGGCCAGGGGTTCCGCCTCGACCCACTTGGTGAAGTAGTCGACGGCAACGATGATGTAGCGGTTGTTCCCGGTGGCTCTGGGCAGGGGGCCGACCAGGTCAATCCCCCATCTAGAGAATGGAATTGCGGTGCTGACGGGGGCGTAGTTGACGGCTGGCCGACCAGGGGCCTTCTGGAGCACCTGGCACGTGGTACACTTCCTGGCCAGGTCCGCACAGTCTCGCGCCATCGTCGGCCAGAAGAAGCCCTGGACGACGAGACGTCGGGACATGCTGAAGGGGCCCTGGTGCGAGGAGCAGACACCACAATGAACTTCTTCCATGGCCATGTCGGCCTCATCCTGGTGCAGGCATCGGAGGAGAGTGCCATTATAGGATCGTTTGTAGAGTTTGCCATTTTCAATGGTGTAGCTTGGGGCCCTGAGTTTGGCAAGTTTGGCCCTCTCTTCGTCCGGGGGCAGCTCCCCCGTCGTGATGAAGGTGATGATGTCGGAGATCCAGTCCTCCGGTCGCTGTTGGACGCACAAGACGGGGCTAGCATGGATGCTGGACATGCTCAACTCCTCGATCTTGGCTAGCTGGGAGATGTGCTCCGGGGTGTCCGAGCTGAGTTTGGAGAGGATGTCGGCCTCGGCGTTCTCGGCCCTTGGGATCTGTGTGATCTCGTGGGTTTCGAACGCCTTCAGCAGCTCCTCCGCTGCTTGTTTGTATTGCTTCATCCGGCCTTCCTTCGCTTCGTACGTACCCTCCACTTGGCCCACTACCAGTTTGGAGTCGCACCGGACTTTGATGTGTCGGGCTCTGAGGCCGACGGCGAGTCTGAGGCTGCTGAGGAGGGCCTCATATTCGGCTTCGTTGTTGGATACCCTGAAGTTGAAGCGGATGGCATAGTAAGCTCTGAATCCTTCAGGGGATATGAGGACGACGCCGCCACCGCATGATTTCGCGGCCGACGAGCCGTCAGTGAATAGGATCCATGTATCGTCCGGCTCCGGCCTGGGGTTGGCAACGGCCGTCTCCCTTGCTGTGCATTCAGTGATGAAGTCGGCCAAGGCTTGCCCTTTGATAGATGGCCTTGGCTTGATCTCAATTTGAAATTGACCGAGGAAGATTGCCCATTTCACCATCCTTGAGGAGCTGGTGGGGCTCCTCATGAGTGCGCCGAGGGGCTGCTGGGTTAGCACATGGACGACATGGGCCTGGAAGTAGTGCCCCAGCTTCTTCACCGTATGGACGATGGCCAACACCGTCTTCTCAATGGGGGAGTACCTGAGCTCAGCCTCCCTGAGTGTCTTGCTGATGTAGAAGATGGCCTTCTGCACCCCTTCGTCCTCACGGATGAGCACGGAGCTGATGGCTGACGTGCTCACCCCTAAGTACAAGAAGAGGGTTTCGCCGGCTTTGGGTTTGGAGAGCACGGGTGGGGACGATAGGTACCTCTTCAGCTCTTCGAACGCTTCCTGGCACTCCGTCGTCCACTTGAAGCTGTTGGCTTTACGCATGATCTGGAAGAAGGGGAGTGCCCTTTCGGCTGACCTGGAGAGGAAATGGTTCAGGGCCGCCAGCCCCGTCAGTCGATGTACTTCCTTGACGTTGCGGGGCGGCTCCATGTTGATGATGGCCTGTGTCTTCTCCGGGTTCATCTCGATGCCTCTCCGGCTGACCATGTAGCCGAGGAACTTGCCACCCTGGACGCCGAAGGCGCACTTCTTGGGGTTGAGGCGGAGCCTGAACTCCTTCATGATTTCAAAGATTTCCCGGAGGTCGTCGGCATGGGTGGAGGCCTGCCTGCTCTTGACGATCATGTCGTCGACGTATGCCTCCATCGTCCGGCCGAGGACTGCTCTGAAGATCTTGGCCACCATCCTAGTATGGGTGGCGCCGGAATTTTTGAGTCCGAAGGCCATGACGAGGTAACAAAAGATTCCCTCTGGGGTCATGAATGCCGTCTTCTCAGCGTCATCTTCATGCATGGAGATTTGGTGGTACCCTCTGAAAGCGTCAAGGAACGACATCAACTCGCACCCTGCCGTCTCGTCCACCAACTGATCAATGTTGGGGAGAGGGAACGGGTCCATGGGGCACGCCTTGTTCAGGTCAGTGTAGTCAACACACATCCTGAATGTCGACGGTTTCTGGGCGAGGACGACGTTGGCCAGCCACGTCGGGTACTTCACCTCTTTAATGTGTTTGATTGAGAGGAGCATGGCGACCTCTCTTTTGACGAAGTCCCGCCTGTCAGCGGATAAGTAGCGCCGCTTCTGCTTGACGGGCGTGGAGGCCGGATCGACGGTCAGCCGGTGAGTAATCACCTGGCGGCTGATGCCTGGCATGTCGTCCGGGCCCCACGCGAAGACGACGGTGTATGACCGCAGGACGAGGAGGATGGCGTCTCGTTCGTCCTGAGGGAGCTGCTTCCCGATTCTGAGGACCCGCTCCGGCCGGGAGGTATCCACATGGACTTCCTCGACCTCCTCGGTCGGTTCAGCATGCGGCCTCTCCTCGTCCTTGGCAACGGCTGCCGTGATGGTGTCTATCCTCTGTCCTTCCCTTTCGGCCGGCCTTGTTAGCTTGAGGTAGCATGCTCTGGCTATCCTCTGGTTTCCTCTGGCGTAGCCGATGCCGTCATTGGTGGGGAACTTTAGGCACAAGTGCTTCATGGAGATGATGGCGTCCAAGTCCTCCAGCGCTGGCCGTCCCAAGATCAGGTTGTGGGCGCACTGGAGGTTGACCACCATGAACTCCATGTCAATCCTGACGTGGTGGGGGCCGTCACCGACCTCCACGGGGAGGACTATCGTGCCCTCGGCGTCGATAGAGTCCCCGGTGAAGCCGGATAACAGTGTCTTGATCGGCTTCAGCAGAGCTCTGTCCAGCTTCAGCTGCCGGAAGGTATCCAGGTACATCACGTTGACGGAGCTCCCCGTATCGATGTAAGTGCGGTGGATGATGGAGTCACCGATCTCACACCGGATGACGAGGGCGTCCCTGTGTGATTCCGTCCCTGGAGGCAAATCCTTGTCGGTGAAGGTGATCGCCTCCGTTCGCTGCTTCTTCGGCTGGGGGGGAACGTGGGACACCTCCCCAATGTAGAGGGATTGGGCCCATTTCTTTCTGTGAGTGGCGGAGTCCCCCCCAGTGTTCCCACCTACGATGAGGTGAATGTGATTCTTCTTTGGCGGGGGCTCTTCGAAGTCCTCGTCGTCGCTGAGCCTACCAATCTCCCGCTTCTTCGCAGAGGGTTCGCCCCCATGTTTGCCGGTGTTTACCCATGTGTTTTTGCGTGGGCCACCTTTAACAAACTAGGAGAGTTCCCCCTGGCGAATAAGACGCTCGATGGCCTTCTTCAGCGTGATGCAATCGTCGGTGTTGTGCGACGAGTTCTTGTGGAACCGGCAGTATGTGCCGCCCTGCTGGATGGCAAGGACCTCCTCGGCCGGCCGAGGAGCCTGCTCAATGAGGCCGTGCTTCTCGGCATAGTCGAGGATGATGCCGACCGGGTGAGTGAGGGCAACCCCCGGCCGTTCCAACCTCGGCCGCCAGTGGCGATCTTTCTTACTCTGTCCACCAGAGCCGTGACGGCCCTGGGCACCCTGGCCGGCCGGGGACGGACCCGGGGCCGACGAAGGATTTGTCTTCTTGGAGGGATGGCCCCCCTCTTTCTTGTGATTGTGGAGCTCGTCGGCGTCGGCGTACAAGCCTCCGCGCTGGAGCGCCTTGGCGTACGACCTCGGAGGGTCGGTGATGAGGCTCCTAGCGTACGGGGAGCTGCGGAGGGCTCCCTGATACAAGGCGAGGAGGGTGCGCTCATCGGCCCCCTCGACTTCTTCGGTCTCCCTCGTCCACCGATCAATGAATGACCGAAGGGACTCATCGTGCTGCTGCTTGACGGAGAGGAGGTGGGTGAAATACTTCTTCGCCCGCTTCCTCCCGACGAAGTGGGTGAGGAAGCGTTGGGCAAGATCCTGCCATGAGTCGATGCTCCCTTCGGGGAGCGCGTAGAACCACTCGTACGCTGGCCCCTCGAGAGTAGAGAGGAACCAACGGCAGAGGTATTCGTCTGACGCGTTCACCATCAGCATGTTGTTCTGATAACGACTAAAGTGTTCCTGGGGGTCTGATCGGCCGTCGTAGGACTTGATGGCGTTTCCACTGTACTTCTCCGGGATGGGGGGCGAGAGGACCCTGTTGGTGAAAGGGGTCCTGGTCCTGACCTGGATGATGGGGTCACCTCGCCCCTCGGCCAGCTCCCTCTCCAGGGCGCTAACCTTGTTCATGAGCGTGTTGAGGCCGGGGTCGTTGGAGGCGCCGGCCGTAGGGATGTTGGCCGACTGCTTGGCCTCCATCTGAGCCAGCCTCCTTTCCAGCTGGGCAATGACCTCATCCCGGGGGTCCCTGGCGGCCGCAGCGGCGCCCGGCTGGTTCCTCATGCGCTCATCGTGAGCCGCATTGATCCGGTGGCGCACGTCGTCCTCGTGCAACTTCCCCTTGCCCTTGTCCGGGCGGGGCTGGTCCGCTGTCCGGGACACAAACCCCAAGCTTTCCCTCGGCGAGCCAGGCCGAGGCTCACCAATCCGTCCTGCCATCCTCTCCGAAACCGGACGACGGTGCGTGTCACCTAGCCTGTTGAAGGCAGAGGCTTTTCCACGCGCTGGGGTCTGCCCAGGCCGAAGAGGGGAAGCAGGGTGGGAGTGGGACGACGCTGTGTCCTGGGCCATCATCCCCTCATCGTTGCCTATCTGGACGGCCAACGGTTGGGGCTGAGGAGGTGGAGTGACGTTCCCCCGGTCCTTGGCAGGAATGCGCTGAGGACGGTGGGGTTCTGAGCCAGGCTGGCGATGATGACCGACAGTGCGGCCTGGACCTGTTGATCCACGGACGGAGAGGCTGCGACCATAGGCTGGGCCGGGGCGTGGTCCGTCTTCTCAGCTCGTTTCTTGTCCAAGCCGATGTGCGCATCAGGGGCTCCGCCGTTGAGTTGGTTGCGGAGGTCCTTCGTGAGGTTGAAGGCCTCCTAGAAGACGTCCCCCCCGCCGACCTGGTCGGCCGTGGCGTCCTCATCGTGCTCCCTGGCCTCTTGGTCCTCAGGGATGGCCTTGCTGACGAGGTTGCGGTTTGATTTAGTTCTTCCCATGATCAGTGGTTAGCTGTGCTTGGTAGCGACGAAGGGTGCTAACTTGATTGTTCTAGCTCTCAACGAGAGCACCAAATGATAGAGTATATCTAGAGAGAAGTGAGAGATAGAGAGAGAAGTGCAATAATATGCTTCAATAGAATGATTTTGTAACCCCTATAACTACTCCCAAGGGGAGTATTTGTAGAGAAAATACGGGCTGGGCTCCCAAGCCTTGGGAGGCCCATTTACAACTGGACCGCTACTGGGCCGAATACAAAGCCACTAATGGGCTGCACAAATGAGCAAGTGTAAAATCCGGTTCTGTGAGGTCTTCGTGGCCGACGAGGGCGTGGCCGACGAGGGCACGGCCGACGAGGGCGCGGCCGACGAGGGCACCCGGGTCCCTTGGGCTCAGGACCATATTCTGAGTTGGCACCCTTTCGGCCGACGGGGGTCCCATGGCCGACGAGGGCACCGCTCAGTGTCTCGTGCTTTCTGTTCTTCTGAGTATGTGGGTCTTGGGGCTCAGACCTATATACTCCATCATTGCGTATCAAGGACACAGTAAGATTCTGGACGACATTTATATGGGAGGGGTACATTCCCCCTAAATTTTCCTTTACCGAGTGGCTTGCTTTTCGAAACCGTTTACCAACACAAGATAACCTTGCATACCTCAACATGGTAAACATGTGTGACCTTTGTAAGGGTGGATTGGAAACAATACCACACATCTTCTTTGTTTGCCCTTTTTCTTGCAGGATTTGGACGAGAATTAGGGACTGGATAGGCATTAAGAGAGAGATGACGACGCTACCAATAACGGTCAAATGGATTAGGAAGGAACACAAGGGAGCTCTTCTAAAATCAAAGATTGTTCGTTTGGCGTTTTGCGCTACTATTTATTGGATATGGCATGCAAGGAACACTTTCCGCTTTGATGACATTAAGAAGACAGAGGATGATGTGGTTGCAAAGATTAAGCACGTGGTCTACAAGATCCTTTAAGACATCCACCCGTACGAGTTGATTAAGTTTTGATACTTGTAGTATCTTGTTTTGTTTAGCCGCGATTAATGTATGTATTTTGTGAAACTTTAGTGTGCGTGCACCATGCGGCACCCTTTTGTTGGTTATTGCCTTACTCTGGTTTTGGGCCCAAACCTTTATTGGGTCTTTTGGTTTAATAGATTAGATGTAACCCCGTATGGTGCGTTGCTTTATAGTTTTGGACACATGTGTATATGTTAATTTTTGGGATGATACATATAGTTACAGGTTCATCCAAAAAATATAAATATTGGTTTGCAACAATTGTTTAAAAGCTCATTTATGCACGCGTACTTGTTTGTCAAATATGTTCTTTGCACACAAACATTTCTGGTTCAAAAGTCCTATGAAATATAGTTTATTTTTTTTCCCTATTTGTGCAAACTGACCGCGTTTTAATCCTATATATGCATAATTAACTCTAGATTATTGTATGAATAAATTCATATTAGGATATTTTAAAGGAGAAGATATTATTTTTAAATAATAAAAATCTACTCCCTCCGTCCCTAAAAGAATTGCCAAGTTTGATCGGCACATAGAATAATAAGGTAAAAACTGTGTGGTAGAGATTTGTGTAGAGGAGAGAGAAATAACATGAGTCTCAAATTGTTTGAATAAAAGGGAAAGTGATAAAGTTTTTGGGACAACCAAAAAAGGAAAGTTAGCAAAGTTATAAGGGACGGAAGGAGTATCATTTTTTAAAAGATAGTGAAAGTAAATTTCAGTTCCCAGGATTTCCTTTCACCATGGACCGGTGTCCGGTACTGGTATAACGACTCAAGTAATACAATATGGATGAAGTACATTGCACTCGATGACTGCCATCCATGCATTTTAATGCTTGAATTCTTAAATCTTCTATTTCCCACAATTAATTAAGAGAATATTACCTGAACTATGACTAAAACAGTTTGAAAATTCCAAAATATGACCACCATGTTTTTATTCTCAAAATAGGATTAATTACTGCCATGTTTTGACAGTACCAGACTTCAAACATGACAATATGTTCTAAACATGACACTAATTAGTCCTATTTTCGGGAACTTTCCCATTAATTAATTAGAAAAATGCTAGTCCTACATAGTTTGTACACTGTACATGATATAAATACCTCTTAATTTTTACCATTTCATTTTTAATTTTTTCACCCTCTTTCCCTCTCCCCTATCTCTTTCTCCTATCTCTTCTTTGCGACTTAACTCCTCTTGTTAGGTAGCCCAAGTTTCTCCTTTCTTTCTTCTTCATTTTCATTTCAATCACTCTCCACATTTAATTGTCATAGGCCATTTAATTTGTCTCTATGGTGGTTCACGATTGAATAGGGAGCGCCACAAACCGGAAGACATCGCCGCTTTGAGCCGCCGCCGAGATGCATATAGACAATCATTTTTTTGGTTCACCCAGACAATTAAAATATTAATATTGATTACACCGACAACTAAAATTGATCACACAGACAACTATTATCTGTGTTTATTAATAAAATTGTGGCATGTTCTTCATCAACTTTAGGAGTAAAGTGTTTATTAATAAAATTGTGATTGTGTGACTAGTATTAAATTGATAAAATGTGAATAAAAAAAGAAATAATTATGATCGCCCAAATATTCACAAATATGATATGAGAAAAATTTAATGGCACAGATCGAAAATGTAAAATGGGACAAAGATAGGGGACGTAGAGAATGTTAATAAAAATATAGTCTAAATTTTATTTCTATGTAATTCAATAGATTCAATTAATTGAGTCACTTCGGTCAGAATTTGATAAATTTCAATACACTCAACCGATTAAATTAATTTCAGTGTTACCAAACGCGTTATAAGCATAATACAGAGCAATTCATTCTTAATTGCTGATAACTTTTTTTACGGAGCAATAACTTTTTTCCTAATTACTAATAACTTTTTTGTATAGTTATTATTTCGTATCATAAACATTCCGATCAGATCGGATCAGAAAAATTTAGATCAGATCAAATCAGATTTTAAAAAATTCAGATCAGAAGAATAAATTTTAGTGGTTTTTATGGTTTACACTTGTACTTTTAATCATTTTATTTATATTTTATACTCCATGTTATTCAACTAATTAACAAAATTAGTTATTACTAAATAAAATTATAATATACTATTGAAAATCCAAATGAGCAACTTTAATACTCTGTAGTTGCCGATTTGCTAATTGGGGTTACTGTCAAAAATAAAGGGGGTGTGATACGACCATATCAAGCCCACCACACCGGCCACAGCGGGAACACCGGAAAGTAGGCTGGATGACCGATCAATACATCTATGATTGAGCATAAATTTAGGAGACCAATAAGGAATGGAATCAAGTGAATGCTAGACAGATCATATTCCTTAAATTATATGCATAATCATAGGAATCATTATGTCAAATAAGGTTATAAAAAGGAGAGTATTTGTATTAGAACGAGAAAGTAAAATACTCCCTTTGGTTCTGAAAGATCTTTACACTTTCCATTTTTGGCAGTACCACAATTATTATTACACTTCTTATTTGTCTTACAAATCTACACCAAACAGTGTCAAACAGTGTCAAACTCCTTAATATTTGTGAAGTCAAAGTGTAAAGATCTTTCAGAACCGGAGGAAGTAATAAACAAGTTATTCTTTCCTTGTTCGTTGTCTCTTCCGGCCCTGGGAGTTGTGGACACTCGAAGTTCCACGTTCTATCAGGGTGGTTGCCCTAGTTTTGGGAATTTTAAAGCTTTTTGCCCAAAAAAGAAGTTTAAGGGCACAGGTGCCCTTTGCCTACAACATGAAGGGTTTTTTTGCCCCTTTTCCCTTGATCATAATTGAGAGTTCGAGTTATCTTTGACTATAAAAACCATGATACACCCCACCAAATGAAACTAACTGAAACTACATAAAAACAAAGCAAATAATCTAATGAAATAAAAAGTTTAAATAAATTAAGCAAAAATAGCTGGTCATATTCATACAACTCATGTATGATATTAACTTGATCCAACTGACAAGTAGTGATCATACTCGACAAAACATCCATCACTGGATCGTTATCTTTGATATAACGAAAACAATAATCAATCACCCGATTACAAAGAATGACGGTGGTTCAAGAAAGCTAAGAGATAAGTCATTAATGCGCAACTAACAGAGAATAGAGAAAACTAAGTTGTGACAAATTTGTCATACACGATAGTTTGGGAGGGAGGAATACAACCAAGAACAATGAAGAAAAAGCTATGAAGAAAGTCATATTCATCATTTATGGAAACGTTATCAATCAGTTGTCACAAAATTGGAAGAAAATCAAACTTAGTTCAACTAGTAACTTAAATCAAGAATGGATATGGATAATCTGTTTGCGCTAATGGGTTTACCGCCGGAAAGGGTGCCTAACGGATTTTTTTCCGCTCGTCCCAATGGTCTGCTCTTACCCTTCCTTCCGTTGGATTTGAACAAGGCACTCTATAGTGCGTCCGAGGATCCGTTTCCATCAAGAACTCTCGTTGGAGAAAACAAATTTGACTCGAAAATGTTGACTCACACTGGAAAGAGTATTATATTGAAGATTTTGGACTTGAATATAAAAATATGGAGTAATTTTTTTGATGTACTTTCTTTTTTCTCATAATAATATCTGTTCTGGAGTAATTGATAAGACTAAGGGAAAATTATGATTACCCTCTTCTGATTTGATCATAATTATTAATTCAACCTTATATTTTAAAAAGTCAACTATTTACCCCCTAAGTTTCGATTACTGTTGTGATATCCTCCTTCTGTTAACATTTTTGTCAAATACCAACGGTGCAACTATAAGCACCTTTAAATGGCCATTTCTTTGACTAAAATACCCCTGTTTAGGGATTATTTGTTAAATTCTCTCATCTACGTATCTTTCTTCAAATACACCGCTTCTAGTTTTCCTGCATGTCATTTCCTCTTCTTTTGCTAAATATCTAGAAACCTCAATTCTTTGCTCCCTCATATTATAGTTTTATGGATTTTCAAACAACATAAAATGAAGATGATGTATATTTTGATTCACATGATGCAGAGTTCTTTCACATGCCTAATTGCCTACAGAGAACACAGATTTTACTTCTGAATGGATACAAGGTATTCCATTTTTTCTTGATTCAGAAAATTATGGTAGGGGTAGAAGTGGGCATACAGGAAGAGGCTATGGTGGAAGTATGGTTAGGAATGAAAATAACACTGAATGCGATGAGGATGAGTATCTATTTAGCGATAGTGGTGATCCTGATTGGACGTACATTAGTAACGAAGTTTCAAAGGACTGTACGAAATCTGATGAAAGAGATGAACTTGAACTAACTTATAATGAGGATAACGTTGATGATGGAGATGAGTTAAGCTACGTTGGTTCAGAGAAATCAGATCTAGATGCTTTTTCGTGTGATAGTGAAGGTGAAGGGAATGTTCCCTTTAAAAGAAGGTGTAATATAGATCCCTTCAAAGGGATGTGTCCCATCCCTTTTACAAAAACAAACTCCAGCGATTATACTTTCCAAATAGGACATGTATTTGACACTGTTTATACATATAGAGACACCTTGAGAGATTATGCAGTGAAAGAAGGCTATGAGTTGAAGTGGATAAAAAATTAAAAGGATAGGGTCACTGTTTCATGTAAATTAGAAGGGTGTAAATGGAGAATGCACGCATCATGGCTGGAGGATCAAAGGAGTTTTATGATTAAAATTATCTCTGAGGAACACACATGCATGAGACCTCTTGGGAATAAAAGCTGCCATGCCAATACAAGATGGATTACCAAGCAACTTAAGGAATCTTTGGCAGGTGATGCTAACATGAGTTATGGTTTGATGCAACATGAGTTGATGAAGAAATGGGGAGTCGAACCTCCTAAGTGGCAAATGTACGAAGGAAAATGTCAAGCAAAAAAATGCAATGAAGGATCACACGTACAATCATATAGAAACCTTAAGAGGTATATGGGGTTTTTGATGCAAATAAATCCTGGAACAATAGTAAAATATGAACATTACGATAGACAGAATATGGAAGATGTACCTCAATTGAAAAGGGTTTTCTTGTGTTTCAAAGCTATGAGAGATGGATTTCTTCAGGGATGTAGGTCATTCATTGGTGTAGATGGGTGTCACTTGAAAGGTCCTTTTGGTGGACTTGCACTGTCTGCAGTTGCATTAGATGGAAATAAAGGAATAGTGCCCTTAGCCTTAGCAGTTGTGGAGAGTGAGTGTAGAAGCAGTTGGACTTTCTTTCTTCGTTGTTTGAAAGGCTGTATTGGAGGTGAAGATGAGCAAATGCACTACACTTTTATTACAGATAGACAAAAGGTATACAATTTCTTAATTTCTTAGTCACAATTTTTAAAGTACTATATTTTGATTAATTTAAACTCTTGCAGGGACTTATTGATGTTGCTGGAATAATATTTCCAACTGCTACACACAGACATGGTTGTAGGCATATTTTCAAGAATTTCATTAGGAAGTTTCCATCAATAGAATTGAAACCTCAATTTTGGAAGGCTACTAGAAGCACTACGGGCTATCAATTCTGGAAAGTTATCAAAGAGATGCAAAAGATTGATGCAGGTAAGCCTTTCAACTACCTTATGGAGATACCTTTCGAATCATGGTAAAGGCATGCTTTCGATCCATTTCCAAAAAGTGAACACATCACAAACATCATGACTGAATCATTTAATAGTTGGTTCAACAAATTGAGGGGCCTTCCTATCGTTCAACTTTTTGACAGTTTTAGACAAAAATGCATGTTTTGCTTACACAAGAGGTATGATAAAGGATTTATAATGGAGGGGAAAATAACACCTGAGGCTAGGAAAGTTCTTAACAGAATCATCACTTCCAGTAGATTCTGTACATTAATTCCGGGTAGAAATGATGAATTTGAAGTGAAAGAAGGCAAGGCTACATTTGCAGTTAAGTTAGCAACTAAAGAATGTGGTTGCAAATGGTGGGATATCTCTGGAATGCCTTGTAAACATGCTGCAATTTGCATTGGATATAAGAGAGAAAGAATAGAAGACTATTGCGATGACTATTATTCAGTTGAGAAGTATTTGAAAGTATATAGCGGTGCAATACATCCTATGCCTCAATTTTATGTCATAGGCACCAAAGGGTAGTGTGCCATCAACACATACAGCTCAAGACACAAAACAACAAGATGCAACTAATTCCATGTGTGCAGCATCAAGTCAGTCACATTTAATCCAAAGTATGCGAACATCCAATTCTAGTCACACATTTGGCAGAAGGGCTAAGGAAATTCCAATGCGAAGAGGTGTATGAATCCAAGGAATTGAGCTTCATACCGGTAGAAAACTTGTTGGCTTAACTTGGGCTATTTTTTGTATTAGCCTTGTTTGTGTTAGGTTTAAGGTTTCTTTTAGTTTACTACACTTGTAAGGCTACTTTTGTTAAGCTGCTAAGGCTATTAGTTTTGTTGAGTTGTTTTTGTGGACTATTAATACTACTTTTGATGAGCTACAGTTTGTATCCAGATCTTGTTTATGTTTATTTTTGTTGGAATCAGAATTTGCTATATTTTGGTCTATTGGATGCTCTGTATCCATTTTCATTGTTTGGCTCATTCCTTAATACTTTTATTTCAATCTTTTGGAAGAGTTTAAGCTTAATGATATCGAATGTCTCTGTAGTACTCCTAATCTTGAGGTGCTGTTATTTTGGGATTGTTATGAGATAGATAATTTTGTGATCAGCTAGTATGTTGTGCTTTTTTCTTGCTCCCTTGTATAAAGCATATCGACTGTTGTGTTTCTGAGGGAGTTTTTTTATGTCCAATGGTATCTATTTTAGAATAAAAGTCAATAACAGATTTTTCTGAGAGGCATTCATCTTACGTGCACAAGTGTCGGTGATGAACACATACCAATTGAAGCACAACACACTGCATAAATCTTAAGTGGTATTGCAACTCCAGTTCTGATACTAGGAAGAGACAACATATCAAGATCCTTTGTAAACTTTTCAAGATGCAAAGTATGCCCCTTTGAAAAATAAGCAAACAATTCGTATACTTCAGGGAATTATACTTTAATTTATTGTGAAGTTGTATTATGTATTTTCAAAAGTTAAAAAACAAGGAAATATTTTTCTGCTTCTGTCCTCTAGATGAAATCATTTAGTGGGAAAACAAGAAGAATTTAATTTATCAAATGGTCAATATTAACAAGTCAAGGGAAATTGAGTAAAGCAATGAAGTATTTGAAGGTTTTGGGAACTGAAGAATTGTCTCATGTCAGCCGCATCATGCTCCTTCATTCAAGGGATGTCCTCCTCTCCCTCCTATCAGACAGCTCCATAACAAACTGTCCAACAACCTAACATGTTTCTGCCAACAACGGTCCCTCTTCCTCCCCAGGTACTTCCATTTAGTGGGAAGTATCCTTCTGAAAAGTTGAATTGGACCGTACCTTCCCTTTGATTAAAGGCGACTTACTCGTACTGGATGAGTGAAGATTGTCTGGAGGATTGGAAAATAGAGGTCTTACGAAGACCCAACTAAATACCTTCACATCCTAGTGCCAAGGTGCCTGGCTAAATACTGTAAATTTTTCATAATCAATTAGTCTTGGTGTACACCCTGGGGTACACCATATATAAGGGTCAATTTTTTACTGCTTTCTTTACCCTCCTATCGCACAACCCTCCCCTCCCCATTCTCCACTCACGTTTCTTTCCATCCCTCTATGTTTCTTCTCTTCTTCCCACTTTTCTTTCCACGATGATTTTCTAGCATACTTTTCGGTGGACGTAGAAGTAACAGGAAATGAAGGAGGTTTGAAAGACACCTACCTGTGACTGACAACGAACAATGGAAATGGGGGAGCTGTGAATGAAGAAGATGGAGCTACGACGGAGGACGGAAATGGTGGAGGTGTGAGCGAGGAAGATGGTGGTCCGAACAACGCTAGGGATGAAGACTTAGGCAGTACGGGTGACGGACCTGTGACACAAGGTGTCAACAAAGTTCCAATATTTGAGGGCCGGGATGATTACAGTTGTGACGAGGAAGGGAATAGCAGGAAAAAGACGAACACATATGTTGGAGGTATTTCTTCGACACACATAGGCAACTTACATACTCAGTGTCAGTGTGTACGGACAACTAATGTCACTGTGTACAGAGTAGTGTCAGTATTGTTAGTACTCAATTTTGATAGATTTTGATGATGCCACTATACTTTGAACTAGTACATTGTGTCTTACTTATTTACGTATTAAGTGTTCAAAATTAATTATAAGTGACAAATAAATGTACATTTTTTAGACTAATAAAATTACACTGGAAAAATTAAAAATGCAATAAGGTGATTTTGATTTACCTTAAAAGAATATTTAAATCCTACCAGTATAATTTTATTTGCACACAAAAATTAACTGTCACAAAAGGAAAGTCATATAGGCTCGAAAATCATATACATTGAATGTGTATGATTGAAGACAAACTTTGACAAGCATTTAATACTAAAATAGTACTGGGGTCCGGAGCATGGAAACACACACATAGGATTGTTCTTTAAATGATTATTCAGCGGCTAAATCATTGAAGATAAACTTTGATAGGCAATTAATGCCAAGAGTATACATGGGGCCTAAAAATATGAAGCACGTTGAAGCAATCTCTTAGCGAACAAAGAGATCATTCAGAATCAGCTCCAGCACAAGAAGACGAATAACAACTCGTCCTTGCCAGATTTTCAACGTCAAAGATTGAATCATCCTAACCAACGGATGAGATTAATCCACAGGAGAAGCCTATAAATATAGTCTGAAATGAAAGTTTCTAACCAAGCTTTGAGCATCCTAAGTAGAGAAAAACTCCCACTAAGCATACACGAGCTATCTAGCAAAAGAGAAAATGTGAACTTAACTTTACTCTCTGCTTGGACTCATGCTTCACTAGACTTCCAAGTTAAACATCTTCATTGCTAAATTCTGGAAGTTTAGTTCCTAGTTGGATGTTAGAACTTTCTTGTAACAAATCCTTTTAAACACTTAGAAGGATTGTGTTATCAAGTCCTAAGTGTGGATAGATAGATAGAGTACTTTTTGATCCCTACTGGATCAATTGAGAAAATTCTAAGGATTGAGTAACTTGGAGTGGTGTTGTACTCCTTGTGAAACACCTTCAATCTAGGCCTAAGTATTGTAAAGGCTAGATTGGTACTGAGTGTATTGGGCTTAATACTTTAGTGGAAATCCATCTGAAAGAGGGTGGGACTGGACGTAGGAGGATTACACCACCTCTGAACCAAGATATACTGTGTGTTGATTTACTTTCATTCAACAAAGCACACACCCAACACTTCTCATAAAAGGATTGTAGTTTGCCAACAGTAGCCTTAATTGATCATACTGCTTATCCTATTGCTTAATTACTTACTTTCTTTGAGACAACTTTTTCACTAGAGCCTTGCAACATCATTACTAAAAGGCTATTCTATCAGATCTCTGAATTACAAATCTTAAGTTTAGCAGTTGCCTCAGCAGTTCCCTGAAGACCACCCAACTGCTAAGTCCAATGCTCATACACATTTATTTCCTTTGAACGTCTCAACATCACTAGATCTTCATAACATCATTGCCAAGAAGTCTGTCCAAACCAATCTCTGAAAATCAGTCTGTAACTCAGCAGGTGCCTCAGCAGTTCCCTTATGATCACCCATCTGCCGAGACCACTGCTCTAGTTAAACTTTCATTTATAATCATCTCAGCACATTTTCAGAGAGCTCTAAACATTCTAAGCAACATTCTATCATCACTTTCATCATACACTAAATATCTCCTCAGCAGTTGCCTTAGCAGTTCCCTGCCATCCAGCCAACTGCCAAGTCAACTGCTCACTGTACAAGTCCAAACTTCACCCAAGCTAGAAAGTTGTCACACTGGTTGTATAGAGGATAAAGACTTACGTTGTGCATCTATAAATCTCCCAAAAGATACCGAAACCGTACCGTTTGAAACGGGTACGGGACTGGTCCTAGATTTTGAGAACCAAAAAATACCAGACCGAACCGTTCGAAAATAATACAATTGAATTTTTTATATGTTTTCTATACCAATAGATCTATTTTATAAGACCTACAATTTTATAGCCCAAGTGAGTATTCATGTGCCACTAAATAACTAAATGTGTTTATATATATATATATATATTGTTATTTTTTTATAGATAATTTATGTTATATTTTGGTATGCTTTGAAAGAATATTAAAATTTTAGAAATCATTAATGACTATTCATTTCTAGTAATGTAGTGCACATGACTTTTTGTTGTATCATGTTTGTACAATGTTTACAACTTAATTAATAAGGTTTAAATCTTAGCTCTCAGGGTTCAAACTATAAATTAAATTAGAACTACGGAGTAATATTTAACCTAGAATGAAGAAGAAGAAGAAGAAGAAGAATGTTGAAGATTTCTATTATATTCAACAATTTGATAATATTCTTTTTTATATTTTCACATGAACTTAGAAAATTAAAGATGATATTTATCTCGTGCGTCATTGTTTCGCTATACTTTTGTTGCACTGTTTGTATATTTGTGAACTTTAGTACTACGTATGCAATTTCTTGTATTTATATCAACATTTCACGTGAGTTGGTTGGTGTGATAATAGTTACTAATTGCAAGATTTGTTCAAAAATTTTAGCATGAGTTTGACATTGTACCGTACCGTTTTGTACCGTTCCGAAACGACATGGTACCGAACGGTTCTATTGTTGGAATCGGACCGTACCGGACTGTTAAAAACCTCAAGGATACATTACGGGTTTTACCAATTTAACGGACAGCGCCCACCCCTAAATAAAATGATTAACTCCAGCTTGGATAGTAAAAATTGTGACCCTACCTGTTGAAGTTATTCTAAATAGGAAGAGAAGAGGTCTGGGCTATTTATCTCCCACTAGACTCACTCAAAAATCCTCATCCACAAGTTATCAAGAGAACACAACAAAGATAATCTACCAAAAACCCCATTCCCAATACATTCTCACAAGAAGGAACCTACCTGCTCCCAAATCAAAATCCAAATCCCTGTATAAGCAAACCCTCCCAAACCATCAAAACCCAAGAACTCGTTGGCAACCAACCAATAAGACCAACCACAACCAAAACATTAAGCAGACCCCTCCAAAAGAAAATAATCCATTTTCCACATCAAGAAGGAAAAGGATTAACAAATACATAGCCATCCTCTATGATTACAACACCTCAAATGGCTATAGACTAATTTGCTTAGAGTTAAATGGTTCTAGATGGGCATGGATGCCTAAACTTGTACAAGGGAAGTTGCCCACTAACTTGTGGGCTACTGCTCAACATTGATAAATATAGGAAGGTGCTGGAGCAGCTGACTCACAAATATGGTACACAGATTCAGGCTGCTCCAGGAACATGACAGGCAGCAGGTGGCTCCTGTCAAACTACATGGCTAGGGAAGGACCCAAAGTGACATTTGGGAATGTGGAAAAGCAAGGAGAAACCAAATGAGCTGGAGACCTTTCAATCAATGGACTCAAATTCCAAAACATATCTTATGTTAAGGGTTTAAAGTTCATTCTCATAAGCACAAGTCAGCGCTGTGACAATGTCTATAATGTGACATTCTACAAAGACATCTGCTTGATTAGGGATGTCAAGAATGATAAAATTGTGCTCTCTGGTAGAAGGAAGAAGGACATGTATGTTGTTGACTGTAGCTCAGCTAAGGAAGGGATCTGCTTGGTGACAAAGGCAGATTCAAATTTGTGTTGGGGCTGGCATAACAAACTAAGCCATCTCAATTTCAAAACAATCAACAAACTATCCACAAAAGGACTGGTGAGAGGACTTCCAGAAATCAACTTCAAGAAAGACCACTTATGCGATGCATGTCAAAAAGGGAAGCAAACAAAGGTATCCTTCAAATCAAAAGGAGTAGAATCATCAACTAGACCACTAAGCCTACTACATCTTGACTTGTTTGGACCAGTTGAACCAACAAGCTTAAGTGGTAGGAGGTACACCCTAGTTATTGTTGATGATTACTCTAGATATACTTGGACCATATTTCTAAAGAAGAAGAATGAGGCAGAGAAGAAGCTCCCTGAATTGATGAAGTTAATCCAAAATGAGAAAAGTCTTTCAATCCAGAAGATCCGGTCAGATAGAGGTACTGAATTCCTCAACTCTATCATAATTCAGTACTGTGAAGAAACTGGAATCCATCATCAAACTTCAGCAGCAAGAACACCTCAACAAAATGGTGTTGCTGAAAGAAGGAATATGACACTCAAAGAGGCTGGAAGGACAATTCTAGAAGCAGCATGATTGCCCAAAAGATTTTGGGCAGAAGCAATTAATACAGTTTGCTACACCCAGAATAGAAGTCTTATCCATAAGACTTACAAAAAGACACATATGAGTTATGGAAAGAAAGGAAGCCAATTGTTAGTCATTTCCATGTGTTTGGATCCAAATGCTTCATTCTAAACATTGGAAAGGACTATCTTAAGCCATTTGATCCCAAATCTGATGAAGGGATCTTCCTGGGCTACTCAGCAATAAGCAAGGCATTCCAGATCCTCAACAAAAGAACTCTGGTGGTAGAAGAATCAATTCATGTGGTTTTTGAAAACCACTCCACTATTTATGAAAGGAATGAAGGTGAGCCATCAAAATCAAAGAAAGACACTGGAAAGGCTCCAAGCTGCCTTCCCAGTAATAGTATACAAGAAGATGGAAGATATCTGGAAGCAACAGTTGACTCGTATGGCAGTCCACTGCCAGCAGGTGACTCAAACGGCAACCCACTGCCAGCAGTCGCCTCAAAAGACAGACCACTGCCAGAGGATATTGAAGAAGAAGAGGAGGAGGATGACCAACAACTCCAAACCAAAACAACTACATCTGACATGAGATGGTTGGACAAACATCCTCCTCACCAAATCATTGGAAACATCCATGAAGGGGTTCGTACCAGGTCATCAATTCAGAGAGAAGCACTATTCTCATGCTTCATCTCACAAACTGAGCCCAAGAAATATGAGGAAGCCCTACTTGACTCTGACTCGATACAAGCTATGCAAGAAGAACTCAACCAGTTTAAAAGAAACAATGTTTGGGAGCTTGTGTCTAGACCCTATCACCAACATGTGATAGGAACTAAATGGGTGTTCAGAAACAAGATGGATGAGGAAGGCACCATAGATGACTTTTGAGATGCTAGTTGTGTGCCCTTATCGGGTATGGCCCTAGTCCCACTGAAAGGGAACAGTCCTTTAGGGAAAGCGTGGTATGGTTTTGCTGAACTTTAGCTGTATTAGCCTACTCAGTAATTCCGAACAACAGAACAAACCAACAACAATAAGATCCTCACCAAAGGCTACTGCCAGGAGGAAGGAATAGATTTTGATGAAACCTGTGCACATGTTGCCAGACTTGAAGCAATAAGAATATTCTTAGCTTATGCTGCTCATAACCAATTCACTGTCTATCAAATGGACGTAAAGATTGTCTTCCTAAATGGTCTACTAGAAGAGGAGGTTTATGTGGAGCAGCCTCTTGGAATTGAAGTCAATAGAGAGAAAGATCAAGTGTACAAACTGAAGAAAGCTCTTTATAGACTCAAACAAGCCCCAAGAGCATGGTATGACACTCTCTCTGAATATTTAGTGAATAATGGGTTCAATAAAGACAAAGTAGACAAGACACTATTCAAATTTGAAGAAGGTCCCCACATACTGCTTGTTCAAATCTATGTTGATGACATAATCTTTGGAAGCTCAAATCAAGCTTTATGTGAGAAATTTTCAACTCTCATGCAAAGCAAATTTGAAATGAGCATGGTGGGAGAGTTGAACTATTTTCTGGGACTACAAGTGAAGCAGACTCCACAAGGTATCTTCATCAACCAAGCCAAATATACAAGAGATCTCATGAAGAAATTCAAAGTTGAAAACAAGTCTACTGTGAAAATTCCCATGAATACTTCACAAGGTTTGAATCAAGATGAAGATGGCAAAGATGTTGATCCTACACTTTATAGAGATTTGATTGGTTCCCTGTTATATCTCACTACTAGTAGGCCAGATATATCCTATTCAGTTGGAGTATGTGCAAGGTTTCATTCAAAGCCTAAAGAAAGCCATCTCCTAGCTGCAAAGAAGATATTGAGGTATCTAAAAGGTAATCCTAACTCTGGATTATGGTACCCAACAAATGGAGGGTTTGAACTCTATGGTGGAAGACTTGTCTCTTAGTTCAGCAAAAAACAAAACTCAATTGCTACTAGCAGTGCCGAAACTGAATACATAGCTGCAGACAGCTGCTGTGCTCAAATACTATGGATGAAACAACAATTGAAGGATTATGGAGAAGAAACAAAGGAGATTAGCATCCTGTGTGATAACAAAAGTGCTATAGGTATCACTCATAATTCGGTATTTCACTCAAGAACCAAGCATATTGAGATCAGACACCACTTTACTAAAGAACATGTTGAGAAGAAGACCATCAAGCTAGAATACATCCCCACAGAAAAGCAGTTGGCTGACATCTTCACCAAGCCGTTGAATGAAGCTAGATTCGACGAACTAAGACAAGAGCTTGGAATGCTAGATGATCTTGATCAAGTGAAGGAATAACCATGCACCTATTCAGGGGGAACTTAATTCCTAATCAAGGGGGAATTCCTAGTCACCTGCTAGGGGGGAACACTTTTGTACTTAGGGGTAGCCATCTGCTAAAGGTAAGCTACTCAATTTCACAAGGAATGAATCATCCAGGTCCAAGAAAGTTTCAGCAGCAGTAGGCTCAGCAGGTGCCTAACAAACCAGTCAACTGCTACATTTTCTTGACACCCGCATCACATAATTCAACAAAAAAGGACCAGAGATAAACAAGGAAGGTGAATGGAGGTTAAATCAGGCCGGTGCCTGCCAGCAGGTGACTGCCTCAAAAGTAGTCGACTGTCTCAGGACAGCAGTTGGCTCAATTTCTGAACAAAATACATGGAATCTCTGAACCTAACCTATATCTTCCTGATCCTCTCATATCAATGATTCCAAAAAGGTACATTTTGCTCTCAAAAACATTAAATACATTACCCAAGTTAGAGCCCCCTGCTACCAGTGTGAACACAAAAACTAGCAGTTAATGCCAAGAATGATCAGCCGTATTCTCCAACGGCTATATTCCAACGACTAGTTTCCGATAGCCTATAAATACTCCCTCCGTATAATTCACCAACACTTTTCACTTACAATCTCTCTAATCTCTTTCTGAATTCTCAAACACTCTCAAAGCTTGATATGAATTTTCTCGCACTTAAAATAGATTGTAGTAAAGGGTGTAAGTATGAGTATCGTCTCCATAGAGATGAACAAAAGAGAATTAAAAATTAATTAAATTCAGCGATTAAAAAGAAATAAAATAAAATAAATTGTGAAAGATTTGATTGATCGCAAAATTAACTTGCAATTAAACGAATACTAAAGTTAAGAGGTTCTTTCTAATTAACGACGAAGGGAATAGAGATTCATTCCGGGGTAACCAGATTTCTGGCAGATCAGGTCTAATTACATGAAATTAATTTAATTGAGCCTAGCTAGTCATTACTAAGTTCTTACCGCTCTCGCGGCTTAGAGTACAATAATTTAGGGGATCAGGCTGATCTCTCATGCGACAGGATCCTAAATTATTGCCAAGACGAGCGAGCTTACGGCCCCTTAATCGCTACTAATCTCGTAGCGAGCGATCATGTGTGTGTGAATGTGTCCTAGAATAAATTAGATCTCTCTTAACTTATTCTACAAGCAATTGTTATTCTAGCGCGCGTTCTAAGTTACAAGAGATATCAGTTAAATTATTCAAACACAAATTAAACGACATTCATGCAATTTATCCATCAAGAAACTAGCCATACATCATGATTAACCCCTTCATCAATCCCAAATCCCTAATTAAACTACTCACAATTCATAATTGAAGAATTAACAGAATTGGGATGAATAGAATTAATTGTCAATAATTAAAAAGATGGAACTTACAAAGAATCTCAAAAGATTGATGAACAAGACTGAAAAGCTCTCTAAATTTCGTGCTAGGCACTCTCTCTAAGCTACCCCCTCAAAACAGGGGTTTACAGGCTGTTTAAATAGGAAAAACAGAGCAATTCGGGTTGAATTAGGACTGAAACGGGGCACGCACGGCACCCACGCACGCTTGTGTGGCGTCCGTGTGGCCGACAGACTTGTGCGTAAAAACATTGGACGCGCGCGTGCGTCCTCCCCACGCACGCGTGCGTGGCTGCCAGTGAGTTTTCCGGCTTTTCTATTCCGAATTTGACAAAACTTCCTTCATAACAGTTGTAGATAATAAAGTCCTCTATCCAGCACAACTTTCGGAATTGGATTTGAATCATCCAATAAAATGGTGGAAGTTCTCATTCTGAAATCGCAACAGGGATCATCTGACTTCATTGTCTGTTTTCACCTTTTTCCTCTCAGATGCTCGCAATGGTGTCTTCATACTTTGTAGCACTTGAAGTTGGCTTTCATATGGGACTTGAATCATGTCCTTTGGATTCTTTTACAAAGATATATGCTTGAACGATTGATAGAAGGCCATCCTGATCACCATTTTCAAGCTCTATGCGTCTTCTTTTGATCTCATAGCCAATCTTTTTTTTTTATCCCGGAAGGCAAACCACCAAAATCAGTGGGGTAAATGCCGGAAGTCATTTATCAGGTTTTATTAATATAGGAGATGAAAGTACAAATTTTGGGGGGAGGGGGGGGGGGGGGGGGGGGCAAACCAAACCCGAAATGGAAACACAAAGATCCAACAATTACAATCTAATAGAGGGTATACCAAAAAAATCCATCCAAAAAGCCCTTCTAGAAAAAATAGGAAGCTGATTAGTATGCATAAAAAAAGTGGGTCGGTCTGTATGTAATTGGGCCAGGTAATGGGCGGCCCAATTACCTTCTCGCCTCACGTGACTCAGTCGCAGCCCATGTCTGAAAATCAACTGTATACTTTCCTGAATTGCGTCCATCCATCTCCTTCCTATCTTACCGTCGAAGTATTCCAAGGCTAAGAAGCAATCGGTCTCCACCTGAAAACCATCATAACCCTCCTCCACCACCCATCTAATAACAAAGATTATAGCACGAATTTCAGATTCCACATGTGACTGAGCGAGGATGGGAAAGCTCGTTGCAGCGCAGAAGCAACCTCTCTGGTCTCGTACCACCGCACCACCGCAAGCCTCATCAGCTAAGTAACTTGCATCTACACTTACCTTCCATTTCATTTCTGGCTTCTTCCATCTGATAAGTGTCGATTTTGAAACCTTGAGCTTGAAATTTCGAGGGACTAAACCTTCCTCAAAAAGAAAATTGCCAATATGACAGACTTTAGGGATAGAGAAGCTAGCTACCCAGTTCTGCGTATACACCTTGACCTGAGTAATGATACTGGTTGAGATGATATCCTTTCCCCCTAAACCCCAAATTTCCTCCGCATAGGTCTTCCAAATAATCCAACAGATTATACCTGGAATATTTTGAAAAATAATATGCTCTAAGTTATTCTTGTTGGTTCCAACTTTCCAGCTCCAGTAACAATTGTAATCAATTCCAGGTGGTTGATAAACACTGAAAATACTTAAAAAATATTTCCAAACCAATTTTGCAATAGAGCATTGATAGAACAAATGATGCAGGTTATCAGTATGATTCTTGCATAGAGAACATCTGGAAGGATTTAACACCTTGTGAAACCTGGCTAGTTTGTCAGAAATAGGTAAAATGCCTTTAGAGATCTTCCACTGTAGTAGTTTTACTTTGGCCTCAAGTTTTGTTGTCCAAATTTTGTCATATATGGGAGAGCTGAAACTCAAGTCTCTAATCTCTTCATAAGTAGTTCTAATAGAAAACTGACCATCCTATTCTTCATTGCCAGAGGAGTCAAGTGAGGTGAGCATCAAGACAGAGTTCATTAATAGAGCATATCCTTCTCCAAGTAGCCGAATGAGTTATTCTAGGTAACATGTTACCATCTCTACCATATCTCAATCTCATAGTTCTAGCCCACAGAGACTCTCATGTCTTCCATTTCCACCATAGTTTTAAGGTAAAAGCCTTCTCAATGTCAGTCAAAGACCTTATTCCCAACTCACCTTCAATTGTTGGAGTGCAAAGTTTAGACCATCTGAGCCAGTGATACTTATCCTTATCATTAGAAGACCCCCAAAAGAAAGAACCCATCTTACTATTTAAGACTTTAATCACCTTTTTAGGCAAAGTATCAACTGCCAAAACATGAATAGGTATGGAATTTAAAACATGCTTGATTAAAACCAACCTCCCACCTTGGGAGAGGTTCTTTTGCTTCCGGGCAGAGAGCTTCTTCTCAAACTGACTGATTATACCACCACAATAGTTAAACCTATTTATCCCTTTATGGAGATTGACTCCCAGGTATTTGATGGGTAAAGTGGTCAACTTTGTAACACCGCCCCCGAGTATTTGTACTGTACCAAGTTATGTATTGAACCTTGACGAATGTATAAAATCATTTTTACGTGATTGTAAATTTTTATCATTTCTATTACGTGAATAGTAAAATTCACGTGGGGCCCACACCGGATGTGGGGCCGCCCGATATTATCGGGACCAAATATTATATTAATCTTGGACTAGATAATATGGACATGGTGGTGGATATCCTAATTGGGCCATGGCAATGGCATATAGTTGACCGGTTGGTCAAACGGGGCCAAATTATCGATATCGGAAATTTATCAGATAACAGCCCAAAAGGGATTTCGGAGACTTCTAAATTAAAGTTGAGGGATGCATATTCATTCTAAGGTCCAATAAGGATTGGGAACAAGTGTTATATTTTATTTGACCCGGTAAAATAAAATATAATTAAAACAGTCCGGAAAATACAACTTTCGGGACCGATTCTACACTTGGGGACATAAAGGGATGACCTCCCACATGAGTGGGGGCCACCCCACGAATTTGGTGCTGCAGATGTCAAGGGGAGCCGCACAAAGAGAAGGGGGAGGGGAAAGAGAAGGGGTTGAGGGGAAAGGCATTAAATGGAGTAGGGCCTCCCACATGCCATGATTGTGAGAAATGCCAAGAAGGCATTCTCAATCATACCAACTCACCCCATTTCGTATCAGGCATCAACCAAGTGAAAGGAGCTCTTCAAATAAACCATTTTCATCCATCATACACGCACCAAGTTAAGGGAGGAAGAAGAAAGGGAAAAGAGAAGAGAAAAGAGGAGTTTAGGTGGGAAAACTTGTGTTTAACAAGGTAATGACTCCATTAATCCTAGTTCTTGTTCTTCAATACTCTTATATGATTATTCAGTCATATTTTACCCCCTAGTATTGTTCTACACGTTGTGATGTGTAGAAAGAGGGGTTGGAAGGTAGTTCTAAGCCCAAGAATGGACTTAGAAGCCAAAGTGACCGGTTCGCCGGAAAATAACCTTTTGGAGGTTATTTGTATTACTATGGGTGTTATGATGATAAAACCTTGTTAGTAACTTGTCTAAGGTATTCAAGGAACTTTCACGGAGTTGAAAGATTCACCGGAGTAGTCGCCGGAGTTCGTCGAAGTTCGCCGGAGTTTCGCCGGAGCTAAATCGGGAAGGCTAGAACTTCATAAGCTTCATTAAGGTGAGAAGACGGATTTATGCTTTATAACTTTTGCGTGAGGCATGAGATTACCTAAAGTAATCAAGGATATGTTTTGTGGAATGATTAAAGATAATCAAGTATTTGCTTATGCCATGATTTTGCATAAAACATAGTTGAAAAGCATGTTATGTAGGTTTGGTGATTAAAAATGTGATAACATATTTTGTGTGATGATCCAGGGATCCAAAATGATATTTTTGGATCAAGGACATCAAGAAGTATATGTGTATAAAATTTCAAGTTAATTGGACTCCGTTTGGGTTGTCAAACGGGCGTTGACCACCAAGTCAACTGCCGAACCCGATCGGGTATTGACACATACCCGACCGGGTATTTGTTGGAAATCAGCTTTGTGGACTACTGTCTCCTGTACTCGACCAAGTATGGGTTAATACTCGATTGAGTATTGGGTTATGCTCAAAACGGGCAGTTTTGAGCAAGTTAATGTGGGCCGTTCAGGTTGGACCCGCCCACGTTGGTTCCTAAGGTTGGTTATATGACTATAGGGCTAGGTATTGTCCATAGTTGAAGGAACGAAAGGTTAGCCATATCCAGGTTAGGGTTTGGTAAGGATTTAGTTTGGGGTTGAGTATCCCCGGGACATTAAATGATCCTGAAACTCGGTTGGGGTTGAGCATCCCCGGGACTGCAAATGATCCTGAAACTCGGTTGGGGTTGAGCATCCCCGGGACTATAAATGATCCTGAAACTCGGTTGGGGTTGAGTATCCCCGGGACTATAAATGATCCTGAAACTCAGTTGGGGTTGAGTATCCCCGGGACTGCAAATGATCCTGAAACTCAGTTGGGGTTGAGTATCCCCGGGACTGCAAATGATCCTGAAACTCGGTTGGGGTTGAGTATCCCCGGGACATTAAATGATCCTGAAAATCGGCTGGGGTTGAGTATCCCCGGGATGCTAAATGCTCCCAAAACTCGGTAGGATATTATGAATGTAGAATGTAGCTGGTGAGATAGGTAACCGGGGAAGGAGTGAGAAAAGTCAGGTAAGAACTTTATCTCTAGAAGACTCTTTAAGGTAAATGACCTACGGGTTGAGTATTTTACGAGTATATATACAGTATGTATCATCGGGTGGATGAGAGACATCTATATATATGTATCACCCTATTTTCGGGTCTCGTGTCTGAAACATTAGTTATTCTTCATATAGCCTGCTTGTCACTAGTACTTCTATGGAGTACTGACCCCTTCGGGAGCCCTCACATTTTTCAGGTTGAGGCTAGAGTCCTACTACCTGCACCTTTGCCTAGGGTGATCGATCGAGAAGGAAGATGTGGTTCGTGCTTCCCTTCTTATTTCAAATGTATAAACTTCTCATGGATTTTTGAACAATATTTTCATTAAAACAGTTGGGGGCCTGCGTGCCCGTGTTTGCCACGTGTGGCTAAGTATCAAACATATTATTATTTCCGCATTTGTTTGATTATGATATTGATGTTGATTGTATGTGTTTACTAATCGGTTTGGCAATAGAATCAATCGGACGCCTTGTACAACTCAATAGGGATGAACTGTTGTTGTTCTTATCGGGTTGTACGGTGGTTGTCTACGTGGCTCGGATGCGGTCCGGGGCGTGACAAGCTTCATACCAAGCAATTCCTTAACCTTACTCTGCCTTGCAGGTGAAGATTTACCACATATGAAAGAGCTCTTAGAGAAATTTATGGTCTGCCCTGAAGCCTTCTGGTAAGTAGTCAAGAATTCTTTAAACCTTAATAAGGTTCTAGAATCCCCATTTAAAAAAATTAAAAGATCGTCAGCAAATCCCAGATGTGAAACCGGCCTGCCCATGTTCCCCATCCAAAAAGGTTTATTTTACCATTCTCCATCAACCAGTTCAATCCTCTAGAGAAAGCCTTTGAGGCAATGATACACAGAAAGGGGGAGATGGGGTCACCTTGTTTAACCCCTCTTGAAGGCTTAAAAAAAACTTGAGGAGAGCCATTATCCAAAATAGAGAAAAAGGAAGTCTTAAGGTTATTAGTAACCAGCTTAACAAAATGAGAGGAAAAGCCAAATTTAAAAAGAATTTCTGCAAGAAATTTCCAGGAAACTCTATCAAATGCTTTAGCCATGTCCAACTTCACAATCAGATTACTGCCCCTAATCTTCTTGTCTAAACAATGCACCATTTCCTTAGTAAGTAAAATCTGATCTGTTGAGTCTCTTTTAGCCATAAAACCAGCCTGTTCTGGGGAAATAATTCTAGGAAGAATACTTTTCAGCCTAGTAGCCAAAACCTTAGTACACACCTTATTAATGAAATTAGAGAAACAAATGGGTCTAAAATCATTAAAAGTAGATGGCCTGTCAGACTTAGGAATAAGAACAAGTAATGAATTGGCCATACCTTTAGGTATGGACACCCCCAAGAAGAATTCTTGAACTGCCTTTAAAACATCCATATTTACAATATGCCAGCATTTCTTAAAGAACTTCCCATTGAAACCATCTGGCCCAGAAGCACTTTTTTGATTCAAATCCCAAACTGCTAATCTGACCTCTTCCAAGTCTGGTAGTTTAGCAAGATAGTTATTGTCTCCATGCGTAATTATGCTTGGAATGTAATCAAGTATGCCATTGCTCTCTGTTTGTTCTTCTGTGTACAGGTCCTTGAAGAATTCCACATCAGCATCTCCTATTTGAGACAGAGTGGTAACCTCTTGCCCAGCCTTATTCTTGATTAGATTAATTCTTTGTTTTCTCATTCGTACTTGAACAAAAGAATGAAAGAATTTTGTATTACTATCCCCTTCCTTGAGCCAATTAATATGAGCCTTTTGCTTCCCAAATTTTTTCTCCAATTTGTATTTTTGAGTAAGCAGCCCTTTTATAGTACCAATCTTCTCTTTGCTGCTCCCCTGGACTTTCTTCAAATGCTATTTGTGCTTGAAGCACCTCCTCCTCACATTTTTTAACTGCCTCAAAAATGTCCCCAAATTTTTCTTTATTCCAAAGCTTCAACACTTTCTTGAGATTTTGTAGCTTGAGCACTAGACCCCTCATCCCTCCTTGAGTACCAATAGAGTTCCGGCTTTGTGCCACAATTTCCATAAATGTATCATTATGAATCCACATATTCTGAAATCTGAAACTCTTAGGTCCTGACAAGCCAAGATTAGTACCCTGAACCAAGATAGGGCTATGATCAGAAGGTGATTTTTGCAAAACTGAGATATTAATATTTTCACATCTGTCTAGGAACTTTTTGTTAAAAAGCACCCTATCTAGCCTTCTCCACACTCTCCCATTTGATCTGATTCCTGTCCGGGTAAATTTGGGACCAGGATATGGCAAATCAATCATGTTACAGGTTGCTATGCAATCAGAGAATTCATCAATACCATACTGAAAAGGTAAGGCTACTCCTTTATATTCACTGTAAGATGCTATGGCATTAAAATCCCCCCCCCCATCATCCAAGGGTCTTTAATGCTAGTAGATATTTCTTTAAGACCCTCCCACAGTAGTCTTTTGTGGATGTATGTGTGTCTCCCATATACCCCTGTAATCCATCCACTGTAAACTGATATAGTAATCTGAAGATGAACAAACTGACTATGCCAAAGGATATTAGAAACACCCAAGTAGGAGGAATCCCAAAATAACCAGATTTTATTAATGTCAGAATACCCAGCTTTATCTAAACCAAGAGCATGCTTAAAAGTATCCATTTTGTTACCAGAGACCATATGCTCAATAACAATCAGAAGTTGTACTCTCCATTGCTTTACTAGGGAAATTAGTCTAGAACTGGAGGATTCTAGACCCCTAGTATTCCAAATTAGAACATTCATTGAGAAACATTTGTGGTTGTAGCACCCCTGGCCACACTCCCAGTGTTTCTCTTTTGATGATTTAGTGGTAACAGCTTTTTAGCCTGCCTTCTTCTGGTAACTTTAATGAAAGGTTCCTCATTATTACTATCAGAATCAACATTTGCATCCTCCTCTTGATCTGAGACCTTGTTTCCTTTAACTTGGTTGATAACAGGAGAGTCTATCTGTTCTTCTTCATTTAGAGCTAACATCTCATAGCCAATCCTAGAGCTCTTTTATCATCAAATCTTCATCGTGAATCTCCCAGTGACCTCCAAAGCTCTCAATTCAATCTCGAATGTTTCTCGAATCATCCCATTTGCTCCTCAAGCGCCGGTGCCGGACTCTAAATTCTCGATTTTGACTCCAAACAACACAAAACTCGAACCAACGCCTGGTAAACATAACTTGAGCTAAAATTGAGACTCGTGACACAAAATAATTAGGGAAACCATCAAAAGTCGATCTAAAAATGCATCAAATGCGTGTCTAAATACAAACTTATCAGATTCCCCCACACTTAAGCCTTTGTTTGTCCTCAAGCAAACTGAACAACGGGACTTACAATAATCACCACATTAAATTAAAATCATCAGCATGCACACGTAGTCAACGGGATATTCACGGAACAGAAAGACTAAATTAAGAAAATTCTTCCCTAAACTACATCTTTGTCCTCTAGCTAACTTAAATGACAAAATTATTCACAACATCCTTGAAGTAATGACAGCAAACACTAGTGAATTAGTTATTGATCAGAAGGACTTGTGAAGACGGTGGTGAATGGCGGATGGTAATGAATAAAAGCCCCTTTCATTGAGAGTTTTTGGAATAATCTGACAAAGACTTAATGCGTTCAGGAATTTCAGGGCTATTCTTAGGATCAAGGAGCTCAATAGGACACAAATTAGGAACTATCATTTAAACCTATGCAAAGAGTAGACATGGTGTACAACTAAGCTAAACCGCCACGACACATTGATGATGCTTTGACGTATAATTGAAGTACGTGAAGGACTAAAGCTAATTCTGCTAAAGCCTCCAAGTTCAATTTATTTAGTTTACTTTTCCTTGTCATGTTAGCACGAGAACGTCATTTCTTTTGAATGATCCCCAAGTCTCATCTTATTGTGAAAAACACTTACGCTTTTTGTCTGGGTCTCCCATTCTCTTTTTCGCAAGGTAAGAGGTCTAGTTGTTTTAATTAATTATTTCAATTTTCAGATTTTCACTAGACATTACCCCATTCTAATCTCGGTCTCACCAAGGAAAATTAGTAATTAGGGTTCATTTAATCAATGTGAATCCATGCCTGCAATGCAATCCTCGAAAATATCAAATTCTAAAAAGTGACCGCTCTTACCCCATTTGGGGCATAGGAACAGTGCCAAAATTGGCTCCTACAAAAAATTTCCTAAACTTAGCAAATTAATCCCCTAGTTTCCTAAATATCAAGACTTCGTCAGACTTATTCACGGGTGAGGAAACAGGCCATTTGGCTATGGAGCTCAATTGATTAGCTAAGAACAAAATGGTCAGGCTCAAAGTGGCTTCTCCTAAAGGACTTGTTCAAGTGAGATGGAAAAATTATGAATTAAATGGGTGACTAATGCCTTCATCTTTTCAATAACTAGACTATAGTGCAAGCAATTTAAGCCTAAACACTTCAAAGATGTTCTAAAAGCATAGTCAAAAACGCTAGCCAGCTCACAAAGACGCGGTTTAAAGAAAATTTTTCAAAACTTTGACATGAAATTTCTATGAATATACAACTAACACCCGCACATGCTAACTCAAGTAATCCCATGTAACAACTACTGCCTGAATGCCAATTCACTCCCCCACACTTACACTTTGGCATCGCCCTCGATGACAAAAAATGCACTATGCACAAGGGGTAAAGAGGAAAGGGTCACGCATGCTCAATCTAAACTCAAGTCAACATTACACAGGCGATTAAAAGAGTTGCAAAAACTTCCCTAAGGCGCTTGTCGGTGCAGAACTGAACTGAGTCAAGTGATTCTCGATACATCATCCCCAAAGCAAGACCCTGAGCTGCAAAAAACAAAACACACAAACACAAAAAACAAAAACAAACAACACCCCGGTTTTTTTGGCGGTTTTCTTGAAAGCAAACAAATGAAGACAAAAGTGCGGAATTAAACTTGGGTTTCCTCCCAAGAAGCGCTATTTTTAACATCGTTTGCCCGACGTTACCTCGTAAGCTCTCAAATAGCGCCGACTGCAGTAGTGCACTAATCATCAAAGTATCCAACTTTCCCTCAACAAATGCTCTTAGGTGTCGCAGATCTTTAAATTCTCGAGTACATGTAGGCAGCACATGGTCTTCATAACCCTCATCAGCACAGAAGTGAAGTATGAAACTCTCATCCTCTTCGGGCGGACAAAGAACATGAGCGAAAACTTTGATTACTCCAGGTGTCACTGGAAGCTCAAGAGATGTTTCAAAGCAAGGATTAGGAGCAACACCATAATCGAACTGCACCATAGAGAAGTCTTCATCTTCATCACAAATATAATGAAAATTCACAACCTCTCTTCTGGACTCTGTATCACTCCCCATGAAGGCATCCCAACTCTCATTAACATAGTTCTTATCAATATCTTCCCGGATGATGTTGTCATTCTTCGCATATAAAGAAATATCATCATCAAGGAGTGAATCAAAGACATCCAAATCTAAAATCACATGAGAGTGGATCGGTGCATGTGTACAAGAGGGGAATTCATCATTATGGACACCATCTATCTCGCCTCCACTTTCTTGGAGCATGTAATCATCTTTTCCCAACTCATATTCAATATCCAAACCTACCTCAGTAGCTCCATCATCATGACTGCTCTTCTCCTTGGCCTCCTCAAGTGTTGAGATTAATGGTAAATCAAACGACTCATAGGCTTCTGTATGAAAATCACAGTGATTTGTGACTTCATCAGTTACAGCTTGTACCATTTCAAATTTTTTCCTGTATTCTTCGAAAAACAACTTGACACTATTATCTTCTTCTTCATCTTCAAACATAGGTGGGTCTTCAAATGCATCAGGAAATGTATCATCCATCATATTCCCACCATCATAGTCTGGCTCGCTCACGTGATCATCCCTAGTGGTCTCCTCGGATTGGTCTTCTACCAGATGGCTCCTTATGGTATTTATATGTTTCATGATGTTTGAAGTGCTCTGTTCCATGGCTAAAGAGCTTTCCCTCATAAACTTTAGGCACTCAGACAAAGTTTCTGAAAGTGTATTCTTACACTGATTTTGTGGCTCATTACTTGGCAAGGATGTAGGAATGGCTAAAACATTTGTGTTTGTAAATTGTGGGGAGGAAGAAGTGGGGTATGCAGTTGCCCAATAAGGATGGTCATTTGGAGGAATGGGGCAAAGACATGAATGGTGACCACCTCCACAGAAGGAACAAATGCTATTTTTAGGAAAGCAATCAACCAATTCCTCAGGACTTTTAGTTCGAATGAGAAATTCCATCATGGAGCCTGGTTTTGTTCGAGGATATTGTGGATAAGGATAATGAATAGGAGAATGAGATTGAGAGTATTGCGTATTTGGAAGAGGGTAAGAATAGGAAGATGGAAAATTTTGTGGTGTAGAAGAATAATATTGGTGAGGTGTGTAGAATTGAGGAGGAGGAGGAGGAGGAGGAGGAGGAGGAGGAGGAGGGAGGAGAAGTGTAAGGAGAGTATGGCGTATATGGTGAATATTCCATGGAGGTTTGAGGGTAAGGAATTCCTCCAGGAATTTGGCTGAATGGGTTCATCTCATGCCTCTTAAAAAAATCTGAAAGGTTAGCACAAAAACCTGAAAGGTTAGCACAAAAAAATCCTACGGGAAAAAAAGAAAACTAACTAAAAAAAATCCCGCTGAAATTAATTAACCCTTAAAACCGACACCGTCCCCGGCAACGGTGCCAAAAACTGATGTGAGTTTTCTCGCACTTAAAACAGATTGTAGTAAAGGTTGGAAGTATGAGTATCGTCTCCATAGGGACGGACAAAAGGGAATTAAGAATTAATTAAATTCTGCGATTAAAAAGAAATAAAATAAAATAAATTGTGCGAGATTTGATTGATTGGGAAATTAACTTGCAATTAAACGAATACTAAAGTTAAGAGGTTCTTTATAATTAACGACGAAGGGAATAGAGATTGATTCCGGGGTAACCAGTTTTCTGGCAGATTAGGTCTAATTACATGAAATTAATTTAATTGAGCCTAGCTAGTCATTACTAAGTTCTTACCGCTCTCGCGGCTTAGAGTACAATAATTTAGGGGACCAGGCTGATCTCTCATGCGACAGGATCCTAAATTATTGCCAAGATGAGCGAGCTTACGGCCCCTTAATCGCTACTAATCTCTTAGCGAGCGATTAAGTGTGTGTGAATGTGTCCTAGAATAAATTAGATCTCTCTTAACTTATTCTACAAACAATTGTTATTCTAGCGCGCATTCAAAGTTACAAGAGATATCAGTTAAATTATTCAAACACAAATTAAACGGCATTCATGCAATTAATCCATCAAGAAACTAGTCATACATCATATTTAACCCCTTCATTAATCCCAAATCCCTAATTAAACTACTCACAATTCATAATTGAAGAATCAACAGAATTGGGCTGAATAGAATTAATTGTCAATAATTAAAAAGATGGAACTTACAAAAAATCCCAAAAGATTGATGAACAAGGATGAAAAGCTCTCTAAATTTCGTGCTAGGCACTCTCTCTAAGCTCCCCCCTCAAAACAGAGGTTTACAAGATGTTTAAATAGGAAAAACGAAGCAATTCGGGTTGAATTAGGACTGAAACGGGGCAATCACGGAAAAAATCGATACCAAGACGGCAAAAAGAATAAGATCAGGATGTCAGGCGAGTAAGGCAAAAAGGCCAAGAACAGCAACAAGAAAACTGCAAGAAGAAATCAAAGAAGCAACTTCATCCTTACAACTGGCTCATGAAGAAGCAGTGGCCTCCCCTCTCACCATCATAAATGAAGAAGCAGAGTCCTCTTCCAATGCAAGTAATAGCTCTGCCATTCCGCTCTCCATACTCATCCCAAGGCTAACGCAACAAGAAGAGCAGGCGTCTCAAATGGAGGAGCAGGCGGGTCAAACAGAAGAGCAGATGGCTCATCAAACTAACGAGCAGGCAACTCAACTGCACGAGCAGGTGCCTCAATCTCCAGCAGTGGGGTCACCCAAACTGATGCCCCTAGAGCAACTAGAGGTAGACATCACAAAGGTCAAGGCCTGGAGATCATGGAAGCTCTCAAGAATTCTTTGTCAAGCTGAGACCCTGGAAAACTTCATAGAGGAGGAAGAGTTTGTGGTAGACTGGATTGGAACTGATGACATGGCAGAGGCTACAAGGCTCCACACAATCAACCAAGTCTATGCAGCAAAGAAGAAGCAACTCACTGCCAACGCAACCATAGAAGACACCAGTGATGATGATGATGATGCACCTCAGGGACCACCCAGCTCAAGAGGTAAACAAATTATCCACTCCTCCTCTAGTAATAAAGAACTCAGGAAAGTTTTAGAAAAATCACAGTTGGAAACTCAAGGAGGAGGAGAGTCCTCAAAAGCACCTCAAGGGCAGCTGGCTACCACATTCTAGCAGGGGACTCAAATGCTAGATCTCAACATGGAACCCAATCAGTTTCTATCCGGTGCAATGTTAAATATTTCCATTATTCAAGTCTTCGTGAAGTATGAATTTCAAACTTTTTTACATTTTTATTATCTTTATTAATTTTTATTTTCTACGTAGTAATTGAAAAGCTTTCACAGAGCAATGCAGGATTACATAGAGGGTTTGGATACAAATTTGCGATATCAGTCTGGATGGATGTGCCCTGATACAATATCCATGACATAATGCGAATATAACCTTAAAGGTGTCAGAACTTACCTGGAAAGAGCTATGAACAAGTCGTTGCATGACGGAAAAAATTTCATTCTTGCTCCTTATTATGAAAAGTATGTATATCTTTATACTTTATATAATCTTTCTTTATGAATTGTCATAATTTACTTGATAATGTGAATTATAATTTACTTTTGTATAGTTATCATTGGGTGCTACTTGCGATTTGGATTCCTCGCGGTACTATCTTTGTTCGATTCACTTCGGAGCACTACAATGCGTCGTTTGTTAATCACATCATTGTTTAGCGGGTTAGTTTTTAGAATGTTTATGTTGTCATTCATAGATGTATAGGCTTTTTATGGTTTATGAATTAAGAAAAGATTATAATTGAATTATCTTGTATTATTTCTCTAATCAATTTTTTTAACTATAGTGTCTTCAGAAACATACCCAATGATGGTGAAAGTAGAAAGAAAGTGATTTGGAAACAAATGAAAGTGCGTATATTTTTTCCAATAAGTGTGTAACTATGTTTCTCTATATATGTGAATTGATGCTAATGTGTATAAAATGTCAATATGTATATGTATTAGTGTGCAAAACAAATAGGCAGTTTGGAGTGTGGATTCTATGTGATGAAGTTCATATACGACGCCGTTAAATATATCACGAGTGGTAAAGATATGGAACAAGTAAATATCATTACTAATTTTCCAATCATTTTAATTTCTTTTGCTATGTTAGTTACATTTATACACATGGTTTAATTGTAATTTTTTTTATCCCGGAAGGCAAACCACCAAAATCAGTGGGGCAAAAGCCTGGAGTCAGTTGCCAGATTTTATTGATGTAACAATAAAAAAAAACAAAGCGAGTGGGGGGCCAAACCAAACCTCTCAAGAAGGCATTCCTTCTAAAAAAATGCATAAAAAAATTACAAGGTTATCAAAGAATTTAAGAATATCTAATATAGGCTAACTTTAATTTATCAGCTAAGATGGATTTCCTCACTTGAATAGGAAGTTCAACAAATCGGAAAAAGGAAGTGAAACCCTCGCCATCAATACCGCATCTGGCCAAGAAGTGTGCGGACCAATTTGCTTCTCTAAAAACATGTCTGAATGAAATCAACCGTTCCTCAGACCACCTCTTCAAATCATCTACCATCTTTCCCCATCGACCTCCCGAACAGCCGTCCATAATCAAGGATATGACCTCCTGCGAGTCAGATTCAGCTTCAATTCCCTCATACCCAAGTTGAATAGCCCACGCTACTGAAGAATGGAGCGCAATAAGCTCCGCCTCAGTCGAGCAGCTTGCCACCAGAGGTAAATGACAGCCTACCCGGAATTCCCCATTCTGAGATCTTAACAGCGCACCGCCCGTAGAGCCAACATGGGAAAATGAAGCATCCACATTAAGTTTGAACTGTAACCCAGGTAATTCCCAACGAACAATCTGAATTTTGGGCTTAATCGGTTGGAAAAATTTAGGAACCAGATGTTCTTCCACCATCACCGGATGGATAATTTTGTTTATGGTTTTCAGTCTGGCCAGAAACCAAGCCTGACTAAAAGCCCTAATCTGTAATATCAATGATTGATAAGAAATTTGACCTCCATCCCCCCAAACTAGTGAAGAGTAGGCCTTCCATATATGCCAAGCGATAATTCCGGGTAGATTCTGTTTGTAAATATCTCCCATGGTTCTGTTCACTGCCTCTAACCACCAAGCCATGAAGACCTGCCTAATAGAGGCATTACCTTGTGGTATAGGAACACCAAAAATCCCCATAAAGTACTTCCAGATTTTTTGGGCAAATTGACAATGGAATAAGACATGATCCATATAGTCTGATTCCTTTCTACAGATAGGGCATATGGAAGGGAAAAGGGTAACATTAAACCGAGCCCTATTGTCTGAAAAGGGCAGAAATCTATGAATAACCTTCCATAGAAATATTTGAATTTGAATTGTTTGATTTTTGTGCCAGGCCTGCTTAAACAGAAAGCTTCAGATTTGGAGAATCTAATGGATTGGAAAGCTGAGGAAATAGAGAAAATACCACTCTTCTCAGGTAACCAAATAAGTTCTCCATCAGGTTGGGTAGAAATTAGGGACATGCCAGTTTCATGAATAGAACAGATTCTTTTCCAAATAGTAGAATCTAAACACTTAGGTTGCATATCATTTCCCCTAGGATATCTGTTATGACAAAAAGAAGCCCACAGTGAATTGTTATTTTTCCACTTCTACCAAAGCTTTAGAGAGAAAGATTTCTCCATATCAATAATTGATCTGATTCCCAATCCACCTTCTGAAGTAGGCAAGCAAATGTCTTTCCACCTAAGCCAATGGTATTTGTCTTTAGAATTGGACTGTCCCCAAAAAAAGTGAGCCATTTTCCTCTCTAGGATCTTGATAACAGATCTTGGTAGTTTATCAACAGCAAGAATATGTTGGGGAATAGTATTAAGAACATGCTTAATCAGAATAATTCTCCCCCTGATTTAAATTCCTTTGTTTCCAGGCAGTGAGTTTGCTGTCAAAAGCATTAATAAGATCTTTACAGAAGCTGATTTTGTTCCTACCTTTATGCAGATTGGATCCCAAGTACTTCATAGGAAGATTAGTTTTGTTCATCTGGAGTAACCTCTCCATGTTCCTGATTCTGCACTGGGAAGTTTTTCCACACACAAAATTGCTCTTACTAAAATTAATGGCCTGACCTGATGCCCTTTGATAAAGCTCAAGAAATCTTTTAAAGTTCACTAGAGATCTGGCTTCCCCATTTAGAAAGATTATGATATCATCTGCAAAACATAAGTGAGAGACTGGGAAACCATTCTGTCCAATCCAATAAGGTTTGATCCGTTTAGCATCCATAAGTGATTTAAGACCCCTAGATAAGGCTTCAGTGTCCAGAATGAAAAGAAATGGAGAGAGAGGGTCACCCTGCTTTACCCCCCTCATAGGCTTAAAGAAGCCTCTGGGAACTCCATTAACTAATACAGAGAAGTAGGAGGGCTTAAGATGATTTATGACCAGATTGGTGAATTGAGTAGAAAAACCAAACTTAATGAGAACACCCTCTAAAAATGTCCAAGAAAGTCTGTCAAATGCCTTAGCCATGTCTAGTTTCACAATTAGGTTGATTCCCCTAGTCTTTTTATCAATAGAATTAACCATCTCTTGAGCCACCAATATATGGTCATGAATATCCCTTCCATGCATGAAACCGGCCTGTTCAATAGAGATAAGTCTGGGGAGAATAGTAGACAATCTGGATGCTAAAATTTTTGTACAAACCTTACTGAAAAAATTTGATAGACAAATAGGTCTAAAATCAGCAAAAGATGTAGGTCTGGCCCTTTTGGGAATCAGAACAATTAGGGTACTCCCAACAGCTTTAGGAATATGGTTGCCAATGAAAAAATCTTGAGCTGCTCTAACAACATCACCACCCACAATGTCCCAGCAAGACCTAAAGAAGGCTCCATTAAAACCATCAGGCCCAGCAGCCCCCGTTTTATTTAAGCCCCAAACTGCCTGTTTAACTTCATCATTACTTGGAATCTTCATAAGCATCAGATTATCATTGTTGTTAACTAATGAAGGAATGTATTGTAGGGTTTCCTCAACATCTGTAACAGGCTCCTCAGAAAAAATATTAGTGAAATAATTTTCAGCAGCCTTCCCAATGGAGTCAGGGTCTGAGCAGGTTTGGCCATCAGAATCTTTTATAGCACATATATTTTGCATTTTCCTCCTGATATTGACAAATGAATGAAAGAATTGGGTATTAGAATCCCCTTCTTTCATCCATTTGATGTGTGCTTTCTGCTTCCAGAAGGTTCTTTCCTGTTTGTGCTTAGTCAAGAGTAAAGCTTGTTTAAAAGACCACTCTTCTCTGTTATCAATACAAGGATCAAGTTCAAACTTATTTTCAGCTGCTAAAACTTCAGCTTCAAGTTTCTTAACATCAACAAAAATATTACCAAAAACCTCCTTGTTCCACACCTTTAGGACCTGCTTCAGCCCTTGTAACTTCAAATATAGGCCTTTCATCCCTCCACCCCCATAAGAGATAGATTCCCAGGTGGTCTTAACAATATTCTGAAAACTAGGATGAGAGATCCACATTTTTTGGAATTTGAATGATTTGAGCCCCTCAAACTTACCTTTTTTGCATTGTATCAGTAAAGGATTATGGTCTGATGAGGCTTTATTTAAATGGTTAATATGAATATTATCATAAAATTCCAAAAATTGAGAATTAACAAGAAAACGATCCAATCTCCTCCAAACTCTCCCATTGGCTCTGACTCCTGACCATGTAAATCTACTGCCTTGATAGGGTAAATCAATCAGGTTACATTCAGCAATACAGTCCTTGAAATCTATGATGCTTGTCGGATTAGGGGTAGACAGACCTCTATGTTCATTGTGAGAAGCAATTGCATTGAAGTCTCCACCAACTACCCATAGGTCAGACCTAGAAGATGCCCAATCAGCAAGAAAAGCCCAAAGCAACCTCCTTTGAGTGTAAGAATGTGCCCCATAGATAGAAGTAAACCAAAAACAGAATTCCTCAACAGAAATCTTAATGTGAATATATTGATCCCCAAAAGAGAAATCTGAAACTCCAATATTCTTAGAATCCCAGAATAACCAGATTTTATTGTTAGGGCAGAGGAAGTGACTATCAAAACCAAGTTCCAAGGAAAAAAGAGAGATTTTTGATACATCAACAATAGGCTCTATTACTACTAAAAGTTGTATTTTCCACTGTCTGACTAGGTCCTGAAGCCTTGGACAGGAAGAGGCAAGGCCCCTGACATTCCATAGGAGATAGTTCATCACAAACATTGTGAGAAAGTTTGAGAGAGCTTCTTTGCAGTAGCTCTTGTAAATCTTGGTGAAACTGGGCTAGGTTGTGCTGGTTTCTTCTTCTTTTTTCTGGTAACCTTGATAAAACCTTCCTCATAGTCCAATCTATCCATTAATGTTTCAATATTAGAGTTATGTTGCTGTCTCTTGGAGTTAATGACCTTGGCCACTTTTTTAGATAAGGCTGACTGACCATCTTTCCAATTTTCAATGTTTTCCAGGAAGCAAAAATCTCCATCAGAGGAGTAACCTTTTGCACAAAGTGATGTATCATAGGTATTCCTCTGAATAAGCTTTAGCAAATTGTAATCATCCAATGCTCTTTTTCCCCCAAGAAATTTAGTTTCCAAGTGAATGTTAATCAATTCCTCTGCTTGTTGAATTTCTTGTGTTTGATATTTCACTTGAAGCTCCTCAGATTGCTGCTTATCCTGTGTTTTAGGTACACCCTCAGAGATAGTGTCTTCCTTTTGAGGAGGAGGAGGAGGAGGCACAACCATATCACCTTGGCTTTTGGAAGTTGAAGCAATGCATGTTTCATTCACTTTAGATTTCCCTTTGTCTGTAATAACTAAACCTTCTTGTTTGTTGTCTGTAATAATTGGATTAGCAAAAGTAGATTTAGGAATCCATTTATCAGTAGCCCCAGGAGCCTTCTTATCTGCTACCTTAGTCACATCCTGGCTCTTACCCTTCAAGTGACAGGATCCCATAGAATGACCCAGGTGCATACATAGGGAACAATAAGATGGTCTGTTTTCATAGACCACTATTTGAGAGAAACCAGTAGAACCACAATTGATCCAGACCTTATTAGGCATTTCCTTAGTCAAATCAACCTCAACACAAACCCTAGCCAATGAAGGTCTGGCTAAATTTGCCGTAGCAATATCAATTTTTAGGGGAGTACCAATCAAACCTGCAATGTCAAAGAGAGCTCTCCTATCATGGAGGTGGATAGGAAGGCCCTCAAAGGTTAGCCAAACTGGAACAATAGGTGATTCCACATTTGGCCTGAAGTCCGTTGTCCATTTGGTGACACACATCGAATTACCAAAAATGTCCCAAATCTGTCTATTCCAACAACGTAAATAATCTTCCTCAACATCAAAGCGTATTAATAAATGTTTACGATCCAAAAGACCTAGATGAAAAGCACCTTTGAAGCCAATTAAATCAAAATCCTTACGTAAAGAAGCCATAGTAGGACGATCCTTGAAAAAATATCCAACAAGCAAAAGCTTATGTTTGGCAGCAAGAATCTGGATTTCCTCTTCTGGGAATGATACCGCCGGCATGCCTTTGAACCTACCAGCATTCTTTTTGGTTAACAGTGGATCAGGTTGATCCGCCACAACCGCTGCAAAAGATTTACCGCTCCACGCCCTTCCATTAGGCGGCGGAGCCGCCGTAGCCGCCTTGTCTGTCATACACAGTCAAAATCGCCAGCTCTCAACTCTCTCTAGGTCAAAATCGCCAGCTGCATGGTTTAATTGTAAACTTTTAATATTTTAGATTTATGAGAGCATCAAAGTAGATGGGCCTTTGTCAAGTGATGACATAGCTGAAGTCCGTGGTATCATCGCCATATACGTTTGCGATAATTTGTTGTAAACAATACAATAGTGATAAATTTGCCATAAAATCATGTTTTGTATTGTGGTCATTGTGTATTGATTTTGTGGTGTATGACTTGGTTCTTTGAAACTACGTATTTGATTTGTTTTGCTAAATGTGAATTTGTGTTCCAAGCAGGTTTTACCTTTTTGCAAAATATAAAATTTTGTACATTTAAAAAAACTTTTTTTAAAAAAAATGTATCGTGTATATAGCTAGAGAATCAAATTCTAGCATTCCAAAGGCAGCAAACATCAGCAGTGGCCTCCCAACCAACAGCAGAGCCCTTTGCCCAGGTACCCTCTAACCCTTCCTTACCTCTTAACCTTGAACAGGCTCTTCAAAAAATCCAAGAGAATGAGGAGTACATCAAACAACTCAAGGCTAAGGAGTTCCCTGCCCTATTCCACATATCCCAAAAGTTCTCACAAAAGCAACAGGCCCATTGATACGTTTGTAATTTCCATATGTATGTTTGTGTTTTTAATTAGTTTTGATTGATTTTCACTTTGGAAATTATACACTTTTGGTGTAATAGATTAGTTTGTTAAATTATTGTAAATTGTTTAGATTAGGTTCATTCTGAGCTCAAACAGGTCCATGATCACTAAAAGGACAGCTGGTGAACCCCAAAAGTGGAAGGAAGGTGCAAAATCACAAGACGAAGTAAAGATCCTGATTTTTTGTCTATACCCGGTCGGGTATGACCTATACTCGATAGGGTATCTTGTTGAAATCTCAAATCAAATCGGATTCAAAGACAAAGGAACATTCAAGGAAGATTTTGACCATGATAGAGTGTCTATACCCGATCGGGTACACCGACACACCCGATCGGGTATCCTTTCAAAATTAAGCCTGAAATCGATCGAGTATACCTCGGCTCTGAGGTTTTACACATACTCGATCGGGTACAAGAACACACCCGATCGGGTATGCTTATATGATTTACCCCTTAATCGATCGAGTATACCTCGAATCTGAGGTATTACACATACTCGGTCAGGTACCGTGTATATACCCGATCGGGTACCCGAACTGCATCCCCAAAAGCCTATAAATATACCCCTTTCCCTCAGTTTAGACAAGTTCTTTCTTTATATTTTCCTCATGTTTAGTCTCCAAATGAGGAGCTAAACTCTTCCATCTTGGTTTTGCTACTTTGAAGCTTAATGAATTTGTAAGTTGTGAGTTATTCTCTTTAATATTCTTCCTTGAATATTAATTCTTCCTTTAAATACTATTTCTATATCAATGTTGGAGAGTGTTACTAAGATGATAATTAGTTGACATCTTGACATTAGTTATAGTAATAGTTATTTCTTCCTCTATATTAATATTGGGGAGTGTTACTAAGATTACAATTAGTTAACATCCTGATATTAACTATAGTAGGATTCATCTTCTTTAATATTCTTCCTTGAGTATTAATTAATTTCTATTCATATTTCATATTAATATTGTGGGCATTACTTAAAGGATCAACTAGTTTTGTTTCATATATTAATTATTACTAGAATCGATCGATTAATACGCTTGTTATTAATTCGGTTCATTCACGGTAGTAAACTTGGATTATTAATGCATGCGTCTCATGGTTAATAATCTAAGGGGAATTAATTATATTGATTAAACCAATAAACTGCTTGTGTTGAGGTTATCAATCTCAATCTTTTCATCTTAAGTTTATTGCTACTATCGTGTTAATATACGGCGTGTGTTCTATATTGACTCGGTAGTAAGTTTTATTAATGAACGCGTCTCATTATTAATAACTACCCTCGATGAACTGCATATACTCCTCGATTGAGTATTCGAGAGGAAGATAGTTAACGATATAACCGGGATCGACGAACATTTCATTAAGTGGATAAAAGCAAAACCATGTCCACATCTCTATTAGGTAAACTCATATAGGTTGTTCATCTTATTAGCATTATTAAATCAAATCAAACCCCCCTGTTACTAGTTACGTAAAAGAAATGTATTCCTTTCCTCGTGGATATGAACCTTACTACAATATACTACGTATTAGTGTTGTATTGAATATTTATTTTGAGTGCACACCACGACAAAGTGCACATCAAATTTGGCGCTGTTGCCGGGGAAAGGCAATAATTTTTCTTTTATTACAAAGAAAAACCAAAAAAAACAAAATTTAAAGAGTTCTTATTCTTCTATTTTTGAGCTTGGTGAAGTATATGGTTAAACACCGTTCTATAAACGAGATCACCTATCAAACAAACCCGGAAATAGAACAAACTTTCGAGCGGTTGAAGAGTAATTTTCAAATACCGACTCGGAGGAATCGTCTACCGGAGATTCATCCAACGCTAGCTCTAGTTCTAGTGAGTCCGAAGAGTCCTTTCACATGGTTCTTGAAACGAGAACACTAAGGGAGCTCATGGGTCCTGATATGAACCAACAACCGTTGTGTATTACCTTCCCTACACTAGATGAGGGTAATACATTTGAGCTAAAATCTGGGCTCATTCATCTATTGTCATCCTTCCATGGCCTAAGAGGGGAAGATCCGAACAAACACTTGTCGGAATTCCATATTGTGTGCACAAGCATGTGCCCAACGGTGTCACGGAGGAGCAAATCAAACTGAGGGCCTTTCCATTCTCGTTGAAGGACACCGCAAAAGATTGGCTTTTCTATCTTCCTTCGGGAAGTATCAATACATGGGCGGCTGTGAAAAAATGCTTCCTTGAAAGGTATTATCCCGCCTCCATCTCATCATCTCTCAAGAAGCAAATAAGCAACATTGAGCAAAAGGATGATGAGTCCTTGTATGAATACTGGGAAAGATTTAAAAAGCTATGTGCTAGCTGCCCCATCATGGTTACACAGAACAAGACCTCATCTTATACTTTTATGATGGTCTTGTTGATGACGATAGAAGAATAGTGAACGCCGCTTATGGAGGCGACATTGTTAACAAAACTCCTTCATAAGCAATAAGCTTGATCTCGGAGTTGGACGAGAACTCATGGCAATTTGGCCGCAAATCCTCAACTCGAAGAGTTCTTTCTGCAGAAACAAGCACAAACGCTCTAGAAAGTCAAGTTGCCGACTTGACTTCTTTAGTAAAACAGCTCCTTCTAAAACCAAACATTCAGGAGGTCAAAGCTTGTGGCGTTTGTTCATCAACCGGACATCCCACTGATTCATGTCCATCACTCGAAGAAGAGCAAGTCAACGCTCTGGGTTTCCAAGGGCAACAAAGGAGGTATGATCCATTCTCAAATTCTTACAACCCGGGATTAAGGGATCATCTATCCAAACTTAAGGTATGGAAACGCCCAACAATCCAATCCATCTTCTCAATCATCTTTCAACACCCAAGGCTCAAATTCTCAATCTAATATATCAACTGATGACATGATCCAAACTTTGACCTCAAACATGGTTATCATGCAACAAAACATGGGACAATTTCAAGAAACCATGATACAATTTCAGCATGAGACAAAGTCAAGCATAAAAAATTTGGAAACTCAAGTTAGCCAAATTTCAAATGTTGTGAACCGACTTGAAGCAAAAGACTCGGGTAAACTCCCATCTCAAATGGAGAAAAACCCGAGACAATATGTGAATGCCATCATGTTGAAAAGTGAGCTGGCATTGAAGGGGTAGAGAAGGGAGATCAAGAGATTGAGGAGGTATACCCTGAAGAAGAAGAAGAAGTTTAGCCGGAGGAGAAGACCACAAAGGCCAAATTACCACCATTCTCATCATACGAGCCACTCCCACCATTCCCGGAAGCACTCAAGGAAACAAGGAAGCTGGAGAGAAATGCGGATATCTATGAAACCTTCGCCAAGTGTGAGGTAAATATTTCACTCCTTAACTCAATTAAAAGTGTCCCTCGATTCGCTAAATTTTAAAAAAAAAATGCACAATCAAGAGGACACATCATTCAAAGGGAAAACAACCAAGTGAAATTAGTAAACATATCTCAGCAGTTTTTCAACAGAACTTCCCAAAAAAACGTGCTGACTCGGGCATGTTTACTATACCTTGCAAGCTAGGAGACACCAATTCTAGGGCAATTTAGACTTAGGGGCATCAATTAACGTGATCCCCTATACTCTTTATAATTCTTTGAACCTTGGCCCTTTAAATAAAACAAGCATCATAATTCAACTGGCTAATAGGTCAACTGTTTCCCCGAAAGGGGTAGTGGAAGATGTACTGGTTTCGGTAGGTGATCTAGTGTTTCCTGCCGATTTTTACGTGCTTGAAATGGAGAGTGATGAACACAAAGTCCCCATTTTGTTGGGGAGACCATTCTTAAAAACTGCTAATTCAACGATTGATGTTTCTAGCAGACTTTTAACTATGGAGTTTGATGGAAGGAAAATAGAATATCATTTATAATTCTAATAAAAATCACTCTCCCTTTAAAGAATCAATTTTGATCATTGAGAAATCACTAGATAAACCACCGGTGGTTGAGGTGGTGGCAAGAAAGAAAGCTCGTCCTTACTGGAAAAGGCCGAAAAATAAAAGTGAAAAATGGCCAAATAAGGCCTTGAAAAATGAAACAAGGGATGCTCACGATCCCACATAAAACAAAAACAAAAAAAAGTGAATAACGTCGTGCCGCGACGTTAACTAAGGCGCTTCTTGGGAGGCAACCCAAGCAAGGTACGTAGATTTTCTTTTAATTTGTTTCAAAGTTTCATTTGCTGTTTTGAGAGAACGGAAGAGAGGGCACTAACCACATGTTTCAAAGGAGAAGAAAATGCAGGTTTTGACAATCAGGGGGCATACCCGATCAGGTACCACTACATACTCGGTCGGGTATGGCTAAAAAAGAGGGACCGAGTTCAATACTCGATCGAAGCAGCCACATTTTTCAAAAAATTCATGCATACCCGATCGGGTACTATTACATACCCGGTCGAGTATTCACAGAGGTGCGAAACTAAAAAAGGCCTGCCTCCAGCACTCGACCGAGCAAGCAGTTCAAAATATGCAAAAAGAACAATACCCGATCAGGTATGACTCCCTATCCGGCCGGGTAGTGCTGAAAACTCAAACACAGAAAACCCCTGCCTCCAGTACGCGACCGGGTATGTCACAATATTCGATCGGGTATGCCTGAAAAACCCAAATTCGAGAACGCCTGCCTCCTATACCCGATCAGTTATAGCACCATACCCGATCAGGTATACCTGCGTTTTAACCCCCAAACAGCCCCCAACACTTCATCTTCTTCACTCTCAACCCAAAAAATCGAACCCCTCTCCCGCAAACCTCCATTTTCAAACCTTCTCTCTACCATATCTTCCTCATTTCTCCACCAAATCACCCCATTCCACCACCAAAATACTCCCCTCACTCTCCTCTACACACCCACACCCACAAATCGTATTTTCCCCCAAATTTTCAAAATCCGAACACCCTACCCCATTTTCGAATTTCCAATTTTCAAGCTCCAACTCTTCCAAAATGGAACCAAGGAAGGACAAAGGACAGAGCTCCAACGCCATGTGAAGAATCAATAGAATTGGGAAAAATAGAAATAATTGTCATTAATTAAAAAGTAGGAACTTACAAAGAATCTCAAAGAGTTGAAAACCCAGGCTAAAAAGATCTCAAAATTTCATCCTTAAGCTCTCTCTAAGTTTTATCCCCCTTTAAAAGGGTTAGGGAGGTGATATTAATAGGAAACAAAGCAATTTGGGCTTAATTAGGGCAAATCGGGGCCAGGCACGACGCCAAGCACGATCGTGTCTGGGACCGTGCCTGCGGAACCCACGCGTGTTTCGTAAAGAGGCACGATCGTGCCTCCCTGCCAGACACGATCGTGCCTGGCATCCAGTGGCTTCGTGACTTCATTCTTCGGGCACGATCGTGCCTAGGCCCAGGCACGGTCGTGCCTGGCCCATCCTTGACTGTTTCACACTGTTTCTTGTTCCAATTGCTCCCAGATGCAAATAAGATCGATCCAAATGCTCTTTTTTCATCAGAATTTCGTCGTGAATCTCCCGGTGACCTCCAAATCTCTCAAATCTTCCTCGAATGCTTCCAAACTCTTCCCGATTGCCTGTCTAAGCGCCGATGTCGATCTCTAACTTCTTCAATTCGACTCCAAATGCAACAAAAGTCGACCCAACGCCTGATAATCACATCTTGAGCTAAAATTGAGACTTGCAACACCTTATAGCTAGGAAAACCATCAAAATCCGACTCCAACATGCATCAAATGCGTGTTGTAATACGAACTTATCAGATCCCTCACACTTAAGCTTTTGCTTGTCCTCAAGCAAATCGAACAACGGGACTTACGATAATCACCACACGGAATTAAAACAATTAGCATGCACACGTAGCTAAAGGGATATTCACAGAACAGACAATCTAAATCAAGAAAATTCTTCCCTAAACTACATCTTTGTACTCAAGCTGAACTATTCGATAAAATTATTCACAACATCCTTAAAATAATGACAGCATACACAAATAAACTAGCTATTGATCAGAAGGACTTGTGAAGGCGGTGGTGAATGGTGGATGGTAAAGAATAAAAGTCCCTTTCATTGAGAGTTTTGGGAATAATCTGACACAGACTTGATGCATTCAGGAATTTCAGGGCTATTCTTTAGGATCAGGGAGTTCAGCAGGACACAAATTAGAAACTGTCATTTAAACATATGCAAAGAGTAAACATGGTGTACAACTAAGCTAAACCGTCACGGCACATTGGTGCTTTGACGTATACTTGAAGTACGCGGAGGACTAAAGCTCATTTTTCTAAAGCCTCCAAGTGCAATTAATTAAATTTAGTTTTCCTTATCATGTTGACACGAGAACGCCATTTCTTTCGAAAGATACCCAAGTCTCATCTTATTGTGCTGACACTTATCCTTTTTGACCGGGGCTCCCATTCTCTTTTTCGCAGAGTAAGAGGTCTAGCTATATTAATTTTTCACCTTTCGGATTCTCACTAGACATTACCACATTCTAATCTCAGCCTCACCAAGAGAAAATAGCAATTAAAGTTCATTAATTCAAGGTGAATCCATGCCTACAATGCAATCCTCGAAAGTATCAAATTCCTAAAAAGTGACTGCTCTTACCCCATTTAGAGCATAGGAACAGTGCCAAAAATGGCTCCTACACAAAATTCCCTAAACTTAGCAAACTCATCCCTTAATTTCCTAAAAATAAGGACTATGTCAGAAAAATTGACCGGTAAGGAAACACAGGCCATTTGGCTATGGAGCTTAATTAATTGGGTAAACAATAAATTATCAGGCTCAAAATGTCTTCTCCTAAAGGAACTTACTCAGGTCAATGGAAAAAATGTTAATTCATTACATGGGTGACTAATGCCTTCATCCTTTCAACAACCAGATTATAGTTCAAGCAATTTAAGTCTAAACACTTTAAGAACATTTTAAAAGCATAGTCAAACGCTAGCCAGCTCACAAAGACACAGTTTTCAGAACAAGAAAAAATCAAAAATTTGACATGAATTTCCTATGAATATACAACTAACACCTGTGCATGCTAACTCTAAAAATCGCATGTAACAACTACTGCCCGAATGTCCAATTCACTCCCCCACACTTAACTTTGACATCGCCCTCGATGACCAAAAATGCAATATGCAAAGGGGGTAAAGAGGAAAGGGTCATGCGTGCTCAAAATCAGCTCAAGTCAACAATTACAAAAAGGCGAGTATAAGAGTCATAGGAACTTCCCTAAAGCGCCGGTCGGTCCGGAACTAAACTGAGTCTTTGAACTCCCGGCACGTCATCCATTAATTATTCATTTGAGCTGCAACACATCATTTACAACAAAGCATAGCATAATAGAGAGTCAAGTGTAAAAGTGTAAGAGTGTGAGAGTGTGAGAGTGTTTAAGGTGTAGAGTCATCCAACAAAAACTAAAAAATAAACTCTACTGCTCATGAGGGGGAGGCGGCGGGTATCCATCAAAGAATGAACGCCAGCTATACTCCAATGAATGGAGGCGCTCATCAATCTGTGTGTACTGGGACTGCAGCTGTGCGTAGTGCATCGCATGATCCTCCCTCATCTCTGTGTAAAAGTCCTGCTGCTCGGATCGCATCTGGTCAAACCGCTCATGCTGCTCTGCAGAAAGCTGATGGTAAACGGCGTCCTGATGCGCGTGCACCCCCTCCCAAGTATTAGGAAACGTGCGACCATAGGGTGTGCATCATCTGGAATGTCGTGTGCAGCTTCCTCTATCTCCTCATCGCCCTCATCATCATCATGGTCATCATCATCATCATCATCTCCTACCCGATGTCCTCCTCCTGCTGCTGCTGCCGGCTGCACCTGCGGCCTCCTCCTTGCCACTCCAGTGTTGACCTCGGGAAGCCGGGTCAATGCAAAAACTGATGTGAGTTTTCTCGCACTTAAAATAGATCGTAATATAGTGGTGTAAGTACAGGTATCGTCTCCAGAGGGACAGACAAAAGGGAATTAAGGACTAACTAAATTCAGCGATTGAAAATAAATAAAATAAATGCAGTCGTGCGAGATTTGGTTGATTGAGAAAATTAAAATTGCAAATAAACGAATAAAAGTAAAGACTTGGGTTCTTCTTAATTAACGATGAAGGGGACAAAGATTGATTCCGGGGTAATCAGATTTCTAGAAGATCAGGCCTAATTACATGAAATTAATTCAATTGAGCCTAGCTAATCAATACTAAGTTCTTACCGCTCTCGCGGCGTAGAGTACAATAATTTAGGGGACCAGGCTGATCTCTCATGCGGCAGGTTCCTTAAATATTGCCAAGACGAGCGAGCTTACGGCCCCTTAATCGCTACTAATCTCTTAGTGAACGATTAAGTGTGTGTGAATGTGTCCTAGAATAAATTAGATCTCTCTTAATTCATTCTACATGCAATTGGAATTCTAGCATCCGTTCTAGGTTACAAGAGATATCAGTTAAATTATTCAAACACAAATTAAACGGCATTCATGCAATTAATACATCAAGAAACTAGCCATACATCATGATTAACCCCTTCATCATTCCCAAATCCCTAATTAAAACTACTCCCGACTCATAATTGAAGATTCAATAGAATTGGGAAAAATAGAAATAATTCTCATTAATTAAAAAGTAGGAACTTACAAAGAATCTAAAAGAGTTGAAAAACCAGGCTAAAAAGCTCTCAAAATTTCGTCCTTAAGCTCTCTCTAACTTTCATCCCCGTAAGTAGTCGAGTGACGAATGGGCCAACAAATATGGACTTAATGTGATTGGTTGCTTGGCGGTGAAGGAGCTTGGCAAGAAGAAAACCCATATGAGGCTTGCGGTTGTGGACCATGCAGTAGAGGCAGAATAGGTCCGTAGAAGTGACCTTGCCGGCAACCTCAGCTTTGCCTGTGATAGTGGATGAGAGGAGGGCATGAATGATATGGTACTGTCACGGGAAAAGTAACGTGCTCGGGGACTTCTTCGGATTGTACTCTTCTCTCCCCAATGAAATAGATTCCCAAAAGGCCTGGCGGTTACAGTTGGGTGGGATGTCTGTCCAAATGGTCTCATCGCGGCCCGAATCCTCACATTGCTTGAAGCCTAGGTACCGCGAAACCATATACATAGAGATAGCATGATCTTCTCCGACGGCCCTGAATCTGATGACAGGCCGATGATTCTCTTCTAATGGAATGACCTATGGCATCTTGAATGTAGCCAACACCTCACACGTGACCTCCCTAAATGTAGGGTCTCTAATCCCAAAGAACAAATGCCTACACCACCCCCGTCACAGGAGGTGCATCACCTCATCTCTCACTCCTGCTGTAGTGAGTGAGTCCTCGACGGGGTAGTACAAAGTGCCCATGCTTTTGGGCAACAGCTCAACGTACTTTAGCTCATCCTTAAGTATTGGAAACTACGGTTGGTATCGTGCAGCATTGGTCCTGCTGGAACAGGCACCCGCTCCTTTAGTGTGCTTTTGTCTTGGCATCTGTCAAAACAAGTCAAAAACAAGAATTCCAACGGGGCATCCAAGTGTTAGAATAGATTCACAAATCACAGTAATGGCCCCGTCAGCAATTAATCAACCAAGATCATCATTGTTACTGAAACAACCCCAAGTTTAACCAGAATAGTTGAAAATTTTGAACTTTTATCAAAGAAAGGTTCTTTGAATAAAATTCAAATTTTCAATGACACACGGTGTAAACAAGGTCACAAGCAAGCATCAGTTATCATCATAAGTTTTTAGAAGGAAGTGCTTCCCAAAAGAATTAGAAGGAAAATCAAAATTAGGGAAAGAACTCCCAATTCTCAAATTTGACAAAGTTTGGCCTAAACATTGGGGATTCATGCACAAAAGGACTCAACAAAAGTCATAGATCATCACAAACATACATTAAACCTCATAGATAGCAAAGAAATAAAAAACCCCCAATCTATGGTCACATTGGCAAAACTTACCCTAATTTGGCAAAATCAACTCAAAAATTAGGGATTTCATATAATAGTGGCAAATTAATCCACTGAGAACATCAAAATCATCAATACAAGCCTTGAATTAATCATAGACAATCAAATCCCTAATTTTCGAGCTCATGCAAATTTCGGACATCTCAAAGCTCAAAAACCTCCATTAATGGAGAAAAGAAGAAGAGAGGAGAAAGAGATTACCTTGAGTGAGTAGAGGAGAGAGAAGGTGGGGCGGTGGTCGGAGGTAGCTTTGTCGTCGACGTTGCTTCATCGGTCGTGGGTCGCAAGGGAAAAAAATTGAAGCTGTGTAATGTTGCGTAAGGGAAAGAAAGGAGAGAAGGGCTGGGTTTGGGTTTAATTGACGCGGGGGTAGTCTGGGGAATTCGCCCAGACACGATCGTGCCCGGACCATACACGATCCTGCCTGGCTGGCAGTAGGCATGCCCCTTTCGCGTCCAGGGCACGATCGTGCCTCCCTGCCAGACACGGTCATGCCTGGCTGGCAGTGAGCTCGCGTAAAAACTTCAATGTAGGCACGATCGTGCCTGCCCAGGCGGGACCGTGCCCGGCCAAAAACACATTTTTTTGTGGTTTTTGTGGTTTTTTTGAAAAGCAGTAAAAAGTAAAGTACTGAAGCAAAAATTAAGCTCGGTTTGCCTCCCGAGAAGCGCTATTTTTAACGTCGTTTGCCCGACGCAACTACGCACTCATCTCTCAAAATTCATGACAAAGGTCACCTCACGCTCGCATTCTAGCGGTCCTACGTAGTGTTTCTTCAGGTGACGGCTGTTAACTTTAAAATGGCCCTTCTCAAGATGGTCAATTTCAACAGTTCCGTATGGAAAAACTTCGCTCACTACAAAAGGATTGGACCACCTAGACTTCAATTTTCCTTTAAAAATTTTCATTCGGGGATTAAACAGCAGAACTTTATCCCCCTTACAAAACTCTTTTCCCTGTTTGATATGCCGATCATGATAGGCTTTGGTACACTCCTTACTAATCTTAGAGTTCTCATAGGCCATACGCCTCCACTCATCCAACTCGTTGAGCTTCCAAAGCCACTCACGACCCGCCAAAGAAAGATCCTTATTCATCGTTTTCAAGGCCCAGTAGGCCTTATGCTCAATCTCTACCGGAAGGTGGCATGCCTTCCCATAAACCAAGTGAAACGGAGTAGTGCCAATGGGTTTCTTATACGATGTACATAGTGCCCACAACGCATCATCTAACTTATCAGACCAATCCTTCCTATGGGTCTCAACGGTCTTCTCAAGGATGGTCTTAATATCCCTATTCGAATTCTCAACTTGGCCACTAGTTTGAGGGTGATATGGGACGCCCCCTTTATGATTGACCCTGTATTTTGCCAAAAGGTGCATCATGGGATCATTCCTAAAGTGGGTACCCATGTGACTTATCAAGACTCGTGGCACTCCAAATCTAGAAAACAATTTCTTTAGAAAACGAATCACAACTCTAGCATCATTCGTGGGCAGAGCTTCAACCTCAACCCACTTAGAAACATAATCCACAGCAACAAGAATGAATTTATTACCTTTAGAACCCGGAAATGGTCCCATGAAGTCAATGACCCAAACATCAAATACCTCACAAGCCAATATAAAATTCTGGGGCATCTCATCCCTCTTGGTAACCGCCCCGGAGCGTTGACACCTGTCACATTGCTGCACAAAGGTTAGAGCATCTTTAAACAAAGTGGGCCAGAAGAAACCACATTCCAAGACCTTACGGGCTGTCCGGTTGAAAGAATAGTGTCCCTCGGTCGGTCCGGAGTGACAATGTTTAAGAATTTCAGCTCCTTCACAATGGGGAACACATCTTCTAACAACCTGATCAGCACAAATACGAAACAGATATGGTTCCTCCCAGAAATAATACTTCAGATCAGCAAAAAAATTCCTTCGTTGATGAGGTGTATAATCAGAAGGAACAACACCCCCAACAAGATAGTTGGCGATGTCAGAGAACCAATGCACCTCATCAACAATACACAAAAGTCTCTCATCAGGAAAAGTACCCTTAATATCTCTCTCACTCAAGGAATCAAGAAAGAGGTTCTCTAACCTACTCAAGTGATTAGCTGCTAAATTCTCAGTCCCTTTCTTATCCCTTATCTCAATGTCAAACTCCTGGAGTAGTAATATCCACCGAATCAATCAAGGCTTAGCATCCGCTTTTTGCATCAAATATTTAAGAGCAGAATGATCGGTGAATATCATTACCTTAGACAAAATCAAATAAGGACGAAACTTGTCAAGAGCAAATACAACAGCAAACAATTCTTTCTCGGTGGTAGTGTAATTTTCTTGGGCACTATCGAGAGTCTTAGAAGCATAAGAAATAGGCTGAAAATGTTTCTCTCGACGCTGCCCAAGAACGACTCCTACTGCAAAATCACTAGCATCACACATAATCTCAAACGGCAAAGACCAGTCAGGAGCTACTACCACCGGTGCCTTGACCAGTTTCTCCTTCAAACACTCAAAAGCATCTAAAGACTCCTTTGAGAAGTCAAACGGTGCGTCCTTCTCAAGGAGCTTAGTCATGGGTCGGGCTATCTTAGAAAAGTCCTGGATGAACCTACGGTTGAAACCTGCGTGTCCTAGAAAACTCCTAATGGCATGGACCAAGGTAGGGGGAGGCAATTTAGAAATCACATCCACCTTAGCCGGATCAACCTCAATCCCCTACTCGATATCTTATGCCCTAAGACCACTCCCTCACTAACCATGAAGTGGCACTTCTCCCAATTAAGCACCAAATTCACCTCTCAACACCTAACCAGGACTTTCTTCAAATTCTCTAAGCACTCATCAAAAGTATCATTGTACACAAAAAAGTCATCCATAAAAACCTCCATAAACTTCCCAATGAAATCCCCAAAAATAGAAAGCATGCATCTCATAAAGGTAGCAGGGGCATTACATAATCCAAATGCCATCCTCCGATAAGCAAAGGTACCGAATGGACATGTGAAAGTGGTTTTATCCTGGTCCTCGAGGGCTATGGGGATCTGGAAGTATCCCGACATCCCGTCAAGGAAAAAGTAAAACCTATGCCCTGCTAGCCTTTCTAAAATCTGATCAATAAAGGGGAGGGGGAAGTGGTCCTTCCGGGTGGTGGCATTTAATTTTCGGTAATCAATGTAGACCCGCCATCCGGTGACTGTACGCGTAGGAATCAACTCATCTTTCTCATTCTTAACCACAATCATCCCCCCTTTCTTGGGAACCACCTGGGTCGGGCTGACCCAAGGGCTGTCTGAAATTGGAAAATAATACCTACATCTAACAGACATATGACTTCCTCCCTAACTACCTCCTGCATATTAGGATTTAGTTTTCTTTGTGGCTGCACTATCGGTTTAACATTATCTTCCATCAAATTTTTATGAGTGCAGAAAGCAGGACTGATTCCTTTTATGTCAGAAAGTTTCTGGGCTAGAGCTTCCCTTTGTTCACTAAGTAGATCAAGACATGCAGATTTTTGGGATGGCTCAAGCCCGGATGCAAGAATAACATGGAGGTCAGAACTCTCATCTAGAAACTCATACTCAAGGTGGGAGGGAAGAGGCTTTAGATTTAATGGAGAAGGAGTAACAATAGAAGAATCAGTCTGACGGTCTTCCTTCACCACCTTATCTAAGCCATCTTCCTTCCCCTTCTAATCACTAGCATCACTTGAGTCTTCCTCTCCACCTATCATAAGACAATCAAAACTAGGAAGGAGCTCAAGATCCTCTGCTGACAAACCATCATCCAAAAGAAGATCAAAGAAGGCTTCATCAGAAAGCATGTTAGGAATGATATCCTCCACCAAAGAATCCATCACATCCATGTAAAAACACTCTCCACTATCCTGACAGGGCCTCTTCATTATTTCGGATATGTCAAAGGTGACAGACTCATCTCACACGCGGAGGACAAGCTTACAGTCTCCAACATCAATAAGTGCTCGGGCAGTTGCCAAAAATGGTCTGCCCAATATCAACGGTACCTCACGATCATGATCCATGTCCAAAATAACAAAGTCTACCGGAAAAATATATTTGTCCACTTTAACCAACACGTCTTCAATAATCCCTTGGGGATATTTAACTGATCGATCAGCCAACTGAATGCACATACGCGTAGGTTTAAGTGGACCGAGTGCAAGCTTTTCATATAAAACAAGAGGCATCAAATTAATGCTTGCACCCAAATCCGCCAGGGCCCTATCAAAAGTAAGGTCTCCTATAAAGCAGGGAATAGTAAAAGAACCTGGATCCTTAAGCTTCTTCGGCAGATTTGTCCGTATCACAGCTGAGCACTCCTCATTAAGCATCACAGTTGATGCCTCTTCCAGCCTCCTTTTGTTCGTCAATAGATCCTTCATGAACTTCGCGTACTTTGGCATTTGTGCTAGTGCATCCACGAATGGTAAGTGAATCTGCACTTGTTTCATAAGATGCAGAAACTTACCAAAGTGGTCATTGTCGTTCTTCCTAGTCAATCGCGCTGGATAGGGAAGAGGTGGGGTGTAATTCTTGACCGGAGCGGGCTGTTTTGGTGCAGCCGCCACCTGTCTTTCCTCATCTATTTCTTTCTTTTCTTCCTGGGCAGCCAGCTCAACTTCTTTGGGCTTCTCCGTCGTGGCAGCAGGTTCTAGCTCTTTTCCACTCCTCAAGGTGATTGCCTGAACATGTTCTCTTGAGTTCGGCTCAATGTTGCTAGGGAGGGATCTCTGAGGCCTTTCATATATAGCCTTTGCAAGCTGCCCCAATTGATTTTCCATGTTTTGCATCCTTGAGTCCGCCCTCAGCTGATTTTGCGCTAATTGTTTGAGCGTTTCTTCCAAGTTGGAAAATTTTTGCTCGGTCTCCCTCCTGAAACTCCCTTGCGCCGATTGAGGTGTTTGATGTTGACCTTGAGGTGCTTGAGGCTGATTATAGTTCCTATGTTGCTGCTGCAGATTTCCTTGCCCGTAATTCCCCTGTTGCTGCTGTCCGTAGGGCTGATTGTAGTAGCCCTGTCGCTGGAAGTACATTGCATCAACCTGCAGCCCGGTTGAGCAGGTGGAACTTGGGGTGGGTTACGATCTTGGTTCTGGTAAGGATCTTGGTATTGTGGCTAATTTTGGAACAAGTTTTGGGTGATTGGTGGATTCTGTCTGGGTTGGAAGACAGGAATACTCTGCCCTGCTCCTTGCATCCCATAAACTTGGTTTTGAAAATTGGTTTCAGGAGCAGTAGGGGTATTTTGAAAAAGTTGGAATAATGGAGGGAGGTTAAATTGCGGTGAAGGCTGATTTTGGGAAAAGATCGGAGTACGGTAGTTTTGAAAACCAGGAGGGTTTCTAGGTGAAATTGGTGGTGAAGATTGGGGTGACGTGTTAACGTAGAAATCTTGTTGAGAGGTGGTGTTAGGGATACCATACATCCCTGCAGTTCCAGATGAAGATTGATGGTCCATGGTGATTTTCTCCTTTTGGGCCTTGCGGTTTTGTCTGGCGAGCTTTTCGGTCTCAAGATTAAGAGGGATTAACGGTTCCCCCCACTTAGAACGTGTATGCATAAACAGATTTGACCTGTAAGGTTAGTAGAAAAAAAATCCTACGAAAAACTAAAAAACGGATCGCTGAGTTGGATTAACCCTTAAAACCGACACCGTCCCCGGCAACTGCGCCAAAAACTGATGTGAGTTTTCTCGCACTTAAAATAGATCGTAATATAGTGGTGTAAGTACGAGTATCGTGTCCACAGGGACGGACAAAAGGGAATTAAGGACTAACTAAATTCAGCGATTAAAAATAAATAAAATAAATGTAGTCGTGCGAGATTTGGTTGATTGAGAAAATTAAAATTGCAAATAAACAAATAAAAGTAAAGATTTGGGTTCTTCTTAATTAACGACGAAGGGAACAGGGATTGATTCCGGGGTAATCAGATTTCTGGCAGATCAGGCCTAATTACATAAAATTAATTCAATTGAGCCTAGCTAATCAATACTAAGTTCTTACCGTTCTCGCGACGTAGAGTACAATAATTTAGGGGACCAGGCTAATCTCTCATGCGACAGGTTCCTAAATTATTGTCAAGACGAGCGAGCTTATGGCCCCTTAATCGCTACTAATCTCTTAGCGAACGATTAAGTGTGTGTGAATGTGTCCTAGAATAAATTAGATCTCTCTTAATTCATTCTACATGCAATTGTAATTCTAGCGGCCGTTCTAGGTTACAAGAGATATCAGTTAAATTATTCAAACACAAATTAAACGGCATTCATGCAATTAATCCATCAAGAAACTAGCCATACATCATGATTAACTCCTTCATCAATTCCAAATCCCTAATTAAAACTACTCCCGGCTCATAATTGAAGAATCAATAGAATTGGGAAAAATAGAAGTAATTGTCATTAATTAAAAAGTAGGAACTTACAAAGAATCTCAAAGAGTTGAAAAACCAGGCTAAAAAGCTCTTAAAATTTCGTCCTTAAGCTCTCTCTAAGTTTTATCCCCCTTTAAAAGGGTTAGGGAGGTGATATTTATAGGAAACAAAGCAATTTGGGCTTAATTACGGCAAATCGGGGCCAGGCACGATAGTGCCTGGGACCATGCCTGCGGAACCCACGCGTGTTTCGTAAAGAGGCAGGATCGTGCCACCCTGCCAGACACGATCGTGCCTGGCATCCAGTGGCTTCGTGACTTCGTTCTTCGGGCACAATCGTGCCTAGGTCCAGGCACGACCCTTGACTGTTTCACGCTGTTTCTTGTTTCAAATGCTCCCGGATGCAAATAAGATCGATCCAAATGCTCTTTCTTCATCAAAATTTCGTCGTGAATCTCCCGGTGACCTCCAAATCTCTCAAATCTTCCTCGAATGCTTCCAAACTCTACCCGATTGCCTCTCTAAGCGTTGATGCCGATCTCTAACTTCTTCAATTCAACTCCAAATGCAACAAAAGTTGACCCAACGCCTGATAATCACATCTTGAACTAAAATTGAGACTTGCAACACCTTAAAGCTAGGAAAACCATCAAAATCTGACTCCAACACGCATCAAATGCGTGTTGTAATATGAACTTATCACCATGGCACCCATCCCAGGCTATGAGGACCTCCTATTCGCCAACAATGAACACCGAGCTCGATTCCTCACCACAATCACAAGGCAAGTTAAACCGTCCCGTTTTCTATGCCATGAAGCTCTTCATGAACTAGGAATTTATAAGAGTACTAAAAAATTCTTTCATGAGTTGGATATGGACCGTATTTTCAAAATGAAATACAACTCTAATGAACGAATTATCTATGAATTCTTGAGTTCGGTGAATTTTGAGAGCAATGAGGCGGATTTTAGGAATGATAAACTCACGTTTCGTCTGTTTGACCATGAATATTCGATAACGAAACTTGAGTTTGCCGAACACTTTGGCATCCCCGTTCCCTACAAAAGAGCCATCTCCGATAACACTATTTTCGGTCATACACTTTGGACAAAAATGACCGGTGAATTGAACTTTAGCTCCTCCCAACTATACATTAGCCATGTCCAACACCCGATCCTCCAGCTATTTTTGAAATTCTTAGCAAATTGCTTGCATGGACGCCCCAACAATCATCATACTAGGATGGGAGATGTATGTTTGATGTCTGTAGCTTTGTTCCGTCGTACTGTGAATTTTAATCTGTGCAATTTAATGTGGGCACATTTGAAAAAAGAAAGCAAGGCGAGGGGCCTGCTTGTGTTGTCCTTTCCCCCTTTTTGGCATCAGCAGTAGGGGTCTCACTTTCTCTGAAGAGTGTCTCTATTTCAGGATCAGAATCAGCTTCTTCTTGTCTTCTCCTTACTGGTTGCAAGTCAAGGACTTCAATAGACAATTCATTGACATAGTTGCGAAGGTCCATTACATCTGTCTTGACTTCATCTTTGACCTCATGTTCTAGACTTTGAAGCTTTTTCTTTGTTGTGTCCAGATCTTGGCCCAGCTTCTGAAGGTCACTTCCTTGCTTCCAGAAGGTGTCTTGAGTTGCCTTGTGTAAGACTTTGAAGTTGTTGGCAACATCCGTTGTGATTTGCCTGATGACTTGAGCATGGGTGACGTGCACTTTGTCGTGGTGTGCACTCAATATAAATATTCAATACAACACTAATACGTAGTATAGTGTAGTAAGGTTCGTATCCACAGGGAAAGGAATCCTTTTCTTTTACGTAACTAGTCACAACACTACAAAAAACACGCCGTTTGTCACGGATTTTGTCACGGACGGTAGTTCAAAAAATCCGTGACAAATGATTTTTTGTCACGGATTTGTCACGGAAAAAATCCGTGACACCAGGGGCGTGATAACGTTTTTGTCACGGAAATTAATCCGTGAGACTGTTTGTCACGGATTTGTCACGGCCACCGTCCGTGACAAAACACTTCACCGGAACCCCATCGGCTTTCATTTGTCACAGACGCATCTGTGAATAAATTTTTTTATTTTTCAAAAAAAATAATTATTTGTCACGGATATTTCCGTGACAAATTTAAAAAAAGGTTTTTCGAAATAGAGTGGGCGGTTATTTGAAACGAGCCGGAAAATTCAAATTTTAAATTTTGTCACGAAAATATCCGTGACAAAACATTTTGAAAAAAATTTGAAAATTTTAAAATAGAGTGGGCGGGTGCTTTAAAATTTTCAAAAAAAATTCAAAATTTTGAATTTGTCACGGATGAGGACAAAACATTTTTTTTAAAAAAAAATACGTTATTTTCAGCGTTTTATGTATTTAGAATAAAATGAATTTATATTTTGTCACGGAACAGTCCGTGACAAAAGTTTAAATTTTAAAAAAAAAATTAAAAAATCAGCGCATTAATTTTTTGAATGTTTATTTCAAAAGTTTATTTAATAAATAATAACCATTAAAATTTAGGCGCTTTTTCAAAAATTTAAACTTAATAAGCATTGTTTTTAATAAATAGTTAAACAATAATCTTAATAAATAATTGTTTATAATAAATAATTAAACAATCATCATTAATCATCATTAATCACCATTAAGCATTAGGTATCATAATAAATAATAATCTAATCAAACCATCATTATAAAACACATAATTAATATTCATACATTAACACATCAAAATTTAAAAATCCTTAAAATGTTAATAAACTAATTATTACAAACCATCAATAGTCATCATAATCAGCATCAGCATCATCAGGTTCGTCACGATGATCGGGTTGCCTTCCGTGGCCACGGCTGCCACCACGATGGCTGCCTCGACTGCCACTGCGGCTGCCAGCACGGATGCTGCCACGGTAAGCTTGAGCTCCGGGAGTCGGGATATCATCATAATATCCATATGGAAAGTTGTTGGAGATATGGCTATAATTAGCAAAACCCCTACTGCCCATACTGCCCATATTGCCCATATTGCCCGCGAAGGGAACTTGTGGGGTCATCTCGGGGTACTGTATGTGCATGGATGGACGGTAGGTGGCGTTGAAAATACGCATTTGGCGTTCCATCTCTTCCAACCTTTCTCTTGTTCTTCTTTGCTCTTCATCCCGTATCCGAGCTTCTTCATCCCGCCTTCGAGCCTCGGCTTCACGTTCCTCCAATAGTTTCTCGAGGCGGGTAACCCGATCATCATATGCCGAATGAGAAGATGAGCTAGCTCCTTTGGCCTTCTCTAGGATCCGTACGCCTTCAGAACCCATAAGCGGCACTCGGCCCTTGTAAACTCCGGTTGCCGCCAAGATGGCCTCATGTTCTTGATTTTCATCAAGTTCGTCATCAGAATCAGCCAGCTCATCAACTCTCTTCCCCCGCTCTTCCTCATATTTTTTCTACAAGTTCAAAATTTTATTATATAAGAGATCAAAAAAAATTGAATTTTATTGAATTATGTTTCATTATTTACTTCAATTTCAGAAAGGCGGGGAGGCGGCATGGCACCCTTCTTCGTCCAGCAATGTGCCATGAGTTTCAATGGCGTGACCCGTTTTTTCACAGGTCCAGATCCTTCCTACACGGATTTCAAAGTTAATAAAAAAATATATACATAAAGGTATGGAATGGAAATAATTTTAACTAATTAGAGTTTACCAGATCTTTTTTATGTTGAATTTGGGGTTTGCGGCCCCCGTGCCATTGAACTTCCTTGGCTTTCTCGGAGTTCCGGTTTGCCTTGGCCGTTTCGCTTCTCAGCAAAAATGAGGCATCCGTAGCCCAGTGGCGGCAAAGCATCTCCCACACATCATCGCCAAGGAATTTTGGCTTTTTACCCGTAGACCGGGCGGTCCTAAAAGTGGGTCTCAACCACCCAGAAATCCTAGAATTGTATTCTTTGAGAATAGCTTGGTCTAGGGCAAAATGCCAACGATGGGAAGCCTTCATGAAAAACATTGATATATCATCATTTCTTAAATTTAAGTTATTAAAATATAACAAAAAAATTTATTTTTACCTTGAACAACCGCCACCATAGTTCACGAGTGGCCGCCGGAACCTCACCATAAGTCGACCACGGCCCGGTGAAATGACCACAAACAATAGACTTGATTCTATTCAAGACCTCGGAATCGCTTCAAAAAATTGATAATTGATAAAAACAATTGTATTAATTCTTAGATGTAGAGATTATACTATTTTATATTAGAGAGTGTTAGTTTTTTATTACCTATGGATTGATTGAGGTGTCACCTCAAGCGAACCGGGATTGTGGCGCTCTTCTTGAGTGGGGGGGCATATATTGCACGAGATGAAGGAGGTGCATGAGATGATGCCCCCTCCCATGCACGCTTATATGAGCGTCTGATTGTTCGGAGGGAGGAGTTTGGACATGTCCGTCAAGAGCTTGTCCTTTGTCGGGATTGATATCATCATTGATATCACGATCAGCATTTGAGGCCTGTCATGAATTCTGACGCCCACGACGAGCAATGGTGGAAAGGCGGCGTTCGTTCTCACTCATCTAAAATTATTGAGAAATAATATATAGAACATATTAAACTTGTGTTTAATATGAGAGGTCAAATGAGTTTTTAGTTTGATTTTTATGTTATGGAATTTAGTTGTGTTAGATATTATTTTATCAAACCTTATAAAATCAATTTATGGAGTTTTTGTGTGGTATGATAGTTTAAACTTAATGAGTTTCCCTATTTGGTTATCAAACTTTGAAATATAGAACATATTAAACTTGAGTTTAATATGAGGGGTAGAATGTGTTTTTTGTATGATTTTTATGTTATTGAATTTAATGGTGTTAGGTATTATTTTATGGTGTTTTTGTGTGGTATGAAACTTTGATAAATAGAACATATTAAACTTGAGTTTAATATGAGGGGTCGAATCAGTTTTTTGTATGATTTTTATGTTATGGAGGTAACTTGTGTTGTGTATATTTTTTATCAAACCTTATATAAAATCAATTAATCAAACTTTTTATATTAAACTAATAAAATCAGTTTTTCCATATTAAATTATAAATCATCGGAAATCAGTTTTTTGCATTAATTTTGAAAAATACAGTTTATTACATCTTGTATTTTGTATTATTTATAAAAACAGTTTTCTAAAATCAGTTTATGGAGTTTTTGTGTGGTATTATGGTTTAAACTTATTAGTTTCCTATTTATTTATCAAACTTTGAAATATAGAACATATTAAACTTGAGTTTAATATGAGGGGTAGAATGAGTTTTTTGTATGATTTTTATGTTATTAAATTTAATTGTGTTACGTATTTATCAATCTTTGAAATATAGAACATATTAAACTTGAGTTTAATATGAGGGGTAGGATGAGTTTTTTGTATGATTTTTATGTTATTGAATTTAATTGTGTTAGGTATTAATTTATAAAAAACAGTTTTCTGATTTTTGAAATCTATAAAATCAATTTTTTCAAAAAAAATTTAAAAATCAGTTTCATTTTTTGTTTATTCATGAAACCTATAAAATCAATTTTTCATGAAACATATGAAATCATTTTCGTATTATATAAACAAAAACAGTTTGTTTAGTTTTTTATTTCTATTTTAATATATAAAATACATTTTTTTACTTCATTTCTGTTTTTTACCTATGAAAAAGTTTATTATTAATTTCTGTATTATTTCAATTATTACTTCAATTATTAATGTAAAAAAATGACGTTTTTTATGTTTTTTAGGAAACAACGTTTTATTTAAAATAAAATATTATAATATCCGAAATTATTTAAAAATCAGTTAAATAATCCGAAATTTTTAAAAGTGTTTTATAATATTTAAAAAAATATTATAATATCCGAAATATTATAAAAAAAATAATTAACAGTTTCATTATTTTGTTGGGTTAGACATGTTAACTTTTTTGAAAGTGTAACATGAGGGGGCGAAAATTAATGGAGTTGAAATTATTATTCTTAATAAATATCCGAAATTAACAAAAACTCAAAAATAACCTTGACTAAATATTTAATAATTAACTATTCTAATGCAGACATTTTTAAATTAACAATATCTAAGGCATATTTAAAGCATATAAACAAATGATATACACATATTATGAAACGATAAATCTAAAGCAGACATTTTTAAATTAAGAGAATGCATATGAATATAGGAACAATACAATTACGAGCATGCATATGAATATTCGGAAACATATAAACATTAAAACAATATAAAGAAAAACATGCATTAAATAATTAAATTTACGAGCATGCATATGAATATTAAGAAAAACATATAAACATGCATGAATATTAAGAAAAACATGCATTAAATAATTAAAAACATGCAATAAAATTACGAGCATGCATATGAATATTCGGTCGGAAACATATAAACATTAAAACAATATTAAGAAAAACATGCATTAAATAATTAAATTTACGAGCATGCATATGGATATTAAGAAAAACATATAAACATGCATGTATATTAAGAAAAACATGCATTAAATAATTAAAAACATGCAATAAAATTTCGAGCATGCATATGAATATTCGGAAACATATAAACATTAAACATATACACATATTCAATGCATGATAACTTATTAACATATAAACATTAAATTAAACAATTAAACAATATTAAGAAAAACATGCATTTTATTTTTGGCATTTTAAAACATTTATTCTAAAATATTCGGAAATGAAAGAGTTAGAAACATAACCTCGGAGAAGAAGGCAAGAAATTAAAGGGAAAGAAGTGAAGGCCGGCTTCGAAGAACGGCGGCAGAGGTGGAGATAATCCGCGGTAGCCGGTGAGATGTGTGCGGCGGCGGTCGGCGGGTGTAAGAGAGGCAGAATTGAAGGGCGGCGGTCGGCGGGTGTAATAGAGGCAGAACGGCGTTTGGGAGGGTGGCGGTCGGCAGGTGTAGGAGGCAGAAGTGTTTGGGAGGCGTTTGGGAGGGTGGCGGTCGGCGGGTGTAGGAGGCAGAAGTGTTTGGGAGGCGTTTGGGAGGGTGGCGGTTTGGGAGTAGAGAGTAAGAAGTGGGTTAAGGTTTGCTGAAGTTGGGAAGCGTAAGGAAAAAAAATGGCTAAGTGTCGTTTATATATTAGGGGTTGTCACGGACCCATCTGTGACAACGCCCGTGAGAAATTAATTACGGATTTTTAAATTTGAATTTGTCACGGATTAATCCTTGACAAAGGCATCGGAACTTAAAAACTGTGGAACGGCAGTCGAGGCGGCAGGGAACGGCAGACGAGGTAGCAGAACGACAGGTTGACCGGTTTGTCACGGATCCATCCGTGACAAATCCGTGACAAATTTCAAAAATTTGAATTTTGTCACGGATTTGTCACGGATGGATCCGTGACAAACCGGTGCAGGGAATATTAAAGCTTTTCAGCCTTTTTCAGACGAGGCGTCAGCTACTTTAATTGTCACGGACCTATCCGTGACAAATTTAAGTATAAATATGTGCTTAGAGTCCCATTTTTTCAGTGCGAAAAAATGGCTAATCCAGAACCAGATGTGTGGAAGTTGATCAGTAGAAGTGTACAACGATTAAAACAAGTTACACAGTTGATGAAGCCTCGAAATGCAGAAGCAGTTCAAAGCATCCGTGAGCTGATGAGTAGACCGCTTGAAAGCTTTGGCGATATTGTAGACTATGAATCAGACTCATACAACGTTTCACGAGGGAAAAACTTGCGTAGGGCACTTTTACGTGCAGAACAATATTCGGAGTATATGATACCTATAAACGCGGAAGCTGCAGAAAGAATTAACGAGCTACTTGATAGGCCTCTAGATGAAAGTTTTGACACTAATGAATAATATTGTGTTTATTTGTTTATCTGTATTGTGAGTTGTTGAATGTAATAAATGATAAAAAATTGTGTGTTTTCTACTTAGTTTTTAAATTTAATAAATAAATTCATGTTCTTGTTTATTAAATTTCGAATTATTAAAATTTTGTAATGTTAAAAAACTAATAACAAATAATGTTAAAAAACTAATTTCCGAATTTTAAATAATGTTAAATTTCGAATTATTTAAAATTTAAATAATTTTCAATTTTCGAAATTACCTAATTAATTTTAAATTTACGAATTGATAATAATGAACCACTAATTTTCGATTGAATAATTTTAAAAACTTAATTTTATTAATTAATTAATCGCTATTTTACAATATAATATGGAATAATTATTTTGTTTAGAAATTATAGTTGCGAATTACATACCTAACTATTATATCTTGGAATAATATAATAATGACGAAAGAAAGTTAAAAATTCAAATTAAAATAGTTCAATTAAAAGTAATCACATTGGTTGTTAACTATACATTTAATCGCTATCAGAATCAGTATTTTCTTGATAGGCAACTTCTTCTTCTGTATCTTCATCACCATATATCCATTCTTCTTCTTCCTCCTAGTCATCGTGCAGTTGTTGTATATATAATTCTTCAATTTCGCGCTCATTTTGAGGTATAGGGGGCGGAAGGTGTGTTTCAGGCATAACTTCAACATCTCCGCCATTTGGGTCACTTAACTGAATGTTATGGTTGACCGTGTCAGCAATAGGCGGAGGGTGGAAAAAATCTTGCTGAAAAGCATCAAAGTCAATATCCCTGTGTTGAGCCTGTGTTACAATTTTGCTCGGACGGATATTAATGGCACACACCCAAGGATTCCGTGTGCGCCTCGTTGAAGGATACTCTGCATAATAAACCTGGGCTGCTTGTTGAGCGAGTATAAATGGCTCATTTTTCTGATACACACGAGAGTGGTTGACGTCAATTATATTATACTTTGAATTTTTTCTCACACCACGTGTAGGGTCGACCCATGTGCAGCGAAACAACACGCATGTTAATTCTTGCAAACCAGAAGGCATTTGAAGTTCGAGAATCTCATGCAAGAAACCAAAAAAATTGGTTTCCGAGTTATCAGAACCGATGGTCGGGACACATAACCCGCTGTTCATTGTTGGTCGACCTTCTCCATATTCAACTGTGTGATACGTATAACCGTTTATCACATATGAATGCCAAACCTTTGCATAGGAAGAAGGGCCCCACGATAATGATACTAACAGAGGGTCGTTAATCCCACGGTACCTGATCTGCAAATTAAAACATGATAACATTAGGTAATGATTAAAAATTACTAGCTAATAGTATATATAATGTATTTATATATATAATACATGTTGTTGGTACCATAATGCAAAGTTAGAGTCCACCATTGCATCAATTGCGTCATCAGGAAATGCTAATAAAGACGCTCTAAATTCACTGTGAATTGAAACATAAAGATATTATTATAACACTCTAATTATTAAAAAAATATTAGCTATATTACAAATGTAACTACCAATTCAACTTACTTATAAAATGGTAAGATTTCTGGACAATTCATGAGGATGTAAGTATGTGCAATTTTCATTTCTCCGCCCACGATGTAACGGTAAGTCGCAGCTCCTTTACCTCTACCTGGGTAGTTGAAAATAGAAACTACTTTATCATATGAATCCTCGCCAATGTCATCGTTCCGAGCAGGTCTCTTTCTTTTACTGATGACTTCACGCTCAAAATAAAAAGATGAAAACGTTGAGGTTTCTTGTTGAATATATGCTTGACAAATTGAAGCCTCAATGTGTGCCTTGTTGGTCGCTTTCTTTTTCAAATCTCCCAGAAATCTGTCATGCAAAATAAAATTTGTAAACAAACAAATGTTCTTATTAAACAAATCATCGTTTATAAATGAAATTATGACTAACCTTTCAAATCTGTACATCCAACGATAGAAGACGGGCCCTCCATTCAAAGCCTCATACGGAAGATGTATTAGAAGATGTTCCATTACATCAAAAAATGATGGGGGCAGTATCTTTTCCAGATTACACATCAGAATAGGAACAGTGTCTTCTAGTCTCCTCAGGGATTCGGCATCCAAAACGGCGGAACATATCGACTGAAACAATTGACTGATTTCGGTAATACAGCCCCAGACGTCTGCAGGAAGCATCTCTTTCAGTGCAATCGGCAGAAGTCGTTGCATGATACATGAGCATCATGAGTTTTCATGCCCGACGTCATTGTTTGTTTGTCCAGGTCCACGCATCTTGACAAGTTAGAACAATAGCCATCTGGAAAGTTCAGAGAAACAAGCCACTCTAATATTGATTCCCTTTGTGGGGCTGTGAGTTGGTAGACTGCTCTTGGAATTTTTTTACCCACATATTCTAGATCGACGGCGAGTTCGGGTCTGTCGCACCAAATTGTCATGTCTTTTCTAGATGCAAGACCATCTTTGGTTTTGTGGGTAAAATCCATAACCGTGTTAAATATATTGTCAAGGACGTTCTTCTCAGCGTGCATGACATCTAAATTGTTACGAATGAGAAGGTCCTTCCAATACGGCAACTCCCAAAATATACTCCTCTTTGTCCACTTATGGGGATCACAATACCCATTTGGCTCCCCGTGGGGTTGTTGCACGGCCGTAGGAAAACGTCGAACCCGGTTAAAAACTTGTTCACCTGTAAGTCTTGGAGGAGGGGGATCTCGTACCACTCTTCCGGCAATAAAAGACTTCTTGTCCTTCCGATATCGATGGTTCATAGGCAGAAACTTGCGGTGACAATCAAAGTAACTTGGTTTCCCGCTAAATTTGAGCCAATTGGACACTGATTTCTCCATACATATTGGACAACCCATTAGACCGTGTGTGCTCCATTCTGAAAGCATACCATAAGCAGGGAAGTCGTTAATGGTCCAAATGATGGCAACTTTCATGATAAACATTTGATCTCTTGAAACATCATAAGTTGGTGTCCCAATGGCCCAAAGTTCTTTCATCTCCTCGATCAGGGGTTGGAGATAGATGTCTATCCTTTTTTTAGGATCCGAGGGACCTAGACAAATTAAAGTTAAAAAGATGAAATGACTTTTCATGCACATGTCGGGAGGAAGATTATAAGGAGTTAGCATGACTGGCCAACATGAAAATTTCTTCCCAAACTTTCCAAAAGCAGCAGATCTGTCTGAACACAATCCCAGTCGCACATTCCGTGGCTCCATTGCAAACTGAGGATGACAATGGTCAAAGTGTCTCCAAGCTTCACAGTCGGAAGGGTGAGACATCAAACCCTCTTTGGTTTCGTGCTCAACATGCCACGTCATGTGTTTCGCAGTAGCATTTGAAGCATACATCCTCTTCAGGCGTGGAGCTAGAGGGAGGTAAAACAATTTAGACAATGCAGACCTTTTTCGTGGTTTTTTTCGTCTATGAGGAACATGCTTGTATCTCTCTCCACCACAGAACTTGCAGCTCTCAAGTGCCACATCATCCTTCCAGAACAACATACATCCTTCTGGGAACGCATCAATTTCTATACAAGGAAGCCCCAACTAAGACATTAATTGTTTCATTTTGTAATATGAATCAGGAAGATTATGGTCACGCGGTAACATTCCTCCAAATGACTGCAATAACCTAGACATGCAAGATTCAGGAAGACTGTATTCAGATTTAATGTTCATCAACTCTGTAACGGCGGATAGCTGAGAGTATCCCTCACAATCAGCATACAGAGGCTGACCGGCAGCTTTTAAAACATCTTGAAATCTTTCAGCTAAGTCTTCAATATGAGGAACATGAGAATTCGGATACTCATCCGCATCAGGCTGATAAAAGGTCGGATCTTCATCCGCATCGGGTTGATACGAGGTCGAAGCTTCGGGAAGATCGTTAAATGGCTGTGGTGGGTTAAACTGAATCAATGAAGCACCGTATACATCATATGCCATTCTTTGATCCCACGTCATTTGATAATAGTCTCCCCATCCACTCATCTCGGTAGGGACGTTACGAGATGAACCTACTGTTTGTGGTAAAAGTGATGGATCGAAAGGTTCGCCATGAGAAGTCCAATTATAATAATTGGCAACGAAACCTTTTTCGTACAAATCCCACACAACTTGGTCGACATCTTTAAATTGAAGATTTTTACACTTTGTACATGGACATCTGATTTTATCGCCATCCATATAATTCTTCTGTTCTTGTGCAAATTTAATAAAATCTTCAACACCATTAAAAAATTCACTGCGTATTTCATAGTTATCGTGATGTTTTTGGTACATCCAACTTCTGTTTTGTCTATACATTATGCCTGTATATATATTATAATCAAAATAATATATAAGTACATTAATATTATTAATTAACTAAAAGCAGTACATTATTTGTGGCATTAATAATTTGAATTAACCAACTTTTCAATCATGTAGAAACGCCCACTAAAATATTATTTAGAAACATTAAGCTGGCCGGAATTAATAATTTACTAATATTTAACTAATAGTAATATGTTAATGGCATTAATCGTTTTAATTATTAACTAATAAAGTTTGAATCCTAACTGAAATCACTACAAATCCTAAATTATGCATTAACAATAATTAACTAATAAACAAATTAAACCTAATCATCATCATTGATCAATTAATTAACTAATATTTAAATCTAACTAATATTATAAACTCAAATTCTAAACCCATTTCCTCAATGTTTTAACTTAATTAATTAGTTAATTAATTTACATTTAACTAATATTATTGTTAAATATTATCTCATTAATAATTCACAATAATAATTCACAATAATAATTCACACTAAACTAAATAAAAATAAAGTTTCAATCCTAGCTATATATATTATGCATCCCATTAACAATAATTAACTAATTTAACTTATTAATTAGTTAATTTCCATTTAACTAATATTGTTAAATATCATTAATTCACAATAATATATAATTCACACTTAACTAATAAAGATTGAATCCTAACTTAAATCACTACAAATCCTAAATTATGCATTAACAATAATTAACTAATTAATAAACAAATTAAACCTAATCATCATCATTGATCAATTAACTAATATTTAAATCTAACTAATATTATCAACTCATCAAATTCTAAACCCATTTCCTCAATGTTTTAACTTAATTAATGAGTTAATTAATTAATTTACATTTAACTAATATTATTGTTAAATATTATCTCATTAATAATTCACAATAATAATTCACACTAAACTAAATAATAATAAAGTTTCAATCCTAGCTATATATATTATGCATCCCATTAACAATAATTAACTAATTTAACTTATTAATTAGTTAATTTCCATTTAACTAATATTGTTAAATATCATTAATTCACAATAATATATAATTCACACTTAACTAATAAAGTTTGAATCCTAACTTAAATCACTACAAATCCTAAATTATGCATTAACAATAATTAACTAATTAATAAACAAATTAAACCTAATCATCATCATTGATCAATTAACTAATATTTAAATCTAACTAATATTATCAACTACTCATCAAATTCTAAACCCATTTCCTCAATGTTTTAACTTAATTAATTAGTTAATTAATTAATTTACATTTAACTAATATTATTGTTAAATATTATCTCATTAATAATTCACAATCATAATTCACACTAAACTAAATAATATTAAAGTTTCAATCCTAGCTAGCTGTATTATGCATCCCATTAACAATAATTGCTAATAAATAATAATTGGTGATAATTAATAACCTAATAATTAAGCTAGCTAACTAATTAATTAAATCACTACAAGTCACTAATTAATTAATCTATAATAAGCTAGCTAATACTTAAATCATCACTATACATCCTAAATTATTATGCATTAATAATAACAATAATTTAACTAATTAATATTTATATTTAAATTTAACTAATTAAATTACGTTAATAGTTTAATAATATATTATTAATAATATGAAAATTAACATGACCTCACTAAATTACGTTAATAGTTTAAATAAATGAACAACTAACCTCACTAATTAATTATTAAGCTAATAATTAATTATTATTATATAAAGAAAAAAGAATCCTAACCTCACTAATAATAATTAATTATTAAGCTCATAATTAATTTATTACAAAATTAAAAGAAATTAGTTAAAATGACATACCTTATCTGCATAAACTCGGAAAATGATGAACTGACGGATTACATCATTCAATCTTTAAACCGATACTACATCACTCGAATCTACGAATTTTTGAACTGATAATTGTTGTTCTTGCAATTGTAATGGACGATGGGGTTGGGTTATATAAAAAAGTTTGTCACGGATTTGTCACGGATTTATCCGTGACAACTCTTTTTCCGTACCGTATTATTAAAGGTTACCGCTGGAAAATCAATAATTGAGGTTTGTCACGGATTTTGTCACGGATGGATCCGTGACAAAGTTTCTTTGAAATTTGTCACGGATTTGTCACGGAACTGTCCGTGACAAATGCCCGGAAGCAAAAAAAGTATTCACCGGAGTAAAAAACCGGTCGCCGGAGTAAATTTGTCACGGACCAAATCCGTGACAATATTTTGTCACGGATTTTGTCACGGATTTATCCGTGACAAATCATTTTCGTGACAAATCCCAATATTCCGTGACAAAGCCCGTGACAATTTTGTCACGGCCGGAATCCGTGACAAAAATCCGTGACAAATGGCGTGTTTTTTTGTAGTGCAAGGGGTTTTTTTTATTTGATTTAATAATGCTAAGATGAACAACCTATATGAGTTTACTTAATAGAGATAGGGACTTGGTTTTGCATTTATCCACTTACTGAAATGTTCGTCGATCTCGGTTATATCTTTAACTATCTTCCTCTCGAATACTCAATCGAGAAGTATATCTAGTTCATCGAGGGTAGTTATTAATAACGAGACGCGTTCATTAATAAAACTTACTACCGAGTCAATATAGAACACACGCCGTATATTAACACGATAGTAGCAATAAACTTAAGATGAAAACGATTGAGATTGATAACCTCAACACAAGCTGTTTATTGGTTTAATCAATATAATTAATTCCCTGCGATTATTAACCATGAGACGCATGCATTAATAATCCCAGTTTACTACCGTGAATGAACCGAATTAATAACAAGCGTATTAATCGATCGATTCTAGTAATAATTAATATATGAAACAAAACTAGTTGATCCTTTAAGTAATGTCCACAATATTAATATGAAATATGAATAGGAATTAATTAATACTCAAGGAAGAATATTAAAGAAGATGAATCCTACTATAGTTAATATCAAGATGTTAACTAATTGTCATCTTAGTAACACTCCCCAATATTAACATTGACGAAGAAATAACTATTACTATAACTAATGTCAAGATGTCAACTAATTGTCATCTTAGTAACACTCCACAACATTGAAGGGGAAGGTTATCTCTGTACGGTGAATGTATTGTAGTTTGTACCAGTGTTAGATATAGTGTATCAATGCTCACTAACAGGCTCAAATTATATATAGTGCATTCATATCAAATTATAACAAAGTATAACTAAACTTCCTTGCTGATTCTGAGCTTGTTTTCAAAGATTGATTTATGGTAGGGAGCAACTTTTTAGGTCCAAAGAATATTAGTTTAATATAATTATGATCAATTTCATAAACATCACAATTCAAACTCACAGACACCTCCTACTCAAACCCTAAGATGATACAAATACTATAATTGGAAGACACATATAACCAATTTCAAAACACAACAAATTGACATTGAAGAAGCGGTAAACATATGTATCACTACATTCAAGTCAAATATAAAAAAGTAAAACAAAAAATATCAAGTTTTTTTGAAGTACATACCGTTCGGCCATTTTGGAGAGGCCGGTGCGCACCATGTTTGTCGCATTGGGTTTTGGAGAGGCAAACTCCCACAGCGTTTGAAGACGGACCAAGGACAGAGATGGAGGCCGCTCGTCGATGGAGGCCGCTCGTCGTTCCAGAGGCGTTCCCACAGCGTTTGAAGATGGACGGCTGGGAAGTGGAGCGGTTGCTATGTGTTTGTGAGGAACGCAACGCAAAGAGTGGAGGGGTTGCTATGCGAAGTGAGGAAGGCGACGTGAGAAGGGCTGGGGTGCGGGAAAGAGGCGTTCAAATTTTTGAGGAGAAGTGAGCGTGCGTGTGTGAAAGGTGTGGGAGGATAGGGTAAAAAAATTAGAAGGCCTTATATATGGTGTACCCCAGGGTGTAATCTAAGGTGTACACCAAGACTAATTGTTTCTTAATAGCTTTACAATAGCTTGTTTCTTCATTCCTTTGCCTAGGGTTGGGATTTTGGAACCGGGAACCGTTAAATCGGTTGGAACCGAACCGTTATAACCTGGTTCGGTTCCTACAAATGAGATATTAGTTGTTAACGGTTCGGTTCCTAGTTGTTGTTAACGGTTCGGTTCCTGGTTCCTATAAAAAATATATGCACGGAACCGTTAAAGAACCGATATTAAAAATATAAATATAAAAATAAAAATAATAGTAGTAGTATTAGTAGTAATACTAATATAACAAAAATAAACACAACAACAACAATAATAAATAAATAAATGATATTTAGCCAATAATTTTAATTTAGTTTAATCTATAAAAACAAAAATAATAAATATTTGCACATGAGGTTGAATACATTAAGCTCATTTTTACAAATCAAGTTTTGTTCCATCAATAGGATGTACATGCAAATTCAGTGTATTTCTAGGTTTTAAGAGGCATAAAGTGTACGTCCTATCATTGCCACTATAATGATGAGCAACCTTCATTTCAACAGCATAACGAACGATTTTTATATTTTATGTATTAAATGAAAATTAAAATCTTCTTTTTATTCTATTAAGTGTTCACTTAAGTCCGAGCTTTGATGTTTGGAGTGATTAGAACTCTAAATAAATGTTTATGACTTGTTTTGACTTTTTGACGTTTTCATGTGGTAGAAGCTAAACTATGTGTTAATTCTTACACGAAAAAAAATATTCTAGGAACCGATAAAAGCAAGAACCGAACCGTTTAGTATTGGTTCGGTTCCATATCGGTTCTTGATTTTTTATATAGGAACCGAACCGATTTCATTTGTTAAAATTTAAATAACGGTTCCACTATTTTTGAGTAAGAACCGAACCGGTCCCAGGCCTACCTTTGCCAATAGAGGACATTTTTAGGAATTCCTCTAACAATTAACGGTTCAAACAACTTAAATTTAACAAGAGGGGGTATTCCAATTATAATAAAAACTTCAGGGGTAAATAATTTAGTTCTAAAAATATAAGGTTGATTTAATAATTATGACCTAACCTGAAGGGTGTAATCATAATTTTCCCTAAGACTAGGCAATCTAAGAGCCCGTTTGGTAGCACAAAAATCGGCTGATTTGGCTGATTCTGTTGAAATTTATGAAGTTCTGGACGAAGTAGCTGCATTGGCTGATTCTGCTGATTTAAGAAAAAAATAATTTTAAAATATATTGTATTAATAAAATGAAGAAAAAATTATATGTAAAAATAGCTAAAATGGTCATCTATAGTAACTTCAGCCAATATAGCCATAAAAGTAACTCCAATCTTACTTTGTCTCCTTACTACACAATTTAGCGTGCGGAAGTAAAAATTACGTGCATGGGCGGATCTAGAGAATAGAGTTATTGGGGCACCGTTCTTACTAAGGATATTTTTAGTGAGGTTGTTTCAGTCTCAAATCAGAATAGATCAGATCAGGCTTTGACAATTGTAAAGTACGCATAGAACAAACATCCACTCAACCAAACTAGTTTAGACCTGATCAGATTAGATCAGACAATATTTCGAAAATTGTAAAATGCACATAGAACAGACATCCATGAGACTAAACCGGTTCATATATAAGATTGAAACAACAATATATACATTTATTTAAAAAGATGCAATTTATTTATAACATTATTCAAATACTAAATCTAGTGCATTTATCACAACTTCTCTCTATGAGATTTAATTTTTTGAAAAGGACCCATCATCGCAATTTCGATTGTAACTACATCAAGTAAACGTTTCTTGCGTTACAAATAAGACAATCATTTGGAAATCGATCACCAATACATTGTGTAAACTTGACTTGAAAAAATTATTCATTGCAAAATACTTTTCAACCAATGTGATTTTTGAAAAAAATAGTTAACTATAAAGACAAAATATACAAATATACTATAATAAAAATATGAAAATTAATTATTAACTAAGAAGGAAGTTCATTAGTTTATATATTCATACTAAATATTTGATAGTCTATTTACTTGATATCCAACACGACAGCCTTTTTAAAACATAGGCTATGTTTGGCACGCATAAACATCTCTCTTGTAGCTTTTGTATTGTTCAAAAAGTCTTAAAAGGTTTCTAGTTTTATGTTTGGCATGACAATTTTAAGAGTTTTTCAAAAATTAAAAGATCTTTTTTGAGATGCTACAGGGAGTATGTAGCATCTGAAAAAAGCCCGTGACTTTTAGTACTACGTATTAATTAGTCCTAACAGCTTGTATACCAAACCGAACTAAATCAAACAGTTAGCTTTTTACCAAACAGCTACCATCTTTTCTCTTTAAAATCTTTTCAGTCACTAAAAGCTTACAAAAATATCTTTTCACCTAGTTGTGCCAAACATACTCATACTCTACAAACTAGGTTTACGAATATCCCTAAATAAATCAATAAAAAAGTCCCAAAATCATGGATAGATTATATGCATGCTTGCTTTTCCGCTGCTTTGCATTTCAAAAATATTTTGAAGTATTCAATGGGGGCATTGCTATATTTCTATTGCGGGTACCCATCATTAATTGATTAAAAGTACAGCAAAATCTATTATCTATTATCTATTATAATCTAAAAGCAAAATGTTTTTGGGATTGCATTCCCGCCCAAAAACGTCAACATCAAATGAGTCATCTATTAAATTTGTCAAAAAATATATAGCAATATATTTTCAAAATAAAGTTAGCAAGTTGCGTGGTAAGTGCGAAGAGATATTTTGATGGTTTTAATGGTTGAAAAATGAACTGTGAGGTCAAATCATGAACATTCCCTCAACATGCATAAGCAAACGTATTACACACACAATGAATTAAAAAATTACAAAGTGAATGGATATGATTTGTTTGATTTAAAATGTAAATACAGAGGTGTTCGCGGGCCTTCCTCCTGTAAAGGAACAAAACAAAACAGTAACCATATTTAGACATGTGCTCGGGTATGACAACACATTGCACTTCAATGTGTATTATAAATATAAAATCAAAAGAAATCTTCATGGAGGATCCCCAACTGTTACTCTCAACAATGCCCTCAACCATGTTACCTAGCTCTTTCGCACTAAACACATCAGGGTTATAAATAGGCTCCTACGTATGGGGTTTTGCTCTCAGAAATCGTTTGCAACTCCAGTGTTCATATGTAAGTTCTTCTCACTCACAAGAGGATTCATGTTTAATCACACAGAACTTTTTTGTAACCATATGTTCACTCATTTCCTGCATATTAACAAATGTTTGTACTCATTTGTGTTTTGGCAGGGTGCAAAAATACAATACCAGTACAGGAAAAGACGTCCATTGAAGAAAGGCCATTTATACATGATTTGAAATCAAAATTCAAAAAATCCACTTTGATGTTCTTTTGTTGCCCAACAAATGTGTGTGCTTATTGATGTTTATATGTATGTGTATGGAAAGCTGGTGTGTGATATTGATAGAGTGTACTTATTAGGTGTATCGGTGTATATATGTATGCCAACATATACAACTCATCTGTCAAAATTGAGAAATTGTAGTGAGACAATTTATGCATGTGTAACTTTAGAGATATTCAGTTATGGGCAGTTGATTATAATGTCACTATATCAGTGAATTGTATGTGTAATTTCACGATGAGGAGTGTACACATTACCATGGTCTATTACACGTAGTACATATGTGATGTTTAAAGCTTTATACATGCTCTTTGAAAATCATATTCATAGACCTGGAATCAAAAGATAGATGGATAGTATAAATAAGATTTAGCTTAATACATGGCTGCTCCAATACCTGCACCGAAAGCTAACTGATACATGTACTTTCCCTTACAGAAGTGAATGGATTGTTTTATATATTACTTTAAACATGGCACCTTCCTATAGAAAGAAAGAGTGACTAAAGAAGTATGTCTTCACAAAATAAAAACACGAGAATGGGGAGTCAAAGTTATATCGTGCTTGCTTTTTTATTGGGGGTCAGTTTTTCAGTTTTAGAGATTGTATATAGGGGAGCCTAAGTGTGATATATTACTTTCATTTTACTACTAAAATGTATATTTTCTGTATTAAATTATATATCATTGTTCTTACTTCAAATATTTTGTGCTTGAGTATTTATCAACATGAAGCGGTTACATGTTAGAGGGAAATGTCACATTGGTATCACTTTACAAAAATGTGATTATAAAAAATTAGAATCATAAACTTTATTATACTACAGAACATCTGTAATTTCAAAACCTTATTGTACTGTAAAACATTGAAGTTTTAATACAACTGCTGCCATTTCAAGTTTTCAACTTCAAACACAAGTGTAATACTCAAGTTTTAAACTCAAAATAAACTTAGTGTCAGCTGTAGGTTAGCATTGCATATCAACTTTACCCATTTCATTGATTTGATTCTTATGGATTTTATTCGTAACCTACAACTCACGGTAGGTTACTACTGTCGATCAAGTATCAACTTTACCCATTTCATTGATTTGATTCTTATGAATTTTATTCATAACCTACAACTCCAAGCAGGTTAGGAAAGTGTTAACCCTTATAAACGAATGTGGAGTTGAATAATAAATATAATAGTTTCATGAAATGTAAACTTACCGGTTCTGATTTGGGAGTCATTTGTAAGGGTTGGTGATGTGAATGGAAATCCATCATGAGCTTGAAGGGTTTTCTTAGACCGATCTACGCCGCGATAACATGGATCCTCCGACAACCTTCAAGGTCAAGCTTTCTTTCCGGCTATAGCAGGCATTGCCGTGAGAGCTTAAGGAAATATTTTTTTATCGATGCGGGGATCCAGGGCTATTTGTTCCCTTGGGATATCTGTTCTCATGTACAAGCGTGCGAGCGTGCGTGTGCTTGTCGGAGCAGTCTCCAATCGAAGAAGTACCAGTGTCCGTACAAAATAAAAATGTAAAAAGAGATTGTAGTTTGTAGGAGGATTTGTAGGAGGGGAAGGTTATCTCTGTACGGTGAATGTATTGTTAGATGTTGGCGGTGAAAGAGCTCTGGCTAGGAGAGTGAACACCGGAAATCTAAACGGGGTGGCTGCGGATGCATACATTAGAGGATGGCGTATGCAAGGTTATGAAAAATTTTGGGCCACGGTTTTTTTAATTGGGCTGTATTGAGCTTCGAAAGTTTTGTAGAAAATTGGTTAGGCCGGTATTGTGGTTTTTACTTTTTATTAAACTTTAAATAAATTCTAGAGAATTGTATGAAAATGATTTGTATATACACCTTATAAAATTTGTCAAATGGGGACGTGGTGAAGTTTACAAGATTATATGGGGAATGGGGTTGGACTTTTGCAACAAAAAAAACAATGGGGAAGGGGTAGGAACTTTTGAAATAAAAGGAAGAGGTAGAAGGCCCTAATTGAACATTTTTTCACAAATTCATATTCAAAGATAGTTTAAGAATGACATAAAACACTTTAACATATTTGCGACCCCTATATTATCTGTTTAAACAGACAATTCGTTTAAAAAATGTAATTCGTATAAATGCATAGTCAGTTAGTCACTCTATTACTCAGTCATTATAAATAATTTAATTAAAATTAATTACATCCGTGAAATTTCACCAACCGTGCATCGCACGAGCATGTGCCCCCATTGCTTATGCTTTGCATTCTCCCCTCATTACGTGTTTGATGAAAAAGTTGACCTGATAAGCCGAAAAACGGGGTTGTCAAGCGGCCTCTAAACTTGATCAAGTTCATTACTTTTACATAGAGGTGGACTCGGTCCGGGTGGCCCGACCCGGGACCGGACCGGGACCGATACTGTACAGGCCCGGCCCGAACCGGTGGCCCGGCCAGGGACCGGTCCGGGTAGGCCCGGCCAGGGACCGGTCCGGGTAGGCTCGGCCCGGTGGTTTTACGGTGCGGGCTCGGGTCCCCCAAATGATGAACCGCCCCTGCCGGGACTTTTTTTTCATTTTTTTTATTTTTCTGAGTTAGGCTGGGTGTTTTGGGCCATTTGGGGTGGTTTGGAGGGTGGGGGTGTGGGGCGGGATTAGGGGATTAATTAGAAAATTAAAAAAAAAATAGGAAGTGGCCCGAGGCCAGGAGCGGACCCAGGAAAGTCATTTTGGAGGGGCGAAAATATTTTTGGGGGATTCAAAATACTTTTTGGAAGAGCAAAAATTATTTTTCGTATATATATACACTAAAAAAATTTGTTGGGGGAGCGGTAGCCCCCTGAGTCTCTAGTACGGTCCTCACCCGCCCGAGGCCCGGCCGAGTCCACCCATATACTTTTACATTTGGAAGTTAGAACCACTTGACGTTTGCCGTATCTTGTGCAAGTTCAAAATTTCGATATACCTCAAAACTAAAACGTCTGTTCAATAGAGCCAACCACGGAACAAACTCAAGACTCGGGATGCGAAACGACGACAGACGGCATAGCTTTCTTGGATTCTATAATGGTTCAAACCTTCAATTTAGACCTTGCTCAAATAAATCACTTGCATTATGAGAACTTCTTCACCTCTGCCCCGACTTTCTTCCCTGCTCTCCGACTGCAAACTAGGGCGTTTGCCCGCTTTTTCTGCGATCTCTCTGGGTTCTTCAGCATTACACTTTTCCTACCTCCTCAAGATAACGTTTGTTAATATTCACCAATTCCATATTTGCAGCGGTAAGTCAATGTCATTCATTCCTGAATCATCCCCAATTCACCATTGAGACCTCCAGTAAATTTATTTGAATCTAGCCGTCTTGAATTAATAAAAGTAGTAAATGTGTGTGTGGATGGAGCATTACCAAGACGGAATTACCAGTGTACTTATAAATACATTTATTTTGTAAAAAGCTCTAATCTGGGGAACCTCTCCAGGAATGGGTGGTTGGAGTTTAGGTGAAGACCTACCCTTGGTATAGAAGTAAGGACATTTTCACCTGGAAAATTTTTCAGGCCTAATTTGATCTGTGTGTTTAAGTGTTAGTTTAAGTGTGGTCTAGTCTTTTCGGGTAAAAGTATGAAATATATTAAATATCTATTAAACTATGATCGAAGTTTAGTAGAGTATGATTTATTGAGGTCCAGAATGAGTAGAAAAGGTCCAAGTGTGAAATTGTTAATTTATGTTAGTTGATTACTTTTGTGGTTGGTTATGGTGAGTGAAGGAACAGAGTCAAAGTTTCAGTGGCTAAGCAAAACCACATCATTATCAGATGTCAAAATTTACATGGAGGATTGAAAATTTCTCGCGGCTGGGTGGTGGTAAGCATTCCTCTGTGATTTTCGTGGTAAATGATTTCAAATGGTACGCCCCCAGTCAGATATGTGAAAATGTTAATTCTCTTTTGCAGCAAATTACGTGTAAAGATCTGTTTTTTTTTTTGTATCTGCAGGAAATTACGTTTTTGTCCACAAGGAAACTCAAAAAACAAGTTGAATCTGTACCTCTTGCTGGTGGACTCCTCCAGCTTACCCAAGTACTGTGGTATAGAAACAAAGTACAAACTAGCTCTTATTAACCAGATTGACAACAACAAAACCATCAAGAAAGGTATTTCAGCATGACTCACATCAACCTGAAAGTATCAATATCAGTTTTATTTGTTTGCTTTACTTATATCACTATCATCCTATGGTTCTGCATTCGGAGATGTTTCTTATTCGCAAGGTGTTGAGTTGGTGTGTAAGGATTTTCAGCATGTCACCTTCCCATACAACATCGTAAGATTGTCAAAACATTATAAGGCGCATGACTTTTTTGTATATATAGGAGTATTAAGAAGTAGGTGTCCATAGATGATGTCAACCAAATAGCTACTGTCAGAATTTTACTTCCTCAATCTTACTATTGCCCGTTCTGCAGAGAGCTATTGGGAACACATATTCACTCGACGTAATTATTTTGCCTGTTCTTCATTTATCCCTCTCAAAATGTTTTACAATAAAAGCGAAGGTTATCTGGTTGATGACACGTGCTTGTTTGAAGCTGAACTTTCTGTTGTCACCAATGATTTTGCAGTTTCCCACGATAATGTAAGTTCATATCATCATATGTGCTTGTTTGAAGCTGAAAAGTATATTACGGAGTAATAATATTTTCCCAATTTGGTTTCCTATTTCTAAATGATTTTCGCCTTTTCCCTTCTATAAGTGTGATCAGGCTTTAGATGTTGGCCATCATGTTGAATCTGCACATGTCGAGGCTCAGTTGTTTCTCGAGTCTCTGACCAAGAAACCATCCAGCAGCTTCTGGGCATCTAATTCTCCAACACGCGAATTGTCCCTGCTCAAAGGACATGACACTTCTGCAACAGTAATCCTTGACATGCTGATATCAACCCCTTTTGATATTTTGGTTGATCCCAGGAATGAAACTGCAATCTTGGAGTCTTTATCTGCAGTCATTAACCAGAACCTTCATTTGTTCAGCGATGGAGAAGCCAAAGAAATTATGAACTTGAAAACTACTTTCCCTCAGCTGATGCAAGAATGTAGAAGCTCAGTAGAAATTAAGCGCAGAAGCGAGCATCCCAGCTGGTCTACGTTAGAGAAGACCAGAAGTTTGCTGGAAGATTTCGTGAAAACAGGGGAGGGAATAAGTGCTGAAGTGGAGGAGCTTATTAACAAAGAAAAGGAATTGGAAGCTCAGCTGAAGGTTATTAAAAGTAATAGTTTACATGTAAAGGAGGAAAGAGTAGAAGTATCCAAACAGATGGAGTTCCATTGCTCACTTGCTATGAAGCAGGCTGCTGAAATTGAAGCCAAAGATGCGGAGGTGGACCAGGCTAACAAAAAGCTGGAGCACAGTTTGAAGTCAAAATGGGCTGCAACAAGACATCTTTTTTCTTGAGTGACATAGTGACATAAGTCAAGGGATTTTTTTGGATATCCTTTTGTTAGAGTGCTTTTGTTGAAATCAGTTTTTCCTAAAAGGCAGTATGGGACTAAGTACATAGTGACATCAGTACTTCTTTTAAAACTGGATTACTTTGATTGAGGAACAAAGAAGTGGTGAACACTGGACACCATAGGGAAAGAAGAAGAAAATATTGGTTGTTCGAGCAAAGTTGGTGTTCACTTAAATCTTGGAATGATAATTTTTTGTTCTCAAATTTTCACGGTGATCAATTAAATCTTGGAATAATAAATTTTATGTAGATGTATGAATACATCTAGTTTTCACTAATAACTTTGAGTGTCCAGTTCAATTTATATTGATGTATCCCATAGCTACTTTATTAAATGATATGAAACCTAAATAGAACTGTAATATTGTATATCATGAACTCACCTTTTGAATACTCCCTCTAAATAAAATCTTACTTTCCATTTCGGTCCATCTCTTAAAAATGTTCTCTTTCCTTATCTGATAAACAAAACAGTTCTAAAAAGTATCAAATCAAACAATGTCATTTTCTTAAATTGTGTGTAATTCAAAGAAGAACTTTAAAATAGGGACGGAGAGAATATCTTTTAAACTAAGTGCTTTAATGTATATCAAATATTGAATTAGTGGTAATGTATTGTACTACCTTTGCTCGCTTAAAAGTTTTCATTTTAAAATGGCACGGTTAATTAGATAATTAAATAAGATAATTCATTTTATTATGACACTGATATGACACGGTTAAAATGACACTGTAGCTTTGCCTGCCACATCGGCTTTTTCTAGCTAATTCATTTTTTGACAATGATATTTGTCCAATGGTTAGCCACAATGTTTGCCTCTTGAAAAGGCTCCACAAATCAATCAAATTTGAAAATATACATTTTCAAGGAATTGATTTATTAATATAATAAAAATAATACTTATTTTGAAATATTTTCAAATTGGGAAAACGTAAATGATATTTTTAAACTCACAAATTATCAATGTTATTTCTTTCAAAAAAAGTGTTATTATTATTAAAACGAGCATAATTTGAAAATGTTTTAAAATTAGTACAAAAATATGTATTTTGTTAAGTTAAAAAAATAAGGAATAAGACATTTTTACCAACACATACATATTGAAAAATATCAACTTTAAACATTGCACGAGAAAATTAATCATTTTTTAAATCGCATTAGTATATTTAAGAAATTTTTTAAATCATTTGTCAAAACATTATAAGGTGCATGAAATAAAATAATTTTTTTAATATACATTAAATAAAATAAATATACTAAATTAAAAAAATATCACTTCAAATTTGGTAATTACCATTTTAATTCAAATTTCTTCCCTTTCCAGCAACTAACTTGATTTGGCTAATTTGCTTGCTCAAGCTAAAAGAAAAGATGCACTCCAATGGTAGGCTAGTAACTTCAAAATTGCAAGCAAGACCCTAGAAGCAACCATCAGAGATGCTCTGATAAGTCTATAATATAATGGAGTCACTGATGATAACTGTGATGTTTTAGATGTATTATTTTTAATATTTGATAATTAGGAAAAGGGTCAAATAGGCCCTCGAACTAACTTAAAAAGTGCAAATCACCCCTTATATATGAGGCTCTGTCCGGCCGTTGCCATTTGGGGAGATTTCCAGTGAATTTTTTTATGAAATTTTTTTCGCATCTTCTTCATTAAGTCTAGTTTAGTCATACCAAATTTAAGCTAAAAATTCAATCGGGAAGGCAGTCAAATGAATTCTTGAAGATAACTACGCAGTTAAACAACGCATTACATTTAAGAAAATCATTTGACTGTCTTCCCGGTTGAATTTGTATCTGAAATTTGGTATGCGTAATCTAGAATTAATGAAGAAATTGCTCAAAAAATTTCATCAAAAAATACTACCGGAAATCACTTCAAATGGCGACGACCGGACAGAGCCTCATATATGAGGGATGATTTGCACTTTTTAAGTTAGTTTGATGACCTATTTTACCATTTTGCCTTCATAATTAAATAATCATTTAACAATGTTAGTTGTTTTCTAAAATAGAAATGAGAATATTTACATAAAATAGTCATGAGACCTTAAAATGGGACAGATGGAGTACTATTTATAGGAACATTGCTATTATATTGATGTGTTATGTCTGTGATATTTGTGATATGTGATAATAAACATTTCGTTCCATATTTGTTATACAAAAATATGCAACAAAAGTACTCAAGGAAGTTTTAGAGCAAACATGACGACATCTAGACCTAGTCTTAAATTTGGAAAGTTAAGACCACTTGGAGTGGTGTAGAATTAGGAGTCTAAAATGTTAAAAGTTGAATTTGTGAACTCCTAAATTCTTGTTGTGGTTGGCTAAATGGGGGAGTAAAAATGGAGAAGAGGATGGAGGAGGTATATTTGAATGGTGTCAACTGTCAAGGAGTAGGCTTGGACTCGGTTCGGGCCACCCAGCCCAGGAACCGGCCCGGCCCGGTTCTTTGGGCCCAAAACCGGTCTAAGGCCCAATTATTTATCTAAAGCGGGGCGGGCTTGGGTGGGTAAAAATGAGGCCCGACCCGGTTCGGGCTAAATTGATTTTTTTTTTTTTTTTTCATTTTTTTGGGCTCCACCCGGGTTGGGCTTGATGTTTAGGAGGGGTTTGGAGGGTTTTGGGGGTGGCGGAATGGGGGGGTCAGGGATAGGTAGGTAAGCAAAAAAAATAACCAAAACTGAGGCCCGGTCCGGCCCGGACCCGATGGCTACCCGGGCCGGTCTCAGGCCCACCTATTCACAACGGCCGGCCCACCCGGGCCTAGGCCTGACCCGGACCCGGCCCGGCCCGAGTCCACCTCTATCAAGGAGGGGCTAAAAGAAAAAAGGAAATGGAGCGGGGGAGGGAAAGAGCCAAATGGGATGGTGGCCAAGTGATGCGCATGAAATGTTTGCCAAGGTGGTGTCATGCTTACGTCGTATACAACACTCCATTTAAAAAATGGTAGATCCAACGGTTATGATGATTTGGACCCTGTTTGAACGGGGAAATGGATCCAACGGCTGAAATTGAAATCCAACGTTTACAATAATTTATTTTATTTTTTCATTATTTTTAATTAATATTTTCTCCGAGAAAAACTTTAAAAAAAATATTAATGAAATTTTATTTATTTTACATCGAAATATGTCTTTTTTATTTTATAATTAATCAGAGAAAAAAATAAAAGAAAAACATTACTTATAATAATTTAATTATTGTTTTACTAAATTGATATGTAAAAAAATGTGCAGAGTGTATTTTATTGATGATGCTGGAATGCGGAGAAATATGACTTAAAATACTGTTTTCATATGGACGGAGTCACGGAGTCCATTTTTAACATTTAGACTCTCACACCATTCCAAATGGGCTAAGAGACTACTGATTCAATTAATTATATTTCTTAATAATATTATACTCTGCTTCATTCTAAATATTAGTTCCACAAAATAAAAAACCATTTTGCTCGAAAAAAGGAAAACAATTTGAATCAAATCCATTTCCTTACAATGGCTTTTAGTAAAAACTATCAAATAGAAAAAACTTGTTCTTAAAAGGGAACTCTTTTTGAAATAACTGATTTCTTCTACTGTTGAATAAATAGAGAATAGGTCAAAGATGTTATTATTATAGATTGAGATTAAGTTGTAATCAATTATTGTAATCTTATCCCTTTTATATAGGATCAGTATCCCTCTTTTATAGGATCTTCATTTGAAAGGTCATTTTATAGGATTAGTTGTTGTATTGTACTGTATTACAAATAGAAATAGACCTATCAATGAAGGTGATCATTATCTCAACTAAATCTTATTAATCAAATCCATTTCCTTACAATGACTTTTATTAGTAAAAAAAATCAAATAGAAAAAATTTGTTCTTAAAAGGAAACTCTTTTTGAAATAATTGATTTCTTCTATCGTTGAATAACTAGAGAATAGGTCAAAGATGTTATAATTATAGATAAAGATTAAGTTCTAATCAATTGTCGTAATCTTATCCCTTTTTTATATGAGAGAATTCCCCAAATAAGAGTAAGTCATAAGCAAAATGCAAAAAAAAGAGTATCATGTTTTGAATAGGAGTAACTTTAGTGTTTGGACAAGTATACCCAAGCCCCAAGCCCCAACAACTTTCATTAATAATTAAAACATAAAAGAAATACTCCGTAAGATTAATTAATTTATAAAAAAAATGTAAAAAAACAAAAAAAAAACACAAAGAATTATAAAATAATAAAATATACTCCATATTAAATCAAATAAAAAATTATTAAAATAAAAAAGACGAAAAATAAAAACTAAAAAAACTTAAAAAAAAAAATATGTAGGCGTCTGATGCCGCCTCAACAACCTCCTAGCATCATCAGCTCCGATCACCGAAACAATGCCAACATTTTCCCAAAATGCCATCAAGATGGCAGATTTTGAGAAAATTTGGCATTTGCAAAGAGTAAAATTGTCATCCTTATGGCATTTTCAAAGAAAAATGGCAGTTTTTACATAAAATGGCATTTTTTCGCCGATTGGAGGTGAAATTTCTCGGTGATGACCGAGGCTGCGGGAAAGGCCTGCATAATTTTTTATATATTTTTAATACAGTTTATCTATTTTTTATTTATTTTTAAAGTTTTTTATTTTTACAAAAATAACTTTTTTAATTTTTACTATTTTAAAATTTTTGGAATGAACTTAGATTATTTTTAAATTTAAATGGCCTGCATAAAGGTATCGTTTCCGGTGAATGAACTTAGATTTTTTTAATAGGATCAAATAAGTCATATCTTAGAATTAACTAGGTTAGGGATATTAAGGGTACAAAATTAATGTTTACTCCTATTGAAGGAAGTTTTAAGTTTTACTCCTATTTTTGCAATTATTATGTTTATGTGTACACCTATATTGGGCAATTTCTCTTTTTATATAGGTGTTTTATACTACCTCCGTCCCATAAAATTTTTCACACTTTGACTTGGCACGGAGATTAAGAAAGTGGAAATGTATGGTTGTGGTTGTGTAAGAAAAATGTGAAATGAATGTGAACCACACAAATTGTTCAAAAATAGTAAGTGAGAAGAATTTTTTGGGATGACCCAAAAAGGAAAGTGCGAAGAATTTTATGAGACGGATGGAGTAGCATCCTTTTTCGAAAGGTCCTTCTTTTATAGGATTAGTTGTTGTATTGTATTACAAATAGAAATAGACCTATCAATGCATGTGATCATTATCTCAGCTAAATCTTACTCCCTCTGTCTCGAATTGAATTACACTTTGATCGGTACAAGGATTAAGAAATGACAATAAATGATGTTTGTTTTTTACACTTTTGCCCATCTTTCTAAAAGTAGAGGCCTTTAAGTTAATGAAGAAAAAATAAAAGTAAAGGTAAATTTGTCACTTTATTCTTATTTACATACTTAAAATAGAAAATGGAAAATCATTTTGGGACAACCAAAAAAGGAAATTTTACAAATCAAATTAGGGTGGAAGGAAGGAGTATTTACCTTTATGGTATCAGAGCCGCTACCCTAGAAAACCATGGGGTTAGATAGGACGCAAAGTCATATGCACGTGAAAAAGAGATGGGAATCATGGGATACTTATGGTTTAAACAAAATAAATACTAGGTACATCACTATAATCATCCATAAAGTTTGAATTAATTATTCAAAATTGAGAAACGCCTCGGTTGGGGTATTGGGTCGAAGGCCCAACATCCGGCCCAAAGACCATTAAAAACCTCAAAAGGAGGACGGACTCATGAAGAACTTTACCCTGAACGGGAATCGGGGTTTGCGAGAATTCACCCCAATATCCCGAACGGGTTAAATAGTATACTTGAATCAGATTAACAACGCCAGTCGGGACTGTCAGTCTTCTGCACGAACGGGCAGTCCGCAAGTGGCAAAGTGCATTAAATGCTAGAGTATAGCGTCAACAAGTGGGAGCATGTGTGTCCAAATGGCATGAAAAGCAACCACTCATCTTGGAGCACCCCATACATGTATAAATAGGGACATTAATTACATTGTAACGGGTTAGCATTTTGATACTCAGGTTGTTTTTACTTGGACTGTAATTTGCTGGTCTGGTCTGGTGACTCTGGTCTGAACTGGTCTGGTCTGGTCTGATCTGGTTTCTTTGTATTTTTATAACTATCCAAGTCTGGTCTAGTCTGAACTAGTCTGGTCTGGTTTGATTTGGTCTGGTCTCAGAGGAATTACAGTCCAAGTAAAAACATCCTCAGAGCCTTAGCATAAATCTCTCACTCTTATTCTTGTATTAACCACTATTCCGACTTTCCGTTCGGGTGGTTCTCAGTGTAATCAACGAATTACTTTAATACAAGTGGGCTTTTGAGTGCAATATCATTCAGTTTTTATATTTTCTTTAACCCTCTAACCAAGACCTTCATCCTTAATATCCAAAATGTGTGTTGGACTTTTGGATCTACGGGACTTAACCTCAATAGGCTCTATCTCAAATTCCAGCTTTTAATTTTTAAATGTTAAATTTAGACATAAGCTAACATTTTTTATGGTAATAGAAGCTAACATTTGAAAACACCAATTTCAACTTTTTTAAGGTAAAAGCTAAACAACACCTATTTTAAGGGTACGTTTCCAAAAAATTAAAAAATATGATTTTGAGCTTTTGGCGTAAGCAAGATGGAAAGAATATTTTCAAGTGACAAATTCTGCTTAAATTAAACAGTTGAAACTTAAAAGATATATCTATTTTTTATTATTTCTATTACACAAAAACACATATTTTACATAAGACTATCAACTTTTACTTTTAAAATCATTTTTTCAAACATCACCAACTTTTACTATTAAACACTTTTTCTAAAAACACTTCTATTTATATACGGAGTCGTATAACAAAGCAAACAGCTCATTGAAAGACATTTCTATCCTCAAAATAATCCACATATCCTTCCCACATTTTACTCCTCTATCATAAAAATGTCATGTGGCAATTTGAAGGAAAACTAAGACATTGTATCTAGGGTTGTAAATGAACCGAATCAAGTCGAATAATGAGATTTTGTATTTGTATTTGTTTAATTTTTTCGAATACGAATTCGAATTCAAATATGAAACGAATATTAATATAATTTTGATTTGTGTTTGTATTTGTTTATTAATACGAATAATTAACGAATCATATACGAATATCGAATCGATTTAAGCCTAGGTTAAATATTAGTCAAATATCACTCTAAAATAACTTTTCTTATACTCCGTATTTTTTATGTTGTAAATACATGCTATGACTTAATTCGTGTTTTTACTGGATCAATGCATTTTTAGATGGTGCACAATATACTAAAGTGAAATAAATTTATGATTAATACATATAAATCTATTTCAAGCTTTTTGAGATAAACACTAACACACACATATTAGAAATTATACTTATAATGCGTGAAATAAGTTGATAATTGTATTTCAAACAACTCTAATTTTATTATTCTTCAAAGCGAATACATAATTATTTAATTGTATTTGAAAGACATTTGAACCAAAACAATGTATTCGTATTTATATTCTGATTTATTACAAATGGATTTGGAATCTGTATGCAAAAGTGTACATATGGGCTGCACTTTGAGAGTATAGCTATCTTTTAAAAGTTATTATAGTGTTATTACTATTATTATTAATATTACCATTATTATTAATCGAATATATTTGATTAATATTCGAATCGAATACACTGATATTCTTATTGGTATTTGATAACAAATCGAATCAAATTTAATATTTTTATTTGTATTTGAATTTTATGAATTTGAATCGTGAATCGAACACAAATTATTTGATTGATTTACAACCTAATTGTATCAACACCAAAAGAAGTTCGCTATGTACAAATGGCATGAATTTTGTGGGGCCCGATGTATAAAAAACACCATTTTCTTTCAAAGTGCTATAACTTTTTAACCGATTATCTAATTTTTATAAAAAGACTATCAAAATTTATAATTTTTTATGACCATTTATATAACACCAATATAGCATATATATATATATATATATATATATATATATATATATATATATATTTAAAAAACACTCTCAAAGTTTATTAAACAACTTTTATATTTTCCAACATCAATCTTTATTAGTAAGAGTCCATTTTATATTATCGAAAATATTTCTGCTAAATGATTTCCAACATCATTATTAAATAATTAACTAATTTCTAATATATGACCAACATTAGCTTAATAGATAAACATACGATTTATTATTTTTAATGACTATAATCAAGTGACTTATTAACTTTGAAAGTGACTATAAGGACAAATGTCTCAAACAAATATTTGTGGACAAAATGTCACTAAATTTGCTATGTGTACACATTTATAGTCACTTCGATATAAAATAAAATATAATTGTAATTCTCAAAAGTTAACAAGTCACATTTTTATGCATTATCCTTATTTTGGTCGTAATTATGAATCACTTCTTTGTTTAATACGAAAATAATCTGTATTGAATAAATAAATAATTCATAATATATGCCCAAAATAAAGATAGGTGAAAAAAATATGATTTACTAATTTATAGTAACTATATTTATGTTTAAAATTACACCAAAGTGACTATAAGGAAAATTACTCAAATAAATATTTGTGGATAGAAATGTCAATAAATTGATATGTGTACATTTTTATAGTCACTTTGATATAAATAAAACATAATTGTATTTCCCAAACGCAGAGGAGTCACGTTTTATCCACTATCCTTAGTTTGGTCATACGTATGAATTATTTCTTTATTTAAAATACAATGTTTTTCATAATTCAATATAATCACTACGTCTATTAAAGTTACTCACTGAGACATTAGTAGTAAGAAGTATAAAGGTAAGATAGTACCAAACGCACTCTAAATAACATTCTAAATGAATAAGATGTACAATATATAACTAAACATCATTCTCTTCAAATTAAGTGTTAGAACTTTTTCATTGCTTCTCTAATCTTTGTAAAAAACATATTTTTTACGATCTTTATTGAATATATATAATTTTGAGAAACTGAATGTTTATTGAACAATCTTCTTATTTTCCAACCTCGAAAGAGATTATTCTATACTACGTATTAAATACATAATAACTCTTAATATATGACCGGAATAAGGATAATTGATACAAATATATCTTATTAATTTTAGGCGATTGTAATCTGTTTATATATAAGAAATCAATAGACTTATTAAAATACACTTTTCCCTCTAAAAATCGTAGGTGTTCTCACCATAATTCACTCATTTAATATGTAAATGCCATGTGGCAAAATCAAGGACTAGCGCCAAAAAAGCTAGTCATTTGTATTACTACGAAGTTGTTCTTTTCGTCTTATCTGAATGTTTCTGAATTGAATTGTTTCTAAATTGAATTTTTAAATTCTGATCTGACCCGATCTGAATTTTTCGGATCTAATATGATTTGATCTGAATCTTTCTGATCTGATCTGATCTGAATACTTCTTCAAAATGTTATGGTTTTTTCATATTTTCTCTAATTTTTTATAAAAATATATCTACAATCATAATTTTTTACGATCTTTCGTATGACACCAATATTGCATATATAACATTTAAAAAATAGCTAATGGCTTATTAGACAACATTCTTGTTTTCAACATCGATACAGATTATTTTGTATTAAATCAATAAATAATTCCTAATATATGACCAAAATAAGAATAATGGAAAAAAATGACTTATTAATTCTTAGAGGCTATAGATACATTTAAAATTATATCAAAGTGACTATAAAAGTGTACTCAAAGATAATATCAAAATTTTAAAGAGAATAAGATGAGCCTACTAATAACTGAATAATAGAATTTCCTCTCATATATATTGCTTTTAGGTATAAGATAAGCGAATTGATGATTGAGCGGATGATTTTTTTCTCTCATACTCCCTCCCCCCCTAACTTTGTCCCATTCTACCTTTTTGGTCCGTCCCTTAAAGTTTGTCTTATACCATATTTGATAATATTTGGGTGGTTACAATTCATCGTTACTTTATTCACACTTTATCGATTCAATAGCTACCACACAATTCCACTTTTTTTTTAAAGTTGTGACACACCCTCTTGTCCCAAACATAAGGGTAAAATATGTCGTACAATCGTTTGTACCGTGAACACGATACAACCGAGTATTTTGTGTTAAAATAAATAAGTATAAAGTTTAAATGAAATGAGTATTGGTATTAAATTATAAAATTAGCACAATAAATATTTTGATGATAAGACAATGATAATATAGCTAAATATATAAGTTGATTTGTAGCATATATATTACATGTACATTATGATACTCAATTGCATTCTTCTAATACTTAATTGTGTTACCAATACACTGGTTTAATACCAACACTCATTTCTTTTCAATATTATACTAATTAAGCATAACATAAAATATTTGGTTGTACAATGAGCACTATACGATCGGTGTGCAGTGTATACTCTCATAAGATAAGCAGACTAATAATTGAGTGTAATAATTTTCTCTCTCATACTTGATGCTTTTAGAAACTTCGCATAAGATACGATAAGATAAGCGGACTAACAATTGAATGGAAAAAGTTTCTTTCTCATACGTAGTTCTTTTAGGTATAAGATAAACAAATTAATAACTGAGTGGAAGAATTTTCTCTCTCATATGTAATGCTTTTAGATATAAGATAAGCGAACTAATAATTGAGCGGTAGAATTTTCTCTCTCATACGTAGTGATTTTACGTATAAGATAAACATAATAATAATTGAGCGAAATAACTTTCTCTCGTATGTAGTAAATTGAGGTGTAAGATAAATGTACTAATAAATGTGAGTGAGTATTTCATCTCATATGTAGTGTTTTTAAGTATAGTTAAAGCTGCCTAATAAATGTAGTGTATTTAGGTATAAGTTAAGCGGACTATCTAAGAAAGTAAGAATAAAAAAATTACCGACAGACACTCTTTCTCTCTCTAAGAGAGAAACCCTAGGACAACAGCGGCCGTCTCCCCTAGATTTAGGGGTTGTTTTTTCCGCTTTCATCTTTGAGGAAGTGCGGTTTTCTTCCGCCATTCGTGAGGTTTCTTCTTCGGCAGGCCACACCGCCTATATGGCGGTCAAAGGTTGTGCACCCCTGACAACAGGTGAAGAGTTTCGAGGATGTCGTTCATGGTTGAGATCAAAAGGTCATGGACGAAGCGTGAAGCTAGGGGGTGGAAAAGATCTAGATTCGAGGGCATCCGTGTTATGTGGCGACAAAGGAGGCTTGGTAGAGATCACGATGAATAAGAGATAAAGAGAGGAAGAAGCTACAGTACTGCTGGACCGTCCCCCTCCTGAACCGCCGCCATGGAGTGCAGGAGAGTCTAGGGCTTGGAAGCAGCATTTTAGTTTCATTGTTTGCTTGATATTTATTTTTCATGATCAGACTGTATTTTTCCATTGATTACTTTTATTCACTACAAAAAAATTCGCCTGTAGTCACGGACCGTAGTCACGGATTTGGTCCGTGACTAGTTAGTCACGGTTCTAATCACGGTGTAGTGACGGAATCGTTAAAAAAAAAGTAGTCACGGATTTGTCCGTGACTACGTCCGTGACTAGAGGTAGTGACGGACCTAGTCCGTGACTAAAGTGTTCCGGCCAACCCATTTTGGCCTCCGGCGGGATTTTTTTTAAATTTGAAATTAGTCACGGACAAATCCGTGACTAGTACCGTGCCTACAGTTAGTCACGGACACGTCCGTGACTAAATCCGTGACAAGTGCAAAATTGATTTTTTCAACGCTCCAAATTTAAAGTGCACCGACAATTCGTACAAAAACAAGTATTCACGGACACGTCCGTGACTACGTCCGTGACTACAAAATTTATATATGCAGCCTCGGCTTCCTTCAACAAAGTCACACCTTCTACGTACTCCAAATAGAATTCCAGATAGAATTGAAGGATGTAATCTACCCATCTCATATCATTTTTCCTGTTTTTGCAGATAAGGTATGTAATTTGAATTACGTATTTTTTGTAAATTAGTTTAATATGTAAATTTGTTAATAAATACATATGTAAGTATATATATTATTAAATATAATATTGGCAATACATATGTTATTAATTTTAAAATATAGGATTAAAATTACGTAAATTAGTTAAATACGTATGTAAGTATATATGATTAAATATAATTTAAATGCATATTATTAATATTAGTTAATAAATGTAAGTATTATTTAATTCAAATGACTTTATATATATATATATATATATATATATATATATATATATATATGATTAAATATAAGTATATGATTTCTTTATATTGGCAATTATTGTTAATTAAGGCGGCCTAATTTAGGATTAATAATGATTTAAATTAGGGTTAGTTAATTTAATTTAAATGTGTTTATTATATATATATATGCTCAAATTATTGAATTTGCTCATATTATTTAATTTAGTACGTAAATTGTTAAATGTGCATTATTAATAAGATTAAGATGTTGATAATTTTAGTATTGTGGATTAAATTAATGTCATTAACGTATTGTGCATGTTTATAGTTTAATAATATTAATTATTAGACGTTAGTTAATTTTAATGGGATTTTAGTGAATTTTAGTGCATTTTAGTGAAATTTTAGGCAATTAGTTAATTTTAAGGGAATTAGTTAATTTTAAGGGAACTTTTGGGAATTAGTTAATTTTAAGTGAATTTTAGTGAATTTTAGTGAAATTTAAGGAAAGTAGTTAATTTTAAGGGAATTTTAGGGAATTAGTTAATTTTAAGTGAATTTTAGTGAAATTTAAGGAAACTAGTTAATTTTAAGGGAGTTAGTTAATTTTAGGGAATTAGTTAATTTTAAGGGAATTTTAGGGAATTAGTTAATTTTAAGGAAATTTTAGTGAAATTTAGTGAAATTTAAGGGAATTAGTTAATTTTAGGGAATTAGTTAATTTTAAGGGAATTTTAGTGAATTTTAGTGAAATTTAAGGAAACTAGTTAATTTTAAGGGAATTAGTTAATTTTAACGGAATTATTTAATTTTAAGGGAATTTTAGGGAATTAGTTAATTTTAAGGGAATTTTAGTGAAATTTAGTGAAATTTACGGGAATTAGTTAATTTTAAGGGAATTTTAGGGAATTAGTTAATTTTAAGGGAATTTTAGTGAATTTTAGTGAAATTTAAGGAAACTAGTTAATTTTAAGGGAATTAGTTAATTTTAAGGGAATTATTTAATTTTAAGGGAATTTTAGGGAATTAGTTAATTTTAAGGGAATTTTAGTGAATTTTAGTGAAATTAAAGGAAACTAGTTAATTTTAAGGGGATTAGTTAATTTTAAGGGAATTATTTAATTTTAAGGGAATTTTAGGGAATTAGTTAATTTTAAGGGAATTTTAGTGAATTTTAGTGAAATTTAAGGAAACTAGTTAATTTTAAGGGAATTAGTTAATTTTAAGGGAATTATTTAATTTTAAGGGAATTTTAGGGAATTAGTTAATTTTAAGGGAATTTTATTGAAATTTAGTGAAATTTACGGGAATTAGTTAATTTTAAGGGAATTTTAGGGAATTAGTTAATTTTAAGGGAATTTTAGTGAATTTTAGTGAAATTTAAGGAAACTAGTTAATTTTAAGGGAATTAGTTAATTTTAAGGGAATTATTTAATTTTAAGGGAATTTTAGGGAATTAGTTAATTTTAAGGGAATTTTAGTGAATTTTAGTGAAATTTAAGGAAACTAGTTAATTTTAAGGGAATTAGTTAATTTTAAGGGAATTATTTAATTTTAAGGGAATTTTAGGGAATTAGTTAATTTTAAGGGAATTTTAGTGAAATTTAGTGAAATTTACGGGAATTAGTTAATTTTAAGGGAATTTTAGGGAATTAGTTGATTTTAATATATTAATAATACTCCACATATATAATATGTTGGTAATGTTTATAATTTAGAGTTTTTAACCTGTATAATTTTTTTATTATAATATTCAGGCATAATGTATAGACAAAATAGAATTTGGATGTACGATAAACATGCGGTATTGTACGGAATGCAATCAAATTTTCTTGAAGGAGTTGAGGAGTTTATTAAATTTGCACTTGAACATCCGGCTTATATGAGTGGTGATAAAATCAGATGTCCATGTTCAAAGTGTAAAAATCTCAAATTTAAACACTCAGAAGAAGTTGGGTGGGATTTGTACGCGGACGGTTTCCTTCCCAATTATTACAATTGGACTTCTCATGGCGAACCTTTGGATCCATCTGTTTTACCACAAACTGTAGGTTCGTCTCGTAACGTCCCTGCAGAGATGAGTGCGTGGGGAGACCCTGCTGAAATGAGATGGGAGCAACGTATGGTATATGACGCATACGGTGCATCGATGTCTCAGTTCAACCCCCCACAACCATCTAACGATCCTCCTGAAGCTTCGACCTCGTATCAACCACATGAGGATGAAAATCCGATATTTTATGAACCTTATGTGGATGAAGGTTTAGCTGAAAGGTTTCAAGATGTTTTAAAAGCAGCTGATCAACCCTTGTATGCTGATTGTGAGGGATACTCTCAGCTATCCGCCGTTACAGAGTTTATGAACATAAAAGCTGAATACAGTCTCCCTGAAACTTGCATGACTAGAGTCTTGCAGTCAGTAGGCGGGATGCTACCACGTGATCATAACCTTCCGGATTCATATTATCACATGAAGCAATTAATGTCTAAGTTGGGGCTACCTTATATAGAAATTGATGCGTGCCCAAAAGGATGTATGTTGTTCTGGAAGGATGATGAGACACTTGAATTCTGCAAGTTCTGTGGTGGAAACAGATACAAACCAGTTCCTCAAAGTAGAAAGAAACCACGAAATAAGTCGGCATTGTCTAAACTGTATTACCTCCCAATAGCTCCACGACTTCAGAGGATGTACGCTTCGACTGCTACTGCGAAACACATGACATGGCATGTTGAGCACGAAACAAAAGAGGGTATGATGTCTCACCCTTCGGACTGTGAAGCTTGGAGACACTTTGACCGTTGTCATCCTCAGTTTGCAATGGAGCCATGAAATGTGCGACTGGGATTGTGTTCAGACGGATTTGCTCCATTTGGAAAGTTTGGGAAGAACTATTCATGTTGGCCGGTCATGTTAACTCCTTACAATCTCCCTCCCGACATGTGCATGAAAAGTCACTTTATCTTTTTGACTCTAATCTGTCCGGGTCCCAATGATCCAGGGAAAAAAATAGACATTTATCTCCAACCCCTTATCGAGGAGATGAAAGAACTTTGGGCCATTGGGACACCAACATATGATGTTTCAAGGGATCAAAATTTCATAATGAAAGCTGCCATCATTTGGACCATTAGCGACTTCCCTGCCTATGGCATGCTTTCGGGATGGAGCACACATGGTCTTATGGGATGTCCGATATGCATGGAGAAATCAGGTGCCAATTGGCTAGCTTTCAGTAAAAAACCAAGCTACTTTGATTGTCACCGCAAGTTTCTCCCGGAAAACCACCGATATCGAAGGGACAAAAAGTCTTTTATTAGAGGTAGAGTGGTAAAAGACACCCCGCCCCCGAGATTGACCGGGGAAGCAATTTTTAACCGGGTTCGACGTATTCCTACGGTTATGCAAGAACCAAATAAGAAGCCATATGGGTTTTGTGATACCCATAAGTGGACAAAGAGGAGTATCTTTTGGGAGTTACCATATTGGAAAGACCTTCTCATTCGTCACAATATAGATGTCATGCACACTGAGAAGAACGTGTTTGACAATATATTTAACACAGTGATGGATTTCAAAGGTAAAACTAAAGACGGTCTTGCATCTCGAAAAGATATGACTATTTGGTGTGATAGGCCTGAACTGTCTATTGATCTAGAATATCAGGGCAACAATATTCCAAAAGCTGTCTACCAAGTCACACAAGCACAAAAAGAATCAATATTACAATGGCTTGTGTCTCTGAAGTTTCCAGATGGCTACTGCTCCAACTTGTCCAGATGCATGGACATGGACAAACTTGCAACGACGTCGAGCATGAAAACTCACGATTGTCATGTAATCATGCAAAGACTTCTCCCAATTGCACTGAAAGAGATGCTTCCTGAACATGTATGGTCCTGCATTACTGAGATCAGTTTGTTGTTTCAGTCGATATGCTCAAGCGTTTTGGATGCAGCATCCCTCCGTAGACTAGAAGAGTCTGTTCCTATGCTGATGTGTAATTTGGAAAAGATAATGCCTCCGTCGTTTTTCGATGGAATGGAACATCTTGTAATACATCTTCCGTGTGAGGCTTTAAATGGTGGACCCGTCTTCTATCGCTGGATGTACAGATTTGAAAGGTTAGTCACAATTTCATTTATCTTTGAATATTTATTTCATAACAACATTAATCTGTGTACCACTTTTATTTTACTTTGCAGATTTCTTGGAGAGTTGAAAAAGAAAGTGACCAACAAGGCACACGTTGAGGCTTCAATTTGTCAAGCATATCTTCAACAAGAAATCTCAACATTCTCATCTTTTTATTTTGAGCGTGAAGTCATCACTAGAAGAAAGAGACCTGCCCGAAACGATGACATTGGCGAGGATTTGTATGAAAATGTAGTTTCCATTTTCAATTACCCGGGTAGAGGTAAAGGAGCTTGGACAAACCGATACATCGTGGGAAAAGAATTACAAATTGCGCATACTTATATGCTCATTAATTGTCCAGAAATCTTACCGTTTTATCAGTAAGTTAAATTTGTAGTTATCTTTGTAATATATATACAATTAAGGTAGTTGATTTATAATATTTTCATGTTTGACTTCACAGTGAATTTAGAGCGGAGTACTCAGCATTCCCTGACAATGAAATTGATGCATTGGTGGACTCTCATTTTATACCGTGGTACAAGCATCAGGTATATATACATACACACACATTAATTATATATGCTCTATATGCTCAATATAATTGGCATGATTCAGTTTATTACATGTTCTATATGCTCAATATAACATGATTTAGTTTGTATATATGATTAATTGGCATGCTTATATTGGTTGTATATAAGTTTAATTAATATGTATGCCTACATAAAATTTCATTATAAGTTAAACATGCATGATTAAATAATATCTTTTTTAATTTCGGACTTATGAATTAAAGAACATGAGTTAGTTTATTTAATATGTATGCCTCTTTACATTATATTCCCAAATAATTAAAGAAATACCCCCTCGTGTTAAACCTCCAAAAACGTTTAACATGTTAATTATTAAATATTAAGTTAGACATGAAAAAACACCCCCTCATGTCAAACTTCCAAAAAAGTTTAACATGTCAATAATTATAAAATATTAAATTAGACATTAAAAAACAGTTTTCTCAAATTTAATACTTCCTCCGTTCCATAAAAGTTGCAACATTGGAATTTCTGCACTATTCACACACCTTACTTTAACTACGATTTTCTAATAATATATATAATAAAAATATTATGTATAAAATATTAATAAATTTGTATTAGTGTAAATTTCCAATATATTAACTTTTTTTAATGTTTACTAATACGTAAATAAATATAATTACAGTCAAAGTTGCGTGTTGGCAAACGTGAAAGTCAAACTGTTGCAACTTTTATGGAACGGAGGATAGTATAAAATAAACACTATGAAAAAACAGTGTTTATTAAATAAATCGTTTTAATTAAAAAGTTTTCCCGAAGTAATTAAAAAAAATACCCCCTCATGTCAAACTTTCAAAAAAGTTTAACATGTTAATAATTATCAAATAATAAGTTAGACATTAAAAAATAGTTTTCTCAAATTTAATATAAAATATACACTATGAAAAAACATTGTTTAATAAATAAAGCCTTTTTAATTAAAAAGTTTCCCGAAGTAATTAAACAAAATACCCCCTCATGTCAAACTTCCAAAAAAGTTTAACATGTTAATAATTATAAAATGTTGAGGTAGACATAAAAAACAGTTCTTAAAAAACTGTTTTATAAAAAACTGTTTTATCAAAAACTGTTATAAAAAACTGTTATAAAAAACTGGTATAAAAAACTGTTTTATAAAAAACTGTTTTAGAAAAACTGTTTTATAAAAAACTGTTTTATAAAAAACTGTTTTATAAAAAACTTCCTTTAAAAAACTGCCTTTAAAAAACTGCCTTTAAAAAACTGCCTTTAAAAAACTGCCTTTATTTAAATCAAAATTTGATCTTCTATTATATTTACACAATTATTTGAAAATGTAAATTAATACTCCTCATTAATCAATTATTTTAGATGAGCAATGAACAATCCACATCCCGTGCTCGCCCGAACTATGCGCCCTTAACCCAAACCGAGCGCAACAATGAAGATTCCGAATGGGTGACACCTCACATGGTTGCTAAGTAAGTAACTATGAATTTTATCTAATTTTAAATAATTAAATAATTTTTTTAATGAACTATAAAAAAATATTAATTTTTTGAAGCGATCAAGATGTGCTCAACCAAATCAAAATCATAATTGGTGGACACTTTCTTGGCAACTGGGCGACGTACACGGATGTTGATCCTAAGGTCCGTGAACTTTGGTGGAACTTGTTCAAGGTAAAAAAATCAATTTTTCGTCATTGATGTAACATAAAATTTGACAAATGATAAGTTAATTTATTTTTTTAATAAAGGCCTGGTTTCGCTGGACTGAAGAACAAGGCCCCGCTATTCTAAGGGCGTACAATGCCAGAGTTTCAAACTGGCTTCGCCCCACTTTTAGGCGTGCCCGAGCCAGTGGGGTAAGGCCTCAATGGTGTTCGGATGAGGTATGGGAAAACCTCGTCCGCCACTGGTCTTCGGATCCGACTTTCTTGGCCAGAAGCGAAGCCGGGAAGAAAAATCGGATGTCCGAGAAGGCAATGACGACACAATGGCACGGAGGCCGCAAACCCCAGAGTAAACATAAAGAAGCTCTGGTAAGTCTTATTCAAATAAACCTACACCATTTTAATCTTTTATTTTTTTAAATTTATTTAAACCTTTTTCTAACCTTGTAGGCGGGGCCTCAAAGGAAGAGGGTCCCTATCCTCAGTGTAATCAAACATTGTTGGACGAAGAGCGGTGTTGAGTCGCCAGCCAATCTACCACCCCGCCTTGCTGAAATCGAAGTATGTAACATCAATACTATTATTTCAAAATCAATACTATTATTTCAAATTGAAGTAAATATCATTGAATAATTTTTTTAAATGTTTGTAGACAAAGTATAACGCAAATGTTGAAAAGAAGCGGGCGGAACTTGGCTTGACTCAAGAAGATGACATCGGTTCTGATGTGGAAGATGATGCCATCCTTGAGGCAACAGGGGTGTACAAGGGTCGGCTTCCATGCCTCGAGGCTGAGGGGCAACGTATTTTGTACGATCGCAGCGGCAGCGGAGCTTCATCATCTTCTCAATCTAGACGAGGAGAGGATCCACGCATTGCCCAATTGCAGCGAGAATTGGAGGAGCAGCAGCGTGCATTTGAACAGCAACGAAAGAATGATGAAGAAACGAGGGCCCGGCTGGAAGCGATGGAACGGATCCTTGCTGGATATCAGCCTCCACCTCAACCTCATCCTCGGCCGTACATTATGCACGTTGAGCAGACTCCTCAGGTTCCGCACATGGGTGGTATGGGTTATCACTCTAACTCCGATTATGGTGTCATGCCTGCAATAGGGTCTACATTTGGATCTCTGTCGCCTGATATGCTCAATCAGTTTCAGTCATCGGGAGGAGGCAGCCGAGGAAGCCACCGAGGAAGTCACCGAGGAAGCCACCGAGGAAGCAACCTAGGAGGCAATCGAGGAGGCAACCGAGGCAGCCGAGGAAGTTCCCGACCCTTGGACCCCGTGGATGCAGAAGAGGATCATCATCGTCATTATGATGATAATGATGATGAATACGATTACGATGATTCTAATTATTATCACAATGGAGTCCGACGTACGGGCATGTAATTACATTATATTGTTTGACATTGTATTGATTTTGTTTTTATAATTCTGTCTGTAATAACATTTTTATTTTTAATAGCGTTTGGAATTTATTTTTATTGTAATTGCTCTAAAATAAAATTAAAATAATTTTTTATTTTTTATAAAAAATTGTTTTTTTTTAAAATCAAAAACATTAGTCACGGACTTAATCCGTGACTACTTTTTAATCCGGAATAAATTCAATTTTCGTTTTTTTTATTGTTTTTATATAAAATTGTTTTTTTTATAATCAAAAACATTAGTCACGGACCGGATCCGTGACTAAATTTTATCCGGAATAAATTCAATTTTTTTAGATTTAATATAGTCACGGATACGTCCGTGACTACCACAAAAATAAAAAAAAATTAAATTGAACGTAGTCACGGCTCGTGTCCGTGACTAATTCAAAAAAATTTAAATTAAAAGTAGTCACGGATATGGTCCGTGACTAACGTGCCGGAGGCTTATTCCGGTCAAGATGTAGTCACGGACGTCGGTCCGTGACTAATCCGTGACTACACCTAGTCACGGCCACTGGTCCGTGACTACATTCTAGTCACGCAGAACTAGTCACTGAACTAGTCACGGACGAAGTCCGTGACTAAAAGTGTTAGTCACGGACTTTTTACACTACGGTCCGTGACTACGTCCGTGACTACAGGCGAATTTTTTTGTAGTGATTGTTGTAAGACTCTTGCATTACGATTGGATGATGGGAGATCTGCTTTAACCGTCGTTGGCTCATTTATGCCCATCATAGGATCAACGAGCCATATTGCTTTTTTGAAGGTGATTGATTCTAAGCCTGGTTCGAGGGCTGACGGTTTCTTGTGGTCCTTTTGTCGTTTTACCCCTATCTGAATGCTGTGATATCAATTTAAGCCTCCTTCTTCCAAAAAAAAGTTAAGTGGACTAATAATTGAGCGATAGAGTTCTCTCTCATATGTTGTACTTTTAGGTATAAGATGAGCGGACTAATCATCAAGTGGAAGATTTCTCTCTCTCATATGTAATATTTTTAGGTACAAGTAGATAAATGGACTAATAATTGAGCAGAAAAATTTTCTCTCATATATAGTGCTTTTAGATATAACATAAACTGACTAATAAGTCAGCGGAACAATTTTCTATCTCATAAGTAATTCTTTTAAGTACTATTCTCAAAAAATATTGTACTCCCTCCGTCCCTTAAAACTTTGTCAACTTTCCTTTTTTAGATGTCCGACTAACTTTGTCACTTTCTCTTTTAAATAAAGAATTTGTGGTACCAGTTAATTCTCTCTCCTTTACACAAACCTCCACCACACAGTTTTAACTTTATTAATCTCCGTACCGGTCAAACTTGATAAAGTTTTAAGGGATTGATGGAGTACTTTATTACTTCCTCCGTCCCATAAAATTCTTCCCACTTTCCTTTTTGGACCGTCCCAAAAAATTCTTCTCACTTACCATTTTTGAACAATTTGTGTGGTTCACATTCATTTCACCTTTTTCTTACACAACCAGGATCATATATTTCCATTTTATTCCACTTTCTTAATCTCCGTGCAAGTCAAAGTGGGAAGGATTTTATGAGAATGAGGTAGTATATGAATCAAAAAGTCTATTGTTACACACTTTTTATACACACACACATACACTATAAATACTCCCAAAAAAATTTACCCCCTTTCCCATCTAAACCACATGCGCGTACGTCTAAAAAAAAACCACACCCGATCTAAAAAAACTCCCTCTCCTCCACTTCGTGCAACCCTTCCCTTCATCCCGCACCATAGACGATTCTTCCGCTCCCTTTCCCTTCATCTCTGCAACCGTCGAGTCTGTCCCAACCCCTCACCACAGACGACTCGTCCCTGCCAACCGCCCCCCCAACCCGGCGGCGTTCCTCCCCCAACCGTCCAGTTGTTCTGCAACCGGCGTTATTTCCCAGCTTAATCGACCCCCACGACGTTCAGTTCTTGTGCAACCGACGTTCTTCCCCAGACAAAGCATGGTGCGAACCCCACTTTCTACAATGGCCGAAAGGTATGGTCTTCTATCCTTGAATTTTTTAGTGTAGATATAGTTAATGATGTTTATTTTCAGGGTGAAGCAAGATTGTTTTGTTTATCAAGTTTTGGAACCCATCACGGCTTGGATTTTGAACAATACACAAATATCAATTCAATGTCTGTGTGTGGGGATATTGTCTGTGTAAGGTTGATTTTATGCCTGTTGAAGGACATATATATTGTCTGTGTGAAGTTATATGTAAAAGGATGTGCCTCCAATGCCTCCATTGGTCTGTGAAGAGTTATATGATTGTCTGTATGACTATACATATGTATGTGTGTGTTATATGATTGTCTATGTGACTCTATTCAAACAGGTCCAAATGACAAAAAATTCTAGGACTTTTGTTTTAACATATGTCTGTGTGAGTGATTGTTTGTCTGTATGTAAGTGAAAGCTTGTCTGTGTGATTTAACATATGTCTATGTGCTTATGGTTTATTTTTTTACAATGATAGGGCACTTGACTTCCATATTCCTTTGAGCAAGCATTTCCCTGCACAGTATTCTGTGTGCTCGGACGTCAAACATGCTTCCAAGTACATTCATGAGATGTTGTCGAAGAAACAAACAGGAATTTTCCGGAAGACACCATGGGGTCACTTTGTTGATATACCTGATATTCAGTTTTGTGCCCAAATTGTGCACATGTTGCTGTTACGACTGGTGAAGCAACAACCTAATGGGTGTGAATTTGCAATCCGGCTTTGGACTTCAAGGATGCCATCAACTTAGATGGGTGTGAATGTTTTATGTAATATGGGTTTGATTGTAAGCATTGATGTAACCTTACTACATACATTTTTTTGGCCTCCCAAATATTACCTGCAGTGGTATGCCTTTTATATTGTGTGGGAAACACTATGTGTGATAGTTGTTAATATATACTGAGAATGCCTTTTTGTATATTGTGCTTCTGTGAAGAAAAAAAACTTTGTCTATGCTTTAATATGACTTTGTCTGTGATTTGTGGCGTATATGTCTGTGCTATGTGCCTATGTATCCGCTTCTATATTGTTTGAGAAAGAGTGTTTTTGCATAAACATTTACAATTCACAATGTTTGTAAAGTACACTTTAATATCAATCCATAAATATATAGTGTGTTTGTGAAGAATAAACACTTTGTCTGTGATTTGTGGCGTATATGCCTGTGCGATGTATTCAATTTTGTATTTTTTGAATAAGAGACTCTTTGCAAAAACAGTTGCAATTTGGGGAGGGTTGTTAAATATCACTATAATATCTGTCACACACACATTTTGTGTCTGTGAAGAACAAGCACTTTGTTTGTGCCTTAATACATAAATGTCTTATTACAATCTGCCATGCACATTTACATCAAACTAAGATTTAAATCTAAACCATTACAATTTATCATGTCATTACGTCCCCCCTATCTATTGCCATGTTGAGAGATCGGTTGTGGGATCTTGTAAAAAACATACACCGCTTCTTTGCTATCAAATTCCATACCAACATCCGGAGCTTGTATTGAACTATCCTCAGTCTCATTTTGATGAATTTCTCCATCTGACCAACACAGACAGTTGTATACTTACGCACAGACAGAAGTATATATACACACAGACACACGTATATTAACACACACAGATTTCAAACATGAGTACATTTACGCAGAGGCAGTGGTAGATTTACGCACAAACATAAGTACATATACCCACAAACACAAGTATATTTACACACAGACATTTCAAATATAAGTTTATTTACACACATACATAAGTAAATTGACATTTTGAACACAAACAAGATTATATACACTTCACAAACACACAGACGATATTATACACTACACAAATACAGAGAATTGTATGTGAAGAACAAAGATATATTTAAGTTGAAAGCCAATGAAATCAACAACACAAACTCATACCAAGCTTAGGGACTTCATCCATGGCCGCCGCCGCCGCCGATTCTCCATCAAGTTCAGCCGCCGCCGCCGCCGGTTCTCCGTCAAGTTCAGTCGCCGCCGCCGGTTCTCCGTCAAGTTCACCCACCGTCGCCGGTTCTCCGTCAAGTTCAGCCGCAGCCGCCGGTTGTCCGTCAAGTTCAGCCGCCGCCGCTGGTTCTCCGTCAAGTTCTGCCGCCGTAAAAGCCACCAAAAATCATCCACCGTAGTGTCAATGATCGTTTCGTTCACAAAGCCACCAAAATCCATTGATTTTGAAGAGACGAAGAAAGAAACAAAGCTGGGGGTTGTATGCCTTGAGCTGCTGCGGGAAGAAGAAAGAAAGAAGGAAGCAGGAAGTGAGGAGAGAGTCTAGGGGGTGAGTGGTTGTTTCGCATGTGAGGGAGGGGAGGGGTACAAAAAATGGTAATTTTTTAGGCTATTTATAATGTGTATGTGTGTGTATGAAAAGTGTGTACCGCAAAATTGGTACTCCTTCCGTCCCGCTAGAAGGTTCCCGTGAACGGTTTATGATGCTTGACTGACGATAAAGCAACTTAATTTCTGTTCACACTCTGGTTAATTTTAGTAAATAAAATTAATATATTCAGAAACTACATTAAAACCACTACAAAGGCTGATAAAAAATGTAAATTTGATAAAAGTTTGATATACAAAGTAAACGATTAAAAATGATTTAAGTTGACCATGCAAATAGTGAACGGGAACCTTCTAATGAGACCATGAGTAAATATGTACTACTGCCAGTTTAAAACAAAAGGAATTGCAAAAGCTGCCCAAGTCCCCAAGTCTTGCGGATACTCCTTAAACGTCTTTTACATAGATCCAACGACTGAACAAATTCGAGACTCGGGATACAAAGCGACGGCAGACGGCATAGCTTACTGGGTTCTACAATGGCTCCATTCGAACCTTCAATTTAGACCTTGCTCAAATAAATCACTTGCATTATGAGAAGGGAGAACTGCTTCTTCACCTCTGCCCCCGATTTTCTTCCCTGCTATCCGACTACAGAGTAGGGTGCTTGCCGCTCTCTCTGGGTTCTTCAGCGCTACACTTCCCCTTCCTCCTCAAGATAACGTTTGCTAATATTCACCAATTCCATATTTGCAGCAGTAAGTAAATGTCATTTCATGCTTGAATGATCACCAATTCACCATTGTGAACTCAAGTAAAAAGTGGTATATTTATTTGAATCTAGCCATCTTGATTAATAAATGCAGTAACTGAGTGAGTAAATGGAGCATAAACAAGACGGGATTACCGGATTACCATAGTTTATTTATAAATACATTTAATTTACAAAACCTCTAATCTGAGGAACCTCTCCAGGAATGGGTGGTTGGAGTGGTTGGAGTTTATGTAAAAACCTACCTTTAGTATAGAAGTAAGGACGTTTTCACTTGGGAAAATTCTCAGGTCTAGTTTGTTCTTGTAAAGGTCTGGCAAATATTAAATATCTATTTTACTATGGTCTAAGTTTATGGAGTATGATATATTTAAGTCCAGAATGACACTAGAACAGGTCCAAGTAAAACATCACAAACCCAGAAGAACTGAATTTCCTTTTTGAGCTTCTTATCAGTTACAAGTGTGAAATTGTTAATTTCTGTTAGTTGATTACTTTTGTGGTTGGCTATGACTGAGTGAAGGAACGAGTCAGAGTTTCAGTGACTAAGCAAAACCATAGCATTACCTGATGTCAAAATTTACATGGAGGATTGAAAATTTCTCACGACTGGATGGTAGTACGCTTTCCTCCGTGACGTTCGTGGTAAATGACTACAAATGGTACACCCCCGGTCAGATATCAGTGAAAAATATTGTTCTGTTTTGCAGCAAATTATGTGTAAATATGTGATTTACTCTTTGGGTCTCTGCAGGAAGCTGTGTCTAAATCCAAAGGGAAACTCAAGAAAGCAGTTGAATATGTGCCTGTTGATGGTGGACTCCTCCAGGTTACCCATGAACTGTTGTATAGAAACAAAGTACAGTCTAGCTCTTATTAACCAGATTGACAACAACAAAACCATCAAGAAAGGTATTTCCGCATGACTCACTGCAACCTGAAATTATCAATATCGTTTTTCTTGTTTGCTTCACTTATATCATTATCATCCTGTGGTTCGGCGCCCTAACTTTTAGTTCTTCATTATATCTACTCACTTTATCGACAATGTTTCTTATGCACAAGGTGTTGGTGTGAGGATTTTTGGCATGTGACCTTCCAATACAATTTCTTAAGATTGTTAAAAGTCAAAGCATTATAAGGTCGATTGACTTTTTTATGTAGAGAGTATGGAGTAGGTGTGCAAAGATGATGTCAACCAAATAGCTACTGTCAGAATTTTACTTCCTCAATCTTACTTTTGCCCATTACGCAGAGCGCGAGCGGGGATGCAAATTCACTCAAGGTAATAATTTTGGCTTCTCTTCATTTATCCCTCTCAAAAAGTTTTACAATAAAAGCGAAGGTTATCTGGTTGATGATACGTGCTTGTTTGAAGCTGAACTTTCTGTTTTCATCGATGCTGTGGCAGCTTCCCACGATAATGTAAGTTCATATCATCATAATATCATATGTGCTTGTTTGAAGCTAAAATGTATATTAATGATATTATCCCAATTTGGTTTCCTATTTCTAAAGGCATTTTCGCCTTTTCCCTTCTACAAGTGTGATCAGGCTTTAGATGTTTTCCATCATGTTGAATCTGCACATGTCGAGGCTCAGTTGTTTCTCGAGTCTCTGACCAAGAAACCATCCAGCAGCTTCTGGGCATCTAATTCTCCAACATGGGAATTGTCTTTGCTTAAAGGACATGACACTTCTGCAACAGTAATTCTTGACATGCTGATATCAACCTCTTTGGATATTTTGGCTGATCCCAGGAATGAAACTTCAATCTTGGAGTCTTTGTCTGCAGTTATTGACCACAACCTTCATTTGTTCATCAATGGACATGCCAAAGAAATAATGAACTTGAAAGCTACTTTCCCCCAGCAGATGCAAGAATGGAGAAGCTCAGTAGAAATTAAGTGCAGAAGCGAGCATCCCAGCTGGTGTGCGTTAGAGAAGACCAGAAGTATGCTGGAAGACTTGGTGAAAACAGGGGAGGGAATAAAGGCTGAACTGGAGGAGCTTAATGGCAAAGAAAATGAAGTGAAAGCTCAGCTGGAGGTTATTAAAAGCAATAGTTTACAAGTAAAGGAGGAAAGGATAGAAGTATCCAAACAGATGGAGATTCTTTGCTCACTTGCTATGAAGCAGGCTGCCAAAATTGAGGCAAAAGATGCGGAGGTGGACCAGGCTAACAAAAAGCTGGAGCACAGTTTGAAGTCAAAATGGGCTGCAACAAGACATCTATTTTCTTGAGTGACATAGTGACATACAATTTCCCATTATTGTATATGTTACCGGTAGTCAAGGGATTTGTTTGTATATCCTTTTGTAAGGGCGCTTCTGTTGAAACCAGTTATCCCTAAAAAGCAGTATGGGACTAAGTTATACTGCGTACTTCTTTTAAAACTAGATTAGTTTGATCGAGCAACAAAGTGGTGGACGCAATAGGGAAAGAACAAAAAAATATTGGTTGATCGAGCAACAAAGTTGAAGTTTTGTCTATTGTTGGTGTTCACTTAATTCTTGGAATGATAAGTTTTTGTTATCAAACTTGCATGTTTATTAATTAAATCTTGGAATGATAAATTGTATGTAGTTATATGCAAGGTAGTGAAAGTCACGAGGCACACGGTAATTCCAACGCTTGAGGCACAAGGCGCAAAAAGTGCTCGCCTGACTCATGTGAGGCGCATTGCTTAGAAAATATCACTCCTACTAATATGATACTATTCTCCAATAATCAAATATGATGTATATAACACAATATTGAACCAACTACATAAAAAGTCACGTTTCTCACAAATAAAGTCATGTTTCACAAAAATGAAGTCACAAACTCACAATTAATCAAAATAAAGTCATGAGTACTCATGATTCACTTGAAGTCCTAATCATTAAAACTAGAAAGTAAAACATAATTAGATTTTAGTTTTCTAGCCCAACTCCCCATTTTCTGCAGGACTATTCGTCATTATAAGACGATTCTGTTTATTCTCCATTTTCTGATTTATATCCTCCGACATCCTCTTCAATTTCTCCATCACTTTCCTCATCCACAAGTCAACCACTAGTACTTGCACTGCGAATTATGGACTGCCTTCTAGTATATTTTATGGATTCTACTGCTAGCCATGGATCGGTTCCGGGCTAGGCCGGGCTCCGGGCCAGTCCTGGGCGGGCTTTTTATTGTTGGGGGAAGGCCCAGAACCGGCTTGGGTTTCCATCGGGTCCGGGCCGGGCTGGGTCAGTCTCGGGTCGGTCCTTTTTTTTTTTGCTTTTCTAATTAACCCCCGACCCCCTCACCCCCAAACCCCCCCAACCCCCCCTAAACACCCAACCCATCTAGGGAAAAAAATTGAAAAAACAAAAAAGTAAAAAATAAAAAGCCCGAACCGGGCCCGGCCGGGCCGGACCGGTTCCAAAGGAAGGACGTCCTGGAACCGCTTCGCCTAACTCCCCGGGCCGGTCCTAGGCCAGGAACCTGTACCCCACTCCCGGGCCGGGCCGGGCCCACACAGTAGAGGGTCGGTTCGGTTCACGGGCCGGTCAGCCCGGTACCGGTCCAACACTATCTACTGCTCATGCTGCTGTACTCAAAACACCCCATGTCAAGCCATCATGTTCGTCATCACCGAAAACTAAATCATTTGCAACACTTAGATGATATGCGTTTCCAATCAACCACTCATCGCAATCATTTGTAATATACAAACTTTGAACCGTTTATCCGATTGAAAATGGCTTCCCATGCGGGTGTATCACAGCCTGGTGAGATCATGTGTGCAGGCATATCCAACGCCAAATACTTTGTTGAGATTGTTGGAGGAAAGTGGCCAATGTTAAACCGTAGCTTCCAGCCAAAGTGTAATATACAAACTTTGAACCGTTGCTTCCAGCTAAGAAAAACGTTTGTATATTAATTAAGAATATTAATGTTTGATATAACTCCATAGCAACGTTCATATTAGTATAAGAGATTTAATGTGTGCAGTGAATTTAAAATTCAATATTAAACAATGAGTTTAATAATTAATAATTTTGCAAGATACATGTTTGATTAAATTAAGTTCTCAAAATAATTAAAATTGAGAAAACTTTTTTCATTTGAAATACTCCTATTTTTCCAACAATCCCCCACATATTTCAAATGAATAGTTTTAGTTTTTTAAAACAGTTTATAAAATTTCCGCTGGATTAATGGAATGAGACTTTAAGTTTGGTGTCCGTAGACTATGAACCAAACCGAGACGATTAAGTCTTAATAAACCGAGCTTTTGGTGAAACATATAGTTTCTATGAACCAACAAGCTACTATTGGTAAATCAGGGTATTAACGGTCGTGTCCCTCCCCGCACCATTTCTCGTTATTACGCCGTTGTGCGCCGTAAGGCCATGCACGTGCTTGGTTTTCATGAGTGCTCTAGAAGTTTTGTCATGCTTCATAGAGGCGGCCCCACCTCACACTCATATAGGTGACATCATCAGGTGTGTACCGCTTTTGCACACCACCCTAAAATTAAGGGCTCTGATAATCATTAAGAGCTTTTAGCTCACCCTCTCAAAGAATGCGGTTTCTAGCCTATATCTCACATCATGAAAATGAGCAATTTTAGTTAGGCTAGCAGAACTAAATGGAAGACTTGTTATTACCCATATGAACTTGCTTCATGGGATCTCCAATCACACAAGTTGGGTTCCCATCCCCATTTATTTCAAAGTGACACTAGTCTGATTTCCTTCGATGTTTCGGTTATCATTTTCATCCTAGGGATTTTGTCAAAGGAGTAGCTAATTCCTTCCGACTTCACAAAATTAATGAAAGTAATTCCATTCTCAAACATCATTTCACCACTTTTAAGGGTGAATGGATATCCACAATTTTAATTTATTTCATGTGAGTCGACTCAGATGTCGTCGTTGTATCCCGATAATACAACGAATAATTCTCAATAAGAAATAACATCGATGTGACCCCTTAGTACATCGGATAATTCTCAATAAAATATATAACATCATTGTATCATTATAGTACAATGGATAATTCTCATATAACATCATTGTACCGCTCTAGGACAATAGATATTTCTCAATTAAACATTTCATCGTTGTATCAATATATTACAACGATTAATCTCAATCAGATATACCATAATTAATGGTACCACCTCAACGCAGTCCAATGATCCCTACTTGGGTCATGAGTATATCGGCTCAATCTTCCGACACCACAAATTATGTCGGGCCTAATAAAAATTTATAAAATGTAATAAACATCCAATAATTTGGGAATACTCATATTGAGCCTCAGGATCACTCCTAATTTTATTTTATTTTTCAAGTGCATATGAGAGTCACAAGGGATACTCATGGGTGTGACATTAAAATGTCCAACCTCTTTACAAGTTTATCAGCATAATGCTCTTGAGATAGTATAACACCATCATCCTTCCTTGTGACTTTCATATATACCCAAAATCATTTTTGTTACCCCGAAGTCTTTCACACAAAAAAAAATTGACATATCAACCACATATACAAGCAAATAATAATGCACACACCATTTTTACATTTAGTGTATACACACTCTGTGTTCCTGACCACTAACCACATGACCTTCCGGTTGCACCATATAAATTTCTTCTTCCTCTAGTTCACCATTTAAAACGATATTTTAACATCCATTTGATGAAAAAATTTGTAAATAAGGTCAATTTCAATTGTATGTATGGCCTCAAGCCAAAATGTTTTTTTTTTCATTTTGAAGAAGTAGCTTGTAGATAAGTAAAAATTTAATCATTTCCAAAGGATTTCTCTATCCTTGGCCTCTTACTTCTTCTCAAAGGAGAAAGTTCATCATTAAAAGAATAATTTTCTTTTAATGGATCACTATCACTAGAGGGTTCATCATTAAAGGTTTTATTTCCTTGTAATGGATCACAATCACTATATGGCGCAACGGTCTTGTGTTCAATTTTCAAAAGAAACACATTTTCAAAAATTAAGCATTTTTGTTTCAACAACGTATAAACAAATAATCACACATGCATCATTCAGTGTGTACACATTCTCCAAAAATGATCACATTAACATCAATAATATAGCATAACGTTTTGCACATTAGCACACTATTTCTTCATTTAAGGAAATCATATATATGCTCCACTATTTCAATTTATGCAAAAGTAGCCAAGAGTTATAAAGCTCAATTTCACTCAATGAGATAGGCAATATAAATATAGCTAAGCACCCCCACAATTTTAAAGATTTAAAAACTGGTGCATAGCCCTTCTAGAATTTATAGAGAGATAATTAATATCTCAACCTTTATTTGTACACAATGATTTTATAAAAAAATGCGCCTTTTAAATTTAAATAAGTTAAAATTTAGTTTATCTCGAAAAATCACCAATAAATATGACAAAGAACTTTTATCACCTCTAATCACAGTACAAATGCTTTAATAAAATTTATATAAAATTTTCTAGAGGTGCTCCCATTTCACTAAATATAAATTTTAGGATATTTAGGAGTTTCATATATCAAACAAAATTAAAGACCAACAAAAAAAATGTCATGTAAAACATCAAATCTATTATATCACATAACACAATAATTAACCAAACGAAATTACGCAGAAGCATCATCATGCAGCATTTCAAAATTACTAAGCACAAAAAGTCCATTCTTACAATAGCCATTTCCCACAAGAACGTCATTTTTGATCATAACAAAATTGTCACAACCAAAAGAAACTTTAACCTCAACTTTTCCCAAGAGAGAAACGGAAACTAAAATAGTCCGAATCTCGGGCACATGCAACACATCATTTAGTGATAAAGTTTTCCCAGATGTGAGCTTCAGAAGAACTTTCCCTTTTCCATGCACCTTAACGGTTTAAGAGTCCGCTAGGTACACGAGCTCTTCACCATCTCCTATGGTAGACCCGGAGTCTACCACCCACTCATTCACATCATTAGTTTTACAACTATGAGAAACAACCGCAATAAAATTATCATCACTACAAACCAAGTTTAAACTTGATTTTAGTGGGTTGTTGTTTTTCATAATTGTCATTTTATCACTAAATAAACGAATAACATTTTTCTTAAAAAGTGGAGTTAAAGTATGACTTATTGTAAGTAGGAAAGTGGATAGACTAACCATAAAATTATACGTAGAAGACTTTTGTGAGCGTTTATCCGATTGAAAATGGCTTCCCATGCGGGTGTATCACAGCCTGGTGAGATCATGTGTGCAGGCATATCCAACGCCAAATACTTTGTTGAGATTGTTGGAGGAAAGTGGCCAATGTTAAACCGTAGCTTCCAGCCAAAGTGTAATATACAAACTTTGAACCGTTGCTTCCAGCTAAGAAAAACGTTTGTATATTAATTAAGAATATTAATGTTTGATATAACTCCATAGCAACGTTCATATTAGTATAAGAGATTTAATGTGTGCAGTGAAATTAAAGATTAATATTAAACAATGAGTTTAATAATTAATAATTTTGCAAGATACATGTTTGATTAAATTAAGTTATCAAAATAATTAAAATTGAGAAAACTTTTTTCATTTGAAATACTCCTATTTTTCCAACAATCCCCCACATATTTCAAAAGAATAGTTTTAGATTTTTAAAACAGTTTATAAAATTTCCGCTGGATTAATGGAATGAGACTTTAAGTTTGGTGTCTGTAGACTATGAACCAAACCGAGACGATTAAGTCTTAATAAACCGAGCTTTTGGTGAAACATATAGTTTCTATGAACCAACAAGCTACTATTGGTAAATCAGGGTCTTAACGGTCGTGTCCCTCACCGCACAATTTCTCGTTATACGCCGTTGTGCGTCGTAAGGCCATGCGCGTGCTTGGTTTTCATGAGTGCTCTAGAATTTATGAAACATATAATTAAAATTGAGAATACTTTTTCATTTAAAATACTCCTATTTTTCCAACATGCCAGTCTATTCATATTTTCCTCCCATCCATCTTATATCTATGTGTTGGTTTATGTGCAGTGGATGGACATCATTGTTACTGGTTCTACACCGGACTTGATACGTCAGACTATCGACTCATTGGCCCACAAGTTTTCACTCAAGGATTTAGGAGCCTTACACTATTTCTTGGGCATGAAGGTTACTCCTACACATGGTGGACTCTTTCTTGATCAACATAAATACATTATGGACTTATTAAAAGTTTTAAAGATGGATGAGGCTAATCCAGTGGCTACACCGTTAGCTTCCTCTGCCTCCTTAACTCTGTTTGACAGTTCAGGCTCTTGTGATGCCACTCTCTATCGACAGGTCCTCGGGTCTCTTCAATATTTGAATCTTACTCGCCCAGTTGCTGCCTTTGCTATTAACAAATTGTCTCAATTTATGCATAAACCTACGATTAATCACTGGCACCTTCTCAAACGTCTCTTGCGCTATCTGCACGGCACTGCCTCTCATGGCCTCTATATATCTTTGTCGCAGCAGCTCCCCCTCTCTCCGTGCCTTTGTTTGCTACTGATTGGGCAGGGAATCCTGATGACCGTTCTACCAATGCGTATGCCATCTTTCTCGGGGAGTCTCTTATATCTTGGAGATCAGTTAAGCAGCACACTATTGCTAAGTCTTCCACGGAAGCAGAATATCAAGTTCTTTCCACCGCTGCCTCCAAAATTATTTGGATCGTTAAGTATTGCATTGAAAGTAGTAGCTGAAAGTAGTAAACTAGTAGCTGCTGAAAATTGAAAAAAGAAATAAAATGGAACGAATGGACAATGAAGGATAAGATAGCTTACTTTGATCGTTGAGTGTTGCACTGCTGCAAGCCTCTCCGGTTGATATAGAGCAAAGCAGAGCAGGAGTTTTACGTTGTGTGTTTAGCATAGGTTATGTTGCTTCCATACCTCTTGATTACTTAGAGGCCTCTCCATACATTCTCAAATTCTTACTTTTTACGCTAAAAAGTTGGATACAAAACTTCTCAATTTCAATTACTTCTTCATTACTTAGAATTTTGTTAATTGGATAGATTTCAGTTCCAGATTTGATAAGAACATATTAGACTAGATATAAACAAATCAGACAAGACTGACTTTGACATACACATAGAACAAATATCTACCAAAGTAGAACAGATATAACTTAATTGTTTTTTTCTTAGTCTCATTTATGGCAATAAGTTGTTACTTGTTGGTTATGCTGACTGAACAAGTCAATGTTTCAGTGACTCAGCAAAAATCCATCCAACTATATGATGTCAATATTTACATGGAGGATTGAAAACTTCTCGAAACTAGATGCTGAATGGCTTGACTCTATGACGTTTGTTGTAAATGAGCACCAATGGTATGCCCCAGATGGAAATGAGTAAATATTGTTACTGTGTTTTGCATGCTTTGTGTGTTAATGAGTTTTTCTTTTTCTTGTATCTGTAGGGATTTGTGTCTTTATCCAAAAGGAAACACTACAGATCATTTATCTCTGTACCTCAGTTTAGCTCACACGGGCAGCTTCCAAATGGGTTTGACACAAAGTTTAAGATAGTGGATTTTGTATGGTAGAGAGTTGTGAAGAAGAAAGAGAAATGTGTAAGAAATGTTGTGAACCACAAATTCTTTATCAAAAAGGGAAAGTGGAAGTTTTAATTGGAACGGACGAAAAAGGAAAGTTGGAAGTTTATTTAGGAACGGGGGAGTATCTCTTATTAACCAGATAAACAACAACAAAACCATCAAGATAGGTATATCCACGTGAGCCAGAAGCTTTATGAATTCATACACTTCTTATGTCTTTGTTCAATATTCTACGCCGTATTATTTTATGGTTCTGGGTCCTAATCTCCTATGTATGATGCATTCATGTACTCCCTCCGTTCCTAAATAAACTTTCAACTTTCTTTTTTCGTCCGTTCTAATTAAAACTTCCACTTTCCCTTTTTGGTAAAGAATTTGTGGTTCACAACATTTCTTACACATTTCTCTCTCCTCTGCACAACTCTCCACCACACAATATACACTATCTTAAATTTTGTGCCAAATCCATTTGGAAGTTAAAATGGGAACATAGGTAGTATCAATTATTACAATTTGTGGTTTACTAATCTAACCCACCCACTTGCGGATATGAGTAGACTTGGAAAATTGGAGAGTAATTTTTTTTATTAAGATACACTTTAAAAGCTCAACCATAGGGGGGAAGCACCTACTAGTTTCCTCATGAGTGGTAAACCATGTGAAATTAATTACTATCTCCGTCTCTTAAAACTTTCCTTTTTTGAATGTTTCACTAATTTTGTCACTTTACCTTTCAAGTAAAGAATTTGTGGTTCCAGTTAATTCTTTCTCCTCTGCACAAACCTCAACCACACAATTTTTACTTTATTAATCGCTATGACGTTCAAACTTAGGCAAAGTTTTAAGGGAATGAGGGAGTCCTTAATTGTCGCTGGTCTGGTTTTCTTATCATAAATTTTAGACCTATATGTATTCATTACCATTCAATGCTATTGCCAAACATCACGGCCATTACCTATAAGCTTGACAGGTAGGCATAGAATCTTACGTACAGGCCTTGTCAGGCAAGGGTATATGGAATATCGCCTTCCATTAAAAACCTTTTCTGAAACAAGTTCCACGTTTCCTTTTCGGGCAGATTCAAAATTAAGTTCCACTTTCAAACAATTCCTTATTTGGCAATTATCTACATCAAAACAGTGTCAAACAGTGCCAAACAGTATTCAAACAGTGCCAAACAGTGTTCAAACAGTGCACTACACAGTAAAGTCAATTTTTTTTTCTTAATATGTGTGAAGTCAAATGTGGAACTTGTTTCAGAAACGAAAGGAGTATGGTCAAAATCATTACGTGTACCTTTTTGCGCATTATGCATAGAGGAAAGAGTACAATTTTGTTCACCCCTTTAAGGAGGGTGAACATCACCCTCTTCCCATTTGTTGGCATGTGGCTTATTATCCCTTTTTTCTTAATTTAAAAGCATTCATGACATGTGGCACCTCAATAGGAGTGGGGTGATGTTCACCCTCTTTTGAGGGGTGAACAAAATTATATTCGAGAGGAAAGGCCGGACATTTGATACAGAATTTACTAGTAGGGGCTATCCTTCATTGACCCTGCTCAGTAAATTTCTCGATAAAAGTGAAGGTTATCTGGTTGGGGATGCGTGCTTGATTGAAGCTGAAGTTTGTGTCCTGCCTGATGCTTGTGCAGCTTCCACCAATAATGTTAGTTCATACTCGTATATACGGAGTATGAGTGAATGAAGGTGAAGTTTATCTACATGATATTGTGCGGTGTGTTTTCCCAATTGTAAATGACTACTTTTTTTGTAATAGTTGAGTGAAAGAGTTGTTCATCCTATTATAATTCTGTTCTGGTTATGAATAGAAAATTTTTCCATTCCTAAACAGGAGAGTCGAGAATTTCTCGCAACTGGAGGTTAAAATGCTTTACTCTGCCACGTTTCTCGTGAATGGGAAGAAATGGTATGCCCCTATACTTGGACAAACATTAGTGAAAAAAATATTTTTTATTAAACATATTATCATTAAACATATTAGGATCGACTTTCTGTTCGGCAACGGTACGATATCGATAAAATTATCATGCATGTTTCCCAATATAACAAATTATCATAAATTAATGAAATATACTAAATCGGTGTTACTAGCGACAAATTTAATCTATTGTTAAAATGTTACAAAATACAATTAATAATGTATTGATATCATATTCAATATTGAACAATAATTATTATTAGTATATTTAAACAATTCAACATGCCACGTATTAAAACATAACACATTCTCCTAAAATAACTTGAACAATCAGAGGCGGACCCACTAAGGGTCACACGGGGTTCCGGGACCCCATGGACTTCCAAAAAAATACATATATATATTATATATATTTTATATAAATTAATAAAAGAACATATATATATGTACGTCGGAAACTTACTTGGAATGTAAAGGTCGTTATGGTGCAATGGTAGCACCCTTGAAGTTGAAAGGTTTCCATTCCCGGAGGTAAGGGGTTCGATTCGTTGTTTATTATTTCAATATGATCAAAAAAGTCATATTTAAGAAATTATAAACATATAGTCTTATTTATGTACTTTGATAAAGTTTTAGTTCTATTTAAAGCAATAACTATTTTTAGTAATACTAACTATTTGAATATATACCAAAAGTAATATATAGCAAATTTTCACTAATAAAAATCAGTCATTTAATTCATCAAAAACTAGTACCCAAAAAATATCAAATAAGTGACCATATTTCCAAATATCATTTATTTATTGGTTTGATATTAGTTTTTGATGTCTTAAATGATTGGATTTCTAGTAGAAAAGCGACTCCATTTTATATTTGTTATACACTAAAATAGTTGATATTATTAAAAGTTATTTCTAAACTACGTATTAATCTTGGTTCATGGAAGATAGTTGGTATTATTTAAAATTTTGCCTATTTATTATTCTAAAATATCAAAACTACGTTGTTTTGGCAATCAATTTCGACCAATGATATTTTTCAATATAAGAAATTATTTTGAATGTGAAAATTATATCAAAATATTCATGATTCAAAACATTTTCATAAAACTATAAAATTTATAAATTGTATACAAATATAATAATTAATATAATTGTCCAAAATTTGCTATTATTGACTAAGAAAAGTCAATATGACGAACTTTTTCAGAACAAAAGTGATATTAATTAGAGTTACATTAGGGTAGGGACCCAATGACTTTATTTTTCTGGGTCCGCCACTGTGAACAATATAGATATAATTAAATCAATAGTGATCTCTAACAAAAATAAATAAAATCATTCAAACAACATGGATTTAAAATCTTTTATTTCTAATATGATATTGTGTATTTAGTCATTTTTATAATTAAAAATAATATGTGAATAAGACTTTCAGACAAAGTTGTGTGTCTCGACTTGTAGAATCCCTATGTAGATACACTCGTCACATAAAATGTATTCCTCTTCACACATTGGCTACTCAACGATTCAGCCATTGAAATTCGCAAGCTCTTGGAATAAGATGGACTTTTTCCAGACATTAGTACATTACTCATTAGTCATTAGGGTTAGTTTGTTTGAATTTACGTAGTAGAAGCGTAGAAGGTTATAGTGGGTTTGGGGAATATGGTCTTTATTTTTGTATTTTGGTATTTGTAATCAACATAAGTATTAATTTTGGGCTTCAAAATTGTAATGGACTTTTACAATAATTTAGAATTAAAAGTAATTGTTGGGTAGGGAGTCGGTACGGGATCATTCCGGTATACCTCGTTATTTGAAAACATATATCGTTACCATACAGAAATAAATCGGTACGGTATCAATATTTGAAAAAATGGCGGTATATCAAAATTTTGATATTTTCCGATATATTTCGGTACAGTAAGTGCGGTAACGATTTTCCTGTATATTTTCCCGAAAAAATTCCACTTTTGGTCCCATGATTATTATACCACTTCCACATTTAGTCCCATACTTTCAGATTGTCCACATTTAGTCCGTGATCATTATATATATTGGAAAATTCTCAAGTCCAGCACCTCCCGGTCCGAACCCCGTCCGAACACCGCAGTTTGGGTCGGTTACAGGTGGAATTTTTTGATGAAATTTTTTGAGCATGTTCCTCATCAAGTCTAGTTTATCCATACCAAACTTCAGCTCAAAATTCGATCGTGAAGGCAGTCAAATAATTCGTTGAAGTTAACTGCGCCAAATTATACATAGAAAAACGCAGTTAACTTCAATGAATTATTTGACTGCCTTCCTGGTCGAATTTTGACCTGAAATTTGGTATGATTAAACTAGACTTGATGAGGAACATGCTCAAAAACTTTCATAAAAATATTCCGCCGGGAACCGCCCCAAACGCCGGTGTTCGGACGGCGTTCTGACAGAAAAGTGCTGGACAGAAAAGTTATACCGATCGAGACTTATGATGTTAATATTAGAGATGAGTTGAGGAAACGTTATTTGAGAAAAAATCCTTGCCAACCGCGTGACTTTAAATTTCCACAAAGTGATTTTAATGGGTGCAACAAATCATTCCAAAAATAGTGGTTTTATTTAAATTTTATAGTTTGTTTATTGCTATACTCGTGATGCATATGATTTTTTTCTAGACTAGTATATCATATCTTTGTTATTGTGCCTATGCGAGTCACGAATCCTGGTTCCGCCACTGCCCTCACTACTCCTCATCCTTCCAGCCAAAATTCTGGCAAATTTAGTCTACTTATCAGCCTCAGAATCAATATTTGCATTAAATTTTATATAATGTTGAGTTTTTTATATCTGTCTTTGCATTAAATTTGTTTTTCCATACCTAAAAATTGCATTATATTTGCAAGAATTTTGGCTAAAGGGAAGAGAGGTGGTAAGGATAATGATCACAGATTAAATGTGGACAATCTGAAAGTATGAGATTAGATGTGAAAATGTTATAATAGTCACCCACAAAAACTGGTTTTTTTTTCCGCCCTCTGCTGAATGCCCTTAATTACGTTTAGTAATACGCGGAACTACGTATGATTCAAATACAACTTCCCAGGTCCCATAAACAATAAATTCCAGAAACCGAAAAGCTCAACGGGCTTCAATATGATCATTTCTTGCGAGGCTTCCTTCCCACCTTTCTGTTCGCATCAACTCCTCAGTCATTCTTCAGCAGCAGTTGAGTTTTCCATACTCCACTTGGCCCTATCAAATCGCTAAGTCGGTGTATTCGTTAAATAGCGCATTTATAATCGCCGATCCGCTTTTCTAAAAAAAAAACGATTTCTCACATTGAAATTGTTCAAGTTATGGAAGTTCAATTGTTTTGTTCTAGTTTTAATAATACTTTTTATTTGGCCGAATGAAGGAAGGAGACAGAGTTTCAGAGGCTAAAGCAAAATCCCCATGGATAAGCTGGAGTCAAAGTTTACTTGGAGGGTCGAGAATTTCTCGCAACTGGAGGTTAAAATGCTTTACTCTCTCACGTTTCTGGTGAATGAGAAGAAATGGTATGCCCCTATACTTGGACAGACATTAGTGAAAAAATACGGAGTATTGTTTATTAAACATATTATCATTATGTATGTGTGAAAGAAGGATTGTACTTTCACTGATATTTTTTGCTCTACAGGAAGGTGATCCTTTTTCCCAAAGGAATCAAAACCAATGATGATCATTTGTCTATGTACCTTGATGTGGTTGACTCGTCGCACTTACCCAATGGCTGGAGTATACCATCAACTTTCAGTATAACTCTGATTAACCAGATAGACACCAACAAAACCATCAAGAAAGGTATTTAAGTAGAATGGAAATGTGTTCTCTTGGCAATGGTGGAGCCAAAGATGTCTTAGGGTCAACATTTAGCTATACGTAGTACTAAAAAATCATTTTCAGACAATACTTGATTTTGAATAACGTATACGAAGTGGTAGAAGAATTTTTGGGGACGTTGAAATGGCATTTCAGCCAAGGTACACCTAGGAGCTTATCGAAAAGGATATTTTATTTGTTTGATGTATATATATCAAGTTTAAGTAGATAATGATTCAATAAGATATTAATTTTCAAAATGTGCTCATAAAATTAGGGAAATGAAACATAGGTACAATTTTCTGGCACATGTGTACAATATTTCCAGAGCATGTCCCATATTGTTCCAAATTGGAAATATAGCACATGTCAAAGTTTACTTATTTCTAGTTTAAGGCCGTAGTGGTTTTAGAGAGTCCATAACTTTTAATACGGAACAATGAGACACATAACATATCAAATTGAACCATAGGAGACTCAACTCAGAGACAGACAAAATTTAGTCCAGGAGAACAATTCCTGCTGTTTCTTTCTATATTTATTTTTTGACTTGTCGGTAATTTTTACTTGTATGTTTCAGGATATCCTGAATTTTAGATGGTAAGATGATTTAACACTTTACATGCTTGAATTTTCTCCCAATCAACTATGTCACCCCTGTCTTGGACTTATTTATTCTTGACCAAATCAAGCCATATGAGACTCGGCTTAGAGACAGACAAAATTCAGTTGAGGAGAACAATTCCTGCTGTTTCTTTCTGTATGTGTTATTCGACTTCTTTTTAATTATTACTTGTACCTTTCAAGATATCATAAACTTTAGATGGTAAGTCTTCTAAATACTACCACTTGATGTGTTATTTGTTTACATATCAGCAATCTAATTTTGTTTACATATACAGAGTTAGCACACACTTTCAATGCTCAAGAAAGTAATTGGGGCTTCGAATCATTTATATCTCTAAGTGAATTACATGATAAGAGTGGAGGTTATCTCTTAGAAGACGCATGCTTGATAGAAGTTGAAGTACATGTGCCTGTTGATGTTTCTCCAACTGCTAACCATAAAGTACATTTTCATGTTTGATTGAAAAGCAGAAGTATAACTGCATGATATTATTTTCTTGGTGTTTTTTCCTATTTTTAAATGACTTTCTCCTTTTTTCTCTTGGTTATCAGGCTTTAGATTCTTCTATTTCTATTCTTGATAATGTGGGATCTGTGCACAACCAGGCTCAGTCTTTTCTCCAGTCACTGTCCAAGAAACCACTCACCTCAGTAGCTAGTGCCTCAAATAGACGAATACCTCTGCTTAAACGATATTATGCAAAAGAAATCCTTGACATATTGATATCATCCTCTTTGGATGATATCGCTGATCCCAGCAATGAAAGTGCAATAATGGAGTCTTTGTCCACACTCATAGACTTACCTGATTTGTGTGGTCGGGGCGTGGGAGAGGCCATTATGAACTTGAAATACACTTTTCCAAAAGTGGTGCAGGAATGGAGAGACTCATATCAAGTTAAGGGAGGTAGTGAGCATCCGTGGTCTACTTTCGAGAAAACCAAAAGCGTTCTTGAACATTTAGTGAAAGTGGAGGAAGGAATAAGGACTAAACTGGAGGAGCTAGACAAGAACGAAAAGGAATTGGAAGCTCAGGTGGAGGCTGTCGAAAGCAAGAGTCGAAAGCTCAAAGAGGAAAGGGAAGAACTATCAAACCAGACGAACATAATTTTTTATCTTGTTAAGGAACTGGATCGGGAAGTTGAAGCAAAGGTGGTTGAGGTAGACCGGGATAACCATACAGTGGAGGAGATCTTGAAGGCAAAGTGGGCTACTACAAGACAACTCTTTGCTTGATATATATGAGCTCTCTAGAGTCTAGAGTCTGTAATTTACATCAGATATGCCAACATCTTGTCTTCTGTCATCCATTAAGGTAGTCGTTATTATGTGCCAACTCTCTGCTTATCAGATTTTAACGCATCAAATTTTCTTGGACTTTCATTTTTCAATGAAGTATTTCTTGTGAAACTATAATTCTTATTTTCTCATCTTTAAAGTAGATTTGTTTTTAGTTCACATTTTGATAAACTTGTAGAATAATGACAAATTATGTTAGACTTTATATAAAATTTTCAAACCTTAGCTTTTGATAACATTATTTTTTGCTTTTGATAACATATACTACGTACTACTCCCTCCGTCCCTAAATTATCTTCAAACTTTCCTTTTTCGTCCGTCCTAAAATTATCTCCTCTTCCCCTTTTAGCAAAAAAATTGTGGTTCACAACCATTCTTACACATTCTTACACATTTCTCTCTCCTCTGCACAACTCTCCACCACACAAATCTCACTATCTTAATAAATGTGTCCAGCCGAAAAGGGAGAAAGATTAGGGACGGAGGGAGTATGTAATTTCGACGGGGTAAATTATACCAAGTGATCGGCACCCATCTCACCACAGTATTGTTTTCTTCTTTTCTGTTCTTCCACACCTGCACACATCCTAAGATGGTGTGCATCTTTTCCCTCTTCTTTCGACATAATCGGTTTTTCTTTTTTCTTCTCTATATTCTATTTTTCTTATATTATCTTCTTCCAATTACGAGGATTATATGCATCAATTTGGGGTTTTCTACTTCGTAAATTAACAATTTGAGAAGTTTTCATTCTCGTTCGAGCAGTGTCTCACTGTCTTGTGTCTTCATTTCCAGTAATTTCATTTTCAATTTCAACTATAATCATCGTGTCCATTACATACACAAAAACATAAAAGGATTTTGCTCTTTTTTGTTTATGCAATGAAAAGGTGCAATCTTTATTTCATACGGAGTACTACGTGTCTACGTATAACAAAGCTTTTAGCTTTTGCGTTGTATACTAGAAAACTCATCATCATTGTATCATATTTAAAGCATACACTACCCTATTTGTCATTCTCAACAGTAATATTTTTACACTTATTAACCGCGATTACGCCAACATATTGAACATTTAACACATTTTATAATGAATACGCTAAAAATCGTTTACAACTGGTGTTAAAAACTCAAAAATAATTAGACAGATGAGACTAGATTAAAACATACCACACAGGCACACCTGAATTCAGTAGTTCTAAAACACATATACACTAGACATTCATCAGGCCTAACTATACTCATGATGTTTTTACTTAAACTTATTTCACTCCTAGAACATAACATATCGCACTTCAACGGTTGTAGAATACACATTTACTCGATAAAACCATATTTAAATAGACTAGATTAGATCAAACCAGACTAGAAATAATTTCAGTCCACAATTAAAAATATCCGCAAACACACTAGACCAAATAATGCAAGGGTTGGCTTAGGGGTGGACTCGGGCCGGGCCAACCGGCCCGGAACCGGACCGGCCCGCCACTGTGCGGGCCCGGACCGGCCCGGGAACCGGTTCGTTGGGCGGTTCGGGCCACCCGGCCCGGTGGATTCTCGGTTCGGGCTCGGGCCCTTCAAAAGGTGAACCGGCCCGGCCGGTTCGGGCCCGGGCCGGGCCAATTTTAATTTTTTTTTTGAATTTTTTTTGAGTTTTTGGGTTGGGCTGGTTATTTTGGGCCATTTGAGGTGGTTAGGGTTGGTTTGGGGGTGAGGGGGAGGGGTGGGGGTTAACTAGGAAAAGCCCCCAAAAAAAAAAAAAAAAAAAAAACCCGAGGCCCGGCCCCGCCTGGACCCGGGGTTTACCCGGACCGGTTCCGGGCCTCCCCTTCTTGAACCGAGGCCCGGCCGGGCCCGAACCGGCCCGAGTCCACTCCTAGGTTGGCTAATAAGGCTGGTGGCTAGGAGGTGGGGCTGGTGGGGCAAGGGGCGGGGCTGGTGGGGCAGGGAATGACTGTGGTCTGGGGCGGCCTAGGCAGCTGTTGGAGGGGCGGCAATAGTTGCGAACATTGTTCACTATATCGTCATGGTAGTACTTGTGATGTCAGATTATATTAGTAGAAGTAATAGTCTCTAATTCTCTTTTTAGTCTCCTATTTCAAAAAATGATTTACTTGATTAATTAAATTCCATATATTTTCAGAAAAAATAAAAAACATTTCTTTTACATCCAATTATTCATTTTTAATATTACCTTTGCGGTTTTGCCCTTACTCCATAAAATGTACGTAGTAATTTGTACGGCGTTCTATTTCCAAGTAGGGTAATATACAAATTAAATCAATTTAGATTTTGAAAAAGTTCATGCCAAAGTTAAATTTGTGAATTTTTAAAATCATTATGTCACGCTGATAATAAAATTAAATCACAGGTTTAAGAAATTTTACAAGGACTGTGGGAGTACAGAGTACTATAGAAACCACTAAACAGTGAAGAAACGCAGTACCGCAGGCAACGAAGCGACGCAGACGGCATGGCATACCATCTCGGGATTCTATCTTTCTTTAACTACTACGCAGTATGTTCTCTTCTTCATCTCTTCGCATCACTTCTGTAAATGCGTTACTGATTTCCGGCGCCGGTGATTTCTCTTCAACTCCTCATTCCTTCTGCAGTTCAGTTTCCCATCCTTCGCTCGGATTTGCGCATCTTCAACTTCTCTTCTTCACCTCTTCGCATCACTTCTGTAAATGCGTTGCTGTATTTGTTCGATTAACATAATGTCATAATCACCGAACCTTATTTATCATAACCAAGTCCTGCATGCCCTATTAAGTTTTTATACTTTTTTCCGTTAATGTGTTCAATATCTCTACGGAATAACTGTTGCTTTGATATTTATTGGGTTGTTTGTTTGCCGTGTGAAGGAACCTGTCGAAGTTATAGAGGCTAAGCAAATTCCAAGCATTTTATGATGTCGACGTTTACGTGGAGGATTGAAAATTTCTCGCAATTGGATGCTAAAAAGCTTTACTCTGTGACGTTTATAGTCAATGAGTACCAGTGGTATGCCCCCCAGCCCCCTGGACATTGGTTGAAAAACATTCAATTTTGCCTCGATGAGTTTTACAGTTTTTTCCTTGTTTCTGCAGGAAGTTGATTCTTTATCCAAAAGGAAACAATACAGATAATCATCTGTCTCTCTACCTAGGTTTGGCTGATTCCTCTTGCTTACCCAATGACTGCAGTGTGCCAACAAAGTTCAGCATTGCTCTCTTAAACCAGATTGACAAAAACAAATCCCTCAAAAAAGGTATTTAATTTATGTACAAGTACAGTTACATTTGTCTTTTCTCTTTATTTGTTCTCTTATTGTGATTTATCCTTTGTTTTGGGTTCCTAAACTTTAGGTTGCTCGTTATATACTTGCTCAATACTACTCACTTGTTATTGTAATTTTGCATTATGCAGAGTCCCGCCACAGGTTCAATACTCAAATAAGTTAGTGGGGCTTCACTAAATACATGAGACTTAATCAACTCAATGAGGAGGGAGGCTATCTTGTTAATGATACATGCTTGATTGAAGCAAAATTATCTGTTGTCACTAATAAAGTAAGTTAAGTAGACTCGCATGCTATCGGACTAGTTTTTATATTATATATACACTTTGACTGCCTTCATAAGTAGGATTAGAGCATATTGAGCAACACATTTACTCAAATCCCACCATCATTGTTGTTTTCTGATAACCTGATTCATTCACATGTAAAGAAGAAGAACTAACCTCATTTAATCATTTTTCTTAGGCTGAATAAGATATTTAACACAAAAGAATGATACACGTAAATCAGTACTCATGCTGTACTCCTATTTGCATTAATGTTTTTCCTTTCTTTTCGCATGTGCATGTGGTCAGGATTTTGGATCAGTAGAATCTGTTTATGTCAAGGCTGAATCGCTTCTCGATTCTCTTCCCAAGAAACCATCTAATTCAGTATCTAACCCTTCACATGGGATGCCTTCATTCAAAGGACACTCAATTTTTGCAAAAGAAGTACTTGATAAATTGATATCATGCCCTATGGATGATTTGGCTGATCCCAAGAATGAAGCTTCAATGATGGAGGCTTTGTCTGTTCTCAACGACAATCTCTCTTTGTTTAGTGATATACAGGCCAAAGAAATTATGAACTTGAAAGCCACTTTTCCACAAGCAATGCAGGAATGGAGGGACTCAATTCAAGTCAAGGGCAGCGGAGACCACACTTGGTCTACATTTGAGAAGACCAAAAGTTTGCTTGAAGATTTAATGAAAACTGATCAGAATATTAGGACTAAATTGGAGGGGCTAAAGCAGAATGAAAAGGAATTGAAGGCTGAGCTTGAGGTGCTTAAGAGCAACTGTCGACAACTGAAGGTGGAAAGAGAAGAAGTATCGAAGCAGATGAAAATAGTTCTTTCTCTTGCTAAAGAGCAGGCTAGCAAAGTGGAAGAAGAAGAGGCGGAGATGGATTGTGCTAACAAAAAACTGGAGCAGAGGTTGAAGTCTACGTGGGCTTCAATGAGACAGCTCTTTGCCTGAGAATATACGACTATGTCTTATAAGTTTTAACTTGCAAATTTCAGCATTTTGCCTTTTACTGAAGTTTGATGTTGCATCTTTTTGAATCGCTAGTCCATGATGCGTCAATGTGTCAAACGTCAAGTCTTTTCTCATATTAGTTACATAGTTTTAAAATGGAGCGATGTTGAACGTTTCATTTGGTTTTACTATCTAGACGCTCTAGTCTATATGAGATTTTTATGAAACCTCTGATACTCATTTGGACATGATGACACATAATAGTCTGCTCTTTGATATGTTGCCTTCTTTTCTTTTTTTAATTATGAGTTTAATGCACCAAACTCTTTGTGATATACCAAGCTCGATCTAGAAACTTGAACTATTAGGGAACCTCTTGAGAAAAAGTGATTTTATTTTTGAGTAATTAATACTCCTTCCGTCCCACAAAACTTGACCAAAGTTGATTTGCACGTGGATAAATAAAGTAAAAATTGTGTAGTTGAAATTCGTGCAGAAGAGAGAAACAATTTTAGTCAAACTACCTCTGTCCCACTAAGATTGGGACAAGAGAAGGTGACATGATTATTAAGAAAAATGAGTTTGTGTGGTTGATATTAAATTGATAAATTAAGAATAAAGTAAAAATGATTTAGAGCCACATAAATTTTACCAAATTTGATATAGAACAATCTTAGTGGGATTTCTCGAAAATGTAAAATGGGACAATCTTAGCGGGACGGAGGGAGTATTACTTACTTAAAATCGAAATGACAAAGTATTTTAAGATGACCAAAAAACGAAATTTGGCTAAATTTTCCGGAGGGAGTATAAATTAAATTTACTCCAAAATCCAAATGATGAAATAATCCAATATTAGCAAAATTAGAATTATTACATTTTATTGCAACTCCTATCAACTTGTTTTCATTTGTTTGAGAACGATTGATCACAACTTAGTTTGTCAATCATTCAAAAATAGTCGCTATTTAGATTGCTCAAATTTGACTTCAACATTAATAGAAAAAGCATCTTTCAAACGTTAGTTGTTACAACTGACAAAATAAATGACAATATCAATAGTCGGTATACTAAATGATATGAAAGATGTTCTTTGTATTCACCGTCACTTTAAGTTCTTTAACAATGTCACCACGCAGAATTAAACCGATTATTTTTTTAGAAAAATCATGGCCCTGAGATTGGCATCGATCGTCCTCTATGCAAGCACTTTTTTCTTATTTATCTCTTTGATTAAGATGATACTCGGAAAAGAAATCCTCTCTACAGGATCCCAAGCGAGGTGCATGATTCAAATCGATTTCTTTTATAATAATACCTTAATATCTAAAGGAGAGCTATTTGGTACATTAGCACTTAATTTTCTCTGGCATCCTAACTTTGATTAGAATGAGGCGGTGATTTTCTTTTATAATAATACCTTAATATCATTGATCAGCCCAAATAAATATAAGAAACTATACTCCTTATTTATACATAATATAGTGAACAACCTTTTTAAAACGTAAACTTTAAATTAAATTATTCATTCTCAAACAAATTAAATATACAAAGGAAGATTTCCCAAAATAGGAGTAAATGATGTTTGAAATTCCAAAATAGGACTACTTTATTTTTATTCCCGAAATGGGACTAACATGACAGTATTTACTGTCATCTTGTAGCCGTGACTGCCAAATAGTTGCAGTATAGTGCATTTAACATGACAATATTTATTATAATTAATGACAGTATTTTTCAATCATGCCAGTTGATGCACACTAATTAGTAGTGCATAATTACATGTTTTTATGTTTGATTTATGTTAATTGTTTGACGTTTTATTTAATTTGTAAACATTTATGTGATTTCAGTTGTAATTGTATTTTAGTCTTTATTTGTAAGTTGTAAAGTTTAGTTAGGATTTGTGGTGTTGGAAAGGAAGACTTTGAAGTGAAGAAAAAGAAGATTTGGCTGCCCAGGAGCAAATACCCGACCGGGTATAACACTTGACCCGGTCGGGTAAGAAGTGAAAAACGAAAATGCAAAGAAAGTGCATGGCCCGGTCGGGCCCACTACCTCACCCGGTCGGGTGAGAAGTGACCGGGGACAACCCGATGTGCAAAGATCACCCGAACGTGAAGAATATCCAATTTTTGCTCTCACCCGGTCGGGTCCCCTACCCCACCCGGTCGGGTCTGACTTGACCTGGACACTTTAACATGCCGAAGATCACCAGAACGTGGGGAAATATCTGATTTTGACCGGACCCGGTCGGGTGAGTACTTGACCCGGTCGGGTACCCGGCCAAAGGTGTTGAAAAACACCTATAAATAGCACACTTTCTCTTCACAAAAAAGAATCCCTTCTTCCATACTCTTTAGCTCAGTTTAGAATATAATAGCATTTCTTTATATTTTTCTAGCTATGTTTAGTCTCCAAATGAGGAGCTAAACTTCCATTCTTGGTGTTGCTCTTGAAGCTTGTTGATTATTAAAGTTGTGAGTTATTTTCTTAACTTCTTTCCTTGAATATTAATTAATAGTTCTTTCCTTAATATCATCTCTATATTAATGTTGGGGAGTGTTGCTAAGATGACAATTAGTTAACATCTCGACATTAGTTAGAATGATATTTTCTTCCTCTATATTAATGTTGGGGAGTGTTGCTAAGATGACAATTAGTTAACATCTTGATATTAATTATAGTAGGATTCATCTTCTTTAATAATATTCTTCCTTGATATTAATTGATTCCTACTCATATTTCATATTAATATTTTGAACATTACTTAAAGGATCAACTAGTTTTGTTTCATATATTAATTATTACTAGAAACGATCAACGAACCGATGGTTAATCGTTGATGGTTTCACAAGTAAGTAACTTCGGTTTATTAATGCACGGTCGTGGTTAATAAACTTAAGATGGATTAATTTTGTTGGTTAAACCGAAACCGTTGTGTTGAGGTTATCAATCTCAATTGATTTCATCAAGGAGTTAGAAAGATTAAATGCTACTATTAAATCGGTATAAGACGTTGTTCTATATTTGATTAATAATAAGGGTTATTAATGAACGGTCGTTGTTAATAACTACCCTCGATGAAGTGGATATACTCCCCGATTGAGTATTCGAGAGGGAATAAGTTATAGATATAACAATGATCGACTAAAATATATCAACAAGTGGAAAGTAGCAATGCCAAGTCCTTTTTATCTTTGAATTAAACACATATAGGTTGTTCATCTTAGTTCTTAATTAAATTAAATCACTCAATCCAAACCCCCCTTTTATTTACTAAGTATCATAAAAAGAGAATTATTCCTTTCCCTGTGGATACGAACTCTACTACGCTATAGTACGTATAAGTGTTAGTATTGAAAATTATTTTGACGCACCGTGACAAAGTGCTCGTCAAATTTGGCGCCGTTGCCGGGGAAAGGCAATTACTTTTCTTTTTATTTTATCTCATAAAAATCAAAACAAAAAAAAACATAAAAAAAAATCTCTTGCTCTTCTATTTTCTGAGCTAATATGAGTAAATGGATACCAACACATCATCCCTAGAGAGTCAAATTTCTAGCTTAACATTTTTAGTAAAGGAGTTTCTCTTATGCTCAAACGTTCAAGATACCAAGGCCTGCAACAGTTGCATGTCACAAAGGCATCTTACGGATTTTTGCCCCAAGCTGCAAGAAGAATACTTTGAACAGAGTGATGATGTTGTTTTCCAAGAGAGATGATTCATTCTCCAACACATATAATCCATACTCAAGTTATTATTCCAGCATGTCCACTGAAGACATGATCCGAGCTCTCACTATATATGCATCCAACCTAGTTTTTCTTACTTCTTTTTGGAGGTTAGAACTTAGAACAACAACGTTATCCTTTATTCTCTAAAAATTCTTTTTGGAGGTTAGAAGAACAACGTTATCCTTTATTCTCTTAAAATTCAAGTCAAACCCAAATTTATTTTACAATTTTAACTGAGGGAGTATTAGATCTGGGCTTTCATTCTAAAGTATGAACCTTATAAGAGGAGTCCAAAATCTGTTATTTGAGCTTGTAATGTTTTATAGGGTCAGAATCTGTTGTCTTTAACACGACTCATTAGAAGATGAAAATTTTGAAATCCGTGTATTCGATGAGGCTATACAAAGATCGTGTTGCTTGTATGATATTAACATGTTCTCATGTTGAGCTTCAATCCTAAATTTTCTTCTTTGTAGTATTCCAATTCTCATACTTGAATTTGTATTTTTCTATTGTGCCAGTTTGAGATGACTTAACAGTTAACACTGTGAACATTTAGATTGGTGTTTGTTAAACGTGGTCATAAACAAACTCAAATGAATCTTGTATAAGGGTGATCATGCCTTGATAAGTCCCCTACTATGCCCCAGACTAAACAATCAGTTGAGCCACACACTCTACAAGTATCTTAGAGTTTTTGTTGGTCCGGCCATTTTTGCATTTGGTTGGTTATTATGCTGAATGAACTGTGAAGGAAGAAGACAAAGTTTGAGCAACAAACCACACCTCCCATGGATAAGCTGGTGTCAAAATTTACATGGAGGATCGAGAATTTCTCGCAACTGGATGTTAAAAAGCTCTGTTCTCCCACGTTTCTTGTGAACGAGAACAAATGGTATGCCCCTTCTAGTTGGATGGACACCCGTGAAAAAATAATGTGTGTGAATGAAGATTTTTAATTTCATTTTTCATTTGTTCCTATTAAATAGTGATGCATTTATCTAGAATATTCTACGTAGAAAAGGCTAGAGATGATCTAGAGAGTTAAAGTTAGAAGTATTCTAGAAAATTCTCTACTAGAGAATTCTTATGTAAAATCTAGAGTAATTAGACATAGATGTAGAATACTCTAGAATCATAGCATTTAATAAGGATCTAGAATGATCCTCTAACTCCTATAAATAGGACTCATTGTACTCATTTGCTCACTGAAGCAAACCAAGCAATATCAATACAATACTACTTTTCTAGAGACAAAAGTTCTACTCTAAAACACATCCTCTACACTACACCTCACTAAAATCACTTAACATATTCATACACCAACAAGCTCTTCTATTTTCTAACAAGTGGTATCAGAGCTTGTTCGATCATAAGCGGGCGTTATGGCGACATCAAGCTTCTCGATATCGACTATGATTTTCAATGGAGAAAGCTATGTCTATTGGAGTTTCCGTATGAAGACTTGTCTAGAATCACATGATCTCTGGGATATTGTTGAAGAAAGAATCATCATGCCTGAAAAAGGAAGCGACGATGCGTCAACTTCCGAGGTACGTAAGAAACAAAAGCAGCAAAATGCTAGAGCTCTCCATCTTCTTCAACAATCCGTTTGTTATACTATTTTCCCGAGAATAATTCGTGCTACTATGGCAAAAGAAGCTTGAGATATTCTTAAGGAGGAATTTCAAGGAAATGAGAAAGTTAGAACTATTAAATTACAAAGTTTAAGAAGAGATCTCGAAAATTTAAAGATGAGAGAATCTGAGATGGCAAAAGATTATTTCTTTCGGATTATACATATAGTCAACGGAATGCGAACTCTTGGAGAAAACATAACCGATGAGAGAATAATCCAGAAGGTCTTAATCAGTCTCCCTGAAAAATATGACCCAGTTGTTTCGGCTATTGAGGAGTCAAAAGATCTATAAAAAATGTCCATCACTGAATTAATGGGGTCGCTAGAAGCACGTGAGCAAAGGCTGAACAGACGACATGAAAGTTAATTAGAAAGTGCCTTCCAGTCTAAGTTCAACATTAAAAGGAATGACTCGAGAAATTGTGGAAACATTAAACCTCATAAAGATGGGAATTCTAACAACAAAAAGAGGAAGACGAACTTTCCACCATGCAAAATATGCAAGAAGACTAATCACTTAGAGAAAGATTGCTACCATCGAGGAAAGCCACAATGCAGAAATTGCAAGAGGTTCGGGCATGAAGAAAAAGATCGCAGAGATAAAAGAAACTGCCAGGCTAACTATTATGAAGATTTTAAGGAGAAGGAGTACATGTTCTACGCATGTCACTCAGCAATCCTCTCCTTAATAGCACTACAATTCCACCCAAAAAATTCCCGCTCATCTAAACTTTTCATAACACCCGTCCGATTCTCATAAACTAAATTAACTGCTTCTACCTTTCACATTCATTTTGTTTCTCTTTCGATCAGTGCCTTCTACGGAGATCTACCCTTTCTAAAAAATCCTCTCCTTAATAGCACTACAATTCCACCCAAAAAATTCCCCCTCACCTAAACTTTTCATAACACCCGTCCGATTCTCATAAACTAAATCAACTGCTTCTACCTTTCACATTCATTTTGTTTCTCTTTCGATCAGTGCCTTCTACGGAGATCTACCCTTCCTAAAAAATAGACAGAATCATCTGTTGGAAATCATCCGAAAAATAGATGGATATTCATCTAGCTGAAATCATCTCCGCAAACCAGCCAAAATAGAAATGGATATTCCTTCATTCATATGCATTCTTCTTTCTTCATCTTCTTTCTCAAAAATCCTCTCCTTTATAGCACTACAATTCCACCCAAAAAATTCCCCCTCACCTAAACTTTTCATAACATCCGTCCCATTCTCATAAACTAAATCAACTGCTTCTACCTTTCACATTCATTTTGTTTCTCTTTCGATCAGTGCCTTCTACGGAGATCCACCCTTCCTCAAAAATCCTCTCCTTAATAGCACTACAATTCCACCCAAAAAATTCCCGCTCACCTAAACTTTTCATAACACCCGTCCGATTCTCATAAACTAAATCAACTGCTTCGACCTTTCACATTCATTTTGTTTCTCTTTCGATCAGTGCCTTCTAGCGAGTCCAAAGAGCCAATATCAATGGCTCTTGAAACAAGAACGCTGAGGGAGCTCACAGCTCCCAATCTAAACCAACAACCCTTATGTATCACCTTCCCAACTCTTGATGCGGGTGCTACATTTGAGTTAAAATCCGGACTCATACATCTACTTCCATCTTTCCACGGGCTAAGAGGAGAGGATCCGAATAAACATCTTTCGGAGTTCAACATCGTTTGCACAAGCATGTGCCCGAACGGTGTTACCGAGGAGCAAATTAGTTGAGGGCTTTTCCATTCTCCCTCAAAGACACCGCCAAAGATTAGCTATTCTATCTTCCCTCGGGAAGCATAGACACTTGGGCGGCCATGAAGAAGAGCTTCCTCGAAAGGTATTATCTTGCCTCGATCTCCTCATCTATAAAGAAACAAATCAGCAATGTGGAGCAAAAAGATGATGAATCGTTCTACGAATTCTGGGAACGATTCAAGAAACTTTGTGCAAGCTGCCCGTATCACGGCTACTCGGAGCAAGATCTCATCCTTTACTTTTATGATGGTCTTTGCGATGATGATAGACAGATGATCAATGCCGCATGTGGAGGAGGAATAGTCAACAAAACTCCTTCTCAAGCTAGGAATCTTATCTCAGAGTTGGCCGAAAATTGTAGACAGTATGATCGGCGGTCAACAAAGAGAGTCATGGCGGCGGAATCCAACAACTCGTTGGAGAGTCAATTAGCCGGCTTGACTTCTTTGGTTAAAGATTTCCTCTTAAATCCAAAAACCCAAGAAGTCAAGGTCTGCGGCATCTGTTCAACACAAGGGCATCCCACAGATTCTTGCCCAACTCTACAAGAGGAGAACTCCGAGCAAGTCAATGCTTTGGGGTTCCAAGGCCAAAAAAGGTACGATCCTCACGGCAACACCTACAATCCGGGATGGACGGATCATCCAAAATCTAAGGTACGGAAACTCTCAACCCCCTCAAAAATCAAACCCTCCTCCTCAACAATATAAACAACAAGGCCAAACATCGAACTCAAACATGTCCACCGAAGACATGATTCGAGCACTAGCCATGAACATGACTACGATACAACAAAGTGTGACCCAATTTCAAGAAACAACAAAGTCTAGCATCCACAACTTGGAAAGCCAAATGAGCCAAATCTTAAATGTCGTGAGTAGTCTAGAAGCTAGGGATTCAGCAAAACTTCCATCTCAAACGGAACCGAATCCAAGGCAACAAGCTCATGCGGTCACTTTGAGAAGTGGCAAAGAATTGGTTATGGCTAAGACAAAAGCAAAGAGCCATGTGGGAGAAGAGGAGGAGGAGATCTTGATGTCAAGCACAAATCCTCAAAATGAAGAGGAAAAAGAGGAGGAGATCACACCTCAAATAAAGTTCCCACCGCTCGATTCATATGAGCCGGTGCCACCTTTTCTGGAGGCTCCCAAGGATAACCGAAAATACACCAATGACAAAGACATCTATGAGACCTTCAGCAAATGTGAGGTAAATATCCCTCTTCTCAATTTAATAAAAGGTGTTCCTAGGTTTGCAAAGTTTTTAAAAGAACTTTGCACAATTAAAAGGAAACACAAGTTGAATGGCAAGCATAAAATCCAAGTAAGTGAAAGAGTGTCGGCCGTTTTTCAAAAGAAACTGCCTAAAAAGTATAGTGACCCGAGAATGTTCACTATACCATGTAAACTTGGAAATTCTAGTTCTTCTAGGGCTATGTTAGATTCAGATTCAGATTTTAATGGCTCAAAGATTCTGAAGATAGTGAGCCAGAGAATTTGGCACTAATGGCAAAGGTAATTGAATCTGGAACTGAAAGTGATGACTCTGAAGAAGAAGACAATGGTGCTACATCTGCTGAGAATGAGGTAAGTAACTTAAAATCATTAATTTCTCAACAAAATGACAAGATGAAAGAGTTAATCACATCTCTTAAAAGAGAGAAAAACAAAATAAAGGAACTTGAAGACATACTTGCTAATAATAAAAAAGTTCTGGAAAAACAAGTGTTGGAAGGAGCATTTGAAACTGCTCGCTTAAAAGATTCACGTTATAGAGTTTCTCAGTTAGATTCAGAAGTAACTAAGCTTAAGCAAACTATTTGTGACTTAACTAAGGAACGTGATGAGAATAAACGACAACGTTCTGAAGCTGTTATTCGCTATGATCTGATTAACAAAGAACAAGGTCAACTTTACTCTAAGATAAAGGAGCTAGAGGATATCCTAGCCAAAAATGGTCAAACCGAACAGACAATTCATCTTTTGAATAGTAAAATCAAGGATACTCAGTTTTACAACCCTAGAGAAGGATTAGGCTTTCAAAATCCTGAAAATTTGAAAAAGGTCGATTGCATTCAGCTTTACGACATAAGATACATGAAATTAGTGTTAACCAAACTTATGAAATTCACTAGTGCTTCTGAAACTATTGAGGAAGAAGAGGAGAAAAGGAAAAATAGGGCTAAAGCTGAGATTAGTTTTGATTATACTGCTCTCAATAACAACTATGCCACTAGAGAAATTCCTTTGTCAAATGACTATTTTACCCATTCTCCTCCTGAGAATCATAACATGTCCAGTGAGGAAGAAACCTCAACCTCAAAAGTTTCTGAACCCTACGTTCCTCCTCTAATTAAGAAATTAGCTGACCTTCACTCATCTTTTGAAGAGAAACGTGAAAAATTTAAACTTGAAAAAGAAAATCTTTTAAAGAAAATTTCTGAATTGTCTGATGGATCCTCTCAAAGCTCAAAATCTTCTAAGACATCATTTTCTTATGATGATGCAAAGAAAAACAATTTTGAAAAGAAAAGGAACTTATTTTCTGCTCCACAAACAGGAACAGTTTTCTCAAAATTCAATGCAGGAAGGATGACCTGGGTTCCAAACAAGAAGTCAAGTGAGGATACAAGACCTGAGCAGACAAAGAAGATTTCTAAAATCTTTAGAAATTGTTTTCGTTCTCATTCTCCATCTAGTTCCATTATTTCTGCTTCTTTTGGTTCTCCAAAGCTTTCCTCTTCTCACTCTAGCTCTGTGGATTCTATTTCAAGTGACTGTTTTAAGCGTGATCAATTTAATCCTTCTCCATTTTCAAAACATGATGTGTGTGATGTGAATGCTAATAATGATTGTGTTACTTTCTCTTCTGTGAATGGTAAATGTATGAATTATCCTCTCAAGGTGTATTCTGTTAAACATCTCAAAAGATTGAAAAAAGAGAAAGTTTTCACTGATTCTGAAGCATCCCACTCGCAATCCCAGAACTATTCAAATAAATTTCATAAAGTCAAGCAAGTCTGGGTTCCTAAAAGTGATCCGATTAAAACTCGATATAAAAAGGATGGACCCGTCCTTAAATGGGTACCTAAGGCTGCTTAATTTTGCAGGTTAGTCATGTGTGGTACTTAGATTCAGGTTGCTCCACACACATGACTGGGAAGAAAGAGCTGTTGAGCAACTATGTTGACAAGTTTGGTGGGAAAGTTAGATTTGGAAACAGTGACTCTGCTCCTATTCTTGGATTTGGAGATATCTGCAACAGCAGGGTGACTATTAAAGACATTTCCTATGTTGCCGGGTTGACACACAACTTGTTTCGCATCGGACAATTCCGCGACAAGGGCATGAAAGTCATATTCAGGGCTAACAAGTGTTGTGTGAAGGATGAACAAGGTGACACCATTCTGAGGTGTAAACGCAAATCTGGTCTCTACACCATTGTGCTGAAAACTTTGTTTCTCAATATAGACGTCTGCCTGTTGTCAAGAGCGTCCTCTGAACTCAATCAACTGTGGCATAAGAGGATGTCACATCTGAACTACCGTTATCTACACACATTGTCATAAAAGAAGCTTGTTACTAGTCTACCAGCATTACAAAGCAAATGTGAACATCTGTGCGATTCTTGTGCACTTGAAAAAATGAAAAGAGTTTCTCACAAGGCGAAAATGACAGCACTACACGTCCTCTTGAATTACTTCACATGGATCTTTGTGGGCCCATGCGAACACAAAGTATCAATGGGAAGAAATATGTACTAGTGATAGTAGATGACTACTCACGATACACATGGATCCGGTTCCTTCGTTCCAAAGACGAGACAGCTGACATCATCATCACATTCATCCGAACAACACATAATCTTCTACAGGCAACAATTCTCTTCATACGATCTGACAACGACACTGAGTTCAAGAATCAGAAACTCAGTGAATTCTATGAGACTCAAGGCATCATTCATCAATTCTCTGCAGCAAAGACCCCACAGCAGAACGGGGTGGTTGAAAGAAAGAACATAACTCTTGTTGAAGCTGCAAGAACCATGTTGATCCATTCCAAACTTCCACATTCTCTCTGGGCTGAAGCTATCAACATTGCTTGCTTCACTCAGAACAGGACCTCTATTCACAAAAGGTTTGGAAAGACACCATATGAGCTGATCAACCGCCGAATTCCCAGTGTTTCTTTTCTAAGAGTGTTTGGATGCAAGTGCTTCATCATGAATGATAGGGAAGAACGAGGTAAGTTCGATCCAAAAGCAATAGAAGGCTTGTTCATTGGCTATTCTTCATCATCCAAAGCTTACAGAGTGTACATCAGAGACAAAAAGAAGGTCATTGAAAGCATCAATGTGACCTTTGACGAGAAAGAAGAACAGGCTTCTGGACACATCGGTTCAGAACCCGATATCACTGGTGTTCTAGAACAACTACCCGCCTCATCTCCCTCACCTGATTCCAACTCCGTGGATCTCGATCATCTGTTTGACCAAATTTACGAGAATCCACAACCACACGATCCATCTTCTCCACCCGCTACTACATCATCAGCTGCAACGCCTGCTCCTATATCATCTTCTGCTACCCCAGTTGAGATTGAATCTTCAACACCTCTGCCCACTGATCCTACATCTTCATCTGTTCCTCATGCTGATAACCCTTATATTGATCAGCAACCCAACAATAATTCTCAACCACTCCCTCATGTTAGAAAATGGACATGTGCTCATCCACATGATCTCATACTTGGAAATCCTTCAAGTGGAGTGCACACACGATCTGCCACCGAGAATGAATGTCTGTTTTCCTGTTTCCTAAGTCAAACTGAGCCTACTCATGTCACAGAAGTGTTAGCTGATCCTGATTGGATAATCGCCATGCAAAAAGAAATCAATCAGTTTGAGAGACTGAAAGTCTGGTCACTTGTGCCTCGCCCCCCTTGGAAAATCAATCATAGGCACTAAGTGGATTTTCAAAAACAAAAAGGATGAAGATGGGATTGTAATTCGCAACAAGGCCCGATTAGTTGCGAAAGGCTACAATCAAAAAGAAGGTATTGATTACAATGAGACGTTCGCTCCAGTAGCACGCATTGAAGCCATTCGACTGTTCATGGCTTATGTGGCACACAAGAACGTCACCATCTATCAAATGGACGTCAAAACAGCATTCTTGAACGGGATCTTGAAAGAAGAAATTTATGTGGATCAGCCAGAAGGCTTCATCAGTAAGAAATATCCAGATCACGTTTATCGTCTGGATAAAGCTTTGTATGGACTCAAAAAAGCCCCAAGAGCTTGGTATGAGGAACTGTCTGATTTCCTGGTTGATTCTGGCTTTTCAAAAGGAACAATTGATACTACTCTCTTTATCAAGTGTCATGGGTCTGACATCATCTTGGTTCAGATCTATGTTGACGATATCATTTTTTATTCCACGGATCCAGCATTATGCACTGCATTTGGAAGTCTGATGCAATCTAAGTTCGAAATGAGCATGATGGGCGAAATGAATTTCTTTCTTGGACTACAAGTTAAACAATTGCCTGACGGAATTTTCGTTCATAAGTCCAAGTACATTCATGATTTGCTAAAGAGATACAGTCAAGAGAACAGCACCCATGTGAAAACCCCGATGACTCCTGCTTATAAGCTTGATACTGACCCATCGGGAAAGCCTGTTGATGTTACCACTTATAGGGGAATGATTGGTTCGTTACTGTATCTGACCTCAAGTCGACCTGATATTATGTTTGCTACTTGTCTCTGGGCTCTCTTTCAAGCAAATTCAAAGGAATCTCATCTGCTTGCTGTGAAAAGGATTCTACGTTATCTAAAAGGAACTCCTAATCTAGGACTCTGGTATCCTAAGGAGACTGCATTTGATCTGATTGCGTACACTCGCGGATTTCGCTGGATGTAAAATGGATAGAAAGAGTACTTCTGGTAGTGCTCAATTTCTTGGAGAAAAGCTAGTATGTTGGTCCTCAAAGAAGCAAAATTGTGTGTCTACATCTACGACAGAGGCTGAATATGTTGCTGCTGCTAGTTGTTGTTCACAACTACTATGGATGAGGACTCAACTACGCGACTTTGGATTCTACTTTGACCACATTCTGATTTACAGTGACTCAAAAAGTGCGATTGCTATCTCTTGCAACCCGGTTCATCATTCTCGCACTAAACACATCGACCTGAGATTCCACTTCATCAAAGATCATATTGAAAAAGGTCATGTGGACCTATACTTTGTGTGCACTGAGCTTCAGTTGGCAGATCTATTCACAAAAGCTCTGGATGAGGAAAAATTTTAGTTCATGGTCTCTAAACTGGGAATGCTGAATTTGGAATTTTAATACCGTGCATAAGTATAGGGGGGGTTTTAGTTTAAGTTTGTTTGTTTTAGTTTTATTTTTTTATTTTTTTATTCGTGTTAGTTTTTAATTTTATTGAGTCAGTTTCTTGGTCTGTCAGTCTGTTTCCCTAAAATGTGAAAACATTGAGGGGGAGCAAAATTAGTCTGGTCCGAGTGCTACAATTGAGGGGGAGTAATTTAATTTCTTTTAGTATCCGCAACTTTTTTCAAAAATCGAAAATCACAAAAATATTTTTCTCTTTTATTTTGAGTCAGTCTAAGTTTTTAAGTCAGTTAATTTTTGTCCGTTTCCTGAAATCAGAAAAAGCCAAAAAGAGTTTCTATTTTTCTTTTAGCGGGTACTTAAGTAAGAAACAGTTGTTGTTTTTTGTTTCATCTTCTTCTCACTTTCTCAATTTCTCAAAAGCACTCAGAGCTCTCTATCGTTCAAATCCTTCAAAACTTCATCTTCTTCGTCAATTTTTTCTTCTCAAAATCTTCACCAAGGCTGGTTTTCTATTGCATGTGTGCGTGTGTGTGTTTATTCTTGTTGCAGGTACACTACTTCTAAACGACGAGGAGGAATCCGGCAATAACCACCGGAAACCTCCCTCCCCGTTGTGTGAGAATACCACCTCGCCTTCTTCTACCTTCACTCACCAACAACCATCCCTCAAATTTCCATTCTCAAAAATCGCCATATCCAAAAGCTTAACAGCCGCAATCATCAACTTCCCGTCTCCTGAATTTCCAATCTCGGAAAACCAACCAAGCCGAATTCCTTGACCCGAGATATTCTACATTCCGAAATCGTCAAAACAGGGACCCGAAATATTTCCTTTATATCACATCCAAAATCCTTGAGCCCATGACCTGAATTCATTCCTACCGAAATCACAAACCTCGGGCTCATGAAATCCTTTCTTACTAGGCCTCCCGAAATCAAAAGCCCCATCCGAAGTCCTATCCGAAATCTCAAGTGAAACCCCGAAATCACCTTTCCAAAATCTTAAAACCAAGGTACCGAAATCCCTCACCCGAAATTCTTAAAGTACAGGCTCCCGTGATCCTTAATTCCTTTTTCAAGCCCAAAACCCGAATCATACAGGCCCAAGTCATTTCTAAACCAAAGCCCAAAGCCCAAATCAGCTTAGCCCAAAACCAATTTCTCTAATCTTAAGTGTTTATCTGTGCAATTCAGGCATAATGGCTTTCATATCTGAGGAGGAAGTATATTCAATGGAGAACTGGATTGACATTAAGGACAACAATTACTTGGTGGACCCCACCATACTCAAATTTCAAGATAAGGTGGTGCTGTCAATACTCAAAGGACATTCCCTGTGGTTAGCACTCACATTGTCTGTCAAAGCCCCGAAAATCTACCTGAGACAGCTCTGGGGTACCATGCATACCACTGACAATCCCACACCCACTCTCCAAGCCACACTAGCCAACTCTACCATCATCATCACCCAAAACACATTCTAAACCCTCCTTCACCTACCCATATCATCTGAATACGACCCATTCCCTGAGCCGCCCACAATCTTCTCTGACATGCTGAAAATAGGCCATCTACCTCCTCTGACCTCATCTTCTCAATTCATCAGCAGCAAACTACCAAGGCCATGGAAAACTCTCTTTGCCATTCTAAACAAGTGCCTCTCATCCAAGCAAACAGGCCATGACCAATGCAACATTCACATTCTAAAGCTGGTCCACGGTGTGATGTTTTCAAAGAATTATGTCTGAGCGCAGCTGATATGGCTCGAAATCTTAGAGCAACTGAGCACAAGGGCATCGAACAAGAAGACCAAGTACATCCCATATGTACGTTGGTTCTCAATTCTGATCGACCACTTCATGAAAGAAGATGCCAACATTCCACAAAGGCCACCAACAGAGCTGCAAGTCATTCCTCAACTCATTCACTTCAAGAACTCTGAGAACACTCCTGAGATGCAGCCCATGCAAATTCCTGATGCTCTTATCAACCTTGCTGCTCCAAATGATCCGCACGTCGCTGAATACAAGGTTAATATCTCTTCTATCCCTACGACGCAGGCAAACCCCACTGTGTCTACCTAAGGGAAATCAAAACCGAGTGAAAGTAAGGGTCCGAGAGTGACTAAGACCAAAAAGAGGGCAGGTGAGACTCAATCCAAGAGAGCTGATGTCTCCTCCTCTAGTGCTTTAATTGTTACATCACCACCAGTCACTGAAATACACCGAACTCAGCCCATAGGTACAGGTTCTGACGTTGTCAGTTCCCGAGTAGAAGTCACTACATTGAGTTCAATAGCACAAAATAAGCCAAGCCTAGACCACTCAACTGTCTCCCAACAGATGGTTGTTTCAACCCAACAAGGGGAACCCATCAGTGAACCGCCCCACACTGCTATCCAATGCACATTAGGTCATGTGTCCACATTCCCAGAATTTTTATCATTTTCTAGGGCACAACCTTCTTCTTCTTAACACACTGATACATGCTCATTACCACCTGTCATAACAACCAGAGGTATGCTAATGATGGTTGAAAGTCCTGCAACACTGATCTCCCCAGCAGGCCATGTCACCGCTATTCTTAGTGATGCTGTGAGAACTGATACTTCTTTTAGAACAGGTTTTTCTTCCTTTGCTAGTTTAACTAGGGAGGATCTAAGGTCTGAACTTCTAGCCTTCAAGCTTTCACTTTTACAAGACCTACGTCCTGTAGTCCCAACAGGCGTAGCAGACCAAAGATCACACCCAACTCCCTGCATAGGAACTCTTCCATCTATCATCACACCCACCTCAATAATACCCACATCCGCTCCATCTACCTCTCACCCTAACAAAAAAAATTGAACATTCTTGATTTATCCGAGTACTTCCTTGATAGACTCCTATCCGAACCCATCCTCCCACCTCACCTCATTCAAGTACGAAACATCCTAGCCCTCAGCCCTCCATTCATTCCATCCACCACTTGCCGTGATCAAGAACGCTTGCCTAAGCGTAAGCATGATGACACCGATGATTCGGATCATCATGAGGGGGAGAAAAGGAAACGTGCTTGTGACAAAACCACATCTCAAACTATCATTCCATCATCCACTAGCTCTTAACCATCTACATCTTCTCAGCCTAAACCCTCAACCTCTACTGCACCCAACGACTCACTAGCCTTAACCGTTATCACCCTTCCGATCCCATTAACACTGAGCCAGGACTTTGTGTCCCCTCGAGAACTTCTATAGACTCATCCTTCATGGATGTTGACCAAGGATTGGAAGGAAGTCCTGACAATGCAACATATGAATCAGCATTGTCTTCAGGCCATCAGAATGAGCTAAGTCTCTAGTATGATGAAAACGGTAAGTCTTTGTGACTCCGGTGTTATGTTACCCACTGATACGATTTTTGTCCCCAATGATCCCCAATTCCCACAAGCCGAGAGAGCAACATATTCTTCTAAATCCGCTTGTATCCCAATTCCAACTGATCTACCATCGTCATCCAAGAAACAAGGTTCAAAGAGAAAAGAAAAAGATGTAAAAGAGAAAGCTGCTGATCTGATATTACTCGACTGGATAGAAGATAATGAGAAGGACGAATTTCAAAAGATGAACAAAGAAGAAGCTCTCAGCCAGCTAAATTTCATATGAGAAGTCAAGAAGACTGCTGCTGAAAAGTTAATGGGACTAGACTCTGAAGAAATAGCTCAAGGAGAATTCTACGATGATCCACTTCCTGATTTTAACTTAGTCAAGGATCTGATCAAGATGCACCCAAAGAAATTCAATACAGAAGACAATTTAGAGACACCTTGGGAAAACGACAAGATAATTGTGCCATATCAAGAAGATCTGAGACCCAGAATTTGGAGAAGTGAGAAAAGAATCAAGAAGATTGACGAGCTAGAACTCAGAGGACTTGAACATTTAGAAGGAACTGCTGCTTCTGGACATATATGGATGCTACGAAACATGTCTGCCAATCAAACTGATCCTTATGGACACCGCAAAAGATTAGTCAAGCATTCTGATTCAATGATCATAGATATTCGAGCTATTGAGATACATCATATTGGAAAAGATACGTTCTATCCAATTTATGAGCTTGAACGACAAAATGGCATAATCCAAAGAGCATCTGAAGCTGACCTGTACTACTTGGTTTCTACTGATTTGATCCAATTATTCTACGGGTACAGATATGTCAACTTCAGAGAACTTTCTCAAAAGGACAAAGATCTAGGGCTTCTTAATGCACTCAAGAGATTCATGATGTGACAAGTCAAATACTAATCACTCTTCGATCTGCAAATGGCCATAGAAAATAACTTTCCGAAAGTAAACATGTCTGCACCAAGAAATACAGCTTCCTGGGTCGAGAATTTTGAAGAAGGCACCATCGTCACACAACCAGAGATAGGACTGATCTAAAAAGACTACAAAGGCATCAAGCGAGTCCTACTCATGAACGAAATTCACAAATACTGCGATGGTACACTGAGAATCATAGAAGACCATCTGGGAGAAGCTGCACTGAAGCTACAAAATTCTGAAGATCCAGATGACCCAGTCCAGATTGCTCTTATTGCAGATTTTCACGAAGCCATAGGAGTTAGACTTGATTTCAGAAGTACCCTCAGACATTATGAAGTCATCCTAGGCTATCGAAAGTCATTGTACAAGACTCAAAGATAATCCGTGCTCCATCGACATTTGAACACAAAGGGGGAGAATGTTAGAATATTATTTTATTGTGTTCAAATTAATTGTAATTTAATTAATGAGTCTTTGTATTTTAATTAGATTAGCTTAGAGAGAATTAGGCCCATTTAATCTAGCTCTAATAAGCCCACACGCCTAAGTTGTTTGTTTCCTAATTAGAGTAGGCAGTTCGGATATCTCTCCTATAAATATAGGTTGAGATGGCCGAATCTGCTTACTAAGTCTCTACACATTCTATTCCGCATATTATTCTCTGTAGAGCCAGTAGATTAGAATTCTCTCTCTAGCTGATACGTTCGAGTACCATGTATTGTTCTTCATCGATTCATCATTATGAATACACGGTATAAGTTGATGTTGAATTTCTCTTCTACTGTTTAAATTCTTATCAATATTCTGAGATTATTTGACTGTTGTATCTGGGTATATCTCACACACTATGCCTCGCTCCTTGCATAATGTATCAAAGAGTGAGTTGTCAAATTCAGTTCCATGATCCGATCGGACCTTAATCAATTGTAGCCGTGTTTGATGCTCAACTTTCCTTAAAAAAATAACAAACTCATTAAATGTATCTTTCTTGCTTGCAAGAAAGATAGTCCAAGTGTATCGTGAAAAGTCATCAACAATAACTAAAACATATTCTTTGTTTCCCTGACTTCGGACTGACATTGGACCACACAAATCCATATGAATTAGTTCTATGGGCTCTCTTGTGCTCACAAAATTCTTTACTTTAAAAGATGATCGAGATTGTTTTCCGGTGGCACAAGCGGAGCAAATATGATCCAATGAGTATTTTATTTTAGGTAGCCCAACTACCAAATCATTATTTTTGAGTTTATTCATCAACGAAAAACTAGTGTGTCCAAGCCTTTTATGCCATAGTAGGGGATCATTGTCAATAACGCTTAGGCAAGTTAGACTTATGCTTGGCAACAAATCAAGGTCAACCTTATAGGTATTTTCTAGTCTCTTTCCTTCTAGTATAACTTGCTGTGATTCGTTATTAACAATGCGACATACATTATGATCAAAAACAACATTGTTACCTCGATCACAAAATTGAGAAATACTTAGCAAATTAAACTTTAAACCCTTGACTAGAAAACGTTGTCTATTGCATGGTTAGGCGACTTTCTAACTTTTCCCATAGCGATTATCTCTCCTTTACTGTTGTCTCCTAATGTCACCTTTCCACCGCTAAATGGCCGCAGTGAGAGATAAAGATTTATCTCCCGTCATGTGCTTAGAACAACCACTGTCAAGGAACAAGTGATTGTTCCCCCTCACTCGACGTTGTTCCAGGATTAAGGTTTAGTGCGTGGAACCCAGACCTGCTTAGGTTCCATTTTGTATTGGTTTGAGGAACATTTACTATAATTAGGATTCCTTTCTACGGCCTCTTGCCGATAGTGACATTGATACAAAAAATGACCGACTTTGCCCCAGTACCCGCAAATTCGGCTATCATACGTATCACTGTATTTGGTTTTCCAAGTTCTATGAAAACTTATGCTCTTTTTATAAGATTCTTGGTTAGACGTTTGTCCATAACCAGTTTTGTGCTTTTGAACCAATTTATCGAACAGGGTTGGTCCAGTTCTAGATTGACTTGGGTATGTCCTAGAACTGGTTTGTCCTCTAGTTCTGTTACCATTAAAGGGTTGGTTCTGAAAATTAGGTTTTTTATTTATTTGGGCTTCCCTTGGAACATATTCGAGACAAGCAGTCTCGTTTTCCTTTTTCTTGTACAGTTGTACCGCGAGGGTTCAGTTCTAGAATAAGGTCTAGATCTGGTTCTGTTCTTGGTACTATACGGCTGGTATTCCGGTTTATTTTTGGAATCTTGTATCTCGTCCTCAAGACGATTAAGGTGTTCAATTAGTACCCCAATGTTCGGAATTTTTGAAAGAAGTTTCTCACTATGATTAACTTGTTGGTTCATGCTATCGAGCTTTAAAGAACAAATAATATTATCTTGTTCTAAGACCACTTCACTATACGTGGACCTATTTGACAGTTTTTGTTAAAATAGTACGTGGACCTATTTGACAGGTTGTTCTCACTATTACACCATTGACTTTTTGTTAAAAGTACACGGACCTATTTGACAATTTTTCCAAAAATAAAAAAATTGGAAATAAGTAAAAAATGTCAGCTCAGACGTCCACGTAGGCGTTTAACCGGGTAACCCGGTTGATTACCTACTAAAAAGCTGATTTGATCGGTTTTTTATAGTTGGTGGACTTAACTGACTCGTAAAAAAGTAGATGGACTCAATTGACTTTTTGTTAAAAGTACATGGACCTATTTGATAGTTTTCCCTATTTTCAATGATATATTGTATCTGGTTAAGCAATATTGTTTGTGGTCTGAAATGCTTGTATTGTGCACGGTCTTTGATATACTCCATTCGTGTTTGTTTTAGTTTTATCTACCTAGTTTGCATATATTGGTATGGAATATATGTTTATCTTGACTTGTGCTCCTCTCAATGTTGTCTAATAAATTTGGAGACTCCGATTCCAAATACATTTTGAATCAGTTTCCCTCATGAAGTTCCCACACTTTGGCTCTTGGCTCAGCTTTGTTTCGGAAATGTAATACGTGCCACCTGAGCCGATCCAACTTGAGTAGGCGCGAAGGGCATCCGTGATGCCGGTCTTCAAGTCTTCAGAGAGCTTGGCTCGAATCTTCATGACTCTTTCCGGCTTGGCCGGATCGAGCGCGAAGTCTTCTACCTCCTTGACTGGTTCTGCCCTCAGCCTCTTTTCTTCTTCCTCTACCGTCCCGGTGATGGTGTCTACACGGAGTTCAACCTTACTAACTTTCTTTGTTATTTGGAGGTAGAAGGCGCGGGTAAGCTTTTGGTTCCCCCTTGAGTACCCGATGCCTCCTTCAGCCAGGAACTTGAGGCAAAGGTGCCACATGGAGATGATGACCTCCAGGTCCTCGAGGGCAGGCCGGGCGAGGATGATGTTGTGGGCGCAGTCGATGTTGACGACGACGATTTCCACTTCGAGCTTGGCTCTATGGAGCCAATCGCCGAAAAGTATTGGGAGGGTTATGACCCCCTCGGAATCAATAGTGTCTCCGGTGAAGTTGAACAGAGGGGTCCGAATGGGCCGAAGGGACTCCCTCTCCAGGTGCAGCTCCTTGAATCTGCTGAGGTACATTACGTTGACGGAGCTGCCCGTGTCAACGTAAGTTCTGTGGATAATAGTTTTGTTGATCTCACAGGAGATTGCCCCTGGCCAGGCCCATGAAGCATCTGGAGATCTCAACGGAGCTATAAGCAGTACAAGCTACCCAGGCCCATGAAGCATCCGGAGATTGCCCCTGGCCAGCAAATTCAATATTCATTGACTGCTCAGGCACAGCCAGCTGAGGCTGGTGAGGAGGTGGAGCAGGAGAAGAAGAAGAAGAAGAGAAAAAGAAAGGAGTAGATTCCCCTTCCCCTTAATCTTTTTGCACATCTGGTTGTTGAACCTTTGTTATAAACACCTTTTGACAATCGCACTGTGTATGAGATATTTATTTATGTGCAGTTTCTGTGTTTGTCGTGCTTTGCATAACTGAGTCGTATGTTGCATAGGTGTTGTTGAGTGGGGATGGGGCATGAATGGCCTGTCCCCCTGTCGTTTTGAGCTTAGCATCTGTCTTCTAAGTTGCAGCAATTGTCCCCCGTAGAAGTTGCATAGTCGGCCTTGTTTGGGTGGGGAATTGTTGGTTCCTTGCTGTTTTAAGTGGTAGGGAACCTGCCTTTTGCTTGATTTGCAGCCATGGATTTTCGGGTATCCATGCTGGATTCTGCATGTTGTATGCTTGTGCAGTAATGGATTCTCAGGGGTCCATTACTGAAGAGTCTATCAGTAGCAGTGATTGCTAACTGTTGGAGCTTTCACTGGAGCTTTCGGCCGTCACTTTGGAGCTTTAGGATGTGCCATTTTTCTTGCGGCCAATAACTCGTTTGTCTGGTGCCCTGTGCCTAATAGAGCTCTTTGGGACTAGTTTTTCCTTAGGAAAATAGTTTGAAACCTTCGTTTTGGTTTGCCTTTTTAATCACAATGTGAGGTCAACAGGTGCGTTGAACAGGTGAGGTGACTTCATTTTTCGAAGTCCTCCTCTGTTAACTGGTCTGAGCCCGTGCTATTAAGAGCACTTGCTCAGCCTGTGACAAGAAAGTTTTAGCAAAGTTGCGATAGTTGCTTCACTTGCTGTGAGTGGCTGTTGCAAAGGCATTTTATTTTGTAAAATATCCCAAACAGCTATAATATGTAAACGGAACCTGGAAAGTAGGTCTTAAGATGTTTGCAGGGCTTGATAAGTGGGCCCTGCAGTCATGATCCAAATACGAGGTCTTTAAGCGAGCTCGCTGGAATCTGCAGTGATGCGTTGTGTTGCAGCCGGACTTTAATTCGGGCTATTTGGCTTTGCGCCAGAGATTTTGATAATGACCTCCTTCCAGACCGCAAGATATGGACTAGAGCTCGGCTATGCGGGATTCGTACGAGAGCCCGGCGTGGTCGAAAGCGAGAGGTGCAAGCAGTCGGACTTTAATTCCAGACTGTGGCATTGCGCCATCAATTTAGGAAGCTGTTCTCCTTCCAGACCGTGATATATGGACTAGAGCTCGGCGCTGCGAGATTCATACGAGAGCTCGGCGGGGTCGGAAGCGAGAGGTGCTCGACCAAGGTCAGGACCGTCAAGTAGTCCAGCCTTCGGCGTTTGCGCCTCAAGTAATTTCTACAAACTTGTTATGGGCATATAATGAACTAGGGAAACTACACTAAAATTTTAATTAATTAAAACCTCAAAATCATTACAATGAAACAAACTAATCAATTATTCACTTTTATATCATACATAATATACATAAAATCGAAAAAAGAAAAAATTAAAAATAAAAAACGCGCATGAAGAAAAAACGGAAATAGAGTACGTACCTCATGATTTGAGAAGGGATGGTTACCTTAGACACAACTAAATGAGGAGGTCTAGAAACCTTAAAAAATGGAGATGAGAGCTCTTAGCTTGAAATTAAAAGAGGAGAAAAAATGGGGAATGGGGGTGAGAGAATAGAAAGGGGCGGATAGGAGAAACAAATGGGGGGTGTGGGATGAGAGATGTTTGGAAGGGGTAAAAAGGATGGTAAAAAAGGGGTATTTATATGGGGTAGGAAATGGGGTAAACTTGGGGTACCTATAGCGAAATTGTATAATGGGATTAACAAAACAAAATTGCTCTTTGTACCCACATTAGTACCCACCCTATACACACTATTTAAACCCAAAAAAATAACCCCCCCCCCCCCCCCCCCCTCTTTTCCCTCTCCTCACTCCCCCACCGACCCACGTTTCTCACTTGCTCCCCCACTCCTCCAAAATCAAAACCCCCGCATCTTTCTCTTCTTCCTTTCAACCAGCCTAAGCAACCTTCCTCCTCTAAAATCAAACTCCCGCCGTCCTTGAGATTCAAAAATGCTTTCCCCCTTCCTTCTCTTCCACATCCCCTTGAGCTGTGAATCGGCACCCCCACTTCCACTCTCTTCTTCGCAATTCCATGTGCGAACAAACAGCCCCCTTCTTTGCGGACTGAGGTTGGACGACGATGCACAACAATGGTGCGAAGCCCATTGGCAGGGTTGGCGGAGAGGTATGTATCATTTCCCAACCTTTGTTTGTTTTAGGTTTATTATTTAATTTGTTGGGTTTTTAGCAATCTCCGAACATGTGTCTGTGGGCTGGTTTAAAGACTGTGAATATGTGAAATATTGTCTCTGAATCAACATTTATGTTTCAAATTGTGTCTATGATATAGTGTAATTCCTTTGTTGATGTTCATAAGGTGTGTGTGTGTGGTGTAAGCTTCATTGGGTGTTACTTGTTGTCTGTGAATGAAATTGTGTGTATCATATGGTGTAATTACTTTGTTGATGTTTATAAGTTGTTTGTGTGGCGGTGTTAAGTTATTTTGGTGTTAATTGTTGTCTGTGAATCAAATTATGCCTATGATATAGTGTAATTCCTTTGTTGATGTTTATTAGTTGTCTGTGTGGTTGTGTAAAATTTTATTCGGAGTGTTTTTGTTGTCTGTGAATCAAATTATGTGTATTAAAGATAGTCTAATTCCTTTGTTGGTGTTTATAAGTTGTTTGTGTGCTGGTGTAAATTCCATTTGTAGTGTTTTTTATTGTCTGTGAATCAACATATGTGTATGACATAGTCTCATTCCTTTGTTGATGTTTATAAGTTGTCTGTGTTGTAGTGTAAAGTTCATTTGGAGTGTTATTTATTGTCTGTGAATCAAATTATATCTATGATATAGTCTAATTCCTTTCTTGATGTTTATAAGTTGTCTATGTGGTGGTGTAAAGTTAATTTGGAGTGTTATTTATTGTCTGTGAACTTCACTTTTTGTTTGTCTGCCCTAATAAGTTCTTGTTTTTTCAACTGCCAGAGCCATGAATTTACGCATTCCCAGTCATGACTACTTCCCCGCCTAGTATTCCGTGTGTTCATACTTTAGAAATGCAGCGAAATGGGTAGAAAGCAGCTTATCGCAAGACAAATGGAAATTTTTCGCGCTTTACCATGGGGCCATCTTATTGACATCCCACCTACACAATTATTTGGGCAAGTCTTTCACATGTTGGCCTTACACCTTGTGCAAGAGAAACCTGATGATGAGCTCTGGTTTGCCATTGGGGTACACTGTATAAGTTTAGTTATGTGAATTTTTGCTGCATAAGTGGATTACCAGCGGGTGCTGAACCAGTAGCTGCCGCAGCTGAGAATGAAGATGGCGGCGATGTTTCAGGACAGGAATCTGGCAAAGAAGCTGAAGATGTTGGGGCCATTGCTAAGAAGTATTTAGGTGGCTCAGTTGACATTACCCACGTGAATTTGAAGAACATATTTGAGAAATTGAAACCCTCCAAACGTGGTGATCGGATGGATGCTGTAAAGTTGGCCGTGGTGTTTAACTTTATCTATATAGTTCCTACAATCTTTTTCAAAGAAGAGAAGTTGATCATACCCACCGGCTTCAACAACGGTCGCGGTGAAGCTTTTATTAAGTCGTATTCCTGCAACATCATTTATTGAAAGTTTCCTCGCCATTCCAAGAGTTAACCTCTGATTGCATCGGAATAGGCGAGCCTTTGTTGGACTCATAGGATGTGAATGTTCACCGGAGACTTTTGAAATTTGCCAAAGTCCCGCATAATTTACGTGCACTAGTAGTCTAGCTCCACACCCTATTTGCATTGAAGGTTGGGGCTTCAATTGAGTTTTTGACTGACTACATCTCTGACCAGCCCGCGAACACTCTAATACAACTGACACAATGTGTGCTCCTCTTTTGTCTTTCGTTGTACTTCTAGTTCTTATAAGAAATCCCAAACGCTTCCCATATGCTTTGTAAAAATCATAGACTACTTCTCTACTTTCAAACTCCATACCAACTTCCGGATCTTGATCAACTTCATTCTCTTTTGGCAGCCTTTCTCCATCTGTTATGTTACATGATTCATTTATTCATGCGTTCGAACCAACTTACGAGATCACACAGACAGTGATATATGCACATAGACATATGAAATCTTTCACAGACTAGCTGAATACTACACAAACAAACAAATCTTCCACTATCTACATACACAAACAAACACACACATAAACAAGTGACAGCTCCTATGACTTGATTGTGTTACCAAACGTATGCATGCGTTCATAACAACTTAGGGGGTACACACAAACAATGAAGTTGAACGAATTTTGTGTGGTACTCCTGAACAGTCAGGTCACCTTGTTTAAAGTTGACAAATTCTTCATAATTTGCTTCCTTCACGTGATCTGGGTAGAAGCGATCCCGCAACGCTACTATGAAGTCCTCCCAATCAAAGCCCGGTTGCCCGAGAAGAGGTGGTCCGTTGGCGGCCCACCAGTGGTCCGCTTCTTGGTGCAGATAATACACCGCAATATTCACCCTTTGCTCCAACGGGCAATTCAGTGAATCAAAGAGCTTGTCGAAAGTGCGGATCCAGTCCTCCAAGATAAGGTGGTTCTCCTCGCCCAAGTATTTTGGAGGGTTCCGCCCGGCTACCCTTGTTGCGTAGTCGATCCCAGGGTTTTGGGGTTGAGCTGCTCCGATGAGCTGCGCCATTCGTTTGACAGTTTGGGCCATCTCCTCGACAATTGGGGTCGCATGGGTGTCTCTCCTCGGCGGCATGACTCTTAATAAAGAAAACGTGTACTAAGCTCTAAGGCATGCATAAGGCTTCTACGTTATACAAGTTCTCTACTAACTTCAAACAGATAAACACATACAAATGATCTTACTTACTCCACATACTTCACATAAGCACGAATTTCATGCATTTCATAACTCAATAATTCCGCAAAGGTTTCTCCCTCTCACCGCGTCCTAAAAGGTCTTTTTTCCTAGTATGTTAATTCTCCTAATTTTACAAAAACATTTTGAAAATCCCCGCATCGAAACTATAGTTTTCGTCAAAGATTTCGAACGACGAAGTTTCAGCACAAGGAGAAATTCTCAGTTAGTTGGACGAGCGCAAAGGCTCAATTATGCACCAACCAGCTTAGACTGTTATCGTCTTTGTGACAGAATTTCTCCCTACGACCTATTACCTCGTGTTCTTGTCCTTTCAGAAAACCTAAGGCTCTGATACCAATTTGTAACACCCCCATTTTCCCAACCAAAAATACATTTAAATAATGATTTATTCAAAGGAATTATCAACTTTATTTGAAAACATCAGAGATACAGCGGAAGTCTTAATAGGGAAATGGGTGTTACCGCCACACTCGGTTCTCACATAACCGAATGCACAGGCTAAACCACCATCCAAAAATAATCCAAGTATTTAAGTACTGAAAATTTCAAAAATAATTTAAATGTCTACATGTTCTCAAACTGAAATAAACAATAACTAGGTGATTATAAATACTAAACTACGTGATCTAACGCAGCTCTCATCATCATGCATAACCTTCATCACCTGCACAATTAAAGTGCAGAAAACAAAACAAAGAAAAGGAAACAAAAATTAGCTTTAGAGCTAAGTAAGTACTACCCAACCCCGTAAAATAATCAGGTTTGGTGAAAATAGTTTTTATATAATACTTATATAAAAAGAACTCACTCCACCACACCTTTAAAATTCTTGAATGATTAGGGACTACTACTATAACTTCTTAAAAGGGATCATAGATCCAAATGTCACTTGAAACTTGATAGAGTATATGTCTAGAGAGAAGTGAGAGCTAGAGAGAGAAGTGCAAGAGATGCTTCAATAGAATGAATTTGTCACCCCCATAACTACCTTCAGAGGAAGTATTTATAGGAAAAATACGGGCTGGGCTCCCAAGCCTTGGGCTTGGGAGGCCTATTTACAACTGGACCGCTATTGGGCCGAATACAGAGCCACTGGTGGGCTATATGAATGAATAAGTGTAAAATCCGGTTCTGTGAGACTTCCGTGGCCGACGAGGGTCTTGGCCGACGAGGGCACGGCCGACGAGGGCACGACCGACGAGGACACCCTGGTTCCTTGGCTTCAGGATCATATTCTGAGTTGGTCCTTCTTCGGCCGACGAGGGTCTTCTGGCCGACGAGGGCACCACGTAGTGGCTGTGCTTTCTGTTCTTCTGAGTATGTGGGTCCTGGGGCCTAGACCCATATACTCCATCAAAACTTAAATTGTACTTCTTAGTAGTAGTAGCTCTAATCACCCTCCACATTTATCCGGATGTGGAAAAACCGACACCTCGGATTACTCCCGAGATGCTCACTTCTTATGAAAATGTAAATTTTATCTTCAATTAAATAATACTTCAAAAATACTTCTCAATTTCTCTAAAAAGTCTCGAAGGTATTTAAAAATATTTAATACCCCAAAAGTACTTAATTTATATTTCTCAACTACCATATATATAATCTCCTCAAAATCACATACACAAAATTCACAATTCACACTTAATCACATAATGCATAATAAGCATATAATACGAGGAAACAATTTTGGATTGGCAGGGAAACTTACCTCAAAGTCACGCCTTTGCTCTAACTCTACTCGAAATCTAGTTCACGTCTTCAACGAATTCGCCAATCTCCCCTTTAATATTATCAATGTGCGAAAATTAATAACTACTCTATTATTAATTTATTTTATTACTCTTTAACTCACAATCCGGACTTAATTTAATTAAGTCCGTTAATGAGCTTAGGTATATAGTAATATACTTAATTATTAATTTAAATACCTCTTATTCGAAATAGTTAGTACTAATTGACTATAAAATTCAACTATATAATTTAAGTCTTTAATAAAATCTTCTAATTAATTTAGTTATACTTCTACTACTATTTAATTTTCGGTTATACATATTCTAAAATAGCCTGCTAAAACTTAATTAATTAAAGTAACTGATTAATTCTAATTTCAAATCGGTAACTAATTTATTTATCTTAGTCGAATTTAGTTTACAAATTTCATTAAATGTAATAAAAATCCATTATTTAATTATTATCGCTAATTAGTCCAATTCATTAATTAATTCCGAAAATCTAATCTTTAATTACGAAATTAACTAACTTAATTTTATCAATAGATCAGACTTTAATCATTTTTAAATATACTCATTTATTTAATCACTTTAACTCATTCACCAAATTTAGTTAAGTATATTTATTAATTTAATTAATTATTCGAGTTAATCGCATTTTATTAATCAAATTACCTTATTAGTTCAGCCATTAATTACAATATTTGAATAACATATCCAAATATAATTAACTACAACATCCGAATTATATTTAAATAAACTATTCATATTTCCTAATTATATTAATCAATAGGAATATTATATAATTTTAAAATTAACTAATTGTCATTAACTTAATCTGATTTTATTAATTACTCAAACGCTTCGTTATTACGTTAACTTATTAATCTACCTCAATAATCGAATAATTAGTGAAAGTAATATCTATCCAAATTTATTTAATCTACTCATGTTACTAAGTCCAATTAAATAATTATTATCTAATACCATATTCGTTTATTAGTTATTATTAATTAAACCATCAATTCCTTTTATCATTTATTAATGTGTAATTATGCCAAATAAAAAAATTAACAAATTTATCCAAGTGATTACTATCAATTAATCAAGTCAAATTCATCATTAATACTTCTCATCCCTAATATATTCATTTTGCAGATTATTAATATTATTATCAATATTATTATTATTATTATTATTATTATTATTATTATACAGCAGCCAAGGTTTTAATAATTCGGTCCAGCCCAGACACTTTTAATCTACCGGCCCAACTAAACATATTCAGCCCAAGAAAAAAAAAAGACTTCGTCTTCCTCACGCTGTTCGCCGGAAACGAAGGGTGTGCAGGGGGAGAAAGGTGTTTACCTCACCGGACGTGTGAACAGCGGCGGTAAAATCCTTCTGGGACGGCGAAGATCGGTGGTGGGTCGGCGGCAGCGGCAGCTCCTCCTTCTTCTCCATTTTCCGTCGTTACGGTTAGTCCGGCGAAACTCCGGCAAGCTATATCTCTCTCGTTTCACGACCGTTTTGAACGATTCTTTCACCGTTGGATTCCTCTCTCGAAGGGGAAGATTTTTAGAGAGTTTTCACAGCTCGGTTTTGGCTAAAACGAAGGGTCGGAAATTTTGTGTGTGTGTGCATATATACAGTTATGTATATATATGTATATATTATATATATACTGCGTTTAACGTTTGCGGCTCTGTGAATGAAAAAGAACGCAAGTCTCAGGCTGCTATCTATAGGTGTAGGTCTAGATTGCGTTAGAGTTTATCCGATTGGTATAAAAGCTCAAGTTTCGCAAGGTTTAACCAATGTGAAGAAGCTTATGTTTATGTAGGACTCTCTTTTTTTTTGTACGTGGACTTTCTGTGGTCTAGGTTCATGCAGCAGATGAGAGTATTATGATTTCGCAGCATCCGTATGTTTACTACGTTTTTATCTGTTTAGTTAATACTCCGTAGTTATCTATTCGTTTGTTTGGATATTATGTGCAGGCCATTTTACATTATTATTTTTAAAGAGTTAGCCTACTTATATACTACCTCCGTAAGTGTATTCTTACGCTAACAAGTAATATACTCCTTACTTAGGAGTATTACGTATTAGGAGGAGTATACGGGGTATATATTACTCCGTTATATATTACTTAGGTGTTAGTTTAGGTGTATATTACACTCATTTGTACTTTGTAAATTATACAACTTAAAATAATTGTACCATTTTTATCAGACTAAAATGTCACAAATGTTAATTTTCTGTCTGGTTCACTTGTTTATTAAAATGTGGTTTCTACTACTGGAATATTTTTATCTCATTAAAACGTCATAAATTTATAATTTTTATCTGATTCGAATGTCACATATGTTGAATTTTTGTTTGACTCTCTTAATATTTAAAACGTCATTTCGGTACCATTTTATCTGACTAGTAAAAATTATTTTTATTTTTATTTAAATTTTTGAAGTGTCACAAGTTGTTACTGAGGAAGTTATTGATTCTTGACTATGACTACGCCAACATGGCGCTTGAAGAAGGCTGAAGCATAGAGTGTTGGGAAAATGTGTTGATTTTGAACTTATGATTTTTTTGAATATGTATTTTTTTTACAAACATTACATATTACAGTTGGGGAAATATGATACTGTTGTGGGGAAATGTATCGAATATTGTACAATGTTGAACAATTGGATTGGTTTTTTTGAACATGTGTAAGTTTTTGCAAACAATACATGTACAATTATCCACTTATGTATGTTGATCTTTTGTCTTTCTGGGATCCGCCATATTGTCTGTTTGTGTAAAGTTATTGTCTCTCCGCGTAAAAATAATGTATGTCTGGTTATGTCTATTTACCCAACACTCTATGCTTCAATTTAGAACTGCAGCGTCTGTCTAGCCAGACAAAATTTGTCTGTCCTCGACATTTGTAGTCTGGGTATGTATTACTTTTGTGTCTTACAGTCAGACAAAAGTTGTATGGGCCAGACATTAGTAGTTTGGGCCAAGTAACTACTTTGTGGAGTACAATCAGACAAAATTTGTTTGGCCCAGACATTTCTTGTCTGCCTCACATATGTTCTTTGTACCACACACGTGCTCTGAATAATAATATGAAAGAGTAAATATGTTTTTGACATCATTGCCACCTGATATGATATAAATACCAATTCACAATTAAAGATATGAAAGTAATAAACAAAAATGGGAACTTATCCACCTAAGATACAATAGACAAGCTAAAAAACAAGCTAAAAGTTGCATTACATATAGCAATAAAGGGAAAAAAGTTGTCTTGAACAATATGTCCCTCATTCTCCTGAAGCCACTTAGAACAAACGTTTCTGTAAGTGGACTCTTTTTCTAAAATTGGTGGGTGCTTCACTTCATAAAGAGGACTTTAGCTTTTTAAAACCTTCAGCCCATGCCAAAATTGAGTCCACTCACAAGTTATGTCATTTGACTTTTGAGTGTCTAAATTAAGCCCTTCAACTAGCAACTTTACTTCAATACAACATTCAAGTCTTAATCCCAAAAGAATTTGGGGTCAGCTAACATGAATCGATCTATGATATCGATGCCAAAAAGAGAAGGCGGACAAGAAAAGAAAAGAAAAGTAAGATAAAATGAATAAAATAAAGATACATAAATATAAGATAACAATAACACAAGAATATAACCAAGATAAAAGAAAAATAAGTAAAAGAACATAAAAAAGCTAGAAGATAAAAATAACATAAGAATATATGTTAGACAAACAATAAACGTGGAAATGAGGATTATATTCTAACTTACGCGCACACAGAGATTATAATCATTCAAATTAGGCTAACAAAGTCCTTCCCAATACCACTCTACGTATAAACACGCCTTTTTGTTAATCCCATTACAGTTAAAGGCTTAGAGCTCAGGTTAATGGCAAAGAAAAGGGACTATCCGTTACGTCACTATCAAATCCTTTTCGCCCCAATAACTGAATTTATCTGTCATTACTCAAACTCGTACGGAATAGTAGCCACTCATTAAAATAGTACTCCGGAGGACACTGTAATATCCTCCGTGTCATGCATTATTATCCTAAACACAACTACTTCGTCCCAATTTATTTTACAAACTCAACATTTTTTATTCAACCAATAATAAAAATCAACCATCAATATTGATAATTAATTCAATTTTTAATAATTAAAATTTACATATTCATAAGTTACATTGAAATATTTTCACAGTTGTAAACTCTAAATTAGTACATAATTAAAAATTGACATCCAAATTAAGGGAAGTGTTTGATCAAGAAAAGTAAAATTTGTAGTATATCAGCTCCCTGCTCCATCCTCACCGCTCACTCCTCTCTCCTTCACTCCTCTCCACCGCCTGTGGTGCCGCCTTCGCCAAGATCACCACCGTCTCCCTCTCCCTAAGCCTAAGCTGAAGAAGCAGCACGCCGCCGCCAACTCCGCTTCAGCAAAAATCGATGGTGAAGAGGAAATCCGGTGAGATTAACAACGGTGAGCGGTTAGCGGCTCTGGCCAGACCAAAAATCGGTACCCTTTTTGTTTTTATGCTTTCCCTTTTCTCCCATTTCCCATTCCACTGCGAATTTTTCTGTTTTAGAAACAACTAGTCTCCAGCGCATATGTAGATCACATTCTGTAGTCTACATATTGCATGTGTGGAGGAGTAATTTGCTTGGTTAAGTATATGCCTTGAAAACTTATTGTGTATGCGAATATCTTTTCTGTGAAATGCTTTCAGTCTTCCTTTGTACGTAGGGCTCAGAAAACATTTTTGAGAAAATATTTTCCTGGGCCTTGATTCCTTAGGCTATGTTTTAATCCTGAAAAATGCAAGGAAAGGAAAGAAAATGCTATGGTACATTGTTTTTATTTAACTCTCAAAATGCAGAGGACAATGATGTATGACAAGTGCTCTATACTTTTGTAACATATGGTACATTGTTTAATATGTTTATAAAATGACGTGTATTAGTGTGTATGTGCTGAACTATGGAATGTGTCTGTGTTTCAGAGAATAACCCAATCAGTGACTATCTAATGTCAAAGATTACATGGAGGATCGATAACTTCTCACGTTTGGATGTTCAGAAGCCTTACTCTTCAGTGTATGAATTAAATGAGTACAAGTGGTATGCCTCTAATTAGAGATAAGTGGGAAAGATTAAATAGTAGTAGTATATATTCAGCTCCCAATTTTTATTCTTACTCCGTAGTATTTTTGGATTCTGCAGGAGGTTGCTGCTTTATCCAAAGGGAAACGACACAGCTCATTTGTCTCTGTACCTAGGTGTGCCTGACCTGCTTAGCTTACCCGATGGTTGGCGTATACCTACAAAGTTTAGTCTAGCCCTTATTAACCAGTTAGACCCAAAGAAAACCATTAAGAAAGGTATATGATTATGTCGAATGAGTAGTTGTGACAAATGATTGTTATAATTCTGTTTCTATACTCTAGTTATTGTTTTCTTTGCATCCTTGTGCAGAAACCAAACATGCTTTCAATGCTCACGAGAGTGACTGGGGCTTCACTTCATTCATCCCACTCCGCGAATTTCATAACATATCTGAAGGTTATCTTCTTAATGATACATGCCTGATCGAAGCTGAAGTATATGTCCCTGATGCTTCTTTATGTCTGACGAACAATGCTACTTCTCCTGTTTCCCCATATCAAGTAAACTCAACTTAAACCCTACATGCTCTATGGTCAAGTATCATTAGCAATTATGGCAAATATGTGGCTAAAATAAAAGTAGTGGACAAGATTATGACTTTACTATAGTGGTATTTTGTCCCTGAGTGACTAGAGTGAGTGACTGTGGTCATATTTAGTTATACATTATAGTGACTGAGCTGGTATATGACTATTTTTGAGTAACAGCAGTGACCATGCACTTGTATTTTTTTCTATGAGTTGTAGTTACACATTTTTTCTAAATGTAACTGATTCTTCTATATTTCTTTCTGAGATTGATCAGGCTATTGATTCTTCTTCTGCTGTTGCTCTTGATCCTGTGGAATCTGTGTACTCTCGGGTTCAATCTGTTCTCAAGTCACTACCCAAGTCACCGTCCAACTTAGCCTCTGCTGCTATTCCATGTGAAGTTCCTTTGTTTAAAGACCGTGCAACTTCTGCAAAAGAAATCTTTGACAAGCTGATATTATACCCTTTGGAGGACTTAGCTGATCGAAAGCATGAACCTGCAATGTTGGAGTCACTCTCCATACTCACTAACAATCTTTCTTTGTTCAGCAATGAGCAGGCGGAAGAGATTTTGAGCTTGAATGTTTCTTTTCCTCAGATGATGCGGGAATGGAGGGACTTGAGTAAAGTCAAGGGGGGCAGTGAGCATCTCTGGGCTACTTTTGAGAACACGAAGCGTTTGCTGGAGGATTTAGTGAAAACGGATGAAGGGATAAAGAGTACACTGGAGGTGCTAGTTAGGAGAGAAAAGGAATTGAAAACTGAGCTGGAAGAAATTGAAAGCGATATGCGGCAACTGAAGGTGGAAAGAGGAGAAGTGTCGAAACAGACGAAGAAAGTGTGTGCTCTTGCTGAGGAGCAGGCTTGCATTATTGAAGGAAGAGAGGCTGAGGTGGATGGCGCTAACAAAAAGATGGATGGTTTGAAATCTAAATGGGATGCAATTAGACTTCGTCTAGTTACTAAGTAAGTTGTGGGCTCGTTTAGACCTAATTATGTGTATAACTCAGGTTTAAAATTTTACTTTATCTGCCCAAACAATAGCGAAAGCCAAGTGATACAAAATGGTCAGAGTATATGGTTTCAAAACTCAATTAGTCAATTGTAGGTATTGCTTATTAACCTTATTAAGAGATTAACCATTGGAAGTGAATCTGTCAAGAATGTTGTTCTTTCAATCAATTTAAGGTAGCGTATAGATTGTTTTTAGGTTCTTGTGCAGGCCAAATGCATGTGAAACTTCTTCAGCCATTAGTTAATAAGAAATTATATATGCACTGGCTGCTACAAGTCTACAACTATGAATAACAAATGATTAACATTTATATCTTTTACATATGTTTTCGCTGCTTAGTATTTGTAAATTATATATAAGTAAATAGTCTTGCTCCCATTTTTTTCAACATTTTATGCTCTTCTAATCCCTAATATCTTAATTGTGGATATTCGGCTTAGGTATCGAATCTGACCACAGTCCACACTACTTTCAATTCCCTAAATTTTCTCCAATTTATTACCTATTTTACCTCTTATTCTCCAAAGCCTACCAAAGTTAATCACAGTCGACCGGTTCTGAGCCGGGCTCTGGGCTGGTCCAAACCGGGCTTTTTTCTTGGGGGTTAAGGCCGGAACCGGCCCGGGATTCTACCGGGACCGGGTTGGGTCAAGTACTTTTTTTTTTGCTTTTCTAATTAATTCCTACCCCCACCCCTCCAAAACACCCAGCTCAACCCGCCTACCACCCAAACACTTTGAAAAAGAAAAAAAATGGCTCGGACCGGGCCCAGTACCGAGCAACCGGGCCGGGTCAGGCCCGCCAGCCCAACCCGCCTACCACCCAAACACTTTGAAAAAGAAAAAAATGGCTCGGACCGGGCCCAGTACCGAGCAACCGGGCCGGGTCAGGCCTGCACAGTGGTGGGCCGGGCCGGGCAGACCGGAACCGGTCCATGCCTACCGTCGACCATAAACTTCTTGGTGTTGGCTACCTGTTGGAGGTATTGGTCCTACCAAGGCCTTCCGTCCACTTATTCGTGTTAAGGCCTGCACCCTAAATTTAGCCCTACTATTTTTCCCTCTTAGGTCTTGTTCATTACCTATTTTCACATGGCATGTCTTGATTAGTAAGGCATCTTTTCTTTTGTTATAAGAGTCGACTCTTCCTCCTTAGAAATGAGAGTAGCGTACAGACAACCTCTTCCCTTCTTCCATGTGCGTGACGTGTGAGTGAGAGTGAGGCAGTTTGGCCGGAGTGTTCTTCCTCCTTGACCGATAGTTTCCTCTTTGTGAGTGAGAGTTTTGGGAGAGGTAGGAGAACACACCCAACACTACCCTTAAGAACGTGCATGAACCTACTAACTATTTTTCTAGACCATTTCAACCTATTATCTCTAAGCCTAACATTGGTTCCAGACTTTAGTCATTCGTGTTACTTTGGTGCATAAATTAACTCAGTGTTGTCTTATGGATTTTGGAAACTGTTCTAATTGTCAAATTAAAGTCACACAATACAATATCAAGATATTATACAACCACTAAACTAACTTTTTTGAGATGTCTTTCTTTCAATGGTGTTCTTTTTTATAAGATGGAATGTTGATTTGGGATCCTTATAAGCGTGAATTTTATTATGAAGACCACATAACTTTTGGGATCCTTAAAATTTTGATGCCCTATTTTATAAAACCTGTTGCCGCCACAAAATAATATATAGTAATAAAAGTAAGTTGTTAATTAAAAAAAAAACTTATTGAATGACTAAGAATACTGGCCATGCTACATTATAGGAAGAAATGAATTTTGATGGAGTATATGGGTCTAGGCCCCATGACCCACATACTCAGAAGAACAGAAGATACCACGATCACCTGGTGGGGCTCCCGTCGGCCGGATGACCTCCATCGGCCAGAAAAAAGTCTACTCGGAATATAATCCAGAAGCCAGGAGAATCGGGTGACCTCGTCGGTCGGGTCTTCATCGGTCATGCCCTCATCGGCCATAGATAGCCTCTAGAACAAGATTTTATACTCAGTCATTTCCGTACACTTTGTATTCGGCCCATTAGAGGCCCTGTTGTAAACGGGCCTCCCAATCCCAAGGCTTGGGAGCCCAGCCCGTATTTTCCCTATAAATACTTCCTCTGGGAGTAGTTGTAGGGGTTGACAAATCATTTATTGCAAAGAGTTATTACACTTCTCTCTCTAGCTCTCACTTCTCTCTAGATATATAATCTATCATTTGGTGCTCTCGTTGAGAGCTAGAACAATCAAGTTAGCCTCCTTCGTCGCTACCAAGCACAACTAACTGATAATGGGAAGAACTAAGTCTAACCGCAACCTCCTCGGCAAGGCCATCCCTGAAGCCCATGAGAACAGGCAACACGAGGAGGACGCTACGGCCGACAAGGCTCCCGTCGAGGATGTCTAGCTTCCAGGAAGCCATCGGCCTCACCACTGACCTGCGCAACAAGCTTAACGGCGGCGCCCCAGATGCCCACATCAGCTTGGACAAGAAGCGCACAAAAAAGGGCGACAACGTCTCCGGGCAACCGGCCTCTCATGTCGTTGACCCCCAGCTCCAGGCCGCACTCTCGGCCATCATCGCCAGCCTAGCCCAGAACCCGACCGTCCTTAGTGCACTCATGCCAAGGACGGGGGAGAACACGACGCCGCCTCCTCAACCCCAGCCATTGGCCGTTAGGCTAGGCAACGATGAAGGGGTGGTGCCCCAGGACACGACGTCGTCCCACTCCCACCCTGCCTCCCCGCTTCGAGCTGAACCGACCCCAGCGCGTGGAAAAGCCTCAGCCTTTAACAAGCTAGGTGACACGTGTCGTCGGTCTGCTTCGGAGAGGATGGCGGGGCGGATTGGTCAGCGTGAGCCTGGCTCACCCAGGGAAAGCTTGGGGTTAGTATCCCGGACAGCGGATCGGCCCCGCCTGGACAAAGGCAAGGGGAAACTGCATGAGGGTGATGCCCGTCACCAAATCAACACGGCTCATGCAGCCCGCTTGCAGACGCAGGGCGCCACCATGACGGCCAAGGACCCCAGGGACGAGGTAATCGCCCAACTCGAGCGAAGGCTCGCTCAGATGGAGGCCAAACAGCTGGCCGCCACGCCCACGGGCAACTCGTCCAGGGATCCCGGCTTCAACGCCCTTCTAAACAAGGTCACCATCCTTGAGAGGGAGTTGGCCGAAGGACGAGGAGACCCCATCATCCAAGTCAGGATGCGGACTCCCTTCACCGCCATGGTACTCTCGGCCCCTATCCCCGAGAAGTACCGGGGAAACGCCATCTAGCCCTATGACGGCCGCTCCGACCCCCAGGAGCACTTCAGCCGCTACCAGAACAATATGATGATGGTGAACATGTCAGATGAATACCTCTGCCATTGGTTCCTTTCTACTCTTGAAGGGCCAGGTCAGCGTACGAGTGGTTCAACGCGCTCCCCGGAGGGAGCATAGACTCATGGCAAGACCTTGCCCAGCGCTTCCTCACTCACTTTGCCGGAAGAAAGCGCGCGAAGAAGTATTTCACCCATCTTCTCTCCGTCAAACAGCAGCATGACGAGTCACTCTGGTCATTCATCGACCGATGGACGAGGGAGATTGATGAGGTCGAGGGGGCCGATGAGCGCACCCTCCTTGTCCTTTTTCAGGGCGCCCTCCGCAGCACCTCATATGCGAGGAGCCTCATCACTGACCCACCGAGGTCCTATTTGAAGGCGCTTCAGCGAGGAAACTTGTACGCTGATGCCGATGAGCTCCATAGCCACAAGAAGGATGGAGGGCACCCCTCCAAGAAGACAAACGCCGCATCAGCTCCAGGCGCACCCTCGGCCGGTGACTGAGGTCAGGGAGGACAAGGCCGCCATGGATCCAGCGGAAAAAACAAGGACTGCATATGGCGGCCGAGGATGGAAAGGCCGAAGACCCCACTCACTCATTCAGTCAGCTCCATCCTCGATTATGCCGAGGAGCAGGATCTTATTGAAAGAGATCCTCGGTCAGCCAAGGAGATTTACGCTGTCCATCAGGGCGGCACCTATTGCCGTTACCACTAGAACACCTCCCACAACACAGACGACTGCGTCACGCTGAAGCAAGCCATCGAAAAGCTGATTCGCCTGGGGAAACTCTCCCAGTTTGTTAAAGGTGGCCCACGCAAGAATACGTGGGTAAACACCGGCAAGCCTAGGGGCGAACCCTCTGCGAAGAAGCGAGAGATCGGCAGACTCAGCGATGACGAGAAAGACTTTGAAAAGCCCCATCCGAAGAGGAACCACATCAACCTCATCGTGGAGGGTAATACGGGGGGGGGGGGGGGGACTCAGCCACCCAGAGGAAGAAATGAGCCCAATCCCTTTACATTGGGGAGGTGTCCCACGCCCCCCCCCAACCGAAGAAGCAGCGGACGGAGGCGATCACCTTCACTGACAAGGATCTGCCTCCGGGACCCACGTCACACAGATACACCCTCGTCATTCGGTGTGAGATAGGTGACTCTATCATCCACCACACCTACATCGATACAGGGAGCTCCGTCAACGTCATGTACCTTGACACCTTCAGGTAACTAAAGCTGGACAAAGCACTGCTCAAGCCGATACGGACACCATTGTCTGGCTTCACCGGGGACTCTATCGACGCCGAAGGCACGATAGTCCTCCCCATGGAGGTCGGCGACGGCTCCCATCGCACCAAGATTGACATGGAGTTCATGGTGGTCAACCTCGAGTGTGCCCACAACTTAATATGGGGACAGCCAGCACTAGAGGATCTGGAGTCCATCGTCTCCATGAAACGCCTGTGCCTGAAGTTCCCTACCAGTGGCGGTATCGGCTACGCCCGGGGGAACCAGAAGATAGCCCGAGCGTGCTACCTGAAGCTTACAAAGCCAGCAGCTAGCGTCGGGCAGAGAATAGACACCATCACCGCCACCATCACCAAAGACGAAGAGAGGCCACACGCCGAGCCAGCCAAAGAGGTCGAGGAGGTCCCCCTGGATGCCTCCCCGCCGGAGCGGGTCCTAAAAATCAGGAAATAAGTCCCACAGGATCAACGCAATGGCATCCTCGACGTCATGCGGTCAGATGCAGTCATTTTTGCGTGGGGGCGGACGATATGCCTGACATCAGCCGAAAGGTGATCACTCACCGGCTGTCAGTCGCCGCCGACGTTCAGAATGTGCGTTGATTACACTGACTTGAACAAGGTGTGCCCTATGGACCCGTTCCCTCTCCCTAACATTGATCAATTGGTGGACGAGACGGCGAGGTGCGAGCTGATGTCGTTCCTTGATGCCTTCAGGGGGTACCACCAGATATTCATGCATGAAGATGACAACGAGAAGACGACCTTCATGACCTCGGAAGAAATTTTCTGCTACCTCGTCATGGCCTTTGGGCTCAAAAACTCAGGCGTCATATATACCAGGATGGTAGCCAAGGTCTTCAGAGCAGTCCTCGGCTAGACGATGGAGGCATATGTCGACGACATGATCGTCAAAACCGAGCAATCTACCACTCATGCCGACGACCTCCGGGAGATTTTTGAAATCATGAAGAAGTTCCAGCTCCGCCTGAACCCAAAGAAGTGCACCTTCGGCGTCCAAGAGAGCACGTTCCTCGGCTACATGGTCAGCCGAAAGGAAATTGAAATCAATCCGGAGAAGATACAAGCCATTGTCAACATGGAGCTGCCATGAAATGTGAAGGAGGTACAACGGCTGACGGGACGCCTTGCGGCCCTAAACCGTTTCCTCTCAAAATCAGCTGAAAGGTCTCTCCCTTTCTTTCAGATCATGCGCAAGGCAAATGGTTTCAGATGGACGACGGAGTGCCAACGGGCATTTGAGGAACTGAAGCGGTACCTATCCCCCCCCCCCCCCCCCCCCCCGTGCTTTCCAAACCCAAAGCCGATGAAACCCTCTTCTTGTACTAGGGGGTGAGCACGTTGGCCATCAGCTCCGTGCTCATCTGCGAGGATGAAGGGGTACAGAAGGCAATTTTCTACGTAAGCAAAACGTTACGGGAGGCCGAGCTCAGGTACTCCCCCATAGAGAAGACGGTATTGGCCATTATCCATACAGTGAAAAAGCTAGGGCACTACTTCCAGGCCCATGCCATCCACGTCTTAACTCAACAACCCCTCGGCACACTCATGCGAAGCCCCACCAGTTCCTCACGAATGGTGAAATGGGCGATCTTCCACAGCCAACTCCAGATCGAAATTAAGCCGAGGCCATCTATCAAGGAGCAGGCCTTGGCCGATTTCGTCACCGAGTGCACAGCCAGGGAAACAGCCGCTGCCACACCCGGGCCAGAGCCAGACGAAGCATGGACTCTCTTCACTGACGGTTCATTGGCCTCCAAAGCATGCGGGGGCGGCATCGTCCTCATTTCCCCTGAAGGATTCAGAGCCTATCCTGCCATCCGCTTCAACTTCAGGGTATCCAACAATGAAGCTGAGTATTAGGCCCTCCTCAGCGGCCTCAGACTCGCCGTCGACCTCAAAGCGCGACACATCAGAATCAAGTGCGACTCCAAGCTAGTCGTGGGCCAGATCGAGGACTCATACGAGGCCAAGGAGGGGAGGATGAGACAATACAAGCAGGCGGCCGAGGAGCTGCTCAAGGAATTTGAAACCTATGAGATCACCCAGATCCCAAGGGAGGAGAATGCTGAGGCCGACATCCTCTACAAGCTCAGCACAGACACTCCAGAGCACATCTCCAAGATAGCCAAGGTCGAGGAGCTGAGCATGTCCAGCATCCATGCTAGCCTGATCATGTGCATCCAACATCGGCCAGAGGACCGGATCACTGACATCACAACCTTCATCACCTCGGGAGAACTGCCCCAGGATGAGGAGAGAGCCAAGCTAGTCAAACTCAGGGCCCAAGCTACACCATCGAGGATGGGAAACTCTACAAAAGATCTTACAATGGCACTCTCCTCCGATGCCTGCACCTAGATGAGGCCGAAGTGGCCATGGAGGAAGTCCATTGCGGCATCTGCTCCTCACATCAGTGCCCTTTCAGCATGTGACCGACGATGGCACGGGATTGTGCCAATCTTGCAAGGAAGTGTACTGCATGCCAGGTCCTTCAGAAGGCCCCTGGTCGTCCAGCCGTCAACTACGCCCCCGATCAACACCGCAATCCCATTCTCAAGATGGGGAATCGACCTAGTCGGCCCCTTGCCCAGGGCCGCTGGCAACAACCGCTACATCATCTTCGCCGTGGACTACTTCACCAAGTGGGTCGAAGCGAAACCTTTGGCCAGCATTACAGGGGTCAGATGCCAGAGGTTCGTCCACAAGAATATCCTTACCCGCTTCGGCGTCCCTCAGGAGATAATATCCGACGACACCCAGTTGAGGCCACACCCTTCCAAGAGCTCCCCCAGGAGTGGGGAATCAAGCACCGTTTCTCCTCTGTTGCCTATCCTCAAGGTAACGGGTAAGTTGAGAACGCCAACAGAACCATTCTAGAGGGACTGAAGAAGAAGCTCCAGGACGCAGGAGGCAGCTGGGCCGATGATCTCCCCAACATTCTCTGGTGTTACCGTACTACGTCGAGGAGGGCGACGGGCAAAACACCCTTTGCCCTTTGTTATGGCTTCGAGGCAAAGGCACCAACAGAGGTCACTATACCCAGCCGACGGGTGGAGCAGTACAAACTTGAGGCCAACGAAGAAAACATGAAGATTGACCTCCACCTGATCGAAGAATGACGAGAGAAAGGAATGGCGGTTGAAGTAGACGCACCGTCCATAGCGCGGGAGACCCCTACGTCTTCCCCCTCAGACGACGAGGCGGCCTCCTCGCCCACACCTTCATCGTCCTCTTGCTCCCCCGTCTTCAAGGGACTCAAGTCCTCGATCTCCTCACAACACTCTTCCACCACTCGGTAGTCAAGGGACTTAACAGAGGCCTCATCGTCGTAAGGGTAGTACTCTTCGTCTAAGGTCTTCATTATAACAGCTATCACAGTTCTAAGGGGGACTACTTCAGATCTGAGGTGTTTTCATGACTAACACTGGATCAAGGTCTAAAAGAAGAAAAATATGCAAGGAATTGGAGAAAAGTTCGATGAACTGACCTTTGAAGTCTTGAAGAACGGAAGAACACACGAACAAGTCTCTCTCACTAGAAAATTAGGCAGCACTTCGTTATCTCAAACATGCAATGGGGAGCTTCTTCAGAGGGAGAGGGGTATTTATAGACTTCCCCCCATCAACGGTCACTACACGTGGCACACATCCATTGGCCACATGAACGGCCACCACCCCAGGGCCCATTAGGCTGGCATCGGTTCAAAAGACGGGTCAGGCCCACTTCCATCAGCACTAGCCCATCACCAACGTGACAGTAATCAGCGTCCATAACGGCCAACCACTCAACGGCCACACTAAGAAAGCACGCCTACATCGGCCTCAACGCCAATAATAATTTCAAAATGGTAGGTCACACCACAAAGTATGCCCATATCGGCCCAAAACGGAATACCAATAGCATGGCCTCTCCAATGGCCACAACAGCAAAGCAACAAGCAACCCCGCGGCCATCGGCCTTGTATAAAACCCTGATGATAATTTCTTGAAAGCGACCTGCGTCCAAGGGTTCTCCCACAAGGTTACCTTTGTCAGGAAATCGCCAAGGAATTGGATTCAGGGGAATACAAAGGATCCCGCTTCGGCCTAGGGTTATTCTTTACTCCTTCGCTCCTCGATCACTCTTCGGTTTGAAGCAGTGGGGGACTGGGGGACTACACCGTCCTCTGGGATACAAGGACAAAATCAAAGAAATCCAAAAATATACTAAGTCTACAACTACAACATCAGATCATATATGCACCACAACGTCCATGACCTTGTGGTGCACCTTCGGCCGCAGCAAAGTCAGCAGACAGAATTCTCTCCACTATCGGCCTGAGATCACAGGCCATTCAACGACCTTCAGATCACATACTCCACTATCGTCCAAGAAGTTAAAACAGGAACCCAACGCCCTCAGGTCACCATCGTCCATGAGACCAGGATGCACACTACCGCGGATCAGTGTCGCTATCGTCCTCAAAGCATGGACACCAAGCTACAGATACCACCGCTCCGGCCTTAAGCACAGAACAGTCGTGAGGCCTCCTCGGCCAGTCCATCAAAGGAAACCGTTGATGACCAAAAACGACAACACCCGCATCAACTATTCAAATCAAGAGCTCATATCGACCACTGAGGCAGGACACTCATCGTCCCCAAACAATCTTACCCCATCGAAGGAACATCAACCCTCTTCGTCCACAATGAAGGCCACACAGCGGCCAGAACGTAGAATGCCCGTAATGGCCAAAAACAAAGAACCAGAGCAAGGAATGCCCATAACGGCCAGAGCCGGCTTTGGGGGCCAGGCACCTAGGCCATTGCCTAGGGCACCACATTTAGGGGGGGCATTTTTTTTTGAAAAAAATACTATATGTTGAAGGAAATTCTATGTTGTGTGCTATCGTTTAGATAGAATATGTATTAGGGTCTTTCTATGTAAATGATGTATTATGGGCCTATTGGCCCGTACTTGTAAACCCTACTCTATCCCTATTTATAGGGGCTCTCGGTAATGAAACTCTACGAATCATTCTCTCTACAACACGTTATCAGCATAATTGGTCGAAATATGGATGCTAGAAAATATATCCATTATTGGAAAGTTATTGGGAGAAGGAATTCCCTATGAAAGTGCAATGTGCGCATGATTGTATTTTGACAAACACATTCGACCAAATAATACATTCTCAAGAACGTGTTAGCTAAAAATAGCTCAGGACCAATACATCGTATATCATCATTGAAATAGTATCAATGATGTACTTTGATATCTATATGAAATCATTTGTGTAATCTTTATTCATCCCTTACAAATTAATCAAATGATTGATGATGATAATATTTCTAAAGGAATTGGAAATATCAAAAGTATCACTCTGACACAAAGTAACGTCATTTGAGTTTTACCGATGATGGATATCCCCTTACCTCATTGATACTTTCTTAAATGAGTATATATTTACCATGAAAGAAACCAATATGTTATATACGGAATACCTTGATAAAAGTATATATCAAGTACATATCGAATTCTTATTGGTGTGTTGCATTCAGGGGAGGTCCTTACATACTTATTTAACATCACTTATATTGGTGCGTTGTACTCTTTTTCTTTTCCCTGTTTGACCAAGGTTTATTTTTTCCCGTTGGGTTTTGTTACTTGGTAAGTTTTTTTTAATGAGACAACATAATATGCACCATCCCACATCTTAATTTTGCGAAAGTAAAACAATGTTGAAGAAAGAACATAATTACTATATCGCAGTCAAAAGTAATTGACTTGTAGGTATTAGTGCACCATACTTTCTTTTGACCGATGTTTATTTTTTCCCATTGGGTTTTGTTCATTGGCAACGTCTTCGCAAGTTAATAATTTGGGAAAATTCCTTACGCTCGACACACAGGGGGAGAATTAAAGGAATTATATTCCTCTATTGTGTGCCTTCGCTAAGGTAATTAATGTGACAAGTATTGAAATGCACATATTTTACAAACACCCTTGATTAATGTAAATATTAAGGGTAGATGTAGACTTGAGGGGGAGTACCCCAACTAGATTACGTTACACTCTTTTCCTTTACCCAAGTTTTATTTTTTCCCACTGGGTTTTGTTACTTGGTAAGGTTTTTAATGAGGTAACAATACTTATAAATCAAAGCAAAGATCAAATAAAGATAGACTTAATGAAAGAAGATTATCTTGATGCTATACTCCTTTTTCTCCAGTCAAGGTTATTTTTTCCCACAGGGTTTTTGTTACTTGACAGAGTTTTGAAGAGGCAACAAGACACATACAACATTCTATCTACAACTCATCACAAGGGGAGGTGTTGAAGGAAATTCTATGTTGTGTGCTATCGTTTAGATAGAATATGTATTAGGGTCTTTCTATGTAAATGATGTATTATGGGTCTATTGGCCCGTACTTGTAAACCCTACTCTATCCCTATTTATAAAGACTCTCGGTAATGAAATTCTACGAATCATTCTCTCTACAACACTATATATATTAAATATTAATACGGAGTACTATTTATACATTAAAACGGAGTAGATAACTATCAAGCTTCCAGTATACGTATGAGCCAAGCGGATAGCAGAAAAGTCAAAACTGACAAAGTAATCAAACAATTGAAATGTGAGCCTGGCAGCCGGCCGGAAGACCCAATAGAAAATTAGGATAATTTAACACGGAGTAGTCTATTAGACTATTCCCCTAGTGTGTACTCCATAGACTCTAAGGATGTGTTTATGACCCTTAGAGTTAATGTAAGTTTGACCCCTTTTCATGTTTGAGAGTTTAAAAAATTGGAGGGGTGGTTTTGGATGATTTTTGTAATCCTTCAAAACCCTCTAAATGTTTAATTTTTAAGTTTCCCCAATTTGGAGGGTTTTGGAGGATAATTAACAAGATGGTAATTTAAGCTAAATTAGAAATGAATATCAGCTCAATGATTTGAATTCGTCATATCTCAAAGTGATTTTAATTATAATTCCTTCAAAAATACTCTCCTTCCAATTTTATTACTCTCAAATACAAAGAAGGGCTTTCTCACCCTCCTCTCTCTTTCCCCTCCAACAATATACCTCCAAAGTCTTCCCCTGCTCTTCCCTCCAAACTCCCAAACATACCCTAAACGTCTTCGCCGTCTGAATTTGAAATTAAAAATTACGGAAGTAGATAAAAACTACTAATATATCCGTTCAATAATGTCACAAGAAAAGTTAAGTGAACTCTTATGTTATTCATAGAAAAAAATATTATCTACTCTTGATTGTAGTGATGTACTTTCAAATTTTGCACATCAAAAGACAAAGCAAGAAGAATATGTTGTTAGGTAGTACTTTTATAATTTTATTTATTTCTTAGAAGAATTTACATATTCACATAATTTATATCAATTTTAAGTGAAATATTAGCTTTTACTTTTAGTAAAACATCGTGTTATAATTTTCTAATTATTTCATATTTAATTCCATTATTAATTTTAGGAACTATTTGATCTCATCAGTCATTCTTTGTCCGGGGCATCAAAAGTCCTAGAGACAGCCCTGATAGCGGCCAGAACAGGGAAAACCTCATAGCGGTCCCACAATGGCCAGAAAACGTCAAAACCATGGAATCTACTCTCCCTCACTTCGTCTACATCTCAACTTAGAGAGTGGGGGACTCCTGATGGAGTATATGGGTCTAGGCCCTAGGACCCACATACTCAGAAGAACAGAAGGTACCACGATCACCCGGTGGGGTCCATGTCGACCGGATGACCTCCATCGGCCAAAAAGAAGTCTACTCAGAATATAATCCAGAAGTCAGGAGAACCAGGTGACCTCGTTAGCCGGGTCTTCATCGGTCATGCCCTCATCGGCCATAGATAGTCTCTAGAACAGGATTTTATACTCAGTCATTTCCGTACACTTTTTATTCGGCCCATTAGAGGCCCTGTTGTAAATGGGCCTCCCAAGCCCAAGGCTTGGGAGCCCAACCTGTATTTTCCCTATAAATACTTCCTGCGGGAGTAGTTGTAGGAGTTGACAAATCATTTATTGCAAAGAGTTATTGCACTTCTCTCTAGATATATAATCTATCAAATTTACTCGGTAAAAACTGGTGGAAGATTTGATTGATTGATAGAGAGGTTACGGTCAGAGCAAGAAAACGGGTGTTTGACAAATAAGAGTATGTTTCTCACATTCCATTCCAAAAAGTGTAAGTTTTAGAAAATGATTAGCCTCACTCTAAATTAATTGTTTTTCTTTTTGGAAGGTTAATAACTTTTTCACTTGTTTTTCATTGTTTACAAAAATATATTAAAAATCTTAACTTTTTATAACCTTTCATATAACACCAATATTGTACATATAAAGTTAAAAAAAAAACTTATAGGATCATATCTGAAATTTCTTATGTAGATTCGAGTGATAAAATTGAGATTGAAGTAATAAAATCAAGATCTCACGATTAATGTTTTTACATATTTCAATTTTTTTTTCAAAAATAGGCTTGGAGTAATAATAAAAAACGTAAACTCCAAATTTATTTAATTTACATTGGGAATGTTTGAGTTTTTAAATCATACTATTTCGTAAAAAATATGTGAATAAAATTGATAATAATAATAATCTTAAGGATTTAATTTACAAATATTGTCGTGAGTGAATAAGTGTAAAAAACCATGTGATCTGAGTTTTAGTATTTGATCTATTTAAGAAAAAAATCGGGTCCAAAAACTCCAACAATTCGAAGTTTTAAAAAAAAACTTTATATATGTGATATTGGTGTCATATGAAAGATAATTAAAAATTATGAGTTTTGATATATTTTTTATAAAAAATGAAAAACAAATGCAAAAGTTATGAAGATTTTAAAAAGTAAGGGATTTATTTTATTGAGGGTCCCACAACTTGTTGGAATGTACAGATTTTCTACACTTTTTGGAATATGTTTTCAAAATCTTACGCTCTTCGGTCATTCTCTCCAAGAAAACATCACAAAAGAATGCAGCTATTATTCAAATTCATCTTCAACAGTTAGTGGCATATCTTAGTTATTGATTAAAAAAACGAATGCACTATAATACATACTTCATCCGTCCCGAATTGAATTGCAAACTTTGACTGACACAAATATTAAGGAATGACAATAAATGATGCTTGTTTTTTATACTTTTACCATCTTTCTAAAAGTAGATACTTTTAAGTTATAGTTAATGGAGAAAAAGTAAAAGTAAAGGTAAATTTGTCACTTTATTCTTATTTACATACCTAAAATAGAAAGTGGAAAATCATTTTGGGACTACCAAAATAGAAAATTTTGCACATCAAATTGTGACGGAGGGAGTATAACTTTCACAAGGACATAAGCTCCACCTTTTGAGTTTTGGCACAAGGTCAGACCACCAAAGCGCTGATTCTACTAGTAATCCTAAATTTGTCACAGCATCTCCGTCATCTTAGCATCACATTGAAGTCGCCCTAGCCGTGAACGGGGAACGCGAGAACAAAAATGATTAGGTTGTTTTTACTTGGACCGTTATTCATCCCAAACCAGACCAGATCAAACCAAACCAGATCAGACCAAAACAAACCAGACCAGACTAGACTAGATCAGACCAGACCAAACCATATTTTTATTATTATTATTATTATTATTATTAGGGGTGTGCACTGGTTCAAAACCGGACCGTACCGTACCGAACCGAATCGGATATCATTCCGGTTCGATCCGGTTCCAGTTTTTCCGATCCGGTTTTCCGGTTTAAACCGGATAGTGCACGCCCCTAATTATCATTATTATTATTATTATTACTACTACTATTATTACTATTATTATTATTATTATTGTTGTTGTTGTTGTTATTATTATTATTATTATAATTATTGTTATTATTATTGTTGTTGTTATTATAATAATAATAATAATAATAATAATAATAATAATTATTATTATTATTATTATTCCGGTTCGATATGGTCTGTTCTGTTTTGGTCTGGTCTGATTTGGTCTTTTCTGATCTGCTTCGGTTTGGGATTGAAATAAGACCAAATAAAACGATAACAATTTTCAATAATTTGGAAGGAATATTATTATTTTTAATTATAAATGAATAAAATATAATTATTTATGGATTATGAAATATATAAAAAAAATAAAATCTTTATGCAAAAAATATAAAAAATAAAATTTCAGAACAGACCAAACCAAAACAGACCAGACCATACCAGACCAGATCAGCAAATTATCATTCTAAGTAAAAACATCCTTACCTCTCTTGAAGGTGCAGCGGACGGATTCGAGGTTGTGCTCTGTAAAGGGGGCTGTTCTGACAACGAAGGTGTTAATGGAGGTATTGCTCGAATTGCTCGGAGTATATAAGTTCAAATACTTGAGTATTTTTGGTTTTGATTTTTTAGATAAATTTTTAAAATATAACTAAACGATTTTATAATTACTTGTGGTCGAAATTAATGATTCTATACATTTTACTTGTTTATGATTAATGAAACATTACATACTCATTATGTTATTAAACATATATATTTTTATTTGAAAAAATATAACTATGTTATTTAGATTTTTACATTTTTAAATATGCCACATTTCGATGTAAAACAAAAACATTTTCGGTAGTTTTCAACACTTTCGGTAATAAAAAAATCTGTTTTAATACATATGCAAATAATTATTAAGAATTATTCGATAAATTATTTTTGACATTTTTTAATTAATATTTACAAAAAATCATATAAATCGTCTTGCAAGAACGTAATTTTAGTTCAATAAATTTTATTTTGGGTTTGTTCAGAAATTTCATTAAAAGAAAATAATTTGATATTTCAGTCCAGATTTAGTTTAATTATTTTATGGGATAAAGGTTAAATTGGACACTATGGTTGTTTGAAAATCTCATATTGGACACTAAAATTTCAAATGGACCAAATTGGACACTATGATTACTCGTGTGTCTCATATCGGACATTAAAGTTTCAAATTGATCAAATTTTACGTTTTTCCGATCAATTTTGGACACCCATCAAAGATTTTCACCTTGAAAGATATAAGTATTCCTTTTTCTCTTGGTTTTATGTACCTAAAAAATAAATATAACTTAATTTATGTATTTAGATTAAGAATATATAATTAGATGCTCCAATTAAGAAAATCTATTATAATGTAATTGAATGTTTTAGTACCCAATTTTGATAGATTTTGATGATGCCACTATACATTACACTAGTACATTGTGTCTTATTTATTTGCGCATTAATGTTCAAAAGTGACAAAATAAATGTACAATTTTTTAGACTCATGAAATATTACCGGAAAAGTAAAAATGCAATAAGGTAATTTTTATTTACCTTAATAGGATATTAAGATCCTACCGGCATATATGATTTAGCTCAAAGATTAAATAAAAGTCACATTTTTATCGAATATCATATACACTGAATGTATATGATTGGAAGACAAAACTGCTTAACATTAAATGCTGGGAAGGTACATGGACCTACCAACTGGACGCACACCATGACGCGGCCTAATCTCTCAAGACAAGGTGACCGCCCCAATAAAAGCTCCTGCACAAGAAGACGAAAGTACAAATATGTCATTGGCGGACCTTCAACGAAAGTACAAATTTTTCATAGGCTGAAACGAAAGTTTCTAACCAAACTTTGAGCATCCAAAAAGTAGAGAAATACATTGAGCATTCACGAGCTATGTAGTAAAAGAGAAAGTGTGAAACTATACTTTACTCTTTGCTTGGACTCATGTTTCACTAAACTTCAAAGTCACAAGTTATCATTGATAAATCCTAGAAGTTTAGTTCCTAGTTGGAGGTTAGAACTTTCTTGTAACAAATCACAAATTGTTGTAAACACTTAGGAGAACAGTTGTTCGGATCCTAAAGTGTGATTAGATAGATAGAGTACCTTTTGATCCCCACTGGATCAATCGAGAAAAGTCTAAGGATTGAGTAACTTTGAGTGGTGTTATACTCATTGTGAAACAACTTCAATCTAGGCCTAAGTGTTGTAAAGGCTAGATTGACACTAAGTGTATTGGGCTTAATACTTTAGTGAAATCCATCTGAAATAGGGTGGGACTGGACGTAGGAGGATTACACCACATCTGAACCATAATATACTATGTGTTGATTAATTTTCAGTCAACAAAGCACACACCAAACACTTCACACAAAAGATTGTAGTTTGCCAGCAGCATCCTAAGTAGTAGTCTTTATTGACCCTACTGCTTATCCTACTGCTTAATAACTGACTTTCTTTGAGATAATCTTTCCACAAGAGTCATGCAATATTACCACTAAAAGGTTTGTTCTATCAAATCTCAGGAAATCATCTTAAAGAATAGCAGTTGCCTCAGCAATCCCCTGGTGACTACCCAACTGCTGAGTCCACTGCTCATATAAAAGTATTTCCTTTGAACATCTCAACTTCACCAGACCTTCACTACACTCTCACCAAGGACTCTGTTCAAACTAATCTCTGAAACTCAAGCTGTAACCCAGCAGTTGCCTCAGCAGTTCCCTCATTGCCACCCAACTGCCGAGACCACTGCTCCAGTAAAACTCTCATTTACTTTTACCCAAGCACATTTTCAGAAAGTCCTCATCACCCTGAGCAACATTATATAATCAGTCTTCCCATACCTTCACTTTCACTTAAGCAGGTACCTCAGTAGTTCCCTGGTTAATACCCAACTGTTGAGACCACTGCTCTCATTAAGGTTGATTATCAATCCACCTCATTACATCATCAGAAAGCCATTTTCATTCTGAGAAAGATTCTGCTTGCAATTTCACCATATACTCAGTATTTTACTAGCAGTTGCCTCAACAGTTTCTTGCCATCCAGTCAACTGTCAAGCCAACTGCTCACCATATAAAGTCCAAACTTCATCCATCATAGAAAGTTGTTATACACTATTTATCTAAGAGGTTAAAGACTTCCGTTGTGCATCTATAAATCTCCCAAAAGATTTTAGATCAACTCATCTAGAAGCGAAAAGTTTTCAAAGTTGAAAAAGCTTTGAAAGTTTATTGATCCCCCCTCTAGACTTTTACCTCTATCCGGGACCATCAAGTGGTATCAGAGCATGTTCCTAGAGTCAGTTTTTGACTAATTTGAACTAAAAATCCAAAACCACTCTACTTCCCAAACACTTTCTAAAAATGGACAGTCAGTTAGCAAAGAATACTTTGTTCAACTTGAACAAATTTGATGACTAGAAGATCAGGATGAAAGCACATCTCAGTGCCCTATATGATGAAATGCTGGAAGTGATTACAACTGGACCTATCAAACTCATGAAGGTCAGCACATCTAAAACTGATGATCAAAAGGATGTGTACATTCCAAAACCCAAACTGGAATGGACAACTGAGGACATGAAGAGAAACAATCTTGACAACATTGCTAAGGACATTCTCTTCAAATCTGTTGATGAGGCCATATTTCCCAGAATCAGGAAATGTGAAACTGCCAAGGATGTCTGGGATGAGCTCACAAAGATTGGAGCAGGTGATGAATAGGAAAAGGACAATAAGCTGATCATAGCCCTCAAGAAATTTGAGGATTTCAAGATGCTGCCAAATAAATCTATCCATGAGATGGAGTCAAGATTTCGGAAAATTGTGGTAGAGGTCTCTGACCTAGGGAAAGAACTATCTCAAAAAGGAGATCTCCCTCAAGGTCTTGAGATGCCTGCCCTCAAAATGGGACATGAAGGTGACTGCTATAAGAGATGGCAGAGATCTCAGAACTTTGTCAACTGACAAACTCTTTAGTGATCAAAGCTTATGAGTTTGAGATGAAGGAGATTCAAGATGAAAAGGAAGATGAATCCAAGACACTAGCCTTAGTGTCTGAGCCTAGCACATCAAGATCAAATGAAAAATCCCTCAACAATCTCCTCACTGATGAGCAGTTTTCTATGTTTGTGAGGAAGTTCAAAAGATTCATGAGAAAGGAGGGAACTGCTCCAAAGAAGCTGTACATCATGCCACCCAGGAGACAAGGGAGACCTCAATCGAGTGAGGACACTGTTCTATGCTATAACTGTAGACAACTAGAACATTATAAGAATGAATGCCCTCTGCCATTGGCACAAAAATATTAAGGGCCGCAGGGAACTGCTCAAAAAGCTGGATACAACAAGGACTTCAAAGGCAAGAGACAAGCCTTTGTAAGCGAAAAGAGAAAGGAGGAATCCCAAAGTGATGAAGAGAGCAGCTCAAGTGATGAAAGCTCCTCATCTGAAAGCACTTTTATGCCTAGGATCCTGGCAGATGGCTGAAGAAGGCAGCTGTTGGCTCACTGGAGAAAGCAACAGGTGGCTCAATGAGCCTTCCACAAATAAAGGAGAAAATGATGAAGGCTGCTCCCCCATATGCTTAATGGCCAAAGACCACTACAATGATGTTGAGGTAACATCCTGCTCTTCCTATAGCTCTAGTGATTCTGGACCAACCAATGTCACACTGGAATCTGATGGTCCCGGATAGAGGTAGAAGTCTAGAGGGGGTGGGGTGAATAGACTTTTAAAGCTTTTTCAACTTTAAAAACTTTTCCCTTCTAGATGAGTTAATCTATAATCTTTTGGGAGATTTATAGATGCACATCGGAAGTCTTTAACCTCTTAGGTAAATAGTGTATAACAACTTCTATGATGGATGAAGTTTGGACTTTATGTAGTGAGCAGTTGGCTTGGCAGTGGACTGGATGACAGGGAACTGCTGAGGAAATATTGAGTGTATGATGAAAGGGCAAGTAGAATCTTTTTTCAGAATGAAAATGGCTTTTTGATGATGTAATGAGATGGGTTGATAATCAATCTTAATGAGAGCAGTGGTCTCAGCAGTTGGGTAGTAACCAGGGAACTGCTGAGGTACCTGCTTAAGTGAAAATGAAGATATGGGAAGATTGATTATATAATATTGCTCAGGGTGATGAGTGCTTTCTGAAGATATGTTTTAATACAAGTAAGTGAGAGTTTTACTGGAGCAGTGGTCTCGGCAGTTGGGTGGTACTGAGGGGACTGCTGAGGCACCTGCTGGGTTATAGCTTGGGTTTCAGAGATTAGTTTGAACAGACTCCTCGGTGGGAGTGTTGTGAAGGTCTGATGAAGTTGAGATGTTCAAAGGAAATAAGTTTGTATGAGCAGTGGGCTCAGCAGTTGGGTAGACACCAGGGGACTGCTGAGGCAACTGCTATGCTTTTAAGATGATTTCCTGAAAACTGATGGAACAAACCTTTTAGTGGTGATAGTGCAAGACTCTTGTGGAAGGATTGTCTCAAAGAAAGTGAGTTATTAAGCAGTAGGATAAGCAGTAGGGTCAATTAAGATTACTGCTTAGGATGCTGCTGGCAAACTACAATCTTTTATCAGAAGTGTTTGATGTGTGCTTTGTTGACTGAAAATAAATCAACACACAGTGTATCCTGGTTCAGAGGTGGTGTAATCCTCCTACGTCCAGTCCCACCCTATTTCAGATGGATTTCACTAAAGTATTAAGTCCAATACACTTAGTGCCAATCTAGCCTTTACAACACTTAGGCCTAGATTGAAGGTTTTTCACAATGAGTATAACACCACTCAAAGTTATTCAGTCCTTAGACTTTTCTCAAATGATCCAGTGGGGATCAAAAGGTACTCTATCTATCTAACCACACTTTAGGATCCGAACAACTGTTCTCCTAAGTGTTTACAACAATTTGTGATTTGTTTACAAGAAAGTTCTAACCTCCAACTAGGAACTAAACTTCTATGATTTAGCAACGAATACTTGTAAACTGGAAGTTTAGTGAAGCATGAGTCCAAGCAGAGAGTAAAGTTGAGTTCGCACTTTCTCTTTTGCTAGATAGCTCGTATATGCTTTGATGGAAGTATTTCCCTACTTAGGCTGCTCAAGCTTGGTTAGAAACTTTCATTTCAGCTTGTATTTATAGGCTTTTCTGGCTGATCAATCTTATCCGTTGGTTAGGATAGATTGATCTTGGACGTTGAAAATCTGGCAAGGACAAGTTGTACATTCGTCTTCTTGTGCTGGAGCATTTATTGGAACTCTTCTTTTGTCTTCAATAATTTTGGCCGCTGAAGCATTTTCTATTTGTGCATCCCATGCTCCGGTCCCCAGTACTTGATTCGGTATTAAATACCAGTCAAGTTGTGTCTTCAATCATTCACATTTATGTATTTGATTTTCGACCTTAGTTTCTTTTCTATAAAATGTGACATTTAATTAATCTTTGAGCTAAATAATATATACCAGTAGGATCTAATTATCCTGTTAAGGTAAATAAAAATTACCTTATTGCATTTTTACTTTTCCGGTAATATTTCTTTAGTCTCGAAAATTGTACATTTATTTTTGTCACTTACATTTAGCTGCTATCAAATGAGACACAATGTACAGGTGCAAAGTAGTGGCATCATCAAAATCTATCAAAATTAGGTACTAACAGAATCTTTACTATAAGATTTCCAAAAATTCCAAGATCACCTTGTTCTCTTAAGATCAGAAAATGATAGATTAAAACAAGACATTAAGGCTATTCATGCTAAGTTGTTAGATGCCTTAACAAAAAACAATGTCTTAGAAGAGAAGAGCTGAAAAATAAAATGAATAACTTCAGCATGAATAGTAAAACCAGTGACCCTACTACTGAAGTTGTTCTACATAGGAAGAGAAGAGGTCTCGGCTACATATCCCCTACAAGACTCAATCAAAACTACCCATCCACCAGTCAACAAACAAACACAAAAAAGCTAATCTACCAAAAATCTCATTCCCAAAATGTTCCCACAAGAAGGAACCAACCTGCCCCCAAATCAAAATCCAAACCCATGTACAAATATACACTTCGTAACCACCAAAACCCAAGAACCCGTTGGCAACCAAAACATAAGACCAACCACAACCAAAAAATTAAGCAGACTCCTACAAAAGTGAATAATCCCTTTCCCACATCAAGAAGGAAAAGGATTAACAAATACATAGTTGATGGATTATAGGTATCCAAGTATATATAAAATGGGAGAGATTGAGCTAGATAATTGGAGAAGATGAATAGTAGAAATGATATTGTGTATGAATTATGAGTTAGGGTTACAAATGGCTCCAAGAAGAGTATAAATAGGGAAATAATGGGCCGGGCCGCTAATATGGGCCCGGTAGCCCAACTACATAAAAGACTAATCTAGTACATAGTTACATACAAATGACATATAAGCAGTACAATAATACAAATGATATCCGTAAGATGTGTGTGGGCCGCTGTCCGGGCCCAATAGTCGTGAGACCCGGGGGTCCGAGTCTATATACTCTATCAGGAGTCCCCCACTCTCTGAGTCGAGAGTATTCGAGGCGAAAGAGAGTAGAACTGTGTGTTGATCTGTCGCCGTCTGGTGAGTACACTTCATGAACAAAAATTTGAATTTCTGCTTCTTTGGTTAACGGAGGCGCTAAGTCCCCCGCTCTTCCAGTCCCCCACTCCTTGAGGCGAGTGTAATGAGGTGAAGAGGAGTAGAGTAATGCGTGTCGGATGATGTCTTCAACAGGGGGCCGAGGGTTGACACCTTTTGATCCATGATGGGGAGATGCCTCGTTAAAAACCTCATTAGGAAAAACCCTGTGGGAAAAAATCCTAATGAGGGAAAAAGAGTACACCGGATGCCTCCAAAATGAAACAAAAGGTGCGGACCCTTCGGCCTGGAGATGGAGCTGCAACGGTGCCCGTCTGCTGGATGGTCGAGGCCGATCTCTAGATGTGGGTAGCTCATCATGATCAGTAGTCCTAGTCATCAAATAAAGATGACTAAGGGATGGGTCGAGCGACCGTCCACAATATGATGTCTGGTTCATCAAATAAAGATGACCAGAACGTAAGGCCGATGGGCCGAGAGGCCTGTACGAGAGCTCCACGTTGTCGAATAAGGACGTTGAGGCGATGTATGGTCGAGGGACCTGCATAGAGCTCCACGTCGTCAAATAAAGACGATTGGGCGATGTGTGCGGCCGAGCGGCCTGCATAAGAGCTCCACGTCGTCAAATAAAGACGACGGGGCGATGGGGTGGCCGAGGGGCCTGCATAAGAGCTCCACGTCGTCAAATAAAGACGATGGGGCGATGGTGCGGCCGAGGGGCCTGCATAAGAGCTCCACGTCGTCAAATAAAGACGACGGGGCGATGGTGCGGCCGAGGGGCCTGCATAAGAGCTCCACGTCGTCAAATAAAGACGACGGGGTGATGGTGCGGCCGAGGGGCCTACATAAGAGCTCCACGTCGTCAAATAAAGATGACAGGGTGATGGTGCGGCCTAGGGGCCTGCATAAGAGCTCCACGTCGTCAAATAAAGACGATGGGGCGATGGTGCGGCCGAGGGGCCCGCATAAGAGCTCCACGTCGTCAAATAAAGACGACGGGGCGATGGTGCGACCGAGGGGCGATGGTGCGGCCGACGGGGCGATATATGCCCGATGGGCCTGCAACTGAGCTTCGTGTCATCAAATAAAGATGACGGAGCAATATGTGGCTCAGAGGCCTACAAATGAGTTCCTCGTCATCAAATAAAGATGACAGAACGATATATGGTCGATGGTCCTGTAGATGAGCTCTCCGTTATTAAATAAAGATGACAGAGCGATATATGGTCGACGGGCCTACAAATGAGCTCTTCATCATCAAATAAAGATGACAGAACGATTTATGGTCGATGGTCCTGTAGATGAGCTCTCCGTCATTAAATAAAGATGACAGAGCGATATATGGCCGATGGGCCTACAAATGAGCTCTTCATCATCAAATAAAGATGACAGAGCGATATATGGCTGATGGGCCTGCAAATGAGCTTCGCGTCATCAAATAAAATGATGGAGCGATATATGGCTGAACTCTGGGCTCCTTTAGCCTTTCGGCCGGAGACCGCAAGATGTTCGCTATATCTGAATAGGGGGACGAGGCGGTGGACGCCTGTCTGAATATGAGGACGACGACGCTGATGAGTCGGTCCGAATATGAGGACGACAGCGCTGACGAACCGGTCCGAATATGGAGACGATGGCGCTGGTGAGCCGGTCCGAATATGGGGACGAGGCGATGATAAGCCATGCGTCATATGAAGGCGACGGTCACCATCCAGGAAGGGAATGGCGAGCCTGGTCGCTAGATAAGGACTTCGGCGCTGGGGCCGGTCTAAATGTGAGGACGAGGCGATGATGAGCCGAGCGTCATATAGGGGCGACAGTCGTCGTCCGGGAAGGGATGGTGAGCCCAATCGCTATAACAAGACTTCGGCGCTGGGAGCCGGTCTTGAGTTAAATAATCACGTCGCGGCCGAGAGGCTGATCGCGATGTGCGGATGACAATGATGAGGAGCTAGTCCGAAATATGATGACGAGGCGATGATGGAGCCGATCGTCATATAGAGGCGATAGTCACCATCCAGGAGGGGATGGCGAGCCTGATCGCTAGCCCAACACACTCGGCGCTGATGAAGCCGGTGTTGGGATAGGGTGTGACGTCGTGGCCGAGGGGCCGATCGTGATGCGAGGTCGTCAGCACTATGAGGCTGATCCAAAAGTCCAAGCAGCGGTCGCCATCCGATGAAGGAATGACTGAGACCGGTCTTGGGGATAGATAATCACGCCGAGGCCGAGGGGCCGATCGTGATGTGCGGACGGAGATGATGAGCCGATCCGATCCGATAATATGATGACGAGGCAAGAATGAAGCCAATCGTCATATAAGGGCGATGGTCACCATCTAGGAAGGGATGGCGAGCCCGATCGCTAGCTCAAGACTCTCGGCGCTGAGGAAGCCGGTCTTGAGATAGATAGTCACGACGAGGCCGAGGGGCCGGTCGTGATGCGCGGATGGCGATGAAAAGAGCCAATCCGAAATATGATGACGGGGCAATGATGAGCCGGCCGTCATATAGAGGCGATGGTCACCATCCAGGAAGGGATGGTGAGCCCAGTCGCTAGCTCAAGATCGCGTTGAGACCAAGGGGTCTGTCGCGATGTGAGCATGACGGCGATGATGAGCCGTTCCAATAAATGATGACGAGGCCATGATGGGCCAATCGTCATATAAAGGCGACGGTCACCATCCAGGAAGGGATGGTGAGCCCGATCGCCAGCTCAAGACTGTCGGCGCTGAGGAAGCCGGTCTTGAGATAGATAATCACGCCGAGGCCGAGGGGCCGGGCATGATGTGAGGATGACGGCGATGAGGGGCCGGTCCAAAAATCCATGCAACGGTCGTCATTCGGTAAAGGAATGACTAAGACCGGTCTCGAGATAAATAATCACGTCGAGGCCGAGGGGGCCGGTCGTGATATGAGGACGAAGGCACTGAGGGGCCGGTCCGAAGATCCATGCAACGGTCGCCGTCCGGGAAGGGATGACTAAGACCGGTCTCGAGATAAATAACCACGTCGAGGCCGAGGGGGTCGATCGTGATATGAGGACGACGACGATGAGGAGTCGGTCCAAATAATGATGACGAGGCGATGGTGAAGCCGATCGTCATATAGAGGCGATGGTCACCATCCGGGAAGGGATGGCGAGCCCGATCGCTGGCTCAAGACTCGCAGCGCTGAGGAAGCCGGTCTTGAGATAAATAATCACGCCGAGGCCGAGGGGGCCGGTCGTGATATGAGGACGACGACGATGAGGAGTCGGTCCGAATAATGATGACGAGGCAGTGGTGAAGCCGATCGTCATATAGAGGCGATGGTCACCATCCGAGAAGGGATGGCGAGCCCGATCGCTGGCTCAAGACTCGCGGCGCTGAGGAAGCCGGTCTTGAGATAAATAATCACGCCGAGGCCGAGGGGGCTGGTCGTGATATGAGGACGACGACAATGAGGAGTCGGTCCGAATAATGATGACGAGGCAGTGGTGAAGCCGATCGTCATATAGAGGCGATGGTCACCAGCCGGGAAGGGATGGCGAGCCCGATCGCTGGCTCAAGACTCCCGACGCTGAGGAAGCCGGTCTTGAGATAGATGATCACGCCGAGGCCGAGGGGCCGGCCGTGATGTGAGGACAACGACGATGAGGAGCCGGTCCTATAATATGAGGACGAGGCGCTGATGAAGCCGATCGTCATATAAAGGCGATGGTCACCATCCGGGAAGGGATGGCGAGCCCGATCGTTGGCTCAAGACTCGCGGCGCTGAGGAAGCCGGTCTTGAGATAGATGATCACGCCGAGGCCGAGGGGCCGGTCGTGATGTGAGGACAACGACGATGAGGAGTCGGTCCAAATAATGATGACGAGGCGATGGTGAAGCCGATCGTCATATAGAGGCGATGGTCACCATCCGGGAAGGGATGGCGAGCCCGATCGCTGGCTCAAGACTCGCGGCGCTGAGGAAGCCGGTCTTGAGATAGATGATCACGCCGAGGCTGAGGGGCCGGTCGTGATGTGAGGACAACGGCGATGAGGAGCCGGTCCTATAATGAGGGACGGCGCTGGGTGCTCGTCTGAGAAATGGTGGACGGCGCTGGGCGCTCGTCTGAGATGATGGACGACGCTGGGCGCTCGTCTGAAAATGAGGGACGGCGCTGGGCGCTCGTCTAAAAAATGAAGGACGGCGCTGGGCGCTCGTCTAAGAATGAAGGACGGCGCTGGGCGCTCGTCTAAGATGAGGGGCGGCGCTGGGCGCTCGTCTAAGATGATGGACGGCGATGGGCACTCGTCTGAGATGATGGACGGCACTGGGCGCTCGTCTGAGATGATGGACGGCGCTGGGCGCTCGTCTGAAAATGAGGGACGGCGTTGGGCACTCGTCTGAAAATGATGGACGGCGCTGGGCGCTCGTCTAAAAAATGAAGGACGGTGCTGGGCGCTCGTCTAACAATGAAGGACGGCGCTGGGCGCTCGTCTGAAAATGAGGGACGGTGCTGGGCGCTCGTCTGAAAATGATGGACGGCGTTGGGCGCTCGTCTAAAAAATGAAGGACGGCGTTGGGCGCTCGTCTAAGAATGAAGGACGGCGCTGGGCGCTCGTCTGAAAATGAGGGACGGCGCTGGGTGCTCGTCTACAAATGGAGGACGGCGCTGGGCGCTCGTCTAAGATGAGGGACGGCGCTGGGCGCTCGTCTAATCCGCATGTATGGTCTTGCTTCGTCCATAATGTGTAGTATTTGCCTGATATGTACTTAGTATTGTTGTGGGGATTTCATTTTTTGTTGCTCGAGGACGGCGAGTGCGCGCGGTCCTCGGCTTCCCTCTTTTATTTTTTCTTTTTCCTTTTCTTTTTTTTTATTTCCGTTTCCGTTCCCTATTTCGGGGAGTGTCCTTCTTTCAGGCTTCGGCCGAAGGGTGTGCTCGTCCTTCGGCCGGTTCGGACTTCGTTTATAACGTCCGTGATCTCAGGGGGGTCCCGTCGCCTATTTATGACGCGGGCTAGACTTTTGGTTGGTTTCCAATGGCTGTCGTTGCCCATCCCTGAGTTTTGGGATCTTGTCACCTCGGCCATGATTTCAGGCCTGTCGTCCTGTGATCTGGCGCGTGGACGACGCGGTGAGCTTCCTGTTTCAAGACGTGGGCCGTTTGCGGGCCCCTCGTCCTGAGGACATCGTCGGCCATACCTGAGCGTTTCACTCTAGGCTTACGGGGCCAGGACGATGTGCTCTCTCAGCAAGGCCTGAGCCCTTTGCTGATACAAAATACAATGGAGTATGCCTGAGCCTTTCGCTCGAAGGCTGCTGATACGACACGTGGTATCTTCTATTTACATTTCCAAAGAATAAGCGGAATACAATAGGTGCGTTGTTCATGGCAACGGCTTTTGGGCGGCGCGATTAGCGTCTCCGAGAACGAGGTGTACCGTTTACCGCTCTCGGGCATAATGCCATGTGCGGTCGGTAGTGGCTCTCTTTTTTAGATGCCCGAGTCACCAAATAAAGGTGGCTAGGGTAGGTCGAATGACCCAAATATAATTGAAATCATCAAATAAAGATGTTCAGTAGACTAGAGATCGGGTTCACCGCTGTGGGGTTTTTAACCCGCTCTAATGGTGATGATAAAAATAATAATGCCAATAATAATGCATCATTAGTGACCTCGGGAAATTTTAATCCCTCATAACGGTCTTCACCACCTCGGGGGGTTTTTAACCCGCCATAATGGTGGTGGAAATAATATAATTAATAATAGTAATAATTATACTACTATCATTTAATAAATATTTTAAGTGTATAAATAGGAGTATTGGGCACTTAGCTTTTAAGTGGGCTGGATTTGATGGACTGATGTTGAAATTGAGGCCCATTTCATTTGTGGGCATCAAGTTTGGGCTGAAAACAGTCCTGGCCTTGCATTCCTTACTTGACCTTGGCCTGCCTGACTATGCTCGACGCAAATCAAAATCAAAATAGGGAGTACCCTTCAGCCGCACACCGAGATGGGGAAGGCCTTCAGCCGCACACCGAGATGGGGAAGGCCTTCAGCCGCATTTGGTTCGCCCTGGGGCATGGCAGCCTCAGACCGTAGGAAAAGCTGCGACCCTCAGGCGACGGTCAGCCGGTAGATCCACGGGAGGAGGCAGGCGGCTCTGTGGCGGGGATGACGAAACTCGAACTCGATCGTTGTCGTCTTCCGGAGCTTTGAGGTGGCCATTAATGGTGGGTGCTTGAAGATCTAGCTTCAGAAGCTGAAAACGATGACCAGGGAGAGGGTGACCGGGGTTCAGGCTGCGATATTCGTGCAGTGACGGAGAGCAGTGCAGTGGCTCAGCGGCTCGGAGCGACGCTGACAGGTTGTGACGGAGGAGCTCGTACCTGGTTCCGTGAGCTGCAGTGGACGGCGTGCGGCGGCCTCAGCTCAGACCTGGGACGGCTGGTGGGCTTCAGCGGGCGATAAGCTTCCGTTATCGGCGTACGGCGGCGACCAGGAGGGTGATGACCTTCCCGGTGAAGACATCTCCGGCTTCTGTGTCGGAAACCCAGATCTTCATCTCTGGATCTTTCTTTTGATTTTTCCAGAACAATTTTGGCTCATTTTTTGTGATTCGTATGAGATTTTTGGTATGTTTTGGGAGGATTTCTCACTTGATTTTGCTCTAATCTCTCAACGAGAGCACCATTGATGGATTATAGGTATCCAAGTATATATAAAATGGGAGAGATTGAGCTAGATAATTGGAGAAGATGAATAGTAGAAATGATATTGTGTATGAATTATGAGTTAGGGTTACAAATGGCTCCAAGAGGAGTATAAATAGGGAAATAATGGGCCGGACCGCTAATATGGGCCCGGTAGCCCAACTACATAAAAGACTAATCTAGTACATAGTTACATACAAATGACATATAAGCAGTACAATAATACAAATGATATCCGTAAGATGTGTGTGGGCCGCTGTCCGGGCCCAATAGTCGTGAGACCCGGGGGTCCGAGTCTATATACTCTATCAATAGTCATCCCTCGTGATTATAACACATCAAATGGCTATAAATCAATCTGCTTAGAACTAAATGGTTCTAGATGAGTGTGGATGCCCAAACTTGTTCAAGGGAAGTTGCCCACTAACTTGTGGGCCACTGCTCAACATTGATAAATACAGGAAGGTGCTGAAGCAGTTGACTCACAAACATGGTACATAGATTCAGGCTGCTCCAGGCACATGACAGGCAGCAGGTGGTTCCTGTCAAACTATATGGCAAGGGAAAGACCCAAAGTGATGTTTGGGAGTGTGGAGAAACGAGGAGAAACCAAAGGAGCTGGAGACCTATCAATCAATGGACTTACAATCCAAAACATATATAATGTTAAAGGATTAAAGTTCAATCTCATAAGCACAAGCCAGCTCTGTGACAATGGCTATAATGTTACATTCTCCAAAGACATCTGCTAGATCAAAGATGTCAAAAATGAAAAAGTTATGCTCACTGGTAGAAGGAAGAAGGGCATGTATGTTGTTGATTGGAGCTCAGCTAAGGAAGGGATCTGCTTGGTGACAAAGGCAGATTCAAATCTAAATTGGGAATGGCATAACAAACTCAGCCATCTCAACTTCAAAACCATCAACAAATTGTCCAGAAAAGAATTGGTGAAAGGACTCCCAGAAATCAATTTCAAGAAGGATCATCTCTGTGATGCTTGCCATAAAGGAAAACAAACCAAGGTATCATTCAAATCCAAAGAAGTAGAATCATCAACAAGACCTTTGAGCCTATTACATCTTGACTTGTTTGGACCAGTTGAACCAACAAGCTTAAGTGGCAAAAGGTACACTTTGGTTATAGTTGATGATTACTCTAGATACACATGGACCCTATTCTTCAAGAAGAAGAATGAGACAAAGAAAAAGCTTCCTGAATTGATGAAGCTAATCAAAAATGAAAAGAGCCCCTCAATTCAGAAAATCTGGTCAGATAGAGGTACTGAATTCCTAAACTCTATAGTGATTCAGTACTGTGAAGAAAATGGAATCCATCACCAAACTTCAGCAGCAAGAACACCTCAACAAAATGGTGTTGCTGAAAGAAGGAACAGGACACTCAAGGAAGCTAGATGGACAATTCTAGAAGCAGCAGGATTGCCCAAAAGATTTTGGGCAGAAGCAATCAGTACAGTTTGCTACACCCAAAATAGAAGTCTTATTCATAAGACTTACAAAAAGACACTTTATGAGCTGTGGAAAGAAAGGAAGCCAAATGTTAGTCATTTCCATGTGTTTGGATCCAAATGTTTCATTCTAAACAAAGGAAAGGACTACCTCAAGCCATTTGATCTCAAATCTGATGAAGGGATCTTCCTGGGCTACTCAGTAACAAGCAAGGCCTTCCGGATCCTCAACAAAAGAACTCTAGTGGTAGAAAAATCAATCCATGTGGTTTTTGAAAACCACCCCACTGCTCATGAAAAGAATGAAGGTGAGTCATCTAAATCAAAAAAGGATACAAGAGAGGCTCCAAGCTGCCTTCCCAGCAATAATATACAAAAAGATGGAAAGATTTTTGAAGCAGCAGTTGACTTGTATGACAGCCCCCTGCCGGCAGTTGACTCAAACGGCAGCCCACTCCCAGCAGTTGACTCATACGGCAGCCCACTGCCAGCAGTTGACTCAAACGGCAGCCCACTGCGAGCAACTGCCTCCAGAGACAGGCCAATGCCAGCAGGTGACTCACCAAGAAACAACTTTCCAGGCACTCATGAAATTCCTAATCACCCTATTCTACCAGATGATACTGAAGAAGAAGAAGAAGAGGATGACCAACAAATCCAAACCAAAACAACCACATCTGACATTAGATGATTGAACAAACATCCTCCTCACCAAATCATTAGAAACATCCATGAAGGGGTTCGTACAAGATCAGCACTTCAGAGAGAAGCACTATTCTCATGCTTTATCTCACAAATTGAACCCAATAAAATTGAAGAAGCCCTACAAGATTCTGACTGGATACAAGCTATGCAAGAAGAACTCAAACAATTTGAAACAAACAATGTTTGGGAGCTTGTGTCTAGACCCTATCATCAACATGTGATAGGAACCAAATTGGTATTCAGAAACAAAATGGATGAGGAAGGCACCATTGTCAAGAACAAGGCAAGGCTGGTAGCCAAAGGCTACTGCCAGGAAGAAGGTATAGATTTTGATGAAACCTTTGCTCCTGTTGCCAGATTAGAAGCAATAAGAATCTTCTTGGCTTATGCTGCCCATAAGCAATTCACTGTCTATCAAATGGACGTGAATAGTGCCTTCCTAAATGGTCTACTAGAAGAGGAGGTCTATGTGGAGCATCCTCCTGGATTTGAAATCAATAGAGAGAAGGACCAAGTCTACAAATTGCATAAATCTCTTTATGGACTCAAGCAAGCCCCAAGAGCATGATATGACACACTCTCTGAATATTTAGTGAATAATGGGTTCACTAAAGGAATAGTAGACAAGACATTATTCAAAATTGAAGAAGGTCCCCACATACTGCTTGTTCAAATTTATGTTGATGACATTATCTTTGGAAGCTCAAATCAAGCACTATGTGAGAAATTTTCAACTCTCATGCAAAGCAAATTTGAAATGAGCATGATAGGAGAGTTGAACTATTTCTTGGGACTACAAGTGAAGCAAACTCCACAAGGTATCTTCATCAACCAAGGCAAATATACAAGAGATCTCATGAAGAAATTCAAGGTTGAGAACAAGTCTACCGTGAAACTTCCCATGAATACATCCCAAGGTCTAAGTCAGGATGAAGATGGCAAAGATGTTGATCCTACACTTTATAGAGGTTTGATTGGTTCCTTGTTATATCTTACCACTGGTAGGCCAGATATTTCCTACTCAGTTGGTGTGTGTTCAAGGTTTCAATCAATGCCTAAAGAAAGCCATCTCCTAGCTGCAAAGAAAATACTGAGGTATCTAAAAGGTAACCCTAACTCTAGATTATGGTACCCAACAAATGGAGGTTTGGAACTCTATGGATACTCAGACTCTGACTTTGCTGGATGAAAAATTGATAGAAAAAGTCCCTCAGGTACTTGTCAATTTATTGGTGGAAGACTTGTTTCATGGTTCAGCAAGAAACAAAACTCAATTGCTACAAGCACTGCCGAAGCTGAATACATAGCTGCAGGCAGCTGCTGTGCTCAAATACTTTGGATGAAATAGCAATTGAAGGATTATGGAGAAGAGGCAAAGGAGATTAGCATCCTGTGTGATAACACAAGTGCTATTGCAATCACTCACAATCCTGTGTTTCACTCAAGAACCAAGCATATTGAGATCAGGCACCACTTTATTAGAGAACATGTTGAGAACAAGACCATCAAACTAGAGTACATCCCTACAGAGAAGCAGTTAGCTGACATATTCATCAAGCCACTGAATGAAGTAAGATTCAATGCACTAAGGCAAGAGCTTGGTATGTTAGATGATCTTGATCAAGTGAAGGAATAAACTCATACTAAATTCAGGGGGAACTTCAGAAATCAAAGGGGAATTGCAAGCCACCTGCTGAGGGGGAACAAGTCTTATAAAGTACTCAGGGGTAGCCACCTGCTAAAGATAAGATACCCAAAATCAACGAGCAAGTGCCTCCTCCATCCTCAACAGGTGACTTACCCATATTGACTCCCCTTGAGCAGTTGGATGCAGACCTTGCTAGGGTCAAAGAATGGAGAAGATGGAAGCTGTCTAGCATCTGTACCTAAGCTGAAACCCTGTCTATGTTCATAGATGAAGAAGACTTTGCACTACAATGGCTTGAAATAGAAGATCTGGCAGAAGCAACCAGACTTTACAAAATAAATCAAGTGTATGCCATAAAAAGGAAGCAGCTCACTGCCAAGGATGCACTCCAAGACTCAAGCGATGATGATGATGCTGACAATGACCCTAAGGGACTACCTAGCTCAAGAGATAAGCAAATCATCCATTCTTCCTCCTCTAGTGATAAAGAAACCAGGAGAGTCATGGAAAAATCCAGGATGGAAACTCAAGGAGGAGGAGAATCCTCTAAGGCCCCTCAAGGGCAGTTGGCTGCCACCATCCAGCAAGGGACTCAACTGCTGAATCTTAACAGGGAACCCCACTAAGAGGAGGCCCCAGAGCAGCAGCCTACAACATCAAATGAAATAAGGGAGCAAATCATCAATGATGGTGCAAAGGACACTCCCACACTAGTAGAGGTCTTCATCCAAGAGAGAAGGGCCACTACCAAATTCATAAGCAACACTGAGGTATGGCTACATAAAAGGTTAATCAAAATGAAGAATCATTTTGATAGTCTACTGGACTTGCATTTTGAAGAAGTTCACAGGCACATCAGAAGCAACCTTATGATCCAAGAGGTTTTTAACTCTGAGCAAAAGGCTCAGCTTCAAATCCAGCTTGCAAACCAGCCAGCTCAGTTATAAGCAATCCACAAGGTGCTTGCAAAACTTCGAGCTCTAAGTGTAGAGCCAGAAAATCAAAATCTAGCATTCCAACAAGCAAGAGCAGTAGCAGGGCCCTCCCAACCAGAAGCAGAGCCCTTTGCCCAGGTAAACGCTATCCCTGCTTTACCTCCTCACCTTGAGCAGGCCCTTCCAACCATTCAGACGCATGAGGAGTTCATACAACACCTCAAGACCAAGGAAAAGAGAAAGTGCGAAACTATACTTTACTCTCTGCTTGGACTCATGCTTCACTAAACTTCAAAGTCACAAGTTATCATTGATAAATCCTAGAAGTTGAGTTCCTAGTTGGAGGTTAGAACTTTCTTGTAACAAATCACAAATTGTTGTAAACACTTAGGAGAACAGTTGTTCGGATCCTAAAGTGTGGTTAGATAGATAGAGTACCTTTTGATCCCCACTGGATCAATCGAGAAAAGTCTAAGGATTGAGTAACTTTGAGTGGTGTTATACTCATTGTGAAACACCTTCAATCTAGGCCTAAGTGTTGTAAAGGCTAGATTGGCACTAATTGTATTGGCCTTAATACTTTCGTGAAATCCATCTGAAATAGGATGGGACTGGACGTAGGAGGATTACACCACCTCTGAACCAGGATATACTGTGTGTTGATTAATTTTCAGTCAACAAAGCACACACCAAACACTTCTCACAAAAAAATGTAGTTTGCGAGCAGCATCCTAAGAAGTAGTGTTTGTTGACCCTACTGCTTATCGTACTGCTTAATAACTCACTTTCTTTGAGACAATCTTTCCACAAGAGCCTTGCAATATTACCACTAAAAGGTCTGTTCTATCAAATCTCAGGAAATCATCTTAAAGAATAGCAGTTGCCTCAGCAGTCCCCTGGTGACTACCCAACTGCTGAGCCCACTGCTCATATAAAAGTATTTCCTTTGAACATCTCAACTTCACCAGACTTCACTACACTCTCACCAAGGAGTCTATTCAAACTAATCTCTGAAACTCAAGCTGTAACCCATTAGTTGCCTCAACAGTTCCCTCATTGCCACCCAACTGCCGAGACCACTGCTCCAGTAAAACTCTCATTTACTTTTACCCAAGCACATTTTCAGAAAGTCCTCATCACCCTAAGCAACATTATATAATCAGTCTTCCCATACCTTCACTTTCACTTAAGCAGGTACCTCAGCAGTTCCCTGGTTACTACCTAACTGCTGAGACCACTGCTGTCATTAAGGTTGATTATCAATCCACCTAATTACATCATCAGAAAGCCCTTTTCATTCTCAGAATGATTCTGCTTGTATTTTCACCATATACTCAGTATTTCACTAGCAATCGCCTTAACAGTTTCATGTCATCTTGTCAACTGCCAAGCCAACTGCACACCATATAAAGTCCAAACTTCATCTATCATAGAAAGTTGTTATACACTATTTATCTAAGAGGTTAAAGACTTCCGTTGTGCATCTATAAATCTCCCAAAAGATTTTAGATCAACTCATCTAGAAGGGAAAAGTTTTCAAAGTTAAAAAAGCTTTGAAAGTCTATTCACCCCCCTCCCCCTCTAGACTTTTACCTCTATCCGGGACCATGAGAATGCTTTAATATGTTTAAATCAATTTAACAAATCGATATTTCTTAAAGTTCCATAAAAATCATATGAATGAAAAGTCCTAAATATATTTTTAAATTGTTAAAAATAAGAAGTTATTAATTAAAATAAAATTATATATTCTAAAACTTCAAATTAAGTTTCTCCAAAATTATATACATAATTAAATTGGTTTACTTTCAACAAAAAGGAAAGGAACTGTAAGACTAACGATTTCTATTAAGGGAAGAAGAGAATCATAAGTGAGTTTCCAAAAACTACGAATTATGAAATTTCAGTGTCCAATATGAGATGCATATGTACCCATAGTATCCAATTTGGTCTATTTAAAACCTTCACTAGTGGAAAATAGACTTTTAATGTCGGTTAAAATCGACTTTTAGTGTCAGTTATGAACTGATATAGATGCAGGTGACATACAAAGTCTGGTACATTTCTTATCGGTTGGCTGAACTGACATAGAAAGTCGGGTACATTTCCGATCAGTTGGGTGAACCCCATATTGAAAACACCTTATATCAGTTATCAAACAACCGTTATAAAAAATCTATATTTTTTGGAAAAAAAATTAAATAACATTCTATAATGTTTACTTTCCATATTATTCTATGCATGTACTTTGGTTATGAGAAACTTCAAGTCATGAAGAATTTTTGTTCACTAGTAAAATATTTGGAACTTTTGTAGCTCTCAATGTAACGTCCTCTGTAACCAATTTTCATGCTAGAAAGAACGAGCAAATTGGGCTTCTTGATTAGGAGAGTTCTGTTTTGTCACCTCTGGTAGCCTAAGCTCAATAGCAGTTATTCCAATTTCGAGACACATCTTGGACTGCAAGCATAGCTGCGTATGGAGAAGATTCATCTCTGTTAGCCTCAATAATCTAAAATTCGCTAGGCGTTAGTCGGGCGGCCAAGCACCGCCTAGCGCCTAGGCGGACTAGGCGGCCAACTCGGTTTCAACATAATACCATAAAAATATAAATATTCTTGACAAAAAATACTACATTAAACAAATAATCTATAAGGGAAAATGAGATTTGCAAAACAGTTAGAGTTGATCGATGAAAAACCATGATCAATAATCAACAAGAGATAAAAACCTTTAACTATTTAAGGATTAATAATGGACTGAACTTCATCCCTCTTAGAGCACTCATATAAATAATTAGACTTGGTGTCATAGATCAATTCAAACTGAAGAATCCATAGATCAGATGCAGCAGCAGCAGAAGAGTAGACTGAATGAATGCATATATTGTAGCTCATGCATACAGTGAGTCACAAACTCGTACAACGTGATAGATTAACACAAAATAGAAAAAAAACTATCAGTTGGAGCACATGAATAACTAGGATTAATTACTTAATTGTCTGGTTCAATTAGGTAACAAATTTCATAGTAGATGAAAAGCAAATGAAACAGTTGAAGTGAGTAGGCCGGTTTCAACAATTGGGCTGAGTTTTACACTTTTACTTCAGTTTATCTTACAGGGCTACAACATTACTATCAACTATCAATAAAGAAGGTAATAAAAACAGTAAGAACTAAAAAGAGTAACTGAAATTTGAAATAAATTACTAGTTAAAGTTTGCATTGCTTCCTTGTGGAATTTTATCAAACACCATATATGCATTCCAAGTTCCTATCAACATGTATATACACAAAACAGAACATTTATACACATTGTATATATATAACAAATTCAAAGTAGTGCATACATGAAAATAATATATAAAAGGTAAGAAAATCTAACAAGAGATAATGATAACAAGATCAAATTAATATACCTTTAATCATTGTGCTTCTTTGCCTTTTCAATATATTAGAACAGATAACTCACAATGTTGAGGAAAAACAAAAATTATTTCATGAGTATAACTAATTTTACAACACAGGGGAATAATGTCCCTTACATATAGACAGGTACTTGCACACTTGCATATAAGCAAAAAAGTGTGAAAAAATAGGCATAAATTCAGTTTTTAACTCAACTAGTTATTATTTTCAAAAGAAGCTAAGATATAATCTGGTTTGTATTCTAAAGCACTCCAAAAGATATGGAAAATAAAACACATACTCAAAGTATCTCAAACATCAAATCCAGTTCTTTACACAGGGAAAATAATGATATCTAACTAAGAGCAAATGTCCTTTTCTGGTAATACTTACATTTGAATGGAGCACAACCTGCTATAGTGGAATTGCTTCCTTGAAGAAAAGAAAAAAATACAAAGTAACCATTTTCAATTTGTAAAGGAAAGGTTGCTGAGATAGTGAGATCATTAGACAATACCAAAGATTTAGTAACTTTTCGTCTTTTCCATAGTGCTAAAATAACAATACATTGAAGCAACATTCATGCTCAGTAAATCTCATTGGAACTTTTTTATGAAGATGTTATAGGCACTATAAAACTAAAAATGTAACAGAACTTTTCATGCTTTATCTAAGATTTCAAACATACACAATAAATTTTTAAACCCTGTGGAATAAAAGGTACTTTTTAAATCCTAATACAAACTTTATTATATAAATTTATCCAAACATTTGATAGATTAACTTTCACTGCATTAGTCATATTTGAATTTAAAGCAAATACTAATTTAAGATAAACTAACCAGGTAACCTCAAACCTAACAGTAATAGTAAAGAGTATCAGATGAAGAGGTCACACCAGAATATATACGGATACACTGGAAACCCCACTAGTCTTCAATCTTCATATCTGCTAACTCAATCCCTGGTGGCTCCCTGTATTCTAGACCAACAGACTCGTTCTTCAACGATTTTGTTCATCGAGCTCGTCCTCTTTGCGCCGATCCAACCGCTCACAGCCACTCAGTACGTACATCGGTGAAATGGTAGTCCGAATTAAATTAAATATAGAATATATAGCAAAAATGACCTAAACAAAAACACGTACAGTAACTGAACCCTAAGTGACAAACATGATTAAATATCAAAAACTAAAAAAAAATTACCTATGATGGATGAGAGGAGATTAGCGTTGATGGAGAGAAACAGTACACGATGAGACAACTAAGACTATCGAGGTAAGAGAGGCGATTGGCGCGCGATGGAGAACATCGGATCTTCCTGCGGCGGCTTCGCCCAAACTCACATTTTGTTTTTGCCCTAGCTTCTGTGTTAGTTGTAGATTTTGTGTACACAAATAAAAGTTTGAATTCTATCAATAAGGGTTGATAAAGAGCCTGACATAGAAAAAGTAATTTTGAATTTATAAAAAGACCCCGTCCCCAGCTTGTCTTTATGAAAATTATAAAAAGTGCCCCGTTTTAGTACTACTGTGTCGGACTAATGAAAAGCCATTGTTAATACGAAATAATATTTACAAACCTTACCCGCAAGCTAGCATAAACATTTTATTATTTAGAAATATGACCCCGCGTCCACCTATAATGTCGGTTCTAGAAGAACCCATATGAAATACTAGTTATAGAATCCATATTTTGCACTAGTGCTTAGTGTCCAATATGAGATTCTCATGAAACCATAGTGTCCAATTTGATCCTTACTACTAATTATCGTATTTTATTTTAATTGGCCTACTTTTCATATTTATCATTCTTTTAATATTACTTTAATGCTTCCGCATATAAGTTTATAGTCCATGAAATTTATATGGAGACTTTTGATGCACATAATAAAAGTTTATGTGCTATTAGTTTTTATCTTCTATTATTATTTACTCAATGAATGGTTTAAATATTTTTGTAGCTTGTTAGTCACCAAAGTGGCCTAACTGAGTTATTTAAACAATTTTATTGAACAAAGTTTCATATATGTTTACTCATTTAAATTTCTATTGGTAAGACAGTTTGTTAATCATCAAAGTGATTTAACTAGTTTGGTTAATTAGAAAATTTTATTGAGTAGATCTAATTATATGAAATTTGATTTACCTTTGATGACCAGAAGAATTTAATTATTATGTATAAGGAGCTAGTTAGTCACCAAAGTAGCTAAGTCCATTCGCTAAATTCCTTGAAAGTCAAGGCATTTATTCTCAATACACATTGTATGGTATACCACAATAAAATGGTGTAGCTGAGAGGCGGAATCGTACATTAATTGAAATGGTTAGGAGTATGTTAAGTTATTCTACCTTGCCTCATTCGTTGTGGATGTATGCATTGAGAACTGTTGCATATCTGTGAAATTGGGTTCCTAGTAATAATAATACAGTCAATCAGATTAGAAAGTCTCAAATCAGGTCAAATAAAAGAAATGATGACATTCATATCTGATCAGATTTTAAAAAAAATAGTATTAGTAAATAGGAACATTCAAATTAGATGAGAAAATTTAGATAAAGTACGGAAAAGGTACTTGTGGTTGAGCCCGTTTTCAGATAGGGTCATGTGTTTCATTCTTTATCAAAGTAGTTCATGTGTTTGAGTTCCGTTATCACAAGAGGGTCACGTCGTTAAAAATTTCTGAAAAACACCGTTAAAAGTAACTCCAATTTTCAAAAGTGCCCGAAAAATTAAAAGTAAAATACCGAAAGGTGCGTCTCGTCAAGATGACCTCCAAACCACCTTCCCCTTTGGATTTTTCAGATCTGTTTGAATTATTTTTTAAAAATGATTTCGATAATATCACTTTTCTGATGGACTTTCCGGTGACAAGGGTGGTTGAAAACAAAAAAGAAAGATGGCCTAGCGGTCGTCTTATTGAGACGCACCTTCCGGTATTTTACTTTTAGTTTTTCGGGCACTTTTTAAAACCGGAGTTACTTTTAACTAGGGGTGGGTTCGGTTCTTGCGGTTCGGTTTTGACCTAAAACCAAATATAGAATCAAAGTAAAGAGTTCGGTTCGGTTTCAGTTTGGTTTTACACTCCAAAACTTGGAACCACGGTTTGATTGGTTTGGTTTGTTTCGATTCGATTTCGGTTTTTTCGGTTTTTTACCAAAAAATTATCATTTGATTTAAAAATGATATAATACTTTGAGGGATCAAACATATATTACATAAAGAATGCAAGAAATAAGATATAATGTATTTGAGGTAATTTTCCCTTGCTCCATTAAGACACGTGCGTGTCAAATATATACAGCTTTCTCCTCTACGGTAAGGACAAACTTACCATATGAGATTAGAATTCTACTCCTATAATATTGCTAATCCCATGATCTGTGCAGTCCGTTACAAATAAAATATTGTACAAGAATAATTGTAAAATAATTGTTACATGCATGCGTGCATAAATATGTACACCCACGTACGGTTCTTCCAACACCCCCCTTCAAGATGGAGCATGGGGGTCGTGAATGCCCATCTTGGCAAGAAGATGATGATACTGAGAAGCACCAAGAGCTTTAGTGAATAAATCGGCAAGTTGTTCCTTGGTGGAAGTGTAAGAAGGTATGATGACACCTGAACGTACATGATCACGGATAAAGTGACAATCCAGCTCGATGTGTTTAGTACGTTCATGAAACACATGATTAGAAGCAATATGAATGGCGGCTTTGTTGTCACATACAACCTGTATTGGTGTCAATTTGATGCGTAAAGAGGAGAAAAGACTCTTGAGCCAAAGAAGTTCACATGTAAGAGTTGCGATGGATCTATACTCGGCTTCCGCGGAGGAGCGAGACACCGTAGCTTGCTTCTTAGTTCGCCAAGAAATAGGAGAGCCCCCAAGTGTAACAAAATAACCGGTAACGGAACGCCGTGTGTTTGGGCAACTAGCCCAATCAGAATCACAGTAACCAACAAGTGAGAGAGGTGAGTGTCGCCCTAAAAGAATCCCCTGGCCAGGATGACCTTTGAGATAGCGAAGAACCCGGATAACTGCATCCCAGTGCACACGTCGAGGAGCTTGCATAAACTGAGAAAGAATGTGAACAGAATAGCTGATATCTGGCCTTGTAAGAGTAAGATAAATAAGTTTTCCAACCAATCGGCGATAGCGATCTGGTTCGGAGAACAAAGGTCCCTCGGCAGATTGTAGGCCATGATATTGTGGCATAGGGAACGAAACCGGCTTGGCACCAGTCAAACCTGTCTCATCAAGAACATCCAAAATATATTTGCGCTGACAAAGAAAAATTCCCTTTCGTCCCCGTGCAACTTCCAACCCTAGAAAGTATTTCATGTGTCCCAAATCCTTAACAGGAAAAGTATGAGCCAAATATTTTTTTTAAAAAAGAAATCATTGTGGGATCAGAACCGGTAATAAGTAAATCATCAACATAAACCAATATACATAAAATATGTCCTTCACGGTGAAGAGTGAACAAGGAATAGTCAGCATGTGACTGACTAAAACCATATGAGAGAAGTGCAGTAGTTAATTTTGAGAACCAACAACGTGGGGCCTGACGCAATCCATAGAGTGAGTGGAGTAATTTGCACACCTGTCCGTGTTTAGGAGAGGAGTACCCTGGTGGTAAATGCATATACACCTCTTCACGAAGATCACCATGGAGAAAGGCATTATCTACATCCATTTGATGGATCTCCCAATAACGGGAAGCAGCAATAGCCAACATAACACGAACTGTGACCATCTTAGCCACCGGGGCGAAAGTCTCATCGTAATCAATCCCATGTACTTGTCGATTACCACACACAACCAACCGAGCTTTGTACCGATCAACGGTACCATCACTTTTATATTTGATTTTATAGACCCATTTACAAAAAAATAGGCTTCTTACTAGGAGGAAGATCTTGTATTATCCACGTGCCATTTTTTTCCAAAGCATCCAGTTCGTGTTGCATGGTAGCTCTCCAAAGAGGATCACGCATCGCTTCGTTAAACGTCCCGAGTTCTTTGTGTGCTGAAATTGATGCGAGAAAAGCACGATGGTGTACCGAAAAATGGTTATAATTCACGTAATGAGATAAGGGATAAGGATTACCTGATTCTACCGTTGAAGTGGAGCGAGAACCGGGCGGAGTATCTATTTTCATAGTATTAGTCTGCACTTCATAATCTTGATGCCATGCGGCTTTGCGTTTCGGTCTACTGCTTCTGCGTGTACCTGTTCCATCCCCATTATTTTCTGTGGCAGATTCCAGACCTTCAACTAAAGTACTCCCACGTGTCTCCAGATTACCATCATTAGTCAGCTCCTCATCACTGGACCCAGCTTCCCCAGTTTGCTCCGTGTCACGCAAGGTGGATGTAGCAGATGTCATGTCCACTGAAAGTGGGTTCTCCTCATCAATAGCCTCGAAATGAGTAATGGGAACATTGTCCTCCTGCTGCATGGTCCTATTCACGTTTATGTCACGTGAATGTTGGTCGTCGGTCTTATAAGGGAAGGTTGTTTCAACGAAGGTCACATCTCGTGAAATAATAAAACATTGATTTTCCAGATCATATAATCTCCAACCCTTTTGGGAGTAGGCATAACCCAAAAACACACACTTGATTCCACGTGATGCAAACTTATCTCGATCCCTCCCGTGATTATGAGCATAGCAAAGACACCCAAAAACCCGGAGTTGTTCATAATTCAGCTTCTTATTGTATATAAGCTCATATGGACTTTTATAATCTAAAACAGAAGAGGGTAATCGGTTTATGAGATAACACGCAGTCATCACACATTCACCCCAAAATTGTATAGGTAAATGTGCATGAAACCGAAGTGTACGTGCTACCTCCAAGATATGCCTATGCTTGCGCTCTACTCTCCCATTTTGTTGTGGGGTATAAACACACGTAGTTTGAAACAAAATTCCATTGTCCAAAAAATAAGATTTTAAACACTGAAACTCCGTTCCATTGTCACTCCTAACAACTTTCACCCTTTTATTAAATTGGCGCCCTATCATTGTAAGAAATTGTTTCAGCAATGTAGAGACCTCACTTTTCTCCCGCATTAAATATACCCAGACAGCCCGTGAAAAATCATCCACAATAGTTAAAAAATATCTTGCACCACATGTCGCTGGAAAACGATAGGGACCCCATACATCACAATGTATCATTTCAAATAATTCAAATGCTCTGGAATTGCTAATATTAAAAACATCTCGAGTCTTTTTACCACGCATACATGTGTCACAACTTTTATTCAAAACTACTGAAGATAAAGTATTATTAAGTGTGGTACGTAAAATCTTCACAGATGGGTGGCCTAACCGGGAATGCCACAAATTACTTGTATAGTTGTATCCTTCCCTTTTATTGAGCAAACACGTACGTGATCCAAACTATGAAAATAGTACACTCCACCGCGTCTCTCACCCGCTCCAATCGGCGTCCTCAAAAGTAAGTTCTGTATCACACAAACATCATTAGCGAAAAATACCCCGCATTTTCGTTCATCGATTAATTTTCCCACGGAAATTAAATTACACATCAAACCTGGAACTAATAACACATTAGTAAGTTTCAGTCCATGACTAAGTTGCACTTCTCCTTTGCTTTTCGCAATTGTCACTTCACCGTTGGGCAAGTAAATAGAAACCGGGGCCATAGATTGTCTATTAATCAATTGTTGTTCATCACCCGTCATGTGTAGTGACGCACCAGAATCTAAAAGCCAAGGTGTATAAGCAATTTTACCTGAGGTTGTCTCACTAGAAGATGCCTTACACTGGTCCATTAATTGAAGGAATTTCTTCCACTCGTCTGCCGAGAACGTAGGGATCCTTTCCTTGTCGCTGGAGCCAAGAGTAATTTTTGTGCCATCATCTCCCTGTTCTGCGTGTACCGCATTAGCGGTGGCTCTTCCTCCAGCACCCCTGCCACGTCCTCTCCCGGCTCCACCCCGTCCGCGTGCTCCTCTTCCTCTCCCTGGATTGTCATACCACCATTCCGGGTAATTCCCGGTTCTCTTAAAACAGTTCTCTATGCCGTGACCTTGCTTCTTGCAGTAGCTACAGGTAACTGTTCCGTCCTTTCATCCCAATTGTCCGCCCATCCGAGTAGCAAAGGCCACACCTTCGACCTTTTCGTCACTGATCCGAGTCATATTACGTACCCTTTCCTCCTGTATCATAATTTGATACACTCTTGTCAAGCTTGGCAGTTCCTCCAGGCTGAGGATGTTTGAACGTAACACACCATAAGCATCGTGATCAAGGCCCATCAAAAATTCGTGCGTCTTTTCTTGTTCAATTTGCTTCAAATATTGCTTCGTCAAATCACATGTACACCCATTACAGGTGCATTGGGGCATAAGCCGGTATCCTTCATAGTCATCCCAGAACGCCTTTAGGCGTCCAAAATACATCGCGATGGTCTGCCCATTCTGCTTGCACATCCGTATTGACTCCTTTAGTTCGTGAATTCGCATCGGGTCTCCAACCGCAAAGCGACTTTTCAGATCCTCCCAAAGCTCTCGCGCACTATCCATGTAAGTGAGGTTTGTACACAGGCTAGGCTCCACCGCTGTCATCATCCACCCCACAAGCATGGAGTTCACGCTGTCCCAGTCTTCCAGATCCTGTGGGTTGCCTTCCGGTCGTTTGATCGTTCCGTCCAAAAAACCGACCTTTCGTTTTGCACGAAAGGCATTTTTCATTGCCGTCGTCCATTCCCGGTAATTATTCTCACCTTTGAGCATGATGCCGCAGATGTTGATACCTGGGAAATCGGAGCTCGCCAGATAATATGGTGATGAAGGATCGTTGATTTTCCTTCTCACCGGTTTGTTCGTTCGGCCGCCAGAGTTCTGCGCTGCATCGTTAGCCATTGCTACGTATACAGAGGAATTGTATTAACCCGCTTTGATACAAAAATAGGGAAAAGGGGCAAATAAGGCCACGTACTAACAAAAAAAGGTCAAATAAGGCCTTATTTATGAGACTCTGTCCGGCCTTCGCCATTTGGGTTGGTTCTCGGTGGAATTTGTTTATGAAATTTTTTGAGAATCTTATTCTGTAAGTCTAGTTTACTCATACCAAATTTAAGCTAAAACTTCAATCGGGAAGCCATTCAAATGAATTCTTGAAGATAATTGCGCAGTTAAAAGCGCAGTTATCTTCAAGAATTCATTTGAATGCCTTCTCGACTAAATTTTTATCTGAAATTTGGTATGAGTAAACTAGACTTAATGAACAAGATGGTCAAAAAAATTAATCAAAAAATTCCACCGAGAACCACCCCAAATGGCGAAGGACGCACAGAGCCTCATAAATAAGGCCTTATTTGACCTTTTTTTTGTTAGTACGTGGCCTTATTTGCCCCTTTTCCCTACAAAAATAAGATATAATGTATTTGAGGTAATTTTCCCTTGCTCCATTAAGACACGTGCGTGTCAAATATATACAGCTTTCTCCTCTACGGTAAGGAAAAACTTACCATATGAGATTAGAATTCTACTCCTATAATATTGCTAATCCCATGATCTGTGCCGTCCGTTACAAATAAAATATTGTACAAGAATAATTGTAAAATAATTGTTACATGCATGCGTGCATAAATATGTACACCCACGTACGGTTCTTCCAACAGCAAGCACACTACAACAAATAAAATAAAAATGAAAATAAATAAAAATGTCATGAATTATATGAGTATGCGAGAGAGATAAAAGTATATATTATTAATTTACATTGTTTGTGACTAGTTCAAAAAAAGTTCATGAGTATATACGTTATATGTGATATAGTTGAGATAAATATTTATTGTTTCATCGATACGAATTCTTTAAGTTAAATAAAAATAAAAGTTAATTAATACTAATAACAAGTAAAAACATATTATCAGTATAGCTACATTATTACGTGCAATGAATGTTTAAATGAATTCACAAACTAAACTAAACATAACAAACATTATTTCTCTAGCACAAGAAAACCAAATACTATTAATGATATTAGGATTAATTAGTTAGGATTAATGCTTAACATAGGACAAATAAATTTTACTCCGTATATTTTAACTAGTTCGGTTTGTTCGGTTCGGTTTTGAAGGGTAAAAACCAAAACTGAACCAAACAACTATGGTTCGGTTCGATTTTTTACATTCGGTTTCGGTTTGTTAGCGGTTCGGTTTTATTTGGCTACGGTTCGGTATGATTTGATTCGGTTTTCAATTTTCCGGACCCAGTCCTACTTTTAACGGTCCTTTTCAGACGTTTTTAACGTTGTGACCCACTTGTGATAACGAAATTCAAACACATGAACCACTTTGATAAAGAATGAAACACATGACCTTATCTGAAAACGGGTTCAACACAAGTACCTTTTTCGTACTTTAAAACAAATCATATCTTAAAGAATTCAGATCATAATCACTCAAATGAGGCTAACAAAAAGGAGAACAATTTTGTTCACCGCCTCAAAACAGGGTGAACATCACCCCCACCCTCCAATGTTGCCACATGGCATAGCAATACTTTATAATTTTGCTATTGTTATAACAATTTTTATTTTTTTATATTACTTTATTTTGCAATTGTTATAATACTTTACTTTTTATCTGATCAATTTTTTAAAATTTTTTATAATCTTTCATACTAATAATATTGCATATGTAAAATTTAAAAAACAATTCGGCTAAAAAGAGAATTAAGAAAAAAAGTTTTTTTTTTTTAATTTTTTGTATGCAATATGGATATTATTGGAAAGATTATAAAAAGTTATTAAATATGATATATTTTTTATGAAAATTAAATTATAAATAAAAAAGTTATAATGATTTCAAGAAAAAGAAGATTTGTGATGCCAAATGGCAAGTAAAGAGGGGAGAGGTGAACAAAATTGGACTCAACAAAAAGCTTCTCAATACGAGGACGACCACGTATAAACACATATTTTCGTTAATCCCATTTAGGCCCCGGACTTGGAACCATAAAACCGGAAAAACCAATCCGAATCGAACTGAATTTTCCGGTTCGGTTCGGTTCCTATAATTTTGGACTTCATCTTTTTTCGGTTCGGTTCCTATGATATATGATCGGTTCGGTTCCGGTTCAGTTCCAGTTCGGTTCCGGTTCCTAGGCAGGAACCGAACTTCTTATACATTGCATGAGTAATCTTTATTTGAGGTGCTTCTATGTCCTCTAAATTTGAGCTTAAAATTCAATCGGAATATTAGTTAAATAAATTATTGAAAAACACTACGTCAAAATTCATATAAAAAACACAATGTTTTTCAATATTTTATTTAACTCACTTCCCGATTGCATTTTAAGCTGAAATTTGGTGGATGTAATCTACACTTAATGTAGAACATGCTCACAATATATCATCAAAAAATTCTACCCGAAATGGAGGTGGCCAAACGACGTTCCGGATAGAAAATTATTGTCATGAATATTTGTCTTGCATAATATAATATACCTATTGTGGATCACGTCAATTCGAGCAGTTGTTATTTTACTACTTTAGTTGATTTTTACATTTATTATGTGTTTGTGATTTAGAACAACCAAGTTCTTAATTCATAACCAAATAATTCATCTCAATTGATTTTCCAATCCAAATATGATTTAATCTCAATATCAAAAATATCACTTTTATCCATTCATGAAATCCTTACATGAAGTAAAAGTATATTTTATCTCAACATTTGATAGTTAATCCCATCATCATGCCATCACTTTCATATCACATAATCATACATAGTCTATTCTAAATTTGTATATCATGCTTCACTTACTGATATCAAAAGTATTTTCACTTAGGCATTATTAATTATTAATAATCCATGAAAATCACATTTAATTACCTTAGGTAATCTTATGAAGTTAACTCACTAATTATAAACAATATAGTCAGTCATCCTCACCTTAAATATGTCCAGCAAGCCTTCCTATTGAAGCCCCTTCGTTAAACCTTCGAGCGGAAATGATCCGAAATGGACTTGGCTGGCATAGGGCAAAAGCCACCCGGCTTTTGCAAAAGCTGCCCGGGTTTCGGGCCCTGCAACACGAAAACAGCTCCTAAAAATGGCGGTTTCCGGCGATTTCGATTCCTATCGATTCCACAACTCTTCCAAGTTAAATACCAACACTTTATATCATTTTTCTACACTTTAATTTTAAACGTGTAGAACATCTCCTAGAATCCATCATATGATTTCTATAAAATCATATACGAAAAATATATTAAACGGAAGAACAAGAACCGGAGCTACGAGATTCTTACCGTTAGGCTTCGTTTTCTATCGGATTTCCTTCTCTTCTTGACCCCCTTTTCTCCCTCAGCTTGCTCTATGAGAATAAGGCTCTCCGAGGTCCTCTCACTTCTTACGTAGCCTCTCAAATGAGAGGATAAGGAGACTCCCCTTCTTTATCCTCTATTTTTAGTAAGTTGGGCCGATTTTAATTGGGTTTGGTTTATGGACTGCTCCTTTTAATTTACTCCGACCCAATGTATTATTTAGACTCCTCTCCATTTCAGTTGGGGTCTATATCATATGGGCTAACCTCAATTAAAGTGCAGGAAGCCCCCCTAACCGTATTCTTGCTGTTTCTGGCAGGTTGGGACGAAATAGCACTTGGGTTGCCCAAACGTTTCCTCAACCTTAGTTGGCATTTTATTGGGGGTTCTATAATTAATGTGATGACCCAACTAAATATTTGGTAGTTCATTCTCAATTTTATGAACCCGATAAATAATTTAATTAATCATTCATTAATTAAATATATCATTCTTTCACACGAACTCATTCGCTAGAAAAATCAAATACATATTGAATTTTAAATTCGAGTACATCCGGGTGCGGTGTCACATATTAGATGTGTACCTCGAAGTTATTAAACCTTTTTGTTTGACAATTGATGTCTATTTTAAACCTCTATGTTGTTCTTATGTTTAAACTTAATCTTTGCACTTGGATATTTTTGTGATATTTGAAAATTAGAATATCATGTATGTTTAATGTAATGATCATAATTTCATCATTTAAAATTTGATTTTTTATGTAACTGAAGGTAAAATGTGTCCATTTTAGAAGGATAATAAAATTTTATTAGGAACCGAAAAAATGTAAGAACCAAACCAAATTTAACGAGAACCGAACCGAATTTAACAATTACATTTTTAACTAGAATCGAACCGAATTTAGCGTTTGTAATTTTTAATACGGTTCCGTCAAATTTTAACAAGAACCGAACCGATCCCAGACCTAATCCCATTACAAATATAGTTCACCTTTTTGTCATTATTACTCCCTCCGTCCTAATTCGATTTGCAAAATTTCCTATTTTGGTTGTCTCAAAATGGTTTTCCATTTTGTATTTTAGGTATGTAAATAAGAATAAAGTGACAAATTTACCTTTACTTTTACTTTTTCCTCTATCCCAGGCATCTACTTTTAGAAAGATGGACAAAAGTGTAAAAAGTAAGTATCATTTATTGTCATTCCTTAATGTTTGTGTCAGTCAAAGTTTGCAATTCAATTCAGGACGAAAGAAATATTATCCTAAACATAAATACTCCCTTCGTCTTTCAAAGTTTGTCATAGTTTGACTTCACAAGTTTAAATAGATGAATTTGACTTTTACACCGTAGTGCCACTGCACTTTAACAAACTTTTTCAACTTCCAATATTCTTCCTCGTCCGTCCGGCAGCTAGCTCCCTGCTCCATCCTCACCACTCACCTCTTCTCCTTCACTCTCTCCACCGCCTGTAGCGCCGCCTTCGCCGAGATCACCACCGTCTCTCTCGCCCTAATCCTAAGCTGAAGAAGGACCGAAGAAGCAGTCTCCCTCCGCCAACTCTGCTTGAGCAAAAATCGATGGTGAAGAGAAAATCAGGTGAAATTAACAATGGTGAGGGGTTAGCGGCTCTAGCCAGACAAAAAAATGGTACCCTTTTTGTTTTTATGCTTTTCCTTTTCTCCCATTTCCCGTGCCACTGCAAATTTGTCTGTTTGAGAAACAATAAGCTTAGTCTCCAGCGCATATGTAGGTCATTTTGTAATCTACAGATTGCATGTGTAGAGGACTAATTTAATTGGTTAAAAATATGTCTTGAAAACTCATTGTGTGTGCGAAGATGTTTTCCTGTAAAATATTTGGTGATCTTCCTTTGTAGGATCCAGAAAACATTTTTAAGAAAATATTTTCCTAAACCTTGATTCTTTAGGCTATGTTTGAATCCTGGAAAAAGATAGGAATGGAAAGAAAATGGTATGGAAAATTACTATCTTATGCTTTTGATTTAACTCTCAAAATGCAGACGAAAAGGATATATGGAAAGTGTATTTAATTTATGTAACATATGGTAGATTGTTTAATATGTTTATAATATGGTGTGTATATGTGTGTATATGCTGAACTAAGAAATGTGTCTGTGTTTCAGAGAACAATCAAACCAATGACTATCTAATGTCAAAGTTTAGATGGAAGATCGATAACTTCTCGCGTTTGGATGTTGAAAAGCCTTACTCTTCAGTGTTTAACGTAAATGAGTACAAGTGGTATGCCTCTATTTGGAGATAAGTGAGAGAGATAAAATATTATACAGAGTATGTATTTGGCTCCCAATTTTTATTCTTAGTATTTTTGGCTTCTGCAGGAGGTTGCTGCTTTATCCAATGGGAAACGACACAGCTCATTTGTCTCTGTACCTGGGTGTGCCTGACCTGCCTAGCTTACCCAATGGTTGGCGTATACCTACAAAGTTCAGTCTAGCCCTTATTAACCAGTTAGACCCAAAGAAAACCATTAAGAAAGGTATATGATTATGTCGAATGAGTAGTTGTGACAAATGATTGTTGTAATTCTGTTTCTATCCTCTAGTTGTTGTTTTCTATGCATCATTGTGCAGAAACCAAACATGCTTTCAATGCTGACGAGAGTGACTGGGGCTTCACTTCATTCATCCCACTTCGTGAGTTTCATGACAAAGCTGAAGGCTATCTTGTTAATGATACATGCCTGATCGATGCTGAAGTATATGTCCCTGATGCTTCTTCATGTGTGACAAACAATGCTACTTCTCCTGTTTCCCCATATCAAGTAAACTTAACCTAAACCCTACATGCTATATGGTCAAGTATCTTTTTGCAATAATGACAAATATGTGGCTGAAATAAAAGTAGTGGACAAGATTATGACTTTTAATATAGTGATATTTTGTCTTTGAGTGACTAGAGTAAGTGACCATGGTCATACTTAGTTATGCATTATAGTGACTGTGCTGGTATTTGACTATTTTTTAGTAACAGCAGTATCCATGTACTTGTATTTTTTTTCTGAGTTTTATTTTAATTATACATTTTTTCTAAATGTAACCGATTCTTCTATATTTCTTTCTGGGATTGATCAGGCTATTGATTCTTCTTCTGCTGTTGCTCTTGATCCTGTGGAATCTGTGTACTCTCGGGTTCAATCTGTTCTCAAGTCGCTACCCAAGTCACCGTCCAACTTAACATCTGGTGCTATTCCATGTGAAGTTCCTTTGTTTAAAGACCGTGCAACTTCTGCAAAAGAAATCTTTGACAAACTGATAGCATACCCTTTGGAGGACTTAGCTGATCCCCAGCATGAACCTGCAATGTTGGAGTCACTCTCCATCCTCACTAAGAATCTTTCTTTGTTCAGTGTTGGGCAGGCCGAAGAGATTTTGAACTTGAATGATTGTTTTCCTCAGATGATGCGGGAATGGAGGGAATTGAGTAAAGTTAAGGGGGGCAGTGAGCATCTTTGGGCTGCTTTTGAGCAGACCAAGCGTTTGCTGGAGGATTTAGTGAAAACGGATGAAGGGATAAAGAGTAAACTGGAGGTGCTAGTTAGGAGAGAAAAGGAATTGAAAACTGAGCTGGAAGAAATTGAAAGCAATATGCGGCAACTGAAGGTGGAAAGAGGAGAAGTGTCGAAACAGACTAAGAAAGTGTGTGCTCTTGCTGAGGAGCAGGGGTGCATTATTGAAGGAAGAGAGGCTGAGGTTGATGGCGCTAACAAAAAGATGGAGGTTTTGAAGTCCAAATGGGAGGCAATGAGACTTCGTCTTGTTGCTTGAAAAAGAAAAAAAAAACTAGGCTGTGTCTAGTTACTAAGTAATTTGTAGGCTCGTTTACACCTAATTATGTGTATAAGTGGGGTAAACTTTCACTTTATGTGCACAAACATTAGAGAAAGCCACAGCTGTATCTGTTAAGATGTCTCCTAGACTCCTGCATTGGGGGAGGAGCGATACAAATTACAAAATGGTCAGAGTACATGGTTTCAAAACTCAATTAGTCAATTGTAGGTATTGATTATTAATCTTATTAAGTTGATTAACCACAATGGAAGTGAATCTATAAAGAATGCTGTTCTTCAAATCAATTTTCTAGGTAGCTTATAAGTTGTTTTTAGATTCTTGTGCAGACCAAATGCATGTGAAACTTTTTCAGGCATTAGTTAATAAGAAATTATAAATGCACTGGCTGCTACAACTGTTAAAAAAATTAATGTACAAAATGAAATGCAAGTAAAATAAAAAAATGATTAATATTTCTTTCTTTTACATATGTTTTCCTTGCTTAGTATTTTATAAGTAATCTTGCTCCCATATCAAATGAAAATGTACAAAATAAATTTTTCCAATTATACAATTTTGGTATCATGTCTGTCCCAAGCCAGGATAAAGGAGGAGGGTACTGAAGTAGGCGCGTGACGGCCAACAGTATCACTTAGTCACATCACATGACATGAATCGAAATATGAATATCGTTGCAGCTAGGTCGTCGCCCGTAAGCGACGCGTCATCCCTCCGCCTGGGGGTGGTGTCAAATGAGCAAGGACGCGCTACACTTCATAGGCCTGGGTGTGGTGATAAGAATGCTAATACTAGGTTGTCGCCCGGAAACGACGCGCCACTACAATGCCCGAGGATGGTGTCAAATATGCAAGGGCATAGTGGGGGTCATTGTGGCGTGAAGAAGAGAAGGCAGGGTGTTAGATTGTGTTTTGGGACATGGAATGTTGGCTCTCTTACGGGAAGATCATCTGAGGTAGCCAAGGTTATGAAGAGAAGGAATATCAGCATTATGTGCATGCAAGAAACTAAATGGGTTGGAGAAAATGCACGTGAGATTAATCCCGGAGGTTTTAAGCTTTGGCATTCGGGGAGAGAGAGGAACAGAAATGAAGTAGGCATTATGGTGGCACATGATTATGTTGACGGTGTGGTTGAAGTCGTTAGGAAGAACAATCGCATCATGAGCATTAATGTGATAATAGGGGATGAGATCGTTTCCATGGTAAGTGCCTAAGCACCACAAGTGGGATTGGATGCATCTATCACTCAACAATTTTGGGAGGATCTTGAGGAAATGGTGCGACGAGTGCCAAGGGGAGAGAAGCTGGTCATAAGAGGCGATCTCAACGGGCATGTGAGCCTAAGTCGTGATGGTTTTGAGAGTATCCATGACGGACATGGTTTTGGCACTAGAAATGAAGAGGGGAAGAACATTCTAGATTTTGCCTCGACATATGAGTTGGCTGTGATGAACACTTGGTTCAAGAAAAGAGACTCTCACCTTGTCACCTATAGAAGTGGAGCGAATAACACCCAAATTGTCTACTTTTTAGTACGGACGACTTGGAGAACTAGTTACACTAAATGTAAGGTTATCCGAGGTGAGAGTGTTGTCACTCAACATAGGATGCTTGTGCTTGATTTTCGAGGTAAAAGGAGGAGACGAGTTAAGGTACAAGGGGAGCCAAAGATAAAATGGTGGAGGCTCGAGGGGAATCTCCAACAAAATTTTGCACACAAAATGTTGGAGGAAGATGTATGATCTATTGATAATGACACACATGTGGATGATGTGTGGTTATCAATGGAGTCCACCATTAACAAAGTGGCGAAGGAGATACTCGGAGAATCTAAAGGATGTCTGTCACCAAAAAAGGACACGTCTTGGTGGAATGATGAGGTGAAACAAGAAATAAGGACCAAAAGGGAATGCTATAAGAAATTGGGCAAAAGTTGGAGCAACGAGAACATAGAGGAGTACAAAGAGGCTAGAAGAAGAGCCAAGAAAGTTGTGAAGGAAGCCAGAGGAAAGTGAACAAGGAATTGTATGTAAAGTTGGACTCTAAGGAAGGAGAAAAAGATATCTACAAACTTGCTCGCCTTCATGACCGTAAGACTCAATATATCGGAAAAGTTAAGTGTGTGAAGGATGTCGATCAAAGGATACTAATGGACGACGTAGAAATAAAAGAGAGGTGGAGGTCATACTTTGATACCTTGTTCAACGGGAATAAAGTGCAAGGTATTGATGATCTTACTATGCCACAGTGTATGGTAAATCAGGAATTCGTGAGAAGGATTCACACAACAGAAGTTAAAGAGGTTGTGAGAAAAATGGGGCAGAAGAAAGCAGTGGGCCCAGATGGCATACCGATAGAGGCTTGGAGAAGTTTGGGAGAGAAAGGCATCGAGCGGCTAAGACGTTTCTTCAACATGATTTGGAGAAACAACAAAATGCCAGTGAGTTGGCGGAAGAGTACTCTCATTCCCTTTTATAAAAGTAAGGGTGATGTACAAGATTGTGCTAACTATTGAGAGATTAAACTTATGAGTCACACCATGAAACTTTGGGAGCGAGTGGTTGAGCAAAATCTTCGTAAAACTGTGAAAATTTCAGAGAATCAATTTGGTTTTATGCCTGGTGACAGTATAGAATTGTCATTTTTTATCTTTGTAATTTTAACTAGTTTTATTTACTGTTGTTTGGGGAATTACACACTTTTGGTGTAATACTTTATTTTTCATAGTTTATTGTAATTTATTAGTTTTAGAAGATTTTGAGTTTGAATAAAACAAAGGAGCATGGAAGATATCTTACAAGACCAAAGGAAGGTGTAAGGGAGCGAGAAATCATGCTAAAAATGTGATTTGGTGACTTACCCGGTCGGGTATAACCTTTACCCGGTCAGGTATGAAGTTAAAAATGAAGTTGCTGAGAAAATATATTGATACCCGATCGGGTATCCCATATACCCGGTCGGGTATGAAGTGATTTCGGGCAAAAAAACGTGCAGAAGAACACAAATACGTGCGAAAAAGATACGATTTGACAAATACTTGGTCGGCTATCTCAAATACCCGGTCGGGTATCCGGCATAGTTGATGCTAAACACTTATAAATAACACCATTTTCCTTCACTTTTAATCATCCCTTCTTCCATATACTTAAGCTCAGTTTAGAAATTAGAATATCATTTCTTTATATTTTCTAGAAATGTTTAGTCTCCAAATGAGTAGCTAAACTTCTATTTCTTGGTTTTGCTCTTGAAGTTTGTTGATTATTAAAGTTGTGAGTTATTTTTTTAACTTCTCTCCTTGAATATTAATTCTTTCCTTAATCTATCTCTATATTAATGTTGGGAAGTGTTGCTAAGATGACAATTAGTTAACATCTCAATATTAATTATTACTAGAAACGATCAACGAACCGAAAGTTAATCGTTGATGGTTTCACAAGTAAGTAACTTCGGTTTATTAATGCACGGTCGTGGTTAATAAACTTGAAAGGGATTAATTTTGTTTGTTAAACCGAAACCGTTGTGTTGAGGTTATCAATCTCAATTGATTTCACCAAAGAGTTAGAAAGATTAAATGCTACTATTAAATCGGTATAAGACGTTGTTCTATATTTGGTTAATAGTAAGAGTTATTAATAAATGGTCGTTGTTAATAACTACCCTCGATGAATTGGAGATACTCCTCGATTGAGTATTCGAGAGGGGATAAGTTATAGATATAACAAGGATCGACTAAATATATCGATCAACAAGTGGAAAGTAGCAAAGCCAAGTACTTTTTATCTTTGAATTAAAACTCACATAAGTCGTTCAACTTAGTGTTTAATTAAATTAAATCACTCAATCCCAAAACCCCCTTTTATTTACTAGTTTATAAAAAGAGAATTATTCCTTTCCCTGTGGATACGAACTCTAATACACTATACTACGTATAAGTGTTAAGTATTGAATTTATTTTGACGCACTACGACAAAGTGCTAGTCAAATTTGGCGCCGTTGTCGGGGAAAGGCAATTATTTTTCTTTTCATTTCTTGTAAGAAAAAAATAATAATAAATAAACAAAATATAAAGAGATCTTACTTCTTCTATTTCTGAGCTTTGTGAAGTATATGGTTAAACACCATTGTATAAACGAAATCACCTATCAAACAAACCCGGAAATAGAGCAAACTTTCGAGTGGTTGAAAAGTAAATTTTCAAATACCGACTCGGAGGAATCATCTATCGGAGATTTATCAAGTGCTAGTTCTCATTCTAGCGAGCCCGAAGAGCCAATAACTATGGATCTTGAAACAAGAACGTTGAGGGAGCTCATAGCTCCTAATCTAAACCAACAACCCTTATGTATCACCTTCCCAACTCTTGATGCGGGTGCTACATTCGAGTTAAAATCTGGGCTTATACATCTACTTCCACCTTTCCATGGCTTAAGAGGAGAAGACCCGAATAAAAACCTCTCGGAGTTCCACATCGTTTGCACAAGCATGTGCCCAAATGGTGTAACCGAGGAACAAATCAAGTTGAAGGCTTTTCCATTCTCCCTCAAAAACAGTGCCAAAGATTGACTATTCTATCTTCCATCGGGAAGCATAGATACATGGGCGGCCATGAAGAAGTGCTTCCTCGAAAGGTATTATCCTTCCTCTGTCTCCTCATCTCTCAAAAAGCAAATCAGTAACATTGAGCAAAATGATGACGAGAAATTGTATGAATATTGGGAGCGTTTTAAAAAATTGTGTGCTAGTTGCTCATACCATGGGTACACGGAGCAAGACATCATCCTCACCTTCTATGATGGTCTTGTGGATCAAGATAGACGCATGGTGAATGCGACATGCGGAGGGGGAATTGTTAACAAAACCCCTTCTCAAGCAAGGAATCTCATCTCAGAGTTGGCCGAGAATTCTAGACATTATAATGGTCGTTCCTCAACCCGAAGGGTTGCCGCAGCGGAATCCAACACGTCATTGGAGAGTCAAATGGTCGATTTGACTTCTTTGGTTAAAGATTTTCTCTTAAAATCCATAATCCATGAAGTCAAGGTCTACGGCATATGCTCAACGCAAGGCCATCCTACTGATGCATGCTCACCACTACAAGAAGATAATCCCGAACAAGTCAATGCATTGGGATTCCAAGGACAAAGAAGGTATGACCCTCATGGTAATACATACAATCCGGGATGGAGGGATCATCCAAATTTAAGGTATGGAAATTCTCAACAAACTCAACAATCAAACCCTCCTTCTCAACCTTACACACCACAAGGCCAAACTTCAAGCTCGAATATGTCCACCGAATACATAATTCGAGCACTTGCTGTTAATATGTCAACCATGCAACAAAGTGTGGCTCAATTTCAAGAAACGACCAAATCTAGCATCCAAAATTTGGAGAACCAAATGAGCCAAATCTCCAAAGCGGTGAGCCGACTTGAAGCAAAAGACTCGGGTAGACTCCCATCTCAAATGGAGCAAAACCCGAGACAACATGTTAATGCAATCATGTTGAAGAGTATGAAAACATTGAAAGAGTTGCATGTGGAAGAAGAGCAAGCTAAAAAGGAGGTTGACCTTGAAGAAGACTTCCAATCGGAAGAGAGGACCACAAAAGCAAAATTTCCACCATTATCCTCATATGTACCACTACCCCCATTCCTCGAAGCACTGAAGGAAACAAGGAAGCTGGAGAAAGATGCGGATATCTATGAGACCTTCACCAATTGTGATGTAAATATTCCACTCCTTAACTTAATTAAAAGTGTCCCGTGATTTGCTCAATTTTTAAAAGAATTATGCATAATCAAGAGGGCACACCGCTTAAAGGGAAAACAGAAAACTGAAATTAGTGAACATGTCTCGGCAGTTTTTCAAAAGAAACTTCCAAAAAAATGCACTGACCCGAGCATGTTCACTATACCTTGCAAGCTAGGGGACACCATTTCTAGGGCCATGTTAGGCTTAGGGGCATCAATTAATGTAATCCCCTATACTTTTTATAAATCTTTGAACATTGGCCCTTTGAATGAAACTAATGTCATAATCCAACTGGCCAATAGATCGTCTGTTTATCCAAAAGGGATAGTGGAAGATGTACTTGTTTCGGTAGGTGATCTAGTGTTCCCTGCTGATTTTTATGTACTTGAAATGTAGAGTGATAAACATGAAGTCCTTATTTTATTAGGGAAACCATTTTTAAAAACTGCTAATTCAACAATTGATGTTTCTAGCAGGCTTTTAACTATGGAATTTGATGGAAGAAAAATAGAATATAACATTTATAATTCTATTAAAAATCACTCTCCATTTAAAGAAAAAAATGCATCAATCTTGATCATTGGGGAAGCACTAGATAAGCCACCGTTAATCAAACCTCCAAAACATGAATTAAAACCACCTGAAGTTGAGGTGGTAACAAAAATAAAAGCTCGGCCTTACTAGAAAAGGTTGAGGAAAAAGGATGATGAAACAAGGGATGTTTACGATCCCACATAAAACAGAAAATAAAAAGAAAAATAACGTCGTGCCGCGACATTAAATAAGGCGCTTCTTGGGAGGCAACACAAGTTTCTATATTTTGTGTGTTGTTTAAATTGGGTGATTGTTAGAGAGTGCACAAAAATTATTTTCTAAAAAAAATAAAAAAAAAGTTTTTTGAGAGGTTTGGGGAAAAACCCGACCGGGTATTACCCAAAACCCGGACGGGTATTGTGGTAAAGATGCCTCTGGAAAGGAAACCCATTCGGGTGTCGATAGGGTAAAGAAAAATGATTTTTTAAAAAAATGGCCTAATACCCGACCGGGTATCACAAAAAACCGACCAAGTATTATGCCTAAAAACGTTCTGCCAAGCGAAAAACAGCATACCCATTCGGGTATTACTAAAACCTGGCCGGGTAATCGCGATTTCAGTCCGATTTGGTCCCAAATCAGCCCATAAAACACCCATTTTCTTCCCTAATCTCCCAAACTCAAACTCTCAACCTCCATTGACAAGCATCCAAGCTTCGAACCACTCCAATCTCAACCAAAACATCCAAATTAACCCCACATTCTTCTTATGCACACCATCATCTCCAAAACATCCAAAACAAAATGCCATTTCTTTTTCTCCTCATCCTACTTTCCAAACCAACACACACAAAACCCACAAAATCCCCCAAATACCCTACAAACCGAATTCCCTAACCTCCAAGCTCAAGTTTGTAATTCACTAAAAAAACACCAAAAAGAACACATATCTTCGACCAACAAGGGTACTTCCCCAACATGTCCACTCTAGTACAACACACGGCGTGGTATTATCCTTCATATTAGGGCAATTGGGAGGTTCTAGCTCCGGTGAACATGATCTTGGTGGCAATGGCGGTTATGGGGGTACGACAGTGATCATAGTGCCAAATACTAGGGACAATGTTTCGAGAAAAATGTAGGGGAGACACTCATTTGGTATGTACTCATTCTTTAACCTTATAACTTGCATTATTTTTCTTCAAAAAAAAATAATAAAAGAAAAAAATTGTAGCTAGGTTGAAAACCCAGAAAAAATGGGCAATCTAAGCAAAAGTGGCTAAAATGAGTGAGTTGGGAGAAGAAGGAAAATAAAAAGAGAGGCTAGGATGAAAACCTGAAAAGGCTCCTAGGCAGAATGAGAGAATGAAAACAAATTTTATCTGAGTCTATACAAGAACTCATTTCACTTGTTCATGAAAATCATGAAGACCCTCTTTCTCTGAAATTTGAGGATGAAAAAATGAACATTTAATTCCTTTGAATTTATCTGTTTGGTTGATTGTGGAGTGTTATGTTGATTTTTACTCGAGGACGAGTAATGGATTAAGTAGGGGGAGTTTGATAGTATAGAATTGTCATTGTTTATCTTTGTAATTTTAACTAGTTTTATTTACTGTTGTTTGGGGAATTACACACTTTTGGTGTAATACTTTATTTTTCCTAGTTTATTGTAATTTATTAGTTTTAGAAGATTTTGAGCTTGAATAAAACAAAGGAGCATGGAATATATCTTACAAGACCAAAGGAAGGTGCAAGGGAGTAAGAAATCATGCTAAAATGTGATTTGGTGACTTACCCGGTCGGGTATAACCTTTACCCGGTCGGGTATAACCTTTACCCGGTCGGGTATGAAGTTAAAAACGAAGTTGCTGAGAAAATACATTGATACCCAGTCAGGTATCCCATATACCCGGTCGGGTATGAAGTGGTTTCGGGCAAAAAGACGTGCAGAAGAACACAAAGACGTGTGAAAAAGATATGATTTGACAAATACCCGGTCGGTTATCTCAAATACCCGGTCGGGTATTCGGCATAGTTGATGCTAAGCACTTATAAATAGCACCATTTTCCTTCACTTTTAATCATCCCTTCTTCCATATAAATAAGCTCAGTTTAGAATATCATTTCTTTATATTTTTCTAGCAATGTTTAGTCTCCAAATGAGGAGCTAAACTTCTATTTCTTGGTTTTGCTCTTGAAGCTTGTTGATTATTAAAGTTGTGAGTTATTTTCTTAACTTCTCTCCTTAAATATTAACTCTTCCCTAAATCTATCTCTATATTAATGTTAGGGAGTGTTGCTAAGATGACAATTAGTTAACATCTCAATATTAATTATTACTAGAAATGATCAATGAACCGATGGTTAATCGTTGATGGTTTCACAAGTAACTTTGATTTATTAATGCACGGTCGTGGTTAATAAACTTAAGAGGGATTAATTTTGTTGGTTAAACTGAAACCGTTGTGTTGAGGTTATCAATCCCAATTGATTTCATCAAGGAGTTAGAAAGATTAAATGCTACTATTAAATCGGTATAAGGCGTTGTTCTATATTTGATTAATAGTAAGGGTTATTAATGAACGGTCGTTGTTAATAACTACCCTCGATGAATTTGAGAGGGGATAAGTTATAGATATAACAAGGATCGACTAAATATATCAACAAGTGGAAAGTAGCAAGGACAAGTCCTTTTTATGTTTGAATTAAAACCCATATAAGTCGTTCAACTTAGTGTTTAATTAAAATAAATCACTCAATCCCAAACCTCTCTTTTATTTACTAGTTTATAAAAAGAGAATTATTCCTTTCCCTTTGGATACGAACTCTACTACACTATACTACGTATAAGTGTTAAGTATTGAATTTATTTTGACGCACTACAACAAATTGCTCGTCACCTGGACGCTCAACAACTGAGGCCTTCACCTTCTCAGACAAATTATGGAGAAGTATAGAGACACTAAAAAGGATCTGCATTTGGTGTTCATTAACTTAGAAAAGGCATATGATAGGGTATCTCGAGAAGTTCTTTGGTGGACCTTAACTAGAAAAGGCATATCACGTAAGTATATCAGTATCATCATGGATATGTATGATGCTTGTACTACAAGTATCCGCACTAGTGTAGAGAGGACCGCAGAGTTCCCTATTACTATCGGAGTGCACCAAGGATCTGCTCTGAGTCCTTTCTTATTTGCTATAGTCATGGATGAACTTACGAAGTCAATTCAAGAAGATGTACCGTGGTGCACGATGTTTGCCGACGATATTGTATTGATTGATGAGACACAATCCTGTGTTAAAGCAAAGTTGGAAATATGGCGACAAACATTGGAGACAAAGGGTTTCAGACTGAGCCGAAGCAAGACTGAGTATATGGAGTGCAAGTTCGGTGGAGGTAGAAGTAGTAGCAACAGTGGGATTACTCTTGATGGTAAGGAGATACCGGTGTGTGATATGTTTCATTACTTGGGTTCCATAATTCAAAAGTATGGTGAATTAGATGGAGATGTATGCCATAGAATCAGAGCTGGGTGGATGAAATGGAAGAGTGCTTCAGGATTTCTATGCGATCGATGTATGCCGACTAGACTAAAAGGTAAATTTTATCATACAACAATTAGGCCGGCATTAATGTATGGCGTAGAGTGTTGGGCGGTGAAACGATGCCAAATTCAAAAGATGAGTGTGGCAGAGATGCGTATGTTGCGTTGGATGTGTGGATATACCAGAAAAGACCCTTGAGAAATGAGGTAATCAGACAAAAGATGGGAGTAGCACCTATAGAAGATAAGATGCAGGAGTCTCGTTTGCGGTGGTTTGGGCATGTGCGTAGAAGACCGAGTGATGCACCTGTTAGACGACTTGAGGGGTGGGGAGAAGAGGCATATAAGAGAGGGAGGGGAAGACCCAAACAGACTTGGATTAGAGGAATCAGAACTGATATGCGCCTTCTTGGGTTGGATGAGAGTATGACTTTGGAGAGAGAAAAGTGGAGGGCGCACATCCGTGTGGACGATTGATGTCTTTTCTACCTTTCCTCTCTTTTTTCTTTTATCGTTTATCTTCCGTATCTTTTTATATACTTATGTTATTTTTATCTTCTAGGTTTTTTATGCTTTTTTATTTTTTATCTTTTATCTTTCTTATATTCTTGTGTTATTGTTATCTTTTATTTATTTTTATTTTATTCATTTTATCTTACTTTTTTTTTCTTCCCTTTATTCTTTTTGGCATTGATATCATAGATCGATTCATGTTAGCCGACCCCAAATTCTTTTGGGATTAAGGCTTGGATGTTGTTGTTGTTGTAGACAATTTTAAAATATCAAACATCAACTTTATTTTCTTGTAGCCCGTGTCAAACGAAAATAGATATGACTCCCTCTGTTATGATAAGATTGTCCCATTTTTCGTTTTTTAGAATTTCCACTAAGATCGTCTCATACCAAATTTGATAAAGTTTGTGTGGTTCTAAATAATTTTTACTATATTCTTACTTTATCAATTCAATATCAATCACATAAACATATTGTCCTTAATAACCGTGTCACACCTTGTCTCACCAATGTTAGTGAGATGGAGGTAGTAAAAGGTATAGATGGTCGTTGAACTATAATCTTTGCATCCTTTTAATTAGTCTCCCAAATTAGTAAGTTTATCATTTTAATCCATAAAGTGTACATGTAATGTAAGGAATATCTCAATGTCCAAGTTTTAGAGCGAGTTTGGCATGTAATGGTTAGTTGATAACGGACTATGTTAGCAGATTGTCAATAGCGAATTCAGTCAGCGGTGTTGAGGTTTATTACTTCAACCCAAAGGCCCAACATGTTTCCATTGGATTTCGAGTGGGGTGTTTAATGGATTTACGATGCAAGCAAGGTGGATCAATAAGAGAGTAGTAAGTGGGCCATATCTTATTAAATGATAATAAGGGTCCGTATACAACACACTTCAACTACTAGCTGAGAGGTCGTTCGTCTACCTCAATGCTAAGAGCTAAGATAATTGCTATTTGCTAGAGAGAATAAGTTGTCAACCCTTTACAATTAAATAAATGCTACTATTTATACTACCAAGGAGTATGTAGTATTGCTGACGTGGAGGACTGTGGATGGCTAGCTTCCCAACCACCAAATCTACTGCATTAAATGCGTCTCCCACTAATATCTTGGTTTCCCGGCAAGGCTGCGAACGAGCATCCCCGGATTTTGGGCCCCGGATCTTGATGAGTGCAAGGGCCGAGATCTGTACGGCCTATGCAAGTTGCCTGGTTGTAGATCCTGAAATGTTATATGTTCCTTGTTTGGACAAGGTCATTGAGGTCAAGTGTCTTGAGGTATCTGACGCTCGTCCTCCAGTAATCTGGATGGACCACGCCGATTGGGCCCTGGTGCTTTATCTGCTTTATCTGCTTTGTCGGGCCACGATCGGGCCCATTAACCCAACAAGCGGGTTTGATTAGCGGAATAAGTTGGCAGATTGGCAGAAGATGTTTGATAATTTAGATGTTTGGCCATAACAATTAGTGGAAAACATCATATTTCAAAATGCTAACTCAAAACTCTTCTATTAGCAGTGTTTCTATTTCATCGGTTCTGTAAAAAAATGCTAGGGCCGAACATCTATTAACCAAACAACGTTTTCACTTATTGAAAACGCTAAAATGGATCAAATAGTCATTTTTAGGTTGAAACGGCATTTTTCCAAAGAAACACCATGTTATATGGAGTCTCTTTCTATACTTAGTGACAACCTTTCTTTCTTTACTGATGGACAGGCCAAAGAAATTATGGATTTGAGAGCTAGTTTTCCTCAAATGATGCGAGAATGGAGAGACTCCATTAAAGTTAAGGACACTAGTGAGCAAATCTGTTCTACTTTTGAGAAGACAAAAAATTTGCTTGAAGATTTAGTGAAAAGGGAGGAGGAACTAAAGAGCAAACTAAAGGATCTTCATGACAAAGAAGAGGAATTGGAAGCTTAGCTGAAGGATATTGAAAGCAATCCTGGACAGCTCAAGGAGGAAAGAGAAAAATTGTCAAAGCACAAAGCAAGTTTGTTCTCTTGCTATGCTGCAAGCTAGAAAGGTGGAAGAAAAAGGGCGGGATGTGTCTTCTGAGTGGTGATCTGTTACCGGAGCTAAAGCTCTACTCTAATGTTGTTATCGGATATAGATATCTGACTGAAGAATTTTGTGAAGAAGACAAAAATGGAACGAAGCATGGAAACTAGGAGCTGAACTCAACTAAAATGTGAAGAGAGGAATATTATTTAGATCAATTTATTAATTAAATAGAATTAGAGATAAAAAAGGTAAGGTTAGTCCTATTTAGGGAAAACATAATGTGGTCCTATTTTGGGAAAAAGCTTGAGTTTTGGTCCTATTTTGGACAATTTTATCTTCGAGAAATAGTCTGTAACAATATTTCCGGCATTTTAAAAAAGCTTGTCCTCAAGCTGGAAAATTTGGAAACCTTCTAACAAACACCTTCTAGTCTTCCCAAGTACTCCCTCCGTCCCATATTTATCTTCACAAGTACAATTGGACACATATTAAGATAATGGGAAATGTATGATGGAGAGTTGTGCAGAGGAAAGAGCAATGTGTAGGAATGGTTGTGAACCACAAATTCTTTGCTAAAAAGGGAAAGAAGAGATAAATTCAGGACAAATCGAAAAGGAAAGAATGAAGATAATTTTAGGAAAACATTTTCCCCTTTACATTGTACTAAAAATTCCAACATGCTTATAAAATACACGGCATAACAAATGCAACTGCTAAGCATCGCTATTTGCTTGAAGTTAGTTTCTTTATGTTGTTCAGTCTGCAGTGAGAGAGATGCCTTCCAAAGATTTTGTCTGCTTGAATCTCTGAGTCGAACACTTCAAGGACCAATTGGGATTTGGGAATTAAGAGTAAAATTGGTTCGTTGCTATGCTTATCCAAATTTCAACAGCAAGCACGACAGGCCCCAAATCATGTTTAATTTTAAAACGAGATTGATCATAGATATTCAACGCTCTTTATTTTAATTTGTTTTTAGATGTGATGTATGTAGAACACATTTATGTACATGTTTTTGTATCACTAGCTCCATGAGTCGTGGAGACATATATGTGCACGCTTTTAAATGAATACAAATATGTATTATGTGAAAATTATTGTCCCGATCGCACGGATACAATACGAGTTAGTATAAAAGGAGAATGAACTCCCAAAATCATGGATAGGAATAAATAAAATCATTGAAACGTTTCAACAAACACCTTATAAGCATAAAAGTGAAATAGAATAGTTCAACAAAAATTTAAATTACTACCATCGCAAATCTATGACAAGATAACAGAATGTAAATAAACATTCAACATTATAACATATATTACATAAATAAATCGAAAAACAAAATTGTGACTCTTAATGCACAAAAAACGGAAAAAATACTTCATATGAACAAGCTTCTGGGAAAAAATACTTCATATGAAAAAGGCAAATTCGCATTTGAAAAAGTAGTCACTAAAATTTTTATGCCAATTAAGACCTCCAAGAATTGAGCTATCTTTTAAAGATGAAGAACAAAGAACTAAAGGGGAAAGAAGATTGCGCGAAGGGAAGGGAGGGAGGGGCACAGAACATAAGACAAAGGAGGGAGAAAAAAGAGGGTAAATTTAATTGTGTAACGTTAAAAGTAAAAAGTTTGCTTGGATGTAATCCTTTTTTTGTAAAAGTAAACTGGAATCCTTTTTTAATTTGTACTCTTTCCGGTCATAAAATTTACGCTTTGACTTCACATATATTAAAGAAATAAATTTGACTTTACTGTATAATACACTGTTTGACACTGTTTGATATAGATTTGTTTGCCAAATAAAATAAATAAAGAAGATAAAATTTAATATGAGACGACACAAAAAGAAAAGTGTAAAATTAATCGAGAATATTAGACCTAAGTGGAGAGTGCACACAAGCCATTTTACCCATCCTAAACGCAAATACTCCGTATATCACCTGGTACTCCTGCAAGGGGTCAAAGTGGTCAACAATATCCTTCCTCGTCCGTCCGGCACTCCAGCAGCTGGCTCCCTGCTCCATCCTCAGTCCTCACCACTCACCCCTTCTCCTTCACTCTCTCCACCGCCTGTAGCGCCACCTTCGCCAAGATCACCACCGTCTCTCTCGCCCTAAGCCTAAGCTGAAAAAGGACTGAAGAAGCAGTCCCCTCCGCCAACTCTGCATGAGCAAAAATCGATGATGAAGAGGAAATCCGGTGAGATTAACAATGGTGAGAGGTTAGCGGCTCTGGCCAGACAAAAAATCGGTACCCTTTTGGTTTTTATGCTTTCCCTTTTCTCCCATTTCCCATTTATGCAAACCAAACATTTTACCCATCACCCGCCCCACAAGTATTATAGTTGACTGCATGCACAGATCATTCACGCATTTGGAACTGGAGTACACCTTTAGGGTGGGTGGCGGCCTTGTTGCGGCCGGCAGCGGTGTGTAGCGGGCCAGCGGCCCGAAGCGGCGGCGTAGCCGTCGTATCGGATTTTCAAATGATTGGAATTCACACCGCAATAGCGTCCCGTAGCAGTAGCGGAGGCTACAGTGACCGCTATATAGCGGCCTCAATAGCTGTAGCGGACTGCTATTTAAATCCCTGATTCCACTGCAAATTTGTCTAAGATGTAAAAAAAAACACAGAAAACGTGTTTACTGAAAAAAATTGTCTCTGTTTACCAAATCACTTTCCAAAATTCAACAAGAACATATGTCTCTGTTTTCCTTAATGAATTGGAGAATTGAGTTTTACTAGTTTTCCAAATTTGAAATGCACTGATGTTGCAATGAATTTGCGCACTTACGCCTACCCGGGCATCTTTGTCTGTTGCGGTCAACGACCCAGTGGTGTTGTCCGGTAAATGACCTGGTGGTCCTTGTCCGGTCTTGTTGACGACCTGGCTCTCCCTGTCCGGTCAATGACAAGGTAGTCCTTGTTCGGACCGGTTGAAAATGGAAAACTGGAAAATGAAAATAGAAAATTGAAGATAGAAAAACCGGAAAATTAAAATAGAAAATGGGAGAACGGAAAACAGAAAAGAAAACTGGAAAATGTCTCTATTAGTAAACATGCCCTAAGTTTCCTGCGCATATGTAGGTCATTCTGTAGTCTAAAGATTGCATGTGTAGAGGAGTAATTTACATGGTTAAAAATATGTCTTGAAAACTCATTGTGTATGCGAAGATGTTATCTTGTAAAATATTTTTCTGATCTTCCTTTGTAAGGTCCAAAAAACATTTTTGAGAAAATATTTTCCTGAACCTTGATTCTTTTGGCTATGTTTGAATCCTGGAAAAAGCTAGGAAAGGACAGAACATGGTATGGAAAATTACTATGTTATGTTTTGATTTAACTCTCAAAATGCAGACGAAAGGATATATGGAAAGTGTTTTTAATTTATGTAACATATGGTAGATTGTTTAAATGTTTATAATATGGTGTGTATATGTGTGTATATGCTGAACTAAGGAATGTGTCTGTGTTTCAGAGAATAACCAAACCAATGACTATCTAATGTCAAAGTTTAGATGGAGGATCGATAACTTCTCGCGTTTGGATGTTGAGAAGCCTTACTTTTCCGTGTATGAATTAAATGAGTACAAGTGGTATGCCTCTAATTGGAGATTTGTGATAAAGATTATATTATATATTCGGCACCCGATTTATATTCTTAATATTCTTGGCTTCTGCAGGAGGTTGCTGCTTTATCCAAAGGGAAATGACACAGCTCATTTGTCTCTATACCTAGGTGTGCCTGACCTGCCTAGATTACCCGATGGTTGGCATATACCTACAAAGTTTAGTCTAGCCCTTATTAACCAGTTAGACCCAAAGAAAACCATTAAGAAAGGTATATGATTACGTCGAATGAGTAGTTGTGACAAATGATTGTTGTAATTCTGTTTCTATCCTCTAGTTATTGTTTTCTCTGCATCGCTGTGCAGCGACCAAACATGCTTTCAACGCTCACGAGAGTGACTGGGGCTTCATTTCGTTCATCCCACTCTGCGAGTTTCATAACGAATCTGAAGGTTATCTTGTTAATGATACATGCCTGATCGAAGCTGAAGTATATGTCCCTGATGCTTCTTCATGTCTGACGAACAATGCTACTTCTCCTGTTTCCCCATATCAAGTAAACTCAACTTAAACCCTACATGCTATATGGTCAAGTATCATTTGCAATAATGACAAATATGTGGCTAAATAAAAGTAGTGAACAAGATTATGATATTTACTATAGTGGTATTTTATCCCTGAGTGACTAGAGTGAGTGACCGTGGTCATATTTAGTTATACATTATAGTGACTGAGCTGGTATTTGACTATTTTGGAGTAGCAGCAGTGACCATGTACTTGTATTTTGTTCTGAGTTGTATTTTAATTATACTTTTTTTCTAAATGTAACCGATTCTTCAATATTTCTCTGGGATTGATCAGGCTATTGATTCTTCTGCTGTTGCTCTTGATCCTGTGGAATCTGTGTACTCTCGGGTTCAATCTGTTCTCAAGTCACTCCCAAAGTCACCGTCCAACTTAGCATCTGGTGCTATTCCATGTGAAGTTCCTTTGTTTAAAGACCGTGCAACTTCTGCAAAAGAAATCTTTGACAAGCTGATATCATACCCTTTGGAGGACTTAGCTGATCCACAGCATGAACCTGCAATGTTGGAGTCACTCTCCATACTCGCTCACAATCTTTCTTTGTTCAGCAATGAGCACGTGGCAGAGATTTTGAGCTTGAATGTTTCTTTTCCTCAGACGATGCGGGAATGGAGGGAGTTGAGTAAAGTCAAGGGGGGCAGTGAGCATCTTTGGGCTACTTTTGAGAAGACGAAGCGTTTGCTGGAGGATTTAGTGAAAACGGATGAAGGGATAAAGAGTAAACTGGAGGGGCTGGTTAGGAGAGAAAAGGAATTGAAAACTGAGCTGGAAGAAATTGAAAGCGAGATGCGGCAACTGAAGGTGGAAAGAGGAGAAGTGTCGAAACAGACCAAGAAAGTGTGTGCTCTTGCTGAGGAGCAGGCTTGCATTATTGAAGAAAGAGAGGCTGAGGTGGATGGCGCTAACAAAAAGATGGAGGGTTTAAAGTCCAAATGGGATGCAATGAGACTTCTTCTAGTTGCTTGAAAAGAAAAAAACTAGGCTGTGTCTAGTACTAATTAACTTGTAGGATCATTTAGACCTAATTATGTGTATATGTGGGGTTTAAAATCTATTTTGTCTGCACAAACATTAGAGAAAGCCAAGGCTGTGTCTAGCTACCAAGTAAGTTGTAGTGCTCCTCCTATAGACCTAACTATTTTTTGGACCTAATTATGTGTAGAAGTGGGGTTTAAAATCTATTTTATCTGCACAAAACATTAGAGAAAGCCACATCTGTATCTGTTAATATTACTCATAGTGCATTGAGGAAGACTGGAGAGTGATACAAAATGGTCAGAGTACATGGTTTCAAAACTCAATTTGTCAATTGTAGGTATTGCTTACTATCCTTATTAAGTTTATTAACCATTGGAAGTGAATCTGTAAAGAATTGTGTTCTTCAAATTAATTATCATGGTAGCTTATAGGGGTTTTAGGTTCTTGTGCAGGCCAAATGCATGTGAAACTTCTTCAGCCATTAGTTAATAAGAAATTATATATGCACTGGCTTCTACAACTGTTAAAAAAGTTAAATGTACAAAATAAAATGCAAGTAAAATAAAAAATGATTAGTATTTATATCTTTTACATATGTTTTCGTTGCTTAGTATTTGTAAATTATATATAAGTAAATAATCTTGTTCCCGTTTTGTTCAACATTTTATGCTCTTCTAATCTCTAATATCTTAATTGTGGATTTTAGGTTTAGGTATCGAATCTGACCATAGTCCAGACTACTTTCAATACCTTAAATTTTCTCCAATTTATTACCTATTTTACCTCTTATTCTCCAAAGGCTACAAAAGTTAATTACAGTCGACAATAAAGTTCTTGGTGTTGACTACCCTTAAGAACGTGCATGAACCAACTAACTATTTTTCTACAACATTTCAACCCATTATATCTACGCCTAACAATGGTTCCAGAATCCAGACTTTAGTCATTGGTGTTGCTTTGGTGCATAAATGAACTTCGTGTCGTTAAAGTGTTTACTTTGGTGTTTAATTTATTAAACATTAGTTAAAGTGTTATATATTTTCACGTACCTAATTTATACATCATATCATAGATCCTAAATACTACATTAATATGTGCATTAGATGAGTAGCAACATATACCTGATATGACAGACTCATATGAGCCTTGACGTGCAAATTGGTCAGATCGTGAGGTAGTAAGTTTTCTTGAGGCGTGTACAACAGAATCATTGCAAATGCATCGCAAAAACCAAGCATTTAGTACTGGGGACTAGAAAGTAATTGAAAAAGAAATGTCAAAAACTAGAATGTCATACTTTGTCAAGCAACTCTGATGATGAATGGTGGGCTCGGGATCGGAAGTCAATGGTAATTTGGTCTATACTAATCTATGATTTTTTCAAAAATTGTATTGGTATTAAATTGTGTTGGTACTTATATTTGTGTTGTTTATTTGTAGGAAAACAAAGAAATCGCAATATTTAAAACAGTTAAAGGACAGCATGCATGTTATGCAGCTAAAATTTTGGAGGAAGAAGTTTATGTTTACATACTAGAACAACTGACACAAAATATTCATGAAATGAGACAGTTTAGTGAGTCTGATTTCATGGCTTATTTAAATAATGTAAAGGAAACTGGATTCCTAGATGATGCTTTACTTGAGCCCATGGGGATGTCATTAGATGCGATTGACAGTAGTGGTAAGAGGAAGCACGATGTTGGACCTGGAGAAAGTGCTAGTAGTGGTTCTGTAGCTAAGAAGTGAAAGATGACTAGTAAAGGTAAAGGAAAACAGAAAGTTGCTCACTTGGAATCGGAATTACAAGGTTTCAAAAAATGTACTTCATATGAAAGAAGGAAAGCATTGTTACAATAGCAATTTGAGGTTATGGGTTTGATCTGTTTGAGGTTATGGGTGTATTTAGGATCTTACTAGGCGTGGTTGAGGGAGATAATTTTTTGTTCAAAACTTCAATGGTTATGAAAGAAAAAGGAAACCGAGAACTGTTCATGCTCCAAAGTACACCCGAGTATAGGCTCAAATGTGTGCAAATGCTTGTGATTCATATGAGCTAATTACTTGTGCATCTTTAATGTATCACTTTGAGGATATTTTTAAACAATTTATTTTACTCTTGTTTAATTTGTACTCTTATTTGATTTCATAACTTGACAGTTTGTAATGTAAGACATAAGTTTGTTATCGTACATTGTTTTTGGAGCTACACTGTATGTATGCTCATGCACCAATTTGCCTTCTTAGTGCTTAGATTATAATCATATACTGAGTGTTCTTTTGCTAGCTTATAGAAGGTATTGTGATAAGTTTCATTAATATTAGATTATGACACTATGTGCAGCCCCCCAAATGAAATTAAGCTATTTACTATTTGTTCTAACTTTTTAACTATATACAAATTTTGATGTCCATGTGTATCATTAAGATATAGAATTAAGAATTGTTCTAAAAGGTACGCGTTAGTGTCATTTTAGAGACTGAAAATATTATACTTTATACAATTATAGTTAAAGATGTGGGTAATTAAGACTATTCACATTTTTTGGACGTACTATAGAAACCCTGCTCATAATGAGTCAGCACTCTTTTATTACTACGTAGAGTAATAATATATGTGCAGTCCCAAATGAAATTAAGCTATTTATTTTTAGTTCCAAAACTTCTAAAATGTACTTTGTCGATGTCTTGGAGTCACAAGTTAAGGAGCTTAGAAAAAGAGTTAATAAGGTATTGAGTGGAATTGCAGGGTTGTTCTCCAACACCTCGCCTACTTTCAGCATCTAATGTATGAATTTCTAGAAATAAATCACCTTTGACAAGCTAAGGTTCTTTTATTTGCAGGTACTAAAATTGCCAATAGCTTCTCTATGCCTTATAACTTTAATAGTTCTTCATGTTCTTTATCTCAGATTTAATTAAGACAATCCCTTAGAGCAATTTTTAAGTAATTTTCATTATAAGGAAGTATTCTAATACCTCATTAGATTATTATCCAACTTTGTATTAGTCATATTCTAATAGAGGTCAGATTATTATAACCAAGCATTCCAGCCGGTTGTGAGGTTAATTACCGTGCCTAGTGGGAGGTCTCGAGTTTGAATCCCGCTAGGCACACATGTGTTTGAAACTCAATGGGTTGAGTTTCAGCCCTGATTACTCCAGGCCCCCCAACCCCCCTCTCCCAGACCCTCTGCAGTAAAAAAAAAAAATCTCCCCATGTCCTAAAGTTCTTTAGCCAAACATGACAGGTTCATCCATCCCTTATAATTACGTACCTTTTATTATGTTATTTGTATCTATTAGTTGAATGCCATTAGCTTCTAATATGGTGTCGTATGATTATAATATATACGTAGTACTCATTAATAGAGTTTCACCATGTCCTAAAGTTCTTTATACTATTTCAAGACCAAATGCTTGATTTGGAAATGGTTGAAACAGTATGAACGAATAAAAAGGTAATATATACATGTTTGTGTGTTCTAGATCTTAATTTACCTTAAGTGGAACTATATATTTAATATATTGACCTATGTTAAAGTTGATACATAAATAGAAGGGTTGGGATAATGGCAGGTTCCAAGAATATTGGCCCGTTACACCTTCGCTCGACCGACACCACTGGCAAACAATCGTACGACTGGTCTTTTCGGAACATATCTCGGCCTACCAGTAAAGCAGACACTCAATCAAGAACCGAGGGGATTGACCTTCCTTTATTTGCTTTATTTTAAGGCTCCGATGTACTCTTTTTCCTTCACTGGGATTTTTTCCCACTGGGTTTTTTCCCTAGTAAGGTTTTAACGAGGCACCTCGTCATCATGAACGTACAAAGGAAGAGGTCTCCCGGTCAGAACAAGGAAGACTCCATCCTTTCACAAGCAACCAGATCAAATTCAAGGCTCGTTAATGACCAGACCAATTCCAAAATAGCTTAACTACTCCCTTTTAGCCGAGTCTACTACTCGACTAAGGGAGTGGGGGACTCGTGTTGGGATAATGGGTTGGGTCCAAGAATATTGGCCCGTTACACCTGAGTTTTGGCCCGACCAAGCTCAGAACATAGTCCGGCTAGCAGATACTGGTTCGGGATTATCGAATTACTTATGGGGTTGACTTGCCCGTTAGCGTTAGTATTAGTTGATAAATCGGGCCAAGCCCATGTAACATATTAATTGGTGGGCCTGTTGTATACGCCTATAAATAGGCCACCAACCTTTTGTATTCGGGTAAGCTATTCTCACTATATTGAAATGCTGCCAAATTGTCTACCCGAGATATTTTCTACCAACATTGGTGCTTTCATTGAGAGCTAGCTAATCTCTCATTTTTTTCCGATAGAACTTGGGAGAGAAGATAGCACTAACGAGTGCAAAACTATGAAAAATTCATATGAAAAATTCATTACAGTTTAAGAATTCAACACAAAAATGACTTCGGGTAAAAAAAGTGAAATTGGTAAAGCTGGACTCTTAGACTTGAACCCAGTTTCACAGGAAGCAATCGAGGAGGCTCCGCGCCAGACCCCTATGGAACACCAGTGTTGATACGGATTCCTAACATCCACACGTCCTCGGCAGCGGCGGATACGGAACATCCCTCACCTATTGGTCCTACTCTCGAAAATCTAGATCTGCCATCAAGCTTCAGCCATTAATGGCCGCTTGAGACCTGGGGAAGAAAATTTCAGGCCACGTATTCCTTCTCCCTGCGATGGTTCCTGCAAACACGAACCAGTACGTGGCGTCATCGCTGCAACCAGAGTAGCTGGCATCACCGAGGATTGCACAAGTTCTCGTCGGTTGACCTTAGTAACAACAATTTAGCTGCCCAAGTGCAGCAACGCGATGGTGAGGGCTCCACCTTTGTCGCTCCTCCTATGACACCGCGGCGGCGACCATGAATCTTGTTTCGTGCGAAGGGGTGCCATGGCCAGAAGGGGCCCAAGCCCGTCCAGGTCGAGGGGACTTTAGCAGCGACTTCTTATGCGCTCTGTTCCGTAGCAGGCCGCACTTTCTGGAGGTGATCCGGCCTCTGCCGTCCGCCCGCTAGAGTCTTTCATTGAATTCTTAGACTTGAAGAGGAAGATACCACAAAAGCTTGTATGTGGACTCATTATCAACAGACGGGGAGGTTGACCAGCGGAACGCTAGGACGCTAATGCAACCTCCTCGGTCTCGAGACAGCCCAAAAATTTGGTGGCATGGGCTCAACCCGACGATGTGAACCTCTGATCTCCATCAGGAGGCCAGTCTCTGCCAGGAGGTCCGGATGCACAACCTTGTCCTGGAGTGCAAACCCGGGGTCGATACGCTCGTACGCCCGTACGCTCATACGCTCGTACGGCCTCCACATCAATAGAGCACCAAGTCAAAGATAGCTGAGCTCTGATTCAATCCTTTCTGACCAAGCATTGCATTCAGACTCAAGATACTTACTGGCATCGACAAGTCACAGTCGCGTAGCATCAAGTGAGTATTGTGCACGTTGTAGCTGTCACCGTGTACGACCTTATGCTCTACGCTCGTGCGCCCCTGCGCGCCTAACATGTTCCAATCGACAATTCGTGGGTCGGGTATCATCCGCGCGAGCCCCACTTCGAGTGGTGGATGCAGTGTCACGGCCCGGAGGTTTGGTTGCACGAGCCCACCATGGCGAGACGGCCGCACGGTCGTCACCAGGATGCATGGTCGTACAAGCCCAACCCGGCGACGTGAGCATTCGGACACCGCCAAGAGGCTTCGTTGTACAGGCCCGATTAACTGAACATGATTAATTGAGGAGGAAGATGCCACAGACCTTCTGATGGCCTAGGTGGTCGGCTGCGACTCACTAACGTACTTGATAGACCACGGTTGTACTCTTGCCCGTCAGAGAGCTCATATGTCGTGCACCCGTGCACCATGAGCATGATCACTTAAAGAGGAAGATGACAAGAATTCACATCATGGGCAAGTTTTCGTCCACAATGAACACTCGCACCAGCACCTGGCGAATTGGGTACCCTTGCACAAGCCTGCCCTGGCTAGATGGCCACACGATCGTCACCAGGAGGCTTGGTTGCACATCCCTGTCCTGGAGTGCATGTCCTAGATGATACCGGTGAAAATCACGCTGGCCAAGCTCATACGACTCAACTCGAGTCGGTCCCAGTTTATCCAAAGGAAGTTAAAGGCTTCCCACACAATCCTACACCGAGATAAAAACTCATCACGTCATCATGGTTGGACGGACCCCCTATGCGGGTCGACATCTCCAAAGTCAATATCCACCTCGCTCCAGGTGCAGGGTGGGAGCACCATTGACGAGGGGGTACAGACTTGCAACGAAGAGTTGTTACATGAAGACCCGGAAGCATAGTTATCCAGGTCAATCTCAAGAGACCGGGACAAACGGCCAAGTTCAGTGCATGGCTCCTGATTGATCTTACGCGTTGAGGACCACGACGGACAAGCTTGTAGATCAAGTACGGAGCGCAAGGCACCTTGTCAAATCCTATGAGCGAAGCATACCAAGATTGTGATCAAGCACGAAGTGCAGAACTCGGAGCAACTCCTCAAATTCCCAAATTCTTTCATTACTTAAAAAAAAGTTTTCAATCTAGAATTTAATGAGGTCCGACCTCACTTGGAAATGAACGGGCGGCGGCCAAAAAAAAACTATAACGCCCCGCTCTCGGTGTTTAGTCGACCACAGCTCGATCCTCGGACAAGGAAATGATCAAACTATTTTCTAAGTCTAGGATTAGCTGCTCGGTCAGGGCGACCGTAAGACACGCCCCCGAGTCGAAAAGGTATGCAAGAGGTCGTGCCCCGATCCCCTCTCGTATATCCGTTGTCCGACGTTGCTGTCTAAATAGCTCGCATACTCGTTTGATCCAATCAATGGTGCGGCGACTATATGACCGGTCTTCAGGCCGAAGGTTTGTACGAGTTGATGCTCTGAGCCACTCTCGTACATCCGTTGTCTGACGTTGCTAGGTTTAACAGCCCGCACACTCGATTGATATGGTCAGCGGTGCGGGTCCATTCTGGTCTGATCGTGTAGGGCTTCGCCCTTACGTTTCGCCGACTTCAGTTTGACTTTCAGAAAGGGATAACAAGATTTTTCCTAACTATGAAACTAGTTGTACAAGTCAAGGTGTAAGACCGGCCTCCGGGTCGAAGGTATACGAGAGGCCGTGCCTCGAGCCCCTCTCGTACATCTGTTGTCTGACCATTGGCCGAACAGCTTGCACACCCATCGGTCCTAGATCGATAATGTGCGGGTCAGCCCCGCTTTACCAAGTAGGGTGCAGACAAGGTCGGCCCTGCAACCAGCCGCCCCTCACGGCCTAGGTGGGGAGCCAGATCCCCGATTAGTTCTCTAAGTATTCTTGAATGAAAAACGGCTAAGTAAATTGAAAGAACAAATGATGAATACACGCAAGCTCAAGCAAAAATCAATCACAGAGAACAACTCCAAGATCATCATTGCCCGATTTTCTTCGCCTCATCACATGTAGTCTGCATATCATGTCAGCCATTTGCAACCCTCCTTGTTCTGCAGCTAAGCTCGGATATACTCCGGACACCGGTCTTCAATCCTGGAAATGATGAGCTCCGAAAACTGTAAGGGGCTTTGAACAAAACAACTGCCTCATCTCCTACATCCCCGTACCTCTCGCATGCCAAACGAGACGTCCTTGCATCACGGCAGACCTCTTGGTCTCAACGTGGTCATTTATTTGATGACACGGCACGCCGTTCGGTCTCAACATGATCACGATCGGCCCCCCTGTTCGGCGTGATGATCTATCTCAACAATGGCTTCCCAGCACCGAGTGTCTTGAGCTAGCGACCGGGCTTGCTATTCCCAGCGCCACATCATGTCGGACATGCCCCTCAGCATCTCCATCCTCACATCATGACCAGGCCCCCCGGCCTCAGCGTGACTCTTCTCAACACCAGTTTCCTAGCAGCGAGTGTCTTGAGTTAGCGATCGGGCTCGCCATCCCTTTTTGAATGGTGACTGTCGCCTCTATATGACGACCAGCTCAGCATTTCATCATATTTCAGACAGAGTCCACCGCCTCGTCCTCATATTCAGACGGGCTTCATCGAATGCCTCGTGCTTATATCAGACTGGCTCATCAAGCCGTCGTCCTCATATCCAAACAGGCATCATCCACTGCCTCGTCCTCATATTCAGACAGGTGTCCAATGCCTTGTTCTCATGTTCAGATCTAACGGACACTCGTAGTCTTTGGCTGAATAGTCAAAGGAGCCCAAAGTTCATCTATGGGCCCGTCGGCTATATATCGCTCTGTCATCTTTATTTGATGACGAGATGCTCATCCACGGGCCCATCGGCCATACATCGCCCCGTCGTCTTTATTTGATGACGTGGATCTTTCATACAGGCCCATCGGTCAAATATTGCCCCGTCATCTTTATTTTATGACATGGAACTCATATCGGCCCATCGGCCTTATATTCTGGTCATCTTTATTTGATGAACCGGACATCATATTATGGACGATCACTCGACTCATTCCTTTAGTCATCTTTATTTGCTGACTAGGACTACTGATCATGACGAGCTACCCGCATCCCAAGACCGGACTTTGTCATCCCCTCAGCAGATGGCGATCGTTGCAGCTGCATGTAGTGGCAGGAGAGCTCACCCTTTTGCTTGATTTTGAACAAGACCTCGGACTGCTAATCGGACAAACAAGACCCCGAGCTGCTAACCGGTTTAACAAGACCCCGGGATGCTAATAGGATAAACAAGGCCTCGGGCTGCTAATCAGACAAACAAGACCCCGGGCTCCTAATAGGATAAGCAAGACCTCGGGCTGCTACGCAGATGAAGGAAATCCTATCCTTTTGTAAGCAATGGGGATCAATGTGGACAGTATTGCATCCGACCTTTCCAGATCATAGCTTGGTTGTCCATCATCACCGGACAGCTGGGTGGACAACATCTCCCGAGGATACCCCGGATCGCCATCCTCAACGTACAACTGCGACCCGCCTTCTCCAAGCATACCTTCGCTCGACCGACACCACTGGCAAACAACCGTACGACTGGTCTTTTCGGAACATATCACGGCATACCAGTAAAGCAGGCACTCAATCAAGAACCGAGGGGATTGACCTTCCTTTATTTGCTTTATTTTAAGGCTCCAGTGTACTCTTTTTCCTTCACTGGGATTTTTTCCCACTGGGTTTTTCCCTAGTAAGGTTTTAACGAGGCACCTCGTCATCGTGAACGTACAAAGGAAGAGGTCTCCCGGTCAGAACAAGGAAGACTCCATCCTTTCACAAGCAACCAGATCAAATTCAAGGCTCGTTAATGACCAGACCAATTCCAAAATAGCTTAACTACTCCCTTTTAGTCGAGTCTACTACTCGACTAAGGGAGTGGGAGACTCGTGTTGGGATATGGGTTGGGTCCAAGAATATTGGCCCGTTACACCTGAGCTTTGGCCCGACCAAGCTCAGAACATAGTCCGGCTAGCAGATACTGGTCTAGGATTATCGAATTACATATCGGGTTGACTGGCCCATTAGCGTTAGTATTAGTTGATAAATCGGGCCAAACCCATGTAACATCTAATTGGTGGGCCTGTTGTATACGCCTATAAATAGGCCACCAACCTTTTGTATTCGGGTAAGCTATTCTCACTATACTGAAATGCTGCCAAATTCTCTACTCGGGTTATTTTCTACCAACAAGAAGGATTATTGCTTGTAATAGAACTTCATTTGATCATAAAAAATGAAACATGACTATATGCTCCAGAAAATATATGACTAAATGTATATGATGGAGTAATGGGACATCCAACTTTGAATATTAAAATACCTAATTAGTAAGAAAATAATATTTTAAAATTAAGTAATTGCCTCAAATGGGATTAAAACATTGCCTAAATTCCAAATTAGGACTATAAGTTTATTATACCCATAATAGGACTAAAGATTACACTTTTACCCCTGATTTAATTAAACCCATCTCTCTCTGCCTTCTGCAATTCATCGGCAATTTCTGCGGCTCCCCTGCGATCCTTCCTCCGATGGATTGTGACTCCGCTACGATTATTGTTGCCTCGCACTGCAGCACCGTCTGTCTTAATTAGCCCTGCACTCATCTGCGACCAGGTAGGTAATATCTTCTTCTTCTTCTTCCTCCTCCTCCTAGTTCTCTTCTTTTTTTTTGTTTTCTATCAATCAAATTTTAAATAAAAGTTTGAATTTTGAAAGTTTCAAATGAAAATAGATCTGAACATGAATTTCTTGTTATCAATCTTGATTAATTTGAATTTCAAAATGCCATGACTAAAGATTCCAGAAAATGTCACTTTTTGAACAAGAAAATGTCATAAGTATTGGGTATTTTTACAAAATGGCACTTTTATGCCATTACAATATTTGGAAATGCCATATTGAAAATGTCATGTTTCTATACAAAATTGTCATTATTGTGTCATTATGCATATTAAGTGACATTCTCTCATATCAAGTGGTATTCTCATTGAGGTCAGCACAGAGTCACCAGAGGGCAGATGATTGTCGAAGAATGATGGCAATGTACTCGCTGAGGGGGGAGGTGGTGGCAGACTTGATAGAGGGTGGAGGAGGCGCCATTGGTGGAGGCATCGACTGAACTGTGGAGGCTTGGAGAGTTGGAGACGCACACCTGCGCACAGGGAACTCGCACAACCCTGTGCACTTCTATTTTTATCTATTAAGGGTAGTTTTGTCAGGTTAACTCTTTTTAGTCCTATTTTTGGTCAAAAAAACATAGTGGTCTTGTTTTTGCAATTCTACATTCTTTTAATCCTATTTAGGGAATTTAGGGAATTCTCTCTTTAAAATTTTTACATTTATGTATATTTAATACTTTTGCGCAATAAAAAGATCAATTATATAGTACGTGAATAGTATAAACGTCAAACCATTACAAGTAATAAATAATACTGGTAGTACCCAATTTTGATAGATTTTGATGATGCTATTATACTTAGCACATGTACATTGTGTCTCAATTTTATTAGCATAATGTGACATAATAAATGTACAATTTTTGAGACTAATGAAATATTACCCGGAAAAGTAAAAATGAAATAAGGTAATTTTTGTTTACGTTAATAGGATATTTAGATCCTACCGGGCATATATTATTTAGCTCTAAAGATTAAAATGTCACAAAAAGAGGCTAAATTCGTAAATCAAATGTAAATGATTGGAAGACAAAATTAGACCTACCTTAAATGCAAACACAGGTACATGAAGACAAAATTAAGATGCTCGGTCGATTATCGGAGACAGCCTCCATAAATACTTCAGCACAAGAAGACAAAGGTACACTTTGTCCTTTCCAGAAATTCAACGGAAGAGATCAATCTATCCTAACCAACGGATAAGATTGATCAACCAAAAGCCTATAAATAGAGGCTGAAACGAAAGTTTCTAACCAAGCTTTGAGCATCCAAAGTAGAGAAAAATATCCTTCGAGCATTCAAAGAGCTATCTAGCAAAAGAGAAAGTGCAAACTTAACTTTACTCTCTGCTTGGACTCATGCTTCACTAAACTTCCAGTTTATAAGCTATTCATTGCTAAATCATCGAAGTATAGTTCCTAGTTGGAGGTTAGAACTTTCTTGTAACCAAAATCAGATATTGTTGTGAACACTTCAGGACAGTTGTTCCAGGCCTGAGTGTGGTTAGATAGGTCAGGAGTACCTTTTGATCCCCACTCGATCAATTGAGAAAAACCTAAAGGATTGAGTAGCTTGGAGTGGTGTTGTACTCCTCGTGAAACACCTTCAATCTAAGCCAGAGGTGTCAAGGCTAGATTGACACTAAGTGTATTGTGCTTAATACATTAGTGAAATCCATTTGAAATAGGATGGGACTAGATGTAGGAGGATTACACCACCTCTGAACCAGGATATACTGTGTGTTGATTTATTTGCAGTCAACAAAGCACACACTGAACACTTCTCATAAAAGATTGTAGTTTGCCAGCAGCATCCTAAGCAGTAGTCTTAATTGACTCCACTGCTTATCCTACTGCTTAATAACTCACTTTCTTTGAGATACAAGAGTTTTACAATATCACAACTATAAGGTCTGTTCCATTATACTTCAGGAAATATTACTTAAGGCATAGCAGTTGCCTCAGCAGTCCCCTGGTAATTACCCAACTGCTGAGCCCACTGCTCACACAAAAGTATTTCCTTTGAACATCTCAAGTTCACCAGACCTTCACAACTCTATCTCTAAGAAGTCTGTTCAAACTGATCTTTGTAATTCAAAGTGGTAACCCAGCAGGTGCCTCAGCAGTTCCCTCACTATCACCCAACTGTCGAGACCACTGCTCCATTAAAACTCCCACTTACTTGGACTAATGCACATCTTCAGAAAGCCGACATCATCCTGAGCAACACCATACAATCAATCTTTCCATATCTTCACCTTTACTTAAGCAGGTGCCTCAGCAGTTTCCCAGTTACCACCCAACTGCTGAGACCACTGCTCTCATTAAGAGTGATTATCAATCTACCTTGTTATATCATCATAAAGCTCTTACCACTCTGAGAATGATTTTGAGTGCACTATCATCATACACTGAGTATTTCGCTAGCAGTTGCCTCAGCAGTTCCCTGCTTTCTAGCCAACTGCCAAGCCAACTGCTCACCTAATAAAGCCCAAACTTCATCCATCATAGAAAGTGTGTTACACAATTAATCTAAGAGGTTAAAGACTTCCGTTGTGCATCTATAAATCTCCCAAAAGATTATAGATCAACTCTTTAGAGGGAGAAACGTTTTAAAGTTGAAAAATCTTTAAAAGTCTATTCACCCCCCTCTAGACTTTTACCTCTATCCGGGACCATCAAGTGGTATCAGAGCAGAGTGTTCCTAGAGTCAGTTTCTGACTAATTTGAACTAAAAATCCCAAACCACTATACTTCCCAAACACTTTCTAAAACTGGATAGTCAGCTTGCAAAGAACCTATTGTTCAAACAGAACAAGTCTGATGACTGGAAAATCAAGGATATCTGGGATGAGCTCACAATGACCCAATCTGAAGATGATCAAAGCAGTACAAGTGATGATGGTAGCTCATCAGAAAGTAAGGAAGAGGCCCTGATTTGCCTCTTTGGAATGCACCGAGTTGATAGCTCCTCCCACAACTGTCCCATGGCCAGATTGAATGAAAATGACAATGATGAGGTATTATCCTGTTCTTCAAACATCTCATTTGATTCCAGTTATTCCAGTGTTGATATGGAAGCATTGCTCCGTCAATTTGAAAACTTTCAAAAAGATCATCTTCTTTTAATGAACGAAAACTGTAGACTTCAAGAAAATCTAATAGTAGCCCAAGCTCAAATGGGTGAAGTAATAAAAATGAAAGATTTTCTTGAACTTGAAAACATCAGTTTAAAAGAAAGGTTGGGCTCTCTCTCTCTCCCTATTGTTGAGAAAGTTCAACACAACTGGAAGAACACAGGATTAGGATACACACCTTTATCCCAACCATTGAAAGACTCTCCCAAATGCTCTCCTATCACAAAACCCACCACAGATCAACAAGAAACAAGAAAACCAAACCAACAAAATCCCCACTCCCAAACTCTGTCAAATAAAAGAAACCAGTCCTCTCCCAGATCGAAAACCAAACTTCCTTACAAACCCAACTTCCAGAATAACCAACCAAATCAAAGGCTTGGTTGGCAACCAATCAAGAGGACCAACTACCTTCCACATAAAAAGCTAATCACTCCTAATACACACATTCCTTCCCCTTTCATAAGGAATAATGTTCACAAATATATAGTCATTCCTTATGATTACAATACTCCGAATGGCTATAGATCCATCAACTTAGATCCAAATGGTCCTAGAAGGGCATGGATGCCCAAACCTATTCAAAGGAAGATGCTCACTAACTTGTGGGCTGCCACTCAAAACTGAAAAAAACGGGAAGGTGCTGGAGTAGCCAATGTGCAAGAATTATATGAAATATTCAAGCTGCTCCATGCACATGACAGGCAGCAGGAGGCTACCGTCAATACTGTAGATCTAGAGAAGGACCCAAAGCAACCTTTGGAAATAAGGAAGAAAGAGGAGAAAGTAAAGGAGATGGAAAATCCAATCAGGTGCAGTCCTTCAATCCAAAAATCATATGGGATTGAAGATTCAAACTCATAAAGCACAAGCCAGCTCCGCGATAACATTCACAATGTGACATTCTCCATGGACATCTGCTTGATCTGAGATGTCCAAAACAACAAAATTGTGCTAACTGGTAGAAGAAAGAAGGATACTGGAAAAACTCCAAGCTGCCTTCCCAGCAAAAATCAACAAAAAGAATGACTGGAGTCTGGAAGAAGCAGTTGACTCAAATGGCAGCCCACTGCTAGCAGTTAACTCAAATGACAGCCAACTGCCAGCAGGTAGCTCAAAGAGCAGATCACTGCCAACAGTTGACTCAAAGTAAAGGACATTGCGAGCTGCTGACTCATTCTCAAATCAACTCTCCAAGATGCTCCAGCTGAAATAAGCACAAGGCTTAATAATCTAAATCTCTACCGGAAGACAGTAAAGAAGAAGAGGAGGATGAGCAGGTAACTCAATTCATTCAAACATCTGACACAAGATGATTCAACCAGCATCCTCCTCATAAAAAATACTGATGAAATCATCCAAAGGGTTCATACAAAATAATCAATCCAGAAAGAAGCATTATTTGCTTCTTCTCTCAAACAGAACCCAAAAAGACTGAAGAAGCCTTACAAACTTCCGACTGGATACAAGCTACTTCAATAGGAACAATCCTTGAAGCTTGTATACAGACCCTATCATCAACAGATGATAGGAACAAAAAGGGTGACTAAGGAAGGCATCATTGTTAAGAAGAAAGCAAAATTGATGGACAAAGGGTACTACAAAGAAGAAGGAATAGATTTTGATAAAACCCCTGCCACAGTTGCACATTTGAAACTATAAAGATATTCTTAACATATGCTGCCCATAAGCAACTCACAGTCTATCAAATGATGTGAAGAATGCCTTCCTAAGAACTGTCTACTAGAAAAGGAGGTCTACGTGGAGCAGCCTCCTGGATCTAAAATCAATAGAGAGGAAGATCAGGTGTTCAAATCTAGAATCATGCAAACTCCAAGAGCATGGTATGACACTCTCTCTGATTATTTAGTGAATAATGGGTTCACTAAATGAAAAGTAGATAAGACTCTATTTAAAATAGAAGGTCCCCACATACTGCTTGTCCAAATCTATGTTGATGACATAATTTTTGGAAGCTCAAATCAAGCACTATGTGAAAAAATTTCAACTCTCAAGCAAATGTGGAATGAGCCTAATGGGAAAGTTGAACTATTTCTTGAGACTACATACAACTCCACAAAGGTTCAACATACTCACCAAGCCACTAAATGATGCAAGATTCAATGCACTAAGGCAATAGCTTGGTATGTTAGATAATGTTGATCAAGGGCAGGAATACCCATGCACCTATTCAGGGGGAACTTAATTCCAAAAACAAGGGGAAATTCCTAGCCACCTGCTGAGGGGGAACTCTCAGGGGTAGCCACCTGCTAAAGGTAAGCTACCCAGAATCAACAAGAAATGAAGCATCAAGATCCAAGAAAGTCTATCTCAGACTTTCAATGAAGAAGAAATCAATATCCGAGCAGTGAGCACAGCAGGTGCCTAACAAAGAAGCCCACTGCTACAACTTCTTGATACTTGCAATAACCCGACAAGGTAACTACCAAACGAGCTCACATGATGATTGAGCTGCAAAGAAATGATTGCTAAAATACTACTTATTTTTCCAAGAATATTCTATGGCTCATTTGCAAACCAGTTAACTCCAATCGACAGAGTCCAGAAACCAGATGACTTGACTAACTCTGAGAATCGGGTGGGATTTGTTCAATAAAAACAAATCAATATGACAGAGACCGGTCAACGTTCTGGATAATAGAAGGAGATGTTCAAAAGGAGAATTAGCTATGATTCACCAGAAACTCTAGAAAGAAGAAAAGGAGTAAGAATCCGAGCAAATAGCTCAGCAGTTGACTGCTATCCAGCAGCAGTAGGCTCAGCAGACGACTGGCTACTTGTCCACTGCTACTTGCATAATGAAAAGAGGTGCATCATACGTTATTAAAATGGAGGACAAGCGTCGAATAAGGTAAGAACAATGGAGGTAAGGACACTGGTTCAAATTCGCGCAGGTGACTGCCTCAGGAGCAGGTCACTGCTTCAGGCCAGCAGTTGGCTCAATTTTTGACAAATGTACATGGAATCTCAGCTCATGGCTTATATCATTTTGATCACCTCATATCAAGGATTCGAAAAAGGTACCTCTTGTTCTCAAAAATCATCAAAGATCTACTCAAGAATGAGCCCCCTGCTACCAGTGTGAACAAAGAAACTGGCAATTAATACCAGCCGTATTCTTCAACGGCTATATTCCAACGGCTAGTTTCCGATAGCCTATAAATAAATCCTCCGTACAAATCACTATCACTTATCACTTTGCATTCTCTTTCTACCTATTCTAAAGCTCTCAAACACTCTCTAAAGCTCTGAAAAGCAAGTCCATCGCACTTCCAACTCACCATCCATCAACCCAATCTCTATACACACAAAATGGCCTCTCTTGTTCAAATCGCCAAGTCCATATTCACTGGGTCCATCCTAAACACCCCAAAAATTCTTGAGAAAGCAGAGAACAAGGATCTCACGAGGGAACTTCTCAGAAAGCTAGAAACAACAGGACTCATGAAAATGGCCACCTACCCATACCCCTGCATCTACCCCGAGGTAGTAGCAGAGTTCTACATCAACTCCACACCTGAGACTCTGAAATCTGTAGTGATGGGGTTCGAGGTAGAGATAAAAGAAGAAGAGATAAATGAACTGCTTTCTCTACCTGGGGAGGAAGCCAGAGACGTTGATGACATCACCCTTGATGAGCAAGGCTTCAAGGAAATGGTATTCCTTCCAAAGGCACAATACCTCAACACTCTCAAAGTGAAAAGGGGTGTGCTGGTCACAGAATACTCCCTTCTACTTGACATCCTTTACAAATGCATTGACAACAGAACCACTGCACTGGATGAAATAAATGCACAAAGGGCAATTCCACTAGCAACCATCATCTCTGGCTCCCCACACGGTCACGGTATGTCTACAACGAGATCATTAAGTATGTAAACAAGTCTCACACGGGACGAGGAAAGGATGGAAGCCTACCATTGCTAGGGTATGGATTCTTAATTGGGGAAATTCTCAAGAAAAAGGGCATTGTAGGTAACATCAAAGAAGCAACCAACTCGAGGAAGTTTCTCCATCAAACCTCTAAAGCAGGGCCCCCATAAATACAGAAGCAAGATGTTACTCTCCAATCCCACGAGCCTCTCCAAACTGAATTCACCAGAATCAAGACAAAACTAGCCAAGAGACCAAGATCTGGATGTAAAGAAGCTCAAGCAAAAAGGCAAAGAAGAGTCACCAGAAATCTCCAAGAGGAAATAGAGGAGGCAACCTCCTCTATACAAGCACCAGTTGCCTCTCCCTTAGCAATGATCCAAGAGGAAGCAGAGGTCTCTTCAAACTCCTCAAACGCAAGCAACACCTCTGAGGTTCCCCTCTCAATTCTTATTCCCAGACTTACTCAACATGGTGAGCAGGGACCTCAACTAGGAGAGCAGGTGGCTCCCCTAGAACAAGAGCAGATGCCTCCTCTAGAAACAGAGCAGGTCCCTCAAATCAGCGAGCAGATGGCTCGTCTAGACGAACAGGCTCTTCAATCACCAGCAGCGGCCTCACCTGTCCTGACTCCTCTAGAGCAATTAGATGCAGAATTTGCCAGAGTCAAGGCATGGAGATCATGGAAGCTCTCACGAATCCTCCATCAAGTTGAGACCATAGCACACTTCATCGGAGAAGAAGAGTTTGTGGTGGAGTGGCTTGGGACTGATGACATGGCAGAAGCAACGAAGTTGCTAAAAATCAACCAGGTCTATACAATCAAAAGGAAGCAGCTCACTGCCAAGGATGCAATTGAAGATTCAAGTGATGATGATCTGGATAATGATGATGATGATCCAGATAATGCTCCTAAGGGACCACCTCGTTCAACAGGTAAACATATCATTCACTCCTCCTCCTCCAGTGATAAAGAAACTAGGAGGGTAATGGAGAAATCAAGAATGGAAACCCAAGGAGGAGGAGAATCCTCTAAAGCTCCCCAAAAGCTGCTAGTTACCACCATCCAGCAGGGGACTGCACTGATAGATCTCAACTTGGAACCCCACCAAGATACAACACCTGAGCAGCCTGCCACATCAAATGAAATTAGAGATCAAATTATGCATGATGGTGAAGAAGACGCTCCTACACTGGCAGAGGTCATCATCAACAAAAGAAGGGCAACCATAAAATTCATAAGTAATGCTGAGGTTAGGTTGCACAAACGGCTAATCAAGATGAAGAAACATTTTGATGAACTATCGGAGATTAGGTTTGCTGAAGTTCATTGCCATCTCAAAAGCAACCTCATGATTTAGCAAGTGTTCAACTCCGAACAAAAGGCACAGCTGCAGATCCAAATCTCCCAGCAACCTGCTCAAATGGAGGCAATTCACAAAGAGCTTGAAGCTTTGAAAGCCAGGGATGAAGAGCTAGAGAATCAAATCGTAGAATCCCTCAAAGAACTAAGAAAACAAGAGCTGGCAGCTGCCTCTGGGCCAGCAGGTGCCTCCCAACCAACAGCAGAGGTCTCTGCTCAGGTACCTTTTCTTCCTAATCTTCCCCCTAACCTTGAATAGGACCTTCTAACAATACAGGCACATGAGGAGTTCTTACAACACTTAAAAACCAAAGAGCTACCTATCATTTTCCATCTCTCACAAAAGTTGGTCACAAAGCAAGTTGAACACTCTGAGGCAATTGGTAAGACACGAGCTGATGTTGCCAAGCACCTCAATGACCTTCACAAACGTACTCAAGAAGCTTTCCTCGAGCAAGGAGGTAACTTCCAGAAACTAAATCAACACTTGGAGGCAGGTACACAAAGGCTACAACAGCTAGAAAACGAGGTCAAAGATGAGGTAAGAACGGAACTGATGGACATTAAAAACTACATCAAAGCCTTATCTATCAAGGTATATGGTCTAGATCCAAGAAGAAGAGCACAAGAAGAAGCTGCCTCTGATCCAGAAATCGAAGCTCTCTTCGACGAAAGTAAGACCCCTGCTGATGCCAAAAAAGGGGAAGAGTCAACACAAGCAGGCCCCTCCTCCAACAGGTCCCTAGCAGCCAAGAAAGGAGCTGAAACCAGAAAGAAGAACAAGCGGCTGCAAGAAGAAATGAAGATAAGAAGAAGAAAAGTTGAAGAAGAAAAAGCCAAAGAAGAGGCCAAGAAGAAATAGGAAAACAAGTTGATTAGATCTAAAGTCCGAAAATGACTATAAACTATTGTACTTTAGCATTTAGAACAATGTACAAAACATCCAATGAAAATCAATAAAAATTATTTGTTTCTTGTGTTGTATAGTTTTGGCATCATCAAAAAGAGGGAAATTGTTAGTGCCCAATTTTGATAGATTTTGATGATGCCACTATACGTAGCACATGTACATTGTGTCTCAATTTTATTAGCATTATGTGACTGATAGTCCCTATTTCTATAACAGCAATGAATAGCAGTATAACAAAGAAGATTAACAGTAAAGATGAACACAGATGAATCGATGTAAACCCTCTTTGATATACCGTGAACTCGTACACAGAATGATTTGCGCTAAGGCTATTATGAATAAGTACGAAAGTTAAACCTAAACCTGAATCCTCGGCTCCCTTTTATAGGCGAGATTCAGGTAGTCGAATAAGGCTTTTAGCCTTTAGTATGGTCCTAACACTTGGTCCATATTCTATCTAATAAATGCACATATTTAATACAAGGAATAATGATAAAGCTAATCTATTACAAGATAGATGACAACCCTGATTCACAATTAAATTATCTTCAACAATCTCCCCCTTTGTGATCAAGTGCCACCTTGTTATTGCTTCTGTGATTTGAAATAGTGCTTCCTCATATTCAGTGCGTGCTCGTATTGCCTTAGCATGTTTCTCTTGTCTAGGCGATCGTCGATGGCTTTTAGAATAGTCTCTACTGTTGAGTGTTCCTTTTGAATGTATGACGATGCCTCCTCAAGATTTTGCTCTAGCTGTTCCTTCATCTTCAGCAACTGTTCTTTGATTATCTTCAGCGTTCCATCACAATATTTCTCAATTTCGCTAACCACCATCAGGCGTTTTTCATTCTTGTGGTTGAGATATGTGACTGCTGGTGGTGTGAAGAAGATGTGATATGCTGGGAAGTCTTCGAGCTCTGGACCATACAGTCTTGGCTTTGTAAGATTTGTTTTTGTCAAATTGCACTCAATAGCCATCTGTAGGTCGTGAGATGAGTGCACTCTAATTTGTCTGAGCATGAATCTTTTGATTGTTGCAAGGCCTTCGCTGTATGTTTTGCTTTGTCTGACTGGAAGGTATCGATATGCCATAAAAATTTGATAGATGTCGTCTGGTTTAAGCATGATGAAATCATTTTCTTGGCATGTAAATTCACTCCCATCGGTGCGTTGAAGTTCGTAAGAATAGAATCTCACTCTGTGATAATCCTCTGCCTTAACCTGTAGGATTTGATGAATAGGGAGAATGTTGGATTTCAAATCCTGTTCCATCAGCTCTCTTTGAGTACCGGTTGACCTTTGCAACAGCATATGTAGATGACCTCCTGCCTGCTTTCCTTTGAGATGGGTAAGGCCTCGCAGCTTTAGTTCATTCAGAGGTTTGACTTTGTCTGGTCTACGCCATATACGCTCTCTGATTTCCTCTTGGAAGGGGGCTTTGATTCGTACATTGTCCCAAGGTTTCTCTGTCCTGGGAAGTCGTCCCGCCGATTGTCTGACGACAGATTCTAGTTCTTTGTGAGATTCCTTGTAGTTCTCCCCTTCCTTTCGTTCATCGTCCTCGAGCCTGATTATATCTTCTGCACATTTGTTGATGAGTTCTCGTAGGAACCAGTTCCTCTGCATATCTTCACATTCTTCTTCCTGCATGATTTGATCCATCTCCGTCCACTGTCTGGGCCATTTGTCGTGAATGATGATATCTTCTAGTTGATCATGCATTTCATCTGACGACAGAACGGTAGTGGCTGGTTGATCTTTTGGGGACGGAGACCTGTTAATTGAAACTCCGGGTTCACCGGGATTTCCCGTTGTCATCAGTTTTGAACGAGGTTCTAACTGACGGCCTGACGTAAAAGATGTACCAGTGGTAGCATCATCAGGACTTCCATCCCCTCCTCGGTTTGTATCTCTTGGAGATACGCCTCGGGATGTTTCATCTTGCTCGACCAGGCTAGAGATTTTGGCTGCGGCTGGTGGCTGTTGGTTGGTAGAGGTTTCTGGTTGAACGGGCTGTGGAGTTTGGCTAGCTAAAGCAGTTTGCTCAAGTGGTCGTGGCCGTTTGTTCTCCCCCTCATGAGGATCCGAATCGTCGGGGTCCTCATGGGAACGTTTGCGACCACGAGGACTGTCCTTGCATTTGCTTTTGGTTTCAGGGGAAGAGAGGAGGGCTTCAAGGATGGCTTGCTGGTGGAGGGTAAGGTTGGCTTCTGGGATGTTTAGGAGATGGCCCAGCAAAGCCAATGCCAAGGTTTCGAATGGTAGCGAGGAGCCAACCTTACCCTCCACTGTCTGACTCGTCTCGAGAGAGTCGTCAGACTTTCCTTCATGGGGCAAACCGGCCACTGGTTTCTGTGGCTTCTTGACTTGCTTAGGACCCTTACTTGCACTCGGTTTTGTCCCCGGGGTAGGTCCAGCTGGGTTTTGGTGAACCATAGGGACAGTTCTCTCAATGTTCTCTCGGTACTGTTGGACTGCCGGATTGGATGGATTGACGAGTTGGAGCAGAAACCCAGGAATCCGCAGACCGGTGACAGGATATTTGTCTGCTTTGAAATACTGCAGCTTTGGGGATGTGAAGTGTGGATCAGCACTGCGTCTGGGAATGGAAGTGTGCTCTGCCATGCAATCGTGGATGATCAGCCCCAGCCACCTCGCATATGGGATGGTACCTGGCCTGTTTTTCTCCTTTGCTTTTACCAGGTCTATGAGCTCTGAGAAGAAGAACTGTGCCAAGTCGTAATTTTTGTTGTATGCAATGCCGTGAAAGATGAGTAGGATCTGCTTGTTGCACTTGTAAACCCCGGCATGCTTCGGCGACAGGCATTTATTCACCAGCCCGAACAGGCTCTTCCACGGATGATGGAGATAGGCTCCATTGAAGTTTGATAGCTGCGGTAGAAGTGAGGTGTAGCCGAGAGCTGCCACGTCTTTGAGAAGATCAGGAATAGATGGCAGCGCATCATAAGTGTCGTGGGCTGGCAGCGCTGGTGTAGATCGCAGTGTAGATGGCGTCAGAATTACGCGCATACCATTCAGTTTTGTCTTGATTTTGGAGCGATCCTTCGCTGATTCAGTATGCATGTGGCCCCAAAATTTTTGTAGGTATATCTCTGGCACTAGTTTGGCGTTGTGAAGTGCAGGCCAGAGATAGTGACCTTTCATTATGGCCGGAATGATCAGGTTCTGGCACTTGAAGACGGTGAGGTCTAGCTAGAAGTTGTTGTCCAGCACCTTGATCCACTTGCCCTTAGGGTAGATGGCGTCGTCAATCTGTGTTTGAGGTGTTCCTGCCATTATGAACTGTAAAAGCAGGGGGTCAGCATATTAATTCATTGGTTTGATTGCTCTGAGATTAGATTGAAAGAGTTTTGGCGTTTGCAAATTTCAGACAATGGGTGCAGGTGGATTTTGAAAAACATTGTAAGGCAAAATCTCGAGAACCAAATCTCGAGATCCAAATCTCGAGATCAAGATTTCGAGATTAAAATCTCGAGATCTTGATTTCGAGATTCAAATCTCAAGATCTTGATTTCGAGATCCAAATCTTGAGATCAGGATTTCGAGATCCAAATCTCGAGATCTTGATTTCGAGATCCAAATCTCGAGATCTTGATTTCGAGATTCAAATCTCGAGATCTTGATTTCGAGATTCAAATCTCGAGATCAAGATTTCGAGATTCAAATCTCAAGATCAAGATGTCGAGATTCAAATCTCGAGATCTCTTCTCGAAGACGAATCGACGAACTCGAGATCTGGAGAACTGAATCTCGAGATCATTAATCTCGAAACGACGATTCCACCTGCAAAAACATAAACAAAACATACGAAAAACGATATACAATGTGATTTCGACCTTGAAACAAACGAAGAAAACCTTTTGAACTTGTGTTTGAGAAATTACGAACGTTTTGCGAGAAAGATTTTTCGTTTGATTTCGATCTTTAACGATTTTGATGGAGAAGAGAGTGAGATGTCCCGTTTAACTACCTTCGTAGAGAGAATCGTAGTTAGAATCGGGAGATGGAGATATTTCGGGAAGAAGACGAAACGATCTGAGGAGCTCTGGTTTGCGAAAAAATTTGAGAATGGGAAGGATGAATGGTTTCTGAGGGCTTATATACGCGAGAAGTTTGGGCCTTTTCCGTAACAGTTGAGCCCGATTGTATGGGCTAGCACAAAATGCCTTTTTAAATTGATTTTTGAGGCCCAATATCAGTAAAAATTAGAGCTCCCCCTCAAACAATAAAAATTTGTCTCTTTCCCCCCATACAGAATGCAACAAACAATATGTACAAATGCAACGCACACACACTATTTTTGTTCTTTTTCGAATTTTCTCCCCCTCAACACATGCAACACACGCACACTATTTACAGATCACACTCACACACGCTTTTTACCAGTCCCACACACACACACTTTTCAGACCAGTGGAGACGAAATTTAAACAGGCTCGAGGTTCAACATGCCCAACTTGGAGACCAGGAACTGGAATCTTTTTTCATCCAATGCCTTAGTAAACAAGTCAGCCAGTTGAAGCTCTGAGCTTACAAAGTACATATCAATGTCTCCTTTCTCCACGTGATCCTTGATGAAATGATAACGCAGATCAATGTGTTTGGTGCGGGAGTGGTGAACAAGATTGCTTGTGATGGCGATTGCGCTTTGAGAGTCACTGTAGATCGGGATATGGCGGAATGTGTAACCGTAGTCCTTGAGTTGAGTCTTGATCCATAATATTTGTGAACAACAACTAGCAGCCGCGACGTATTCGGCCTCAGCTGTAGATGTTGACACACAATTCTGCTTTTTGGAAGACCAGCAGACTAGCTTCTCGCCCAAGAATTGGACGGCTCCCGATGTACTTTTGCGGTCCATCCGGCAACCTGCAAAATCAGCGTCCGAGTATCCGACTAGATCAAAGCCTGAATGCTTGGGATACCAAAGGCCCAGATTCACCGTGCCTTTGAGGTATCTTAAAATTCGACGTACAATGGTCAGATGAGATTCCTTCGGATTGGCTTGAAACCGAGCACATAAGCATGTGGAGAAAACAATGTCAGGCCTGCTCGACGTGAGATACAGCAAAGATCCAATGATGGCCCTGTAATTCGTAGCATCAACTGGCTTCCCGGAGGGGTCTGAGTCCAGTTTATTGTTTGGGGACATAGGGGTCGTCATGGAAGATTTGCCTTCAATGTTGAATCTCTTTAGCATTTCCAGAATGTATTTTGACTGGTTGATGAAAATGCCATCAGAGAGTTGTCTTACTTGCAGGCCTAAGAAGAAGTTAAGTTCACCCATCATGCTCATCTCGAACTTTGTTTTCATCAGTTTCTCAAAATGTTGGCAAAGGTGCGGATTTGATGAGGCAAAGATGATGTCATCGACATAGATCTGAATCAGAATGATGTCAGATTTCTGTCGCTTGATAAACAGAGTAGTATCAATCTTTCCTTTGGAGAAACCTGAATCAATCAGAAATCCGGTCAAGGCATCGTACCAAGCTCTGGGTGCCTGTTTCAGCCCATAGAGAGCTTTCTTGAGCTTATATACATGGTCTGGGAATTTTGGATCTACAAATCCTTCAGGTTGAGCAACATAGACTTCTTCTTCTAAAGTCCCATTTAGAAAAGCTATTTTCACGTCCATCTGAAAGACGGTGAAGTTTTTGTGAGCCGCGTACGCAAGAAAGAGGCAGATAGCTTCAATTTTAGCTACGGGCGCAAACGTTTCATCATAGTCTATGCCTTCCTGTTGATTATATCCCTTTGCGACCAGCCTTTCCTTGTTCCTTACAACTGTCCCTTCTTCATCCCTTTTATTTTTGAATATCCACTTCGTGCCAATGATAGTCTTTCTCTGAGGCTTGGGTACCAGTGACCATACATCCAGTCTGTCAAATTCAGTGAGTTCATCTTGCATCGCAATCACCCAATCTGGATCAAGTAGTGCATCAGAGACCTTTGATGGTTCTGACTGGCTTAGGAAGCAGGCGAAGTGGCATTCATTCATCGTTGCGGATCTTGTGCGCACACCTTGACTCGGATCACCTATGATCTGATCAACGGGATGTGCTCTTGTCCATTTCCTCTCATGAGCTAGAGGAGTTGGAGTAATGATTGGTTGATCCGAGTCCTGATAGGTGTTTGAGGGCTCTGGAGAAGCTGTTGTGTGCAGTGGAGATGATTCTGGACTTGTAGCAAAACCATGATCATCCACTCCTCTGTGATTGGATTGAGGGGTTGAAGGCGTGGATGGTACATCGCCTGGACCTGTGAGGAGCGGAATCTCTGCTGTTGGAGTTGATGTTGAAGCTGGTGTGCATGGAGGAGGTGAAGATTGTGAATTCTCGTAGAAATTTCTGAAAAGAGAATTGAGAATCACATCTTTGTGTTCTGTGTTTGGATCAGCTTTATCACAAGCCACTGGTACAGCATGTGATGGATCAGCCTGTAGATGTTCGATCGCGAAGTCTGCCATTTCATAGAATGTAACATTTACACTCTCGATGACAGTGCGTTTGTCTCTTAGATAGACTCTGTAAGCTTTGGACTGCAGTGAGTAGCCAATAAACACGCCTTCTCTGGATTTGGGGTCCAGCTTACTTCTTTCTGTCCGATCATTCAGTATGAAGCACTTACAGCCAAAAATCTTGAAGAAAGAGATGTCAGGAGTTCTGTTGAAGAGAATTTCATACGGAGTCTTGTCGAAGCGTTTATGGATGGATGTTCTGTTCTGGGTGAAGCACGCAGTATTGATTGCCTCTGCCCACATGAAGTGAGGCAGTCTTGATTGGATTAACATTGTGTGTGTTGCTTCAACAAGAGTCCTGTTCTTTCTCTCAACAACTCCGTTCTGTTGGGGAGTTTTAGCTGCTGCAAATTTCTGAAAGATACCGAGAGATTCATAGAAATCAGTTAGAGTTTGATTTTTGAATTCGGTACCATTGTCAGTTCTAACTATTCGAACATTGTGTTGTAGCAGTTTCTGGATGGTCCTGATAAAGGTCATAATGTTTTCTGCAGCCTCATCCTTTGAACGGAGAAATTTTGTCCATGTGTACCTAGAGAAGTCATCAACGATCACCAGAGTGTATTTGCGACCGTTGATGCTTTGGACTCTCATAGGTCCACACAGATCCATGTGAATTAACTGCAGCTGGTGTGTAGATGATGGTACTGTTTTTGACTTGTGGGAGCTTCGCGTCATTTTGCCCATTTTGCAGGCACTACAATGATTTTCAGCGGAAGACTTTAACAGAGGAAGCCCCTTGACAAGTTTCTCGGAGGACAGGATTGATAGATGATTGAAGTTCAGATGGGAGAGACGTCTGAGCCAAAGGTTGTTCTGTTCTGTTGAAGCTTTGGACAGCAGACAGATGGAAGTGGTGGATTGTACGCTTTTCAGATCAATAGTGTACAGATTTGAGGTTCTGTAACACGTTAATAATGTATTCCCCATGTTGTCTAGAACACAGCATTGTCTCGCAAAGAACCTCACTTCCATCCCGCTGTCACAGAATTGCCCTATGCTCAGTAAATTGTGTTTGAGCCCTTTGACAAAAGAAACATCTTTGATAGTGACACTGGCACAGATGACGTCCCCATATCCAAGAATAGGAGATGAGGCGTCATTCCCAAATCTGACATTGCCTCCGTAACAGTTGGTGTAGTTGCTCAATAGGTGTTTTATTCCGGTCATGTGGGTTGAGCATCCAGAATCTAAGTGCCACACATGACCGTCCTGCAAAACAATCAAACAGGTTTAGGTACCCATCTTGGAGTGGGTCCTTCCTTATCAACAAAAAACACCTTTTTAAATCTTGCTTTTAGCTGTGATCCAAGGTCAGCAGCTTTCTCAACAAAAGATCTTTCTCTTGTGGGCTTTCTAATAACCAGATCTGCTTTTGCAGTGGGTCTGGTTTTTGGAGTCCACTTAGCAGTTTCTATTTTGGTGGGTCTGATTTTGTGAACCCACTTTCCGTTTTAGTCTTGGTGGGTCTGTTCTTGGGGACCCACCTTTCAGTTTCAGTTTTTGTGGGTCTGAGTTTGGGGACCCACCTTTCAGTTTCAGGCTTGGTAGGGCTCATCTTGGGGACCCACCTTTCAATTTCAGTTTTGGTGGGTCTGTTTTTGGGGACCCACCTGTCAGTTTTAGTTTTGGGAGGAGAGTAGACATGTGCTTTGTGATTGAATAGTTGTTTCTTAAGTTTGGTTTTAAAAATTTCTTCTTTAGAAAGCCGATTAAGATGTTTCCTTGAATGAACTCGGAGGGGATATTTCATATCAGGAATACAAAATATTCCCTTAGAAGTTCTGTTCTCGGTTTCCCTTTTTGGTTTGAGCTTTCTGTGAGGCTTTGCTTTAACAACATTCACATCTCATTCATAATTATGAGGGTCTGGAACAGAATAACCATAAGCAATACTTGAATGATGAATTGAACGATGTCTAGAAGATGTCTCAGAAATATTCAGCTTGGGACTCAAGACTGAACTACTAGAAGTTTGTTTCTCAGAGAGTATTACAATTAACTTTAGAATAAAAAATAGACCTGGATCTAGAGCTGGCTTTATTTTCAAAAACTTTCTTTTTGCCTTCTGCGATTTCCTCCCTCTTCTTCCTCCACTCGCTCTTCTCTTCTCCTTCCTTCTTCACATCTTTACCTGTAAGCAAAGGAGAAGAGTGATGAGTGGACGAACCTTTTGAAAGCTTAGTTTTCTCAGACTTGTTATTAGAAGCGGTTTGAGAGGTTGTTTTAGCATGATACTGCTCACTTAATTCATTGAAGTTTTGAAGAAGTTTCTGCCAGTTACTCTCAAAACCTCTCTTTTCTGTTTCAAATCTCTCTCTCTCTCTCGTTGTCAAGAGTTTTCTGGAGGTTTTTGAGTTTTTGTGCCATAGGAAAAATACAGGGTTCCTCTCCAGTTTTAGAGATACCTACTCTTGGGGGTGGGTCTAGAGGATGTCCTATGTGTGGAATATCTTTTGCATAAGGGTCAAGACATTCACTAAAGCAGGAACTAGGTTCTTCTTGTGTGAGTTGTTTTTCATTAACAGAAGGATAATCACAAGAAATCGCAGCTTTAGGGTTCTTTCTCTTTTCTTCTTCTGCTTCAGCGTTTTCATCATCACTTCTAAAATACATTTTCTCACCAAACCCTAGTCCCATGTAATCTTTGTTATAAATTTGAAGACAATTAACTTTCTTTAGATTACATGGGTTGGTTATGCCCAGTCCTATTCTAGGATTGTAAAATCGGTCATCCTTTATTCGATTAAGAAAGATTGTCTGTTCAGACTGACCTCTCTTAGCAGCTAGATCCTCTAGTTCTTTTATTTTGTTTAAAAGTGTTCTTCTTTTATTATGCAAAAAATCGCATTCAGCCTTTGCTGTGCTTTTTTCTCTTTCACTATCCTCAAATTTCTTAGTTAATTCAGCTATCTTAAGTTCAAAACTTTCAAAATCTGAGGACACCTTTCTGACCTGATCGTTCGCAATTTCAAGTTGATCACTTAGAGAAGACTTTTGGTCTAGATTCTGTTTCAGTACCCTGTGATTATTGTCTAATCTCTCCTTTAGTTCTTTAATTAGATTGTCCTCAAGTAAGGACTGATTTTGACTATTTAAAGGGATATGAGGGGTACTTACAGAGCTTGTAGAGCATTAATTTTCGGGGATCGCAGCATCACCCTTTCTTTCATCTTCTTCCTCCACTCTTGCCATCAAGGCATAGTTTTCTTCCTCCTCCTCCTCATCAGAAGTATCTTTTGCCCAGTGATCATTCTCCGCAAGCATTGCAGAAGTTTCTTCTTCTTTCTGCACCATCAGCATCTTCTGCTTATTCCACAGCATCTTCTGCTTGTAGAAGTTTGCATCTTTCTTCTTTGGGAGGCGGCAGTCTTTGATGACATGTCCAGCCTTTCCACAGTTGTAGCATTTGGGGGGCATCTTCAGCTGATGACGCCTTCCTAGAAGATCCTTGTTCATGGTTCTTCTGTTTGTAGTTTGAGGAGGAGGTTCTAAGCTTGTTGGAGGAGCTATTCTTCTTTGCAAATCTCTTGGCAAGCAGTGTCATCTTCTTCTGTAAGTCTGCAAGCTCAACCTCCAGATCATATTTGTCATCATCAATTTCATCTTCATCTGATTCAACCATCACCTTTTTCTTCTTCTTTTTCAGCGGTGTGGTTGTCCTTCGGGGCTGAGCTTCCATCACTGGAGCCAGGGGATTTGAGCTGTGTTGATCCTAGGCACAAGCAACCTCATTGACAAATTGCTTTAAATGTTCATAAAGAGTGCAGAGGTCAATTTCATCCAAGTCAATGCGAGATCTAACATCCTTCACTGTCTTTTCCCATGCAGGATGTAAGCTGGATAGAAACCTTATATTCAGTTCCAAGTTGGACCTGAATACTTTGATTTTTCTTAGTTCATTGACCAGTTGGACGAGTCTGTTGTAAGTCTCGTTCAATGGTTCTCCCTGGCCAGCTTTGAAGGAGTCATAAGCAATAAGGATTGTTGTCTTCTTGGTTTTAAGGCTGATGCTTGTGCCTTGGAGCAGTTTCTCGATCTCATCCCACATTTCCTTTGTCGTTTGCATGCTGTCGATGAGAACATATACTTCGTTAGGGATTGCTTGAAGGAGGTACGTCTTGGCCATGAGATCACCTCGAAGCCTGAGCCTGTCAGCTTCGGTATATTCAGATGCCACTTTCCGTTTCCTTTCTGGAAGAATAGGTGGGTTGTTTTCTGGATCTCCACCAACTGAAAACATCAGTTCAGCTGGTCCTTCAAGCAACGATTCAAGCATCGCAGCAGAGTTTTCTTTGTGCTCAAGGAAATTAAGGAATCGATTCCTCCACATTTGGTATTCTCCTTTCCTGAGATTGAGAGAAGTACTGGTTTTCCCTTGGGCATTGAATTCTGAGGCCATTGCTATATAAAACTGACCGTTCGAGATAATTGATCAAAAGATTTTCAGAGGCAGAATGTCGAAAATCATATGTCGAGATCTGAATATCGAGATCTGGGATTTCGATAAAGGAGGCCCGGTTTCGAGATTTGATATCGAGATTAGGATGTCGAGTTTTGAAATCTCGAGATTTCAAATGTCGAGATGTAAATCTCTAGATTTGAGATGTCGAGAAGTGAAACTCGAAATATTATTTCGAGAAGTCAAATGTCGAGACCAGATGTCGAGACCTTAAAATCGAAATCTTGATCTCGAGATTTAGATGTCGAAATCCTCAATGTCGAAATCCTGCAAACTGTAAAAATCAGATAAGCAAAATCTGAAGGTAGTTTCTTGTAGAGTATGATGTCGAGATCCTCAGGTAAAGTTTTCAGCTCGAAATACTTGGCAGAACCTGTTTAAAACCTAGATGTCGACATATGCTTCTCGAAATATCTCAAGTACAGTAATTGCAGAAAACGAAATCTGAAGTATACCCCTTGATCGCTTCGAAACGACGATTCTAAGGGTGTAACTTTTACAACTTTTTAACAAGAAACAAGATTACAGACAAAGAACTCGACAGAAAAAAACAACGTGAAAAACAGAGGTTTTCTTCGGGCGTTCTTCTGATCGGCTCTCGATCGGCTCTGATACCAATTGATAGTCCCTGTTTCTATAACAGCAATGAATAGCAGTATAAAAAAGAAGATTAACAGTAAAGATGAACACAGATGAATCGATGTAAACCCTCTTTGATATACCGTGAACTCGTACACCGAATGATTTGCGCTAAGGCTATTATGAATAAGTACGAAAGTTAAACCTAAACCTGAATCCTCGGCTCCCTTTTATAGGCGAGATTCAGGTAGTCGAATAAGGCTTTAGTATGGGCCTAACACTTGGTCCATATTCTATCTAATAAATGCACATATTTAATACAAGGAATAATAATAAAGCTAATCTATTACAAGATAGATGACAAACTTGATTCACAATTAAATTATCTTCAACAGTGACAAAATAAATGTACAATTTTTTAGTAATAATATTACCTGGAAAAGTAAAAATGCAATAAGGTAATTTTTTTACCTTAATAGGATATTTAGATCCTACTGGGCATATATTATTTAGCTCAAAAAATTAAAATGTCACAAAAAGAGGCTAAATTCGTAAATCAAATGTAAATGATTGGAAGACAAAATTAGACCTGCCTTAAATGCTAACACAGGTACATAGACCCACAGCATGGGACGCATGCTTGAAAAAGATGCTCGGCCGATTATTGGAGACAGCCTCCATAAATACTTCAGCACAAGAAGACAAAGGTACACTTTGTCCTTGCCAGAAATTCAACGGAAGAGAACAATTTATCCTAACCAACAGATAAGATTGATCAGCCAAAAAGCCTATAAATAGAGGCTGAAACGAAAGTTTCTAACCAAGCTTTGAGCATCCAAAGTAGAGAAAAATATCCTTCGAGCATTCAAAGAGCTATCTAGCAAAAGAGAAAGTGCAAACTTAACTTTACTCTATGCTTGGACTCAGGCTTCACTAAACTTCCAGTTTATAAGCTATTCATTGCCAAATCATAGAAGTTTAGTTCCTAGTTGGAGGTTAGAACTTTCTTGTAACCAAAATCAGATATTGTTGTGAACACTTCAGGAGGACAGTTGTTCCCGGCCTCAGTGTGGTTAGATAGGTCAGGAGTACCTTTTAATCCCCACTCGATCAATTGAGAAAAACCTAAAGAATTGAGTAGCTTGGAGTGGTGTTGTACTCCTCGTGAAACACCTTCAATCTAAGCCAGAGGTGTCAAGGCTAGATTGACACTAAGTGTATTATGCTTAATACATTAGTGAAATCAATTTGAAATAGGATGGGACTGGATGTAGGAGGATTACACCACCTCTGAACCAGGATATACTGTGTGTTGATTTATTTTCAGTCAACAAAGCACACACTGAACACTTCTCATAAAAGATTGTAGTTTGCCAGCAGCATCCTAAGCAGTAGTCTTAATTGACTCCACTGCTTATCCTACTGCTTTATAACTCACTTTCTTTGAGATACAAGAGCTTTACAATATCACAACTATAAGGTCTGTTCCATTATACTTCAGGAAATATTACTTAAGGCATAGCAGTTGCCTCAGCAGTCCCCTGGTAATTACCCAACTGCTGAGCCCACTGCTCACACAAAAGTATTTCCTTTGAACATCTCAAGTTCACCAGACCTTCACAACTCTATCTCTAAGAAGTCTGTTCAAACTGATCTCTGTAATTCAAAGTGGTAACCCAGCAGGTGCCTCAGCAGTTCCCTCACTATCACCCAACTGCCGAGACCACTGCTCCATTAAAACTCTCACTTACTTGGACTAATGCACATCTTCAGAAAGCCCACATCATCATGAGCAACACCATATAATCAATCTTTCCATACCTTCACTTTTACTTAAGCAGGTGCCTCAGCAGTTTCCCAGTTACCACCCAACTGCTGAGACCACTACTCTCATTAAGAGTGATTATCAATCTACCTTGTTATATCATCATAAATCTCTTACCACTCTAAGAAAGATTCTGAGTGCACTATCATCATACACTGAGTATTTCGCTAGCAGTTGCCTCAGCAGTTCCCTGCTTTCTAGCCAACTGTCAAGCCAACTGCTCCTCTAATAAAGCCCAAACTTCATCCATCATATAAAGTGTTTTACACAATTTATCTAAGAGGTTAAAGACTTTCGCTGTGCATCTATAAATCTCCCAAAAGATTATAGATCAACTCTTTAGAGGGAGAAACGTTTTAAAGTTGAAACAGCTTTAAAAGTCTATTCACCCCCCCCCCCCCTCCCCTCTAGACTTTTACCTCTATCCGAGACCATCAAATACTACATAGTAGTATATTTTTGTTGATCATATTTCACTATAAAAGGTGTTTTTACTTGACATCATTACTCCTATATGAGGTAATATCATATTCTTCAATTAGTTCTTATGTGAATATAATTGTTGTTTAAAATGGGTCTAAAGTTTTGGGTTTAATAACACCCAATATAGTGTTTACATTTGAATGAATGTTCATTATCAAATAAATTATATTGATAAAGTGAGCTTTTTCCATATATGCTCAAACATACATATATGTATGATTTGAGAATGACATCTCGTGCAACGCATGAGTGATCATTCTAGTAGATTTGAGATGCCGATATTGACTGTCCATCTTGCCAAATTGCTCCTAGGGTACATCGAAGCTCATAGGCTCGTAGAGCGTTTTCCTTCTCATACCGCTCTTGTAAGTCAACCCATATTTCACGAGCTGTTTTGAACTTGACGCTCTGTCTAAGTTCAATCTCCATGCTGTTATTCAACCATGCTTTGACCATGGCGTTTTCCCGTTGCCAATGTGGGAGATATGGTGAATCGGATTTGGGCATTGGGATGTCACCATTAACAAAACCATACTTATTTTTTGCATTGCTCATTTCGTTGAGCCAATCTCCATAGTTTCCGTCACGGAGAAGTGTGGTAATATAGACATCTCCGGGTTTATCGCCGGATTGAATAAAATATGGTGACATCAAATCTATGACAAGCATGGAAGAATCAAGACTGGAATCCTTGGTTTCATCTCCAACTGCCATGATTTATAAATATGAAATGAAAAATATGTGAAAGAGATTATAGGCTAAGATGTGTTTTCAGGATTTTGGCTCTGATACCATGATAAAATTAATAGGGTCTAATTAGAGAAATATATGTGAGCTACTCGTATGAAGAGATAAAACTCTCTCTTACATCTTATTGAATATCACTACTAGAGAAGGAACATACAACGTCGGTTATTTTATGCTTTTAACGTTGGTTCTAGAACCGACGTGTAAGTAAGAGACGTTGTATGTTAGACCCTATCACGTCGGTTATAAAACCGACGTTAAATAATTTTTATTGATTATGAAATATAAGCTACCACGTCGGTTCCGCCAAAAAACCGACGTTTAATGTATTTTTTAAAAATTAAATAAATACCTTTTAACGTCGGTTTCGTAGGACAACCGACGTCATAAGTATTACAAAGACAGTGCTACGACGACAGTTATTTGCTACAACCGACGTAAAAGGGTTTATTGAAAAAAAAATTAAATACATATAATGTCAGTTATTTCGCTTAGTAAGCTTACTGACGCCAAACATTAAAAAGTATATAACAACGTGTATTTGTATATGCACTTCAAAAAGTTCAGAATTACACAAAAATGCAACGACTTCTATTTTGAATTCTTTTGTCCAAATGTACACCTAGAAAGACAAACTTAGATATAAATTCTACAAAAACTATCCTCTGGGCTTTACAATTTGTACAGCACTAATGCATTGTAGAAAAAGAATATTACAAGAAAAATGCATTGTAAGAAACTTATTTAGAAACAGAAAATATGAAAACTAAGGGAGCACCTAGCCACAAAAGAAGCTGATCCAAAATCCCAGGAATTTCAAAGAACTGACACACCCTGAAAATGAACATAATGAAAAGTTTAAGAGATTATTAAATCTACCTGAATCAATTAACAACAAGGAATTTATACACATTTATCCAAAAGCATAGTCAAAGCACAATACAAAATGATGTAAATGAAATCAACTTGAAACTTCATCTCCTACACAAATTAGATAAATACTACAGTTCCTTGACACACTTCACAATTAAAAAGCATAATAAGAAGCAGGAAAGAGATCATATTTAGCACATTCTCATTTACAATAAACACTGATAGCAGCAATAAAAACTAGTTTTATCAACCAAAAACTACCTTGCTTTATACACATAAGTTTATACTTGCATCAGACTGATACTGAAGATCCTTCTTTAATTTTCTACTTATGTGGTCCCATACCTGAAATTCAAATAGAGAAGGGGGGAAATAAAGAAAATTCATTTAGAAACTCAAGATGACATTGAGTATCAAAACAGAATAAAAGAAAAGGACAAAGAGAAGATGGAGATGAGGAGATGCTACCTACATAGGATGGAACCTAACCAATGAGTTTGAGGAAGCGGGATATAAAGCATACTGTAACTAAAAGACATTAAGTTTCAGACTTAAAAAGAACTAATTTTAGTAACTTTCACCAAATTTGGATAGTTTCAAGTTTTTAATCAAGTATTTACACGTGATTCACATACAAAGAGAGTGAAATCAGTTTTAGGTTTTTGTTCCATACGTCAATGATATGACCAACTGAACGTTTTCAGATTTATCCAAAAAACATCACTTGAATAGCACTCATACTCTGCCAGTTTTATTCTACTAGAAACTTGGTAATATTTATAGTTTATCAAAAACCAGAGCTTTGATTAGTTTTTCCAAATATGACCATCTAGATTAAAAAAATCATTAACGTGAATGTGAATTACAATCATGTGATGATTCATTTTTTTAGAGCTCTGGAGAATTTTTTTTATATGAGCTAATTCAGGAACAGAGGAAGTTTGAGTGCAACTTTCAAGAGTCAAGACTCGGTAGATTCTGTGAGAGTTGAGGGAAGGTTAAAATTCAGAAAAGTTAAAAATTAGATTCAACAAAACTAAATTTTTAATTCAGGTCAACTCATAAATGCAAAGCAAGTGAATGAGATCCAATTGCTTTTTATGTAGATAACTTGGACATACCTGAACCATAAGCAGTCACCAGAGTTAAAAATCTATTTGATGCCAAGGGCTGCAAGCCTGCAACTCCTCTTGCAAGCTATTGACCTGTAAATGTAAATATAAATTCAAAGACTAGAAATAACCTTCACGCACTTCAACAAAATATTGGTAAATGTTCCTAACAGAATGTTAGAAGTTCAAAAGAGTAACAAGTCAGTGAAGCTGCTTCAATACAAAGCCTATTTTCACACAAAATAGTCATGCAATTAAAATTCTCAAACTTTAAACACTACAAAAGAAGAGGAAAAGGAAGATGATGCCAAAGAGAACATGAGTGCTGCAAGAAGAAGCAAAATGTGGGGCATTAGCAAAATTCGAACTTGTACATGTAAGAATAAGGCAGAAGAAAAAACCCCTTCATCCATAATAAAATTGGATGTTACAGATATGCAAATAACATTGAACTTAAGTATTTTATGGCATTAAGAAGGGAAACAAAATCATGCTCAATCTTAAATTACTAGGGTGAAAACCTAAAAATATAAACAAAACAAACCTTAAAGAGAACAAACATTGCCTTTTTTTAGTCAAACGATATTTCATTTATGAACACTATTAAGCAGGAGTCTAATGAGTACAGTCTGAGTTACATACCCAGAAAAGAAACCATTCTGTTAAAGTTCAAGTACATCACAAGAATTCAGAAACACACTCAAAGCAAACAACTTACATCAAAAGAAACTAATACAGATATATGTGCATGCTGGCAGAATACCGGTACTTAGGCCGCAACCCACCCGGGTGGTAGTCAAGTAATGCTCTTGAACTACTAGTAACACGATGGTAATCTGGGCGGGTCTCCACAGTGTATGAACCATACTCCTGCAAAATGAAGTATACAATTAGATGCTTAGAGAACCAGAATACATAGGAAAGCATTCTCGTTAGCTTATAGAAGAGCAGAAAAATTATATTTAAAAATCAAATATATTTCAGGACAATTGAAAATTAGAATCGAAATAATCAACAACACAACAATACTATTAACAAAATTCAACACAAACCCTAGATTGTGATAGTTATACCACAAGGCAATCTAAAACTCAAAACAAAATGAACAAATCTTGGTGGGTGGTTTTTATGGAGGCGAGCAGCTAGTGCTTCTTGGAACTGCAGCTCCTCCGCATATTTAGCATCGGAAATCCGACCCAACAGTGAAGGAAGACTCCAATTTCATATTTTGGTTTGGCGAGACTTGTGATTCAAACCAGTTGCAGAGGAATCTAACTCATCCATTTTGACCTGTCATACTACCCCAAAGGCCACCACCACTCCGGTGAAGACGTCGTCGACGACTTCGATGACTATGACCGGACTCCTTACGACGGAGGGTACGACATTACCCTGGAATACGACCGTTCTATTCCACCATCAGAGGAAACCTGCTATCCCATCTCGTCATCCTCCGGCGAATTTGACTACGGCCTAAGCCTCGACTTACCCTTTATGGAGGCTCATCCGCACAGGGGTATGGTGGATCTGAGAATCCCCTCCCTAACCATAGGTTCTCGAAGTATTGGTCGCTCACCCGACTAAAGCTTTTTGGAGGTATGAGTCGCTTGCTGCAGACGGCTTGAAGGTTTTGTGTGTTGTATTGAAATAGGGTTAAACGGGTTGCAGGTTATTAATCTTAAGCGGTTTATAGTGAAATGACGTCTCTTCACATCTAAACCGACGGGCAAGTGAAATAATTGTTAGGAACGGAATTCATATAACGACGGGTCAGAAAATTAACTGACATGGAATCATTTATAAGACACTACAACATCAGTTTTAATTTAACCGTCGTAATATGTGCGACGTAGTAGCTCCATCCTGTAGTAGTGGGTTTTCCAACTTGCTTCGTCACAAAAGATGTGTAGTTGAAGTGCTTGAAGTGTTGAAGAACAGTTGGAACTTTGCTCTTGTTGGAATGTGAAGATATGAAACTATTTTCTTTTCCACTGAAGCTTTTCTTGTTTGAGATGATGAAGTTTTGGTCTCAAGAAAGCTTGTTGTTGAATAGGTTGTCAAGAGTTGTGCAAAAGTTCTAGCAAAGTTATTTGGTTGTTCTTTATGTAGTATCATTTATACTAGGGTTGTCTTCCCGTTAGAGGAGGAGGACAACTGCATTAAATGCGCGAACAGTTGACTTGACCAGTAGGACCCGGTAAATTTGGCAAGTTGCTATTTAGGGATAAAGATATCCTGAAATGTCGGCCAATCATCAGCTTTTACTCTTCAGCGTACGGGGTGCATTAAATGAGCATTTAATGTGCATACTGTAGCTTTTCCGTTGAAGTCTTCTAGCCGTTGAAGGAATCTTCCGTTGGTTTCACCGGCTAAGGTAGATTCATGGAAAATCTCTAAGTGTCAGGCCTTTTGGTATCTTTAGCAAAGAATCAACTAGAGAGGGTCTCGAGCACTTCTGTTGGGATAAAAGCTACCAGAGGGTCCCTAGTCCTTCTGTCAATGTAGGACCTAACAGAGATCATTGAGTACTTCTGTCAAAGTGAAGTCCGACAGAGAACCAGAAGGTCTTCTGTCCGAATAAGAATCAACAGAGAGCCAAAGGTCTTCTATCTGGACAAAGTCTTAGGCACACAGAAGGTCTTCTGTTAGGAGGTCTTCTGTCAGTCGACTATTCTAAGAAAGATTTACAGAGAAAATTTCTAATACAAATTTTCTAAAGCGCGGTACTCTAAAGTCCTAATTAGTACAGCATCATCAAAATCTAATTATAATTATTCCTTAAAAATTTCCCCCTTTTTTATGATGCCAAAACCCTTAAACTATTTCCAGAGAAGTGTCTTTCACCATAAAAAATAAAGTTAAGACCTTCATTAATATTCTTGGTGGGAAACTTGGCATAGGAAAATAGTAAGAGTAAGAGTACAAATAAGATAAAACACATTCAGAATAAAAACAGATAACAAATAACCATGCATAACAGAAAGAATTAGCAGGAGATAGAAGAAAATAGGGAGTAATTGCCTTACAACTAGAAAGGCAGAGATGTGATTTTATTAGAGGGTAGTTTACAGATATGTTCCTCTACAAATTTTCCCTTGCTGCTGTAGCTCTGGCTTGATCATCCAATTCCTGCAATCTTTTCAACTCAGCATTGACTTCTTCTCTAATGCCAGTGAGATTTCCAGGTGTTTGGTAAGAGGCCCAAATGGGTGAAAGTTTATAGTCCAGGTAACTGAGTACTCCTTCATGAATATCTTTTCCTGGAAGAATTCTCTTATGATACCAATATTCAGCTTCTTCTAAGGATCCACCACATCTGACTTTTACTCGCCCATCTTTATCCAAGTAGAGATGTTGTTGCTATGTGGGGGTCATTTTCATCTTCATTTCCTCAAATTGAGCTCTATCAATTTCCTGAGATCCACCCAATCTCCATTCTCTGAAGTTTTAGTGCCTTCTTCTTGAGTGTTCTCTCATGATGAGATGATGGTCTAGTCATACCAGCTTCTTTCTTCTTTTGGATTGAGGCCTGAAAATAGGGTGCCAGATCAACAGAAGTAGATGTGCCAGCTGAGATCCTAGGGGGTGGCTTCTTTTTCTGCTGGGAATTCTCTTCCCCCTTTTTGGCATCATCCAGGTCTGCTATCATCATAGAAAGCTTTTGAAATTCTGAAGCTTGAGAGGTAGCAATCTGTTCAAGGGTTTCTGGGAGGGTCTGAGTAACAGATGTAAGACCCTCTATTAAGCCTTGTTACTTCTGAATAGTTGAGGCAATATCCTTCTGTCCAGCTTCCAATAAGATCAGCTTCTGATATCTTTCCTTGTCTGTTTTGATCAGTGATGAAGCTTGCTCTTTATGATCTTTGCAGAGAATCTGTATTTCCATAAATCTTTCAGAAGATTGATCAGCATTCCATTATAGAATATCGATAGCTTCAGATATCTACTTGATTGCCTTATTTTGAGCATTGAGAGTCTGAGAGTGGGAGTAAAGTACAGAGTTGATACTATACCGTCCACTTCTCTTGAAATGGCATCCACTTTGGTAGTTGAGGTGCTCATGAAGGTAGACAGAGTTTGATTCAGTTTTGCAACATTCTCAGAGATTTGCTGGATTCCAAATTCCAAATTAATGTTGACGTGTGTCAGATGCTCATAGTGTTTGTCATTGATCATGACGAGCTTATTCATCCCATCCAGCATCTGACCACCAAATTCTTCGGCTGCTTCAACAAACTGGTTGAAGGGAATTTGAGGTTCTTCTGCATCAAATCCTAGCATCTGTAGACCTTTTCCCTTAGGTAGTGGAGGATTTCTGCTGGTGGGTTGTTGAGAAGGGTCTCGGGGAGGAGTTCTCCTTCTCTTTGACGTGAGATCAGCAGCGAGAGAGGATGGAAGGAAACCATCATTGTCATCATCTGATGAGAGAATACGGATAGGAGTTTCCTTCTTGGGTTTAGAGGCCACATAGTGCTGAGAGGATCTTTGTGGTGTAGCAGCTTTGGTGGTCAACTTCTGCTGAGATGGTGTGGCAGACTTGGGTTTCTGGTGGGAGGAGCTCTGGTGTGATGGGGTTTTCTGATGAGTGGATTTCTGGTGTTGAGGAGATGGTGGAGGAGAGGGAGGGGGTGAAGGGGAGCGGTTTCTGTTGGAAGGGGTTGATTTGCAAGGGGAGGGGTTCTTGGATTTCCCCGAAGGGGTTTTCTGTTTGGAGGGGGTTGCAGATTTAGAGGGTATCCCTCTGGGGGTTGGGTCTTTGTTGGGGAATGGACTCTGTTGGGTGTTATGTTTGGGTGAGGGGGTTTTCTGTTGTGGAGTTGGAGATCTTTTTTTTAGAGGGGATTGAGGTGGAGTGGTGTAAGGGGTGATGATTTTGGGTGAGGGATTCTGAGGAGGCGAGGGAGGGGATTTCTAAAGGGGAGACGGAGATGGTGAAGAGATATGTACCTCATTATTTTTTGCTTGGGCCCTTCTCCACTCTGCTATTAGCTGTGCCAGAACGGCTTCAGAATGAGAGGGTCCTCCTTCCTTCAGTGACATTGCTCATCGTCCTCTGTGTTTGCCCACTTGAGCACTTCTGCTTCTTCAGTGACAAAGTACGGGAGCAACTTGATCAGTTCAGAGAGTGGTCCCACTCTCCACTTCCTCCAAGCAAGTACTCTGACAAATTGTTTATCCAGAGGGGTAAGATTATTGACCTGGGGTTCTGAGGTTTCAGGAGTTCTGTTGGTGTCACCTTGAAGTTCTGGAGAGGAAACTGTCAAGGGTTGATCTTGGATAGCAGAAGAGGTATTGTGTTGTCCCCCCTGAGTAGTAGCATCCTGCACTACCACTTCTTCCTCTGAGTCACTAGACTCAAACACAATTTTCTTGCCTTGCCAGGCATTTCTGTTAGGTTGAGTAGAGGGGATTGAGTCATCAAGTTCCCCCTGAATGACATGAGTCATTACTTTGGTTTTCTTTGCTATGGGTGAGGCAGTAGGTGTACTTTCTGCAGAAATGGGAGAGAGTTTCTTCCTCTTGATGACAGCCTTTTTTGCCACCAGCTTCTGGAGTTTTGCGGGTGCAGCCTTCTTGGTAATGACCTTCTTCATAGGCTTTCTTACCAGAGGTTCTTCGTATTTAGATTCTGAAGAAAATGTGGTTTTCTGTGGCTTCTTCTTCTTTTGTTGCTCACCAGTCTTCTTAGGCTTGGTCACCTTCTGTTGGAGCTTCTCTCTGTTAAACTCCAGAGTTCTCAGTCTTTTCTGCTCCGCGTTGAGAGCTATCTTCTTTTCTTTAGAGGTATTCAAGAAGACGAGCTTTGTGTAATCAGCCTCAATAGGGTTCCTCAGCCCTATTCTTGCTTTTAACAGCAACTCTGACAGCAGAAGTCCATATCCCATGGGGGTTTTGAATAGACCAGTTTCTTTGTCCTTCTTTTTCATGAAATCAACCATGGATTTGACGATTACCTGTCCCCAGTTGATGTTCATTCCGTGATGAACAGCAAAGATAGCCTTTGCATTCTGAAGTGTCAAGTCATCAGTGGAGGTGCTCTTGCTCCAGACGCATCTGTGGAAGATGTTTACCAAATTTTCATAGTCACTTTGGAGCAGATTCTTCTTCATGTTCAACTTGGGAACACCATCAACTTCTGATCTCCAATAGAGTTGAACAAAATGTTCCACAGTGACATGTACTTCGTCTAGGGGAATAAACCCTTCAATGTCTTCTTCCTGGGGATCCGCCTTCACGCCAAAGAGGTTGTTTATGGTCTCAGGAGTGAGGATGATGTTATCTCCATTGACATGAGATCGGATGGTTTCTCCTTCATATGTGGCATTGAGATAGAACTCTGTCACATCCTTCGTGCTATATGAGTTGAACTGGTATCCTACTACCTTGTCCAGTTGGGAGTCCACCATTCCCTGGATCATTTTCTTCATCATTTCTTGATTCGCTGCTAGTTCAGGGAGTGCGGACAAGTCCCAGTTCATCCCGATGTAGATATTAGCGACCAGTAGATTGATTTCTTCTTTGGTGAGGTCGTTGATGTTGATGTAGGCCATTGCAGAGAGATTTGAGATTTTTGAGAGCTTGGGAGATATGGAGGTTCGAATGCTTGAGAAAGATGAGAGCACTAGCGGTTTAGGTTGAAAAGAGGGAGTGATGGAGTATATAGGTCCATACCCCATGACCCACATACTCATACTAAGAGGAGCACAACAGTCATCCAGTGGGCCCTCCGTAGGCCAGATGGCACCCCCTCGGCCGAAAAAGGGTCAACCTGGAATACGCTCCAGAAGCCAAGGAAAAGACTTGTCCTCCGTCGGCCAGTGCCCCCGTCGTCCGAGCATCTCCGTCGGCCATGCCTCCGTCGGCCGAGCGTCTCCGTCGGTCATGCCTCCATCGGCCGAGCGCCTCCGTCGGCCGAGCGCCTCCGTCGGCCAGAAGGAACTCACAGGACTAGATTTCTAATGTAATCAGCCCAATAGAGGCTCTATACTGTAATGGGCCTCCCAAGCCCAAGACTTGGGAGCCCAGCCCACTTTTTCCTATAAATACTCCCCTTGGGAGCCATGTAACGGGTTCAAAAAATTCATTAATACATTGCACTTCTCTCTCTAGCTCTCACTTCTCTCTAGGAGTTAATACTCTATCATTTAGTGCTTTCATTGAGAGCTAGAACAATCAAGTTAGCATCCTTCGTCGCTACCAAGCACAACTAACTGATCATGGGAAGAACTAAGTCCAACCGTAACCTCCTCGGCAAGGCCATCCTTGAGTCCCAAGAGGACAGGGAACATGAGGAGGACGCTACGGCCGACAAGGCCGCATGCGGGGATGTTTTCCAGGAGGCCATCGACCTCACGAATGATCTTCGCCATCAGCTCAACCGCAGCGCCCCCGACGCCCGCATCGGCCTGGACAAGAAGCGCCTCGAGAAGGGCGACAATGCCTCGGGGCAGCCGGCTTCTCCTGCCGTTGACCCTCAGCTCCAAGCCGCTCTCTCGGCCATCATCGCCAGCCTGGCCCAGAACCCCACCGTCCTCATTGCACTTATGCCAAGGACTGGGGAGAATACTACACCGCCTCCTCAGCCCCAGCCGTTGGCCATCAAGCTAGGCAACGACAAAGGGGTGGTGCCCCAGGACACATCGTCATCCCACTCCCACCCTGCTTCCCCACTTCGAGCTGGACCGGCCCCAGCGCGTGGAAAAGCCTCAGCCTTTAATAGGCTATGTGACACGCGTCGTCGGCCTGCTTCGGAGAGGATGGCGGGACGGATTGGTGAACGTGAGCCTGGCTCACCAAGGGAAAGCTTGGGGTCCGTATCCCGGACAGTGGATCGGCCCCGCCTGGACAAAGGCAAGGGTAAGCTGCACGAGGGTGACGCACGCCACCAAATCAAGACGGCTCACGCAGCCCTCCTACAGACGCAGGGTGCCACCATGGCCGCCAAAGACCCCCGGGACGAGGTGATCGCCCAGCTGGAGCGAAGACTCGCCCAGATGGAGGCCAAATAGTTGGCCTCCACCCCCACGGGCAACTCATCCAGGGATCCCGGCTTCAACGCCCTCCTGCACAAGGTCAGCATCCTTGAGAGGGAGTTGGCCGAAGGACGAGGAGACCCCATCGTCCAAGTCAGGACAAGGAATCCCTTCACTGCCAGGGTACTCTTGGCCCCTATCCCCGAGAAGTACAGGGGAAACGCCATCAAGCCCTGTGACGGCCGCTGCGACCCCCAGGAACATTTTAGCCGCTATCAGAACAACGTGCTGATGGTGAATGTGTTGGATGAATACCTCTGTCGTTGGTTCCTTTCCACTCTTGAAGGACCAACGTACGAGTGGTTCAACGCGCTCCTCGAAGGAAGTATAGACTCGTGGCAGGATCTTGCCCAACGCTTCCTCACCCACTTCGCCGGAAGGAAGTGCATGAAGAAACATTTCTCCCATCTCCTCTCCATCAAACAGCAACACGATGAATCACTTCGGTCTTTCATCGACCGATGGACGAAGGAGACAGACGAGGTCAAAGGTGCCGATGAGCGCACCCTCCTCGTCCTCTTCCAATGTGTTCTCCGCAGCAGCCCCTATGCGAGGAGCCTCATCACTGACCCGCCGAGGTCATACACCAAGGCACTCCAGAGAGGGAGCTTGTATACTGACGCCGATGAGCTCCACTCCCACAAGAAGGATGGAGGCCGGCCATTAAAGAAGACAAACAATGTGTCGGATCCAAGCGCATCCTCGGCCGGAGGCCATGACCGCCAGAACCGGAAGGAGCGCCCATGGCAGCTGAGGATGGACGTCCCAAGGACTCCACTCACGCACTCACTGGATACCATCCTCGACTATGCGGAGGAGCAAGGTCTCATCCCCAGAGATCCCCGGTCAGCCACGGAAGTCTACGTCATCCACCAGGGCAGCACTTATTGCCGTTACCACAAGAACACCTCCCACAATACAGACGACTGCGTCGCACTGAAGAAAGCCATTGAGCGCTTGATTCAATGGGGTGAACTCCACCAATTTGTCAAAGGTGCCCCTAGGAACTCCACCAGCAATCAGGAAGGGGACACCTCGACAAAGAAGCATGAAATTGGGAGGCTCAGCGACGACGAGGACTTTGAGGAGCCCCAGCCGAAGAAGCGTCACATCCGCTGACTGTGTCCTTCTTCGAAGGGACGCACGGCCGACGGACGACTCATCCCTCAAAATACAAAGGCCCCTACATCTCGGTGAAGTTCTATAAGCAATCCGAAGAGGGTGCAGACGGCGGAGCCCCCCCCCCCCCCCCCCAAGGTCAGAAGCTCATTGAGAAGCTAACTCCTGTACGGATTGTTAAGAAGATTACCACCCTCGGCCATGAGCCACTTATATAAACACACCTGTTGTGTTCTGCTTATTTCTTGTAAAGTTTAAGTAAAGGATGCACAAAACAAAGCAAGTCGCATCGGCCCCTTCTAGCGAAACGCTCAGGTATGGCTGACGATGCCACACAAAACAGCACATCGTCTCGGCCCCTTAGAGTGAAACGCTCAGGCATGGCCGACGGTGCCCCAGGAAGAGGGGGCCGCAAAATGGCCCACGTCTTGAAATGGGAAGTTCATCGCGTCGTCTTCGCGCTAAATCGCATTATGACAGGCCTGAAAGAATGACCGAGATGACAAAATCCCCACACTTGGGGTTGGGAAACGGTAGCCGTCGGTAACCGACCAAAAGCCTAGCCCGCACCGTAAATAGATGACGGGACCCCCTAAGATCAAGGGACAATCCAGCGCCAGAGGCCGGACAGCTGCCCTCTTGGACTCCCTATCGGCCGAGGGAATAGCAACCCCCTCGGTCGAGCCTGAAAGAAGGACCCCCACTCCTCGCTCATAGCAGTAGAGGAAGAAATAAAAGAGGGACAGCCGAAGACCGTGCACTCGCCGGCCTCGACGAAATCCCCACAAATAAAAGAGGGACAGCCGAGGACCGTGCACTCGCCGGCCTCGAGCGAAATCCCCACAAATCAAAAGAGGGACTGCCGAGGACCGTGCACTCGCCGGCCTCAAGCGAAATCCCCACAAATAGAAAGAGGGAAGCCGAGGACTGCGCACTCTCCGGCCTCGAGCGATAAAAATAAAATCCCCACAAATCAAGCCACATATTTGGCTAAGTACATAGCAGGCAAATACTATGCATTATGGACAAAGCAAGACCATACATGCGGATCAGACGAGCGCCAGCGCCGTCCCTCATCTTCAGACAGACGCGACGCCTTGTCCTTAAGCAAAGGACCGGCTTCATCAGCGCCGTCCCTCATCTTCAGACGAGCGTCCAAACGCCGTCCTTCATTTTCAAACAGGCTCATCAGCACCGTCATCCTCAGAGGACAGGCGCCCGACGCCGCCCTTCATCTTGAGACGACTGGCTTCATCAGCGCCGTCATCCTCAGATCACGGCATACCCCTCGGTCTCAACGTGATCCTTCATCTCAAGACCGGCCTCCTCAGTGCCGAGCATTCTGGGCTAGCGAGCGGGCTCACCATTCCCTTCCTGGATGGTGACCCTCGCCTTCATATGATGAGCGGCTTCATCAGCGTCGTCATCCTCAAATCATGGTAGATCCCTCGGTCTCAAAGTGATCCTTCATCTCAAGACCGGCCTCCTCAGCACCGAGCGTCTTGAGCTAGCGAGCGAGCTCGCCATTCCCTTCCTGGATGGCAACCCTCATCCTCAAAATGAACGGCCCCTCAGCCTCAGCGTGATCATCTATCTCAAGACCGGCTTCCTCAACGCTGAGAAACTTGAGCTTGTATGACGATCGACTTCATCGTCGTCGTCCTCAGGTCACGAATGGCTCCTCATCCTTGGCTTGATCCTTTATCTCAAGGTCGGACTCCTCAGCGCCGAGAGCCTTGAGTTTACACGGCGAAGTGCTTCATCAACGCCTTTGTCATCAAGGGACGTGCGTCTAGCGCCGCCCTTCATCTTGAAGCCAGGGTCAGAGCCTGGTCCTTCATATGACGAATGGCTTCATCAACTCCGTCGTCATCAAAGGACGCGCATCCAGTATCATCTCTCATATGACGAACGGCTTCACCAGTGTCGTTGTCATAAGGGGATGGGCATTCATCGTCCTCAAAAGGAACGGCCCCTCGGCCTCAGCATGATCATCTATCTCAAGACTGGCATCCTCAGCGCCGAGAGCCTTGAGCTTACATGACGAACGGCTTCATCAATGCCTCGTCATCATTTATTTAGACCGGCTTCATCATCGTCGTCATCCTCAAACCACGCCCGGTCCCTCAGCCTCGGTGTGATTATTTATCTCAAGGCCGGCCTCCTCAGCGCCGAGAGCCTTGAGTTTACACGGAGAACTGCTTCATCAACGCCTTCACCATTAAGGGACGTGCGTCCAACGCCGTCCTCATCTTCGGACCGACGTCAAAGCCTGGTCCTTCATATGACATACGGCTTCATCAACGTCGTCGTCATCAAAGGACGTGCGTCCAACGTCGTCATCCATGTGATGAACGGCTTCACCAGCGTCTTCGTCATAAGGGGACAGGCGTCTAACGCCGTCCTTCATCTTCAGGCATCCAACGCCATCCTTCATCAAAGTACGGGCTTCATCAACGTCATCCTTCATCTTCAGACCGGCGTCAAAGCCTGGTCCTTCATATGACGTACGGCTTCATCGACACCATCGTCATCAAGGGACGTGCGTCCAGCGCCACCCTTCATCTTCAAGCCAGGGTCAGAGCCTGGTCCTTCATATGATGGGCGGCTTCATCAACGCCGTCGTCATCAAAGAACGTGCATCCAACGTCGTCTTTCATATGACGAACGGTTTCACCAGCACCATCATCATCCGGGGACGAGCGCCCAACGTCGTCCCTCATCTTCAGACGAGCGCCCAGCGTCGTCCCTCATCTTGAGATGAGCGTCCAGTTCCGTCCCTCATCTTCAGACAAGCGCCCAGCACCGTCCCTCATCTTCAAACGAGCGCCCAACGCCGTCCCTCACATTCAGACGAGCGCCCAGCGCCGTCCCTCATCATCAGAACGGCTTCGCCGACATCATGTTCAGTCTGGCGTCAACACCCTTGCCCTTCATCACATCATGACCGGCCCCTCGGCCAAGGCATGATTACCTATCTTAAGACCGACCTCCTCAGCGTCGAGAGTCTTGAGCTAGCAAGCGGGCTCGCCATTCCCTTTCTGCATGGCGAGCCTCGCCTTCATGCGATGAACGGCTTCATCAGCACCCTCTTCCTCAGTTCACGGCAGACCCCTCGGTCTCAACGTGATCCTTCATCTCAAGGTCGGCCTCCTCAGCGCCGAGTGTCTTGAGCCATCGATCGGGCTCTCCATCCCTTCCAGGATGGGGACCGTCATCTCTACCTGACGAACGGTTTCATCATCGCCTCGTCCTCAGATCACGAACGGCCTCCCAGCCTCTGCGTGATCCTACATCTCAAAGACCGGTCTCATCCATTCCTTTACCGGATGGCGACCGTTGCATGGATTTCGAACCGGCCCCTCACTGCCTTCGTCCTCATATCTCGAGACCGGCTCCCAATGCCGAGGTACTGTTATAGAGACCAGGCTCGCCATTCCCTTCCTGGATAGCGACCGTCGCCTTCACATGATGCCCAGCTCATTACCACCGTCGTCCTCATATTCAGACAAACATCTATCACCTCGTCCTTATATTCAGACCGGCTCATCAGCACCGTCGTCCTCACCACTAGGCGGACGGACACCGCTGCAGCTCCACACCTAGGCCGAAGGGTTCACCCCTTGGAGTTCATTTTGGGGGATCCGGTGTGCTCTTTTTCCCTCATTAGGATTTTTTCCCACAAGGTTTTTCCTAATGAGGTTTTTAACGAGGCATCGCCCCATTGTGGATCAAAAGGTGTCGACCCTCGGCCCCCTATTGAAGATGTGTATTGCTCTACTCCTCTTCACCTCACTACATGAGCCTCGAGGAGTGGGGGACTGGGGGACTACATCGGCCTCCACATACATGAAAATATCCAGAAAGCAATAACAAGCAAGGACTACCAAGTGGTACCTCCGTCGACCATGTCTCCATCGGCAAGAAGAAGGTCTGGGGGACTACATCGGCCTCCAGCGCAAAGATAAACAAGTTCAAAATCCAACGAACACAAGCCCATGACAATGGTGCCTCAACGTCTAACAACCATGTGTTCACCCTTCGGCCATGCCGAAGCACAAAGCAGGACGCACATCGTCCTCAATGTCAAGGACACACATCGTCCTAAAGATCAAGGGCACGTATCGTCCTCGAAGCCAAGGACACTCCTCGTTCTCAAGGCCAATGGCATGCATCGTCTCCGGAACTATGACATTCATCGTCCATATCACGAACAAAATGAACGCGCCACGAACGGCCGCAAGTGTAAGATCCATCAACTAAAGTCAAAAGCACAAGGGCATGACATTCTTCATCCACTGAGCCAAGGGCGCACAACGTCCTCTGGTCCAGGACCCTCATCGTCCTCGAAGTGAAGGACATCCATCATCCTCGAAACGAAGGACGCTCATCGTCCTCAAAGTGAAGGACATCCATCGTCCTCGAAACGAAGGACGCTCATCGTCCTCAAAGTGAAGGACATCCATCGTCCTCGAAACGAAGGACGCTCATCGTCCTCAAGGTGAAGGACATCCACCGTCCTCAAAACGAAGGACATTCATCGTCCTCAAAATGAAGGACATCCATCGTCCTCAAAATGAAGGACATCCATCGACCTCAAGATGAAGGACACTCATCGTCCTAAAAAAGAAGGACATTCATCGTCCTCAAAATGAAGGACATTCATCGTCCTCGAAGTGAAGGACATCCATCGTCCTCGAAACGAAGGACGCTCATCGTCCTCAAAGTGAAGGACATCCATCGTCCTTGAAACGAAGGACGCTCATCGTCCTCAAAGTGAAGGACATCCATCGTCCTCGAAACGAAGGACGCTCATCGTCCTCAAGGTGAAGGACACCCACCATCCTCAAAATGAAGGACATTCATCGTCCTCAAAATGAAGGCCATCCATCGTCTTCAAGATGAAGGACATTCATCGTCCTCAAAACGAAGGACATTCACCGTCCTCAAAATGAAGGACATTCATCGTCCTCAAAATGAATGACATTCATCGTCCTAGAAATGAAGGGCATTCATTGTCCTCGGAATGAAGAACATTCACCGTCCTCGAAATGAAGGACAAGGCAGCCAACAATTATGGCACCGCCTCGGCCAGAAACACTACAATTCCCAGGTAACCCTCTGTCGGCCAACGACAAGGATCTACTCCCTTTCACTTCGTCTGCATCTCAGCTCAAAGAGTGGGGGACTCCTGATGGAGTATATGGGTCCAGATCCCATGACCCACATACTCAGAAGACTAAGAGGAGCACAGCTGTCATCCAGTGGGCCCTCCGTCGGCCAGATGGCACCCCATCGGCCGAAAAAGAGTCAACCCGGAATACGCTCAAGAAGCCAAGGAGAAGACTTGTCCTCCGTCGGCCAGTGCCCCCGTCGGCCGAGCATCTCCGTCGGCCATGCCTCTGTCGGCCGAGCGTCTCCGTCGGCCATGCCTCCGTCGGCCATGCCTCCGTCAGCCGAGCGCCTCTGTCGTCCATGCCTCCGTCGGCCAGAAGGAACTCACAGTACTAGACTTCTAATGTAATTAACCCAATAGAGGCTCTATATTGTAATGGGCCTCCCAAGCCCAAGACTTGGGAGCCCAGTCCACTTTTTCCTATAAATACTCCCCTTGGGAGCCATGTAAAGGGTTCAAAAATTCATTAATACATTGCATTTCTCTCTCTAGCTCTCACTTCTCTCTATGAGTTAATACTCTATCAAGGAGTATATAGTTTTGGGTTAGTGGACTTTTGAGATTATTGACGGTTTCGAGATACCAATAAATGAAAAAAGGGGCGCAATAAATGTTCTGTGGCTGTAATACCGTTTAAGGGTAAAAGGGTAAAAGACCTTTACTTATTAAACAGGTCACCCGTTTCCTCAAAATTTTCTAAGTCCACAACCTTCTGTGAGAGATAGAGAGGGTTTCTGTTGCTGAGGGGTTCTGGTAGGAACAGAGGTTCTCTGTTTGAATTGGAGAACAGAAGGGGTTCTGCAACAGAAATCCTGTAACAGAGATTCTGTAACAGAAAGTCTTTCTTTCAATTGTCTTTGGGGATTTCATCCATCATTCCCAGTTCTTCTCTCAGCTTGTTGAACCTAGCCTCATGCAAAGGCTTGGTCAGAATATCTGCAAATTGTTCTTCTATTGACACATGCTCCATGCATATGTGCTTCTTTTCAACATGATCTCTGATGAAGTGATGTCTGATCTCAATGTGCTTGGTTCTGAAGTGAAGGACTGGATTCTGAGTGATTGCAATGGCACTGGTGTTGTCACAGAGAAGCTTGATCTCCTTTGCTTGAATGCCATAATCCTTGAGTTGTTGCTTCATCCAGAGTAGCTGAGCACAACAACTCCCAGCTGCAATGTATTCAGCTTCAGCTCTGCTTGTTGAGATAGAGTTCTGCTTCTTGCTAAACCAGGAGACAAGTCTCCCACCTAGCAATTGGCAGTGACCAGAGGTGTTCTTCCTGTCTAACCTGCAGCCTACAAAATCTGAATTAGAGTAACCAATTAGCTCAAAGTTACCTCCCTTGGGATACCATAGTCCTGCATTTGGATTTCTTTTGATGTATCTGATAATTCTTTTTGCAGCACTTAGATGGCTTTCCTTGGGCTTTGACTGGTATCTGGCATAGATTCCAACAAAGAATGCAATATCTAGTCTGCTTGTAGTTAGATACAGAAGAGATCCAATTATTCCTCTGTAGGTTGTTGCATCAACATCTTTTCCTTCATCATCTGAACCAATTCCTTGAGAAGTGTTCATGGGAATCTTCACTGAGGATTTTCCTTCTATCCTAAACTTCTTGATTAGATCTCTTGTGTACTTCCCTTGGTTGATAAAGATTCCCTCTGGAACTTGTTTCACTTGTAGTCCAAGGAAGTAGCTCAGTTCTCCCATCATACTCATTTCAAATTGACTATGCATAACTTGAGAAAATTTCTTGCATAGTTCTGCATTAGTACTACCAAATATAATATCATCAACATATATTTGTACTAACAGAATATGATTAGAAACAGAGATTTGAAATAGAGTTTTTTCAACCTTTCCTTTAGTAAACCCATGGTTCACTAGGAATAGGGACAAAGTGTCATACCACGCTCTGGGAGCTTGCTTAAGACCATAGAGGGCCTTTCTAAGCTTGTAGACACAAGAAGATTGAGTAGGAATGATAAAACCTGGTGGTTGTTCCACATAAACTTCTTCTTCAAGATCTCCATTCAGAAATGCACTCTTGACATTCATCTGGTAGACCTTGATATTATTGTAGGCATCATAGGCTAGGAAGATTCTGATGGCTTCAACTCTGGCAACTGGTTCAAAAGTCTCATCAAAAACAATTCCTTCTTCTTGGCAGTAACCTTTAGCTACATGCCTAGCTTTATTCCCTACAATGTTGCCATCTTCATCTGCTTTGTTCTTGAATACCCACTTGGTTCCAATGACATTGTGATGCTTTGGTCTAGGAACAAGTTCCCACACTTTGTTCCTTTCAAATTGAGTAAGCTCTTCTTGCATTGCATTGATCCAGTCTGAGTCTGCAAGGGCTTCTTCTACAGTCATAGGTTCCATTTGAGATATGTAGCAGGCAAACATTGCTTCTCTTCTTGTTGTGGCAGATCTGGTCTATACACCACTTCTGATTTGTCCAATCACTTGGTTAGGAGGATGATCTCTTAATCAGGTTAGATCAGGTTCTGTCAGTTGTTGTCTGGGTTTTTCTGATTCCTCATCTTCTTGGCATCAGTTGCTTGAAATATTTTCGATTTAATAAAGACAACTTTATTTTTTTTTTAAATTTGGCTTTTACGAGTGTATTTGATAAGTGTGAAGAGACACTTCAAGAGACTCTTCAAGAAAGTTCTACAAATTACAGCATCGGACCATAGCTCCACAAGATGTTCTATAATAAAATTTCATCATAATTACATCTATCGATATAAAGTTAAATATTGTCGCTTTTTATGGTAAAAGATTTATATTAAGATAATAAGTAAAATAATTTCCAAACGGTTATAATTAACCCTGTCGCAAGCCCTAAAAATAAACATTGAGTGAGTCACCCATGAAATATTAACCTGACTTGCTAGACACAAAACGGTTAAAAAAAAATTTAAAACGATCAAATTAAAAGCACGGCCTATTCTTGATTCTTATCCCAACTGACTATCATAAAAAAGCACCAAATAGTCTCAATCATAGAGGCCGTTTGGCAACCCTCATTTTCGGCTTATCAGGCTTATCAACCAACTTTTTTACCAAACACGTAAATTTTGTTTTCGCGCGCTGAATTGTGTAATAAGCAGAAAAAGTAAGGTTGGAGTTACTTTTTTGGCTGTATTGGCTGAAGTTACTGTAGATGACCATTTTAGCTATTTTACATATAATTTTTTCTTTATTTTATTAATAAAATATATTTTAAAAGTATTTTTTTCTTGTATCAGCAGAATCGGCCAATGCAGCCACTTCAGCCAGAACTTCATAAATTTTAGCAGAATCAGCCAGAACAGCCGATCTTCATGCTGCCAAACGGGCTCATAGAGTCTAACACTATCAACAATGAAACCTGAAAAAAATACCAAACTTATTTAGTTTTATATAACTTTATAAAAATCGGAGCACAAATGAAAAGGTTATAACATTTTATATAAAAATAACTATTTGCAACATGGCACCAAGTTATTGGATGAGGGGTTAATTTAACATTAATATGGGCATGTCGTGTCTTCTAAAAGAATTAAAGATCAATTTTGTTTAATTTTAATTTAATAATTTAAATGTTAATCTTGTCAAGCCATGGTTGCATAAAGTAAGAATGGGGGTTGATAAGTTCGTATCACAACACGCATTTGATGCATGTTGGGATCGGCTTTTGATGGTATTCCTAGCTTTAAGGTGTTATAAGTCTCAATTTTAGCTCAAGTTATGTTTACCGGACGTTGGTTCGAGTTTTGTGTTGTGTGGAGTCAAAAATCAGAAAATTAGAGTCCGGCACCGGCGCTTGAGTAGAAATCGGGATGAGTTGATGATGCATTCGAGAGAGAATTGAGAGCTTTGAAGGTTAAAAGTCCCAAAACTTAACAATCACACAATCATAGCAGATAAGAAGAAGCAAATAGAAAGATATTAGATGAAAACCAAATCTGGTATACCGTGATGAACGCCGTTGCTCTCCCTCGAGAGAAGAGAGCAGCGGAAAACCTAATCTCTCTATCTCTGCGCCTCTATTCTCTAAAGCCTCAATCGTTAGGGTTCCCGTAAGTTAGCCTCCTTTTATAGGAGAAGTTGGCTAACTTACGAGTTACAAAGAAGCTAACGGGCTGATACACATTTTTGGCCCATATTACACGTTTAATTAATAACTACACAAATACAATGATATTTAATTAGATTGGACACCATAAAATATTCCCAACAATCTCCCCCTTGGTGTTCAATCGTGTTGAATCAGCATTGCAGCGCAGATATCTTTGTGTTTGTTGTTATTCAGCTTCCTTTGTCTTTGAACTTGACTTCTTGAGAAGGCTTTATGAAGAAATCCTCGCAATCTCCCCTTTGATGTTTTCTTGGCAATTTGATCTTTGATGTCGGGGTTTGAGGAATCGTTTTCTTGTAATCCTTGCCTTCCAGAAGTTGCTCTTGATCAGCTTAGATGAAGTCCGGTGATGCCTCTAGAATGAATATTCTTTGAAGAATAGGTGGCGCGCACGGGATTCATCTTCAGTACATGAGTATTTGACCTCTGTTTCCTCCACAATGTAGTCTTTTTGACTATTTGGAATGAATGCATTTGAGGAGAACTTGTCGGTGGCACAGCGGAACATAATGATGGTTGATTTGTGTGCGTAGCTGACCATTTGAGTTACGGAGATAGTAGAGAGAGTGTTGGAGGAGAGAAGTGTCCCAGAATGATTTTTTTTACGGTTAACAGCATGTGGACCACTCTCCCCCTCATGACGATCCAATGAATCGGAGTCATGCCTTTATTCTTTTATTCTACGGAAATAAAACAGGAAAAACAAGCAGAATGAGGAAATGCAAAAAACGGATACACTGATGTGTTCCGTTAACACAACATCAATGTAAACATCGATGTGTGGCCTGTATATAATGATAGAAGCATTATTAAGTTCTAAGAGGACTTCCAACCAGTCCTTGTGAAGCATCCGAAAAGATGTCACTCTGGTTGTTATGGCATGACCATAGCGGTCAGCAAAGAACTTGTAGCCCCCCGAGGTCGTGTAGACGTCTGTTATCATTACTATAGAGATAAACTCTGAAGTCATGGCCTGAAAATGTTGGTGATTCTTATGTTGCAACAGCAGGACTTACTTCCAATCATTGGTCTACATCTGTAATAGATGAGCCCTATAGAAGATCTCACGGGTCATGTAGACCTGCAACTGAATCAAAAAGTGCGTCTGTGTCCTAGAAAATTTCAAAACATTTGTGAGTAACTAGACATGATGTGATCAATGAAAGTTCAGTGGCATGTGGCTGAGGCCACTGTAGTCAGTATCACTTGCCTCGGAAGGAGACAGTAATGAGAGATGTGGTTCCCCGTGAAGTATGATTAAACACGTGTCTGTTGGGAGACAAGTGAGTGATCTTGGGTAGGGTTAAACATGCACTGTTGGACAAGATGCAGTGACTTCTACCCGGGATCTGATTAAATCGGTCCTGAACCTATTTGGGAATTGTCCAAAGTATTTGAGTAGCTAGGAGTAAATGTTCAATACATAGCAGGCAGTTGCGGTAGCAGACTCATCATTGATTATTGTTTTCCTTCTCACTTGAGCCTTCTGCTTCCTAACTCTCATAATGATTACTCACTCACTCACTTACTTTCGGCTTTGTCCCTTGGGTAGGCTTAGGTTGATTTACTAAGTCATAGGAACATGTTCTCTCATTGATTTTCTCTCTGTACTCCCCTCAACTGGAGCACTCGGTATGCTTTGTCATTGTTAGGCACCGAGGAGGATAACATTGAACACTCCCCCTAGAATGTTTTATCCGTTGAGAGATTCATTGCTTTGTCAGTGTAAGGCGCCAGGAGGAGAAAACTGAAACTACACCTCAGAATTCGCAAGGATTGATTGTTCACAGCTCGTCATACCCGCCATGTGTGTGGAGCAATCTGAACAGGTACCACACATGATGGTTTCCCTAAGCTCATCATTTCGAATTTTAGCATGTTTGAGGATCACACAATGTTGATGAGTTAGGGGAGGCTTCAGTAGTTGATTGTTGATTGTTGTAGGATGACTGTTGACGCGACGTTGATTGAATTATCAATGATTTTTGGACCTCTACAGTGCATCTTAGACCTTAGGTTTGACTTTGGAAGAATTTGAACAAAGTTGCCTAAGTTTTGACCTTAACATCGGTGATTTACAAAGTTTGTCGGAAAACTAACGTTTTGACCCTCAAGGACTGCGCGTGAGGGAGCGTGAGAATGGTTTCTGGGGCATAGCTCAAGAGTAAACTTATATCTTTTCGTTAGCTTTCCAACAACAAAAAGTTCGCCTAAATCGGATCACGGAGTCAAAAGTTATGGCAAAAACAATGCGACATCGCAGAAAATCTCGAATTTTGAGTTTTTGAGGAAATTCTTCGAGGTTGAGGTTCTCGATGTTGAATTTCGAGAGCAGGTGAAATTAAACAAAATTCTAAGGCGAAAATTCGAAATCCTAATCTCGAGGTTTAAATCTCAAGATTTTAATTTCAAGTTTGCCTTGAAGAGTAATGGCGAAATCCACCTGCAAAACAAACCTCAGAATATCGAAATCTTCAGAATTTCAAAATGTTTGGAATACCGAAAACTTTGGAGTTTCGAAAACCTCAAAAATCGAAAACTTTTTGTTTGAAAAACATCAGAACATCGAAAATTGCTAAAAACTTTGATAAGCAGAGATTCATTCAGATGTCCTATAATGTAAAGCTTCGATGAACTGCGAAGAATGTCAAGTTTCGAACAATTCTGAGTTTCAAGAAACTGCAAACTTTGAAATATTCAAAACATCGAGAAATTCCAAAAATCTCGAAATCTTTCAGAAAATCGAAATCCTAAACATCGAGTTCCTAAAACTCGAAATTCCAAAACTCGAAATTCCAAAACTCGCAATTTTAAAACTCGCAATTTTAAAACTTTCGAGTTTAAAACTCTCAATTTTAAAACTCTCGAGTTTAAAACTCTCGATTTTAAAACTCCCGATTTTAAAACTCTCGATTTTAAAACTCCCGATTTTAAAACTCTCGAGTTTAAAACTCTCGAGTGGAGTTTTAAAACTCTCGAGTTTAAAACTCTCGAGTTTAAAACTCTCGAGTTTAAAACTCTCGAGTTTAAAACTCTCGAGTTTTAAAACTCTCGAGTTTTAAAACTGCCGAGTTTAGGAATTCGAGACCCTAAATGTCGAGTTCCTGCAAAATGAAAACTTCGAATTTTGAGAATCTGAAAACTGTTCTGAATAGCCCTGAAGGTCGAGATTCCTCCTGTATTTGTTTCAAGTCAAAATTGTTTCTGCAGCCATGTAAAATCAGAAACTTGAGATCCAAATGTAGAGATCTTCGAGATTGAAATATTGCAGAAAACGAAAATAGAGATATACTGTAGAATCGGATAGAAGAGGCGATTCAGACACTGTAATTTTTAAAAAAAAAATCGTTCAAAACAAGATTACATGAGCAAAACTCTATATTGAAGAAAAAGAGAAGAAAAGCAGAGCAGTTCTTCGTTAGATCCAAAAAATCGCAGATAGATTCAACTTGTTTCACGCCTCGGCTTTGATACCAAATGATAGTCCCAAAACTTAACAATCACACAATCATAGCAGATAAGAAGAAGCAGATAGAAAGATATTAGATGAAAACCAAATCTGGTATACTGTGATGAACACTGATGCTCTCCCTTGAGAGAGAGAGAGAGAGAGAGAGAGAGAGAGGGAGAGAGAGAGCAGCGGAAAACCTATTCTCTCTATCTTTGCGCCTCTATTCTCTAAAGCCTCAATCGTTAGGCTTCCTGTAAGTTAGCCTCCTTTTATAGGAGAAGTTCGCTAACTTACGGGTTACAAAGAAGCTAACGGGCTGATACACATTTGTGGCCTGTATTACACGTTTAATTAATAACTACACAAATACAATGATATTTAATTAGATTGGACACCATAAAATATTCCCAAAAAAGGTCACCGGGAGGTTCATGATGAAGATTTGAAGATAAAAGAGCTCTAGGATTGGTTAAGGGATCAAAAGAAGAAAAATAGAACTTCAAAACGGCGATCAGGATGACCTTCTGTCAATTATTCAAGCATATATTTTTGTAGAAACATCCAAAGGACACTATTCAAGCTCCATATGAAAGCTAACTTCAAGAAATACAAATAATATCAAGAAACCATTGCTAGAATCTGAGAGGAGAAAGGTGAAAACAGATGAAGAAGTCAGATGATCGATGTTGCGATTTCAGAATGCGACCGTCCACTATTATATTCATATCTTTTGATTGAATGATTCAAATCCATTTTTGCAAGTTGTGTTGGATAGAGAACTTCATTATCTACAAAATTTATGAAGGAAGCATTGTCAAATTCTGAAAGGAAACAACGCTAGAGCTACTTCCAATCAGGCACGCCGTGCCTAACCCTGGGACGCGTTTTTTACTCCGCAGGCACGGTCGGGCCTGATTGAGTTCAAATTTCATCCTTTTTTCCTATTTAAACAGCTTGTAAACCCCTGTTTTGAGGGGGAGCTTAGAGAGAGACCTAGGGACGAAATTTCTTCTACTTTTCCACCTTGTTCTTCAATTCCCTTGGATTATTTGTAAGTTCCCACTTTTTAATTAATGACAATTAAATCTGTTCAACTCAATTCTATTAATTCTTCAATTATGAGTTGTGAGTAGTTTTAATTAGGGATTTGGGATTGATGAAGGAGTAGATTATGATGTATGGCTAAATTCATGATGGATTAGTTGCATGAATGTTGTTTAATTTGTATTTGAATAATTTAATTGATATCTTTGTAACCTAAAACCGCGTCTAGGATTACAATTGCTTGTAGAATAAATTAAGAGAGATCTAATTTATTCTAGGACGTCTTCACACACACTTAATCATTCGCTAAGATATTAGTAGCGATTAAGGGGTCGTACGCTCGCTCGTTTTGGCAATAATTTTAGGATCATGTCGCATGAGTGATCAGCCTGGTCCCCTAAATTATTGTAGTCTACGCCACGAGAGCGGTAAGAACTTAGTAATGATTAGCGAGACTCAATTAAATTAATTTAGTGTGATTAAGCCTGATCAGCCAGAAATCTGATTGCCCCGGATTCAATCCATGTTCCCTATCGTCATTAATTAGAAAGAACTCATTGGTTTTATTTTTTTATTCGCAACTTAATTTTCCCAATCAATTAAATGTCACATATCGCATTTATTTTTATTTAGTTTTATCGCTGAATTTAATTAATTCTTAATTCCCTTTTGTCCGTCCGTGTGGAGACGATACTTGTACTTGCATCCTATACTGCTACATATTTTTAGTGCGAGAAAACTCACATCTGTTTTTGGCACCGTTGCTGGGGACGGTGTCGGTTTTAAGGGTTAATTAGTTTCAGCGATTTTTTTTTTCTTTTTCTTTTTTTAGGTTTTTTTCGTAGGATTTTTTCTATGCTAACCTTTCACGTAATTTTCAAAGAGGCATGAGATGAACTCATTCAGCTCAGTTCCTGGAGGAATACCCTACCCATCAAACCTCCATGGAATATTCACCATTTACACCATATCCTCATTACATTCCTCACCAATATCACCCTTCCCCACCACAAAATTTTCATTCTTCTTATTCTTACCTTCCTCCAAATACGCAACATTTCCAAACTCATTCCCCTCATTATTATCCTTATCAAAATATCCTAGGGCAAGACCATGCTCCATTCTTGAATACCTTATTCAGACTAAAACTCTTGAGGAATTGACTGATTACTTTCCTAAGAATATCATTTGTTCCTTTTGTGGAGGATGTCACCATTCATGTCTTTGCCTCGTTCCTCCATATGATCATCCTTACCGGGCAACTGCATACCCCACTTTTTCATCCTTACAATTTAGGAACACAAATGTTCCAGTCATTCCTACATCCTTGCCGAGTAATGAGCCACATAATCATTTGGAGGAGGCGGATCACAAGATGTCTGAATGACAGAAAACCCACATAAGTCTGGAAGAAACACTCAAGGAGTTTATGCAAACGACTGCAACATGTCTTCAAACCATGCAGAATCTAATCAACGTGGTGGGTTAGCCGGCAGAAGCCCAACCTGAGGAGATCAATAGGGATGATCATGGAAGTGAGTCAGACTGTGATGGTGGGAATATGATGGATGATACATTTCTTGATGCTTTTTAAGTCTCACCTCTCTTTGAACTTCAACAAAAAGAGAGTAGTCTCGAGTCTGTGTACCAAGAATCCATGCAGTACACGCAAAAGTTTCAAGAGGTACAAGTTGAACCTGAAGAAGTTACGAATCACAGTGATTTTCATATAGAAGTTATCCAGCCATTTGATCTACGATTAGTCTCAACTCCTGATAAGGGCATGGAGCACGTCAGTCATGACGTTGATGCAACCATCAGAGTAGGTTTGGGTATTGAAGATGAGTTGGGAGAAGATGACCATGGGCTCCAAGAGAGTGGGAGCGAGGTAGATGATGTCCAAAACCAAGAAGTACCGCTCCACAAGCAAGATTTTCCCTCTTGTACACATGCACTGATCCACTCTTACATCATTCCAGGTTTAGATTTCTTTGATTCACTCTTTGGTGATCATTTTCCTTCTTGTGTGGAGAACGATCACAACTTCTTGGAAGATATTAATAAGAAGAGTGACAAAACGAAGTGGGATGCCTTCATGGAGAGTGATAGTGAGTCAAGATGAGTTGCTCAGAATTTTCATGGTACATTCGAGCGAGGAAAGGAGGAGTTTGTGATGCGTTTTGAACACGAGGATGTGAGGTTCATACTTTACTTTTGTACTGATGAGGTCCATGAAGATCACGTGTCGCCTACGTTGTTTCAAGAATTTAAGAATCTGCGACACCTGGTGGTATTTGTTGAGAGAAAGCTGGATACGTTGAAAATTAGTGCACCATTACAGTTGTTGCTATTTGAGAGCCTATAAGGTATCTTCGGGCACACGACGTTAAAAATAGTGCTTCTTGGGAGGCAATCCAAGCTTATTTCTGCACTTTCATTTTAGTTTGTTTCCTTGTCTTTGTGTGTTTTTGTGTTTGTTTTGCAGCTCAGTGTTTCGTTGGGATGATATGCCAAGGATTACTCGACTCAATTTAGTTCTACATTGAACAACGCCCTTAGGGACGTATCCATGACCTTTCTGGTTGCCTGTGTTAATTGTTGACATGAGTGGATTTGAGCACGCATGACCCTTTCCTCTTTACCCCCTTGTGCATAGTGCATTTTAGGTCATCGAGGGTGATGCCAAAGTTTAAGTGCGGGGGGTGAATTGGGCATTCGGGCAGTAATTATTACATGGGATTATTAGAGTTAGCATGCACAGGTGTTAGTTGTATATTCATAGAAATTTCATGTCAAATTTTTGAAATTTTTTCTTTAAACTGTGTCTTTGTGAGCTGGTTAGAGTCTTGATTATGCTTTTAGAACATTTTTTCCCAGTTCAATCCACACAAGGTGGCGGGGGGTGTCGGGGAACACCTCCCTAATTTATTAAAATAGAGTTCTGGTACAAGAGATTTGAGAATACATTTAATGAAACTGGAAGAACAAGAAAATGAAAGAAACATGAGTAGTACATCAACAATTGAAATTTTTTTAGGGGATCCCAGTTGATGCTGAAATAGCTCTGTTAAACTTGTTATGAAACTTGATTGCTCTCTTAAGATATGGTCTGAACGTTGTTCCTCCAGATGAGATAACCTAAAACGTTGTAGAGTTGCTGCTAGTTTGTGTGGTGAATCAAACCTCTCATCAACTAGGTAGAGAAAGTAGCCAGTTTCATTTTGGGGTCTTTCGGAGTGGCTTCTGGTGATCATCGGATGAGAGTTGTATCCCACGTCGTAGTACAATTGTGTATCTTCAGTTGTATCATTATGTGGATTAATCAAGTTCAAGGTTTAGTTTTTTCTTTTGTTTACTTGTGTGAACCCATCCACTAGTTCTTCTTCAACTGCTTGAGGACCTGAAACAGAAAGAGAAACAACATTTTTGCCCTCAGAAGTGATTTCATCACAGGACATTTGTGTGACCAATGTAGCATCTGCAGTTTTTGGATCAGAGGAGATCTCATCATATCCAGTTTGGGCCGGACAGTCAGAGGTAACCACAAGGATCTTGGGCCATTTGCAGGTGGCCACCGAGGGTGGAAATGTCAAAACAGTAGGCAGGACAGATCTTGGGCCATCAGCAATTATTCCATCATTGGCCCTATTTCCACCAGGATTCACATCAAGGGTTTTACCATCCTGAGCATCATGAACAAAGGCTTCCATTGTATCAGTAATTTTACTGGGAACCAGTGAAAGGTTACCCATAGTGCATACCGAGGTATCGACAGGGGTTGCAGTATGACCTGCAGCCTGAACCTGTGCAACAAAAGGTTTGGGAACCTGAGCATCCACAAGTGGATCTAAATCTGCATGTGCAATTAATTGAGATTCAACAACAGGGGTTGATGTGTCAACAAGGGGTGCCAAAGCAGCTTTACCAATGACTAGAGGTGTAACAGGGGAAATATCTAAACTGGGGCCAATATCAGGGGCTGCAAAGGAGGGTGCCAAACTGGCAGCAGTAGCATGACCATCAATTGCATTATGGGCTACCAAAGGGGCATCCAAACTAACAGAGTAACATGAGCATCAAAAGGGGCATCCAAACTAACTTCAGGGGCTACCAAATTGGCTGCCAAAGTAACAGTTTCAACAGGGGCTACAACAGGAGTTCGCATACTAACCAAAGTAAAAGGAGCATCAAGCAAAGGGTCACAAGCAGCTGCTCCTGTCGGTTGTTTTACCCTCAATCTTTCGGTTGCCCGAGGACATCCAGAGAGATTGTGGCCAAACCATGAGCAGGATGTGCAGTAAATAGGTATATTTTCGTACGGAATGTCCTGCAAAAAACCGTTTTTTCCATTTCATATCCAAATTTTATTGGGGAGGTCATGCGAAATATCAAGTTCAACACATAGTCTAGCAGTAGAAGGCTGGAAAAAATTTGCAGTCGGGGAATCTATACGAATAGGATTTCCCAGAAGTTTTCCGATGGAGTTAAGGGCTCAAAATCATACAGGTGAACTGGAAGCCCTACAAGGGCGACCCAGACAGGAGTTACAGGAGAATCGTGTTCAACAGAGAAGGTTGAGGTCCATTTGGTCACAACCATTTTGGATCCAAAGAAATCCCATGTTGTTTTATCCCAAAAACGATGAAAATCTAGGTGTGAACTGAAATTAATCAGAACAGAGTTAGAATTCAAGAGACCGACCGAGAAAGGTTTGGCAAACTCAAGCTTCATATGCATTTAGAACATCTTTGAAGTGTTTAGGCTTAAATTGCTTGCACTATAATCTAGCTGTTGAGAGGATGAATGCACTAGTTACCCATTTAATTCATAATTTCCCATTCCACCTGAATAAGTCCTTTAGGAGAAGCCACTTTGAGCCTGACTATTTTGTTTTTTACCCAATTAATTGAGCTTCATATTCAAATGGCCTGTGTTTCCTTACTCGTGAATAATTCTGACGAAGACTTGATGTTTAGAGAACTAGGGGATTAATTTGCTAAGTTTAGAGAATTTTTGTAGGAACCACCTTTGGCACTGTTCTTATGCCCCAAATGGGGTAAGAGCAGTCACTTTTTAATTGTTAATTTTCCTTGGTGAGGCCGAGATTAGAATGGGGTAATGTCTAGTGAAATCTAAAAATTGAAAACACTAAATTAAATTAGTTAGACCTCTTACCTTGCGAAAAAAGAGAATGGGAGACCCGATCGAAAAGGCGTTGGTGTTTTGCACAATAAGATGAGACGTGTGGATCTTTCAAAAGAAATGGCGTTCTCGTGCCAACATGACAAGGAAAACTGAAATTAATTAATTGAACTTGGAGGCTATTGCAAAATTAGCATTACTCCTTCATGTACTTCAAGTATACGTCAAAGCACCAATGAGCGACGACGGTTTAGCTTAGTTGTACACCATGTCTATTCTTTGCATAGGTTTAAATGATAGTTCCTAATTTATGGTCTACTAAATTCTCTGATCCTAATAATAGCCCTGAAATTCCTGAATGCATTAAGTCCTTGTCAGGTTGTTCCAAAACTCTCAAGGAAAGGTACCATATATTCCTTATCATTCACCACCACCTTCAAAGGTCCTTCTGATCGGTAGCTAGTTTTTAGTGTATGTTGTCACTACTTTGAGGATGTTGTGAATAACTTTGTCAAATATGTTAGCTAGAGTATAAAGATTTAGTTTAGGGAAGAATTTTCTTGGTTTAGTCTTTTTGTTCTGTGAATATCCCTTTAACTACATGTGCATGCTAATAATTTTAAATTCCGTTTGGTGATTATCGTAAGTCCAGTTGTTTAGTTTGCTTGAGAACAAACAAAAGCTTAAGTGTGGGGGAATCTGATAAGTTCGTATCACAACACACATTTGATGCATGATGGGATCTGCTTAATTTTGATGGTATTTCTAGCTTTAAGGTGTTATAAGTCTCAATTTTAGCTCAAGTTATGTTTACCGGGCGTTGGTTCGAGTTTTGTGTTGTTTGGAGTCAAAAATCATGAAATTAGAGCCCGGCATCGGCGCTTGAGTAGAAATCGGGATGAGTTGATGATGCATTCAAGAGAGAATTGAGAGCTTTGGAGGTCACCGGGAGGTTCACGATGAAGATTTGAAGATAAAAGAGCTCTAGGATTGGCTACGGGATCAAAAGAAGACAAATAGAACTTCAAAAAGCGGCGATCGGGATGACCTTCTGTCAATCATTCAAACATATCGTTTTGTAGAAACATCCAAATGAAACGATTTAAGTTCCATGTGAAAGCTAACTTCATGGGATAAAAATCATTTAAATACACAATTTCTATAATTTGAAAGGAGAAAGGTGAAAACAGACGAAGAAGTCACATGATCGCTGTTGCGATTTCAGAATGCGACATTTCACCATTTTATTCATATCTTTTGATTGGACGATGCAAATACAGTTTTGCAAGTGGTGTTGAATAGAGACCTTCATTATCTGCAACTTTTATGAAGGAAGCATCGTCAAATTCGGAAAGAAAACAACTCTGGAGCTACTGCCAATTAGGCACGTCGTGCCTTCCCGGGAGGGACGCCATGCCTGACCCTGGGACGCGTTTTTTACTCCGCAGGCACGGTCGCAAGCACGGTCGTGCCTGGCACCGTGCCTGACCCCGAATCTCCCTATTCATCTCAAATTTCAATTGTTTTTTCCTATTTAAACAACCTGTAAACCCCTGTTTTGAGGGGGAGTTTAGTGAGAGGTCTAGGGACGAAATTCTTCTACTTTTCCACCTTGTTCTTCAATTCCCTTAGATTATTTGTAAGTTTCTACTTTTTAATTAATGACAATTAAATATGTGTTGGGAATATTTTATGGTGTTCAATCTAGTTAATTATCTTTGTATTTGTGTAGTTATCAATTAAACGTGTAATACGGGCCACAAATGTGTATCAGCCCGTGGGCTTCCTTGTAACCCGTAAGTTAGCTAACTTCTCCTATAAAAGGAGGCTAACTTACGGGAACCCTAACAATCGATAGAGGCTTAGAGTTCAGAGGCGTAAAGAGATAGAGAGATAGGGTTTGCCGCTGCTCTCCTTCTCCAGGGAGAGCAGCGGCCAGTTTACACGGTATACCAGATTCGTTTGATTTTCTCCATATCTTTCTATCTGCTTCTTCTTCACTGCTTATGTTTGTTGTTTGTTAAGTATATTGGGTATATCAATTGGTATCAGAGCTGAGGCGTGAAACAGGTTGAATGTATCTGTGATTTTCTTGGATCTAACGAAGAATGCTCTGCTTTTCTTCTGTTTTTCTTCATATAGAGTTTTGCTCCTGTAATCTTGTTTGTGAATGAAAATCTGTAAAAATTATACTGTTGGAATCGCCCTTCAAAGCCGATCCAGCAGCATATACTCTTTTTCGATTTCTGCAAATTTTCATTTTTTAAGAACTCTCAATGGATTGCGAGTTTATGCTTTTAACACTGCTGCAGAAACGATTTTGACTTGAAACAGATACAGGAGGGATCGCGACCTTCAGGGCTATTCAGAACAGTTTTCAGATTCTCAAAATTCGACAGTTTTTAAAATCGAGAGTTTTAAACTCGCGGTCATGAACTCGAGTTTGTAAACTCGCGGTCATGAACTCGAGTTTGTAAACTCGCGGTCATGAACTCGAGTTTGTAAACTCGCGGTCATGAACTCGAGTTTGTAAACTCTCGGTCATGGACTCGAGTTTTAAACTCGCGGTCATGAACGAGAGTTTGTAAACTCGCGGTCATGAACTCGAGTTTGTAAACTCGCGGTCATGAACTCGAGTTTGTAAACTCGCGGTCATGAACTCGAGTTTGTAAACTCGCGGTCATGAACTCGAGTTTGTAAACTCGCGGTCATGAACTCGAGTTTTAAACCTCGAGTTCTGACCTCGAGTTTTTAAACCTCGAGTTCTGACCTCGAGTTTTTAAACCTCGAGTTCTAACCTCGAGTTTTAAACCTCGAGTTTTTAAAAATTTGAGAGTTTTGGAATTGCGAGTTTTGGAATTTATTTCGAGTTTTAGGAACTCGATGTTTTGGATTTCGACATTCTAAAAAAATTCAGAATTTTCGGAATTTCTCGATGTTTTGAATCTTTCAAAGTTTGCAGTTTCTTGGAACTCAAAATTTGAATCTTGACATCCTTTGCAGTTCATCGAAGCTTTACATTTTAGATATCTGAATGATTCCCTGTTTATCAAAGTTTTCGATGTTCTGATGTTTTTCAAACAACAAGTTTTCGATATTATGAGGTTTTTCGAAACTCCAAAGTTTTCGAGGTTCCAAACATTTTGAAATTCTGATGATTTCGTTATTCTGAGGTCTGTTTTGCAGGTGGATTTCGTCATTACTCTTCAAGGCAAACTCGAAATTAAAATCTCCAGATTTGGATTTCGAGTTTTTGCCTTAGAATTTTGTTTAAATTCACCTGCTCTCGAAATTCAACATCGAGAACCTCAACCTCGAAGATTTTCCTCAAAAACTCAATATTTGAGATTTTCTGTGACACCGCACTGTTTTGGCCATAACTTTTGACTCGGTGATCCGATTTGAGCAAACTTTTTTTTTGTTGGAAAGCTAACGGAAAGATCTACATTAATTCTCGGGCTATGCCCCAGAACCCAATCTCACGCGCCCACACTCGCAGCCCTTGAGGTTCAAAACGTTAGTTTTCCGACAAACATTGTAAATCACCGATGTCCAGGTCAAAACTTAGGCAAATCTGTTCAAATTCTTTCAAAGTCAACCCTGAGGTCAAACTTTTTCTAAACCTAACTGTAAAGGTCCGAAAATCGTAGATAATTCAATCAACCTCGCGTCAACAGTCATCTTACAACAATCAACAATCAACTGCTGAAGCCTCCCCTGACTCATCAACATTATGTAATCTTCAATATGCTGAAATTCTACATGGTGAGCTCAGGGAACCGTCATGTGTGGTACTTGTTCAGATTGCTCCACACACATGGCGGGTATGACAAGCTGTGAGCAATCAAACCTTGCACATTCTGAGGGGGAGTTTCAGTTTTCTCCTCCTGACGCCTTACTTTGACAAAGCAAGGAATCTCTCAACGGATGCAACATTTTAGGGGGAGTGTTCAATGTTATCCTTCCCGGTGCCTAACAATGACAAAGCATACCGAGTACTCCAGTTGAGGGGGAGTACAGAGAGAAAATGAAGAAAGTAATGAGAGAACATGTCCCTATGGCTTAGTAAACCCAACTAAGCCTACCCAAGGGACAAAGCCGAGCGTAAGTGCGTAATTGAGCGAGTGAGTAAACATTATGAGCATTAGGAAGCAGAAGGCTCAAGTGAGAAGAAAAATAATTATCAATGATGAGTCTGCTACCTCAATTGCCTGCTATGAATTGAACATTTGCTCCTAGCAACTAAAATACTCCGGACTATCCCCATAGGTTCAGGACTGAATTTATTCAGATCCCGGGTAGAAGTCGCTGCATTTTGTCCAAACGGCGCATGCACAACCCTACCCTAGACCACTCACTTGTCTCCCAACAGACAGGTGTTTAATCATAGTTCACGGGGAACCGCATCTCTCATTACTGTCTCCTTCCGAGGCAAGTAATACTGACTACAGTGGCCTCAGCCCCATGGCACTGAACTTTCATTGATCACGTCGTGTCTAGTTACTCACTCTCAAATGTTTTGAAATTTTCTAGGACACAGACGCACTTTTAGAGTCAGTTGCAGGTCTACATGACCCGCGAGAACTTCCATAGGTCTCATCTATTGCAGATGTAGACTAATGATTGGAAGGAAATCCTGTTGTTGCAACATAAGAATCACCAACTTTTTCAGGCCATTGCTTAAGAGTTTATCTCTATAGTGATGATAACGGGCGTCTTCACGACCCCGGGGGGGCTACGTTATCTTTTTTAGATTCTGCTTGTTTTTCATGTTTTTATTTCCGTAGAATAAAAGAATAAAGGCATGATGCCCCGAGTTATCGGATCATCATGAGGGGGAGAGTGGTCCACATGCTGTTAACTGTAAAAAAAAATCATTCTGGGACACTTCTCTCCTCCAACACTCTCTCTACTATCTCCGCAACTCAAATGGTCAGCTACGCTCACAAGTCAACCATCATTATGTTCCGCTGTGCCACCGACAAGTTCTCCTCAAATGCATTCATTCGAAACAGTCAAAAAGACTACATTGTGGAGGAGACAGAGGTCAAATACTCGTGTCCTGAAGATGAATTCCGAGGGCGCCTCCTATTCTCCAAATAATATTCATTGTAGAGGCGTCACCGGACTTCATCCAAGCTGCTCAAGAGCAACTTCTGGAAGGAATGGACTACATGCAAGATATTGAAGATTCCTCAACCCCTGGCATCAAAGATCAAATTGTCAAGAAGACATCAAAGGGGAGATTGCAAGGATTTCTTCAGATAGCCTTCCTCAGAAGTCAAGTTCAAAGACAAAGGAAGCTCAATAACAACAAAGACAAAGATATCTGCGCTACAATGCTGATTCAACACGATTGATCACCAAGGGGGAGATTGTTGGGAATATTTTATGGTGTTCAATCTAGTTAATTATCTTTGTATTTGTGTAGTTATCAATTAAACGTGTAATACGGGCCACAAATGTGTATCAGTCCGTGGGCTTCCTTGTAACCCGTAAGTTAGCTAACTTCTCCTATAAAAGGAGGCTAACTTACGGGAACCCTAACAATCGATAGAGGCTTAGAGTTCAGAGGCGTAAAGAGATAGAGAGATAGGGTTTGCCGGTGCTCTCCTTCTCCAGGGAGAGCAGCGGCCAGTTTACACGGTATACCAGATTCGTTTGATTTTTTTCATATCTTTCTATCTGCTTCTTCTTCACTGCTTATGTTTGTTGTTTGTTAAGTATACTGGGTATATCAATATGTTCATCCCAATTTATATTGATTCTTCAATTATTAGTTGTGAGTAGTTTTAATCAGAGATTTGGGATTGATGAAGGGGTTGATTATGATGTATGGCTAAATTCATGATGGATTAATTGCATGAATGTTATTTAATTTGTGTTTGAGTAATTTAGTTGATATCTCTTGTAACCTAGAACCGCGACTAGAATTACAATTGCTTATAGAATAAAGTAAGAGAGATCTAATTTATTCTAGAACAACTTCACACACACTTAATCGTTCGCTAAGAGATTAGTAACGATTAAGGGGTCGTACGCTCGCTCGTTTTGGTAATAATTTTAGGATCATGTCGCATGAGAGATCAACCTGGTCCCCTAAATTATTGTACTCTACGTCACGAGAGCGGTAAGAACTTAGTAATGATTAGCGAGACTCATTTAAATTAATTTCGTGTGATTAAGCCTGATCAGCTAGAAATCTGATTACCTCGGATTCAATCCATGTTCCATATCGTCATTAATTAGAAAGAACCCATTAGTTTAATTTCTTTATTCGCAATTTAATTTTCCCAATCAATTAAATCTCACATATCACATTTATTTTTATTTAGTTTTATCACTGAATTTAATTAATTCTTAATTTCATTTTGTTTGTCCCTGTGGAGACGGTACTCATACTTGCACCCTATCTTGCTACATACTTTTAGTGCGAGAAAACTCACAAGAGGAGTGCTCAAAGCAACCCCTTTTTTTGCCCTAATCCACATGAGGTCTCCACCACCGCCCTCATGCTTTTCTCCGCTGCCAAGACCTACCAAGAAACTGCCGAGAATATCAACATTAGGTAAATGGGGTGTCTAAGTGGTATTAGGCATGGAATAATGGTACAAAAATGCTTCTTGTACACAAATTAGTACACACCTTTGTACACACTATAAAAGGGCTTTATTTCTTTTGCCTCCATTCCATTTTTTTTACCCTTTCTCTTCCCTAGGGTTGGACTCGGGTCGGGCCAACCGCCGGCCTGCCCGGGCCTAGGCCCGACCCAGACTTGGCCCGACCCGAGTTCAACCCTACTCTTCCCACTCACTTCTCTCACATCCTTTCTCCGCTCATCCTCTCTCCTCTCTTTCTTCTTTTTCCTTCCTTCTCATTTCACTTCGTTTCTCCCTTTCCAAATCCTAGAAATAAACTTGTAGGTGGTCATCTGTCTTCAAGTCCGAGCCCATAAGCGGTGAGTATGCAGCTGGAATAGGTGCAGAAGGCGAGAATGAGACGGTCGATTTTTCCTCATCAACCAGCCCATAAATTGAGGTAATAACCTATTCGATTTTTCTATTGCACTTTAGGGTTTTGTTTATTTAAAATATCTGATTATTTGTGTATATTGTATGGTATAACACTAATTAGTTGAATATTTTGTATTATTGTAAGGTTAACTATTGAAATTTAATTCAATTACTCTATTTCACTTTTATGCTCATACATGTTTGTTGAAATTACTCAATGAATTTTTTGTTTAACTCCAAGACTTTTACTCTCCTTTTTTTGTGACTGATCTTTTTTTGTTAACTAGTTCAAGATTTTAATTTTCTTGTTTCCCAATTAGAATGTAGGAGAAGATGCTGGAGTTGCGGGGAGACAACATTGATACTAAGTTCCATTCCAAAACTAAGTTTATAAATGTCTGGTCTAATTTCATTTGCTACTTTTAGGAATATTTACTAAAATAATACAAAAACATACTCTTAGGTGTACGAGTTTATCAGTACATAATGTTGGTGTTCTAGACTTCTAGGTAAACGGTAAATCACAAAACTTCTCACAATTGACATGAAGAGCCTTTTATAATAGTTGAAGTATACTCAAAAACTTTTGTTAATTTTTTGGTTTTCTTTATATCATATTTAGTAGGAGCCAGCTTCTTTCCCGCTTGTTGTTTACTTCTATATAATAACAGTGGGTATATATATGGGGCAAGCAATTTCTCTTCATCCGAATGATTCCTTGCAGTTTGGTCAGGAAGAGGCGGCCGAGCGATGACATTAAGAATTGTATATGTTGTTTACCTCTATTATGTTAGTTCTTGTAATAGTCACTTTGTAAAAATGTTCTGTTGTTCTTATATATAGTTTGTAAATGTATTTAGAATGTGAAATTGAAAGTGACCTAGAATGTACTACCCAAATGTTACTTTATTAATGAATATGTATTTCATAATTTTATCTAAAATGTCCATAGAAAAATAATTGTCTGTGTATTATTAAAACATTGTTATTGTTTTCGTTTATTTTATATGTGTGAAGAAAATAATGGTTTGTGTTTTCATTTATATTGTCTATGTTTTTTGTTATATTGTTTGTGGGTGGTTATTACATTGTACATGTATTTGTTTATTTTGTTTGTGCGTAAAAAAATTATCAGTGCGTTCATTTATACGAGTATTGTTTGTGTGTTGGTTTATATTGTCTTTGTGTGGTTAAAACATTGTTCGTGTATTCGTTTATTTTGTTTGTGCGTAAAAAATAATTGTTTGTGTGTTAGTTTATATTGTTTGTTTATACTGTTTGGAGAAATAAAGACCTCTGACTTGTTGCAAATACATGTCATATTGTAAAAGTGTATATTTTTGAATTTATATAACTGATGTTATTTCAAAATCTTTTGTATAACAATTCGAGTAGTTAAATCATTGTCTGCTTGTTCATTTATTATGTCTATGTATATGCTATAATTTTCTATACTTTCATTTATTTTGTCTGTTCATCGACAAATTACCTATAACAAGTCACCAAAATGTGTATACGTAACAATTTAGTTTTTCAATCAACTTACAACATGTATTAATAAAAAAAACTTCAATTCCTTGGACAAAATCCAAAGAGATTTTCTTAATACATGCAAAACGTACAGTTTGAAAACACAAACAACTCTAAATACATTTTCATGTAAATACAAGAACATTGACTTTACAATATAACTAATTGCAAGAATGAAGTACTCGGTTGTGCCTTGCTTTTAATATCTCATTCTTCACTTTTTGAATCAATTGTATGCCATAGTTTGCTTGATCACATGCCTTGATCAAATATATAGACAAAGAGACTGATCATCTTCATCGTGGAGGCTCATCATCATCACCTTATGCAAGTTTGCATGCACTCTTGCATACTCCCCCAGTCAGTCCTGCCCCCAAAAAATAGTATTTTGCATACAAAAAACAACTTTTTCCCCTTTCTCAAAATTCGTCAGCTTCTCGTTTGGTTAACCCTTCTGTAGCATCTGTGAGCTTTGGATACACTGGTGCAGCTGGTTTCCATAGCATAACTGGAAACTATAGACAAAGATGATGAACATAATTCCTTCCTCAAAACATAAGCCACGCGGCCAACTCAACAAATGACCTTTCCACCCGTCTTCTCCTGGCAGGAAGCATAACAATATGTTAAAAAATAAAAAAGCATTTTGATAAATTCCATGGCTTCTCCAATGGGTATGTATTAACTCCAACATATTACTACGTATGTGTTAATCCATCCCGCCATGTTCATACTAGAAATTGAGAAATCCCAACAAAAGTTCCCTATAAGACACTCTCTGGTAGCCTTGTCCTGCTTATTCGAGTTACAAGAAGAATAAGTAGATTCTGACTTACTTATTTGGCTTAAATGGACATTACCAAATGATATTTCTCTTTAAAAACTCAGCAGGATTAGCCATATCATTTCAGCCAAAAAGAAATCTTAGCAAACGGGTCCCAGTTCAAAGCCTAAATGGATTGGATGTCTCACAGAGTGAAACTAAAATCCTCATTCTATGAGCTACAGATAACCACATAAATATTACTAGAATGGTTAAACAAATGCATAGAGTAGACAATAAACACTTTAAGAAGATAAACCTAGTGTATAAAAGAAGACCGAGAAAAATAATACAAGTGTACAAAAAAAGTAAAAACAAACATTGATACAAGTAGACTTACCAAGATGGACTTAACGGGTATGGGGTATTGGGAGTTCAATAGCCGGGTCTTAAAGGCCAGGATTTGATTACTCTTCTGTGGGGTTTTTGGGATCTCAAAGGAGGTGGGTACTTGGGTATACGGATGGGGGTTGTGGAGGTGGTGCGTTGCGGTGGTGGGGTCGCCGGGAAACTATCGCGACAGAGTGGCGGGGAGACCGGAGAAGAGGACGAATCCAGCTGCAATCACGCTGTTCGTGTTGGACTCGGAATTGAAGACAGGCGAGGATGAAAAATGTCTACCTCAAATTAGGGATTTGTGAAAGGAGAGACAAACGAAAAGGGAAATGAGAAAAGAATAGGGTGAAGGAAGAATGAACAGAGAGGAGGAGAGGCGGATGGTGAGACGGTGATTTTTTTGGGAAGAGGGGGTAACTTTTTGAGTTTATATAGTGTGTATAGATGGGCGTATAATAGTGTGTACAAAGAGCAAAATTGATAATGGTAAGCCCAAAGTCAAGGAAACAAGCCTGGTGGTACCGGCAGGTAGTTCCGTCGTGACATGGACAGAATTAAGTTCTAGTCTCGTCATTGCAGACATCACATCACTTCTCCTGCTCATCCTGGAATTTGAAGACTACTTGAACTTGTGACCTCAACATGTCAATTCCCTTTGGATACACGAAATCCTCTAGGCCATCTCACGCATTATCTCCTCCTTCGCAGCCTCCAACAATCTATGAAATTATGTCATCAACGAGTTGCTGGTTCCTTCCATTGAAAATACGTTTCCTGCACGATGTCCCACGGACGGGGCCAAATTGTTTAAGCAAAACTATTCTACAAAATGAATGACTCGAAATGGGAACGTGCAAGAATATTTATTACTCCCTCCGTCCCACTAACAATTGGACAAGAGGGAGTGGCACGCCAATCAATAAAAATTGGTTTATGTGGTTGATATGAATTGATAAAAACGAATAAAGTAAGAATGATTAAGAGCCATACAAACTTTACCAAATTTGGTATGGGACAACCTTAGTGAGACGGACCAAAAAGGTAAAATGGGATAATCTTAGTGGGACGGAGGGAGTATTAATTAGAATCGAAGTGACGAAGTATATTGATAATCAACAACAAAAAGCTAGAATATAGTACTCCCTCCGTCCCTTAAAATTTTGTCAACTTTACTTTTATGGATGTCTGGCTAACTTTGTCAATTTCCCTTTTAAGTAAAGAATTTGTAGTTCCAGTTAATTCTCTCTCCTTTGCACAAACCTCTACAACACAGTTTTTACTTTATTAATCCTTGTGTCAGTCAAACTTTGAAAAGTTTTGAGGGACAGGGCAGAGTTAAGGGTGTTATACTAACGGAAAGACGGAATGCTTATACTGACACATAAACCAGAGAGAGTACAATGTCTTAACCATGTGATACACTCTTATAGAGCTTTGATGTTACACCAACAAATTTTTGATACCTAAAGTACCCTGAATTGCATTCATGGTTATAATTTTGTAAAGAAAAAATGTAATTACATATTTATGACTAAAATAAATTATGTTTACAAAAATATGATATACGGAGTATTATGTGTGGTGACTATAAAAATAACATAATCATAGTAACAAATGTTCAATTTTTACACTTAAATGACCATGATAATGTATTGTAGTAATTATTAGTCATAGTTTTGTTGAATAAGTTTTATTTTAGTAATTTTTTAAATATGACATAATTCAGCGCGTGAAATCAAAAGTTAAATAATTGGTCAAAAAAATGACTAATTTTGAAAATAGAAGTTATCGAACAGGCTATAGACTTAGCACCTCATTTAAAATATCTTTTGGACTTGCACCCGGTATCATAATATAATAAACTACGTATTTTTGAATAAGTTATTATTCTACTCTAGACTATCTTGTGCATAGCACGAGTACTTTGTCTAATTTTATGTAAGAAAATAAACAATACATTTTTGTACTATTTATATTTAAATTTCTATTTTATCTATGGTATCTTTGATCATAAAAGAGCGGCATTTATATTAAAATCGAGAACACATATAAGACAATCTTCAGAAAGATTTTACAGATTCAATCTTGAACCCCAAGAGTAGGCATAGATTCAGTCACCTCATACAAAGTAACCTGACTCACTAAACCTGAAACAGACAAATTTAGGCCTGAAACGACCGGAGCCGAAACCAAACATCCAAACCTATCAAAAGAACTCCAAAAACAAAATATTCAAACCAAACATACTCGGACTACAATAAATACAAATACTACTAAAGAGAAAATAATATTGAAATAAAGTCTTTCCACAACATTTTTCCTGGTAAAGAGGTAGTTCCAAGGAAAATGAGCTCTTGCAATGTGGGTGAATACTAACTCCACCACCATCGGAGCGGCCGATCAAGGCTGCACGATCCACCAACGGTACAAACTCCCAGCCACAACATGTTCATCTGCCAACGTTATATCCTCCAACGTAGTTGCAATCTTAAACGCTAGAACATTTAAAATCGGTATAATCTCTCGCTCCAACCCCATATTGATAGGGGTCGGAAAATCTCAACCCATATATACAAAGAGGGCCGCTAGATTTTTACTTTAGAACGTTTAAGGCTTTTTATATGAAGAAAAACTTTCATATTTAGAATCACATTTTTTAATTCTTTCATTTCATGAGAGAATTAAAGAAAATTAGCAAAATACTACGGAGTATCAATGAATTATGAGTTTACATGAGAGAAGTATATAAAAAGATTAACATTTATGCGCTAACTCTTAATGAATCAAAAGACATGGTGAATTTTGTTTCCAAGGAATTCTAGTGTGGATGTTTAATTTCAAAATTTTAAACTTGTTGTTTGTAGATGTTTTTGTTTAATGAATTGAAAGTATAAGAAAATTAGAAGTGATTTTTTTAAAGTTTTTATAGATATATAATTAAAATAAATATGTATATATATAACTGGAAAATTTATGGGGCCCCATGGAGCAATGGGCCCTGGGCGCATGCCTCGTTGCCCATGCCCCAAGACCGGCCCTGGTTGAGAACTAGAGGACACATGCAAATATGCGATCAATTAGTTAAAAATGAGTTCTTATGTGTGGTATTGTGTAGAATATAGGTGGCGATAGGAACCTAACGAGTTGTTTGAACGACTCCTATTTACTTCTTCTCTTAAGGGTTTGGAGGTTGTTCTTGAAAGTCTAGCATAGCAATAGCCACGCGAAATTAAGATTATGTGATGTTAGCAACAATGAAAAAGTGGATTAATACTAAAAAAATTGAAAATCTTGAGTAGTGATAGTGATGGGTCATGGGGAACTTAGGCAAACTTAATTATCTTGAGTAACTCTGTTACCCATCTCCGTTACTCAGATTTGTTCTTGGCAATAATCACGATTCGATGCTCGAAATATTTCCGAGTTAATAAAGAAAAGTTGATTTTTATTTAAAGTTGAGTTTTACATGTATATTTGTTCTATAAAAAGTGTGAAGAGACTCTTTAAGAAACTTCTACAAATTACATCACTGGAATAATTTCACTTTCATCAAATGTTCTAATACGTATAATAAAAGTTCATCATAATCACATCTATCAATATAAAGTTAAATATTGTCGCTTTTTGTGGTAAAAGATTTATATTATGACAATGAGAACAAGCAAAATGATGTCCAAAAGGTTACAGCCTACCCGATTTCAGCCATGCATGAAAAGGCATTATGACTCACCGGACACAACAATGTCTACAAGATTCTCTAGAATCTTATGCCAACTAACTACCATAAAAACACTAAAATTGTCTCAATCATAGAGTCCAACGCTATCAACAATTAAACAAGAAAAATACCAAATTTATTTACAAAAATACCCAAAATAAAAATCCAAAAATGTCTGTCAAACAAGAGATCTTGAGTATTTCTTGAGTATTTAAATTTTAAAACACTGAATTAGACATGTAGCACTAGGCCCCCCTTCTAATTTTGTGCCCCAATCCGCATGAAGTCACCACCACCATCCACCGCCCTCAAGCTTTCCTCCGCTGCCAAGACTTACAGCAAACAGCCGTGAACGTCAAAACTGAGAAAATAGGGGTGTCTAAGACTCTAAGTGGTACGAGGCACACCACAAATGAGTATCTGATAATATATTAGTGTAAGCGCTGGACTTTTTAGACTGAATTTGTGAAGGAAGCTGAGGTTTCAATTTGAGATGACAAAATTGACATTCCATTTGTCCAAATAGTGGTAACTAGGGATGGACTCGGGTCCGGGTCGGGCCTAGGCCAGTGCGGGCCAGCGGGTCAGAAATGGTGGACCCAGGACCGGCCCAAGTAACCACCGGGTCCGGTCCAGGTCCAGGCCGGGCCCATTATAATTTTTTTTTTGTTTTCCTCTTCCTAATTAACCCCCCTCTCACCCCCAACCCCCCAAACCACCCCAAATGGCCCAAAATACCCAGCCCAACCCAAAAATTTAAAAAAAAAATGAAAAAAAAATAGTTTTTGGCCCGAACCGGGCCCGGTCGGGTCGGGCCTTGTTTTGGGTGACCCGAGCCCGGACCAGAAAACCCACAGGTCGGGCCTACCTGTAGTGGTGGACTCGGGCCGGGCCAACCGGCCCGGAACCGGACCGGCCCACTACTGTGCGGGCCCGGACCGGCCCAGTTTGTCGGTTAGGTCACGGTTCGGGCCACCCGGCCCGGTCATGTAGCGGTTCGGGCCCGGGCTTATAATTTGGTGAACCGGCCCGGTCGGGCCTCAACGGTCACAAAAAAAAAAATTAAAAATTTGAAGGCTCTACTAGCCGTTGGGAGACCTCCCAAACGGCTCTATAGCCGTTGGGAGCATAGGAGGGGGGGTCTGGGGGGTTAGGGGGGGTGGGGTGGGGTGGGGTGGGGTATACAAAAAAAAACCTATTTATACTCCTATTTTCTATACATTTTTTACACCTCTTCTTCTACAACTCTTCCTACTCTCTAAAATCTAAATTCTCTATTCTCTTAATCTCTCATATTCAATCATCTTCATTCTTCATCTTCTCCAAATTCTTTCTACATATATATAATTTATATAATTATTATATCTACTTATATATTATAATATTAATTATCTACTTATAAATATATACTTATACACATTCATATTATAATTCTTTACGCATTATATTATATACTATATATTGTTATACATTATATTATATATTACTTATAATATATTTACACATTATATATTTATATATACTATATATAGTTATACATTATATTATATATTACTTATAATATATTTACACATTATATATTTATATATACTATATAGAGTTATACATTTGATTTATATATACACTTCTCGTTTATCTATTTAATTACTTAATTGTTTCATTTGTCATATTAATATTAGTTAAAGTAGTTAAAGTTAATTGTTTCATTTGTCATATTAATATTAGTTAAACTACTTAATTGTTACATTTCTCATATTAGTTAATTAGTTAATTGCTACATTTTTACATTTCTCATATTAGTTAATTGCTACATTTGTACATTTCTCATATTAGTTAATTAGTTAATTGCTACATTTTTACATTTCTCATATTAGTTAATTAGTTAATTGCTACATTTTTACATTTCTCATATTAGTTAATTAGTTAATTGCTACATTTTTACATTTCTCATATTAGTTAATTGCTACATTTGTGCATTTCTCATATTAGTTAATTAGTTAATTGCTACATTTTTACATTTCTCATATTAGTTAATTAGTTAATTGCTACAATTTTACATTTCTCATATTAGTTAATTGCTACATATCTCATTAACGTAAAAAAAACTAGTTAATTTTTACATTTCTCATATTAGTTAATTAGTTAATTGCTACAATTTTACATTTCTCATATTAGTTAATTGCTACATATCTCATTAAAGTAAAAAAAAACTAGTTAATTTTTACATTTCTCATATTAGTTAATTGCTACATATCTCATTAAAATAACAAAACTAGTTAATTTTTACATTTCTCATATTAGTTAATTGCTAATATTTGTTCAATTTTAAAGATGGAGCGTGGTAGACATTTTGTAGATGTGGGTAATCTCCAACGCAACCGCAAGAGGGAGATTGCATCGACTCGATCTACTTCACGCAAAGGCAAAGGTAAAGCGCGGGCCGAGTCTTCTTTTCAAAGTCGAGATGATTTTGAAACGGATTACCAACGGCGAGATGGTATGATGATGTCCGACGAGGAACTACAACACCTATTGTCCCAAAATGATCCACGTTTTGCACAAGAACAACAATTCCCGACAACCATCGATGAAGAGGAGCTCGAGGATGACGATGGGGAGGAGGACGCGGGGGGCGACGGGACTCCGGATGATGAGCAAGAGGACGAGGGCCCTTCAACGACTACAACCAAAATTGATAAGAAATCTAAATCTGCTATTATTGAAAACAATTATACAAAAAGGAAAGACGAAAAAACCGAAAAATGGTACGCAAGTTGCAATCATTGCAAGAAAGAGTTTAGCTTGGGAATTTCTGGCGGATACGGGAGTCTCAAAAGGCATCTTCAGTCCACCCACGTTGTGGAGTATGCGAAAATAGACAAAGGAAAGGGGAAGCAAACACAAATATCAAGGTTTGCAAATTCTCAACCCTTTGGTAATTTTTCCTATGATGATAAAAAACATTTGACTGGTATGTCTCATTTAATTGTTGAAGAAAATTTACCCTTTATTTTTTCCGAAAGTCTTGCTTTAAGAGATTATGCTCAAGGTACTTTAAATCCTCAATTTAGAAATTATAGTCGCAAAACGATTAAAAAAGAAGTTATAAGGCAATATAACTTGGAAAAAGAAAAATTACAAATATTTTTCGCAAACTTTGATGGACGTGTTAGTATTTGTAGCGATATATGGGAGGATACTTATCATCATTTATATTATTTGGGTCTAACTGCACATTATATTGATGATGATTGGAATATGCATAAACGTGTTCTTGCTTTTCGTGAATTCAATGATCGTCACACTGCTGATAATATTTATATTCTCATTGAACGTATTTTAATTGAGTATAATTTGATTGATAAGGTGTTTGCTGTAGGTTTTGATAATGCTAGTAATAATACTGCTGCTATACCTAGATTACGTGAATTGTGTGGTGCTTCTACATTGATGGGTAGATTTTTTCATCAACGTTGTGCATGTCATATTCTAAATTTGTGTGTACAAGATGGCTTAGCGGCATTAGGAAATGCTTTGGAGGTAGTGAAGGGGGGAATTAAATTGACTTGGGCTAACACTCCACTAAAAATGCAATGGCGGCAATATTTGAAGGATAGACGTGTGAATTATTGTGCTTTTCCTAAAGATTTGTCTATTCGTTGGGATAGTACTTATAATTTAATTCAAGTACTTGTTAGATATAAAGATCATTTTCCAGCTTTTTTAAGACAAACTTGTAACTATATTATAAACTCGGCTGACATCGACACTTGTGAAAAAATTGTTAATGTTTTGGCATATTTTAATAACGCAACTCTAACTTTTAGTCATGTTTATAAACCTACCGCAAACGAATTTTTTGTTGAAGCTGTTAATCTCGCCGGCGCTTTTTGTGAATTTTCCGACGCCGCTTACGTTAGTTATTTTTGTGATTTCATGAAACAAAAGTTTTTAAAATATTATTCACATATTCCGCATATATATGGTATTGCATTTGTTCTTGATCCTCGTTATAAACTTCCTTACTTGGCAAATTGTATAGATTACTATTATGCTTCTTTTTTTCCAACTCAAGAGTTCGATGATAATCCCATCGACCCTAAACAAGAATTCAACGAGGTTAGTAATTTATTTCATCAATTGTATAATGAATTTCATGCACAATATGGTAATGCACCCCCTCCCATGCAACGAACATCTTCTTCATCTAAAGGAAAATCACTTTTAAAATCCGCTTTTGGTTCTCTTTTGAAAAAAAGTAGAGCAACTCCCGCTACTGAACAAAGCTCAGGTAACGAGCTTTCTTTGTATCTAACATTGAATGTTGATTATGAAGTTGGTGATGACTTTGACGTTCTTAAGTGGTGGAAGGAAAATGAAAGAACATTCCCCATTTTATCAAAGATGGCTAAGCAAGTACTAGCAATGCCGATATCAACCGTTGCCGTGGAACAAGAATTCAGTGCGGCCGGCAACGTCCTAACCGATTTTAGAACGAGGTTGAGCCCGAACTCTTTTGAGACACTAGTTTGCTTTCACGATTGGTTGAAGGCCCAACGAAGAACTCAAGAAATTACCATCACTCCCTCCCGCCACTTTATGGAGGAAACAACCGAAGGCGGAGAGTCCGATTGATTTTTTATTACAAAATGTATTACATTTTTTAAATTCATCCTAATTCTCAATTGTACTTCTTATTTGAAATAAATATACTTCAATTCGAATATAATATATTGTAATTGTAATAAGATTTATTCTAATTATATAATAATTAAAAAAAATTAAATAGGCCCGGCCCGGCCCGCCGGGCGGCCCGGCCCGTGAACCGGGCAGGTGACCCAAACCGAACCGGACCAGGGGTTATCCGGGCCGGTTCCGGGCCTGCCTTCCTAGAACCGAGGCCCGGCCGGGCACAGGACCGAACCGGGCCCGAACCGGCCCGAGTCCATTCATACCTACCCGGACCGGTCACTGACCGGGCCACCGGGTCGGGCCGGGCCGGAACAGTACCGGTCCCGGGCCAGTTCCAGGTCGGGCCACCCGGCCCGAGTCCATCCCTAGTGGTAACAAAACAAAAGGCGTAAAACCACAAAAGAGTAAAAACGAGCAACACATCAACGGCCTGCAATAATGCTCTCAAATTAGAACTTCCCACCATTACAAGTTCACAACCTTTATGAAAAGGGCATGGAACTATGGAAGTTGTGAAGAAAAATGACAACTACTTAAATATTGGAATTGCAACCCAGTTCACCAAAAGAAAGAATCGAAGATTTTTAAACCTCACAATAAGCAGTATAAAGAACAAGAGGCCAGCTAAAACTTGTTCTGTGTCAACGTGTTAAGACCTAGAAAAGGCCTTTCAGGTCGCTAAAGCATAAAAGGCTCAAAATCTCATCCAGATATGGAAAACGCAAGATACCAAGGACTTGAGTTTGGTGTTAGAAATGAACTTATGTGATACTGTAATAGAAACACCAGAAATTGAGATGTAGAAAATACAGCAAGAAAAGCGCAAACAATAAGTTTTAATAACACAAGTGAAAATATTTAAACAGGTGATTGAACATTCAAAATGTTTGATTGGATTATCTAAGTTGCAATGGCCAATAAAAACACAAACAAAATGTTTTAGCTTGGGGGTGCACCGCCACCAAAGCCTCCAGCACCACGTCCAAAGCCAGGCCTCCCAGATCCACCACCACTCTGCAATTTAAATGAAGGTCAATCATTCATTATGGATATTATGACATAAAACATGGGGTTGCAAAAATTGTACAATTTCTTTCTGCATTTCAAAACAAGGAAACTGCTACCTTTGACATGCATGAAACTTCTAAATTATGTTTAAAGTAGAACACACTTATCTATCATTATTTATACTTGAATTATAAAGTTCAAATCTATTTAATGAATTGCTTAATTTAATATTTATTAAAATTTGCATGATTTTGAAACAAATTTCATGAAACAAGAACTTCATTTATTTTAAAAAAACATTTGTCAATAAACAAAATCAAACATCTGAAACATGATTTTTGTGAGGAATTGGGATCACCAAGTACAATCCAATAAATTAAATGTAGCCATCCTTGATGAAAAGACAAGTTAGATTGTTATTGGGATATACTCCATAAGAAATAATCAGAACTTAACAATAGTCCTAAAATTATATAACAAACGGTTGTTTTTTATTGTCAAGTAGGAACAGAATCTATTCTAGTTTGGTTGAGGTTAGTCTGAAAAGCAGCTTGACAGTTATAAATACATTTAAATGTTACAAACATGTAGGTTTAATTCAAGGGTTCATTAGTATGAAAACAAAATAAAAAGCTGCTAGAAATAAATATAACCGTTCAAATTTCCTACTTCTCAAAATATGGGAATGTTTTCAAACATGATAGAATATTCAACAGCTGAAAATATAAAAATGAACACAAGAACCGAAAAAGTTCTTAGCGCTATCAAATCATTGAGCTAACAGTGAAAAAACTGGATAAAGGGCCAAATTAAAAATCATTCATTCAGAAAAAACAGAATTAATATTATGCATATAAAAGATAATAGTGAATACTTACACTGAAGGCTGGCCTGTAATCAGCTGGAGCTCCTCCCTTCTCACCACCAAAATCGCCAGGTTGACCTCTAGGGCCTCCACGGTACCCTTCCCTGTCTCTCCTCTCTCCATCGGCAAATCTAGATGGTCCACTGGGAATTTCAACCATAGATAACAATGATTATGGATTAATACGCCTGTAAAATCACACTTTTTAGGAAATTCAGGGAAATCAATTACCGAGTCCTTTCCCCTGGAGGACCCATGGGCCTGCCAAGGGGTTTGGCAGACTTCTTCAGAGTTGCAGGGACAATCTCAGATGGAAGGTTGAGGTAAGTTCTGAGGAACTCAATACCATCATTGGTAAGGTACCAGTAGTAATGCATCCACGCAAAGGTCTCTTTAACGTACTCCTTTGACTTGAAGCTTTGCATGAGCTTAATTACTTGCAGATTCGGTACATCAATTAACGGATGCTTCGCCAAGTTATAATCTTTCTTAGCATACAAGACTCCCTCTACACAATCATTCACACTACATACGTTATGGCAATTCTATACAGTGCGCAAAAATTTAATCCTCGCCTTCACTGCCAGAAATGTATACACATTCGATGCAGATATATCGAAAATGAGTCAACTGACCTTGAAAGAGGTATTTGGAGATATCTTTGCGGTTCTTCTCCGGAATGATCTGAAACATACGGAAAATCAATATAATGGATTGGCGCACAAAGTTTTAGACGCATAAAAGAGTACGTAGGTTGAGAGAGGAGGCGTGAGCTTGGTTACCATGGTTGGTGCCGCTGAATGTTTCGAGGAGAAGGAAGTTTCCGGCGAATGCAACTGCTGAGCTGAAACCTCTCTGCTAAACCTAAACAGAAGAGGTAAAAAGAAAAGTTTATATCACTGGGCTAGGTTTTACGAGAGATTTTGGGGACTTGGGCCTGAGCTAGCATGATTGTTTGGGCTAGTTACTCGCTTTAGTTACTGGCCAATCACAATTCAAATATGGGCCTGAAGACATGGGAATATAAACCATGAAAGACTACACCTACTCGTATGAACCAAGAGGATCGGGCGATTCTATTCCGAACCACCAAATTACTATTGAGTAAACAAGACGAAGTACCCGTGCGACGGTGCGATGCACGGGATACATCTACAATAAAAAAAACGATTGTGATTTCTATAATCAAAACTTTTATTGTACTAATATGAGTAGTTTTTTACGTTGGATTGCTTTGTTTTTACAATACTTTGGATATTATGAATATGCACATGCTAATCACACCTAGTGTGAATCACAATAAGTTTGTTTATGTTTATTTAATTGATTTTGGTTGTTTATGGTCATCGTTATTAAAAACTGCTTTATATATGACTGAAATTCAGACAAAGTGTACAAATAGGAGTACTTATATTTTATTCACAAAATATATCTTATGGGATCTCATAAAAGTAGAAAACTTTTCCTATTAGGATTGAATATTTATATTTTAAAAAGAAAACAATGATTATCATATTTATATACTTTGTCTAGGTTTTAGTGATTTTTAGGGAATCTTATCTATTATTATTTCCTTTTATATTTTTTTTCGGATGTCGATTCTGTATCAGTTGAATTATTAGTGTGTAAATATATTGTGCATACATTATGCATACGCGCGAATTAAACAATTGGACAATCGGAAAGGTTTCTAAATGAATTAGACTTAGTAAATTATATATTTTTCGTAAGGTAAGAATTGAACATATTATTTTAACATTTTTCAGGATGCATGGAATTATTTATGACCTGATTTATATGATTGATTTATTGTATTTATATTGATTTAGTTTCAATAAAATCAAATTTCCTAATGAAAGAATGTACTCCGTATTATTTATGGTCAAATTATACTGTTGGAATTTTAAACTGGAATTTATTAGTAGCAATGTTTAATTGTTGTGTTTTATAAAATAAAATTAATAAAATGTGTGAATTTCTTTACGAAAAGTTCCTAATGATATCTAAATTTTGAGTTGGAATTTATGTGTGGGTTCATAGTTGTGAAATGGCATGGAACTTAATCAAGCATTCCAGCCCAGCTGATTGTGAGGTTACCGTGCCTAGTGGGAGGTCTCGAGTTTGAAACCCGTTAGGCACATAAGGGTTTGAAACTCAATGAAGTGAGTTTCAGCCCTGATTACTTCAGGGGGGCCAGCCCCCCTCCCCCAGACCCCCCTGGAGTAAAACAATGGCATGGAACTTTATATAATTATACACATCATACGTGTATGATTATATGGAATGTTTTTATTTATATGGGATGCTTTTGTTTATGGAAAATTTAATTATTCTACGGCTTACATGATGATTCCATTGATGGACTAAAAGATTAAAATTGGTAGCAATTTAATACTCCGTTACTTTAAAGAATAGCATTGGTTGGCAGTTTACAATTTTACATAAAGATTTCCAATTATGCCCCTGAAATGGGGGTTGTTTCCAAAAACAGTAGCAACTCTACTGCTTTGTATTATATAAAGATTCCTCAAATAGAGCTAAAAGCCATCCCTTGTGCACAAATACAACTAAAAATTGACTGTATTGTTTCGTAGGACCAAAAACATTTGTATTTTAGTTTTAGCCTAAAAACTGATATGCATGTAATGGAAGTTTTGCAAAACCACAATTTGAGAAAGTGGTCGAAATGTAGGGAATCGATGTACAACAATAATGATGGAAGATTGTATTCGGCGGCAGGGTCGGCAATCAAACCATAAAGGAAACTACCAAAAGTACTCACTCCTTGTGCCCCGTTTCATTCAAAATAAAAAAATGGCAGGAGAAATGAGTAAAAAACCAGCGACGAAGATTTACCAAAGAGCATCGACGACGTGGAGGATTCCAAATTTGAAATCCAGAGATCTGGAGTTCAGAGCGGCCGAGTTAATGGCAACATGGTACCAAAGAAAAATTTAGTTGAATTGTGGGAGTAATTTCTGGGTTTAGGGTTCTTAAAACCATTTAAGCATGTTCAAATGTGGTTGTGCTGGAGTAACAAATTGAATGTCATTATTGTGTAAGAATCGATCGAAGAAATGGAAAGAGAGAGTAACTTGGCAGAAGATGAAAAGAAATGGAAGAATGTTTGAGTAATAGAACAGAATTAGTAAAGAAAATACAAGATGAAATAAAAATACATATTAGTAACGTATGACATAAGGTTGGATTTGGGAACATGTGTTTTTTGTATATGTTATACATTTGTGAGTGATTATGCTTGTGATGGCATATTAGTGAGATTCTGCATATGAAATTGGCATTTTTCAGAAGCAGAATGAAATTGTTATGGCAGAAAGAAAATAGATCTTTGGCACAAGCGTAACATCATAAGAAAATATAAAAGATGGATAATATAACGTTCAAAAGCCCACTTGTATTAGATAATTCACTGATTACACAAGAAGTTCCCGAACGGTACGTCGGAATAGTGATTAATACAAGTACAAGAGTAATTAAGCTATTCTAGGCTTTGAGTCTCAAAAATCTAACCCTTTACAATGAAGTTAATCCTTCTATTTATACTAATGGGGGGTATGGAGTGCTTCATGGTGATTGGTTGCTATTGCAGCCACTTGAAAGCCCATATTCTCACTTGCTGCCGCCATACTCTGACAATAAATGCTTCCTGCCACTTGTTGGCTGCCCGTTGCCCGAACGGGTAATGGACCCTGCTGGAATTATCATTGATCTAGCCCAAGTACATCGGCTGACCCGAACCCCGTTCAGTACATATCCATGAGCCTGTTCATCTTCTGGATTTTGGGCCCATTTGTTGGACTGGATATATTGGGCCTTTGATCCAGGTATTGGGCCTTCGGCCCAATATCCCAACACGAGTCCCCCACTTCCGATGTCTCGAACGGCAGTGAGTGCATTGGAAAGTAGAACTTATACGCCGAATGGCGATCGGGACCCAAAATTCGTTGGTTCCCCGTACCATAATTTGCACCTTATTTGCGGTTGTCGTTTGATTTTTTTTCATAATCGTCATGATTACTGGCCCTTGATCTCCTATGCGACACGTGTTGTTGAAGACTATTTTATTGTGAATCAAGTTTGTCTGTTTTGTCTGTAATAAGTTAGATGTTTACTATTTCTATTCTGTACTGATTAAATATATCTGTTAGAATAGTATTCAATATGGGCCAAGTGTTAGGCCCATACTCAGGCGAGAAGCCTTTTTACGCATACCTGAGCCTCGCCTATAAAAGAGGGAGGAGGACTCAGGTTTGCGGTTAACTTTCGTGTCTGCTCAAAATAGCCTTAGCGCTTATCATTCTTGTACGAAAGATTCACGGTATATCAGAGAAGGTTTACACTTGATCTTTCTGTGTTCATCTTTGTTGTTAATCTTTCATCTGTATGCCATATTATACTGTTGTTATAGAAAACAGGGACTAACAAATGGTATCAGAGCCGATCGAGAGCTGATCAGAAGAACTATCTGCTAAAGACTCTGTTTTTGTAGAATAGCGAGTTTATCATCTGTAATCTGATAAGCCCAGAATACTTAACAAACAACAAATATAGCAGTTATAGAAGAAGCAGATAGAAAGATATGTAGATATTATACGAATCTGGTATACCGTGTAAACTGGCCGCCGCTCTCCCTGGAGAAGGAGAGCAGCGGCAACCCTGCTCTCTATCTTTACGCCTCTAAACTCTAAGCCTCTATCGATCGTTAGGGTTCCCGTAAGTTAGCCTCCTTTTATAGGAGAAGTTAGCTAACTTACGGGTTACAAGGAAGCCCACGGGCTGATACACATTTGTGGCCCGTATTACACGATTAATTAATAACTACACAAATACAAAGATAACTAACTAGATTGAACACCATAAAATATTCCCAAAAATCTCCCCCTTAGTGATCAATCGTGTTGAATCAGCATTGCAGCGCAGATATCTTTGTCTTTGTTGTTATTGAGCTTCCTTTGTCTTTGAACTTGACTTCTGAGGAAGGCTATCTGAAGAAATCCTTGCAATCTCCCCTTTGATGTCTTCTTGACAATTTGATCTTTGATGTCGGGGGTTGAGGGACCTTCAGTATCTTGCATGTAGTCCTTGCCTTCCAGAAGTTGCTCTTGATCAGCTTAGATGAAGTCCGGTGACGCCTCTAGAATGAATGTTCTTTGGAGAAACAGGAGACGCCCATGGAAATCATCTTCAGGACAGGAGTATTTGACCTCTGTCTCCTCCACAATGTAGTCTTTTTTTTTGACTATTTGGAATGAATGCATTTGAGGAGAACTTGTCGGTGGCACAGCGGAACATAATGATCGTTGATTTGTGAGTGTAGCTGACCATTTGATTTGAGTTGCGGAGATAGTAGAGAGGGTGTTGAATTTTGTGATGAAGGAGTGAGTGAAGTGTCCCAGAATGATTTGTTCAATGTTAACAGCATGTGGACCACTCTCCCCCTCATGACGATCCGATGAATCGGGACGTCATGCTTTTATTCTTTTATTCTGCGGAAAAAAAACATGAAAAACAAGCAGAATCTAAAAAAGATAACGTAGCCCCCCGGGGTCGTGAAGACGCCCGTTATCATCACTATAGAGATAAACTCTAAAGCAATGGCCTGAAAATGTTGGTGATTCTTATGTTGCAACAGCAGGACTTCCTTCCAATTATTGGTCTACATCTGTATTAGATGAGCCCTATGGAAGTTCTCGCAAGTCTTGAAGACTAGCAACTGACTCTAAAATGTGTCTGTGTCCTAGAAAATTTCAAAACATTTGGGAGTGAGTAACTAGACACGACGTGATCAATGAAAGTTCAGTGGCATGGGGCTGAGGCCACTGTAGTCAGTATTACTTGCCTCGGAAGGAGACAGTAATGAGAGATGCAGTTCCCCGTGAACTATGATTAAACACCTGTCTGTTGGGAGACAAGTGAGTGGTCTAGGAAAGGGTTGTGCATGCGCCGTTTGGACAAAATGCAGCGACTTCTACCCGGGATCTGAATAAATTCAATCCTGAACCTATGGGGATAGTCCAGAGTATTTTAGTGGCTAGGAGCAAATGTTCAATTCATAGCAGGCAATTGAGGTAGCAGACTCATCATTGATAATTGTTTTTCTTCTCACTTGAGCCTTCTGCTTCCTAATGCTCATAATGTTCACTCACTCACTCGCTCACTTACGCACTTACGCTCGGCTTTGTCCCTTGGGTAGGCTTAGTTGGGTTTACTAAGCCATAGGGACATGTTCTCTCATTACTTTCTTCATTTTCTCTCTGTGCTCCCCCTCAACTGGAGCACCCGGTATGCTTTGTCATTGTTAGGCACCGGGGAGGATAACATTGAACACTCCCCCTAGAATGTTGCATCCGTTGAGAGATTCCTTGCTTTGTCGGTGTAAGGCGCCAGGAGGAGAAAACTGAAACTCCCCCTCAGAATGTGCAAGGATTGATTGCTCACAGCTTGTCATACCCGCCATGTGTGTGGAGCAATCTAAACATGTACCACACATGACGGTTTCCCTGAACTCACCATGTAGAATTTCAGCATATTGATGAACACATAATGTTGATGAGTTAGGGGAGGCTTCAGCAGTTGATTGTTGATTGTTGTAAGATGACCGTTGACGCGAGGTTGATTGAATTATCTACGATTTTCAGACCTTTACATTGAAGTTTAGAAAAGTTTTGACCTCAGGGTTGACTTTGAAAGAATTTAAACAGATTTGCCTAAGTTTTGACCTGGACATCGGTGATTTACAATGTTTGTCGGAAAACTCACGTTTTGACCCTCAAAGACTGCGAGTGAGGGCGCGTGAGAATGGGTTCTGGGGTAAACCCCCAGAATAAATGTAGATCTATGCGTTAGCTTTCCAACAAAATAAAGTTTGCTCAAATCGGATCACCGAGTCAAAAGTTATGGCCAAAACAGTGCGGTGTCGCAGAAAATCTCAAATATTGAGTTTTTGAGGAAAATCTTCGAGGTTGAGGTTCTCAATGTTGAATTTCAAGAGCAGGTGAATTTAAACAAAATTCTAAGGCAAAAACTCGAAATCCAAATCTGGAGATTTTAATTTCTAGTTTGCCTTGAAGAGTAATGACGAAATCCACCTGCAAAACAGACCTCAGAATAACGAAATCTTCAGAATTTCAAAATGTTTGGAACCTCGAAAACTTTGGAGTTTCGAAAAACTTCATAATATCGAAAACTTGCTGTTTGAAAAACATCAGAACATCGAAAACTCCTGAAACATTTATATAAGCAGGGAATCATTCAGAGATCCTTATAATGTAAAGCTTCGATGAACTGCAAAGGATGTCAAGATTCGAATTATGAGTTCCAAAAACTGCAAACTTTGAAAGATTCAAAACATCGAGAAATTCCGAAAATTCTGAAATTTTTTAGAATGTCGAAATCCAAAACATCGAGTTCCTAAAACTCGAAATAAATTCCAAAACTCGCAATTCCAAAACTCTCAAATTTTAAAAACTCGAAATAAATTCCAAACTCGAGTTCATGACCGCGAGTTTACAAACTCGAGTTCATGACCGAGAGTTTACAAACTCGAGTTCATGACCGCGAGTTTACAAACTCGAGTTCATGACCGCGAGTTTACAAACTCGAGTTCATGACCGCGAGTTTACAAACTCGAGTTCATGACCGCGAGTTTACAAACTCGAGTTCATGACCGCGAGTTTACAAACTCGAGTTCATGACCGCGAGTTTACAAACTCTCGTTCATGACCGCGAGTTTACAAACTCGAGTTCATGACCGCGAGTTTACAAACTCGAGTTCATGACCGCGAGTTTACAAACTCTCGTTCATGACCGCGAGTTTACAAACTCGAGTTCATGACCGCGAGTTTACAAACTCTCGTTCATGACCGCGAGTTTACAAACTCGAGTTCATGACCGCGAGTTTACAAACTCTCGTTCATGACCGCGAGTTTACAAACTCGAGTTCATGACCGCGAGTTTACAAACTCGAGTTCATGACCGCGAGTTTACAAACTCGAGTTCATGACCGCGAGTTTACAAACTCGAGTTCATGACCGCGAGTTTACAAACTCTCGTTCATGACCGCGAGTTTACAAACTCGAGTTCATGACCGCGAGTTTACAAACTCTCGTTCATGACCGCGAGTTTACAAACTCGAGTTCATGACCGCGAGTTTATAAACTCGAGTTCTTGACCGCGAGTTTACAAACTCTCGTTCATGACCGCGAGTTACAAACTCGAGTTCATGACCGCGAGTTTACAAACTCGAGTTCATGACCGCGAGTTTACAAACTCTCGTTCATGACCGCGAGTTTACAAACTCTCGGTTTTAAAAACTGTCGAATTTTGAGAATCTGAAAACTGTTCTGAATAGCCCTGAAGGTCGCGATCCCTCCTGTATCTGTTTCAAGTCAAAATCGTTTCTGCAGGCATATAAAAGCATAAACTCGAGTTTCCAAGGAGAGTTTTTCGAAAATGAAAATTTGCAGAAAACGAAAAAGAAGATATGCTGTAGAATCGGTTTTGAGAGGCGATTCCAACAATATAATTTTTACAGATTTTCGTTCACAAACAAGATTACAGGAGCAAAACTCTATATGAAGAAAAAGAGAAGAAAAGCAGAGCATTCTTCGTTAGATCCAAGAAAATCGCAGATACATTCAACCTGTTTCACGCCTCGGCTCTGATACCATTTGATAATCCCAGAATACTTAACAAACAACAAATATAGCAGTTATAGAAGAAGCAGATAGAAAGATGTGAAGATATTATACGCGAATCTGGTATACCGTATGAAAACCGGCCGCTGCTCTCCCTGGAGAAGGAGAGCAGCAGCAAACCTACTCTCTATCTTTACGCCTCTAAACTCTAAGCCTCTATTAATTGTTAGGGTTCCCGTAAGTTAGCCTCCTTTTATAGGAGAAGTTGGCTAACTTACGGGTTACAAGGAAGCCCACGGGCTGATACACATTTGTGGCCCGTATTACACGATTAATCGATAACTACACAAATACAAAGATAACTAACTAGATTGAACACCATAAAATATTCCCAACAATCTCCCCCTTTGTGATCAAGTGTCGTCTTGCATTTATTTTTGAGATCTGAAGTAATGTTTTCTGAAATTTAGCGCATGCTCATACTGTCTCAGCATTCTTCTCTTTTCAAGTTGCTCGTTGATAGGCTTTAGGATGGTCCACACCTTCTCGTATACTTGGAGCTCTTCCTCGCTGGCGTCCGCAAGTCTTGGATCTATATTTTCTTTGATCTCTTGTAGCTTAGTCTGAATGATTTTCAGAGTCCCATCACAGTATTTGTGAATGTCTTCTACCCACATGAGTCTTTTCTGTTCCTCGTGATTGAGATATATGATGGAGACTGGGTCCTTGAAGATGTGGTATGGTCTGTACTTTTTGAGCTCTGGTCCATTCAGAGTCGGTTTTACCAGATTCGCTTTTCGAACATTGTTTTCCAGGGCCATCTGTAGATCATGGGCAGCATAGAATCTGATCTGTCTCAGCATAAACCGCTTGATCGCCTCATAGCCTTCTTCGTGTGTCCTGTTTCGACTCAGTGGGAGGTACCTACTTACCATGAACATTTGGTAGATATCCTCCATTTTCATCATTATGAAGTCGTTTTCCTGGCAGATGAATATGCTGGAGTCTGTCCGTCGAACTTTGAAGCTGTAGAACGGGATGGTGTGATGATCTTCTCTGTGTATATCAAGGATAGCGTCAATAGGATGGGTGCTGGACTTCATATCTCTCTCCAGTACTTGACGTTGCTTTCCAGATGATCTGTGCATCAGCATGTGAAGATGTCCGCCAGCCATTTTTCCTTTGAGGTGAGTCAAACCACGGATCTTTAGTTCATCTAGCTGTTTGAGCTTGTCTGCGGTTCTCCAAATTCCCTTTCTGATTTCCTCTTGGAAGGGGGCATTTATTCTGATGTTTTCCCAGAGTTTTTCTTTTGGGGGCAACTTGCTTGCCGTTTGTCTGATGACGGATTCTAGCTCCCTGGGTATCTTTTTGTAGTCCTCCCCTTCCTTGAGTTCCTCTTCATCAAGGCGTATGATGTCTTCTGCGCATTTGGCCAGTAACTCTCTCAGCCACCAATTTCGCTGCATATCCTCTGACTCGGCTTCGCTTCTAAGATCATCCCACTCTGTCCATTTTCTTGGCCAAATGTCATGTACCACAGCATCCTCGAGTGCATCGTGGATATCTTTGCCTTGGGGAATATAGGGGACTCTCAGCTGTGGTGATTTTTCTCGTGAGTCACAACCGGGTTCACTAGGATTGCCCGTTGTCATCAGGTTAGAACTGAGTTCTGGCTGATGGCCTGACTTGACAGATGAGTCAGATATAGCATTGTCAGGACTTCCATCCCCTCCTCGGACGGTATCCTTTGGAGACACGCCTCGGGATGTTGTCATCGATTTCGAACTGTGTTCTGATCGATGGCCTGAACTTTGTGATGTACCAGAGGTAACCACTACAGGACTTCCATCCCCTCCTCGGACAGTATCTCTAGGAGATAAGCCTCGGGATGTTTCGTCTAGCTCGACCAGGCTAGAGAGTTGGGCTTGGTTGTGGCTCGAGGAAGGTGGTGGTTGGTTGGTGGGCTGGTTTGATGAGGTGTTTGGCTGGGGTTCATGGCTGGTAGAGGCTGCTTGCTCAAGTGTCCGAGGCCTCTTGTTCTCCCCCTCATGAGGTTCCGAATCATCGAGATCCTCATGGGAACGTTTGAGGCCCCGAGGACTGTCACGGCAAGTGCCGTACTGAGGGCGGTCATGTTTGAAGAAGATTTGGAGAAGGTCGCGTTCAAAGGGTGAAAGGTGGCAAGTGTCGACCTCCAGCAACCGAAGAAACAGGAGATCGGCAAGCTCAAGGCGGGATAGGTGGTAGGGATTGGTCGAGGCAGAGGGCGATACCAGTTCCGTATCGTGGGTTCCCCGAGAGAGTGAAGGGCTAAATGGTGTGGTGGATGGGAGAGGGATGGCAGGAGTGGGTTGTGGAATGGATTGAGAGGGTGAAGAGTGGGGTTTGGGGTGGCTCTGTTCACTATGAACCGCTGGGGTTGGTTTGGAGTCCTGTGCCCAAGCGGTGAATGCTTGTTGCACCCATGGTTTGATGGTGGACTCCATGTAGCGGTTCATGAGAACGGTAACGTCTTCGGGTGTAAGGTTTCCAGTTACGGGGGTTGTAACTGTTGTCACAGCATCAGTGAAGAGAGCTGATGTGTGGCCTGCGTGCAAAGATGAAGTCATTTTTGGCACAGCAGGGCTTCCGACCATCCTTGTTTGCACTCCGGTCGTTGAATCCAGGGTGTGTGCACCTGTATGTGCTGTGAAAGGTGTAGGTGTCCTAGAAAAATTGGAAAATGTGGGGAATGTGACACCTAGACTCGATGTGGAGAAAGAGGGGGTTGTGGCCTCGGGCGGCGGGCCACTAGAGCGCTCAACGGGTTCGGAGGGAACCAGTGAGGTGGGTGAGTCCCGTGATATTGAAACGTTAGCCTTTTGGGAGGCTAACGAGTGGGTGGGAGAGGGCGGTGCATGCGCAGTTGAGCCCGATGCTGCGGCTTCTACTCGGGGACCAACAAGGTTGGCCCCTGTACTTAGAGATTCGGCTCGGCTTATAGAGATGAAAGGAAGACAGTCGTCAAAAATATGAAGGTCCTCTTCAGCAACCAAACTCTTTCGGACAGGACGCTGCTTCTTGGCTTTAGCCTTAGGTGACCGGGGAGCAGCAATCTTAGCTGTAGCTGTCTCCTTCACGGGTTTGAGGACTAATGTCTTGGGACGGGCAGCTATAAAAGGAGCTGCATCCTCAGGGGTGATCTTCTTTGGAGGAGAATCAATTGGCAGCTTCCCCTTTCGGATCAGAGCGAAAGTGTGCTCCACGCCGTCACTATCGTCGGAGTCATCATCGCCGTCATCATCCTCATCGTCTCTGGCCACGCTATTGGAGGCCTCATCGTCAGCCTTTTTGTGGGCCGGGCTGAACGATTCATCGGCAGGTTCCGCAGCGTCTGTACGTGCGCCCTCAGTCGTCTGATTCCTCTCGAGAGAATCATCAGACTTCCCTTCATGGGGCACACGCGCCACTGGTTTCTGTGGCTTACTGGCTCTCTTCGGACCCTTACTAACTCTCGGCTTAGGCCCCGGGGCAGGTCCAGCTGGGTTTGACTGAACCATGGGGCCATCTCTCAGTAGACTCTCCCTGTACTGGATGACTGCGGAATGGCGTGGATTTCCCAGGTCCAACAGATAATCGGGTATGGTCATCCCTACGGTGTCATGCTTGAAGCGCTTGAAGTACTGGATTTTCGGAGCAGTAAACTGGTCTTCATCTTTGCGCTGTGGGATCCCTGGGTGGGCGGTCATGTAGTCAGCAATAATGAGCGCCAACCATCTGGCGTAGGGGATTGTCATACCCGTCTTTCCTTCCTCTTTGTCTTGGACTTGAGTGACCAGCTCAATCCAGAATAGCTGCGCCATATCGTAATTTTTTGCGAAGACAATCCCATGGAAGATTTGGAAGATCTGCAAGTTGCACTTGTCATGGCCGGCGTGCTTTGGGGAAAGACATTTGTTGACAAGGCCGAACAGTGTCTTCCATGGGTAAGGCAGATTCATCAGCTTGAAGTGGGACAGGAACGGTAGCGGAGCATCATAACCCAATTGCACTAGTCCTTCCATTAGTTCGGCCTTGGAGGGCAGTTGTTCATAGGTATCGTGGATAGGCAGCTCCAGTATGGCTTGTAGAGTGGACGCGGTTAAAGTCAGACGTCTGTTGTGGAGCATTGCACTCAGACTGGATGCGTCCTTCTTGGAAGTCAAGTGCATGGTCCCCCATAGTTGTTGCAAGTAGATTTCGGGGACCGTGATCGCTTTGCTTAGTGCTTGCCAGATGTAGTGCCCCTTGAGAATTATGGGAATGACCGGGTCAGGGCACCTGAAGACAGCTAGGTCGAGCTGAAAGTTGTTGTCCTGTAGCCGAACCCACTTGTATTTGGGGAACAGCTGTGTGTAGTGCGCATCGTCCTGGGGAGTATCTTGTTGTGTGCCTGACATTTTGAGCTGAAAGAATAGCACCCGTTAGTAAAAAATTTCCCTTTGGGTTTAGGATTTCAGAGATGAGGAAACGAGTTCTGGCACCAAGGTTGTTAACTCGAGCCCAGGAGCGCGAGTTTACAAACTCGAGCCCATGAGCACGAGTTTACTAACTCGAGCCATGGGTGCGAGTTAACAAACTCGAGCTCTGAGTGCGAGTTTACAAACTCGATCCCGGGCCGCGAGTTTACAAACTCGAACCCGGGCCTCGAGTTTACAAACTCGAACCCTGGCTGCGAGTTTACAAACTCGAACCCTGGCTGCGAGTTTACAAACTCGAACCCTGGCCGCGAGTTTACAAACTCGAGCCCTGAGTGCGAGTTTACAAACTCGAGCCCTGAGCGCGAGTTTGCAAACTCGAGCCCAGAGTGCGAGTTTACAAACTCGAGCCCAGAGCGCGAGTTTACAAACTCGAGCCCAGAGCGCGAGTTTACAAACTCGCGGTCTGCTCGAATTTGAAACGGCAGTCCATGAACTCGAGTTCCAGAACTCGTGTTCACACAAAGAAGACGATTAACACCTGTAAAAGCATAAAACAATACACAATCAACCAAAAACCCTTTTAGAAAATGTTATTTGAACGAAAATGAGTTTTTGGATTTAGGGAAGGTTCAAGGTAGCGTTTGGAAACAGTGTGAAGGGGAACGACGAAGGGAAGTGCTACCTTTGAGTTCAGGGAGTTTGGGGAGATCTGTTGAGAGGGAAAGGAGAGGGGAAGACGACGGAGAGGGAGAAGAGGAGTTTGAGCTCTGCTAGTTTCTGCGAGAGTGAAGCGTAGGAAAAATGAGAAGGAGGAGAGGATTTGAACTTTAAGTATGCGAGGTTTTAGGAACGGGCCGGAAAAAAAACATTTTGGGCCTTAGGGGTGATAAGATCAGTAAAAAAATACTCCCCCTCGCTGAAGTACTCCCTCTTAAAAAAATTCTCACCCTCGATGAATGCAAAAGCACACACACTATTTTTGATCTTTTTGCTCTTTTCCTCCCCCTCGATGGATGAAAACACACACACACACATTTTTACAGACCAGAGGAAACAGAATTACAATGGCTCGAGGTTCAACATGCCTAATTTGGAAACCAGGAACTGGAATCTCTTTTCATCCAGTGCCTTAGTAAACAAATCAGCCAGTTGAAGCTCGGAGTTTACAAAGTACATGTCAATATCCCCTTTTTCCACGTGGTCTTTGATGAAATGATATCTCAGGTCGATGTTTTTGGTGCGGGAGTGATGAACCGGGTTGCTGGTGATGGCGATGGCACTCTGAGAGTCGCTGTAGATCGGGATATGACAGAAAGTGTAACCGTAGTCTTTTAGTTGGGTCTTCATCCATAATATTTGGGAACAACAGCTAGCAGCCGCGACGTATTCTGCCTCGGCCGTAGATGTTGACACACAGTTCTGTTTCTTGGAAGACCAGCAGACTAACTTATCGCCCAAGAACTGGACAGCTCCCGAGGTACTTTTGCGGTCCATCCGGCAACCAGCAAAATCTGCGTCAGAGTATCCGACGAGGTCAAAACCTGAGTGTTTGGGATACCAAAGGCCTAGATGCACTGTGCCTTTGAGGTATCTCAGTATTCTTCGAACAGCCGTCAGATGGGACTCCTTTGGATTCGCCCGAAAGCGTGCACATAAGCATGTAGAGAAGACGATATCAGGCCTACTAGACGTGAGATACAGCAAAGATCCAATGATTGCCCTATAGTTTGTGGCATCGACTGATTTCCCAGAAGGGTTTGAGTCCAGTTTGTTGGTGGGGGACATAGGGGTCGGCATGGAAGACTTGCTATCGATGTTGAATCTCTTAAGCATTTCCAAAATATACTTGGACTGATTGATGAAAATGCCGTCAGAGAGTTGTCTTACTTGCAGGCCTAGGAAGAAGTTTAGCTCTCCCATCATGCTCATTTCAAACTTAGTTTTCATTAGTTTCTCAAAATGTTTGCACAGACGTGGATTTGAGGAGGCGAAGATGATATCATCAACATAGATCTGAATCAGGATGATGTCAGACTTCTGTCGCTTGATGAAAAGTGTAGTATCAATCTTCCCTTTTGAGAAACCTGAGTCAACCAGAAATTCAGTTAAGGCATCGTACCAAGCTCTTGGGGCTTGTTTCAGTCCATATAGAGCTTTTTTTCAGCTTGTACACATGGTTGGGGTATCTGGGATCTACAAATCCTTCGGGCTGAGCGACATAGACTTCTTCTTCCAAGACTCCATTCAGAAAGGCAGTCTTGACGTCCATTTGAAAGACGGTAAAGTTCTTGTGGGCCGCGTACGCAAGAAAGAGGCGTATTGCTTCAATTCTTGCTACGGGTGCAAATGTTTCATCATAGTCTATGCCCTCTTGCTGATTGTATCCTTTAGCGACCAGCCGTGCCTTGTTGCGTATCACTGTGCCTTCTTCGTCCTTCTTGTTCTTGAACACCCATTTGGTGCCAATTATGGTTTTCTGAGGGGGTTTAGGCACGAGTGTCCATACTTCTAATCTGTCAAACTGATTGAGCTCATCTTGCATAGCAATCACCCAATCTGGATCAGCGAGTGCATCTGAGACTTTAGATGGTTCATTCTGGCTTAGAAAGCATGCATAGTGACATTCATTCATAGTAGCCGATCTCGTACGCACACCTTGACCCGGATCACCGATTATTTGTTCAGTGGGATGAGCTCTTGTCCATTTCCTCTCATGTGCAAGAGGATTTGGAGTAATGATCGGTTGATCCGAGTCCTGGTAGGGGATTGGTGACTCTTGAGCAGCTGAGATGTGCGGTGGAGATGACTCTGATGTGGTAGCAAACCCGTGATCATCCACTCCTCCGTGATTAGTTTGGGAAGTTGACGGAGTAGATGGTTCATTATCAGGTCCGAGAAGGAGTGGAATCTCAGTGAAAGTAGTTGGTTGCTGTGGAATGTTTGACGATGAAGCTGGTGTGCAAAGGGAAGGTGAAGGTTGTGAATTCTCGTAGAAGTTCTGAAAGAGAGAGTTGAGAATCACACCTTCAGGTACGGAGTTTTGTTCAACTGTGTCAGAGTCCACTGGTGCGGTAAGTGACAGGTCAGCTTGTAAGTGTTCCGTTGCGAAGTCAGCCATCTCATAGAATGTCACATTAACACTCTCAATGACCGTTCGTTTGTCTCTAAGATAGACTCGGTAAGCTTTGGACTGCTGGGAGTAGCCAATGAACACCCATTCTTGGGCTTTTGCGTCTAGCTTACCTCTATCAGTTCTGTCATTTAGTACGAAGCACTTGCAACCAAATATCTTAAAGAATGAGATATCCGGAGTTCGGTTGAAAAGGATTTCATATGGGGTCTTGTCGAAGCGTTTGTGTATAGATGTTCTGTTTTGGGTGTAGCACGCCGTGTTAATGGCCTCTGCCCACATAAAGTGTGGCAATCTTGACTGGATGAGCATGGTGCGTGCTGCTTCAACAAGGGTCCTGTTCTTTCTTTCAACCACTCCATTCTGTTGGGGAGTTTTGGCTGCTGCGAATTGCTGTGTGATACCGAGAGATTCATAGAATCCAGTGAGAGTTTGGTTCTTGAACTCGGTACCGTTGTCAGTTCTGATGATTCGAACACTTTGCTGCAGCAGTTTCTGGACTGTTCTGACAAAGGTCATAATGATTTCTGCTGCCTCGTCCTTTTTACGAAGAAATTTTGTCCATGTGTACCGAGAGAAGTCATCAACGATCACCAGTGTATATTTGCGGCCGTTGATGATTTGGACTCTCATAGGTCCACACAGATCCATGTGTATCAGTTGCAGCGGTAGAGTAGATGATGGGACAGGCTTTGACTTGTGGGAGCTTCTCGTCATTTTGCCCATTTTGCAGGCACTACAATGATTTTCGTCCAGGTATGCGTACAAAGGCTTCTTGCCTGAGTATGGGCTTAACGCTTGGCCCATATTGTATACTATTCTAACGCTTGGCCCATATTGCCTGATTTTCGTCCAGGTACGCATACCTGGGCCCATTTTGCCCAGGTATGCGTACAAAGGCTTCTTGCCTGAGTATGGGCCTAACACTTGGCCCATATTGTATACTATTCTAACAGATATATTTAATCAGTACAGAATAGAAATAGTAAACATCTAACTTATTACAGACAAGACAGACAAACTTGATTCACAATAAATAGTCTTCAACATAATCTTATTTCTGCACCAAATACTGTAAAAGTTATACTGTTAGAATCGCGTTTCAAAGACGATCAAGCAGTATATCTTCCTTTTTCGTTTCTGCATTTTTTCTTCAGAAGTAAACTCGCACCCATGAACTCGCACCCCTCGTTTCTCTAAGCTCTGTGCAGCTTTTTGACATGAAACTTGGGTAAAAGGATCTCTACTACGAGGGCTACAACCTACCATATTTGTTTCTCTGAAAATCTGAAGTTTTATTTTTTCAGGAATTCGCAGCCCAAGGTGTTATTGCATAAACTCGCAGCCTGTAAACTCGAGTTGAGAAACTCGCAGCCTGCAAACTCGAGCTCAAGAACTCGCAGCCTACAACTTGCGGTCAACAACTCGCAGTCTACAAACTCGCAGCCTGCAAACTCGCAGTCTGACCACGAGTTTTGACCCTGCGAGTTTACACCTCGAGTTCTTGGAAACTCGAACTCTTGACCTCGAGTTCATAAACTCGAACTCTCACCTCGAGTTCCCCAGACCTCGAGTTTAGGCTTTGAACACTCAGGAACTCGAGTTCTTAACTTAGTAAATTTTCTGATCTTATTTCTCGAACGGTCAGTTTTCTACAGCTACAGTAATGGCTTCTGAATCCAATGCGCAAGGAAACAGCAGTACTCCTCCATCTCTGAGGAAAGGGGAGTACCAAATGTGGAGAACTCGTTTCTTGAATTTCCTAGAACACAAAGAAAACTCCGACGCAATGCTGGAATCACTCCTGGAAGGACCAGCTGTACTAATGATTGACGTAGGAGGGGACTCAACTAATAATCCACTCATTCCTCCGGAAACAAGACGAAAGAGGCCTTCTGAATACACTGAAGCAGACAAGCTAAGGCTGAGAGGAGACCTCATGGCCAAAACATACCTTTTCCAAGCCATCCCAAATGAAGTGTACGTGATGATTGACAGTATGCAAACTGCAAAAGAAATGTGGGACGAGATTGAAAAATTACTCCAAGGCACGAGCATAAGCCTAAAAACCAAGAAATCTGCTATTTTGATGGCTTATGACTCGTTCAAAGCTGCTCCTGGAGAACCTCTTCACGAGACTCATGCCAGGCTTGTGAAGCTGATGAATGAAATGAGGAAAATCAAAATATTCAGAACCAACCTGGAACTGAATACTAGATTTTTGTCTAGTCTGCACCCATCTTGGAGTAAAACAGTAAAGGACTTGAGACAACGCATTGACATGGATGAAATTGATCTCTTCACCTTGAATGAGCTGCTAAAGGAGTTCGTCAATGACGTTGTATGCACTGAGGAACAATCAAACCCAAATCCTCTAGCTCTACTAATGGAAGCTCAGCCCAAAAGAACGGCGAAACCTCTGCAGAAGAAGAAGAAAGTAGTGGAGGTTGAATCTGATGAAGATGAGAGTGATGAAGAAGGAACTGATCTTGAAACTGAGCTTGCAGATCTCCAGAAGAAGATGGCCCTGCTGGCCAAGAAGTTTGCCAAGAGGAACAGCTCTTCAAATAAGCTGCGAACCTCTTCTTCCAACTACAAACAAAAGAACCAGGACCAAAGCTCAGTCAGGAAGGCTACATCAACTGCTAATGCCCCTGTGTGCTATAACTGCGGGAAGCCTGGACATATCAGCAAAGACTGTCGGCTCCCAAAGAAGAGAGATGCAAACTTCTACAAACAAAAGATTCTAATGAATAAACAAAAGCTCTTCTTAGCACAACAGGAGGAAGTGGAAGCCTCTGGCAAACATGCTGAGCTGGTCCAGTGGGCGGAAGATGATTCTGAAGAAGAAGAATAAGAGGAAGAGAACTTCGCTTTGATGGCAAGGCTGGAGGATGAAGAAGAGAAAAAGGGTGATGCTGCGATCCCCAGAAGTGAATGCTCTACAAGCACTGTAAGTACCTCTAATCACTCTCACACTATACAAACTCAGTCCTTACACAATAAGGACCACCTCATTAAAGAACTGCAGGAGAGATTAGACAATAATTACAGGGTACTGAAACAGAACCTTGACCAAAAATCTTCCTTAAGCGTTCAACTTGAAAATGCCAAAGATCAAATCAAAAGGGTGTCCTCAGACTTTGAGAGCTTTGAACTCAAAATAGCTGAACTGACTAAGAAACTTCAAGACAGTGAAGTTGAGAAAAACACAGCTAAAGCTGACTGTGAATTTTTAAGAAATAAAAGAAGCAGCCTTTTAAGCAAAGTGAAGGAACTTGAGGATGTATGTGTCAGAAGAGGTCAAACCGAACACACAGTTTTTCTAAATCGTATAAGCGACGTTCAGCATTACAACCCAAAAGCTGGTCTTGGACTGCCGAACCCGCGTCATTTAAAGAAAGTTGACTGCCGCCAGTTGTATGATGCAACTTACTTAACTCTAGACATTGATAAGAAAATGAAATTTGGGAGTGAAGAAGAAACCACTAACGAAGAAGAAGAGAAAAGGAGTAATCCTAAAATTGAAACCTCTCTTGACTATACTCCTCTGGTTGAGAAAGCTCTTTCTAAAGAAAAGGTAATCTACAACGAGGAGGGGTTTGACATTTTTAATGTCCCAAAAGGGGTTCCTTACTACGAAAGTCCAATGGGTCCCACTCCCAAAACTGGAATTTTTAAGTCCGGTCAAGACAAATGCATCTCTCCTTTGGTCCAAAAATATGCAGATCTTCAGAAAACCCTTGACAATGAGAGAGAGCGTTTTGAAACTGAAAAGAAAAATTCTGAAAGCAATTGGCAAGAACTATTAAGCAAATTTGATGAATTGAGTGAAAAATATCATTCTGTCTTAAAAACTGCTCAAACCTCTTCTGATAAAACTAAATCTTCTGAAAAATCTGCCACTCACCACTCTTCTCCTGTTGTCACAGGACAAGAAGTGAAAAGAAGAGGAGAAGAGAAGAAAGAGTGGGAGATGAAAAGAAAGGAAATAGCTGCTGGCAAGAAGAAAGTTTTTGAGAATAAACCTGGTCCTAGATCCAGCTCCATTTTGTACTCTAAAACTAAGTCTAAACCTGTCCATGTAAACTCAGTTTCTAGTAGTTCAGTCTTGTGTCCCAAGCTGAAAAATTCTGTGACATCTTTTGAACATGGCTCTTTGTATAATTCCACTATTGCTTATGGTTATTCTGTTCCAGACCCCCACAATTATGAATGTGATGTGAATGCTGTTAAATTAAAGCCTTTTAGAAAGCTCAAACCTGAAAGAGAAACCAAGAAAGGAACTTCTAAGGGAACGTTTTGTATTCCTGATATGAAATATTCTCTCAGAGTTCATTCAAGGAAACATCTAAATCGGCTTTCTAAAGAGGAGATTTTCAAAACTAAACTGAAGAAACAACCTTTCAATCACAAAGCACCTGTCTACTCTCCTCCTAAACCTAAAATGGAAAGGTGGGTTCCCAAGATAAGACCCACACAAACTGAAGCAGAAAGGTGGGTCCCCAAGATGAGACCTACCAAACCTGAAACTGAAAGGTGGGTCCCTAAGATGAGATCTACCAAACCTGAACTTGAAAGGTGGGTCCCTAAGATGAGACCTACCAGACCTGAAACTGCAAGATGGGTCCGCAGACGAAGACCCATCCAAACTGAAACTGAAAGGTGGGTCCACAGACGAAGACCCATCCAACATGAACCTGAAAGGTGGGTCCCTAAGATGAGACATCTCAGACCCACCAAAACTAAAAGAGAAACTGCTAAGTGGGCCCCAAAAATCAGACCCACTGCAAAAGCAGATCTGGCTGTCAGAGAGCCTACAAGAGATAAATCTCTTGTTGAAAAAGCTGCTGACTTTGGATCACAACTCAAAGCGAAACTTGAATGGATGTTTTTCAATGATGAGGAAGGACCCATTCCAAGATGGGTACCTGAACCTGTTTAATTGTTTTGCAGGACGGTCATGTGTGGCACTTGGATTCTGGATGCTCAACCCACATGACCGGAGTAAAGTACCTACTGAGCAACTATACCACCTGCTATGGAGGCAATGTTAGATTCGGGAACGACGCCTCATCTCCTATTCTTGGATATGGGGATGTCATCTGTGCCAGCGTCACCATCAAAGATGTTTCTTTTGTCAAAGGGCTCAAACACAATCTTCTGAGCATAGGACAGTTCTGCGACAGTGGGATGGAAGTGAGGTTCTTTGCCAAACAATGATGTGTTCTAGACAGCGAAGGGAACACATTATTAACGTGTTACAGGACCTCCAACCTGTACACTATTGATCTGAAAAGCGTTCAATCCACCACCTCCATCTGTCTGCTGTCCAAAGCTTCAACGGAACAAAACAACCTCTGGCACAGACGTCTTTCCCATCTTAATTTCAAGAATTTGTCCATCATGTCATCGAAGAAACTAGTAAAGGGGCTTCCTCCGTTGAAATCTTCCACAGAGAATCATTGTAGTGCCTGCAAAATGGGCAAAATGACGAGAAGCTCCCACAAGTCAAAGCATGTCCCATCATCTACTTTACCGCTGCAACTGATACACATGGATCTGTGTGGACCTATGAGAGTCCAAAGCATCAACGGCCGCAAATATACACTGGTGATCGTTGATGACTTCTCTCGGTACACATGGACAAAATTTCTTCGTAAAAAGGACGAGGCAGCAGAAATCATTATGACCTTTGTCAGAACAGTCCAGAAACTGCTGCAGCAAAGTGTTCGAATCATCAGAACTGACAACGGTACCGAGTTCAAGAACCAAACTCTCACTGGATTCTATGAATCTCTCGGTATCACACAGCAATTCGCAGCAGCCAAAACCCCCCAACAGAATGGAGTGGTTGAAAGAAAGAACAGGACCCTTGTCGAAGCGGCACGCACCATGCTCATCCAGTCAAGATTGCCACACTTTATGTGGGCAGAGGCCATTAATACGGCGTGCTACACCCAAAACAGAACATCTATACACAAACGCTTCGACAAGACCCCATATGAAATCCTTTTCAACCGAACTCTGGATATCTCATTCTTTAAGATATTTGGCTGCAAGTGCTTCGTACTAAATGACAGAACTGATAGAGGTAAGCTAGACGCAAAAGCCCAAGAAGGGATGTTCATTGGCTACTCCCAGCAGTCCAAAGCTTACCGAGTCTATCTTAGAGACAAACGAACGGTCATTGAGAGTGTTAATGTGACATTCTATGAGATGGCTGACTTCGCAACGGAACACTTACAAGCTGACCCGTCACTTACTGCACCAGTGGACTCTGACACAGTTGAACAAAACCCTGTTCCTGAAGGTGTGATTCTCAATTCTCTCTTTCAGAACTTCTACGAGAATTCACAACCTTCATCTTCTCCATGCACACCAGCTTCATCGTCAAACATTCCACAGCAACCAACTCCTTTCACTGAGATTCCACTCCTTCTCGGACCTGATAATGAACCATCTACTCCGTCAACTCCCCAAACTAATCACGGAGGAGTGGATGATCACGGGTTTGCTACCACATCAGAGTCATCTCCACCGCACGCCTCAGCTGCTCAAGAGTCACCAATCCCCTACCAGGACTCGGATCAACCGATCATTACTCCTAATCCTCTGGCACATGAGAGGAAATGGACAAGAGCTCATCCCACTGAACAAATAATCGGTGATCCGGGTCAAGGTGTGCGTACGAGATCGGCTACTATGAATGAATGTCACTATGCATGCTTTCTAAGCCAGAGTGAACCATCCAAAGTCTCAGATGCACTCGCTGATCCAGATTGGGTGATTGCTATGCAAGATGAGCTCAATCAGTTTGACAGACTAGAAGTGTGGACACTCGTGCCTAAACCCCCTCAGAAAACCATAATTGGCACCAAATGGGTGTTCAAGAACAAGAAGGACGAAGAAGGCATAGTGATACGCAACAAGGCACGACTGGTCGCTAAAGGATACAATCAGCAAGAGGGCATAGACTATGATGAAACATTTGCACCCGTAGCAAGAATTGAAGCAATTCGCCTCTTTCTTGCGTACGCAGCCCACAAGAACTTTACCGTCTTTCAAATGGACGTCAAGACTGCCTTTCTGAATGGAGTCTTGGAAGAAGAAGTCTATGTCGCTCAGCCCGAAGGATTCGTAGATCCCAGATATCCCAACCATGTGTACAAGCTGAAGAAAGCTCTGTATGGGCTGAAACAGGCACCAAGAGCTTGGTACGATGCCTTAACTGAATTTCTGGTTGACTCAGGTTTCTCAAAAGGGAAGATTGATACTACACTTTTCATCAAGCGACAGAAGTCTGACATCATCCTGATTCAGATCTATGTTGATGATATCATCTTCGCCTCCTCAAATTCGCGTCTGTGCAAACATTTTGAGAAACTAATGAAAACTAAGTTTGAAATGAGCATGATGGGAGAGCTTAACTTCTTCCTAGGCCTGCAAGTAAGACAACTCTCTGACGGCATTTTCATCAATCAGTCCAAGTATATTCTGGAAATGCTTAAGAGATTTAACATCGATAGCAAATCTTCCATGCCGACCCCTATGTCCCCCACCAACAAACTGGACTCAGACCCTTCTGGGAAATCAGTCGATGCCACCAACTATAGGGCAATCATTGGATCTTTGCTATATCTCACGTCTAGCAGGCCTGATATCGTCTTCTCTACATGCTTATGTGCACGCTTTCAGGCGAATCCAAAGGAGTCCCATGTGACGGCTGTTCGAAGAATACTGAGATACCTCAAAGGCACAGTGAATCTAGGCCTTTGGTATCCCAAACACTCAGGTTTTGACCTCGTCGGATACTCTGACGCAGATTTTGCTGGTTGCCGGATGGACCGCAAAAGTACCTCGGGAGCTGTCCAGTTCTTGGGCGATAAGTTAGTCTGCTGGTCTTCCAAGAAACAGAACTGTGTGTCAACATCTACGGCCGAGGCAGAATACGTCGCGGCTGCTAGCTGTTGTTCACAAATATTATGGATGAAGACCCAGCTAAAAGACTACGGTTACACTTTCTGCCATATCCCGATCTACAGCGACTCACAGAGTGCCATCGCCATCACCAGCAACCCGGTTCATCACTCCCGCACCAAACACATCGACCTGAGATATCATTTCATCAAAGATCACGTGGAAAAAGGGGATATTGACATGTACTTTGTAAGCTCCGAGCTTCAACTGGCTGATTTGTTTACTAAGGCACTGGACGAAAAGAGATTCCAGTTCCTGGTTTCAAAATTAGGCATGTTGAACCTCGAGCCTTAGTAATTCTGTTTCCACTGGTCTGTAAAAGGGGGTGTGTGTGTGTTGGACCTGTACTAAGTGTGCGTGTGTGTGTTTTGTAAATAGTGTGTGTGCGTTGCATGTGTCCAGGGGGAGAAGCCCGAGAAAAATACAAAAATAGTGTGCGTGCGTTTGCATTCATCAAGGGGGAGAAAACTTGAAAAAGATCAAAAATAGTGTGCATGCATTTGCATTCATCAAGGGGGAGAAAAAGGTCAAAATGATCCAAAAATAGTGTGCGTGAGGTACATAGAGTGTGTGTGCATTGCATTCATCAAGGGGGAGAAATTTTGAAAAAAAAAAAAAGAAAGGGGGGCAGTGCGTGTGTTGTCTACAGCAAAGGGGGAGTACTTTTTGTTGATCAGAAATGGATCATTTCACCCCTAAGGCCCAATTTTTTTCTTTCCCGGCCCGTGTCTAAAAACTCGCATATTTAAAGCTCAAATCCCCTCCTCCTTCTCATTTTCCTACGCTTCCCTCTCGCAGAAACAAACAGAGCTTGAATTCCTCTTCTCCCTCTCCTTCGTCTTCCCATCTCCCTTCCCTCTCAACAGATCTCCCCAAACTCCCCAAACTCAAAGGTAGCACTTCGCTTCGTCGTTCCCCTTCACACTCTGTTTTCGAACGCTACCTTGAACCTTCCCTAAATCCAAAAACGCATTTTTTTTTCAAATAACATTTTCAAAAAAGGGTTTTGGTTGAATGTGTATTGTTTTATGCTTTTACAGGTGGTTATCGTCTCAAAACACGAGTTCTGGAACTCGAGTTCATGGCCTGACGTTTCGGATTCGAGCAGACCGCGAGTTTGTAAACTCGCGCTCAGGGCTCGAGTTTGTAAACTCGCGCTCAGGGCTCGAGTTTGTAAACTCGCGCTCAGGGCTCGAGTTTGTAAACTCGCGGCCAGGGTTCGAGTTTGTAAACTCGCGGCCAGGGTCGAGTTTGTAAACTCGCGGCCAGGGTTCGAGTTTGTAAACTCGCGTCCAGGGTTCGAGTTTGTAAACTCGCACTCAGGGCACGATTTTGTAAACTCGCACTCAGGGCTCGAGTTTGTAAACTCGCGCTCAGGGTTCGAGTTTGTTAACTCGCACCCATGGCTCGAGTTTGTAAACTCGCGCTCAGGGTTCGAGTTTGTTAACTCGCACCCATGTCTCGAGTTTGTAAACTCGCGCTCATGGGCTCGAGTTAACAAACTTGGTGCCAGAACTCGTTTCCTCAACTCTGAAATCCTAAACCCCAAAGGGAAAATCATTTTTTTGCTAACGTGTGCTCTTCTTTCAGCTCAATATGTCAGGCACTCAACAAGATACCCCCTAGGAAGATGCACTCTACACACAGCTGTTCCCTAAATACAAGTGGGTTAGGCTACAGGACAACAACTTTCAACTCGACCTAGCTGTCTTCAGGTGCCCTGACCCTGTCACCCCCATCATCCTTAAGGGGCACTATATTTGGCCAGCACTCACCAAAGCCATAACGGTCCCGGAAATCTACCTTCAACAACTATGGGGGACCATGCACATGCCTTCCAAGAAGGACGCATCCAGTCTCAGTGCCACGCTTCACAACAGACGGCTAGCAATAACAGCGTCCACTCTACGAACCATACTGGAGCTGCCTGTCCACGAGACCTATGAACCGTTACCCTCCAAGGCAGAACTGATGCAAGGATTGGCACAATTGGGATATGATGCGCAGCTGCCATTTCTTTCTCATTTCAAGCTGATGAACCTGCCATATCCATGGAAGACACTGTTTGGCCTCGTCAACAAATGTCTATCTCCAAAGCACGCTGGCCATGACAAGTGCAACCTGCAGATCTTCCAAATCTTCCATGGAATAGTCTTCGCAAAAAATTATGATATGGCGCAGCTGTTCTGGATTGAGGTGGTGACTCAAGTCCAGGACAAAGAGGATGGAAAGACAGGCATGACGGTTCCCTACGCCAGATGGTTGGCGCTCATTATTGCTGACTACATGACCGCCCACCCAGGGATCCCACAGCGCAAAGATGAAGACCAGTTCACTGCTCCAAAACTCCAGTACTTCAAGCGCTTCAAGCATGACACTGTGGGGATGACCATACCCGATTATCTGCTGGACCTGGGAAATCCACGACATTCCGCAGTCGTCCAATATAGGGAGAGTCTACTGAAAGATGGCCCCATGGTTCAGTCAAACCCAGTTGGACCTGCCCCGGGGCCTAAGCCGAGAGCTAGTAAGGGTCCGAAGAGAGACAGTAAGCCACAGAAACCAGTGGCGCGTGTGCCCCATGAAGGGAAGTCTGACGATTCTCTCGAGAGGAATCAGACGGCTGAGGGCGCACGTACAAACGCTGCGGAACCTGCCGATGAATCGTTCAGCCCGGCCCACAAAAAGGCTGACGATGAGGCATCCAATAGCGTGGCCAAAGACGATGAGGATGATGACAGCGATGATGACACCGACGATAGTGACGGCGTGGAGCACACTTTCGCTCTGATCCGGTAGGGGAAGCTACCAATTGACTCTCCTCCAAAGAAAGTCACCCCTGAGGATGCAGCTCCTTTTATAGCTGCCCGTCCCAAGACATTAGTCCTCAAACCCGTGAAGGAGACAACCACGGCTAAGATTGTTGCTCCCCGGTCACCTAAGACAAAGACAAAGAAGTAGCGTCCTGTCAGAAAGAGTTTGGTTGCTGAAGAGGACCTACACATCTTCGACGACTGTCTTCCCTTCATTACTATAAGCCGGGCCGAATCCTTAAGTACAGGGGCCAACCTTGTTGGTCCCCAAGTAGAAGCCGCAGCATCGGGCTCAACTGCGCGTGCACAACCCTCTCCCAGCCACTCGTTAGCCTCCCAAAAGGCTAACGTTTCAACATCACGGGACTCACCCACCTCACTGGTTCCCTCCGAACCAGTTGAGCGCTCTAGTGGCCCACCGCCCGAGGCCACAACCCCCTCTTTCTCCACATCGAGTCTAGGTGTCACATTTCCCACTTTTTCCAATTTTTCTAGGACACCTACACCGTTCACAGCACATACAGGTGCACACACCCTGGATACAACGACCGGAGTGCAAACAAGGATGGTCGGAAGCCCTGCTGTGCCAAAGATGACTTCATCTTTGCACGCAGGCCACACATCAGCTCTTTTCACTGATGCTGTGACAACAGTTACAACCCCCGTAACTGGACACCTTACACCCGAAGATGTTACCGTTCTCATGAACCGCTACATGGAGTCCACCATCAAACCATGGGTGCAACAAGCATTCACCGCTTGGGCACAGGACTCCAAAACAACCCCAGCGGTTCATAGTGAACAGAGCCACCCCAAACCTCACTCTTCACCCTCTCAATCCATTCCTCAACCCACTCCTGTCATCCCTCTCACATCCACCAAACCATTTAGCCCTTCACTCTCTCGGGGAACCCACGATACGGAACTGGTATCGCCCTCTGCCTCGACCAATCCCTTCCACCTTTCCCGCCTTGAGCTTGCCGATCTCCTGTTTCTTCGGTTGCTGGAGGTCGACACTTGCCACCTTTCACCCTTCGAACGCGACCTTCTCCAAGTTTTCTTCAAACACGATCGCCCTCAGTACGGCACTTGCCGTGACAGTCCCCGAGGTCTCAAACATTCCCATGAGGATCCCGATGATTCGGAACCTCATGAGGGGGAGAACAAGAGGCCTCGGACACTTGAGCAAGCAGCCTCTACCAGCCATGAACCCCAGCCAAACACCTCATCAAATCAGCCCACCAACCAACCACCAACTTCCTCGAGCCACAACCAAGCCCAACTCTCTAGCCTGGTCGAGCTAGACGAAACATCCCGAGGCTTATCTCCTAGAGATACTGTCCGAGGAGGGGATGGAAGTCCTGTAGTGGTTACCTCTGGTACATCACAAAGCTCAGGCCATCGATCAGAACATAGTTCGAAATCGATGACAACATCCCGAGGCGTGTCTCCAAAGGATACCGTCCGAGGAGGGGATGGAAGTCCTGACAATGCTATCTCTGATTCATCTGTCAAGTCAGGCCATCAGCCAGAACTCAGTTCTAACCTGATGACAACGGGCAATCCCAGTGAACCCGGTTATGACTCACGAGAAAAATCACCACAGCTGAGAGTCCCCTACATTCCCCAAGGCAAAGATATTCACGATGCACTCGAGGATGCTGTGGTACATGACGTTTGGCCGAGAAAGTGGACAGAGTGGGATGATCTTAGATGCGAAGCCGAGACAGAGGATATGCAGCGAAATTGGTGGCTGAGAGAGTTACTGGCCAAATGCGCAGAAGACATCATACGCCTTGATGAAGAGGAACTCAAAGAAGGGGAGGACTACAAAAAGATACCCAGGGAGCTAGAATCCGTCATCAGACAAACGGCAAGCAAGTTGCCCCCAAAAGAAAAGCTCTGGGAAAACATTAGAATAAATGCCCCCTTCCAAGAGGAAATCAGAAAGGGAATTTGGAGAACCGCAGACAAGCTCAAACAGCTAGATGAACTAAAGATCCGTGGTTTGACTCACCTCAAAGGAAAAATGGCTGGCGGACATCTTCACATGCTGATGCACAGATCATCTGGAAAACAGCGTCAAGTACTGGAAAGAGATATGAAGTCCAGCATCCATCCTATTGACGCTATCCTTGATATACACAGAGAAGATCATCACACCATCCCGTTCTACAGCTTCAAAGTTCGACGGACAGACTCCAGCATATTCATCTGCCAGGAAAACGACTTTATAATGATGAAAATGGAGGATATCTACCAAATGTTCATGGTAAGTAGGTATCTCCCACTGAGTCGAAACAGGACACACGAAGAAGGCTATGAGGCGATCAAACGATTTATGCTGAGACAGATCAGATTCTATGCTGCCCATGATCTACAGATGGCCCTGGAAAACAATGTCCGAAAAGCAAATCTGGTAAAGCCAACTCTGAATGGTCCAGAGCTCAAAAAGTACAGACCATATCACATCTTCAAGGACCCAGTCTCCATCATATATCTCAATCACGAGGAACAGAAAAGACTCATGTGGGTAGAAGACATTCACAAATACTGTGATGGGACTCTGAAGATCATTCAGACCAAGCTACAAGAGATCAAAGAAAATATAGATCCAAGACTTGCGGACGCCAGCGAGGAAGAGCTCCAAGTATACGAGAAGGTGTGGACCATCCTAAAGCCCATCAACGAGCAACTTGAAAAGAGAAGAATGCTGAGACAGTATGAGCATGCGCTAAATTTCAGAAAGCATTACTTCAGATCTCAAAAATAAATGCAAGACGGCACTTGATCACAAAGGGGGAGATTGTTGAAGACTATTTTATTGTGAATCAAGTTTGTCTGTTTTGTCTGTAATAAGTTAGATGTTTACTATTTCTATTCTGTACTGATTAAATATATCTGTTAGAATAGTATTCAATATGGGCCAAGTGTTAGGCCCATACTCAGGCGAGAAGCCTTTTTACGCATACCTGAGCCTCGCCTATAAAAGAGGGAGGAGGACTCAGGTTTGCGGTTAACTTTCGTGTCTGCTCAAAATAGCCTTAGCGCTTATCATTCTTGTACGAAAGATTCACGGTATATCAGAGAAGGTTTACACTTGATCTTTCTGTGTTCATCTTTGTTGTTAATCTTTCATCTGTATGCCATATTATACTGTTGTTATAGAAAACAGGGACTAACACGTGTCCTTCCAAATAGTCCAGGTGATGTATCTTCTTCTGGTTGGTTATCGATTCGGCGCCTGTCAGGCTATAAATAGGCCTTGAATTCCTTGGATATGGGTTTCACATTCTCATTTCCTTCGAGCCTTTGTTCTGCCTTCTCTCCAGATCCTTCAAGCGTTTTTGTGCTCAGGTATTCTCCGTTCTTTAACTTTTTCCTCCACTCCTTTTGCCTCGATCGATATGTGTCCTCGATCCCGCTCCTCTGATTCGGGAATGGATTCCCAAAGGGAAAATCAAGATGCCGTCGTAGTGGACATCATACCTGTCCCTTTTGCTGAAGGCACAAATGAGGCGGTGGAAGATAATAGGGCGGAGGCGGAGGATTCTTCCGCCGATTCTTCTGATGATGATGATTCTGACGATACGAAGTCTGGTGATGAACCTGCTTCCATGGCGGTTGGACCCTCGGGCGATGTTTCTCGTTACAAAATTGACCTAAGGCTGATTAGGGAAAGGCGGCAGAAGCTAACTTCTCAGAGTAGGGCCCAAATTCCGGCCCTAATTCAAGACCCAGTGAATTTTCGTTTGCGGGCTGGGCTTCACCCAATGCGCCACCTCCTTGGGATGGTCGTAGTTCACCTAGATTCGGTTAAAGCTGGGCTTAGATTTCCATTGCACCCCTTTTTTGTTTCTTTTTTAAATTTCTATGAAATCGTACCAGCCCAAGTCATGCTGAACTCCTATCGGGTGATGGCTGGCTTTATTTGCCATTGTGTAGATGTTAAGGTTACACCTAATTTAGATTTATTCCACCAATTTTTTAAAGTAGCCCCCCAGCAGACCCATGGCTACTTAGCCGCAACTGCCCGAACGGATCATATACTTTTTAAGGGCAATCTAACCTCAATCAAGGGGTGGAAAGATTGGTTCTTCTTCGATTCCGTCCCGGACGGTCTGATTCGAAACAAGTGGAATGCCTTTCCTCACAAATCACCGGATCCGATTCTTACTGAGACGATTTGCAATGACGTTTTTGCAGTGGAGGAAGGCAAAACCTGCAACATTCTAGCATATCTGACCCCCGTTCAACTTATCAAGGCCGGGATAGGTACTGCCCGCACTCTTGGGTCTACTTGTCTATGAACCAAGTACCATGGGTCGGGCGGTCCTTCCCGTGCGAGAAACGTTCTGATCCCCTTTGTTTCCCACATGATAAGACCGCGCGGTACTAAAAAGTAAATACACTTAGGGACGGTGTTACAATATCTTTGCTTATATAAAAATAACCAAAATTATTATCTACATTAACTTCAGACAAAAAAGTAAGTCCAACTTTACTTGTTTTGATTATTACACAATTTAGCGTACAAAATCAAAAGTTACGTTTTTTATGAAAAAAATAAATTTTAAGACAAAAAAACGATCACGAAACAGGTTCGAAATGTAACATAATAATAGATTGTCATCACATAGCTAACCATCAGAGGGAATTGTTTATGCTAAAGGGTCAAATATCAATCTCAAATTAGAAGAAGTCACCATTTAGATACTAGTGATAATAATTCCTAATCATGATTAATTAGAAGATAACTATTTCAATTATCTTTTACCAAAGTTGTATATATGAAAACAAAATCGCATGACTTGTGCAAATAATAATAATTTAATAACAAATACAAATGCATTTATAATTATAGTTCTGATTTAAAATAATAGATTCATGAAAAACAACACAGTACATTCAAGTACGTAATATTAAATAATTTAATACAGAGGTAAATAAGAATAATATTTTAAAAGTAAACATGTATCATATACAATAGTATGTATGAATATGTAGGAAAGCAAAAAAGATTGGAATTAATCAACAGGGGTTGCCTAATGAATTTGAAGGCCCCATTTAGTTTTTAATTATTATTTTTATTAATACTATAATATTATATAATATAACTATATTATGAGAATGGTCTGGTCAGGCGTGCCCGGTGGATGTACCAATACAAATAAACCCATTTGAGGTGCTTTAGAGTCGAATTTTCGGATGAAATTTAGTGAAAAAATCTTCATGAAATATAGATTTTGTCAAAAATGACCCTACCAATCAAGTAGACCGGTACCGGTTCTTGCATAGTGGAATAGAGAACCAATTTGGAAATCAGAATCAGGCCAATTCACCACCATCACACACACTTGTATTAGAACAAAGTCAAATAGAGAGTTGTCTAGTTACTAACATTCATACTTGAGGTTGAAGCTTCCTAGTCTAGTTTAGTTTGTAAGCACATGAATTAGGCATTGTAATAACAGTTTCGAAACCTCTAAAATATAAAATACATGTAGAATCTGGCTAATATATTATCCATGGTTGTGCATTTTTATTTAGATTGGATCTTCTTATCCTCCATTTGTTTTAGTTTGTTGATAAACACCTCCACCATGCTTCTCTATGATCACAGGGTCACCTCTGCCAAACTCTGCAAGTTAGGAAATATAGTAAGAAGTATCGAAGCTAGTTAATTAGTATGGTTTTCAAATTCTGGGGGGCTTCAATCACACATAGATTAGAAATGAATAACTAATTGAATATCCTAGTACATAAATTGCACCATATCTTTTTTCTTCAACCACATTCTCATAATCAGACTAAAAAAATTATCCTAATAATATGAGTATTGCTTACATCACCTCGTTATTATATGACTGGACTGTAGTATCTCAATATTCTCAATGACACATATAACTCATTCATCTTTACTTCAGGATGATAAGTAAGGAGTAGCTACCACAGAACCGCTTAATCACAACTTACATCTCAGAAACCAGTCACAAGTCACACAGTTTAACTCAAATAGTTATGAATGATTGTTATGAGAAAACCATTGCAAGGTTAAGGGGGTGTAACTATGTGATTACTTAGATTTGCTGGGAAAGATCACTTAATTAAAAATCTGAAACTTTGAGTGTCTAAGCGGTATCTGGTAGCTAATCATCTGGCTACAAATGTAAATCCAGATTAATTGTTTCATGCTAATGTGGATCATCATTTAATGCTAATACATATCACTGGTAATAGGATTTTTCCATAACTTGAACTGATGGATAAGTGTACCCGGAGTATCTATCTGGGGGGTTACTGCAGGGAGTAACTAGAGAGAAGTCAGAGCAAAAGCTAGAGAGTGAATATGTATTGCTGAGAAAGTGTTGAGCGTATTGAGCATGGACTACAAATGGGGAAAGGGGTGCTTATTTATAGTAGTAATAAATGCCAGATAGGGACACGTGTCATCATTCTGGTGGTCGAGGGGTCACCTCAACGGGGTGGCACTGGCACTCGCATGTGGCCGCATTAAATGTGATGGTTGGATGTGACGTTTGTACTCGGTACGTTGATCCGGCGCATGTGGGTGGGAGATTCTGTCGAGGAGATGCCTTCGACCGTAGATGATTGGCTGAAGGCTCTTCATACTGGGGGCCTCTAGGTGCCGAGGGCTCTAGGTGCCAAGGGCTACTGTTTTCGCCGCTTTCTCCCAGACACTTTGAGTGTTTAAAAGAAGCTGTACTGTAAGTTTATGAGCCTTCGGCCAGGGGGCGGAAGGCACCCCAGTGTTCGCTGTGGGCTGTTTGGCACTTGGGGCGCTGTGATTTGGGCCTGGTGTTTGCTTCCTGGGCCTATTGGACCTTTGCTATAGTAGTGAGAGTCTATGGGCCGGGGGTTCCTGGGCCATATACTCCATCATGAACTATGTTGATGGTTTTACTCGAATTCAAAGTTTCGTACTAAGCATGTTATAACTTACTCCGTATAATCCACATGCAATGTTTAGTTTACATCAAAATCCATTTCGGGAAATTCCAAAATCAATACCCTATATAAAAGATAATATCAAAACTAATAATATAAATAGGACTTTGTTTCATTACTTATCAATCTCCCTCCAAAAAGAAGCAAATAAGAGGAAGGAAAACCTCACAGAAGGTGATTCCTTGAGCCCGTTGCAGCGACGAAAACGGAGAAAGGTGGAAAAGACTTTGCTGTGACGGAAGGTAAGAATTCAGTGGGAAGAAACTGGAAAGAAGAGGAAAGGAATGGAGATCGCTGGTTTGCAGCAACTGAAGAAGAGAAAGGTGGGGATAAATGACACACTAGTGATGGAAGGGAAAAGTTTAGTGGAAATCATGGAAAGAAGAGGAAGGAAATGAAAATAGAATTGAGAAAATAAGAGAATAAACGACACATGAAGGGTCTAGATCAATTTAAATGAATGGTGAAGATTGATTTGTATCGATATTAAGTACTCCCTCCGTCCCGAAAAGGTTGGCCAAATTTCCTTTTTTGGATGTCCCAAAAAGATTTGCCATTTCCATTTAAAGTAAGGAATATGTGGCTAAAATTAATTCTCTCTCAACTTTGGTCAACCTTTTCGAGACAGATGGAGCATAAGGATTCCTCCCGTCTGCAACATACTTTCACTATTACTATGTGTCGATTCCGTGTGCAGTTGCTCAACCATAAAAAAAATCAACGAGTTCGTATATATGAGAGGTAACAACAAGGCCGCAACATGCATCTCTTCCGCTTTCACCCTGCGACCATTCTGATCTTCCAAAACTTATTTGGTGACCTTCTCAATTAAATTTTTAGCTGAAATTTTTTGTGGATAAACTAGACTTGATGAGGAATATGCCATAAAAACTTCATCAGAGAATTTCACAGGAAAGGCGGCCAAATGCCACCGTCCGAACGGCGGTTCCTGTCCGGAATTCCGGACATGAACTTTCCTCTATATAAAGGTAACTAATAAATTTCTGGGCTCTAATTTTTTTTACAAATTTGTGGGCCTGAGGCAGTTGCCTCTTTGCCTCATCTAGAGGTTCGGACCTGATCATACCTCACTAGCATTCAGCATCTAAATTTAAGAACAATAATGTATACAAGTAAAATAATGAAAATGGGAAGTATTTTTCCTAAAATATTACTAATAAAAAATATATGGACATAAATGTGACTATAAGTTATCATGGTAAGTTTTATAGTCACTACGATATAACATTTGAATAAAATTATAAACACTAAAGTTACTAGAGTCGCATTTTTGTCCACAACTTTTATTTTGATTATAGATTTGGAATTATTTCTAAAACATGTACTTCTAATATTATGATTTAGGTATTCTTGTAGTTACTCTTTTAGAAACCTCATAATTTAAATTTAAAACTTGATATAAATTAGAGCAACCAATCAAAACTAATCTAATCATCCGATACACCTCTACAAAATTATTAGCAATTACATAAATTAAAGCAATCTAGAGTAATGTTTCCCAATATTTGGACTTTAAACTCATATGTGAGCTTTATGAAAGTTATTGGGTGAAAAGTTAAGAGAGTCACAATGTGAAAATTATGTACAAAAAATCACGAAAATCAAATAATCAATATGTGAAGAAAATAAATCTTGTTGAAGTTAACAAAGGAAGATTGATGAATGATATTGAAAATTAAAAATCTAAAATAGTAAACTTTGAGCACCAACTCCTCAGAATTGCAAAGGATAGCCGATTAGTTGAATACTTTTTCAAAAAAAATAGAGGGAATAAGTGTCATATACTAATGTACTACTATTCATATATAGTTAATATATTAAATAATAAATACATAAACTATTAAAATATGTAAGTTAATTATGTGGATCGGGTAATGGTGTGGGTAACCTTATTCAAATTAAACGAGGCGGGTAGGTATAAACTCACTACCGCCTCATTACCCGTTACATAAATCGAGTATTTCCTGCCCCGTACCTGTTACCCAGTCAAAACGGTTTTCCCCATTTTGACCGATTCGGTTCGGTGAGGGTATCCATCGGGTCGGGTTAAATTGCCATCCCTAGGCTCAGCCCTTCCCAAACCTTGAATATGTGGGAGCTTCTATACACAAGACCGCGGTAATTTTCAGATATTGTCTTAAATCAGCCTATCACGCATAATGGCTTGATGGCTACATTCTTATGAGTTCCCTAAGCTTCTAATCCTTTTATATTAGATAAATTCAATTGTGATAAATATCACTAGCTGCATGCCTATCAAATTTTGACAAAACTACCATGATTTCCTTGTTACACTCCGGTTAACAAAAACATGAATGTAGATGGTATTGATTTTTTTTAAACCTGATACTTTGAGTGAGGAGTTATATGAATCACGCAAGGAGGTAAAATTTGGGACTATGAATGAATACTCGAGCTTAAAATTTCATTGGTGCAGGGGCTAAAAATTTTAGAGGTTAAACTCTTTATCCCTCTCATTTAGCAGTTTGAATGGAAGTATGAAAAGCATTTGCTTGTGCACGTGTATGAGCTATCGATCATTTCATATTGGATGAAGATGAATATTCTTGAGTATCCTAAATTTATTGGGCAAACACACTCTTCATTTAATGCATCTTGGTGGCCATTTTGGGAACTATTCTTAACCCGTCAGTATTTCAGTAATAATTTACTTAATTAACATTCTTCCTGAGAAAAAACTGAGGAAGATGTCAGTTACGACTTACGAGTGAGATGAACTGGTATGTCTGGGTCCAAAATGTACTAACCAACCTTATCCGGGTAGAACTGATTTTAGACCAATTCCGGATTGGTTACCGTAATTTTTAGATACTTTTTTTATTAAAAGAAATGGATAAAATTTGTGAATTAAGTCATACGTAGTATATGATATGTTGATGTTTTAGGATGTTTTTACTTGGACTGTAATTTGCTGGTCTGATCTGGTCTGGTTTGGTTTCTTTGTATTTTTATAACTATCCAAGTCTGGTCTGTTCTGAACTGGTCTGGGAGGAATTAAAATCCAAGTAAAAACATCCTTAGTTGCAAACTATCTTTCGAAATACTCTTGGATGATTTTTCTAAGCATCCCAGGCTGGACTCGTGCTAATAGGAGTAATTGTATACAAATATATGTTTAACTTTTTTTCATTTTTATCAACTTCAGTGTGTATAACTTGTTATGCATTATGACCATTTTCAGATATACTTCTCGGTTATGGTTAGGGCTCTTTAATCTATTTTTTCAAAAAAAAAACAGAATTTAATGTGTGAATCAAGGCTAAACAGAGAAGAATATGTCTAACGAGCATAAAATCAAACACGTCATAGAAGACCACCTTTTATTCCAAGAAGTCCATCCAAAAACCTATATGCAAATCAATCGCAGAACTCAAATATAATTTATTAATTTTAAAACTTACAAGATTTTTTTTGAAAGTGACTGCGCAAAAATGACAATATGAATTTAGACAAGTGATTAAAATATCAATTGAAAATTAGCACACAACAATTTGGACATCATGAACACAAGTAAAATGGGATAACTAAAAATAGATGCAAGTGTGTGTCCTGGCATTGAGGCCAAAAACAAAGGACCGGCAATGCCTATCAACAACTTCAAATTCAGAATAAGACGATGGTTTTACCTGAAATCAGTGTTGAAATATAGTGTTATTAAAAGGTGCAATGTGAAAATTAAATAACTAATGTGAATAAGGCTTGGATAGTAGTATCGATTATGTGGTAGAAGGTCTTATAAGCATACCATTGCCAGGTTTTTGGCAGTGTCGTTCCGGAAAAAAGTAACTTTGAATTATCTTCATCTTGTAAGCTTGTCTATGTAGAGCAACTAAATGCTTTTCACACGTGATTGCCAAAATATAATGTGTCCTCTTAGCCAATTCCTTCCTTTTGGTGAACCACTTTTGTATCATTTCCCTAAGAAATGTTGACATTGTTCATTGATTCAACACAATTAGAAGTCATTACATCATATCTCCTAGCCCCACACTTGAACTTTGCCCACTCTTCAATGCCAATATTTTCTAACCAAGTGAGAATACGACCATCTTATGCTTCCAACATGGACATATTTCCTCGAATTCCTCGACACTTGTAGCCATATATGCAATCCCAAACTTTCACCCTAAATCTTTAGCACAACCCCTAAACTTTGAAGTATGCTGAAGGTGCTCCACACAAAATACATGAATGGCATGAGGTAAAATCTCTCTAGCATCACTGAGTATGCCTTTGTGTCTATATGATACAACACACATGTCAGTGTGTGTGAACTATGCCCATATCAACAGTCAAATGACTCTAAGAATAATAGACAGAATTTATGCATTAGAAGAGAAATTCATCAACAACACATACCGTATATTCATAATGATGGAACGATGATGAACAATACACGGACAGAATGTTGAGAGAGAATTTATCTATCTAGGTGCTCTACGAAAATATTATAATGTGGAACAGAATGTGTAGAGACTTCGAGTTGTTTCGAACCATGTCAGCCTGTATTTATAGGGAGAGATTCGAAACACCCTATTACAATAAGTATTCAGAGTGGACCGTGCGTGTGGGCTATGTAAAGCAATTAATTAAGGCCTGATTCTCTATCAACTAATCCTACTAATACAAAGACTTGTAAAATAAATTACAATTACAATTAATTTTGAACACAATTAAATAATGATCTAACATAGTGGCAAATGTTAAAGATTCACGCACTTTGGAAAGAACAAATTCCAGGAGGATTTGGATTCAGAATCACAAATGCCAAAAGCTAAAGGGACAATTTGGTCGTTAGCGGCAGTGTCCAGCGGTGGCAATCGGCAACGGTGCTGGTTGGGTAAGGCAGTGGTCACTGTCCAGGGTACTGTTGGTCACTGGGCGACGGTGGACATTGATCACTAGATGGGCGGATGTGATCACTGGATGGACGGACGTTGGTCACTAGGCAGAAGTCACTAGCTTAATTGGTCACTGTGCGAAAGTCATGGGCGGACGGTGGTCACTTAGCGGGAGTCACTGTGTCAATTGGTCATTAGGCGGGAGTCATTGTGTTAATTGATCATTGAGCGAAAGTCACTGTAGGGTTGGTCAATGTAGCGGGTCACTTGGTTTAATAACGGTGAAGTGGCCCATTTACTCTTTCTTAGCCACATTTTTGAAAGTTAAAACAAGAGGTCACTTTTTGCTCATTTTCTTTTTTTTTTTTCATTAATATGAATGGGAAAACCCCGTAAGTTAAAACTTCATTGCAAAATATGTGAATGTGAATTTAATAATTGAATCTCTTACAATTGAATTCTAATTGGAATGCACTATATTTTATTAAAAATAGTACTAAAGTAGATTTCATGTCTTGAAAATATAGGAGACGTGATGTTTAGTCGAGAATATGAAAAACCGGTACAATTAATTAAATGAGTAATTATCTTACGTGTTTCATGAAAAAATGACTGATAATGTTGATAAGCTGAAAATCAAGATTACAAAACGGTTCTCTACTGTATTCTATTTTTAATCATCACTAAAAGAGAGGTAAATACCTTTGTAGTATTGTTTTTCATATTGTAGTTTCATATTCATAATTCATTGACTTTGTCACACAAATATACTACGTATCAAGTAATATAAATAATTAATACACATTTTTTCTAATTGAAAATTCATCAACTTGAAATAAATATTGATCTCCAATCGTTGAGATTACCAACCAATCCTCCTAGTCATTCGTCTATTAAAAACAAATGGCTGGAGCAAAAATGAAATAAAATAGAAAACCTAGAAATTTGGGGCAAAATCTGAAAAATGTAAAGTTTAAAACTTTAAATGATTGAACTTAATAATAAAATTAAGTAGAAACAGATTTCAATCGAAAAATACGCTACTTCATTAGCACTAAATCAATTTCAATCGAAAGTTTACTTTTATTTGTGTAGTTCCCCTTGTTTTAGATATAGGTTTTCATAATTAATACTACGTATATAAAGCTAATTTCTTCCAAAAAAAAATTAAGCCAATTCAATGGTTTGGAATAAAATTTAATCAGTTTTAAGTTTCAACAAATTATGAACTCAGCCAAATTGAATGCTACCAAACTCAGCACTTAACTTATTTGATTTCTCCCTAAAACTCAGTAATCAATTATGATTGGATGGGAGTTGGTATTAATATACTCCTTATTATATTATACTTTCTCCGTCTTTTAAAACTTTGTCAACTTTCCATTTTTAGCTATCCCACTAATTTTGTCACTTTCTTTTTTAAGTAATGAATCTGTGGTTCCAATTAATTCTCTCTCTTCCGCACAAAATCTATACAACACAATTTTTACATTATTAATCTCCGTGTCGGTCAAACTTGAAAAAGTTTTAAGGGAAGGAGTTAATATTCATTATTATCGCTTTAAATTTTAGTTTTAAATAGTCAATCAAATAAAATACTCCCTCCGTCCCGAAATTATCTTCATTCTTTCCTTTTCGTTCCGTCCCAAATTTATCTCCTCTTTCCCTTTTTGATAAAGAATATGTGGTTCACAATCATTCTTACACATTTCTCTCTCCTCTGCACAACTCTCCACCACACAAATTCCACTATCTTAATCTCCGTGCCCAGTCAACACCGAAATTAATTATGGGACGGAGGGAGTACATGGAGAGGGACCTATGAGTGACGAAGGTGGTAGAATCACAGTAATGTTTGTCTGTTGGTTGGTCTATTTATTTACGGAGTACGGAGTATTCATTTCCGGGGGCGCTGAAGTTGCAGCACCTAGGTTTCGCCGTGATGGGCCGGTCGCTATTATACTTGGGCCGACAACGGGAGATGGTCATAGCCATTTCGGCATTTCATTGCCTCAACTCATCAAGTACTATACCAGAGTTTGTATTTGTCGACTATTGTGTTAGTCATGTGCTCATGTTTATGGAATTAAATCTTAATTCTTTTCGCTCATGGGCGATACTAGGCAAGAGGATGAGGATCCACCACCCTACACCCACAAAATCAATAAATATTACTCCCTCACTCTACGGGCCCGTTTGGATAATGACGGTTGCTACAAAACGTTGCTTTTTATGCTACATTCGTCCTGTTTGAAGGTTTTCATAGTAAAATGGCACGGTTATTTAAGTAATAATTAAATAAAGTATTTCAAGTATGTTTTGACAAATAATTTTAATAGGTATATATTATAATGTAGTTAGTATTGATAAATGTGATGTTATAAATGTATTATTTTTAATATTTAATAATTAATTTGTCACTTAAGATTGTTAATTGTTTCCTAAAATGGAAATGATAATCTTTGTATGGGATGTCCAAAAAATGAATGCGAGAACCTTCTAAGAGCATCTCCAATGCTATAATGTGCACGGTGCACATGTGGTCTGAGAGATAACTACATAAATATTAATAAATAAATTCTTTATCTCCTTATTTGAATGTTTTTATGCAGTTTTGGTAAGTTTTTCTCCACAATGTCAAGGAGATCGTCTAGATGTTGACATTGCAGGGGAAAACTTACCAAAATTGTATAAAATCATTCAAATGAGGAGAGAGATAATTTATTTGTTAATATTTATGTGGTTATCTTTCATGCCACATGTGCACTGTGCACACTATAACATTTTCTAATTTTTACAAACAAATGTTACAATCTTATGCATAAACGTAACAGTTTTTGAATAATGTAACATCTTTAATGTTGTAACACAAATAATGTAACACTTCCTGAATAAATAAACGCACACGCACTAATACCTAGTATATAATTGCCGCCACCGTAAAAAAAGACCGCCAATTTTTTAGCCTTAGGCATCTTTTTCCCGCACACGTCGTAATGGAGTATCCAAATCAAAACAAAAAACCCTGATACACATATAAAAACAGACCGCACGCACTGATACAAAAAAACCCTCTTCCAATTCTCCAGGTTCTTCCACATCTAATTCTTCCGCATCTATCTCCTCTAATCTCCAATCGACGGTTCTTTCTTGCACCTTAGCCACCTCTGCAGATACTCCATGTTCTAAGGTAATTGCTCATTTCATTAATTGTTGCTTTTATTGATTGACATTTGAGGAGCTTGATGCTTTTAAGTTGTGGTGCTATATTACTAGTTAACAAGAATTTAATCAATGCAGAATAATGTCTAAAAGCTTAATGGTTAAAATAAAGGAATTGATATATGTAGTTGCATAAATGGTTGAATTTGGGGTTGCCGAGAATAGTAGTGTGAAAGAAGAATTGTTAAAACAAAAGAAGTTAGTATTTATCATTGAAGACTGATTAAATTTGGTTAACATTATTTTTTTATTAATTTGATTTATCATTATGCCTTGGAATTGAATTAGGAGAATTGAAATTGTTTGGGTGTTTAGTTCTTACTACTTAATTAATTATTCCAACTAATTTGAGTTTGACTAATTTGAATTTGCAAGATTTCTTTGGCTGTCTTGCACTTCTTTATTCTGTTGAAGTATCTGTCATTAATGGACTTGTAGAGAATGTCCTTAACAATGTTGTCCAGATTGTACTTTCTCCTCTCTTCGGTGGTCCATTCAGATTTGGCTTTGTTGATCATCTGAGGCTTCGTGTTGTCAATGGCATGCTCAGGGTTCACCTTCTGGAAGTTGGTGAATGGCCCTATGTCAAGCACTTCTCACATCTCATCATGAAGTGCACAAAGATGTGCCTTCATCCGGATCCTCTAATCATCAAATTTAAGATCTGAAAACATAAGATTCTTGGAAAGAGAGTGATCCATAATATGAGATTAAACAGAGGCAGAGAAAACAAGTGAATCTTTGTTCAACAGGTAACCTAAAAGATTACAAGAACAAGGAGGCTCTGATACCACTTGTTGGTCCCGGTTGAACTGGGTACAGTCTAGAGAGGGGGGGGAAGGTGAATAGACTGTACTAGTTTTAACTTTTTCAAGCTAAGTACCAGATTTAACAGAATAGTCTGTTCTGTTGATAGAACAGACTGGCAGCGGATGGTCTTCTGGTAGGGGTTCTGTCCGGTTAGCCTCTAAGAGATGCAAAGGCGGTAGGCCTTCTATTAACTCACAGGAGGGGTTCTGCCGAACACAGAGTCCCAATTTCTAGGGTTAATCAGTTAAAGTTAAATGCAAGAAATAAAAGCAGTAAGTAAATGACACCAGGGATTTTTATAGTGGTTCAAGGAACAACTCGTTCCTCTAATCCACTGTTCCACTAAGCTTGTAAAAATCCAATTACACAGCCTTAGCCCTAGCACTTAAGAAGCTCTCCACGTCTTTTTCAAGTGTAGATGTCTCCTGGGATGCACTTCCTTGCTTCCTTTAACACTGGTCCTTTCACTGAGCTTTCTTGAACTATCACCACTTCACTACTCCAGTTATTTGGACATCCTTCTCGTAAGAGAAGAGTTCTGTGAGAACAGAGGTTTTCCAACTAGCTTCGTTACAAAGATTTGTTGTTGAAGTGCTTGAAGTGTTGAAGAACAGTTGGAACGATTTTTCTTACGTTGGAAAGAAAAGATATTGAGGTTATAATCTTTTCCAACGTATGAGAATGTTGCTCGTGAAGAATGAGAGATGAAGTCTTTGAGCGTTTGAATAAATTTCTTTTAGTAGTGTCGTCGTTCTCTTATTCTTCGAAGTGTATCTCTTATACTGAGGTTGTCTTCCCGTTGGAGGAGGAGGACAACTGCATTAAATGCGCGTACAGCTGACTTGACCAGTAGGACCCAGGAAAGTTGGCGAGTTGCTATTTTGGGATAAAGCTATCCTGAAATATCCTAGAATGTCGGCCAATCATCAGCTTTTACTCTTCAGGGTACGGGGTGCATTAAATGTGCATTTAATGCACGTACTGTAGCTTTTCCGTTGAAGTCTTCTAGCCGTTGAAGGAATCTTCCGTTGGTTTCACCGACAAAAGCAGTTCCATGAAAATTCTCTAAGTGGCAGACCTTCTGGTGTCTTCAGTAGAGGGTTTACCAGAGAAGGTCTCGAGCACTTCTGTTGGAATAGCTACCAGAGGATCCTTAGGTCTTCTATCAAGGAGTGAACCAACAGAGAGTCTTGACAGATTCTGTCAAAGTGAAGTCCAATAGATAACCAGGGGAGGTCTTCTGTCAACAGAGAGCCAATGCTCTTCTGTCTGGACTATGTCTATCAGGAGGTCTTCTGTCAGGGGGGTCTTCTGTCAGTCGACTATTCTAAGAAACTTTACAAGGGAAAAAAATTCTAATACAAATTATTAATAAGGGGGTACTCTAAGATCCTGATAAATATAGCATCATCAAAATCTAATTACAATTATTCCTTACAACTGTATTTTTGGAAAGCAAACCAGACATTCCTTTGGTAATTCTACTTATATTGCTTCTAAACCCCTAGAATTAGTTCATGCTGATTTATGGGGGCCTTCTAAAGTTGGAACAATAGGAGGAAGGGAATACTTTGTTTTTGAAAATTTTAAGAATTGGAAGAGCTTGGTTGAATCTCAAACTAATTTTAAACTGAAGTCTTTGAAGACTGACAATGGACTTGAATTTTGCAATACTATTTTCAATGATTTTTGCAAAACTAATGGGGTTAAAAGGCTTTTAACTGTCCCTGGAACCCCTCAGCAGAATGGTACTGCTGAGAGGATGAACCGAACCCTACTTGAAAAAGCTAGGTGCATGTTATTTGAATCTGGTCTTAAGAATTCTATGTGGGGTGAGGCTGTTGTAACTGCTGCTTACTTGATAAACAGATCACCATCTTCTGTGGTGAACTTCAAGACTCCACAAGAGATGTGGTATGGAATCAAACCTAACATCACTCATTTGAGACCCTTTGGGTGCACTGCCTATGCGTATGTGTCCCAAGGTAAGTTGGAACCTAGGGCAATCAAATGTGTAATGATAGGTTATCCTGAGGGTGTTAAAGGTTATAAGCTCTTAGTTATCCAACCAGGGGCTTATAAATGTCTTGTATCCAGAGATGTTGTGTTTAATGAAGTTGAATTCTATTATAAGAAAACTAACACTCCTTCAAGTGACTTGACAGGTGATTCTGATGGAAACTTTTTTGATCCTCTGGAAAGATGATCTGTCTGATGAGGATTCTGACAGTGGAGTTTTCCACAATGTCAATGATGATCATTCATTGTCGGGAATGATTTGAATGATACATCTGAAGGTAACGTGAATCCTAATCATAATACAGATCAACAAGGTAATACCCCCCCTCCCCCTCACTCAATGACTCTGAAAATCTTCATGATGTTCATGTTCAAAATGATATGCATATGTCTGATTCTTTAGATGCTTCATCAAATGAAAATTCTAATGACTTTGTTGAACCAAACTTAGCTGATTATCAACTAATAAGAGATAGAGAACCTAGGACAATTATTCCTAATAGAAGATATATGTCAAACCTTGGTGAGTTTGTGTTGCTAGCTTCGGAAGTAGTTAAAAACTATGTTCCTGATACCTTTGAACAAGCTGTTAAAAGTTCTAAGTCAAATGATTGGTTTAAGACAATGAACGAAGAAATGCAGTCCATGTTTGCAAATCAAACATGGTCTCTGGTCTCTAAACCTAAGGGTGTTAAAGTCGTAGATTGTAGATGGATTTATAGGATGAAAGATAGTCTTGATCCCACTGAACTACCTAAGTTTAAGGTTAGGCTAGTTGCAAAAGGTTTTAAACAAAAACAAGGGATTGATTACCAAGATATTTTTGCTCTTGTAGTTAAATTCAAAACTTTAAGACTTTTACTTGCCATGACCACTGTTTTTGACTGGGAACTTGAACAAATGGATGTAAAAATTGCCTTTTTACATGGAGACATTAATGAAACCATTTATATTTCTCAACCACCTGGTTTTATTTGCAAAAATAAACCTGATCATGTCTGCTTGCTTAAGAAATCAATTTATGGATTAAAACAGTCTCCAAGACAGTGGAACTTGAAATTTAATGCCTGCATGTGTGAATTGGGATTTCTTAGAAGCAAATATGATACTTGTCTGTACTTTAAGCATGTGGGTACTGAAAATGCATTGTATGTTCTGCTTTATGTTGATTAGGGGTGGGAAAAACCGACCCGAAACCCGAAAATCGACCCAGGCTCGGACCGAAAAATGTTACCGGGCCGGGTTTTTTTATTTTTGACGGGCCGGTTAAAAAAAACCCGGACCGAACCTGAAATTCCGGGCCCTAAAAATTACAACCTGGCCCGGACCGGCCAAAATCCGACCCGAATATTTCATTATAATTTATTATAAAAAATTAAGATATTCTATGGAAACAAGTCCAAATACTCACTTGGGGTCTTCTAATTTGCTTTGTTTCTGAATCCATCTTAAAGAGAAACATCATTTTGTCAGAACTTTGTTCTCTTTAGTTTGAATTTTTGCTGTTGGGATTTTGCTAGTATTTATGTTTGGCTCTTCATGAGTGTTTTGGATCAATACTTTTTTGTGCTTGAAATATCGTTGCTTTATAGCCTTTGAATTATTGATTAAATAGTTTTGCTTTGACTATAATAGAAAGTGAGAATGTTGAATCGTTTTGATTGATTATCGAACATTTTTTTGAATACTTTTTTTAATAAAAAAATGATATTTTTTTATTGGGCTTTAACCGACCCTACCCGAACCCGGACCGAACTCGAGCCTCAAAAAACCCGGCTCGGACCAAATATGTCGGGCTTTTTTCCGGTCCCATTTCTTCATAACCCGAGAAGTTTCGCATAATTTCCGGGTAGAGCAAAAACCCGACCCAGCCCGGACCGATCCCACCCCTAATGTTGATGATATCCTTCTTATTGGTTCTTGTAAAAATGCTGATTGTAAGTGTGAAAAATGATCTTAAATTGCATTTTCATATGAAGGATATTGGCACTACTAAAAGAATTTTAGGAATTGACATATTAAGGAACATATCTTAAAGAAGCATGTTCTTATCTCAATGTGATTATCTTTCTAAGATATTAGATAAGTTTAATATGTCTAATTCAAAAATGACACCTATTCCTTTAGGAGGGCATTTAGAATTACATAAAGATCCTTATCCTATATCTTTGGAAGAATCTCAGAAAATGAAAAATATGATTTATGATGTTGCTTCTGGATCACTGATGTATGCTATGCTTTGTACTAGACCTGACTTGGCTTTTACTGTAAGTGTTCTTAGCAGGTTTATGTCTGACCTTAGGGAAAACATTGGACTGCTATGAAATATACTTTGAGATACCTTTCTGGGACTAGAAATTTAGGACTAAAGTACAGTTCCGACAAATCTTTAGACCTTAGAGGTTTTGTAGATGCTGACTATGCACGGTGTAAAGACTCGAGGAAGTCTACTACTTCCTGGTTCTTTACATGGGCTGGAAATTGTATTTCCTGGAAGTTCCAATTGCAATCTGTTGTACCCCTGTCATCCAGAGAGGCTGAATACATTGCAGCCACTGAAGCTATTAAAGAAGCCAAATGGCTTAAGGGTGTTCTGAGTGAAGTCTTAGGAAAAAATGTAACCCCTGTTGTTTTTTCTGATAGTCAGAGTGCCATCTATCTTTGTAAACATCCCATGTATCATGAAAAAACTAAACACATAGATGTTAGATTTCATTATATAAGGGATGAAATTCCTAAGGGAAATGTTTCTATTGAAAAGATAACTGGAGATGTTGATCCTGCTGATTTTGGTACTAAAATTGTCCAAACTGATAAGTTCTTGTTTTGTAGGAAATTATTCAAGATCTTTGAGGTACCTTGAACTATAGGTCCCTGAATTGGGTTAATGATGAATGGTGTGAGACCTGGTTCCATATTCCAACAAGCTAGCTATGATGATACCCAATGACTAAGATGACGTGAGAATGAGTCTTAGGATGGCAAAGCAATCAATTTTTGTATTATGCTGTTGGGTTGGGCCTAGAGCTGTTATGTTCTCTCCCTTTTAATCTGTCTTGGGCTATTTTGTTTAGTTGGGCCTCTTGGTAAATGGAAGGACCGGTTTTATACTATGTGGACCCTAAGTATATAAACCACTTCCGTCTCCAGAGTCTTCGACTGATTCATTCCGAGCTATTTTCGTTAAAACCCTAGATATAGAGAGAGAGGTTGTTCTAGAGTGAGAAAGTGTTTTTTCCGCTGCTGGTTTTCTGCGCGAGAGCCTGAGCTTAGCAAGGACGGTAATAGAAAGAGGAGATTGCTTGAAATCTGAGGAATAGGAGGAGAGTTTGATATGTGGCCCAGAACTGGGAGCCCGACAGTCATCTTCCGAAGCCTTAGGGTTTCGTTCGGTTATCTCTGAACCTTTTTCTGTTATTTGTTTCTTAAATTGATATTCCTGACCGATTGTATGTACTGTATATTGATTGCTTTGCAACCATCTTGATTGTAATCTGTTTGAATTCTGAGCTAGTGGAATATTTGGGACCAGGTTTCCCCTGTTGAAACCCCGCAGATTAGGATGGTTTTCTTCCGAACTGCGTCAACATATCGTGTTTCTTTTACTTTTCTTGTTGCGTTTATTGCATGTGTTAAGTTTGAGATCCGATCTGTTTGACTGTTGGCTTTGATTAGTCTACGAACAATATGATTATGATTGGATAGTGGAGTCATATAAATATAAGACTCCATAATATTTGTCCAATAAAATGTACAATATCAGCTAAAGTCCTTTAGTAATAGCACTTGCTAAACAAGTCTTTTTCTTTGTAAATTGGACAAGTAATAGCATGTGCTAAAAAAGCTCCTGTAATTTTTCAGACAAATGTTGTTTTCACACGTGAGTCAAATTGTGTGTGCATGGACAACTTTTGCTTTCAGAAGAGAAAGGTTTTTCTTACTAACATTTTTTTTCAATTTGGCCGTGTGAAAAATGATTCATTTTACACAAAGGGAAAAAAAGTTTGTGTACATTGTTTGATCAACATGTAAAATGTCGTGCACAACAAACGTGTTAGTTGCTACCATCCGGTGTTAAATTGGCTGGTACTATGAAGGATGACACTCCATCCGTGAGGGCCCTCAACCTCGACCAGACGGTACGTCGGGAGGATGTAAATTCGACTATAATACCAATCCGATAAATAGAGAGTGTGGTTCTGTCCCCGGTACTTGCGGAGGTCCTATGCATTTTTAGGATCGAAGTTGTCGAGATTCGAACCCGTGACGTAACATGTGGCCTTGCATTTTTTTGGCTAGTATCATGTCTACTATCATGTCTACTATCATTTCCAGTATGGTACATAGAAGAGGCACTTGGCTCGTAAATTGGAAGAAAAGTACAAGTAATAAAAATACAGAAAGAAATGGGAAATAAAGGCGGGCCCGTAGGGGCAAGGAGCAACCGTGGCAGGATAATGCCAAGAAAAAGAAAAAGAAAAGAAGAAATATGGGGTGTCGCAATCACGTACGAGCAGTCCTTGGTTGGTTGACTGTGTTGTCGTATTAGACAGATGGATAGATATGGATGGCCTTGTTTGGGCACCCTAATTGGATTGGTAAAGGTAAAGCGATTGATTTTGATTCACACGACGGATCACCGGTAATGCTTCACCTGAACGACTAGACCCGAACCATTTTTGCGCCCCAATCTTAAAAAATGATACGAGTATGTAGTAAGTAGGAAGATGTGGCACAAGAGAGATCTCGGATTCAATATCAAATACTCTCTTTCAAATCAGAATATTTAAAACATGTACATATTTGTATATAAATCTATGTTACAAACGTATAAAACATTTCGTATATACAATCATATCATATTGCATAAATATATATGAATGTCTGTTCATGAACAGTGACAGAGCTAGAAATTTATATTTAAGGAGGTCGAGCCTTGAAAGTTTTACATTGTAGAAGCCAAAATTTAAAATATCAACGTATTTTCTATAGATTCAAAGTATTTATACATAATACTCCTTCCGGTCCCAAATGAAATTCACACTTTCCTTTTTGGGTAGGTCCAAAATAAACTTCACACTTCTTCTCCCTTCATTATTTGGTAAATTATCTACATCAAAACAATGCAAAACAGTGTCAAATAGTGTCAAACAGTGTCACAACAGTGTACTTTACAGTAAAGTCAAATTTATTTCCTTAATTTATGTGAAGTCAAAGTGTGAATTTCATTTGGGACCGGATGAAATATATACGGAGTACTTAATACCATCTCCGTCCCAATTTGTAAGATACTTTACGGTTTACGATGTTTGACCGACGATAAAGCAAATTGATCCCTGTCAACACTCAAATTAGTTTTAGAAAATAAAGTTTACTTATTCAGAAACTACATTAAAATCGCTACAAAACCTGTAAAAAATAATTCAAATTTCATAAACTTTTGATATATAAAGTAAAAGATTAAGAGTGGTTTATGTTGACCAAGTGAATAATAAATGTATCTTTACAATTTGGGATGGAGGGAGTAATTTTTTTGGCCAATGCCCCCTCCAACCCTGTTCATGAATCTTGCACTACCGATTACCGAAGTTGATAGGTAGGTATTTAGCCTATATATGCCCACCCCACATTTCCATCCATACATGCTAATCACTTCATGTGACGTGCATAGTGTAAAGTGAAGAAGAAATAAGAGAAAAAAGGGAAATAAGAATATATCATGAGCTGAAGGGTTTTAATTAGATATGGAGCATGGCTAATTTAATAATTAAAAGTGTCACGTATATGATCTTTTCCTCTTGAAGTAGGCCATCAATAGATTATGTGGGACAATTGGTATGATATGATTAGCTTTTATTGAGTATAGAGACTTATATGGCAATCATTCCATATACAAAAGTTTATGGGATAAGATCCAAACAATTAAACATTATCATGATTTTTATTTCCTAAATAGCAGTAAATTTCTGACAAATTTGGCATTAGCAGGCTTTTAAACATAACATTTTTTCAAACTTGGTAAATTATTCTTATTCAATGAATAAAAAACATAATACTCCTATTTTGCTCTAAAAGTACACATGAGACTGAATCCTCTCCACTACCTGACACTCTGAATTCTGAAATGTCCAAATGTCCAATACGCCTTATACGCGAGAAAAAAAAACACACGTAGTGGAGAGGGTAGCTAGGGTCACTTATGGATGAAAAGAAAAAAGAAAATAAGGAAGAAGAAGAGGATAAGAAATACGAAAATAAGATTAGTTTAATAATAAAGAATCGGATAAAATTGATGAAATTTTGATTGAAACGGTTGAACCATGAAAAATATTGTATTTAAAACATATCCTCTTCATAAAAGAGAGAAAATATTATATGAAAATATTATTAACATAGTACATTAGTACTTTATAACAATTTAAACCAATCCAATCAGAAAAATAATTACACTTTTATTTATTTTAGTGTTACACAATTTAACGCGCAGTTAAATTATATTTAAATAAAAAGTGAGTAATAAAGTCCATAAGTTGAAAATATATGGATTAAAAATAATTGAGAGGAAGTTGAGCTAACATTGTAAATATATACTCGGCATATGTGTAGAATGTTTCAGTCACTTTTTTAAGCTTATCTTAAAATATAGAAACCCAATCATGGTTATTCACCTAGTCATTTAACTTTTGAAAAACCATCAAATAATGTCTTTATCTTCATGTCCCCTTGTATCATGGCAACAAGGTGCCTTTTTCAAGTATCTTTTTTTTTTCTTTTAGTTTATTATCGCTCTAATTTAGTTGTAAAATCGTCAAAGATAACGTCATTCTTGAATTATGATACATTAATACAATAATACAGACGGCTTTGTACAAACATTCATATACACACTTAGGATGAACATGGGTCCCAATAAATTAAATGATAAAGAGTAAGAATATATTTATAATTGGACATAATTCAGTTTCAAACCTAGATCTATATCAATTTGAATGTATACAAATCAGATTAATCATATTTATTCATATCAACTCAACGGACAATTGGATCAAAAAATTAAGTATAATTATAACATTCTAAATTCGTACTCAATTATGTAAACATTAAATTGGAAAATGTTAAACAATCATCCTTCAAAGATTTGATGTGTCATGTTTAAGTTTGATCTGGAACTAAAAGTTGTCCACATAAAACTATCCTAACTCAACACGAAAATTAGTAACAAACTCAGACTCGAAAATTAGCAACGAACTCAGAATATTGTGATGGTGTGTTAAACACAATTGGAGTAAATTAATGAATAACCCGAGACAATAAATTTTGAATTTGCATATTTATATGTGAATGCACTGTGTTTGCTTAACACCCCATCACAATATTCTGAGTTCGTTGCTAATTTTCGAGTCTGAGTTTGTTACTAATTTTCGTGTTGAGTTAGGATAGTTTTATTTGGACAACTTTCAGTCTCAGACTAGATCAAAGCAGGGTCATCGAATGAATTTGAAGGTCTCGGTTCAAAATGAAAAATCGGGACCCCACATTTATATAAACCAAATACTTATACTCAAATTAATTAAATATACTCATTGAAAGAGAATGAACACAGTAAGGACCAACGAGAAAATGATAGATCTATATTTTTTTCTTTACTAGCTAACTGTATTTTACCGATTAGTATTATTATACTCCCTCCGTCCCTTAAAACTTTGCCAAGATTATCGATTAGCATATTATTATATTATTTTTATTATTTATTATTATTATTATTATCATCATCATCGACATAATCATCATCATTATCATTATCATTATCACTATCACTATCATTATCATTATCATTATCATTGTCATTGTCATTGTCATTGTCATTGTCATTGTCATTGTCATTGTCATTGTCATTGTCATTGTCATTGTCATTGTCATTGTCATTGTCATTATCATTATCATTATCAATATCATTATTACTATTATTATTATTATTATTATTATTATTATTATTATTACTGTTATTATTACACTACTTTTATGATTTTTATTATTTATATTATTATTAGAGTTGTTGCTATTATTATTATTGAATAAGCAACATTATTTCTTTTATACTTTAATGACCAGAAAAAACGCATTACACTTTTTAATGGAGTTGTTGAGGTTAAGTCCCGCAGATCCGAAAGCCCAACACGAACTTTGGATATTTCAAGAAATGGTCACGAATTCAGTGTATAAGAAAATATAAAAGATGGATAATATAACGCTCAAAAGCCCACTTGTATTAGATAATTCACTGATTACACAAGAAGTTCCCGAACGGTACGTCGGAATAGTGATTAATACAAGTACAAGAGTAATTAAGCTATTCTAGGCTTTGAGTCTAAAAAATCTAACCCTTTACAATGAAGTTAATCCTTCTATTTATACTAATGGGGGGTATGAGGTGCTTCATGCTGATTGGTTGCTATTCCAGCCACTTGAAAGCCCATATTCCCACTTGTTGCCGCCATCACCTGGCAATATATGCTTCCTACCACTTGTTGGTTGCCCGTTGTCCGAACGGGTAATGGACCCTGCTGGAATTATCATTGATCTAGCCCAAGTACATCGGTTGACCCGAACCCCGTTCGGTACATATCCCTGAGCTTGTTCATCTTCTAGATTCTGGGCCCGTTTGTTGGACTGGATATATTGGGCCTTTGATACAGGTATTGGGCCTTCGGCCCAATATCCCAACACGAGTCCCACACTTCCGATGTCTCGAACGGTAGTGAGTGCATTGGAAAGTAGAACTTATACGCCGAATGGCGACCGAGACCAAGAATTCGCTGGTTCCCCATACCATAATTTGCACCTTATTTGCGGCGGTCATTTGATTTTTTCACAATCAACATGATTACTGGCCCTTGATCTCCTATGCGACACGTGTCCTTCCAAATAGTCCAGGTGACGTGTCTTCTTCTGGTTGGTTATCGATTCGGCGCCTGTCAGGCTATAAATAGGCCTTGAATTCCTTGGATATGGGTTTCGCATTCTCATTTCCTTCGAGCCTTTGTTCTGCCTTCTCTCCAGATCCTTCAAGCTTTTTTGTGCTCAGGTATTCCCCGTTCTTTAATTTTTTTCTCCACTCCTTTTGCCTCGATCGATATGTGTACTCGATCCCGCTCCTCTGATTCGGGAATGGATTCCCAAGGGGAAAATCAAGATGCCGCCGTAGTGGACATCATACATGTCCCTTTTGTTGAAGGCACAAATGAGGCGGTGGAAGATAATAGGGCGGAGGCGGAGGATTCTTCCGCCGGTTCTTCTTCTTCTGATGATGATTCTGATGATACGAAGTCTGGTGATGAACTTGCTTCCATGGCGGCTAGACCCTCGGGCGATGTTCCTCGTTACAAAATTGACCTAAGGCTGATTAGGGAAAGGCGGCAGAAGCTAACTTCTCACAGTAGGGCCCAAATTCCGGCCCTAATTCAAGACCCAATGAATTTCCATTTGCGGGATGGGCTTCACCCAATGCGCCACCTCCCTGGGATGGTCGTAGTTCACCTAGATTCGGTTAAAACTGGGCTTAGATTTCCATTGCACCCCTTTTTTGTTTCTTTTTTAAATTTCTATGAAATCGTACCAGCCCAAGTCATGCCGAACTCCTATCGGGTGATGGCTGGCTTTATTTTCCATTGTGTAGATGTTAAGATTACACCTAATTTAGATTTATTCCACCATTTTTTTAAAGTAGCCCCCCAGCAGACCCATGGCTACTAAGCCGCAACTGCCCGAACGGGTCATATACTTTTTAAGGGCAATCTAACCTCAATCAAGGGGTGGAAAGATCGGTTCTTCTTCGTTTCTGTCCCGGACGATCTGATTCCAAACAAGTGGAATGCATTTCCTCACAAATCACCGGATCTGATTCTTACTGAGACGATTTGCAAGGACGTTTTTGCAGTGGAGGAAGGCAAAACCTGCAACATTCTAGCATATCTGACCCCCTTCAACTTATCAAGGCCGGGATAGGTACTGCCCGCACTCTTGGGTCTACTTGTCTATGAACCAAGTACCATGGGTCGGGCGGTCCTTCCCGTGCGAGAAACGTTCTGATCCCCTTTGTTTCCCACATGATAAGACCGCTCGGTACTAACATTTTCTTTTGTCATTTTCAGCTCCCAATCCAGACGATCCCATGGATAACAGTCGTGTGTTAGTAGCCGGTGGAGTGGGAAAAAGGAAGAAGGCCAAGAAGAAACCCAAGGCCAACCCTTCCACCGCCATTAATCAAGATGCTGGGTCTTCTCAGCCTGTTCAGCAGGTTCCCCATCAGGACCAACTTGAAGATATGCAGATCGACGACCGGTTTGGGTCTGATCAACTGCATCATTTTACTGAGCATTTTCAGGCTGTTCAGGATGTCAGAATAGACGTGGGTGAAACCCACACTGTTCATCTCTCTGGACAGGTCGAACGGATCTCTCTGGAAGATCCCGTTCATGAAGTATTGGAGAAAGTTGGTTGTTCTGCGAGCAAGTCTGGTCCACCTCCGCTTTCTTCAATAACTTTACCGTCCCTCAACTTCCGGTCGACCAGGCAGAGGAGTGTTTGGCCTTAGCGGCCTTGAAGGTACTTTGTTTTCCCCCATAATTTGTTTCATATGTTTACCCTTCGTTCTATATCATCTCATTTTTCGAACGAAATTCTGTAGGTGGGGCTATACAGCTTGCAGCTGAGGGAGGCCCGACTGGCCAAGGAACAGGACTTGATTGTTGCTCAAACTTCCACCGAGCAGAATGCTGCGGCTGCTCTCACAACTCTGGAGGCCGAACGGAAAGGTTTTGTTGAGGAAAAGCAACGGCTCGAGACTGAGCTTAGAGAGCTCCGGGTTCAGCTTGCCGCTTCTCAAGCTAAGGTCTTTGTTGCTGAGGCTGCTCAGGTGAAGTTCAAGGAGATGCCCTGTAACACCCCGGCCCCACAAGACCCGAGGTAGTTACTCCAGACCTCTAGTACTGTCCTCACAAACCGCCACTAGCCTTTTCCGCGCACTTTGTCCTCACTCGTGCGCGCCCTGAGAAAGTTCCCAGGGGGTCACCCATCCCAAGACTACTCCCGTGCAAGCACGCTTAACTTTAGAGTTCTTGGGTGATGAGCTCCCTTAAAAGGAGATGCACCTCTGTTGGTATGAGTAGTACTATTAATCCTCTTATATTAATCTCGGGTATTACAATCACCCCCACTTAGGATCGCAACGTCCTCGTTGCGCCCTTAACAATTTCAATCAAACCCCAGAATCTTGCCCCACTAAATGCCCGCCCGATATCTAACGGGTCAGTACACTGTCGCAGGGTTGCTCTGATACCACTTGTAACACCCCGGCCCCACAAGACCCGAGGTAGTTACTCCAGACCTCTAGTACTGTCCTCACAAACCGCCACTAGCCTTTTCCGCGCACTTTGTCCTCACTCGTGCGCGCCCTGAGAAACTTCCCAGGGGGTCACCCATCCCAAGACTACTCCCGTGCAAGCACGCTTAACTTTAGAGTTCTTGGGTGATGAGCTCCCTTAAAAGGAGATGCACCTCTGTTGGTATGAGTAGTACTATTAATCCTCTTATATTAATCTCGGGTATTACATGCCCCCCCCCGTATCTCGGATGGTCCTTATGAAGTGAATGTGGACCTGTCTGCCGTTCGGGATAACATCAAATCCTCTGATGAATTTGCTACTATCAAGGATGAGTATGCTCGGCAACAACTGCGAGCCAACTTTGGGGCTTATCTAGAACAATTTCCCCGGGGTGATATCCGGCATACGGAAGGCGTGAAGCTGCTCGATCAGGATCCTCGGGGTAAACAGTTCAACGACTCCCTGGGAAAATCTCTCTATGTCATGGGCTGTGAGCACATTCTAGTTCCCTTCCTAACCAAGCTTCAAGAGCAGCTGGGGAGGCCGGTCGAGCTTCCCAATCTTCCTCCGGTCCCCATTGTTGAGGCCCAGTTTGAAAAATACCAACGGGGCCTGCAACGTGCAGCCGATCGTGCGGCAGGGAAAGATCCCGAACCCCCTTCTGACTCGGACGAGGGTGAGGATGATGATGATGATGATGACAAGGAGGTCACCAATCAGTAGATTTAATCAAGTATTTTAGTAATTGTAAATCCCCCCCCCCCCCCCGCCCCTTCCTTTTTGCAAATGTTCTTTGTATTCCCCGGCCAGTAGTGCCGATGAATATATATGAAATCGTTTTTGCTCAATGCTTTATTTAATTCTCTCTTTTGTCCTTGTCATTTTTTTGCTTTTTTCATTCGGGGATCGGTCCATTTTATAGGACTTAGCAGTTTTTCAGCTTTTTTGATCTTTCTTTGGATTGCCGTCCGGGCTTTAGGCAGTTCCGTAGGACTTAGCTGTTTTTTATGTTTTTTCGACCCGGAATCCGGTCAGTTCCATAGGACTTGGCTCTTTCTTGTGTTCCTTTCCATTTGAATTGTCGTCCGGGCTTCAGACAGTTCTGTAGGACTTAGTCATTTTCGATTTTTTTTTTTGTTTCTGATGCTGCATTTATCCTACCTAACTGTTGATAGGACCCCCTGTTCGGGTTGTTTGCTGCCCATATCTAACAAATATAGACATTACCAACTCATTATCTTGGATTCCACAAGTCCTTCATTTTTCTGAATATCGCCCGGATCCTGTATCTATGTTGTTTTGACATCATCTTTGAACAGGTTAGAAAATCCTTCCCAAACATAGCTAATATGAGGACCCCCTCAAACTTCCAATACTTCCTTTATTTTTTGTTCTTCAGATAGTACTTGTTCGGTTTTTTTAATCATACTTGTCATCTTTTGGGATGCACACCATTCGGGGTGCATGCTATTATAATCATAAATACGTCATCATTGCTTGCAACCATATTCTGCCACGTGTTTGTCATGGGTTAGGGTTTTGGGCGACATCTTTACTTATAAATAGAGGTGCTTCCTTTTTGTTTTTTCTGTTGCTTCTTCAATTTCTTCTTGCCTCTCTTTAAGTTTTCTCTCTCCAGAGTTCTCAGGCTCCCTTGAATTACCGGTGCCCTTTTATGTTATTCTCCTCCAGCTCCGAATCTGAAGAAATGCCGCTCATTCATCGTCCTAAAGGGAAAACTTCCCCTGTTAACAAGGCCGGGGGATCCTCTTCTCAAGCACCCCAGTCCACCAATCATCCTGTATCGACACGACCCGAACAACCTCTTCCAGAAGATGGGTGCCTATCGGGCGATGATCTTGCTATTTACAATAAGGGAATCCCTGAACGACCACCCCGCATCCCTTTGCATTTCACTCGCATCCGGAAACAAAGGTAATGCCTTCCTGAAGATGCCGAATGGCAGATCCGCCAATTTTTACCTTCCCCAAGGGAATTATACGCCGGATTTATCAAGCATCCGATGAGGCACCGTCCGGGGCACGTGCTTGTGCATCTCGATGCTTTGGCTGCTGGACTTCATTTCCCTCTACACCTGTTCGTTATAGACTTCCGGCGACGGGTTTCTGTACTTCCCGCTCAGTTCGTGCCCACCACTTACCGCATTCTGACCGGCTTTATCATTCAATGCCAAGAACTGAAGATCGCACCAAGTGTTGATCTATTTCTGTATCATTACTGCTATCAGTCCTACTGGACTACCGGGTACTTGAAGTTGGTGGCCCGAGCCGATCGTCAGCTATGTACGGAGAACCCCACCGCACCGGTCAACTGGGAAGAGCGGTTTCTTTTTGTTCGCGTAGGCGTGCCGCTTCCATTTCCCGATCAGTGGAATGCTTACCCAGTTCGGGATTCTGAATCCAGGCTGGATATTGTTCTTCTTTCACAATCCGAATCTCTGCATCTGGAAGGTTCTATAAATCTCCGATCTTTCATTACTTCTTCCAAGATGTTAAATGTTGGGATTGGTAAGTTTAGCTCTGTTCAACTCGATCGGTCTTCGTTCAACTCTATTCCTTATCTTTATTTTCTTCCTTTGCAGGTGTGATACCCCCTACTCCCGTTCAGCATCCCATATCTACCACTACTCCGTCTGCCTCCTCTGGGAAAGGCAAGGAAAAAATTGTTGCCGACCAAACAAATGTTGAACAAGCCCGGAAGAGGCACCGGGTAAATGATGGTAGCCAGCTTATCCCGATGGATCACATAGTTGATTTGACCGGTCCAAATGCTGAGCCGAAAAGACCTGTTCTCCCTTCTCAGCCCAAGAATCCATTTTTTACAAATATGTCGTTCGATGATCGGATGTTTGTGCAGTTCTCCAATCTGGGGCCCCGGGCACAGGGAAGATACCTGTTCGGGCAAACACTAGCCTCTATGTGGTGTAGTACTTCTTTAAAGGCTTCTCCTAGTTTTTCCACCCTGACCCATTGGTCTGACTTGGTTGAGGTAGGTCATATAGAGGCTCTCAAGGTATAGATCCTAAAACTTCCTTATGCTTACACATTTTCGATTTTTTAGATGTCACCTGATTTTGTTTTCCATTGCTTGTAGACCGGAGTAAACTATCACCGGGCTTTCCCGGCAGCCGAGCAGGAGATGAAACGTCTAGCCAGCGATCGGGATGAAGGTTGGATGCTTCTATCTGCAGGGTCGTGCCAAAAAGGGTGAGAGAGCGATAGCCGAACTGGCCGATATGGAGGAGAGGATCTGCCATCGTGATCGGGAGGTCAAGGTTCTCACGGCTAAAGTAAAAGCAGTCGAAACTACTGGCATGAAATTTGAGAAAGTCCATGGAGAAATTCCTCATGTTCCCTACATTGCTGATACTTCCAAGATCACCACCCAGGCAGTGATCGACTATCAACGAGGGAAAGGGCTGGATGTCACCCTGCAAAACACCGCTCGGCAGTTCTTGGGGCCTCATCTTGGCCAATTCTTGCATGAAAGCGAGGATCCTATCAAGGCGGGGATCGAGCTTCTGGATGGCACGCCAGAAGGGAAATCCTTCCTGGATGTCCTGACTGAGAAGACTGTGAAGAAAAGTCAGGATCTGCTTCTCGACAGGAACCTTGATCTGATCATGGAACATTTTCCAAAGGTGTTAGATCCAGGTGAGTTAGGATTTGATGATCTTTTTGGGAATACATATGACCGGATCATAGAGAATAGGCAGAAGGCAATCCCTGATGATGCGACGTAAACTGGCGGATCTGAACACTCATCTTCCCCTGATCGGATCATTTCTTACTTATAGCTAAAATGGCGACTCACTTCCAAATCAAGTTAATGACTGAGGCGAGATTTTAAAACCATAGTTCTGATCCCCTAGATGAACAATGCATGATACCGAACGTCACTCGGTTCGTCCATACTTATATTTTTGACACCATCTCCAAGCCGTTTTGATCCCTTTATCCGTTCGTAATCACATGGTCAAATTCTGTTAGCTGAGATGATGGCTCCCTCCAAACTGTTAACACGTTCGTCATTCGGTCATCCGGAATGATTCCACATGTTAAAAGCTGAGGTGAGACTCTATGGAAGTTATGTCTCTGTCTTTTATCCTTTATGTCATCCATTTTTTAAGAGGTGGCAACAGCCGTTTTTATTGATAGTACTTCCGCAACTGTTCAACATTCCATATGCCTGCCGGTCGGCCTTCGGTTGATTGTAGGCCGAACGTTCCTGAAGCGTACTTTTTGAAGACATGATAAGGGCCTTCCCAGTTTTGTGCCATTTTTCCACCTTCGAGAGGTTTGCTCTTTTCCCGCTTCTTTAGGACCAAGTCTCCTACCTCGATTAATCAGTGATGGAGTATATGGGTCTGAGCCCCCGGACCCACATACTCAGAAGAACAGAAAGCACAAGACAACAGAGTGGCGCCCTCGTCGGCCAAGACGCCCCCGTCGGCCGAAAAGGGACCAACTCGGATTATGGTCCTGAGTCCAAGGAACCCGGGTGCCCTCGTCGACCGTGCCCTTGTCGGCCGTGCCCTCGTCGGCCACGCCCTCGTCGGCCATGAAGACCTCACAGAATCGGATTTTATACTTATTCATTTATACAGCCCATTAGTGGCTTTGTATTCGGCCCAGTAGCGGTCCAGTGGTAAATGGGCCTCCCAAGCCCAAGGCTTGGGGGCCCAACCCTAATTTTCTCTATAAATACTCCCCTTGGGAGTAGTTATAGGGGTTACAAATTCATTCTATTGAAGCATATTATTACACTTCTCTCTCTAGCTCTCACTTCTCTCTAGAGATATACTCTATCATTTGGTGCTATCGTTGAGAGCTAGAACAATCAAGTTAGCACCCTTCGTCGCTACCAAGCACAGCTAACCACTGATCATGGGGAGAACTAAGTCAAACCGCAACCTCGTCAGCAAAGCCATCCCTGAGGACCAAGAGCCCAGGGAGCACGATGAGGACGCCACGGCCGACCAGGTCGGCGGAGGGGACTTCTTCCAGGAGGCCTTCAACCTCACGACGGACCTCCGCAACCAACTCAACGGCGGAGTCCCTGATGCCCGCCTCGGCCTGGACAAGAAACGAGCTGAGAAGACGGACCACGCCCCAGCCCAGCCTATGGCCGCGACCTCTCTGTCGTCCGTGGATCCACAGGTCCAGGCCGCGCTGTCGGTCATCATCGCCAGCCTAGCTCAGAACCCCACCGTCCTCAGCGCACTCTTGCCAAGGACCGGGGGGAACGTCGCTCAACCTCCTCAGCACCAACCGTTGGCCGTCCAGATAGGCAACGATGAGGGGGTGGTGCCCCAGGACACGACGTCGTCCCACTCCCACCCTGCTTCCCCTCTTCGGCCCGGGCAGACCCCAGCGCGTGGAAAAGCCTCTGCCTTCAATAGGCTAGGTGACACGCGCCGTCGTCCGGTTTCGGAGAGGATGGCGGGAGGGATTGGTGATCCTCGTCCTGGCTCGCCAAGGGAAAGCTTGGGGTCTGTGTCCCGGACAGCGGACCAGCCCCGCCCGGACAAGGGCAAGGGGAAGTTGCATGAGGATGACGTGCGTCACCAGATCAACGCGGCTCACAACGAGCGCCTGAGGAACCATCCGGGTGACGCCGCGGCCGACAGGGACCCCCGGGACGAGGTCATCGCCCAGCTGGAAAGGAGGCTGGCTCAGATGGAGGCCAAGCAATCGGCCAACATCCCTACGGCCGATGCCTCCAACGACCCCGGCCTCAACGCGCTCATGAACAAAGTTAGCGCCCTGGAGAGGGAGCTGGCCGAGGGGCGAGGTGATCCCATCATCCAGGTCAGGACCAGGACCCCTTTCACCAGCAGGGTCCTCTCGGCCCCCATCCCTGAGAAGTACAGGGGGAACGCCATCAGGTCCTACGATGGCCGATCAGACCCCCAGGAGCACTTCAGCCGTTACCAGAACAACATGCTGATGGTGAACGCGTCCGACGAATACCTCTGCCGTTGGTTCCTCTCTACTCTCGAGGGGCCAGCGTACGAGTGGTTCAACGGGCTGCCAGAAGGAAGCATCGACTCATGGCAGGATCTCGCTCAGCGCTTCCTCACTCACTTTGCCGGGAGGAAGCGCGCCAAGAAGTATTTCACCCACCTCCTCTCCGTCAAGCAGCAGCACGAGGAGTCCCTCCGGTCATTCATCGATCGGTGGACGAGGGAGACCGAGGAGGTCAAGGGGGCCGATGAGCGCACCCTCCTCGCCTTGTACCAGGGAGCCCTCCGCAGCTCCCCGTACGCTAGGAGCCTCATCACCGACCCCCCGAGGTCGTACGCCAAGGCGCTCCAGCGCGGAGGCTTGTATGCCGACGCCGACGAGCTCCATAATCACAAGAGAGAGGGGGGCCATCCCCCCAAGAAGACAAATCCTTCGCCGGCCCCGGGTCCGTCCCCGGCCGGCCAGGGTGCCCAGGGCCGTCACGGCTCTGGTGGACAGAGTAAGAAAGACCGCCACTGGCGGCCGAGGTTGGAACGGCCGGGGGTAACCCTCACCCACCCGGTCGGCACCATCCTCGATTATGCCGAGAAGCACGGCCTCATCGAGCAGGCTCCTCGGCCGGCCGAGGAGATCCTTGCCATCCAGCAGGGCGGCACGTATTGCCGATTCCACAAGAACTCGTCGCACAACACCGACGATTGCATCACACTGAAGAAGGCCATCGAGCGCCTTATTCGCCAGGGGGAACTCTCCCAGTTTGTCAAAGGTGGCCCACGCAAGAACACTTGGGTAAACACCGGCAAACATGGGGGCGAACCCTCTGCGAAGAAGCGGGAGATTGGTAGGCTCAGCGACGACGAGGACTTCGAAGAGCCTCCACCGAAGAAGAATCACATCCACCTCATCGTAGGCGGGAACACTGGGGGGGACTCCCCCACTCAGAGAAAGAAATGGGCAAAATCCCTTTACATTGGGGAGGTGTCCCACGTTCCCCCCCAGCCGAAGAAGCAACGAACGGAGGCGATCACCTTCACCGACAAGGATCTGCCTCCAGGTACGGAATCACACAGGGACGCCCTCGTCATCCGATGTGAGATCGGTGACTCCATCATCCACCGTACTTACATCGATACGGGGAGCTCCGTCAACGTGATGTACCTGGACACCTTCAAGCAGCTGAAGCTGGACAGAGCTCTGCTAAAGCCGATCAAGACACCGTTATCCGGCTTCACCGGGGACTCTATCGACGCCGAGGGCATGATAGTCCTCCCCGTGGAGGTCGGTGACGGCCCCCACCACGCCAAAATTAACATGGAGTTCATGGTGGTCAACCTCCAGTGCGCCCACAACCTGATCTTGGGCCGGCCAGCGCTGGAGGACTTGGAGGCCATCATCTCCATGAATCACTTGTGCCTGAAGTTCCCCACCAACGACGGCATCGGCTACGCCAGAGGAAATCAGAGGATAGCCAGGGCATGCTACCTCAAACTGACGAGGCCGGCCGAGAGGGAAGGCCAGAGGATAGACACCATCACGGCCGCCGTCGCCATGGACGAGGAGAGGCCACATGCGGAGCCGGCCGAGGAGGTCGAGGAAATCCCTCTGGATACCTCCCGGCCGGAGCGGGTTCTCAGGGTCGGAAAGCAACTCCCCCAGGACCAACGAGACGCCATCCTCCTCGTCCTACGGTCGTACGCCGTTGTCTTCGCGTGGGGCCCGGACGATATGCCAGGCATCAGCCGCCAGGTGATCACTCACCGGCTGACCGTCGATCCGGCCTCCGCGCCCATCAAACAGAAGCGACGCTACTTGTCCGCCGACAGGCGGGACTTCGTCAAAGGGGAGGTCGCCATGCTCCTCTCAATCAAACACATCAAAGAGGTGAAGTACCCAACATGGTTGGCCAACGTCGTCCTCGCCCAGAAACCGCCGACGTTCAGAATGTGTGTTAACTACACTGACCTGAACAAGGCGTGCCCCATGGACCCGTTCCCTCTCCCCAACATTGATCAGCTGGTGGACGAGACGGCGGGGTGCGAGTTGATGTCGTTCCTCGACGCCTTCAGAGGGTACCACCAGATCTCCATGCATGAAGATGACACTGAGAAGACAGCATTCATGACCCCAGAGGGAATCTTCTGCTACCTCGTCATGGCCTTCGGACTCAAAAACTCCGGCGCCACCTACACTAGGATGGTGGCCAAAATCTTCAGAGCGGTCCTTGGCCGGACGATGGAGGCGTACGTTGATGACATGATCGTCAAGAGCAGGCAGGCTTCCTCCCACGCCGATGACCTCCGGGAAATCTTTGAAATCATGAAGGAGTTCATGCTCCGGCTCAACACCAAGAAGTGCGCCTTCGGCGTCCAGGGTGGCAAGTTCCTCGGCTACATGGTCAGCCGGAGAGGCATCGAGATAAACCCGGAGAAGACGCAGGCTATCATCGACATGGAGCCGCCCCGTAACGTCAAGGAAGTACAACGACTGACGGGGCGCCTGGCGGCCCTAAACCGTTTCCTCTCCAGGTCGGCCGAGAGGGCACTCCCCTTCTTTCAGATCATGCGTAAGGCAAACAGCTTCAAGTGGACGACGGAGTGCCAGGCAGCATTCGACGAATTGAAAAGGTACCTGTCGTCCCCACCCGTGCTCTCCAAGCCCAAAGCCGGCGAAACCCTCTTCTTGTACTTAGGGGTGAGCACGTCGGCCATCAGCTCCGTGCTCATCCGTGAGGACGAAGGGGTGCAGAAGGCCATCTTCTACATCAGCAAGACACTCAGGGAGGCCGAGCTCAGGTACTCCCCCATCGAGAAGACGGTGCTGGCCATCGTCTATACAGTGAAGAAGCTTGGACACTACTTCCAGGCCCACAGCGTCCATGTGCTGACCCAGCAGCCTCTCGGCGCACTCATGAGGAGCCCTACCAGATCCTCGAGGATGGTGAAATGGGCGATTTTCCTCAGCCAATTTCAAATTGAGATCAAGCCAAGGCCATCCATCAAAGGGCAAGCCTTGGCCGACTTCGTCATCGAATGCACAGCAAGGGAGACGGCCGTCGCCAACCCCGGGCCGGAGCAAGACGATACATGGACCCTGTTCACTGACGGCTCGTCGGCCGCGAAATCATGCGGCGGCGGCGTCGTCCTCATATCCCCTGAAGGATTCAGAGCTTACTATGCCATCCGCTTCAACTTCAGGGTATCCAACAACGAAGCCGAGTATGAGGCCCTCCTCAGCGGTCTCAGACTTGCGGCCGGCCTCAAGGCCAAGCACCTCAAAATCAAGTGCGACTCCAAACTGGTGGTGGGCCAGGTGGAGGGATCGTACGAAGCAAAGGAAGGCTGGATGAAGCAGTATAAACAAGCGGCGGAGGAGTTGCTGAAAGCGTTTGAAACCCACGAGATCACTCAGATCCCCAGGGCCGAGAACGCCGAAGCCGACATCCTCTCCAAGCTCAGCTCGGATACCCCGGAGCACATCTCCCAGTTGGCCAAGATCGAGGAGTTGAGCATGTTCAGCATCCATGCCAGCCCCGTCTTGTGCGTCCAACAGCGACCAGAGGACTGGATCTCCGACATCGCCACCTTCATCACAACGGGGGAGCTGCCCCCGGACGAGGAGAGGGCCAAACTTGCCAAACTTAGGGCCCCAAGCTACACCATCGAAGATGGAAAACTCTACAAACGGTCCTATAATGGCACTCTCCTCCGATGCCTGCACCAGGGCGAGGCCGACACAGCCATGGAAGAAGTTCATTGTGGCGTCCGCTCCTCACACCAGGGCCCTTTCAGCATGTCCCGGCGTCTCGTCGTCCAGGGCTTCTTCTGGCCGACGATGGCACGCGACTGCGCTGACCTGGCCAGGAAGTGCACCACATGCCAGGTACTCCAGAAGGCCCTGGTCGGCCAGCTGTCAACTACGCCCCCGTCAGCACCGCAATTCCATTCTCCAGATGGGGGATTGACCTGGTCGGCCCCCTGCCCAGAGCCGCCGGGAATAACCGCTACATCATCGTCGCCGTCGACTACTTCACCAAGTGGGTCGAGGCGGAGCCCTTGGCCAGCATCACGGGGGCCAGATGCCAAAAATTTGTTTACAAGAACATCATCACACGCTTTGGCGTCCCCCAGGAGATTATATCAGATAACGGCACCCAATTCGAGGCAGCCCCTTTCCAAGAACTCCTCCGGGAGTTTGGGGTAAAGCATCGTTTCTCCTCCGTTGCCTACCCTCAGGGCAACGGGCAGGTCGAGAACGCCAACAGAACAATTATGGAGGGGCTGAAGAAGAAGCTCCAGGCCGCAGGAGGTAGTTGGGTCGACGAGCTCCCCAACATCCTGTGGTGCTACAGAACCACGCCGAGGAGGGCGACAGGTGAAACGCCTTTCGCCCTGTGCTACGGCTTTGAAGCAAAGGCGCCCACGGAAGTTGCCATCCCCAGCCGACGGGTGGAACAATATGAGCCTGACACCAACGAAGAGAACATGAAGATTGACCTACACCTGGTTGATGAGAGGCGTGAACAAGCTTACGTCCGAGCAGAGAACTACCGGCGTCAAGTAAAATCATACTATGACGCCAAGGTACGTTCCCGGGAATTTCAGGTGGGGGACTACGTCCTCCGCCGAAGGGAAGCAAGCCAGCCGACAGAGGGTGGCAAGCTAGCATTGAAGTACGAAGGGCCCTACATCGTTAGTGCCGTGGTCAAACCCGGCACCTACAAGCTTAAACGCCCAAATGGGTCCAATGTACCACGAACATGGAATGTACACCATCTGGTGAAGTTTTATCAGTAATCCGAAGGAGGTGTAGACGGCGAAGCCCTCACCCCTTAACGGGTTACTGATTGAACGCCAACCTCGGCCTCGAGCCACTTATGAATAAAATCATGTTCTGATTTTTTCTCTGGAAATTCAAAGTAAAACATTAGCAGGTGCCCTCGTCGGCCACCTTAGAGCGAAAGGCTCAGGTCTGGCCGACATGGCCCCTTGCATTTGCAGCCTATGAGCGACAAGCTCAGGCACTCCATTGTATTTTGTATCAGCGAGGGGCTTAGGCCTAGCTGAGAGAGCACATCGTCCTGGCCCCGTAAGCCTAGAAGTGAAACGCTCAGGTATGGCCGACGATGTCCCCAGGACGAGGGGCCCGCAAACGGCCCACGTCTTGAAACGGGAAGCTCACCGCGTCGTCCACGCGCTTGCCGGCAGGACGACAAGCCTGAAATCATGGCCGAGGTGACAAAATCCCAAAACTCAGGGATGGGCAATGACAGCCGTTGGAAACCGACCAAAAAGTCTAGCCCGCGTCATAAATAGGCGACGGGACCCGCCCTGAGATCACGGACGTTATAAACGAAGTCCGAACCGGCTGAAGGACGAGCACACCCTTCGGCCGAAGCCTGAAAGAAGGATACCCCCCGAAACGAAAAAAAAAATTAATAATAATATATAAGGGAAAAGAGGGAAGCCGACGGCCGCACACACTAGTCGGCCTCGAGCAAAGAAAAATAAAATCCCCACAATTCAGGCCCAATTTGGCCAAGTACATATCAGTTGAACACAAGTGTAGTACCACTGACAGGTAACATGGACGACACGTCCACGCACTACAAGGAAATGACCAAGGCCGAAACACACGCCTATAAAACCCTAACCGCATTGGTTGGGTGACACGCGCGAGGTGACCCTCATCGGCCATAGTCCTTTGAGGCACCAACGCTTGGTATGAAACAAGGCATCGCAATCCTGAGGATGACCAGGACGAAGCGGGCACTTATCACACCCGCGAAAGGATCAAGCAATCAAGAAACAACCTCTACTTGCCACAGCACCTCGGATGGCCGACGCAGGCACTGGAACCAAGGCCGTTGGTCGAGCGAAAGTTCTTTGGGAATTTGTTTGTGTTTCCCAAACACTTAGAAAAAATCCTGAGGAAAGAGGGTTCCTCAACAAGGAACCATGGCTAGCCGACGAAGGCAGGACCATCTCCTTGGACAAGCCATTCCTTATCCAGCACCCTCATCGGCCACAAGCCAGACCTTGGCCGGCAGCGGCACCGCACAGAAGTAAATGCCTAACATTTATACTTAGGAAATTATCTAAGTACTCAAATGAAGGAACTCTAGCCGAATCGGGTACCAGTATACTCCAAAGCCGGTAGCTACCTACACCTCTGCATGTGTACTTGGGAAAAATTCAAAGTCCACAAGACTATGGTGAAGGTGCCCTTATCGGCCACAACACAGGGATGCAGGCCGACAATGACACTGGTTCAACACTTGGCAAATCACCCCAACCATTTGCCAATAATGGGAAGAGACTAAACCTCATGGACGTAGCGGACACCACGGTCAAAGGCCACAAGGAAGCAACTGTAAGAACCCAAAAACACTTAGGAAATTTTTCGAAAGGATCCTAAGTGTTATGATACTACATCAACACGGTCAGGCCGACTAAGCCACCAGACCGGGAAGAAGGCATCCAAGTGAACCCAAAACACTTAGGAAATTTTCTGAAAAAATCCTAAGTGTTATGGTAGTACAGCAACGACGAACAAGCCGACCAGGCCACCGGACAGGGTGGACGACCTTACGGACGTAGCGGACACTCCCGGGTCACCAAAGTTATGACCTTGACACTTGGACAAATTTCGGAATTAAAATAACAAATAGCAAACAAGCATGCAAGGAATTCAAAGCCGATCAGGACAGCAAAATATTTTCATATATATTGAATTCAGTACAAAGGTGGGCTCTTCGGCCGTTACATCATTTGGGCAAAAATGAAAACTAACTACAAAGGAGTAGCCGATCAAGCCTCTGGAGCACCTCCATCTGCGGCTGGCTCTTCGGCCTCGTCTGCTCCCTCTTCGGCCTCAGCCTCCTGGCCGGCGGTGGCGGCAGCACTTGTGGCATCGTCCAAAAAATCAAACTCGGTGTAATCCGGCTCGCCAAGGCCGAAGCTTTCAATTGGGGACTCCCGCTCCGACAACGGAAGCTTTGCCTGCTCTTCTGGATCCTTCATCAGCTTCAGCAGCTTCAGGTTCCGTCTAGCCCACCCAGACGTATAGTTCATGGCTTTCAAAGCACGAGAGAGCCGCCGACACAGGAGCCTTTGCATCCACTCCTGGCCAAGGTTATAATACACGGACATCTCTCGGCTGAAATACTCCTGGCCGGCGGGGGAGTTCATCCCCCAACTCTCAAGCCTGGCGGCCACCACCTCGTAACACCAGGGGAGCCTCTCATCGGCCTTCCACCCCTCGGCCAGGAATTTCTCGACGGCCTCGTCAGCAGCCCGCACAATGGCGGCCTCGGCCTCCGCCTTCGCCTTGACGGCCTCCTCGCTCTTGCGCCGCTCGGCCTCCAGGGCCCTTTGGGACTCCTCGAGTTCCCTTTTGCGCTCCTCAAGCTTGGCCAGGGCATCGTCCCTGGCTGCGGCGGCTTCATTGACCCTGGCCTGCAACGCCCTGGCATCCTCCCGGAGCCGGTCCAGGCAAGCTACCGCCTCGTCGGCCGAGGCGGCCTTCTGCTCCAGCTCCTTCAAGCGAGCTATCTCTCGGTATTGCCTCTTGTGGCTCTCCATAAGCATGAAGGCACTCTGCAGAAACAAGGGAAACAAAAGTCAGGCAAATGGTTTAACACGGTCGACGAGAAAAAAAACCAACACTTACAAAGGACAGTAACTTACTTGGACGAGGAGGTCCATGCCGCCCTCATAAACATTCACGTCCCCGAGCTTCCTCAAGTAAGCCCGATCTTTGGCCGGCATGGCCTGTGCCAGGACGTCATGGTCAAGGACGACGTCATCGAAGACACCCCCGCCGACGGGGTATTCTACCATCTTCTGGTAGGTGGCACCGGCAATCTCCTTGTCGGCCCTCTTCGTCCGTGGCTCCTGGACGAGAGGTAGTGATGGGGCAGCATCGCCAGCAGCAGTAAGGTCCACGACAGGACCACTATCGTCCACGCTGGGGACAGCCAGAGTACCGGCCTCGGTAGCCGGAGAAGGGGAAGGTGCCCACTTCGTCTTCTTAGAGACGCTCAGGCCGGCATCAGTTAACTTTTTCTGGCCGTCAGTGGCCGGCCTCTTCTTCTTTGATGGGGCAGGTTTTGGGGCCGCATCAGCAGTAGCCCCGCTCCCATCGGCCGCGGCACGTCTGGCCGCCTCGGCCGCCTCGGCAGCCAACTCCTCGGCCGCTTTGGCCTTGGCAATAGCCATTATGGAACGACGGTCCATGGCAAAATCTACAAAGGAAAAACACAACAGATTAGTAAGGCAAAGGACAAAAACATAAAAACAGGAAGCCGAAGAAATAATTACCATCGGCCTCAGCAGGAATGCCCAAATCCGGGCCGTCGGCCTCTTCAAATGTGGTGGTCATCCTCGGCCAGATTTGGAGGTCATCCTCCTTATCGCCATACAGGTGGTATCTGAAGAAGCCGAGGGCGGTCATTTTATATTCAGTAACGTAATCCTTCACGCTCCTCGGCCCCCCTTCCAGGAAAGCCGCCACCTGAGCGTCCAAGATAGAGCTCTTCGGCGGGTCATGGAGATTGAACCTCCCGGTATGGCCGAGAGAGGGGAACTCGGTGCCACTCTCACCAATGGACACAAACACGAACTTGCTCTTCCACCCATGAATGGACGTAGGCAAATCCGTGAAGCTCCTCTTCTTCGGTAGCTGTTGAAGAGTAGCATAGGCCGCACAGTTCTTGTGGCTTCCTCAGCCGATCTGGTACAAATTCATGAATAGGGCCGTTGTCGGCCTGTAGCCCAGCTCCTCACACCGGAGTAAAAAGCCCACCATCAAGGAATAACTGTTCGGCGTCAGCAAGGCCGGAGGAAGCCCCACCATGTCCAGATACTCAATGATGAAAGGGTGAAGGGGGAACCTCAACCCCTTAGCAAAACTCATCGGGTATACTCCAAAGTATCCCGGTGGCGGAAGTAGAACATGGTCCGTCGGCCTGGGTGCCCTAACCCGCCCGAACGGCCCCACATACATCTGGGCAACAAGATAGTCGGCCGCACTGCTCTCCGGCTTGATCAGGAATATGTTGGTGAGGTCCAGATAGGAGAGGCCCGGCCCATTCTTCGGCCTCCTCACCCTCTTCGGTTTTGCTGCTCCCTTCACGGTAGACACCGGCCTCGGGCACGGAATGACAGCAGAAGTGGACGCCCCGTCCACCACTCGGGACGCACCTACGTCCTCACCCTTTCAAGAGGAGGCGGACTCCTCGTCTTCGCCTTCCTCGTCCACCGGCTCTCCGGATTTGTAGGGACTTAAACGCTCTATCTCCACTTCGAACTCCTCGAGCACCTCGTAGTCAAGCGACCTCGTGGAGGGCTGGTCGTCGTAGGGGTAGTAGTCTTCGTTCAAGCTCTTCATAACTACTACTACGGGCCTAAGGAGACTAACTTAAGATCTAAGGGTGTTCAAACGCCTAACACTAGATCAACAACCTAGGAAGCAAAGTATGAAAAGTGAGGAAGATCGCGATGAACACTAACCTTGAACAACGAAGAACACGAAGAACAGGCTTGGGAGTTTATCTCTCTAGAAAATCGGCCAGCACTTCGACAAATTCAGAATGCAAATACGTTTTCTCGTCGGAGGGGGAGGGGTATTTATAGAACCCCCCACCCAACGGTCACTACACGTGGCACCCCCCAATGGCCACACCAACGGCCACCAATGGGGGGCCACCACGTCACCAACGGGCCAAACTCAATATCAACAGCCCACTGGCAGGACGGACTCTACGGCCCACACACGCTCACCGGCTTTACAAATGCAAGCAAGCGCCCACAACGTCCCACTTGCTCGCCAAGATCACAACTGCCAAACAATAAGGAGACGGCAACGGCCAGGAACGTAACGGCCACAAGATCAAAGGACCCAAGAGCCCACAAGCCATCGGCTCCTCGTAATAACCCTTGATGATAACTCTCTACAAGCGATCTGCGCACAAGGGTTCTCCCACAGGGTTACCTTAGCCAGAAAATCGCCATCAGGGTTGGATTCAGGGGGACTACGGCGAGACCGCTTCGGCCAGGGACTCAAGCAACTCCTTCACCCCTCACGCTCTTCGGCCTAAAGCAGTGGGGGACTGGGGGACTACACCGGCCTCAACAAAACAAAAGAGAATGCAAACAAGGTAACCACAGAGCATGGCCACATCGGCCACGCATCACACTGCACCTCGTCGACCGAAGGTACACAACGTCATCTGCAACGGCCAACGGGCCACCAAAGGCAAGGACGCTCATCGTCCTTCGCCATCACTAAATCACGAGGGGCTCTTCGGCCGGAAACATGAAAGCTAATCAACGACGGCCAAAAGGAGTGCGCAAACACCCTCATCGGCCATATAAAGGGAAAGACGCCATCGTCCTCGAAGCAAGGACCAACTGCAGTGGCCTCATCGGCCCAAACACAGACTTCAACCATCAGCGCCCAGGCAAAACGTGCCTTCAACGACCACCATTGAAAGCGGGACACTCATCGTCCCAAAACAAAGACATCAAGTAATGCTCGCCAGATGAACTTTTGTCACTTGAAGTCTGTAAGGCTCGCCAGTGGTTCGGCCTCCACCCATTTGGTGAAATAATCAATTCCAACTATGATATATTTCCGTCCTCCGGGGGCATTAAGTAGGGGCCTTAGCAAGTCGATCCCCCACCTATCATCTGGAAGAACAATTGTCATCGGGGTGTAGAAAGTAGTTGGCCGACCGGGAACCGATGCATATAGCTGACAGACCTTGCACTTCCTGGTATGTGCAAAGCAGTGCTGTTGGATTGTTGGCCAGTAGTATCCCTGCAAGATGATCTTTCTTGCCAAAGTTTTAGGCCCCTGATGGCTCGAACAGATACTCTCGTGAATTTCTTCCATTACCGCCGCTGCTAGACCGGGTGGAAGACACTTTAAATATGGTCCTTCGAACCTCTTTTTGTACAACTGCCCGTTCACTAGTTCGAACATGAAAGCCCTCCTCTGAATGCATTTCATATTATATGCTGATTTTTTGTCTTCTGGGAGAGTCCCGTTCTTCAGGTAGTTGGTCATATCCCTGACCCAACTGGGAACGGCATAAGAAATAGCTTCTACGTGGAGGATCATAGTTGCTGATGTTGTCAGGGTTTCCCGGTGGGTAAAACGTTGGATGTGAGTTGGGATCATCTGCGCTCGGTCATCAAAGGCTGCATTTTCTAATTTAGGTAGGATATCTGCCTCATGATTTTCTATTCTTGAAACTTGGTCGAGTATCACCTGTTCGAATTTTTGATTTGCTCCTCGACCAGTTCCTTGTATGCCTTCATCCTCTCTTCTTTTGCTTCGGCCGCGCCATTCACCTGGTGGACCACTAGTTGGCTATCTGATCGGACCTTGAGCCGATCGGCACCCAGGGCCTTTGCATACTTTAAACCTGCGATGAGGGTCTCATATTCGGCCTCATTGTTGGTTACTTTAAAATCAAAATGGATGGAGTAGTATGCTTTAAACCCTTCGGGTGATGTGATCACGGCTCCACCCCCACAACCTTTTGTGCTTGATGCACCATCTACGTACATCTCCCACCAGTTACCTAGCATGTTGCTCTCTGACTCAGTTTCCGAAGGCCGAGCGGTACATTCCGCTAGAAAATCTGCTAAGACGTGTCCTTTGATAGTGGGTCGAGGTCTAAAGTCTACCTCATACTTCCCGATCAGGAGGCTCCACTTTGTAATGCGCCCGCTAGCCATTGGATTTATCAGGATGGTAGCTAGCGGCTGAGTTGTATACACGGTTATTGGATATGCCTGAAAACAGGGTGCAAGCCGTTTGATGGCTGCTATCAGGGCGAATATCGTTTTATCCATTAGGGTGTACCTAGTCTCCGGCCCGTTCAGGGCTTTACTCACAAAATAAACGGGCCGCTGGACGCCATCTTCTTCTTTTAACAACACTGAACTTACAGCCAGATCTGCCACGACGAGGTACATATACAGGTTTTCCCCTGGGTCAGATTTTGTTAAGACCAGGGGAGAAGAAAGATACAACTTGAATTCGTCGAAGGCCGTTTGGCATTCGGCAGTCCATTCAAAGGGGTTTGCCTTTTTCATAATCTGGAAGAATGGAATTGCTCGGTCAGCAAGTTTGGACAAAAATCTGCTTAAGACTGTCAATCGGCCGGTTAATCTCTGAACTTCCTTAAGGTTCCTTGGAGCTTCCATATCCATGATTGCCTTCACCTTTTCTGGGTTAGGCTCAATACCCCTTTCACTCATCATATAACCCAAGAATTTGCCCCCCTTGACTGCAAAGACACATTTCTGGGCATTCAGTCTCATGTTTGCCTTTTGCATTATCCTGAACACATTTCCCATGTCCGGGATGTGATCCTCCTTCTTTCGGCTCGGGAATTATTTGAAGCCATGGTGGTTTCTGTATCGGTAGTTTCCTCTTGGAATGATTGCATCATGGATGGGGTCGTGTATCTGGTTTCCCCCGTATAGCTGGATCGTCCCCCATCCTGCTCATCCGCCAGGTGCTGCATGACCTAAGCTAAATCTCGCATCACGTGAGGATTCCTCCTCAATGCTTCGGGGATGAAGAAATCCCCATCATAGTGCGGGTAAGATCCCCAACTCGATTGCCCTTGGGGGGTCCGGCTCTCCCTACGTCTTTCGGAACCTTCACTAATGTGACGAGAGGTGATTATAACCATTTTGAAAATAGGTTGTTTTGGGTGAGTGATTGGTGCGAAACTTTTTGTTCAGTTTCCCATAGACGGCGCCAATGTTGAGGTTAAGTCCCGCAGATCCGAAAGCCCAACACGAACTTTGGATATTTCAGGAAATGATCACGAATTCAGTGTATAAGAAAATATAAAAGATGGATAATATAACGCTCAAAATCCCACTTGTATTAGATAATTCGCTGGTTACACAAGAACTTCTCGAACGGTACGTCGGAATAGTGATTAATACAAGTACAAGAGTAATTAAGCTATTCTAGGCTTTGAGTCTAAAAAATCTAACCCTTTACAATGAAGTTAATCCTTCTATTTATACTAATGGGGGTATGGGGTGCTTCATGCTGATTGGTTGCTAATCCAGCCACTTGAAAGCTCATATTCCCACTTGCTGCCGCCATACTCTAGCAATAAATGCTTCATGCCACTTGATGGTTGCCCGTTGCCCGAACGGGTAATGGACCCTGCTGGAATTATCATTGATCTAGCCAAAGTACATCGGTTGACCCGAACCCCGTTCAGTACATATCCCTGAGCCTGTTCATCTTCTGGATTCTAGGCCCGTTTGTTGGACTGGATATATTGGGCCTTTGATCCGGGTATTGGGCCTTCGGCCCAATATCCCAACAAGAGCTAAAAATGTGCATAATCATAGTAATTAAATTCATATCATGGAACAATACAAATAATATATATTTGCTAAAAATTGTATGAGTTTTGGGTAAATTACAACTGTTTTTAAAACAAAACAATGAACTCTGATGGTCCCAAGTGAGGTAAAAGTCTAGAAGGGGGTGAATAGATTTTTAAAATCTTTTCAATGTCAACCCTTTTTCCTCCAACAGAATGAGTTTCATTATCTTTTGGGAGATATTGAAACCTACAGCGGAAGTCTTGATCTCAAGAGTGTGACACTTTATAGTAGCAAAGGTTATGACCCTTTTAGTTGTGTGAGAGATGAGATAAACAAGATGCAAATATGTTTGCCAGAATCAGCTAGCTCAAGGAGCAGGTTGCTGAACTCTTAGGGAGCAGACTGCTAGGTTACTGGGAGCTGGCTACTAAACCCGTCAGGAGCATGCTGCTGATTTTGTTACTTTATCAATGTTTAAGACACAGGAAGATTCTATGACCTTGGACATTGTTTGGCTTTTGTTAATAGACAAAACACACATGCATGAAGGATTTAGACCTATTGAAATAGAACACTTTGATGAATAGAAACAAAGAGTTTGATTCACATAAAGCTTGACAGTTTTCTGGGAAGTGAATGAGCAAGTTGTTTTGCAGGGAAATTCGTGAAGGTGAGTGTGAACTAAAATGTGTATTGGAAGCTAAATATAAAAGATGACACAAGATATATCCTGGTTCAGAGGTGGTGTAATCATCCTACATCCAATCTCAAGCTATTTCAGATGGATTTCCACTAAATGAATATCTCATTACATTTAGTGCCCAATCTACCCTTTGCTCAGGCATAGATTGTGAGGTTTTTCACAAGGAATTTGAACATCATTCTAAGCTACTCATTCCTCCAAGGGTTTTCACTAATGACATTGACTTGTTAAGAGCTACTCATGTCCTTGCCCTTCTCACCTTCTGGATTTGATCACAAAGCCCTCCAGAATGTTTAACACTAGTCTAATTTACATGGGTGAAAACTAAACTACCAACTAATCTAAGCTCTATAGATTTGTATGAATTATAAGATATTCTAGGAGTTGTAGATGAGTGAGATGGTAACCAAAGCGGTGAAGGGGAATCAGCTTGATGGATGTGTTCGTCTGAATCTTGATTCCCTTCTATTCCACTTGGCTCCTCACACTTAGTCGATCTTCCCACACTCCTTCTGTATTTATAGACTTTGTTGTTGAATCTCGTCCGTTGGCTGGTGAGTTCAATCTTGACCGTTGCTTGATCTACTTGCTTTGTTCCACTTGGTTGATGCAGCATGGTTTGTCTTTGTCTTCATGTGACACAGACTGTTTTACACTTCAACTTGATATTCCTCATTTCAATGCAAAGATAAAGATGTAACATCTTTATTTCTTTAGCTCGTGGAAATTTAGTATATAAGCTGAGTGTATGTTCAATGCTTCCTTACAATTGAAACACTTGGTTTTAGTAAAATAAATTTATAAGAAATTTTCATAAGGTGGTAAAAATTTCTTATAAAATTACTTTAATCTTTTTGTCATTTTGACTACAAGTTGGTCTTTTGTTTAATTGTTTTTGTGCTAAGAGAAGAATAATAGATTTCGGTTGAGCTAACTGGAAAACTATACTTGGCAGCCGGCTGGAGTGATTTTCAGCAGGCTGCTGTTTTTGTTTTCAGGTGGCTGCCGAATCTGTGAAGGGTTTCAGTTGACTCTTTTCGTACCTTTTCTTTTTTTTTCTTTTCTTTTTGTTTTATGGTATGTTTCTTCTCTTTGTTAGTACTCTTTGATTTTCTTGAGTACTTTATCACTAATATAGGAGCACATTACAATAAACAAAGTAGAACAAGTACAAGAACTAGTCTAATACAAGAATAATATAAAAAGTAGTGACATCATCAAAACAACATACATTAATCATCAAAATCTAAGGGACCTAACAATCTCTAAAGAAGTTCATATCATTATGCATTCGTTGCTCTGGTCTATTCTGAACTGGTCTATTCTGATCTGGTCTGTTTAAGTATGGTTTGATATGATCCAATCTGCTTTAGGACTGAAATCAATCCCAGTAAAAACATTAAATCTTTCGATAATTTGGAAGGAAATTTATTATTTGTAATTATGTATGAATACAAATTAATTATTTACGTATTATAACATATAAATAATACTTCAGTTAAAATAAAATTTTAGACTACACTAGATCAGACTAAAACAGACCATGATAAAATAGACCATACGAGACCAGACCAATAAATTTCAATTCAAAAGAAAACATCCTTAGTACATCTAAGTATAATACATGAAGACGTTGTGCGATTATTAAAAACAAGTGAATATATATATATATATATATATATATATATATATATATATATATATATATATATATATGGGTGAAATAACTTTTAAGCATTTACTTAAAGTTAATATCGCATATCAAATATTCTTATAGAAGAATTAACTTCTTTTTTCAAAGTGAACAACTTATATTAGATATCAAAATCGAAACAGATATCATCGAGATCAGAAAATAAGGAGAAGTTAGCAAGACCAGATGATGGAGTATATGGCCCAGGGACCCCCAACCCACAGCCGCCTACTTCTCCTACACAGGCCCATCAAACCCGATGAACACACAAAGCCCAAACGTAGCGGCCCAAGCATGAAGAAGCCCACGGTGCATATGCGGGTGCCTTCAGTCTTGTGGCCGAAGTCTCTAAATTCTATGAGACAACTTGAATGGACCTGCAAAGCTTCTGGAAATTTCTGACTAAAATGTTAGCCTTCGGTTATTCCATGCCCTCGACTGTATGTAGCCTTCGGCTATATGACGCCTTCGGCTATATGACGCCTTCGGCTATATGACGCCTTCGGCCACACGCAGGCCTTCGGTATACAGCAGACTAACGAAGATTCCTTTTAGAGACAGTAAACCACCACATTTAATGCGGTGTCACGTCTAACCACCGCATTTAATGCGGTGCACATGCAAATGCCAGTGCCAACCCGATTGAGGTAACCATCGGTCGTCAGATGTTTGATACGTGTCCCTGCCTAGCATTTATGGCTACTATAAATAGTGGCCGTTTTCCCTTGTAATCGACACACAACTGAGATATATTGATTATACACTCCTCTCTCTTACTTACTCTGACCTCTCTCCAAGTTATTCACTGTAATAACCCTTCGGATAAGCTACCCCCGGGTACACTATCCATCATTTGGTGCTCCCGTTAAGAGGTTGAACAATCAAGTAACAATCCCTCCCCTTCAAAGAACGAAAACATATTTCGAAATGGGAAGAGCCACTCGTGCCCAGTCCAAAACCCTTAAAGATAAGAACCTGGCCCTCAGCGAGGTCGACGCTCCTGAAGCCTCCAATCGGGCTCCTGAGGGCGAAGCCATCACCGGGTTAAAATAGGCTGTCGTTGACCTACGTCTTCAGCTCCAGAAGAATGCCCCCGATGCCCGCCTCGATATCAAGAATCAGAAGAAGGATCGGAGCGAAAACCAAGTGAGCCCTCTGGTCCTCACTATTGAGGTGCAGTCAGCATTTTCTGCCCTTCATGCAGACGCTCACCTAGAACCCTGGGGCCTTCGCCATTGTGGTGTCACTTCAACCACATGCCGGGTAGAACACCGTTCCTCCCCCACCCCCACTCCCCTTCGTAAACCATATCCTTCGGATCGGGAACAACTAAGGGGTCGTCGCTCAGGACACCAACTCCCAGGAAGCTCAGTCCTGAACCTCCGCCCTCGACAGGCTCGGAGGGGCGCATGACCTCTGGGGGGGTCCAAGACCGCCTCGGTGGGAATGCGTCCCAAAGACCCCAGGAGAGCGGAGGCTCCGTTTCGAGGGCAGATGGGAGGCATCCCCCTCGCGACAAGGGTAAGAGGAACCTACACGCAGATGACGCCTGACACCAAATCAATCAAGCTCATTCGGCCCGCGCTGAGCTGCGCGGGGTGGAACCACTCCCGAAGGATCACCGGGATGACATCATTGAGGCCCTCCAGTGCCGGCTTGACGAGACGGAGGCTCGCCAAGCGCACACAACTGCTTCCGCCTCCCATGTGGATCCCAAGTATGAGGCCATGCTGGCCAAGATGGAGGAGATACAAAGGAAGATTGCTGAGGGCTCCGGGGAACCCGTCATCCAGACCCGGACAAGGACGCCATTTACCCCAAGGGTGTTGGCGGACCAGATTATGGGGAAGTACCGAGGGCAACCCATCGAGCCCTACGAGGGGAAGACTGATCCCCAGGAGCACTACAGCATGTACCAGAACAGTATGATGATGATGGGGGCTGGGGGCATCAGATGAATACTTGTGCCGTTGGTTCCTCTCCACCTTGGAAGGGCCAACATACAAATGGTTCAACCGATTGCCTGAAGGGAGCATTGACTCGTGGTAAGAACTCGTCCAACGTTTCTTGACGCAGTTTGCGGGAAGGCATCGATCAAATAAGCATTTTTCCAACTTGCTAACGATAAGGCAGCAGAAGGAGGATACCCTATGGGATTTCCTTGAACATTGGAGGTTGGAGATGGACAAAGTCTATGGCACCGATGAAAGGACACTTATGGCTCTCCTACAGACGGTCCTCCACATCGGTAACTTTTCGAGGAGCCTTATAATGGAGCCTCCACGCGATTACATAAAGGCCCTCCAGCGGGGGGACCGGTACGCGGAGGCCAAGGAGGCAGAGAAGTGCCACCGAAACCCTGAACAACAACGCCCTAGGGCGGATGACAGGAACCACAGGGGGCAGGGAGCCCCATTCCACCAATCCAAAGGTCCGGCACCCTCCGATGATCGCCCCCGGCATGGCCAAGCCAAGTCTGGGGGAGGTTATAAGAACAACCCGAAGGTTTGGGCACAACCCGTCTTTCTAGAGCACCCTCGGACACCCCTGACACAACCCATCAGCGTCATTCTCGACTACACCGAGGAGGGGGGGCTGGTAGAGCGAGAGTCTAGGGCACCCCGGGAGGTCTACGCCATCAACCCCGAGAAACCCTACTGCCGTTTCCACCGGCACCCAGGCCACCGAACCGACGACTACCACATGCTGAAGGCAGCCATCGAGAAGTTAGAATGGGGCCACCTATCCCAATTCGTAAGGGGGTATGGTCATCAAGGCCCCCCTGCGAAAGCAAACACCTGGGTTAACCCAAACACCATCCCCCTCGGCGACCCGAAGGGTAAGAAGAGGTAGATCGGGAACCTCAGCGAGGAAGAAGGGTATAACCAGTGCTAAGAAAAGAACCGCCACATCCACATGATCACCGGCGGCAACACGGGGGGAGACTCCACTAGCCAAAGGAAGAAGTCAGCGCAATCCCTTTACGTGGGGGAAGTCACTCATATGCCTCCTGTGAAGCGGCTGAGGGAGGAGCCCATTATATTCACCAACGTCGATCTCCCCCCGGGTTCCTTCCCTCACAAGGACGCACCAGTGAGCCAAAGTGAGATCAACAACACCATTATCCACAGAACTTACGTTGACACGGGCAGCTCCGTCAACGTAATGTACCTCTGCACGTTCAAGGAGCTGCATCTGGAGAGGGAATCCCTTCGGTCTATCCGGACCCCCCCTGTCTGGATTCACCAGGGATACCATAGATTTCGAGGGGATAATATCCCTCCCGATACTCTTCAGCGACGGGCTCCATAGAGCCAAGCTCGAGATGGAGTTCGTCGTCGTCAATATCGACTGTGCCCCCAACATCATCCTCGGTCGGCCTACCCTCGAGGACCTGGATGCAATAATCTCCATGAAGCACCTATGCCTCAAGTTCCTAGTTGAAGGGGGCATCAGGTACTCGAGGGGAAACCAGAAGCTCTCACACGCCTGTTACCTCCAAATAACAAATAAGGTTAGTAAGGCTGAGTTCCGTGTAGACACTATCACCGGAACGGTAGAAGAAGAAGAGAAGAGGCCGAGGGCGGAACCAGATGAAGAAGTGGAAGACTTTGCGCTCGACCTGGCCAAGCCGGAGAGAGTCGTAAAGATCGGAGCCAAGCTCCCCTAAGACTTGAAGACTGGCATCACGGAGGCCCTCCGCGCCTACTCCATTGTTTTTGCATGGCGGTGGACCCTTCCTCAAAACCTGTGCAACAGAGAAAAAGGCCCCTCTCGGCCGAAAGGAGGGACTTCGTAAAGAAAGAGGTCACTATGCTTCTCTCCATCAAACACATTAGGGAGGTAAAATACCCTTCGTGGTTAGCTAATGTGGTCCTTGCACAAAAACCGTCCACCTTCCGCAGGTGCGTGGATTACATAGACCTGAATAAGGCGTGCCCTATGGATCCTTTCCCTCTGCCTAACATTGACCAGCTGGGAGATGAAACGGCGGGCTGCGAAATCATGTCATTCCTTGACGCCTTCCACGGATACCACCAGATCTTCATGCACGAGGAAGACGCTGAGAAAACAGCCTTCATGACTCCCGAAGGCATCTTCTGTTATCTTGTAATGGCCTTCGGCCTCAAAAAACTCTGGCGCTACCTACACCTGAATGGTGGCCAGAGTCTTTCAAGCCGTCCTAGGGTGCACCATGGAGGCTTACGTCGATGACATGATCGTCAAAAGAAAACGATCAACCAGCCACGCCGAGGACCTCCGGGAAATTTTCGCCATCATGCAAAAGTTCAACCTTTGGTTGAACCCGAAGAAATGCACCTTCGGCGTACAAGGAGGCAAGTTTTTGGGCTACATGGTTAGCCGAAGGGGTATTGAGGCCAATCCTGAGAAAATCCGAGCCATCATCAACATGGAGCCTCCACGCAATGTGAAGGAAGTACAGATTCTGACAGGCCGATTGGCGGCCCTCAATCGCTTCCTGTCAAAATCAGCGGAAAAGTCCCTCCCCTTCTTCCAGATTATGAGGAAGATCACCGCCTTCCAATGGAAAAAGGGGTGTCAGGTAGCCTTCGATGAATTGAAGGAGTATTTACAATCTCCCCCGGTGCTCTCCAAGCCTTAGGCTCGAGAGACATTATATCTTTACCTGGGCGTCAGTCCCGTGGCCATCAGCTCAGTTCTGATTCGGGAGGAAGACGACATCCAACATGCCATCTTCTATGTCAGCAAGACCCTCAGCGAGGAAGAACTCAGGTATTCTCCCGTGGAGAAAACGATACTACCTATCGTTTGAACCGTCAAGAAGCTAAGCCATTACTTCCAAGCCCATCCGGTCCAGATCCTCATGCACCAACCCATCGGCGCATTGATGAGGAGTCCCACCAGCTCCTCCCGAATGGTGAAGTGAGCCATCTTCCTGAGCCAATACAACATCGGAATCCGTCCAAGGCCTGCCATAAAGGGCCAAGCCCTGACAGATTTCGTGACGGAGTGCACGGCAAGGTTAGCTGAGGTAAAAGAGCCATCGGTACAGGGGGATGAATGGTGGACCCTCTACGCAGACGGGACCTCGGCAACAAAAGCATGCGAAGGGGGCGTGGTCCTCATCACGCCCGAAGGCTTCCGCGCCTACAACGCCATCCGCTTTCTCCTTCAAAGTTTCCAACAACGAAACAGAGTATGAGGCCCTCCTATGTGGTGTTCGGCTGGCGGCCAACCTAAAAACAAGGATGATCCACGTAAAGTGTGATTCCAAGCTAGTAGTTGGCCAGATCTCTAGCGAATATGAGGCGAAGGAAGGAAGAATGAAGTGGTACAGGGAAGCGGCTAAGGAATTGCTCAAGGTATTTGAGGCTCACTCCATCACTCAAATACCAATGGCTCAAAATTCTAAGGCCGACATCTTATCCAAACTCTCGGATGAGTCTCTGAAGCACCTCTCCAAGATCGTGAGGATAGAGGAACTCAGGCTCTCAAGCATACACGCCAGCCCCGTCATGGACATACAACAGAGACCGGAAGACTAGATCTCAGATATCGCCAACTACATCACTACCGGACAATTACCCGATGATGAAGACCGCAAAAAATTAGCCAAGATGAGGGCTCCCACCTACGTCCTCAAAAACAACAAACTTTACAAATGACCCTACAACACGTTACTCTGGTGCCTTCATTAGGATGAAGCCGAAGTTGCAATGGAAGAAGTGCACAATGGCACTTGCTCAGCTCACCAGGGACCCTTCTCTATGTCACGAAGGCTTATAGTCCAAGGCTACTTCTGGCCTACGATGACCCGAGATTGTGCAAATCTCGCCCGAAGGTGCGCTGTCTGTCAACACTTTCAGAAGGCTCCCGGAAGGCCAGCGGTTAACTACGCCCCCATCAGCAAAACCATACCCTTCTCCATATGGGGTATCGACCTTGTAGGCCCACTGCCGAGGGGTACCTCCTACAACAGGTACATCATCGTGGCCATAGACTACTTCACCAAATGGGTGGAGGCGGAGCCCCTCTCCAGCATTACCGAGGCTAGGTGCCGCCATTTTGTTTTCAAAAACATTCTCACAAGGTTCGGCGTCCCCCAACAAATCATCTCCGACAATGGAACTCAGTTTGAGGCAGCCCCCTTCTGCGCCATCCTGGAGGCATGGGGCATCAAACATGCTTTCTCATCAGTTGCCTACCCTCAAGGCAATGGCCAAGTCGAGAACGCCAACCGCACAATACTGGAAGGCTTAAAGAAGAAACTGGAGGCCGAAGGGGGAGGCTGGGTCGAAGAGCTTCACAACATCTTATGGGCCTACCGCACCACCCCTAGGAGGGCAACAGGCGAGACCCCCATCGCCCTATGCTATTGATTTGAAGCAAAGGCACCCACAGAAGTCACCCTCCCCACCAGGAGGGTTGATCAGTACGAGGCTGAAAGCAATGAAGCAAACATGGCCCTCGACCTCTATCTCATCTTAGAACGAAGGGAACATGCCTTCCTAAGGGCTGAGAACTATAGGCGCTAGGTGAAGGGCTATATTGATTTAAAGGTTCGTTCCATAGAGTTTCAAACAGGGGACTACGTCCTCTGAAGAAGGGAAGCCAGCCAACCGACCGAAGGAGGAAAACTGACACCTAAATTCGAAGGCCCATACATTGTGACAACCATCATTAAGCCGGGGACTTACAGGTTAAAACGCCCCGACGGGACTGAGGTTCCTAGGCACTGGAATGCGCACCACTTAGTAATGTTTTATCAGTAATACAATATACGAGAGGCCAAGCCCCCGGACACACCCCTCGCCCAAGGCCACCGTTCTAATAAACAAAAGTTTGCTCAATCCCATGTATGAAACCCCTGGTACCAAGTACCAGGGAATAACCTACAGGACAACTGTACCTACTAACAAGAAACACCAAGTGTTTTCAGCTAAAAAATAATGAAGCCCTCGGTACCAAGTACCGGTGGGGCCCTCGTTGATTAAAATGCCAAGCGTTTTCGTCACATATCGAAGCCCTCAGTACCAAGTACCAGTAATGGCCTCATTGGTTAAAACACCAAGTGTTTTATGCCACCCCACGCTTCATACTCCTTCTCTCTCTAAAAAAACCGAAGGTGCCACCTATCGGTCCCGGAGGCGCCAAGTGCCCCCGGCCATTTGCGACTAATACACAAATAAAACCCTTCCTTGAAACACTTTCCGAGCCATTTCTCCAAGGGAATGGCAGGCAATGGACTATGTCCCGGACCCAGGATTCGACTTTCACAAACGAAACCCTTCTTGTGCTATCCCCCAAGGGGAAGCAGGCAACAGGCTATGTCTCGGGCTGAGGGAACGACTTTCAAAACCAAGACGCTTTCCGTGCCATCCTCCAAGGGGAGGCAAGCAACAGACTATGTCTCGGGCCGAGGAAACGACTCTCAAACCCCTCAGAACCCGGAAGTTTAACACCGAGGGGGGGGGGGAGCCATCAACTTAGAACGTTGCCTCCCATACAGACCAAGTCTTCCCTGGAAACCAAGTTTCTTGAAGCCTCCCATCACCCTTCAAAAAAGGGGGTGAAGGGAAGAAGACTCAACGAGCAATCAATGAGTAAAAGTTTTACAGTCCACAACGGAACACCCTTCGACACCAAACCAGAAGGTTTCTTTCAAGGCAATCCAACTACTATCGAAGGCTCCCCCGGAAGTTCACCTTTGATTTTGGTCCTTATTCCGAAGGCTCCTATTCAATAGGTGTTACTAAAATTCTACCAAGTCCACGTTTTGAAAGACTCCAGCACCAACATCCAACACCAAAGGCTCCGATTCTACAAACGAGAAAATTGACAAAGTCCACATTTGGGAAGCCTTCGGCACATCAGCCAACACTAAAGGCTTCTATTCTACAAATGGCCTAAATTTGGCTAAGTCCACGTTTTGGAAGCCTCTGGCACATCAGATTTTACTAAGGGGAATTTGCCTGAAACTGGTTATAAATCGAGGGCTAGCTATTCCACGCGAATAAAGGAAGGCGTTGACCGAGGGTTCTGTGGTGAATTATTTCCCTTAGAAGATTTTCTGAGTCCGAATCATTTCGGCCCTCGGACTACTCTCGAAGATTCACAAAGCAAACATACATTCTCATACAAAAGTAAGGGGGTCATACATGGGAATGAAAAGAAAGGCGAAGGCATTCATGTATATCCAAGATCGAATTCAGACATCAAAGGCAGTCATTAAAAACATTCATGGGCAGAAGTTTATATTGTTTACAGGCACGACCGAAGCCGAGGGCCAGCTAAGATATTACAAAATAAAACACCAAGGAAAATTTCCTAAGTATCTACTACTTGAGTACTCTCTTCAACAGGCTTTGAGACAGCATCCTCCCTGGTCTTTTCCTTGTCATCCTGCCCCTCTCGCATCAGCTTGGAATCCTCAAGGTCCGGCCTCTCGACACTCGGAGGAGGGGGATGCGGACGTCTGGCTGAAGGGGGGGGGGGGGGGAAGGCCATAGGTTGCCGGATTGAACTCCTTTGGGTCCAACCCGTAATGTCGGGCAAGCCTCTGATAGACGAGGGCTTGAGTAAAGAACTCACCCCCGTCATAGTAATCCTTAACCTTCCGAGCCAACCACCCAGCTCCGGGGCCGCCAACCCAATCAACAAGAGACCCTTCTACTACTGAGGCCAACCATTGATTTTACTCCCCGGCTTTCCAACCATCAACGATGAAGGCGGGAATGGCATCCCTCCCATCCTGAGCGATGGCCTCTTTCTTGGCTGCCTCGGCAGCAGTGTTGGCAGCTTCGGCAGTGGCCTTTTCAACTTTGGCCTTGCTCTCGGCCTGACTTTTTTCCTAGCAGCCTCCAGCTTCCGCTCCATCCCCTCGGTGGTCTACCGGAGGGTTTCCTCCAATCTAGCCATCTGCCTCACGACGACAGCATTGTCTATGACGGGCTTCTTTAAAGTCTCGTCAGACTCTGCCTTCTGGAGGCGCAAATTCTCCACCCTCCGAATTTGCTCGCCGAGACCGATGCAAGCCTGTAAGCAAACGTTAAGGATTAGACTACTATGCAAAATACGCGAAGGCCAATTGACTAAGGAGAAAAAAGATACGTAGGGAATCTTACAGTAAGAGAAGCACGGAGGATCTTAGACTCGAGGGCGTCATCCTCATACCGACTGAGGGCTGCGTTATCCAGCTGAAGGGTAACACCCTTCAGGAATTCCTTCGGGTCCACGATGCCATGCATGATGGCAGTCCCCTTTATGATGGAGAACTGCACATTCTCCCGGGGCAAGCCCCCCTAACCCATCTGTTCCGAAGGGGGGTGGGAAGAGGTCGCCGCCGTCACAATTGAGGGCTCAGAAAAGGAATGTTCATCAACAAACAAAACGGGGGTAGCCTTCTTCGCGGCATCCCCTTTCCTCTGCTTCTTCCCGACGGGTACCACGGCTTTGCCCGACGCCTTCCTCTTTGCAGTCGCGGCTTCGGTAACTCCGGCCTCAACACCAGCAAAGGCATCAGGAACTGTGATGAGGGCTCACCATCCTTCACGAAGAACTTATCGACGGGTTTCTGGGTCCTCGTCTCCTTCTTCTTTGGCTCCTTGGCCAACTTCTTCTTTAGACCGACGAAGGATCTCACGTCCATGGCCTCCCTGCAAAACAAGGAAAAGCATATAGGTGATATACTACAATAACAAAACACAAGGAAATCAAGGAAATCGCCAAGTACAAAAAGAGAGGCCTTCGGGAATCACCTCCGGTGCTCTCATAGACACAGTCTATGGAAGGGGGGTATCCTTCATCTTTCTCCCCCACCAGCCGGTATCAGCGGAAGTTCAGATTGTATAGTTCATCCGGGAGGGTGGCATCTTTAATCGTCACATACTTATCGACCCCTCCGGCTTCTTGGAGAGCTTCCTCCCATTCTTCTCTAGAGCAGCGCTCCCTACCTTTAGGTGCCTCCGGAAGCTATCACGAAGAGGGGCAGCGAAGGGGTTCTCTGTCATGCGGATATAACAAAACTTGTCCTTCCATCCTTTGTGGGACGAAGGAACATCGTCGAACAACCTGAACTCCAGGACTTACTACAAATTGGTGAAGCCTCTAGCGTTTGAATGTCCCCCTCGGCAGAGATTAAAAGAAAGGAAGAACTGGTCTAGAGTGGGTTTGACCCCCCGGCTCCGGCATAGGGAAAGAAATCCAGCCACGTAAGAGTGGTTGTTAGGTGTCAACTGACAGGGAGCCAGATTCACGAACCTCAGGTACTCGAGCACGAATGGGTGGAGCGGAAACCGGAGCCCCAATTCTACAGACAGTATGTGGACGACAAAGCATCCCTCGGGTGCACGCAACAGTACATTGTCTAGCCCCGGTTCAACCACGTGCGTCGAAGGGTCGGTGAAGAACTGTGTAGCTTGATACTCAGCATGCGTTGCCCTCGTCTTCACCTCCAGGGAAACAGTATTCAGGTACGAGTGGCCTTCAGGGATACCCGCCGGCTGCCCAGCGTCAACAACGGCCTGCTTCTTCTTCGGCGCAACCCTTATCTTCTTCTTCCTCCTACCTGAGGCCACCTTTAGAGGTTCCGGGTTGAGGGTCCGGGAGCTACTCGCCTCACCGGCATTTGCGCGGGGGAAGGACAACTATGGTAACCTTCTGCCTCTCCTTCTCTTCCTCCTCCTCCTCGGCGACTTGGAGGGCGAGGACCATCTCTTCGTCCTCAACCACTTGTTTGAACTCTTCAGCATCCGCTTCAGTCCGAAGGTTGTCATGCACCCTCTTGCCCATGGCTGAATCATTACTCGCCGAAGGCAGCTCGCTCGAGAACTCTACATCAGAGTAGCTCTCTGACTGGACTGGGACCTCCACGGAAATATCTTGAGAATCACTCGCTGAGGACATCCTTCAGGTCTACAGCGAAGGGGATGTGAGGAGAGAAAGCTTCCTAAAAGTCTCTAAACACTAGATCTAAAGAGAGAAAGCAAAATACGCAGGGGAACTCAAGAACAGGTGAAGAACTGTCACGTCCCGGACCGTATCTAAGCACATGTACAACCGTCGTATGATCAAACGACGTCACTCGTAAGTCAACTTCACTTAATCATACAAGGCGTTAGAGAAAATAATCCATCCATACTCAGTAGTAAACATACATATCAACATCATAGTTAAATCAATGAATAACGGAAATATTCAACGGTAAATCATACATCACAACCGGCCAAGACATGGGCATGCAAGCCCTAAAATAGTTTATAACAAATAAATATCCATGAGCAATTGTTTGGTAGTTGGAAAGAAAATAAGGAAGCACGAACCACGTCTTCCTAGAGTTGATGTCACCCGTAGAAGGTGCAGGTAGCAAGCCCTAACTTCAACCTGAAAATGGTGGGGGCCCCCGAAGGGGTCAGTACAAGTAGAGTAGCAGGCTAAATGAAACATAACTAATGTTTCAAGTATAAGACCCAAACATAGGGTGATACATATACTTATATCCCTTTACCCAAGTCTTGAAATACATATAAGTATATACACTTGAAAAAATACTTAACCTGTAGGTTAACATTTATTTGGTAAAAATAGTAGTCAAGTCCTTGACTTAGAACCCCAACCCCCAATATACCTATGAGTGTATAGGACTCCTCCTTTTCCACAATTTTAATAAAAATCTATGAGTTTTAAGGACACCAAAATCCTTGGGTACTCCACCAATATACATATGAGTTTTGAGGACTCTTTAGTCCCTGGATTCTCCATCGAAATATTCATATATTCCGAGTTTTGAGTTCTCTTTAGTCCTTGGGTTCTCCACCATATGTATTCTCGAGTTTTGAGGGCTCTTTAGCCATTGGGTCCTCCACCGATGTATATATGAGTTTTGAGGACTCTTTAGTCCTTGGGTTTTCCACCAAATATATCCCTATGATCTACCTTATTTCAACCTAAATAAGGCCTATATCATAATCATTTATACAAGGCTAAATTAATCCACAAAGCCTATGAATATACCACTCCATGCAAAGCCATGCATTCATATCAATTCACAAGTAAATAATATCAACCGGTGTCGATCGTCCCGTAGTCAACCGGTCAACGTTCCATTGACCGCCACTAAAAAACTTACCCAACAGGAACATTTTAAAGGGAATAAACATTGATTTCTACCCTAAATACACCGAATGGTATTAATTCATAATGAAATGTTTTAATTTATAATAAAATCTCAAAAAATAATAAAAAATAATAAAAAATCATTAAAAATATTAAAAAATCGTAAAAAATAATAAAAAATAATACTCCCTCCGTCCCGTTGGAATGTTCCCATTCACTATTTATTGGTCAACTTAGGTCACTCCTAATCTTTTACTTTATATATCAAATTTTTAACAAATTGAACTTTTCTTGATCAGACTTTGTAGCGATTTTAATGTAGTTTCTGAATATGTAAATTTTATTTACTAAAAATAAGCGGAGTGTGAACAGAATGGGAACATTCCAACGGGACGGAGGGAGTAATATATTTATAAGAAAAAAACTAAAATATTTTTTTTTGATTTTTTTAAAATTAATAAAATATAGTAAAACCCATAAAAAATATGAATACCTTTCCCACCGCCCCTAGCACCACCACCTCTGATCGGCAAAAATTCTGTCTTTTTTTTTGTAAAAAATGCCATTTTCCCTTGAAAATGGAATTATTACTCTTCATAATACCAAAATTGTCAATGAATTTACCATTATTATGACATTACTAAAAATGTTGGCAGATTTCTAACAGGTGATGGGAGCTGTTGGTGCTGGCAGATTGGCAACTTTTTTTTACGTTATATATATATTTTTAATTTTTTATTTTTATTAACATTGTATAATTTTTTATTATTTTTCTACATTTTTATTATATTTTTTTACGTTTTTTAAAAGCTACAGGGGTATTTTGTCCAAACACACATAAATAGTCCTATTTGTGCTTTTGAGCCACTTTTTTGTCATATTCAGGTAATTAACTCTTCAAAAACTCAATTATTATTACTTTTTAATATTTTTTCATCAGCCTTTTCTTACTTCTCCCCTCTCAGCTATTTTTTACACTATCTTTTACCCATATTATTTTTTCATTGGTATGTATGACTATGAAGTTGTAAAAAATATGTACAAGAATGCCCAGACCAATCTGGGTTGGAGTGGTAAGGTAACGCACCACTATTTTTTGGGCAATCAAATTGCGACTAAAATTAAGACAGGATTGGTCGGGGAAACATGCACGATAAATAAAAAGAAAAAAAAGGAGATAAGGGTAAAAAGGATATAGGAAGGGGTCATTTCCGATTTTCCGGCAAATGCTCCGTACAAGTTACCACAGCTCCCCGTAATTGGCTGAAGATACGTGTAATTAAAACTGGTCCCACACGGGGTACCCACCACTCCCTTATCTCCACGTCACTTTGACCCTTTTCCGCCCGAAATCTCGTCCGTCTTTTTCAGATCCAACGGCAGCCCAGCTCATGTTCTAGACTTTTCCTCCAAGCCACTGTAACAATATCTAACCATGGTTATCGTCCATCTAACCATGATTTACGCTCTGCATTTCCTTCACTGTTATTTCTAGTGCGAGATTGGATGTAAATCCACTGCTTACTTCAATATTTATACAGACAGAGAGGGCCGAAGTTATCTTCGTCTAGATATAGACGTATAGAGAGATAGAGAGAACTGAACGAACATTTTAGAGAGGGAAAACCATCGCCAGCCGCCAAGGACTGGAGAACTAGGGTTCTTTTGGCTCGTACGGCCGTACCTGTCCGCGAATCCTCACTCTGCTGTTTCCGCGCTGTATACGTTGAGTTTCCGTGTTCTGAGTTCCGGGGGCCGGAAAAGGGGCAAACTATCGGATCCTTCATCTGTCTCTCAGATCTGATCTTTAGGTGAGTATGTTCACTCATCTTGTTTCTGCACCGTTTGGTTTTTTTCCGATCGCCTGTTGAGTGCCGGTTGGTTCGCTATGAATGCGGGAGTTAAGAGGTTGTTTGGTTTCATTTGCTAAAAATGTCATTAGGTATAATTTTAGGATTATTATTGCGTGTTTATTTGTTTTCTTTTTTAGTGAAAACGAATCTGAATTGTATTTCGGTAAATACGGTTTAAATGCTATGAATAATGTCAGCATTGATTACACAGACAGGATTGGAATTGTTTCTACTCCGTGTAATGTTATGGAGCTTTTGAGTAACGCTTGATTAGTCGTAGTCGCTAAGTACGTAGTACTACTATTAAGTAGATGAAAAAAGCACCACTAGGAATAGTATCGTAGGTTGCGATTATATTGTGCTTTCCTGCTGCTCATTGGCCGGCAAGTGTCACGCCCTTTTTTTAAATAAATTTTCTTTCATGAATTTTCTTGGAAGCTTGAAGACCTTTCTGGGTTCGATATGTGGATTTAAACATTGTTCGAGTCTGAATTAGATTTTAGATGTTCTTAGCTCTGATAAGATTATTTTTGCTTCTATTCTTTTTTCTCTTTTTACAGATTGGAGCTCTCGCTCAGTCTTCTGTAGGCAGATGGATCTTTCAATGTAGTTATTGGGATTCGTTCGCTTCCTCTCTTCTGATTTTCTGTCCCCTGTCATCAGCTGTTTTGCCAAATCGCTGATTTTCTTTGCTTTGCACCTGTGTGCCTCTTTGAATGATTGTTTCTGGATTGAGTGAATATTTGGTTCAATCACAATCGGCTTCTGAGTTGGGCTCTCAATTGAGAGTGCGGGGTAGGCTACTCTCTGCAGTTTCCATCTCTGTTGCCGGTTGTGAGATCCTTCTTTCTCTTGTCCTATGATGTCTCCTAACTTGGACAGTCCCGTTCAGACCCAGATGGCCGTGGTACCCTTAAGAATCCCACTTGTTGGGGAATACCCTGTAAACAAGAGGATGGATGGAAAACCTACGACTGGAAGGAGACGCGTATTCATTCAAACAGATTCTGGATGTGTTCTGGGCATGGAGCTAGATCGCAGTGACAATGCACATACTGTTAAAAGGAGATTGCAGATTGCCCTCAATTTCCCAATCGAGGAGAGTTCTTTGACTTTTGGTGATATGGTTTTGAACAATGATCTCAGTGCAATTCGGAATGATTCCCCTCTACTTTTGACTAGGAACACTTTGCATAGAAGTTCATCAACACCCTGCCTTTCTCCCACCGGCAGGGATATCCAACACAGGGATTGGAGTGGTCCAATTGAGATATTGGGGAACTCTAGCAGCTTTGCAAAGACAAAACAGACTGTCAAGGAAATTGTTAAGGCAATGAAGGCAGGAGTTGAACCCCTTCCCGTCAACGGTGGACTTGGAGGAGCGTACTATTTTAGAAACAGCAGAGGGGAGAGCGTTGCTATTGTGAAGCCAACAGATGAAGAACCCTATGCTCCCAACAACCCAAAAGGATTTGTGGGAAAAGGTCTTGGGCAGCCTGGCTTGAAACGGTCAGTTAGGGTTGGTGAAACAGGTTTCAGAGAGGTTGCTGCATATCTTCTTGACTATGATCATTTTGCCAATGTCCCACCAACAGCTTTGGTGAAAATCACACATTCAATATTTAATGTGAACGATGGTGTGAATGGAAACAAGCATATTAACAACAAGAAGAAGCGTTTTGTTAGCAAGATTGCATCTTTTCAGCAGTTCATCCCTCATGATTTTGATGCCAGCGACCATGGAACCTCAAGCTTCCCGGTTTCTGCTGTGCACCGGATTGGGATATTAGATGTTAGGATTTTTAACACAGATAGACATGCCGGAAATCTTCTAGTCAGGAAACTTGATGGTATTGGTGGGTTTGGTCAGGTGGAACTAATTCCCATTGATCATGGGCTGTGTTTACCAGAAAACTTGGAGGATCCATATTTTGAGTGGATTCATTGGCCACAGGCTTCCATTCCATTCTCTGATGATGAGCTTGACTATATAGATAGACTTGACCCTATAAAAGACTCTGAGATGCTGCGAACCGAGCTACCTATGATTCGTGAAGCCTGTCTTCGAGTCTTGACCCTGTCCACCATTTTCCTCAAGGAAGCAGCTTCCTATGGACTGTGCCTTGCTGAGATTGGTGAAATGATGAGTAGAGAATTCCGTAGTGGCGAAGAGGAACCAAGTGAGCTTGAAGTTGTTTGCATCGAGGCTAGAAGGCTGGTTGCTGAGAAGGAATTACTCCCCGCACTTGGTTCTGTAGTTGACGATGATGAGTTTCAGTTCGAGATAGATTATGAAGAAGATATCACCGAACTCTATTTTAATCCGAAAATGCCCTTCTCTGATTTTACAAGCAAGAATCATTTTCATGCTTCGCTGTCAAAACTGGATGAAAGCATTGAGGAGGAAGAGGAGAGCTGCGAGGAAGAGAAGAAGATTTCCACCAAGAATGCAACTGTTTTAAAGCTATCCACTTCTCTTAAGAAAACCAGTTTGCTAGGAGGACCAAAGCCAGAGAGCTCATCATCATCTTCTGGTCACCGTAGTGCAAATGAGCAGCTTCCCGCGAGTGCCAGTTTTGTCAAGCTGTCAGATATGAACGAGGAAGAGTGGGGGGTATTTCTAGAGAAGTTTCTAGAGCTGTTGCCACCAGCCTTTGGGAAGAGGAAGTCGGTGACTCTTGGTCAGAGGCAGAGGCAGAGGCTTGGAACTTCATGCCAGTTTTGAGGCATTTTTACTGTCTCTCACTTATTAGTGCACACTGGGAGTAGTAATAAGAATTTCCAGGCTTGTTGAAGCAAGAGAAAAGATAGATTCCTATCTCCCCTGAATATGGAGGCAGTAAGGAGCAGTAGTGTTTTAGTAGGGCTGTTTTCTCCTTTTTTGTAAATATTGCTGGAGGGTAGCAAGCTTGGGGGGAAGCGGGTTAGACTTGGTTGCATTTATTTGTTACACATCTTTCTTTCTTTCTTTTTCTTTCCTCTCCTTTCGCCTTGTTACTGAGAAGATATGTTGGATAAATAATTTGGGGACTCCCAAAACACAAAAAAAAACTTTATGTAGATAGCTGCTCAATCTCTGTGTTTGTTCAGAGACGTGTCTAATATCGACTGTTGAATTACTAGGCTTTTTCCCTAATAACATGCCATCTCTGGCCCTGAGTGCCGTTTGAATTGGCTACTTGCTAGATTGGGATCCGAAGATTGTTTAGTTTCCATGACTTAATTCAAGATTGAATTACTAGCCTGTCATTCAATGAGATACTTGGATAGTTGGATGGGCTGTGAACTAATCTAGTTTTAGCCGCAAACTAACCACAAGTCACAACCCTCAAATTAGAAATTAAGGAGTAATAAATAAAATTAGTTTAAATATCTAGTTTGCCTTCATAACAAAGCATGACATGAATCTAGTTTGCCCTCGTAAGTCGTAACAATACTACTTGTGGCAATCTCCATACAATTATACGCAGCCTTCATTCATATTTCATACTACTGCTGCTAGGGAAGTGATCACTTGAAATCAGCGGCTACATATACTGATTGCTTTAGCCTTAGATTCCTGTGATTCTAAGAGACAACGTGAAAAGAAAATGGTTAGCATCATTCACAAGGTCTTGAAGAGGTCTGGTATTCAGATTTCACAGATTGCTAAATGACCACCATTTTTTTGTACTTTGTACCACATTTATTCCACCTGAAGTTTAAGAGTTCAATGCTTACTTACACTGAAGCGTTGTTGCTACAATTTTCACTTGTTGGAAATTCAAAATTTTCACTTGTTGGAAATTCAAATAAACGGCAAGTTCAAATATTTCCCGATAAATTGGAATGAATCCAATAATCTCGGAGTTTGCTTAAATGATATGAATTACAGACCAATAAGGAGCAACATTCTTGCTACGCACATGCACAACGTGACAACTTTCAATTTATTTGGCAATTTAGGACTAGTCCATGTCCATCTCTTCTTTCGATCACTCTAGAGTCTAGTCTATACTCTACGGTGGCAATTTAGTACTCCCCTCCGTTCAGTCTTACTGTATTTTGGACTATGCCGTTTTGCTGTGGTTTTAATTTTTAAAATTGAACAATGTTAATGGTTAGAATCTAGTCAAACTTATTTTACACTATTGTTGGGATAATGGGCCAGGTCCAATACTATCGACCCAATATGCCTGGGCTCGGGCGCGAACCAGGCCCAGCACACGGTCCGACTAGATAATATGGTCCTTGGATTGATTAGTTTAACTCTGGGCCCGACCAGCCCATTGGCCTGGGATCAGGCTTCTTGTTTTAGTTGTTTAATTGGGCCAAGCCCATTAGTATTCAAGAAACCTCTTGTAAGCGCCTATAAATAGGCCGCCCCTCTTGTTGTATTGGATAAGTCACTTTTACTGTACTGAATTGCTGCCGAATTTTCTACTCAACACATTTTCTACCAACATTGGTGCTTTCATAGAGAGCCTCTATTGATCTCTCACATCACTTTAGTAGGAAAAATTCAAGAAATTCATCCCAATCCAAGGTGCTACAGTTCCACTTCCTCCTGTTCTCTTCGCCAATCACAGCTGGATGCCGTGCGCCGACGTCGCTGCTGGTCTCCCTCATCGCCACGCCTATTCATGAGATATGCCTTCAAATGTGCGCCCACCTAATTCTTATGGAGCAAGAGTCTGCTCTGCGTTAAAGTGGATGGACCAAGATTACACTAAGACCAAATTTGATTCTCCTCAAGGATGATGGGCTGAAATTTCAGCAACGCATTCGGGCCCGTAAGGTTCTAAAGCTAAGTTTCCAAAAATCCTATATATTTGATACAAAAAAAATCATAAATTCAAACATTTGAAAAGATATTTTAAGTGGTTTAATTGCTTTTACTCTTGTTAAGCGTGTGTAATTTTAACATTGAAAAATGGGCTTATGAAATCCGATCACTCACGTACACCGGACGAGCACACACACTCGTACACTGACCGAGCACACACACTCGCGCCACCGGGTCACGTCATATGGGTGTGGCGATTAATAAGCTCCAATATAAATGTTAATACCGCACACTCTTGACTTCATACGAGTTCTTGCGTGCTCTTACCCTTTCCAAGTGCATCACACTCCGACCTCGGGGGACGAGTCACCCGTTCAAAAGTTTTTACTTGCGGGTTCGAACTACTAACCTCGGGCGGCGAGTTAAACTCTTATTAGGGGCCTAGAGCCACGCTCTTCCGAGCAATTTTGTCACTTAATTGACATTCACATTTCTCGAAAAGGTTGATATACTTTAGTTCTTTGGGGTTGGATTATCCATTCGAGTGAGGAGTCCGACTCACTTACTCGCGGATTCAATCTTTCTTTCAGAGACTGGGTTGAGGCCTAACTTGGGAACATGATGTCACTCTTTTCAAGTAGTGAGTCCGACTTACTTACACATCGAGTCGTGGTTCGACACCAGGCCGGATGCTCTATTCTACACTAGTTTCTTTTATGTGTAGGTACAACTAAATGAAGTGGGGGACCGAGGGTCTTACCGTCTTCAAGGAAGCAAATGACGAACTTGACGAGTCTAGGCCCGACGAGAAGAACAGTTATGGACATCCTATTCGCAGATGGCGACCATTGCAATAAAGGTTGAGGATATCACCTCTTGCTTCATCTTGGGGGCGTCAGATGTACTCTTTTTCCCTTCATTAGGATTTTTTCCCATTGGGTTTTTTCCTAATGAAGTTTTTTAATGATGCATCTCCCCAACATGGACAAGGGCGGGGATCTTCTAGTCTCGGAGAAGAGAACCTGACTTGGACTACTCCCTCTTAGCCGAGTCTAATACTCGACTAAGGGAGTGGGGGACTCGTGATGGAGTTATGGAACTAGGGCCAGAGCCTAATCAGCCCAAGCCCCGAACTTGGACCCGTGGATCCAAGTCCACAACCTGGAGCCTGCCTGCCAGTCCAGCGGGGAGCCTGCTAGTCCGACCGACCTCTCAGTCCGGAAGAGTAACAGTCAAGCAATTAATGTGCTATTAATTATGTATTTAATTCCGTATTAATGTTGTAATTAATTAGTCATTGTTATCGGTAGCGGTTACGATTTGTATACGCTTATAAAAGGCGGGTTGTAATTCAGATTAGGAGACAACTTCTATATGCTATTTCTGGCTACCAAATTCCCTTTGCGACTTTCCTTATTCATATTAGTTTCTTGATTCCTGTTTGAGTGTCGTACGTAGCTTTCCTAAAAGCCTACGAGCGTCCTATTTTGGACCAACAACTATAATACAGTTGAAATTTCTATTATTTAGGATAAATTAATTATTACTCCATGTATTTTCTCACACTCAATTTTTTTGAAATAATGTGATATAATTTTGAAATTTGATGACTGAACTAATTAAAATAGGAATAAGTAATAACTGAATAACTGATACACAAGAAGAGTGATATGAGTACATCAGCCTAATGTGGAGTACATCATGATTTGATGATAATTGTAACATCATGACTTTTGCACTATATATGTACCTTATTTTGACCATATTTTGTTTACTATAGTAATACTCCGTATATAATAATGACAATAATAAGCAAGACATGAACAGATCCAGTAGGCTGAAGATGCCAACCACGAATCTGCTTCCGATTTATTACGATTCGGGGTTTGAGCCTTTGAGGATGAGGCGGAGGCACTAGAGGAGGAGGAGAGTTCTAAGGAAGACGATGGTTCACCACTTCAGAAGGTGGCTAAGACAGAAGACGAGGAAAGCGATCGCGATGGTTATTGTGGGCCGACCCAGACGGAAGATTAAACAAAGTTATTCTTAGCTTACCAGGCTCACGTTTTCAAGTATCATGGTTTTCATGTGGATAGGAAATTACGGCCGAAGGGCGTTGGTATCATTGGTGGGATTCTGCCTATGGACATTGAGAATGGTGCATCCCATAAAGATATAAAATTTCATCAGTGTTTCTGCCTTTTCCAATTAATTTCATACTATTAAGATTATAAAATTTGACGTTTCACATGAGTCGGCGTTACACCTATTTGCTTCTTCATTTTCATCACTAGGTGACTAGAACGATGTTGCAGCATGATGGTTTTATACCCACATTGCCCAGCACTATCATGTGGATTCAGTTAAGAGAATAAAGCAAGTTTTATGTAGGTCACAGGTGTCAATTTTCTTGAAGAAATTAAGTCTGTTACTGCTTATCTTTTACTTCTATCTTTTCTTGCATTTCTCTACTAGTGTACTCCCTGGTTTCGGGTGTATTTTCGACACGCTTTGGGTTGAGCTTGGGGTGTACAATATCCTCTTTAAATTTGGCCTTGAATTTGTCAAAGGGAGAAAATGTTAGTGATTTTACAACAGATGAAATGATGAATGAGAATTTGTACAATTACATCAACGGAAAGTTGGAAATGGCAGATTGTGAATTTAAAATAGATCTTCTCCTGCTTCCTTAAATGCACCCTAATTTTATTTTCAGTTTTGTACATCACAAAAAGAAAACCATTTCGTTATATTTGTTCCAAGTTTTCTATTTAGAGCTATGCCATTTTGTGTACATATGGAACATCATCTTTAATCCCTGTTCTTGAACCTTAAAGGATTAATTGGGTTAAATGGAGGGAAAACCAGGAAATGAATTCACAAGCATTTTTTTCCCATAAAAGGAGGATATTTCATAAAATGAGACTAAAATTACATGTAGTTTGCCAAATAATATCAAACCAAGTAAATACGATAAATTAGACGATGTTTGATAAAAAGAGAAGAACTAGATATACGCGCACGGGTAGCTCAGTTGGTCGAGTGGTGGGAAAATTGGACCAAGTGACCAAGGTTCGAAACCCGCAGCGGACGTGTGGAGGTTACAGAATCTGAAATAAAGCTGGACATCTGGTGCGCACGTGTATAAAGTCTACCATCGCTTTGCTGACTGAGTCGCCGTGATTAATCTCCCCACCATCATGTCGGGTCGGGGTGGGGCTCCTGGGGTGGGAGATTCCACCTTTTGAACCAAGAAGAACTAGATATAGGAGGTCTTGGCAGTCCGGATGTGGGAAAAGAAAATGAGGAACATGTGAGAAGTGTAGAGGGAAAAGTTGTTTTCTTAGGGAAGCACAAGTGTTCATGTAAACTCTTTAAAAGACACCAAATAATATTTTGTGATTTAATTTATTTAACAATTTGGTCAAGGGTAAATAACATTTTGTTGGCTCTTGATTTGGTTGTAAACCTTTTTACCTTAATGGAGTTCACAGTGAATCTCAATGCCAGTGCAAATAGGTCCCTCAACATACTTCATTTCCATTCCCATTCTTTTGCCATCAATAAAGAGAACATTAGGCTGCGTAAATGATGATACACCATCTCATTTGAAGTAGGAAGAGATTCCCTCTTGTATGCAAAGATGGATCGAATAAGTTGCAGTCAAGTAACTAATGGCTTGTTCATTTATTGTTGCAGCTTTTTTCATTCAATTGGATCCCATAATTTAAAAAATTGCTTGCATTTGGTCCTTCGACGCAAGTGATTATTTCATCAGAAGCCAGCCTCGATTGTTTATTTTTTTATTGCAAGAAAGCGAAAACTGTGTACCTTTAATTTTACAATACAACTCGGAATAACAAGATTACATTGCTTCCGAAAAAAATCTTCATATTCCTTGACCATTGTATCTTCATGCCCGGGTAGATGATGATAAACAGGAACATTAATCAGTAATCACTTATCTGGGGATGAATTCTTGTTGAACACAGCATATGCATCACTGTATATGGCCACTGCATTTGAAGCCACTGCCAGGATTATCATGAACATCGACAATATCTTATCCTCCTTTGTGGCTATTCCAGGTACATTCCTGAAGTCAGAGAATGGGAAATTACACATTCCTTTTGTGTTTAGTTAAATTAAATCAGAAAGAAAAGAACAATAGTAGTACTCTCTGCATTCCATTCCATATGATTGCTATGCACATTCCTGATTAGCAGGGTCTTTTAAACATTGTTATGCACATTCCCGATTAAGAAACTCATTAAATGTCTTAGGATCTTGCATAACAATAGTGTTATGCCTAAACAATGATTGACTACAACCCCTTCTTGGAAAATTAGTAGTAATTTTAATTGATATTCCAAAGAGAGAAAATTTGGATCAATGATCATTTCACAAAGAATTTATTTGTTTTTACAAGAAAATTTAAATTGTCTTTTTTCAAACCTCTCTATTTCTACTCATTTTCTCCTCTACTACTTTTGTCCCAATTCTTTCCATCCTATTTCTCTCTTTATTAAAAAAAAACATTAATATGGAACAGAGTGAACACTAATTTCTATCAATAAAAGCTGGCTTACTTCAATGCAATGGCAGCAGGAAGAATGAAGGCAAGAGAAACAGTTGCAGTGGCCCCACTGAACTGGAAAGCATCCCAAATGCTGGGAACAAAATTTGCAATTACAAACACCACAATAATGAGCCCAAAGTTAATGGACGCAAAACGCCACTTAGCCGACTCCAAAGCCCTTGCAGAGGGAAAGAAGAGACCGTCCACATTAACACGAAGAGGGTAGAACAAAACTGGGAAAACGAGCATAAGGTGAAGTGCATAGGAGATACGAACAGCATCACTGAGGGCATGGCTAAAAGGAACGCCTAGGTCAGAATTAAAGTTGGCGAGCACATCGTCTAAAGTAGAATCGCCAAACAGAAGGTATCCAAACAAGCTTGTCATGATGTATATGATGCAGCAAATTGCCAAAGATGCCCTCACAACTGATCGTATCCGGTGAGGGTCTTTCATTTCATTCTCTATGCTATGCACTGCAGAAAAAAGAAGTAACACCATTATTCGATTGTCAATGTTAAAATAGGCCCAAGTCACTCTAAAAGGATTCTCACTACCACACACTGGTAGATTTGACACAAACCCAATATAGAGTTCTAATGTAGAGTCTCCATACACCCCTTAAGCCAACATGGGGTAGTGAACAGTTGCCACAAACCATCGAGTGCGTGGGCACCTCACAAACAACCACCAGACCAGTGTCCAATATGATGTTAAGTTACATTTAACTCGCCCCAAAAGAATCTTCAAGAAGCCAGAATTACCTAACACTTATATACTAAACTCAAACGCAGTAGAAAGCAATGTGAGATACTTCAAACGCCTCCTCTGGCCAAAATGGGGTGGACAACTAAAGGGGTGAACATTTGGCCCAAATCGACCTCAAACAGATCGCCACAAACCACCGAGTGTGGGCTCTCCATCAGAGCAGGGTGCGATATTATTTCGACCTCAAGATGTCAAATTTACCTCACACTCATATATACTAGACTCAAATGCAATAGACGACTGATGTGGGATTCTCATCAATGAATACTCATGGACATTGTTGTAAAAATCCCCACCTAGCCTTAACTCCTACCCACTTAGGCGCAAGTCGCTAGGCTTTTCCAGTTCGCCTATCCCCTGCCCACTTAGACAATACCTATTTCCAACTAGGTCCTGTAGAATAGGCAATGAGTCCTACTCTGCCGCCTAGCAGAAAAGCACAGAGTTTTTTACAACATTGCTTATTGAAGTGCCAATTACACGAAGGTTGAAGTGACTAACCGTTGAAATGGCAGATGTAAGCGGTGACGATAACTGGGACTACAGTGAAGAGTCTCCAGAAGGAAGTAATATCAGTGACATTAGGGAGAAATCTGGGCATTTTAATACCGCCTGTGAACAACTTATAAATGGTGATCCCTGCAGTAATGATTAGGAAAACAACTGCAAGTGCAACTGCCAAGGCGGATGTGTGTCTCAATGAATCTGCAAGTTCAGAGATTGCAGTTAATAAGATACATAATTAGGAATCTGAAGCATTACTTAAAGAATGAAAAACGAGCCTCCTCTTCTTCTTAACTAATTTTCTGGAAGTCCAAAAAGAAGTCAAGGGTGTTTGTGTAGGGGATTTGAAAGTGTGCATTACGGGTTGGAAATAAAGTGTCCTAAAAAACATTTTTTTAATTTGCACCTTATGGTCTCCAAACACTGCTTTGATGGACTATTTGGAGTTTACCAGTTGAAAACATTATCACTTTGAAGTATTTCCTCAAATACTTATTTTGAAGTCTTATGTTCAAAATAATTACTTCGTCAAATAAAAAAATTGATTTTGTTAGGCTTGCACTTTGGTCAGAAAGCGCACAAAAAAGTGCTAAAAAAAGGCTGCCATTTTAACATTTTTTATCAAAACATTCCGTCAATAATTTAATGTGACATTGTTTTACTTGAAATGGTTTTCGGTAGTTAAAACACTCCTAAGATGCTTAGCTAAAACTTAGATAATTAGGTGACTGTTAGAATCTTGAAACGCCTTGCAAGATTCATATAATGAAACCTACCAATGCGCTTGCAAAAAGCTAATGGAGCAAAGACCAGAAGAGTGATTACAAGAAGAAGAAAATGACGCCCAGTCCACCATTGTTCTCCAAACCATCCCTCCAACACTCCGGCATGGTGAACCCCATCTGAGCTCGTTCCAGATAGCACATCACCTTTTACTCCCAAGCCAACAAGTAAGTTTCATCATTAAAGCCAATAATAAGAACATTAAGAGCTAAATAAATATAAAATCACACTTAAGGTAATTGACCTATCGATTTTCAGTTCTGGATAGAACAAAGTCACTTCGTGGGGAAACGGAGAACATAAAATGGAAAGTGTGTTGGGCGCAACCCAAGTCCATGATTGGAAAAACAAGGGAGAATCACCCTGAATACTGTCTACTCAATTCCATAGTTGAGTCCTTTTGGTAAATGCCATAAACAAATACATGCAGGTTTGAACCAAAGTGGACTTTATCACTAATACAAAGTTAAGATGATGTTTGTGGCCTAGCAAAGTGGACAATTATACCAGGACAAAAACATCAACTAATGATATGATTAGAATTTTGAAATGGAATGTCCAGTTAAATGACACTCGTAGCCCCGAGCCATTCTTTGACTTTATTAGTACGCATTTGTCATATGGTTAACTGATCACTTCTATCTGTTTCCCAATTTTCGCTTCAAGACTAAAGAAAACTAAGAACCGCAATTGAGGAATATTGAAGGGATGAAAATAGAGGGGCCAGTTAGTCTGGGGACTAAGGGCTTATTTGCCACAGTGACATTTTTCTAAATTTCAGATGGTTGGAAATAAAGCATAGACAAGAAATTATACATGAATACATGACACAAGTCATACAACTCATCTTATACGTTGTAGTTATTTCTAGTCTCAAGATGACAAATAGATATAAACTAGTAAAATAAAAACTAACGTTCCTCTTCCCTTCCCTCCAAATTTCCCTAACCAAACAAGCCCTAAAAGTATGACGAGAATATGACTAGGGAACTAAAGGTGTCAATTCCCAAACATAAACTTATAATTACTGAAAAAATCTTGAAAGTGTGAAAATATATGCATACCAATTATGATCATGTAGACAACAAGTATGCCAATGTTATTGATGAGGACACAGACTTGAAGCAATCTTCTTCCCCAATTCCCGAACGCGTCACCCATAACACTTGCATATGAATTATTATTTGACCCGCTAAACCTTAGAAGAATGTCTATAGAGAAATTGGTCAAAACTGCCATGAAAATGATGGTGGAAATGCCAAGCCCGATGCCAAGAACTTTGATGGTGGCCGGAAGAGCCATAATTCCGGCCCCGACGACGGTGCTCGACAAGTTGAACACTGAACCCAGAAATGAAGCTCCATTCTGCCCCTTATTATGATTGCCACCAAGTAGGGAAATCCGAATATCTTCATTGTTGCACCCTTCTTCTTCGATTGCCATGTTTTCTAAATGATTAAATTCAGCACGTTGGGAATTTGTTACTCCCGTATTACTGCGTATATTCTAATCTAGAGCCTGCTGATGTGGCTGGAAGTCTGATACCAACAAGAGGAATAAGACAAAATTGATTTTTTTTACAATCATGCCTCACAGGCTCACACCCACATTTCGAAAACCAATTATCTGTGAATCTGAATTAATTAATCGGATAAAATTCTAGTCTTTTAAGTAATGTGAAACTTTTACTCTCATAGGTTAATTTAAATTTGGGATAAGGGTCTCATTAAGCACTATGGTTGCACGAGAATCTGTTATTGGACATTAATGTTTCAAATGGATCAAATTAGACAATATGATTATGTGTGTATCTCATATTGGATATTAAATTAAAGTTTCATAATTCATAGTGTTTGAACACTCACTTATGATTATCTTTTTCTTTTAATAAAATTATTACTCTTATATTTGATTTGATTGTAATTAATAACTTCTTATATTTAACAATTTAAAAATATATTTAGGACTTTTCATTCATATGATTTTTATGGAACTTTGGGAAATATCAATTTGTTAAATTGATTTAACAATATTAAAGAATTCAATTACATTATAATAGATTTTCTTAATTGGAACATCTAATCATATATTCTAAATCTAAATACATGAATTAAGTTTTTTAGGTACATAAAACAAAGGGAAAAACTACTTATAGCTTTCAAATACAATATTTTTTATGGGTGTCCAACAATGACCAAAAAAACATTATATTTAATCTATTTGAAACTTCCAATGTGAGATACAAATGTAATCATAGTGTCCATTTGATCCATTTGAAACCTTAGTGTCCAATATGAGATTCACATGTAACTATAGTGTCCAAATTGACCATTATCGCTTTAAATTTTGATTTTGATGGATAGGGAGATGTATCAAATTAAATCAGCCCTCAAATATAATTGACACCGATAGTACAAATAGACCTCTAAATTAAAAAAACCTCCAACCAAACTTTCCAAGGTGGCGATAAAGTGCAAATCACGCATCCAATTAAAAAAATTGCAATCAAATTCTCTAAGTCTGTGATATAGCGCAAATGACTTTCCTAAATTGTAATTTACGTGTTAAATCTGATGTATGTCATTTAAACCTTTTATTCCACATAAGATTCATTTATTCGTCTCAACGTATCTCACTTAAACCTTTTATTAACTGCTTATAGAACGAGGTTGAAGACGCAATCACTTGAGACTCTCAAGTCTTAACTAATTATGAGCTGCTCCGGAGCTTCCTGGACAGGTGGGACAAGGAAACAGACGAGGTGGAAGGGGCAGAAGACCGCACCCTCCTCGTCCTCCTCCAGGGCGTATTGCGGAGCAGCCCATTCTCCAGGAGCCTCATAACTGAACCGCCCAGATCTTATACGAAGGCGCTCCAGAGGGGTGGATTGTACGCCGATGTTGATGAACTACATTCCCACGGGAAGGACGGAGGGTAACAGCAGAAGAAGAACAATCACCCTAATGCCTCGACGGACAGCCCGCAGGACCGACATAGGCAGTCCCGCCCCGGCTCAGAAGGACAACGTGGGCATAAGCGCCAGTGGCGTCCCAGGATTGATGCGCCACGGACCCCCCTCACACATCCGGTGAGCGTCATCCTAGACTTCGTGGAGAGCAGCGACCTCGTAGCTAAAAACCCTCGTCCCGCAGCAGAGATATATGATGTCCACCAAGGTGGAACCTATTGCCGATACCATCGCAATACCACACATAACACTGATGACTGCATCACGCTCAAGAAACACATAGAGCATCTGATTCAACGGGGAGAACTCCCCCAATTTGTTAAAGGTGCCCCACGAAGCAACAAGTGGGTGAACACCGGCAGAGGGGGAGGGGAATCCTCGGTGAAGAAGTGAGAATTTGGCATCCTCAGTGACGAAGAAGAATGTGAAGAGCCTCAACCGAAGAAACATCATATCCACATCATTGTGGGAGGTAATACAAGAGGGGATTCGGCAACTCAATGCAAAAAAGTGGGCCCAGTCCCTCTATGTTGGTGAGGTGTCTCATGTCCCCTCAGTCGAAGAAGCAGCGCATTGAGGCAATCACTTTTACTGACAACGACCTGTCGACGGGCCCTTCCCCGCACAGGGACGCCCTCATCATCAAATGCGAGATAGGCAACAACATCATCCATCGCACCTACATTGACACCGACAGCTATGTCAATGTCATGTACTCAGACACATTCAGACAACTAGAACTAAACAAGGCACTGCTTAAGCTGATCCGAACGCCATTGTCCGGCTTCAACGGGGACTCTATCAACGCCAAAGGCATGATAGTCCTCCCCGTGGAGGTCGGCGATGGCTCCCATTTAGCTAAGATCAATATGGAATTCGTCATCGTCAACCTTGAGTCTGCCCACAATTTGATTTGGGGCCGACCCGCCCTAGAGGACCTTGAGGCCATCATATCCATGAAGCATTTATGCCTCAAGTTTCCTACTAAGGATGGCGTCGGCTATGCCAGGGGGAATCAAAAGATAGCTAGAGCATGCTATCTCAAACTGACAAAGAAGATCAACGAGGCTGAGCAACAGATTGACACCATCACAACGGCCGCCACCGAAGAAGAGAGACCACACCTTGAGCCAGTTGAAGATGTCGAGGAAATACCCTTGGACGTCTCTCGCCCAGAGCAAGTGCTGAAAATCGGAAGGCAACTTCCTCAAGAGTTGTGAGAATCCATCCTGGTCGTCTTAAGGTACTATGCCATCATCTTCGCGTGGGGGCGGAGGACATGCCAGGCATCACTCACCGACTATCCGTCAACTCGACCTCCACCCCCGTCAAACAAAAGAGGCGCTACCTGTCGGCCGAGAGGCGCGACTTCGTGAAGATGGAAGTAACCATCCTTCTCTCCATCAAACACATCAAGGAAGTAAAACACCCCACCTGGCTCGCAAACGTCTTCCTTGCTCCAAAACCACCAACATTCAGGATGTGCGTTGATTACACGGGCCTGAACAAAGCATGCCCGATGGACCCGTTCCCTCTCCCCAACATTGATCAGTTGGTGGATGAGACAGAGGGGTGTGAGCTAATGTCATTCCTCGACGCGTTCAGAGGATATCACCAAATATCCATGCATGAAGATGATGCAGAAAAAACCGCTTCCATGACCCCAAAGGGCATCTTCTGCTACCTTGTCATGGCCTTCAGCCTCAAAAACTTAGGCGCCACTTTACAAGGATGGTAGCCAGAGTATTTAGAGCTGTCCTGGGCCGGACGATGGAGGCGTACGTTGATGACATGATCGTCAAAAGAAATCAATCATCCACGCACGCAAAGGCCTCCGGGAAATCTTTGAAATCATGAAGAAATTCAACCTCCGCCTCAACCTAAAGAAATACACCTTCGACGTCCAAGGCGGCAAATTCTTGGGGTATATGGTTAGCCGAAGAGGGATTGAGGTCAACCAAGAGAAGATACAGGCCATCATCCAAATAGAACCACTCCGGAACATCAAAGAGGTACAACGGCTGACGGGACGCCTGGTGGCCCTAAACCGTTTCCTCTCTAAGTCAGATGAGAAATCATTACCCTTTTATTAGATTATGCGTAAGGCCATCGGCTTCAAATGGACGATGGAGTGCCAGCAGGCCTTCGAGGAGATGAAGCAATATCTCGCCTCCCCACCCGTCCTATCTAAGCCCACTCCCGGCGAGACTCTATTCCTCTACCTAGGGGTAAGCACGTCGGCCATGAGTTTCGTACTCATTCGAGAGGACGATGGTGTACACAAGGCAATTTTCTATGTCAGTAAGACGTTGAGGGAGGCAGAGCTTAGATACTCCCCCATTGAGAAGACGGTACTTGCCATAGTCCATATTGTGAAAAAGTTGGGGCATTACTTCCAGGTGCACCTTGTACATGTCCTTACACAGCAGCCCCTTGGTGCGCTGATGTGAAGCCCCACGAGCTCTTCAAGGATGGTGAAGTGGGTGATATTTCTGAGCCAGTATCACATCGAGATCAACCCGAGGCCATCCATCAAAGGAATATCTTTGGCCGACTTTGTTACGGAATGCACAACCAGGGAATCAGCTGTTGCCACCACCAACACCCGACGAAACATGGACCCTCTTTACTGACGGCTCATCAGCCAGCAAAGCATGCGGGGGCGCTCTCGTCCTCATCTCCTCTGAAGGCTTCAGGGCATACTACGCCATCCGATTCAATTTTAGAGTCTCCAACAATGAATCCGAGTATGAGGCCCTCCTCAGCAGCCTCAAACTAGCCGCCGGCCTCAAAACACAGCATATCAGAATCAGGTGCGATTCTAAGTTGGTCGTGGGTCAGATTGAGGGCTCCTATGAGGAAAAGGAAGGATGAGGCAGTACAGGGAAGCAACGACAGAATTGCTCAAGGCATTTGAAACCCATGAGATCACTCAGATCCCTAGGGTGGAGAATGCTGAGGCTGATATGCTCTCCAAACTTAGCTCCGAGACCCCGGAGCACATCTCCAAAATTAGCAAAGGTTGAAGAGTTAAGCATGTCTAGCATTCATGCCAGTCCCGTCCTATACATACAAAAACGACGAGACGATTGGATATCTGATATTATGAACTTCATCACAACTGGAGAGTTACCCAAGGACGACGAACGAGCCAAATTAGCCAAGCTTAGATCCCCAAGCTACACCATCGAGGACGGAAAGTTGTACAAACGATCCTATAACGGCACTCTCCTACAGTGCCTACACCAGGACGAAGCCGAGATGGAAATGGAGGAGGTACATTGCGGCATCTGCTCATCACACTAGGGACCCTTCAGCATGTCCTGACGCCTCGTCATCCAAGGTTATTTTTGGCCGTCGATGGCGCGGGATTGCGCACAAATGGCTAGAAGATGCACCACATGCCAACACTTGTAACGGGCCCCTGGCCGACCAGCCGTCAACTACACCCCGGTCAGCACAGCCATACCATTCTCTAGATGGGGAATTGACCTGGCCGGATCTATTCCAAGAGGTGCGGGCAACAACCGGTTCATCATCGTCGCTATTGACTACTTCACCAAGTGGATTGAGGCCGAGCCGCTTGCCAGCATCACAGAGGGCCGCTGTCGGAAGTTTGTTTATAAGAACATTCTTACCCGCTTCGGCGTGCCTCAGGAGATCATATCAGACAACAACACTCAATTTGAAGCTGCACCATTTCAAGAGCTCCTCCAGGCATGGGGCATCAAACATCGATTCTCCTCCATGGCCTACCCTCAAGGCAATGGGCAAGTTGAGAACGCAAATAGAACCATCCTGGAAGGACTCAAGAAGAAGTTGGAAGACGAAGGGGCAGCTGGGTGGATGAACTCCACAACATCCTCTGGTCTTATCGGACCACACCGAGGAGAGCAACCGGTGAAACACCATTCTCCCATTGCTACGGATTCGAAGCGAAGGCACCCACCGAGGTCACGCTACCTAGCTGAAGAGTAGAACGGTACAACCCTGAGGCTAATGAGGAGAATATGAAGATTGACTTACACCTCATCGACGAAAGGCTAGAGCAGGCCTATCTCAGAGCCGAGAACCACAGACGCCAAATCAAATCATATTACGACGCCAAGGTCCGCTCCCGAGAATTTCAAGTGGGCGACTATGTCCTTCGCCGAAGGGAAGCCAGTAGGCCGACGGATGGTGGCAAGCTCGCCCTCAAATACGAAGGGCCCTACATCATTGAAGCCGTAATCAAAGCCGACACGTACAAACTCAAACACCCAAAGGGGATGGAAGTACCACGATTGTGGAATGTACATCATCTGGTGAAGTACTATCAATGATCCGAAGGTCAAAAGCTCAAAGTTGAAGCTAATACCTCCTTTCGGATCGTTGATAGGCTAAAACACCCCCGGCCCTGAGCCACTTATCAATAAAACATCGTATTCCTCTTATATTATGAATCAAGTAAAGGAAAAAACGAGAAAATGTCGCTTCGGCCCCCTCAGCGGTGAAACACCCGGGGAATGGCCGACGACGTCCACAACGAAGGGCCAGCATGGCCCTCGAAAACAAAAAGGAGTACATTACCGCATCAACCGCGCATAAAATGTAGGACGATAGACCTGAAAGAAGGTCGAGGTAACAAAAATCCCCCACCTAAGGACATTCTTAAGGGACCAACCACGACAACCGTCGGAAAATGACCAAAAGTCTGGTCCCGCGTCATAAATAGACAAGAAATGACCCCAAGGTACGGGCAATGCCCCATCAACCGAGGGAATAGCAAACCCCTCGTCTCAGCTCACGTGAACAGCGGAGGAATGGGCAAAATCTCCACTTGGGGTTGGGAAACGACATGCGTCAGAAAGTCCCCAAAAGTCTAGCCCCGGAACAGATCCTGTTTCGAGGGTACCTTCAATAATTTTGAAAATAATACACTACTACCTCAGTTCTTAGTTGGCTTTTTACGTTTAAAACGTGTTTTAAAAACATACCGTTTTTTGGAACAAAAAACGCGTGTAAAAGGAAAAATAATGTCGATCCGTTTAAAAGGAAAAAAGCTTCCACTTCCCCGTATAAAACGTATATTTCTCGTATTTTACAAAAAATAAAAAGATCATTTGATCACGTGAATGTATTGTAACACCCCTAAATTTCCCGCCCAAAAACAATGATATATTTAAAAGAAATACTTTAATCATTCATCAAAGACTTAAAGAAATACAGCGAAAGTCTAAAATAGGGAAATGGGTATTACCGCCACATTCGGTCATCTCTTAACCGAATGCACATGCAACTCAAAGTAAAACAACAAAAACTAATGTAATAATAAGTAAATGTTTGTTTCATGACAAGATTTAACTAAGTCATCTTCTAATTCGCACTCAAGCTCGAGCAATCCATCAATCCACATAGGTATCCAACTCATCACCTGATAAAATTTAAGGGAGAAGAGAGAGACAAGAAAAATAACAAAATTAGCTTTAGAGCTAAGTAAGTACTACCCAACCCCGTAAAATAATCAGGTTTGACAAAAATAGATTTTTATATAATATCATATAAAAATGACGCACTCCACCAAAAATACTTTTCTCCTTGATTTTTCTTAAAGTCGCTTCTTTGCTAAAATCTTAAACTTTTCTTCGAAAATCTCTTAGTATCTCTTCTCGTTAAACTTCTTAAGAAAATCACTTCTTCTCTAACTTCCTAGTAATTTAGAAGGGCGGTGCTCAACCTTTCGACTGAGCCCGGTGGACCGTGGTTACGGACGGCCACCCCGAACAAGTGCCGGTACCACAACTGCTCTTGCGGAAACGAAACGACTACCTTAAGTGTGCACACCCCCTAAAAGGGATTCCAAGCCCTCCGAGTAGTAAGTCATCCCGAGTGGTCGGAACCCAACCACCCTAATTCTAAAATTCTTGAATGATTAGGGACTACTACTATAACTTCTTCTTAAAAGGGATCATAGATCCAAATCTCACTTAAAAGGGATCATAGATCCAAATCTTACTTGAAAGGGATCATAGATCCAAATCTTACTTGAAACTTAAACTGTACTTCTTAGTAGTAGTAGCTCTAATCACCCTCCACATTTATCCGGATGTGGAAAAACCGACACCTCGGATTACTCCCGAGATGCTCACTTCTTATAAAAATGTAAATTTTATCTTCGCTTAACAATACTTCAAAAATACTTCTTAATTTCTCTAATTAAGAAATTAACAAGACTCGCCATCCCTTCCCGGATGGTGACCATCGCCTTCCCGGATGGTGACCATCGCCTTTGTATGACGATCGGCTTCACCATCGCCTCGTCATCATTGTTTGGACCGACTCCTCATCGTCGTCGTCCTCATATCACGACCGGCCCCTCGGCCTCGACGTGATTATTTATCTCGAGACCGGTCTTAGTCATTCCTTTACCGGATGACGACCGTTGCATGGATTTTTGGACCGGCCCCTCATCGCCGTCGTCCTCACATCATGCCCGGCCCCTCGGCCTCGGCGTGACTATCTATCTCAAGACCGGCTTCCTCAGCGCCGAGAGTCTTGACCTGGCGATCGGGCTCACCATCCCTTCCTGGATGGTGACCGTCGCCTTTATATGACGATTGGCCCATCATGGCCTCGTCATCATTTATTGGAACGGCTCATCATCGCCGTCATGCTCACATCGCGGCAGACCCCTCGGTCTCAACGCGATCTTGAGCTAGCGACTGGGCTCACCATCCCTTCCTGGATGGTGACCATCGCCTCTATATGACGGACGGCTCATCATTTCCCCGTCATCATATTTCGGATTGGCTCTTTTCATCGCCATCCGCGCATCACGACCGGCCCCTCGGCCTCGGCGTGACTATCTATCTCAAGACCGGCTTCCTCAGCGCCGAGAGTCTTGAGCTAGCGATCGGGCTCGCCATCCTATCCTGGATGGTGACTATCGCCCTTATATGACGATCGGCTCCATTCTTGCCTCGTCATCATATTATCGGATCGGCTCATCATCTCCGTCCGCACATCACGATCGGCCCCTTGGCCTCGGCGTGATTATCTATCCCCAAGACCGGTCTCAGTCATTCCTTCATCGGATGGCGACCGCTGCTTGGACTTTTGGATCAGCCTCATAGTGCTGACGACCTCGCATCACGATCGGCCCCTCGTCCACGACGTCACACCCTATCCCAACACCGGCTTCATCAGGGCCGAGTGTGTTGGGCTAGCGATCAGGCTCGCCATCCCCTCCTGGATGGTGACTATCGCCTCTATATGACGATCGGCTCCATCATCGCCTCGTCATCATATTTCGGACTGGCTCCTCATCACATTTAGACTGGCCCCAGCGCCGAAGTCCTTATCTAGCGACCAGGCTCGCCATTCCCTTCCTGGATGGTGACCGTCGCCTTCATATGACGCATGGCTTATCATCGCCTCGTCCCCATATTCGGACTGGCTCACCAGCGCCATCGTCCCCATATTCGGACCGGTTCGTCAGCGCGGTCGTCCTCATATTCGGACCAACTCATCAGTGTCGTCGTCCTCATATTCAGACAGGCGTCCACCGCCTCGTCCCCCTATTCAGATATAGCGAACATCTTGCGGTCTCCGGTCGAAAGGCTGAAGGAGCCCAGAGTTCAGCCATATATCGCTCTGTCATCTGTATTTGATGACGCGAAGCTCATTTGCAGGCCCATCGACCATATATCGCTCTGTCATCTTTATTTGATGATGAAGAGCTCATTTGTAGGCCCATCGGCCATATATCGCTCTGTCATCTTTATTTAATGACGAAGAGCTCATTTACAGGCCCATCGGCCATATCTCGCTCCGTCATCTTTATTTGATGATGTGGGGCTCTCATGTAGGCCTCTCGGCCATACGTCGCCCCGTCATCTTTATTTGATGACGTGGAGCTCTCATATAGGCCTCTCTCGGCCATACATCACCCCGTCATCTTTATTTGATGATGTGGGGCTCTCATGTAGGCCCCTCGGCCACACCATCGCCCCGTCATCTTTATTTGACGACGCGGAGCTCTTATGCAGGCCCCTCGGCCGCACCATCACCCCGTCGTCTTTATTTGACGACGTGGAGCTCTTATGCAGGCCCCTTGGCCGCACCATCGCCCCGTCGTCTTTATTTGACGACGTGGAGCTCTTATGCAGGCCCCTCGGCCACACCATCGCCCCTTCGTCTTTATTTGACGACGTGGAGCTCTTATGCAGGCCCCTCGGCCGCACACATCGCCCAATCGTCTTTATTTGACGACGTGGAGCTCTATGCAGGTCCCTCGGCCATACATCGCCTCTCCGTCCTTATGCGACAACGTGGAGCTCTCGTACAGGCCTCTCGGCCCATCGGCCTTACGTTCTGGTCATCTTTATTTGATGAACCAGACATCATATTGTGGACGGTCGCTCGACCCATCCCTTAGTCATCTTTATTTGATGACTAGGACTACTGATCATGATGAGCTACCCACATCTAGAGATCGGCCTCGACCATCCAGCAGACGGGCACCGCTGCAGCTCCATCTCCAGGCCGAAGGGCTCGCACCTTTTGTTTCATTTTGGGGGCATCCGGTGTACTCTTTTTCCCTCATTAGGATTTTTTTCCCACAGGGTTTTTCCTAATGAGGTTTTTAACGAGGCATCTCCCCATCGTGGATCAAAAGGTGTCAACCCTCGGCCTCCTGTTGAAGACATCATCCGACACACATTACTCTACTCCTCTTCACCTCATTACACTCGCCTCAAGGAGTGGGGGACTGGAAGAGCGGGGGACTTAGCGCCTCCGTTAACCAAAGAAGCAGAAATTCAAATTTTTGTTCATGAAGTTGACTCACCAGACGGCGACAGATCAGCACACAGTTCTACTCTCTTTCGCCTCGAATACTCTCGACTCAGAGAGTGGGGGACTCCTGATAGAGTATATAGACTCGGACCCCCGGGTCTCACGACTATTGGGCCCGGACAGCGGCCCACACACATCTTACGGATATCATTTGTATTATTGTACCGCTTATATGTCATTTGTATGTAACTATGTACTAGATTAGTCTTTTATGTAGTTGGGCTACCGGGCCCATATTAGCGGCCCGACCCATTATTTCCCTATTTATACTCCTCTTGGAGCCATTTGTAACCCTAGAATCATTATACACAATATCATTTCTACTATTCATCCATCTTCTCCAATTATCTAGCTCAATCTCTCCATTTTAATATACTTTGGATACCCTATAATCCATCAATACCCGCTCCCTTCAGTTGATCGAACAGGTCATCTATGCGAGGTAGCATGTACTTGTTTTTGATGGTCGCGTTGTTCAGCTCCCTGTAATCGATGCAGAGTCTCAGACTTCCATCCTTCTTCTTCACAAATAAGACCGGAGCGCCCCAAGGTGAGACACTCGGTTTGATGTAACCCTTCCCCAACAGTTCCTCGAGTTGTTCTTTTAGCTCTTGCATCTCCTTCGGTGCCATTCGGTATGGTGCTTTTGAGATGGGTGTGGTGCCTGGCATTAGATCTATTGAAATCTCAACTTCCCTCTCTGGCGGCATCCCCGGAATTTCTTCTGGAAACACGTCCGGAAATTCATTGACCACAGGGATTTGGTCAATGGTTGAATTCTCGGACGTCAAGTCTTTGATCATGCACAAGAAAACCTCATACCCCTTCCGGACGTATCGTTTGACTTGTTGCATGGTTGCCAGCTTCACGCCTGGCCTAGATGTGACCGTTTTGTAGGATATACGTTTCTTATTGGGTCCTCTCAAGACCACCTTTTGTTCATCACATAGGATTTTGGCTTTATATTTCCCTAGCGAGTCCATACCCAACACCACGTCGATATCCTCTAAGTCAAACTGGATTAGATCTCCGGGTAGTTCGGTATCGGATATGACTATGGAAATATTGGAGAAAACATTCCCACACGCTACAACTTTGTTGGATGCCGTTTTTACATTAAGATTAAGTCTAGAGTCAGGTTCTAACTTTGACTTTTCCACAAATTTTGAGGCTATAAAACTGTGGGAAGCACCCGAATCAAATAGTACATAAGCAGGTGTGGAATTTACAAGGAAGGTACCTGATACCACATCGTGCGCATTTGCTTGAGCCTGGTTCATGACGTAAATCCGGCCCTGGGTGTTGTTCTGCCCTCCCTGGCCTTGATTACGGTTGGCCTCCGCTGGGCGGTTTCCAGGATTACCACGGTTGTTGTTGGCGTGATTATCCCCACCCCCGGCTTGGTTGTTTCCCTGGTTTTGTCCCTGGTTCGGGGGTTTCCTGCACTCGTATGCCCGATGCCCCAAGAGGTTACAGTTGCGACACCTCACCGCATTTCCCGCACAATCCTTCCGGGGATGGTTGTTTGGGCATAATTTGCATCTATGGTGTCGCATCTGAGTTGGCTGGTTTCTCCCCTGCCCCTGGTTTTGGAAGTTTCCTCCGCCTTGATTGATTTGCCTTTGCTCAGGGCGGTCGGTTCGGGCCTTCTTTTGTTGCTGATCCACCTCAGCATTCTTCCGATCTCTCTTATGGGCTTCTCTCTCCTTCTGGTGTACTAGATAGTACTTACCAGCCTTTCTATAAGCTTCGTTCAAATTCCGCAGCTCCGCTACCGTCACGAACTTTTGGGCCCCGAAATTAAGCCCGTTCACAAACCTGCGGGTCATACTGGCCTCTGTCGACACCAGGTCCTTGGCAAAACGAGCCAGTTGAACGAATTTCGTGTGGTACTCCTGAACGGTCAGGTCACCTTGTTTAAAATTGACAAATTCTTCATGATTTGCTTCCTTCACGTGATCTGGGTAGAAGCGATCCCGCAACGCTACTATGAAGTCCTCCCAATCGAAACCCGGTTGCCCGAGAAGTGCTGGTCCGTTGGCGGCCCACCAGTGGTCCGCTTCTTGGTGCAGATAATACACCGCAATATTCACCCGTTGCTCTGACGGGCAATTCAGTGAATCAAAGAGCTTGTCGAAAGTGCGGATCCAGTCCTCCAAGATAAGGTGGTCCTCCTCGCCCAAGTATTTTGGAGGGTTCCGTCCGGCTACCTTTGTTGCGTAGTCGATCCCAGGGTTTTGGGGTTGAGCTGCTCCGATGAGCTGCGCCATTTGCTCGACAGTTTGGGCCAGCTCGTCGACAGTTGGGGTCGCATGGGTGTCTCTCCTCGGCGGCATGACTCTTAATAAAGAAAACGCGTACTAAGTTCTAAGGCACGCATAAGGCTTCTACGTTATACAAAGGGTCTTACTTACTCCACATACTTCACATAAGCACGAATTTCATGCATTTCATAACTCAATAATTTCGCAAAGGTTTCTCCCTCTCACCGCGTCCTAAAAGGTCTTTTTCCCTAGTATGTTAATTCTCCTAATTTTACAAAAAAAAAACATTTTGAAAATCCCTGCATCGAAACTATTGTTTTCGTCAAAGATTTCGAACAACGAAGTTTCAGCACAAGGAGAAATTCCCAGTTAGTTGGACGAGCGCAAGGCTCAATTATGCACCAACCAGCTTAGACTGTTATCGTCTTTGTGACAGAATTCCTCCCTACGACCTATTACCTCGTGTTCTAGTCCCTTCGGAAAACTTAAGGCTCTGATACCAATTTGTAACACCCCTAAATTTCCCGCCCAAAAACAATGATATATTTAAAAGAAATACTTTAATCATTCATCAAAGACTTAAAGAAATACAGCGGAAGTCTAAAATAGGGAAATGGGTATTACCGCCACATTCGGTCATCTCTTAACCGAATGCACAGACAACTCAAAGTAAAACAACAAAAACTAATGTAATAATAAGTAAATGTTTGTTTCATTACTAGATTTAACTAAGGCATCTTCTAATTCGTACTCAAGCTCGAGCAATCCATCAATCCACATAGGTATCCAATTCATCACCTGATAAAATTTAAGGGAGAAGAGAGAGACAAGAAAAATAACAAAAATTAGCTTTAGAGCTAAGTAAGTACTACCCAACCCCGTAAAATAATCAGGTTTGACAAAAATAGATTTTTATATAATATCATATAAAAATGACGCACTCCACCAAAAATACTTTTCTCCTTGATTTTTCTTAAAGTCGCTTCTTTGCTAAAATCTTAAACTTTTCTTCGAAAATCTCTTAGTATCTCTTCTCGTTAAACTTCTTAAGAAAATCACTTCTTCTCTAACTTCCTAGTAATTTAGAAGGGTGGTGCTCAACCTTTCGACTGAGCCCGGTGGACCGTGGTTACGGACGGCCACCCCGAACAAGTGTCGGTACCACAACTGCTCTTACGGAAACGAAACGACTACCTTAAGTGTGCACACCCCCTAAAAGGGATTCCAAGCCCTCCGAGTAGTAAGTCATCCCGAGTGGTCGGAACCCAACCACCCCAATTCTAAAATTCTTGAATGATTAGGGACTACTACTATAACTTCTTCTTAAAAGGGATCATAGATCCAAATCTCACTTAAAAGGGATCATAGATCCAAATCTTACTTGAAAGGGATCATAGATCCAAATCTTACTTGAAACTTAAATTGTACTTCTTAGTAGTACTAGCTCTAATCACCCTCCACATTTATCCGGATGTGGAAAAACCGACACCTCGGATTACTCCCGAGATGCTCACTTCTTATAAAAATGTAAATTTTATCTTCGCTTAACAATACTTCAAAAATACTTCTTAATTTCTCTAAAAAGTTTCGAAGGTGTTTAAAAATATTTAATACTCCAAAAGTACTTGGTTTACACTTCTTAACTACTATATATATAATATCTCCTCAAAATCACATACACAAAATTCACAATTCACATTTAATCACATAATGCATATAATAAGCATATAATACGAGGAAACAATTTTGGATTGGCAGAGAAACTTATCTTAAGTCCTGATGCTCCTAGTTATCCTCCTCTAATCCGGTCTCTAGATAATCACCTTTTTAATTAAATATGATAAATTAGTCACTTATTCTATTGGTAATTACTTTACCCGATTTTCTCCTTTTATTTTATTATTCGCATTAACTTAGTTTATTCGAATTTATTAATTTAGTTAATTAATTATTCGAGTTAATCACTTTTTATTAATCAAATTACCTTATTAATTCAGCCATTAATTACAATATTTGAATTCTAATATTAAATAAAATATCCGAATATAATTATCTACAACATCCAATTTTTATTCAATAATCACCATTAATTTACTCTACTCATAAAATATTATTTAATTGCTTTATTTATATTAACACATTAATTTATGAGTTCAAATATTTTAAATATTTATATGAAGTCCGAATCTCTAATAATCAATCATAAAAATTATTAATTGAATTAGTCCACTAATTACGTAATTAAGTTATTTATTAAGTCTACATATAGTCAATTATTTATGCTAGCTAACCCAATCTTATTTTATTTTCCTTATTTTATTCCAACATTATTTTTAGTCCAGAATATTATTTTTCAATCTCAGTGATTTATTTATTTCACCATTAATATTAATATTTCCTTATTTAATTACTTAATTAGTTTTATATGGCCTAATTTAAATAAATAGCCTAAGAATCGACTTTATAAATTAATAACCGTCTATAACTATATTTTGGGTCTATATTTGACCTAGGTTGTCCAGATATCTATTTTATAATTATTTCCATAATTATTCATTTAATTTCATATATCTATTAACCGGTTCAATTACAATTAAATATACTAAACCTTATTTTTATTAATTATAAATGGTCCATAAAGTCCTAGTTAGTCATATATTTATCCTATTTTACTCCAATATTTATTTCATAATTATTTTCGTCAATTAGTTAATTATTTACTAAATGTGTACAAATTGGCCCAATTACAATTAAATCAATTAAAAATAGCTAAAAATATTATTTTTCAATTCTGGTTGGTCCGAATATGTATATTTATACCAGGTATTTAATTTATAGTTTTCCAGATTTTATTTATTTCATTTACTATTTTATTTTTAATTTTTATTGAAATTGGGCCGAACTGGCCCAAGTTTAATTTTTCTGACCCAACCTGAAAAGGCCCAAAAATAGACCCCAGCAATTGCTGGGTCGTCTTCTTCCCCAGGTCGCCGGAAAACGGGAAGAGAGAAGGGGGAGGGGCTTACCTCGTCGGACGGGCGTAACGGCGGCGCTAGCAGGCTCGTTTGGGGACGGCGAAGGTCTGTGATGGTCCGGCGGCGGCAGCAGCTCTCTTTTCCTGCTCCGTTTCCCGTCGCAAAATCAGCCCGGCGAATACTCCAGCGAGCTTGTTCTCCCTACTCCGACGTCCGTTTTCCACGATTCTTTCTCCGTTGGATTCATCTCACGAAAGGGAAGGTTTCTAGAGTGTTTTCAGGGCTTGATTCTGGCTAAAACGAAGGGTCGAAAATTCTGGTATATATATACGTATATATGTATATATATGGGGCTGTTTCTTGTATGAATAAAAACGCAGGTCCTAGGCTATTATTTATAGGTATAGGTTGAGACTTCAGGCTGTGTTAGAGTTGGAGTTGAATTTAATCGACTTCCCCCGGTAGTTATTCCGGTTGGTGTAGGAGTATAATTTGTAGGTTGTTTAGTTTAAAACAATCACTTGTTTAATATGTAGTTATATTATACGTATATTAATAGGTAGTTATATTATTTGTACGTATGTAGGTTTATTAGAAGTAGGTTTCTATTATATTTTATTATATTATTGTATTTGTGTATTATTATACTTAATTTAAAATAGATATATATATAAAAGGTAATTTTATACTAAAACATAACTTCTATTATCGGACCATTTTTATCTGATTAAAATGTCGTAAACTTGGAAATTTTATCTGATTCGAATGTCACATCTGTTGAAATTTTGTTTGACTCACTTAAAATGTTATTTTCATAATATTTTATCTGATTAAAAATTATTATTATTTTTTATTTATTTAAATTTTTGAAGTGTCACATGTATATACATCAAATGAATAAGAGATCAACAATAATTTAAAAACAAAAAAAACTCCATCCCTGTGACCCCATGTTTTTGTATTGTTACAATACAAAATATACAATTGTTAAATACTAAAATTAATTGCATGATGACTAAATTAAAGCTAGCATCCTAAAAGACTAAAATCTAAAATACTACTACATATTAGATTTGTAATTTTCTTTTCCAAACAAGCATATCAAAATTAAGTTCTTTCTAAACCTGAGACTTTTTAGTATAAACTTTTACACATAAACAATAATAAGTGTAGCGGTCGCACAACTATCTCATGTCATTTGTCATCTAGGTGAAAATGATGAGTTTAACTTGGGCGTTATCTGATGATCATATAAAGATGATGATGATGTTAACTTGACCTCATTCTATTGTTATTGTGCCTTATTTTCTGATAATACTTTACAAAATTATGTCTTGGACTTAATTACGCCGTACTATTTTTAATTTTGTCATCGACTTGTGCAATTACGAATTATTCTTTTATGTAGTAATGTGATTTGCTACTTCAATATGTGTACACTCTTATTTATTTTTATTATATGTTAATTTATGAAGTATATAATTTAATTAAATGTTATTTTGGACTTAATCATTATTTCATTTTTGTCATGAACTTATGCTATTATGAATGCATTTTTTGATGGAGTAATGAGATATTATACTCCCTCCGTCTCGAATTGAATCGCAAACATTTTAATGAGGAAAAAGTAAAAGTAAGGGTAAATTTGTCACTTTATTCTTATTTACATACATAAAATAGAAAGTGGAAACCCATTTTGGGACAACCAAAAAAGGAAATTTTGCAAATCAAATTGGGACAGAGGGAGTATTTAAATGTGTGTGTATGTTGATTATCCTTTATGTACTATATGTTTTTATGATCCAAAAACTAGTACAATAATTTAATCATTCAAAATAAGATCCGTATTTGTAACCCGATTTTTTCTAAAAGATGTCGTATTATACACGTATACATATTTACACGTTTTATAAAAGTCAACGTATTTTTTGCTGATATTTTGACCAGATTTTTGTTCAAGTTACTGAATAAAACACCTATGTATTAAACCACGTTTAATTCCCGTACCGTATTTAACTAACTATACCTCCGTCCCAAAAAACTTTGTCGTTTCAAAAAAATTGAACACTGATTTTGATTAGTATAATATTATGGAAATTATAAACTTTATGTTTTTATGAAAATACTTTTAACAACGAAAATTTTCATATAACTTTTATATTATAAATAATTTTCAATAAAAAGATATAGTCACTCAAAGTTTTGAAAATGGCAAATTTTTTTGACGGAGATTATAATTATTTCTTTTGGATTTATTCTTTCTTTTTGACAAATTGGATTTATTCTTTATTCATCACACTATTTCACTATCTTTCCATCGTATCCTCAATAATTTGTATTCTCTTTCACTATTCTTAATCTACTTATTTTTTGATACGGGGACATATTTATGTTACGGATGGAGTACGTAGTAACTGTTACGGGTACTTAGGCCAAATTGGTAAAATAAACACCAAAGACAAATTGGTAAAAAACAAAGCTCCTGTGATAATTTGGTCAAAATTTTGTAAGTGAGACGTTTTTAATCCCCAACTTTAGAATTTCCGACATTTAACCCTTCATATTGTGTTTGACAATCCACGGTTGGCTACTAACTGCTAGCCGGTTGAATCAGCAAATTGATAGCAATGAATTATGTTAGCTCTTCTAACCAAACGCTTTCATTAGCAATTTGAAGTAAAATATCTAGTAATTTAATTATTTGCGATTAGCTATTAAGATGTAAAATGACTATTAAGAATATGAATTTAAAAGTGTGTGTGTGTGTGTATATATATATATATATATATATATATATATATTTAATTTAACTATATTTGTGTTGTTTTTAATAAGTTTTGGAAGTTTTTTTTTTATAAATTTATTTGTTTTTATTTTATATAACAACTACCACTATCATTTTTAACACATGCACATTTACACGAGCACACACATATAAATTCATTTGTTTTTCCTATTAATATTTTAAATATGACTATTTTCTTAGTTTATTTAAAAATGCTACTCCATATAAAATAGTAAAAATATTCATACTGATAAAATAGTAAAAATATTCATGCAGTAATTTTTTTTTAATTACTAGTAAAATTGTTAGTTTTCACAATACTTATAGAACTAAATGTCGGGAATACTAAAGTCGAGGGTTAAAATTGTCTCACTCGCAGAAGATTGACCAATTTATCATCGGAATTTTATTTTTTTTATCAATTTGTCTCCGGATTTTTTTTACCAATTTGATAAACCACCCTTTTAGTTGCAACGGTCCACTTGTCATGTTTGGCGATGCACAAGTTTAATCATTAATATCTTACATTTCTTGTCAATAAATTTGTTTTAATAAAAAGCATATTTTGGTATTTAAAATGAGAGGAATTTAATAATATATTTCAAAAATTTAATTTATAAAACATTAATAAATAAAAATGTAGTCAAAGCATAGTAGGTGAATTGTGCAAAATTTACCAATGTTGCAATTAGGGGAGAGCAAACCCGGCCCTACCCGATTGACCCGATCGGATATATCCAAAATTTTTGTTTGGATTGGAAAACCCGACCCGAATCGATTCTTGCAGTCCGTGACTTAAGCGGGTAGCGGGTAGGGTTATAAATTAGGCTACCCGGCCCGCCCGACTACCCGAACTAGCATAGTATATACTCCATATACTATTTTGAATTATTATGCATGTTCAAATATCTCAATTATTGTATGTCAATTACAATATTATGCATGTTCAAATATTCCAATTACCGTATTTGTACAACTATAAATTTAAATGTTGTATTGTTATAACTTTGAATGATATTTTGACCGATTATCATTTTATTTATCATAATATCAAATATGCCAATCATCGTATATTATTATTTTACATGTTCAAATATGTCGATTACCGTAATTATACAACTATTACTTTGAATGTTATACTAGTACAATTTTGAATGATATTTTTACCAATTACCATTTTATTTATCACAATTTGAACAATAACAAAAAATAAAAATCTGAATGGACCCGAAAACCGAATCAACCTGACCGCAACCCCATCTTCTTCAACCCGAAAAACCCGATATTGTTTTTGATAGGGTAGGGTTTGAAATTATCAATCCGATAACTGAACGGGTTTACAAATTTTGAACCTGACCCGCCCGAACCCGACCCGTGCTCTGCCCTAGTTGCAACTAAATAAGAATGCAGGTAGCACTACGTAATTTACATTGTTGTGTTGGAAAATATCATTTGTACACACTATATAAGCCTAACAGATTACCATTTTCATTCTCCCATTTTCCCTCCTCTTCTTTCTCTTTACTCTCTCTCTCTCTCTCTCTCTCTTTCTTCTCTCTCTACCCAGCCCTTTCAGATATTCAAAAGAAGATTGAATCATCTTCTTCTTCTCTTCTTCATCCTCCTCTTCCCTTCTCCATCAACTTCTTTTCTACTTTTCTATATCCAATGTTTTCCATTACTTGAACATAATTAACTTATTTATCTATTTCCATCCATTTTTATTATCTCTTTCATTTTTTTTCAAATTACATGTAAATTGAGCACACATACAACTACATTGTTGAGGTTTATTCCTTCAATCCGTAGGCCCAACACGTAACCAAAGGATTTCGAGTGGATGATATGGTGGATTAAATGATTAAAGAAGCGAGGTGAGTGTTATTTCAGTCGAAGGAAGTAGCCTTATCTTATTAAGTTTCAATAAGAAGCCGATTACAACTTATCCCATTACAAAGCCCTGATGCCGTTCGTCTATCTGTATGCTAAGAGTTGATTACAAATGCTATTAACTAGTGTTAAGTTGACAAGCTTTTACAATGAAATAAATGCTACTATTTATACTAGTAAAGGGTAGTCGATTTTCATCCCTGCAATGCTTAAATCCTTCACGTGGTTTATACAACCAAAGTATTGCACAAGTAAAACCAAAATGAGAAGAAAATCATCAAAAGTTGACAAACAAAGAACAAATCTGATCTGAATCTTTTTTATCTGATCTGAAGTTTTTTGAACTGATTTGAATCTTTTTTATCTGAATCTTTTTTATCAGAATAAAATAGAAATAAGTAATACTCCGTAAGTAATAACAACAAGACGAACAAAACAACACCTTACTCCACATCCCTTCAGTTTCTACCCGGTTTACATAGCATACTTTTTTTGAAAAGTGAACCGGTAACCCTAGGTACTTAAATACGGTACGGAAATTAAACGAGGTTTAATACATACACGTTTTATTCAGTAACATGAATGAAAAACGATCAAAAAATCATATATAAAAAACATCAACTTTTAAAAAACTATAATGCGGTATCTGTTACAAACATTCGGACAAAAAATACAGGGCATTATTTTGAACATTTAAATTATATGCTTCACAAAATAACACACTACATATATAGTAAAAAGAAATAAAAGTATACACATATCCAAGTAGCAAATCACATTACTACATAAAAGAATAATTCATAATTGCATAAATCAATGACAAAATAAAAATAGTAATTAAATCAGAGACATAGTTTTTCAAAATAATGTCAAATTGTAAGGCATAATAACAATAGAATGAGACTAAGTTAAAATCATTATCTTTATATGATCATCCGATAACACTCAAAATAAACTCATCATTTTTATCAAGATGACGGATGACATGAGAAAAGTTGTACATCTGCTACGCTTACTATTTTTATGTGTAAAAGTTTATACTAAAAATGTCAAGTTTAACAAAACCTTAATTTTGATATGTTTGTTTGAAAAAACATCATAAATATAGTACTTCGTAGTATTTTAAGTTTTAGTCTTTTAGGATGAGCTTTAGCGGTCATGCAATTAATTTTACTAATTAATAATTGTATTGTAACAATACAAAAACATGGGGTCACCGGGAGGAGGGTTTCCTTTTAGCTTTTAAATTATTGTTGATCTCCTATCATTTAATGCATTCAAATAATTAATCAATTCATGTTTCAATTTTTTATAAAATACAGGAAAATAGGTTTTATACGGGAAGTAAGAGTTTTTTTCCCTTTTTAAATGAACCGGCATTATCTTTCGTTTTAAACGTGTTTTTTCTCTCAAAAAAGGTATGTCCTTAAAACACGTTTAACAAGCGAAAGGGTCAATTTTTAAACGGTGACATTTTTGTAATTTGAGTGAAAAGTTATGGTTTCCGCTGAATGAGCATCAATGTATTTTTAGTGAGCATCTCACCTATTCCATTGAGTATTAAGAGCCTAACAATGACCATCACGATCTTTGCTTCATATCTTCTAATTCACTTTCTTTTTCTTATTTTTTCCTTTATAAAAACTTATTAAATTATATCTATAATTCACTGCTATGAATTTCAATATGTGAATTTAATGTGATATGCTACTTTTCAAATATGCATTGATATGACAATTTCAAATGAGCATAGAATATGTACCAAATGAGCATATGTAACTTACAAAATGCGTATTGATATGAAAAATCGCGAGGTTTGTTAGTTGAATATCATGACATTTTCGTTGAGCATCAAACATCCTCTCTTGAAATGAAAATCATGTTTTCTGTTAAATGAGCATTAATGAACTTTTAATGAGTATCAAACCTATCTTGTTGAGTATTATGAGTCTAATGATGAACATCACCATATATGCTTTATAACTTTTAATTGGCTTTCCATTTGTTATTTTCGCTTTTAATAAATTTTCTAAAATTATATCTATAATCAATTCTTATGAATTTAAATATGTAAATCTAATGTCATATGATACTTTTGAAATATGCATTATATGACATTTTAAAATGAGCATAACATCAGTACCAAACAAACAAACGTGACTTACAAAATGAGCATTGATATGAAAATTATAAGTTTTGTTAGTTGATTATCAAAACATTTTCAGTGAGCATCAAACCTCTCATATTGAGTACTACAATCGTGCAATCGAGTATTATGATTTGTGCTTGTGTGTCTATAATCAACTTCTATGTGAATCTAATGTAATATACACTTTTGAAATATGCATTGATATAACATTTTATAATGAACATAACAGCTTTATCGAATGAGCATACATAATGTACAAAATGAAAATCTAAAAATTCAAACAAACACATTTGTGTATTTTCATTCTTTTTAGGCGTATACTCATTTGGCTTTAATATCATCACTTTCCCTCTCGTCAACCATAAAGTCGCCCTATAACTTAGCTAAAGTTAGCACAAGGAATTAGAATTAGGGGTGGATTCAGGCCGGGCCGGGTCCGGGTCGGGCCGCCGGTTCTGAATAGGTGGGCCCGGGACCGGACCGGGTAGCCACCGGGTCCGGTCCAGGTCCGGGCCGGGCCTCAGGTCATTTTTTTTCCTTTTCCTAATTAACCCTTCTCCCACCCCCAACCCCCCCCCCCCCCCCAAACCACCCCAAATGGCTCAAAATACCCAGCCCAACCCGAAAAGTTAAAAAAAATTGGGAAAAAAATTAAAAAGCCCAGAACCGGGCCCAAACCGACCGGGCCGGTTCGGCTTTTGGGTGACCCGAGCCCACACCGGGAACCCTCCGGGCCGGGCCTATCCGGACCGGTCACTGGCCGGGCCACCAGGCCGGGCCGGTTCAGCACAGTGCCGGTTTCGGGTCGGGCCACCCGGCCCGAATCCACCCCTGATTAGAATATAAAAATTGTGTAATTACTATTTGTACTAAAAGAGAGAAATAACTTTAAGCATATTTGTTTACTCTCATGGAAATGAGAATATTTTGGAATACAAAATAAAAAGTTGTCCAATTCTCGTATGATCAATGAATATGAAAAATTACACACTTTGCCCTTAACCAGATGATATGGACAGCATTAATTGCACACAATTTGCAGCAAACTTAGACAAGTAATGCAATGTATATCCACGGTTTACTACCATTTATTGTTACTACTACTAGTATTATTATCACATATATAAATTAAAAAAAATAGATGAAGTTTCAACTATTTGTCTTTTTCAGACCCAAAAATTTCTCAAATATATTCATATTCTAAAAAATTTAAGATTCCATGATTAAAATGTTGTTTTTCATTTATCACTTTTTTTGATAAAAAATCCCTAATTTATTTGCCTTTACACCGAAATGTTTGACTCTTTAAATATTAATTATTCGAAAAAATAAATTAAAAAATCAATGTATAGTTATAAAGTAAGATTTCCATTCAAAAAAATTGCTAGGTGAATATATTGACGGTGTTGGATTGCACTAAAAACAGAATTGATAGAGTGAATACGTATAAATTGGTGGGGAATTTGATTTATTGACTGATCTGGATTGCGGTCAGCCTAATCTGCCGCCGTCTAATTTTTTTATTAAACTACTCATTCAAATAGAGGAGGATTGAAAGGAACCTTACACTAAACCAGGTAAGCATTTGCAAATGCCAGTGCTTCATCAGATCATCGCCAATCCTGAGATATCAAACTAATGGTAGACATCAGAATTTAATGAGGTGCAAAACGTTGACTTTGTCATAAAATTAGAAACTAGTCACCTTCAATAAACTATTAAAATGATCAAGAAGCAAGAATCATTCAGAAAGATTCAATTTATTATTCTATAAGATTCTTTTATCCTTCAGAAAGACTGTATGCACTTATGCTTTGGTATCAGCAAGCTCAAGTTTTTCACTCAGGGAGGGAAGTCCTTATTTTTCAGAATCTAAATAGACCCTATGTGAATCTATTTTAATTTCTCAGCTAGTAATGGAAGAAAACGATTCAGCTGCGAGTATCCAGTCCTTGCTAGCAGACATATCAGCGGTTACCAACTCAGTACTGCTTGTAGAGATGGAAAGGAACAATTTCATTGAAATTGGAAGTTATCTTTACCGTACATCTTCAGTCCTAATGGAGCTGCAGATCAACAAGAACACTCCAACATATGTTGCAGAGATCTTACTGTCCCTACGGAAAAGCTTTGAACTTGCTGAACACACAATCAAGAAAGGGAGGAGCAGTTTCCATATGGAAGAAGGGCTTCAAGGTGTGGTAACAGATATTGGGAAAGGACTAAGTTTGGTGCCATTTTCAGCATTCGGTGAGCGAGATTATGCAGGAATCACAGCTAGGTCACTATCCATGGAGATTAAGGGTATGTTTGGATCCAGGAATATGTGAAGGACAAATATATATGATTAATTTTGTAAAAAAAAAATATCTGTTTAGATTTCTTAGTCTTTATGTAGAAATAGATAACAAAATGATTGAAGAATTATAGAAAAATAAAATCATTGAGTTTGAACAAATATTTTATTTGCACTCACATTTTCTTTCCTTCCAAACTTCTCTTACATTTCCCTCTCTATTGTCTTTACCTAGAATTTTCCAAGTTCCAAAGGGACCCCAAAACACTGGGTTCGGCAAAGGATGAGCTTGAGAGAACAGAAACGGGGAAAACAGAAACAGATCTTTACTCGCTAGATGTTGATGTTTCAATGGAGAACCTTCAGATGCTAGATGATGAAACTTATCTTTACTTCTCTTACAAAAGTTCTATAAGTACAAACAGCACCACAGATCAATGGAATGAAAGAACCTGGAGAATAATACACCCAAGTGTGGCATTAAAACCAACAACTGATGAACAGAAGGACACAAATAAAGCAGTTAGAATAAAGATGGTCTGTGAGGCTCTGTTTTCAGCCAAAACTGAGGACAATATATTAGATGCAATTGAAGATCTGAGGATAGTTTGTCGCAGAGAGCCATGCACTAAGGTACAAGTTTGCAGCATTGAAATGATAACACTACTTGCCATGTTTTTGGACTACAAGAACATCACCATTCAATGCGCGACACTAGAATTGCTAGGACAGTTGGCTGAAGAGAACAATGATAGGAAGGTGATTCCTTTATTCTTTTATGTCATGTGCATTCACCACCTATGAGATCAATGCAAGTAATGCTATGTTTCTGACCTGAAAATGACAGAGAAAGGAAAAAAAAAGTGCCAACAAAAGTTATTATCTTATGTTACCATGGAAAATGCATAGGAAAATGGAACATGATTATTATTTTTTCAACTTTACGGACAAAATAAAATAAAATGAGCATCCACAAATATTTAACTTTATTTTTAATTCTTCCAAATTTCCTTCTATGATTTCCTTCCTATTATCTTTTCTAGGATCCAAACAGACCCTAAGTGAATCTTTTAATGAATTAAGAAAAGTAATCCCATTTATCCCTAATCACAAACCGTTGGGGTCTTTTGCATGAACCAAAGGATAATCTCTCATGTCATCCACCCAAACCCCAATTTTAAAAACCTTTCTGTCACTAAGCCCCATTTTACATGTTATTAGATGAAAACATTGTTCATTTTGGATTGATGTATTAGATAATAGATATTTCTTGATACTTCAGGGTTATGCCATTTGAAATTTATGTTTGGTTCCAACATATAGAAGCCGTAAAGCTCTAACCAAATTAGACTCTTCAATTCTTCATAGTACAAACATCAAGTTAGCAAGTTGAATCCATGCAGGACATGATCACAAAAGAAATTGGCATTGATACTATCATAAGGATGTTATCAAGCAATTATTCACCTGTCAAGCATGCTTCAGCTGCACTTCTTCTCATGCTTTCAGAATGCAAATATTTTTGTGATATAGTTGAGGAAGTTTCTGGAGCTATTTTGATGCTTATAACAGCCAAGAATGATGTTATCACTTCAGAAGTAGCTGATAAAGTGTTGAAGAGTTTGGAAAGGTCCTCACTCAACATCAAGCACATGGCAGAAACTGGACATTGGGAACCTTTGATGAATTATCTAAATGAAGGTTGGCATATGCTTGTGTCTTAATATGCAAGTTTTCCAGAAGCGCATGAGAATTTACAGTGCAGATTGGTAAAATAAGTAAAAACACACTTATTGATCAAATTGGAACAATAATACAGTATATGGAAATTTTAGTTGCTGCTGCTTATGTTTCAAAAAAAATGTCATGTTTTCAAATCATCAAAACCAAGAAACTTTTGAAGTATTCAAATATTTTATACAATTTTGCACTCTTACCCTCATTGTACTCTGACTAAGGGAACTCCAAAAGCCATCATCTAATATTAATTAGAATAAAGTATTTCATAGAGGTCGAAGGGCAAAATTAGGATATGAAAAAACCACTTCAAATTTCAAATTTTACATATTCTGAAACATCTAAAACAGAAAAACATTTAAATTTTGAGAAGCAGGTGGTAGTATACTTTGAGAGCAAAATATATAGTAGGAGTTCCATTATCCATTCAAGTAAAAGGGGAAATTAAAAAAACTGACATATACATGTGTGACATATTCTTCCTCAGGATAATTCTCAAAATAGTTACTGTTTGCTGTCCTTGTTGGGTAAAAAACAACAGGAACAGAAGAGATGAAAATGGAGATGGCAAGCTACATCGGAAAAATTGTTCTTACACCTGAAAAAAGCACCTATGTTGCTAAGAGATCGTCTCCAGCTCTGATCAAAATGTTACAAACTAACAACTCTATGAGCAGAAATGCAGCCTTTAAAGCTCTTAAACAGATATCTCTGTACCAAATGAGTAGTAATGTACTTGTGGAAGATGGGATCATAAGCTTCATGATTGAAGAAATCTTTGATGATATGACGATCTACAAAGAACCAACAGGCTCAAAGAAAGAGGCAACTGGAATACTTGCAAATATCCTAGAGTTTGGAGTTCAGCTGGAGAACCATCAAGTAAAGGTGAATGGCCACAGAATGGATTCAGAGTACACAGTATACAGAATCATTCACATGATTAGAAAATCTAACCCTGATGAACTTAATTGTAATCTCATCAGAATTCTCCAGTGCCTGATGAAGTTCCCAAAGGCATCACCTATCATTGTTTCTGGAATCAAGGAGACAGAAGTGGGTTATAGCCTGATTGAGTTTATCAATTACTCCGATGATGAGTTAAGTGTTGCGTCGATCAAATTTCTCATCACACTCTCTCCTTTAATGGGGAATACTTTATCAGAAAGAATATGCAAAAATAAAGGTCAAACTCTAATAAGACTGATCCAACCTTCAACTGGGGATGATGATTGTATTATTGTCACAGAGACACAAGCAGTTTCCGCCAATTTATTGGCAAAGCTTCCCCATCAAGATTTGACACTGAATCTTGCTCTCATAGAGGGTAAAACAGTCCATACAATCATAGACCACATTGAAAAACTCAATAACAGTGGAGCAGGAACAAGGAGGCACGTGTATGCATATTTTGAAGGACTTGTGGGAATTCTTGCCAGATTCACGTCTACATTGTATGACCATCGAATATTACAATTGGTGAAGATGCATTACTTTACTTCACTCTTCATGGAATTACTTATAAAAACGTCAAGTGATGAAATCAAGAAAATATCGGCAATTGCACTTGGGAACATGTCAAAACAATCAGTCAATCTATCAAAACCACCATTAAGCAAGAGAACCAAGTACTTGAAGAATTCTCCGGTCAAAAGATTCATCTCTCTTTATTCCTCTAAACAGGTGAAAGTGACACTGTGTCCAGTTCATAGAGGTGTGTGCTCTTCAAGAGAAACATTTTGCTTAGTCGATGCAAAGGCAGTTGAGAGGCTCTTAGCATGCCTGGGAAACAAGAATGTGGAGGTAGTAGAGGCATCATTGGCAGCTCTGTCTACACTGTTGGATGATCAAGTTGATATAGACAACAGTGTGAGCTTGTTGATTGAAAAGCAATCCATCAAGCATGTGATAAATGTTGTGAAGGAGCACAGAGAAGAAGCTGTAAGGCATAAATCGTTTTGGATTATTGAAAAAATTCTATCCAAACGTGGTGACCAGCCTGTTTCAGATATATCACAGGACAAGTTCTTTCATGCTACATTAATTGCGACACTTCACTGTGGTGATGTACTCTCAAGGGAAATGGCAGAAAAAATCTTGATTCATTTGAAAAGGACGCCTCAAATCACAACCCCCTCTTCGCCATGTACACCTTTCATGCACATTTCATGAAGCTTTTTTGTAAAGAAATGTTAAACTTCACATCTTTCTGCTTTCACTGGCTTAGAAGTTAGAACTTAGAAATATAGGTAGACAGTCTAGAGAATGAATGTTCACATGTGGACCTTTGTTTCTTCCTAAAAATTAAAGCAATATACATCGGCATTGGAAAGAGATTGAAACTGCTCTTGTGTATACAGTTCATACTGTTTAAAAGTCATTGCAAATAAGAGAACTCCCCACTCCCCAGTATCTCAATACAACAACATCCAAGCTTTAGTCCCAAAAGATCTCAGTATCTCAATAATCTGCAAAATTACAATAGCTCAATTACTTTACATGTTTCTTTGAAGACCTGTGTGCTGAGCTTATTAGCTTGAGCACATAATAGCCATATCATAGAAAGAGCTAATGCACGCGAAACAAAATCTTTGTCAAAATCCTATATAACTCACTGCAGTTTATGCTCTTCAAATAGTGGCCCTTTTTCATGTTTAAAATTCGGAGAAGTAGTTTGCCTCATAAGTAGTTTGTCATTCAGAAGGAAACTTTTTATTGTACCATGTGTCGTTTTACCAAAACAAGACAAATTCAATGCTACCAGTTTGATTTTCTTGTTATGGCGCCACATTTCTTTATCAGTTCAAGAGCAGTAATTACAGTACCACATAAAACATGTAAAGATATACAGATTATATTACTCATTATACACTGAAACGATGATAGTATATGTGCATTATATGCTTAGTTAGTATATCAATATCCACCCACATTATGAGATCACAAGTTCAACCCCCATCTATTTATTTGCAAGATTTATTGTGAACATTGGGACTAAATATTAGGAAAGATTGTTAGAACCAATTAGGGTATGGTGCTTAAATATTAATAAGACATCTCGCCAGGCTGAGCACCCAATTTTAATACAAATCTTATGTAAAACTTCCTAGCATCAAATTTCTAGACCTATTAGAGAGGATTATTATACTCATATAATAATATGAAGATCCATATAATATAAAATATTAGGTTTAAAAGAGGGAAACTCCCACATTATTGTGGTTCATAGGTTGATCACAAAACTTACCCCTCGAACAAATAATACCAGCCCACGTCCTTCATTTGATATGACCTGCAAGTGTGAAGGAACGAGGAAGATGATGAAGCTGGAGCATATTGCAGCCATGAGGAGGAGCAAGCTTATGCAACCTAAACCAAGCGATCTTGTACTTAACAGATGGAAACAAGAAATTACCCTAAGAGGGGAAACAATGTGAAATTCCAAAGTAGGGGTATTATTCCCCCCTAAATAAGAGCAATTATTACCATGCTTGTAAAATACCGTCGATCATGGCAAAACAGCCATATTGTATGGTAATCCCAAAATATGGTAGTATGATTTCATGTGATATGCTCCTACTTTTTATTCTCTCTTATATTTTTTGGAAAATAAGCTCCATTTTTGGAATTTTACATTGTTTGTGCTCCTATTTTGGAATTGACATTGCTTTTACTCCTATTTTTGGAAACTTCCAAGAAAAAATGGCATATGCACATTTCTTGCATTAGTTAAGAAGTACTCCATATAATGTTCTTGCAAGTGCTAATCAAATGTGTTTAAACCAACTAAAATCCACAATTACAGAACCTAATGTTATAAAAAAAATTAAGAAGTGGGGAAAGAACACCTGAAGAAGAACTTCTGCATATGTTGTTCAATCGTTAAAATGACAACTTGAAAGAGAAGCATGTTAATATATTTTTAATGATTTCTACCATATTTACTTCTTAAAAGTTTTAATGAAATAAAAGTCAATATAATTCAACCATGCAGAATAAATCAAGAAATCTCACATGGTGATCTATTAAACAGTTTTACCACTCATAAGTTGATATCAAGCCGCTCAGACACTCATTGGCTTTTGATAGAGATAAAAAAGAATTGGAAGTAAAAAAGTACGTAATATTATACAGCCTCTATTCATATTTAGAATCTTACATTTACGTGTTTGTGGGAAAAATATTGGCATATTTGAGATGGAATAAAAGATGAACGAAACCTTTATAAAACAAGCATGCAACCCTTTTAAACAAGGTATATTCTGTATCTATAGGTACATAAGCATTTGTTGTTTCTGTTTCGTACAAAAATCATATTATGGTGCATAACAGTTCAATTAGATGGCGCATCAGTCACTTGTCGATACATATGCTTCAATTGCTAACAAAAGGTTCATTCTCAAAACATCTAATAACTGGATTAGGCACAAAGTGAGTCGCATATCATTGGCTTAGCTAAACTGTTAGGGACCTGAACACTACCAAGAATTAGAGCCTTATTAAGTCATTTTAGTTTTGTTCAATAATAGGGTTTAGGCCCTATAACTTATTAGAAGTGGGCTGGCCCATTAGAAATAGAATAAATAAGGGTGAGTGGGGATTAGATGGGGGGGGGCAGAACTTGGGATCAGGACTGGGATATTGGGAGTGAGAGACCACTCGAAGAGTCTCAAACCTTTCCTTTCGTGACTTTCTGTATTCCTTCACTAAATTTTCATTAATAAACTACTACTTTCTTCTTGGATTCTTCCGTTACTTATCATTGGTATCAAAGCCATTGACAAAAGCCTTACCTGCGCATGGTCTTGACCCGATCGAGAATGGAGCAACGTGTGGAAAATCTGGAAAACACCCTAGCGGAAGTGAGAACTGCCGTGAATGAACTACTTGGCTTGCGTGAGACCGTGGCCGAATTGAAGAATATCATGTTACAGGGTGACCGCCATAAGAGAAGAGGACGATCAACCACAAACCGTCGTCGCCATACTTCAGCAAGCGTGAGCTCCTCTAGTTCTGAAGATAAATCTCATGAAACTCACTCAGTTTCACGCAGCCCTTATCAGAAGAGAATCAGCGACCGTGTATATACTGGAAGAAAGGTCGATTTACCACTTTTTAGTGGAGACGATGCTTATGGATGGCTGATTAGGGTTGAGCGCTATTTCAAACTCAACCATGTGGCAGAAGAGGATAAAGTAGAAATAATCTTGATAGCCATGGCCGGAAAAGCTCTGAACTGGTACCAATGGTGGGATGAACAGACTGATGACCATTCTTGGGTTAACTTCAAAGATGCTTTGTTCCGGCGTTTTCAACCTGCCTTAGTGCAGAATCTGTTTGGTCCTATGCTCAGTATTAGGCAAACTGGTTCTGTAATGGAATACCGGGATCACTTTGAAATGGTTGTAGCTCCTCTCAAACTTGTTGACCAAGGGATGTTAAAAGGAGTGTTTCTCAATGGCCTTAAAAAAGAAATTAGCACGGAACTGAAGTTGCACCAGACCAGTGGGTTAACTGAACTGATGGACAAGGCTTTGTTGTTGGAGCAGAAGAATAAGGTGTGGACAGGGAAAAAAAATAAAGAAGAAGACAACATAGGTTGGAAGGAACAGGGAGGAAAAATGGTTAGACCCTGGAACTGGGTAGACGCAACAAAGGGAAGAACACCTGCGTTAAATCCGGAGAGAACACTTTCAGAGAACAAACTGGAGGAATCGCCAAAACCGAGTAAGACATGGGAAGGTGGCCAAAGGTTGACACAAGCAGACTTAGAAGAAAGAAGCAAGAAGGGCTTATGCTTCGAATGTGGAAACAAATGGGGCAAAGAGCATGTTTGTGGAATGAAACATTATCAATTGATCTTGAGGGAAGAGCCAGAAGAAGAGGAGGGCACAGTAGATCAATTTTATGAGCGGGATGGAGCTGAAAACTTGCTGGAACCTAATGCAAAATCAGTCTCTTATCATCCACCTTGAGGACAAGGTGGAAGTTAAAGGGGGGAGTGATGTTAGGGACCTGAACACTACCAAGAATTAGAGCCTTATTAAGTCATTTTAGTTTTGTTCAATAATAGGGTTTAGGCCCTATAACTTATTAGAAGTGGGCTGGCCCATTAGAAATAGAATAAATAAGGGTGAGTGGGGATTAGATGGGGGGCAGAACTTGGGATCAGGACTGGGATATTGGGAGTGAGAGACCACTCGAAGAGTCTCAAACCTTTCCTTTCGTGACTTTTTGTATTCCTTCACTAAATTTCCATTAATAAACTACTACTTTCTTCTTGGATTCTTCCGTTACTTATCATAAACTATAGGAAGCAAATTGTAAAAATAGCTTAATAAATAAACAGAAATATAAAAATTAGGATAAAAACTGAACATGGAACTCTTTGTAAATAAAATATAAAAAAACAAAACCTCAAAAGATGTAACTATGGGAGATGGATGCCACAAAATTGGAAACAACTAAAACCTTAAAAAAATACGAGTATAGATCAATAACAGCTGACCAGTCCACCAAATGTCTTCATTTGCTTAGATTTAATTTGAAGATTTGACGTCTACTCAACATCTCTTGCAGCGGCACAAAAACATGCACAAAGCTTAACCGAATCCCTAACCTGCAAAGACAAAGTATATATGACAACCCACAACAATAAAATTTAGTTCAAAATTCCCATACATTTATTCTTAAAAGATCATCAACGGATAGAGGCAGTACAGGAGATTCAGTTTTAATGGCAACCCATACAAAATTAACCATCATTCCCCTTTAAACATACATAAGAGAAACATACAACAAATAAAGGGCAATGTACAAGTAATTTTGATAAGAACTCCACAACCATACAACGATCACAATAGAATGGAATACAAACTACAGAAAACAGTAAACTTCCATTAACAGAAAACAGTGAACTTAATTTAGGGACTGTCCAAAAAGGAAAGTGGTAACTTAATTGCGGGACGAAGGAAGTATTATTATTGATAGTCGGGTCCTTATCAAATTTTCCACAAATTAAGGACGGAAATAAGATTGGCATCCGGGGAAATTACGCTGTAATGCTCTATATATAGACAAAAAGGGAAAGATGATGTTAAAGTATATGTAGTATTATAGATGTATAAAGGGTTGTTTTTTATTTAGAAATCAATGGCACAGAGAGATTGGTATCCACCCTCAGGAACCCCGTGGATCTCTATAACCTCATTCATCTAAAACCCTGAAGATGAAAACCCATTGCCTTCACCTCATATGCTCATTAGTATTAACTATTGATTTTAGCCGTTACATTTAAAGTTTGTAAAACAATAGACACCCCATATTCACTTTTTCACTTTCAATACTAACCTAACGGTTAAGATTAGTTCGTGACTACAAGTAAATTTTTCTCGAGTAAAATTTAATTTTTAACACGATCTCACAGTTTAAACTAATACGAAGTACTTGATATGAATAAGTTAAGAAATTGAGATAATTGAATTCATCTTTGGACAAAAATGAAAGAGGCTTAAGATATGACTCTTACCCTGTCAAGAAGGATTCACAGCTCCATCTAAATGCAAATGACACCAATGGGATGTCATTGAGCCAAACCAGAGAGGCAAACATATCACCAGAAATCACCACAAGAGCATTTTCCATCTTTAAACAAATGAAACCTAACAGAATCTCTTACTAAAATTTCTCTTCCAGTGATCCTGGAAATGATTTTAGTTGCATTGTGGCAATCCACACATACTCTGAGATTTTTAACCACCTTTATGGGGAGCTTGGGAGGAACAAACAACAAACCAAAAGCAATTGCAAGCTTCTCACTGTGGTGGTTTAGCATTTGAACCTTCTCAGACTCCTCAACGTTATGCTGGACGGAGCTCACATCAGGAATGTACCCACCGTCTACCATTTTATGATACAATGACTCAAGCTCTACATATATCTTATCTGAATATGGACTCGACTTGTCATCAGCTGAGAAAACATGCAATTTGTTCTTATATTTGATCCAACTAAATCCAGGTTCCTTTTTCACACCTCTATCTCTCATCGCCTTCCTTAACAAAGCCACTTCATCCCAGTCTCCTCTAGCAGCATGCAAGCTTATAAGCAAGACATAGCTGGCTGGATTTTGCGGATCTGTATGTAAAAGAGATTCTGCTGCCCATTTCCCAATTTCCATATTACCACGAGTTCTACACGAGCTTAGCAGAGTTGCCCAACCAATTGCATCAGGCTGACAGGGCATACTTTGTATAAAGTGTTTCGCTTCATCCAACTGTCCAGATCGGCTTAGTAGATCAATCATGCAAGTATAGTGATCAAGGTTAGGCATAACTTTATGATCTCTTACCATTGAATCAAAATAATACTTCCCTTTATCTACAAGTCCTCCCCGACTGCAAGCAGCAAGAACCCCAACAAAAGTTATTTCGTCTGGTTGAAGGCGTTGCTTGAGCATTTTCTCAAAAAGGTCAATTGTTTCAGCTGCTTTTCCAAATTGGGCATACCCAGAAACCAATGCAGTCCAAGTGACCTCATCCTTAATTTCTATCTCACAGAACAATTTATGGGACTCATCTATGCTTCCACACTTACCATATAGGGTCACAAGTGCATTGGAAACCGTGATGAAGGAAATCAAACCTGAAACTAATGCTTGACCGTGAAACTGTGCACCTTCTTCCGAGCTTGCCAGGTTTGCACACGAACTAACGACACTTCCTAAGGTAAATTCATCTGCCTTAACCATATTCTTTTGCATCTCACTATAGGTTTGAACGGCTTGTTCACTGTGTCCATTTTGTCCATAACCAACTACCATTGCTGTCCAAGACACAATATTTTTCATCTTCATCCTTCTAAAGACATTTTCTGCATACTTGATGCTTCGACACTTGGAATACATATCAACAAGTGCACTAGCCACAAAAATGTTATCCATGTGATACCATCTGATTGCATAAGCATGAATCTGTTTACCTTCTTTCAAGGCCATCATACTTCCACAAGCAGTCAATGTGCTCCCAAAAGTAAACTGATCTAGAGTAAATTTTTGCCGTTTCATTTCTCTGAAAATTTCTAAAGCTCTTATATCAAGACCATTATGTGTTAGGCCGGTAATCATTGTTGTCCATGTTATAGAATCCCTCTCTAGCAAACACACGAACAACCTTTCTGCCTCTTTAACCATCCCACACCTCAAAAACCCCATAATCATTGTGTTAGACAGAACCAAATTCTTTTCGGGCAACTCATCAAAAACCTGTTTTGCCTCACGGATAAAGCCAGATTTCGCATACATGTCCGTCAAAGGGCTCCCCACAAAAACATACAGCTCAAACCCACACTTCACTATCTGTCCGTGAATTTGCCTGCCCAACAGGATCCAATCATTGCTCAAAGACAATATAAGCATGGTTGAAAACGTGATTCTGTTCAAATTCATCCTCCCGTCCCTCAGCATCAATTTGTATGCCCTTAAAGCTTCACCAACAGACCCATGAGAGGCATAACCCGAAATCATCAAATTCCAAGAAACTCCATCTTTCTTCGGGATCAAGTGAAATACTTCCTCCATTTTGTGAAAGTTCCCAGATTTGGAGTAAGTTGAGAGAATGGTATTCCAGGAGAACTGGTTAGGCCTGGTTATTTGATCGAACACGTGGCGCGCGTACAAGTGGTCTTCGAGCTTGCTGTACGCATTAATGAGGTTGTTCAGCAAGAAAGTCTCAATGCTCGGAATGGTTTTGATTATCCGGCAATGGAGCTTCTTCACTTGAGCATGGCTTTGTGCCTCGCAGGAGAGCTTCAGAAGGGAGCAAAAATGGTTAGAAATGTTAGACATACCGCGTAAATGCAGATCTTTTTGTGGCGGGAATAACCGAGGAAGTTAGTTGATTTCTAATGTTTGAAAATAGGGTTCGCAAAGAAAAGCCAACCCCATCCCATCTGTTTAACCCGTCCAAGATTACACTGGATCGGCTCATTTGATAGAACCCATACTCCGTGATTCCGTATGATTTGATATGGGGAATTCTATTCGCAAGGATATGCCCGAACAGTCGGTAGGTTTTCATGGTACCCTCGATAATACAATATTACACAGGAGTAATTATTCTCTTCCGTCTTAAATAAAGTTCACACTTTTCTTTTTAGGTCGGTTCAAAATAAAGTTCACACTTCTTCTCCCTTCCTTATTTGAGTATCATGTTTTTTATTCCTTGAATAGGAGTAAATTTCTGGCAGTGCTTATACGGTGGTACTGGTGCATGGTGAGCACCATGCACCCTTTGTTATTTTTTATTTCTCATTTTCTTAAAATTGTTAATAATTTTTTTATTTTTGATCCGATTTTTATAAAATTTATACCAAAATTTTTTATTTTTCATGATCTTTCAAATGAGACCAATATTGCCTATGTAATTTTAATTTTTTACATTCATAAATTTTTTCGTAATATATTTTTATATGCATACACTTTTTCTATAATATTTTTTTATCACTTTTATATGTTTTAGAGGTTTTTAAGATATTGAGTTTGTTTATTTTGCTTCTAGCTTGGAGTTACATTTGATAATATACGAAGTTACATCATCTTATACTCCAGTTACAAGTTATTATGTGTGAGTTACATCTTGTTATGTGTGAGTTACATCTTGCTATACCCGAGTTACATACTTTTATGCGAGAGTTACATGTAATTATGTGTGAGTTACATCTTGTTATACATGAGTTACATACTTTTATGCGCGAGTTACATGTAATTATGTGTGAGTTATATCTAATTATTTGTGATTTTTTACTTATCTTTATCTTGAACTAATTCAATTATAACTGAATTATTTTTTTTCTTTGCCAATTTAATACAAAATTTTATTAATCTACATAAAATAAGTATATTGTATTTCATATTCATACACTATTTTTCAAATGATAAAAATGAAAGATGTAACAGGGGTTTATTTCATGGTGTAACTCACATACATTAAGATGTAACTCGTGTATATTAAGATGTAACTCGCGTACAATAAGATGTAACTCACGCGGAAGAAGATGTAACTTCATGATATATTATCAAATGTAACTTCAAAATAATTTGTTAAAATTACATAAGCAATATTGGTCTCATTTGATAGATCATGAAAAGTAAAAAAAAATTGATAAAATTTATAAAAATCGGATATCAAATAAAAAAACTATTACAATTTTTAACAATAAAAGAAAAAAATAATGAATGTTGCGTCGTTTTGGGATCAGGCGCACCGTTCTCATGATGCGCCTATCCAAGTTTGGCATTACTAGGCTTTAAAACATGTCATTTTTTTTCCCAAACTTGGCAGATTACTCCTATTCAGAGAATAAAAAACATGATACTCCTATTTTGGAATTTTTAAACGGTTTTGCTCCTATTTAGAGCAATTTCTATTTGGCAAATTATCTACATCAAAACAGTGCAAAATAGTTCAAAACAGTGCCAACCAGTGTCACAACAGTGTACTCTACGGTAAACTCAAATTAATTTCCTTAATTTGTGTGAAATCAAACACTGAACTTTATTTAGGACCGCAGAGAGTATTTCTTTTGGATGTATTCTTTTTATGGTAAATTGGATTTATTCTTTATTCATCACACTATTTCACTATTTTTTCATCACACCTTCAATAATTTATGTTTTCTTTCACTATTGTTACTCTACCTATTTTTTGATATGAGATGTTGAGGTTTAGTCCCGCAGATCCGGAAGCCCAACATGAACTTTGGATATATGAGGAAAATGGGTCAAGAATCAAGTGTTTATAGAAATATAAAAAATGAATAATGAATACTCAAAAGCCCACTTGTATTAAGTAATTTGATGATTACACAGTAAACTTCCCGAACAGTACGTCGGAATAGTGACTAATACAAGAAATAAGAGAGATAAATCTATTCTAGGCTTTGAGTATCAAGAAGCTAACCCTTTACAATGAAATTATTCCTTCTATTTATACTAACTAGTATAACATCCGTGCGATGCACGGTTAGTGAATTTTTCATTTTTAGTCAAATCTGGAATAAAGAATAAACTTGTAATTCTAAATGAATCATTTAGAATAAAAAAGTTAACAGTGTAATTCGATTGACCACTGATTACACGCAATATAAATATAATTTGAAAACACATTAGACTTGTTGTTAAATGTTATGAAGTACTTCTCTTTATGGACAACAACCCCAAACAAATACGCTGACTATTATTTGTACGAATTGCATTTTAAAAAAGAATTGCCTTTGTAAACTTGCAAAGCACGGGGGGCATTATGGTATTGAAGTAGTATTTTTTGGAGGGGACCGTAATTGGGATTTTATATTCGCACACGATTCACAACCGATAGATCTCACATACGAAGTATATAAAAACATATTGTCTAGTTTATTTTATCAATGCACGGTTGGTGAATTTTCACTTGTTCTATCATGTTTAGTCAAATTTGGAATAAAGATTAAAATTGTAATTCTAAATGAATCATTTAGAATAAAAATAATTAACAGTTTATGAATTTTGATATGTGATGCAATATATTAAATTCGATTAACCTTCGATTACACGCAGTATAAATATAATTTGAAAACACATTAGACTTGTTGCTAATTGTTATGAAACACTTCTTTTTTAAACAACAACCTCGAACCAATACACTTACTATTATTTATGTGAATTACCAAAACACATCAGTTACTTTGTATTCGGCCCAATAGCGGTCCAGTTGTAAATGGGCCTCCCAAGCCCAAGGCTTGGGAGCCCAGCCCGTATTTTTCCTATAAATACTTCCTCTGGAGGTAGTTCAACTACGCCCCCCGGTCGGCCAGCCGTCAACTACGCCCCCGTCAGCACTGTCATTCCTTTTTCGAGATGGGGGATTGACCTGGTCGGCCCTCTACCCAGAGTTGCTGGCAACAACCGCTACATCGTCGTCGCAGTCGACTACTTCACCAAGTGGGTCGAAGCGGAACCTTTGGCCAGCATCACGGGGGCTAGGTGTCAGAAGTTCGTCCACAAGAACATTCTCAACCGTTTTGGTGTCCCCCAAGAGATCATATCCGACAACGGCACCCAGTTCGAAGCGGCACCCTTCCAAGAGCTCCTTCGAGAATGGGGAATAAAGCACCGTTTCTCCTCCGTTGCCTACCCTCAAGGCAACGGGCAGGTTGAGAACGCCAACAGAACTATAATGGAGGAACTGAAGAAGAACCTACAGGACGCAGGAGGGAGTTGGGTCGACGAGCTCCCCAACATCATGTGGTGCTATCGTACTACGCCGAGGAGGGCAAAGGGTGAAACACCTTTTGCCCTGTGCTATGGTTTTGAAGCAAAGGCACCCACGGAAGTCACCATTCCCAGCCGACGGGTGGAGCAGTATGACCCAGAGGTCAACGAGGAAAACATGAAAATCGACCTCCACCTGGTCGACGAAAGACGTGAACAGGCATTCATCCGAGCAGAGAACTACCGGCGTCAAGTGAAATCATACTATGACGCCAAGGTACGTTCCCGAGAATTCCAAGTGGGGGACTACATCCTCCGCCGTAGGGAAGCAAGTCAGCCGACGGAAGGAGGCAAGCTAGCCTTGAAGTTTGAAGGTCCCTACATCGTCAGTGCCGTGGTGAAACCCGGCACCTACAAGCTTAAACGCCCAAACGGGACCCATGTACCACGAACGTGGAATGTACACCTTTTGGTGAAGTTTTATCAATAATCCGAAGGAGGTGCAGCCGGCAAAGCCCTCACCCTTTGATGGGTTATTGATTGAACACCACCCTCGGCCTTGAGCCACTTTTGAATAAAAATCATGTTTCCTTTGATTTCTTGGAACTCGAGTAGCATATTAACAGGCGCCCTCATCAGCCACCTTAGAGCGAAAGGCTCAGGCATGGCCGATGTGGCGTTTCGCATCTGCAGGCTTAGAGCGAAAAGCTCAGGTATGCACCATCGTATTTTGTATCAGCGAAAGGTTTAGGCCCAGCTGAAAGAGCACATCGTACCGGCCCCTCGGAGCAAATCACTCAGGTAGGGCCGACGATGTCCCCAGGACGATGGGCCCGCAAATGGCCTGCGTCTTGAAATGGGAAGTTCACCGCGTCGTCCACACGCCTGATCGCAGGACGACAGACCTGAAATCATGGCCGAGGTGACAAAATCCTCAAACTCAGGGATGAGCAACGGCAGCCGTTGGAAACCAACCAAAAGTCTAGCCCGCGTCATAAATAGGCGACGGGACCCCCCTGAGATCATGGACGTTATAAACGAAGTCCAAACCGGTCGGAGGACTATCGACCCCTTCGGCCGAAGCCTGAAAGAAGGACACTCCCCGAAATAGGGAACAAACAAAAAAAAGAGGGAAGCCGAGGACCGCGCGCACTTGCCGGCCTCGAGCAGTAAAAATAAATCCCCACAAATCAGCCACACATTTGGCTAAGTACATATCAGTTGAATACAAAGGTAACGCTACCAACAGGTAACGCGGACGAAGCGGCCACCCACTACAAGGAAAGTGTCAAGGACGGAGCATGCGCCCATAAACTCCTAACTAGTGGTTGGGTGAAGCGAGGGTGGTAACCTTCATCGGCCATGACCACCTGAAGTGCCAACACTTAGCATGAAAAACAAGGAATCATAGCTTCACACCTGAAGTTGAACACCAGAAAGGAGGCCCAGGATGAAGCGGGCACTAAATACTTCGAAGAAATTTGTCTAAGTGATTCCCAAACACAGAGAAAAATTCTAAGAAAAAAGTTCCCTGAGTGAATTCCAACACTTAGAGAAAATTCTAAAGAAAGCAAATGCAAAGGAAGAGGCAAAACACCTGGGTACCTTCATCGGCCATACCGCCCAACTTGGCCGACGATACTACGCAGAGAAAACTACATGGCCTAACACTTGGGCAATCTCCTCAACGAAGGGACAGCCTCAAGACGAAGCGGACACTCAAATACCTGTAGGTGCCCGTCTCGGCCTCGCCAACGGCCGGTAATTATCTATGTTCTGGTTTGGCACTTAGACAAATTTCGAAGTTGAATTAACTAAGGCAACAAACATAAACATTTAAAGCCGCCAAGCTGACGGGGACAAGCAACCCATGCAATCCACAGGTTAAGTCCCATAGGGGAGCACTACGGCCATCACACTCAGATGGCAAAGGTCAGGTACCCTTATCGGCCATGATTACAGAAATCAGATACGACTCCCTGTCTAAACTACCGAAAAGGGCACCAGGCCGACGGGATCACCACGTATGGCATTTGGTTCAACACTTAGGAAAATTTCCAAAGTTTTGGGCAAAAGCGAAAGAGGGCGTAGTACCAGGACGACGCCAACATCCACTCATATGAGGCCTTGACACTTAGAAAATTTTCTAAGTCCCAATTCCAACACTTAGTAAAGATTCTGAAAAGACTTGAAAACAGGAGTAAAGAAAGAAAGACGACGAACAGATACGATGAGGCAAAAGCATACTTCATTAAATATAGTTTGTTACATGAAGAGGGCTCAACGGCCATTACAAAAAGAGGAGTCACAACAGCCTAGCTAAATTACAAAAGATTATGCAACCGATCAACTCTCTGGAACGGCCTCATCAGCCACCCGCTCCGCTTGGACCTCCTCCGTCCTGGTACCCTCGCTGACCTCAGTTGCCGAAGAGACAACAATATCGACCTCATCGTCGGAATAAACAGGAGAACCAATAGAAGAGCTGAGCACCGGATCCTGCCTCTCGGAAGGGGGGAGTTTCGCTTCGGCCTCAGGATCCTTCATCAGCCGGGGAAGCTTCAGGTTCTTCTTAGCCCACCTCTTGGTGAACTTCAGCTTCTTGAAAGCCCGGTGCAGCCTCCGGTATAGTAGCCGTTGCATCCTCTGCTGGCCCATGTCATAGTAGACGGCCATCTCCCGAGCAAATTATGCTTGGCCAGCAGGGCAGTTCTGGCCCCAATCTTCGAGCCGGTCCGCCACGACTTCGTAGCACCAGGGCCGGTGGTCATCGGCCTTCCAGCCATCGGCCAGGAACCTCTCGATGGCACCATCAACGGCCTTCTCGGCGGCCCTCTCAGATTCAGCCTGAGCCCTGGCGGCGTCTTCGGCCCGAAGCAGGGCCTCATCACGGCTTCGAAGGGCTTCATCCCTAGCCCTCAAAGCGTCATCCCGGTCAGCTGCCACCTGCCGGTAGGCCACATCGGCCTCATCAACGCCCTTCTGGAGGGCCTTCACTTCCTCCCTAAGCCGGTCTAGGCAGGCCATGGCCTCCTCGGCCGAGCCAGCTTTCTTCTCAGCCTCCCGTAGGCGAGCAATCTCCTGCTCTAGCCGTTTGTGGCTCTCCATCAGCATGAGAGCGCCTTGCAACAAAACAAATAAGGAAATGAGAAAATGAGGACGATGCAAAACCCATGGCACAAAAGACGTAAAGTACGAGGAACTTACTTGGAAGATGAGGTCCATGCCGCCATCGTAAATCCTGACGGCACCCAGCTTCTTCAGATAAGCCCGATCCTCGACCGGGACAGCCTGGGCCAGGACTTCATGGCCGTCAACGGTGTCATTAAAGACGCCACCCTTCACGGGATACTCGATCTCGAGCTTGTAGGTCCCTCCGGCTAGCTCCTTGCCGGCCCTTTGCTTCCGGGGCTCTTGGCCGGTAGGCGGTGGCTGAGATAGGATCGCCGAGGAAGGAACCGAAACCGCGCCCACAACGGCAACGGCGGTAGAACCCCCGGCATCGTCATCCGCCATGGCCACGCCCTCGGCACCAGCATCGGCCGAAGGGGAAGCCCTCCTCGACTTCTTGGCCTGCATACCGGCCTCAGTAAGCTTTTTCTGGCCATCATCAGCAGGCCGCTTCTTCGGATGGGTCGGCGGTTTCTTCGCCGCATCAGCATTTGATGTAACGCCGCTCGCAGCGGCCACCTTCGCGGCCTCCTTTGCGGCCATTTCCTCTTTTGCCTTAGCTTTTGCTAAGGCCATGACGGATCTGCGATCCATAGCAAAGTCTGCACAAGGAAAACAAACAGTTAGCAAAACATAAAAGAAAACATACACGAAGACGCCAGGGAAGGTATTACCATCAGCATCAGCATGAATGCCCATATCCGGGCCGTCGGCTTCCTCAAAGGTGGTGGTCATGTTCGGCCATAGCTCAAGATCACCTTCCTTGTCACCATAAACATGGTACCTCATGAAGCCGAGGGCGGTCATTTTGTATTCCGTGATGTAATGTTTCACGCTCCTCGGCCCACCCTTCAGAAACGCCGCCACCTGGGCATCCATAATACTGCTCTTCGGCACGTCATGCAGGGTGAACTTACCATCATGACCAACCGAAGGAAACTCCGTGTCGTCCTCACCCAAGGACACGAAGACGAACTTGTTCTTCCATCCGTGAATAGACGAAGGGAGATCAGTGAAACTCCTCTTCTTCGGCAGTTGTTGGAGATTGGCGTAGCCAGCACAGTTCTTGTGGCTCCCTCCGCCAATCTGGTACAAGTTCATAAATAGTGTCGTCGTCGGCCTAAAATCAAGCTCATCGCAGCGAAGAAGAAAGCCGACGATGAGTGAATAGCTGTTGGGAGTCAGCAAGGCCGGAGGGAGCCCCACCATATCCAGATATTCCGTGATGAAGGGGTGAAGGAGAAACCTAAGTCCCTTTGCGAAGCTCATGGGGTATACTCCAAAATACCCCGGAGGTGGATTCAACACATGGTCCGTCGGCTTGGGCGCCTTAACCCGCCCATACGGCCCCACATACATCTGGGCCACCAGGTAGTCGGCCGCACTACTCTCCGGCTTAATCAGATAAAGATTGCTGAGATCCGGGTAAGAGAAACCTGGACCCCTCTTTGGCCGCCGCCTTCTTATCGGAGCAGCTCCCTTCACAGCAGAAATCGGCTTCGGACAGGGGATCGCAGCTGATGTAGACGCTCCGTTCACAGCATGAGAAGCCCCTATTTCTTCACCATCAGACGAGGAGGCAGCCTCTTCGTCCTCACCCTCACCCTCCCCGGACTTGAAGGAGCTCAACTCCTCTATCTCCTCACAACACTCCTCTACCACCCGGTAATCAAGGGACCTAGCAGAGGGCTCATCGTCGTACGGGTAGTACTCATCGTCCAAGGGCTTCATTATAATCGTTAACTAGAGCCTAGATGTTTCTACTTTGGATCTAAACGTCTATCTCCACTAACTAGGGATCAATGGTCTAGGAAGCGAAATAGGCAAATTACAGAGGGAAGTTTCGATGAACTAACCTTTGAAGCTTGATGAACACGAAGAACACTGGCAAGAACTTTATCTCTCTAGAAAATTCAGCAGCACTTCGTTATCTCAGGAATGCAATGAGGAAACCTCTTCAGAGGGGGGGGGGGGGTATTTATAGGCCTCCCCCCAACGGTCACTACACGTGGCAACTTCCCATTGGCCACATGAATGGCCACCACCCTCAAGGCCGCTTATATATATACATACTTATATACGGGTATAAACTCACAAAACCCTCCATCCGGTTTTAACCAAAGGGTCAGACCTCAAAACCCTCAGCACACCTTCTCTCGAGTGAGAGGAAGCGGAAGGGACAACAAATAATGAAGACGGTCGTCGGAGGAGAGTGAAAAGACTCGCCGGAGTTGGTGCGCCGGGCTGTCATCCATGCCGGAAAACCGACTGTTGCTGAGCCGCCAGGTTGGACTATTGCCTCTGAAGACCACTGTCCACGAGACCCCGCTACTACCACCGCCGTCAGTCGTCGCGTAGAGGTAAGTGGTGTCTTTCTTTTTTTTTCCTCCGGCGAAGCATGCGAGTTGAAGGAGACGACCCCTATTTCTTTTTAGACTTTGGGCTGGGTGGGTTAAATGCTTTGTATAAAAGACGGATCTTGTTTTGGGCCGATTGAGATTCTTAAATGCTTTGTATAATAATAATAATAATAATAATAATATTAATATTAATAATCTGCAAAATTTATAAATTTGAAGTAGGAAATACTAAAGGTGAAACTAGCTTGGTTGGTTGTTAGTAATCACTTCGGTCAGTTTGTTAATCGTTATTTATCAAAATGAATTGATAGTGTAGTTAATAAAAATGAGTAAATGAGTATTATATTAAAATAATAATTTGTTATTTTAATACCATAGTTAGATTTGATGGACATTATTTTCACTAATTATTGGACTAATTGAAGTAAATTAATAAAGTCTGATTTAATTAACAATGATAAGTTATTTTACTAATAATGTAGTATAAGGTGATAGATTAATAAAAAGTGATAAAATAAGTTCGAATGATTTTTAGCCTTGTTAGTAAAAATTCGAATAATAAAATAAAAAGGAAAATCGGATAAGTTATTAAAAATAGAATAAGTGACTAACTATATCATCTTAATTAAAAGGTGAATATTTAGAGGCCTGAATAGAAGAAGAGAAATAGGAGCATCGGATTAGAGGTAAGTCACATTGCAACCAAAACTTTATTTTTTCCTCGTTAATAATTATTTGCTTGATATGTGATGATGGTATTAATATTTTGAATGATGAATTTGTGAACAAGTTGTATTGTTGTGATTTTGAGATATATTGGATTATATGTACATGAGATATTTTGGGAAGATATAAAGTTAAGAATTTAAGGATAATAATCCTTGTGAAATTCTGTCCAAGAGACATAAATATGAGATTTTTGGAAAGACAAGATAAAAGACTATTTTCATAATTGGGGGCACCGCGGGAGAAATCCGTAGGTGTCGGGCCACCTTCACGTCCGTTAATGGTGAGGGAGGGTTAGGACTACTACTACTTGATTCGAGAGGTTTAAAATAAATTAAATGAATTTTTGGAAGGTTCGGTAACCACCCCGAACAACTGGGCATTAGATCCCTTTTTATTAGAGCAGTAGTAGTAGTACCTATTCTCTTAAGGGTCTTTGAACCTGGAATTTAGGGAGTATATCCCATTTGGAGTAGGGAGACGTTGACGTCAGAACTACTTAGACTTCGTACTACTCAGAGGGCTTGGAATCCCTTTAGGGGGTGTGCACACTTAAGGTAGAAGTCTAGATTCTAATAGAGGAGATGAGGTAGCGAGAGGAGATCGGAGTGACCGTACAAAACAACGGTTCACTGGGCTCAGGAATCGAGGTAACGCTTGAGCACCGCCCGTCTAAATGACTAGGAAGATTAGCTATAAAGCTCTGTTGAGGAAAAACAAATAATTTTGGATTTGGAGAATTATTCTTTGGAATGCTTACAAGAATTATTGAAGGAACTCTTTAAAAATATTATCACTCTTTTTGAACAAAAATTTTTGGAAACTTGTTTTTACATATATTATATACAATTGCTTATTTTCAACAAAACTACTATTTTACAGGGTTGGGTGGGATTTACTTAGCGAAAGCTAATTTTTGTGTTATTTGTTTCTTTTATTTTCTTATGTTACAGATGGTGTGATATCTGAAGATTGATGCCTTGAGAGCGCTCCTAGAAGACTTTTAGAGCAGTCTCGTTTACAATAGACTCTGTTAAATTTCATTATTCCGACTGTTGAATTTAAATGATTACTTTAGATACATTTTTGGCGGTTAGCCTTAGCATCCAGTCAGTTTAGGGCTGGGTGTGGCGGTAACACGCCCCTTTTCCATGTTATGGTTTATTTCCGCTGCAAGAAATTGGAAGTTTCAAATAAGTAATAAAAGTTACCCATTTCTTTAAGTATTATTTTGGGAGGGAAATTTGGGGGTGTTACAAGTTGGTATCAGAGCTCTTAGTTTTCCGAAGGGATGAGAACACAAGGTAATAGGTCGTAGGGAGAAATTCTGTCACAAAGACGATAACAGTCTAAGCTGGTTGGTGCATAATTGAGCCTTTGCGCTCGTCCAACTAACTGGGAATTTCTCCTTGTGCTGAAACTTTGTTGTTCGAAATCCTGGAAGAAAAATTTGGAAATCATACCTTCGAAAATGGGAATTTTCATAACAAAAAAAAAATAGGAAAATAAGATAGCTAGGAAATAACCTCCTAGGAACATGGTGAGGATTTTGTGAGTATTATTCTTTTCTTTGCATGAATATGATGATAATTGTGATGATTGTGGGCCCATATGGGGACCCCAAATGTTGAAGGGAATGCCTAGCAAGGCAAAATTTCAAAGTGGCCAAGGTATGTACGAACACTATGTGCAAAAACATGTTCCTATGCCCACTGTGAATCATATGTGTGATTGCATGTAAGATACAATTTATTTTTGTGATATATATATGGCCTATGGAACCCTTGATTCTAGGATCCCTAGGGAAAGTAGGAAAAATTTCTTACTAATACTAAGTATTTATTATCTTATGGAGACACCATGCCACCAAGAAGGGACCCGAATGCTGTGCCCACCAACGCGGAATTGGCTCAGACCGTGCACCTACTGAGTCAACTCACTCATACTATTGCAACTATGGTACTCCAAAACAACCAACCGCGTAACAACGGCAACGACATGGAAACCCGGGTAGCGGCGCGAAATCCACCGAGTTTCCTAGGGCAAGAAGATCCAACCATTCTCGAGAATTGGATACACACCTTTGACAAGCTATTTGACACAATCAATTGCCCAGAAGAGCAACGAATTGGCATCGCTGTTTATTATCTGCATGAAGAAGCAGATAGATGGTGGGTTAATGTGGGACCAGGATTGCGTGCCCAACCAGATTTCACCTGGGAACGGTTTAAGCGTACACTGCGGAAAAGATTTTACCTGCCACACGTGCAGGCGGAAAATTATGACAAGTTTCTGCATCTGAAGCAAGGGGAGATGACGGTGCAAGACTATCACTCTCAATTCGTCTCGCTAGCAGAGTTTGCATCATCACTAGTTCCTGACGAGGAGAGCAAAGTTGAGAAGTTCATCAGGGGACTTAATTATGACACTCAGAAGGCTTTGAGTGTGCAAGAATGCCAAACCTTGGATGATACCTACTATAGGGCTGCCAAACACTATCGGGTGATTCAACTCCAAAGAGAAACCCACAAGAAAATTCGGAGGAACGAAGAGGAGGAGAGACAAAGGGAAAAGCGGGTCAAGGTTCATCACTATGAGCCGACACACAATCACCCAAGGGATGAGAGGAAATTCCAGGGGCATGATCAGAGGCGTGACCGTCGAAGTGGAGCAGAGGGGAGGCGTTTCAACTGTACAAAATGCAATAGAGACCACCCAGGGGTGGATTGTGCCGGCAACCGGGTCAAATGCTACACATGTGGCAAAATGGGCCACCGTGCATTCGAATGCTGGGATAACGTGGGGAGAGGACCACAGAACCAGGGCCCTAATCACAGAGGCGGCAATCGAGGCGGAAATCAAGGTGAAAATAGGCCAAGAGCTGAGAACCGGGGCAACCACAACCCGGGAAATCGTGCTGGAGACGGTGATCGGGGCCAAAATCGGAATCAGGGAGGAGGCAACAACAAAAATGCTCCCAATCAGGGTCGGATTTATGTAATGAATCAGGCCCAGGCCCGCGCACACGATGTGGTGGCAGGTATCATTCATGTTAATACCACTCCTACTTATGTCCTATTTGATTCTGGTGCTTCTCACAGTTTTATCTCTTCTAAATTTGTTGAGAAGTTAAAGATAGAACCTGCAACTAGCATAGAATTGAATGTAAAAACAGCAAATAATAGTGTGGTAGCTTGTAGAAATGTATACATGAATGTACCCATAGTTATAGCCGACGTCAGTCTACCGGGGGACTTGGTGCAATTTGACCTCGAAGACATTGACGTGGTGTTGGGCATGGATTGGCTCGGGAGCTACAAGGCGAAGATCTTATGCAACGAGCAGAAGGTGATCATGAAGAGCCTGAGCGGGAAGCGAGCATCATTCAAGGCAGTTGTGAACAAACCAGATGCCAAGTTGATGACGATGCGACAAATGAGGAGGTATATCCGGAAGGGATGCGAAGCATACCTATGCATGCTAAAGGAGACCCACAATGAGGAGCAGACGACTGATCAAATTCCTGTGGTTGGTGAATTTCCCGACGTGTTTCCAGAAGAGATTCCGGGGATGCCTCCGGAACGGGAGGTTGAGTTCTCCATTGACTTGATGCCAGGGACTACACCAATTTCCAAGGCACCGTACAGGATGGCTCCGAAGGAGATGCAAGAACTAAAAGAACAACTTGAAGAATTACTTGAGAAGGGCTATATCAAGCCGAGCGTTTCACCTTGGGGGGCTCCGGTCTTGTTTGTGAAGAAGAAGGACGGTAGCTTGAGGCTGTGCATTGACTACCGAGAGCTAAACCGTGTTACCATCAAGAACCGATACCCTCTACCCCGCATCGATGACCTGTTCGATCAATTGAAGGGGGCGGGTATATTTTCCAAGATTGACCTTCGATCCGGCTACCATCAAGTGAGGATAGCGGATAGGGATATACCGAAGACTGCATTTCGTACGAGATATGGGCACTATGAGTTCACTGTAATGCCGTTCGGGTTAACCAACGCACCAGCGGTGTTCATGGACCTAATGAACCGTGTATTTCGCCCCTATCTTGATACATTTGTGGTGGTATTCATTGATGATATCTTGGTATACTCGAAGAACGAGAAGGATCATGAAGAACATCTGAGGCTCGTCCTGCAGACTTTGAGAGAACATCAGCTTTACGCCAAACTTTCCAAGTGTGACTTTTGGAAAGACCGAGTAGCATTTCTGGGTCACATCATCACTCGAGATGGAGTATCTGTGGACCCGTCAAAGATCGAAGCAGTAACCGAGTGGCGAGCACCTACTACTGTTACGAAAGTGCGGAGTTTCCTTGGGTTAGCGGGCTACTATCGGAGGTTTGTAAAAGATTTCTCCAAGATAGCTAGACCATTAACCAATTTGATGAAGAAGACCACAAAGTTCCAGTGGACGGATGATTGTGAGAAAGCCTTCCAAGAGCTGAAGAAAAGACTAACGACTGCACCGGTACTGACACTTCCATCGGGAACTGATGGATTTGAAATCTATTGCGATGCATCCAAGAATGGACTGGGCTGTGTACTAATGCAGAACGGAAAGGTAGTAGCTTATGCATCCCGACAACTAAGGGTGCACGAAGTCAACTATCCAACCCATGACCTGGAGTTAGCTGTGGTGGTGTTTGCCTTGAAGATTTGGAGGCACTACTTGTATGGACCGCCATGCAAGATATTCACGGACCACAAGAGCTTAAAATACATATTTACGCAGAAAGAACTCAACATGAGGTAGAGGAGGTGGCTAGAACTTGTTAAAGACTACGACTTGGAGATCTTATATCACGAGGGAAAAGCCAATGTTGTAGCTGATGCCTTGAGTCGAAAAACAGAACACACGAGCCGGGCTGCGTGGATACTATCAGAAGAGTTGTACCGGGAATTTCAGAGGCTGAACTTAGAAGTCAAGGAGCATGGTGACGTAGAGGGTGAGATCCAGTTATACACTATGACCATTTTACCCTCTATCTTTGATGAAATAAAGACTGGTCAACCAGGAGACGTGAAGCTTGAACGAGTCAAGGCTGGGATGAAGAACGGGGTAAACGGACCGTTTCAGTTGCATGAGGACGGGAGTATCCGCTATAAGGGTAGGTGGTGTGTCCCGATGAAGTGTGAGCACATTAAAAAGCAAATCATGGAAGAAGGACACAACACGCCCTATTCGGTACACCCGGGAGGAGACAAATTGTATAAAGATTTGAAGCAAAACTTCTGGTGGCCGAGAATGAAAAACGAGGTGGCGGAGTTCGTGGCACGATGCTTAAACTGTCAAAAAGTGAAAGTCGAGAGGTGCAAGCCCAAGGGACTCGTGCAACCCTTGGAGGTGCCAACGTGGAAGTGGGACTCAATCTCGATGGATTTTGTCGGGGGTTTACCTTTAACGAAGTCCGGGAAAGATAAGATTTAGGTGATTGTTGATAGATTGACCAAGACTGCCAGGTTCATTCCGATAAATGAAACTTGGAGCATGGATAAACTAGCGAAAGCCTACATCAAGCATGTGGTGAAGTATCACGGCGTACCCCGAGATATTGTATCTGACAGAGACTCCCGATTCCTATCTCAATTCTGGAGGGAACTTCAAGCTGCTATGGGGACCACTTTGAAGCTGAGCACTGCATTCCATCCTACTACGGACGGTCAGACCGAGAGGACTATTCAGACACTCGAAGATATGCTGAGAGCCTGTGTGCTGGACTTGCAAGGATCATGGGACGAACACTTGGACCTAATAGAGTTCTCGTACAATAACAGTTACCACGCGAGCATTAAGATGGCTCCGTACGAGGCTCTATACGGTCAAAAGTGTCGGAGCCCATTGTGTTGGGGCGATATGGTAGACCAGGTTGTCTTAGGCCCGCAATTCCTGCAAGACACGATAGAGAAAGTCAAACTCATCCAGGCAAGGATGAAGGCAGCGCAAGATAGACAAAAATCATATGCGGACCTAGGAAGAAAACCAGCTGAATTTGAGGTGGGAGAGAAAGTACTTCTCAAGGTCTCTCCTACTAAAGGCGTTATGAGATTCGGGAGGAAGGGCAAGCTGAGTCCTCGATTCATCGGACCTTACGAAATTCTAGAGAAGGTGGGAAGAGTGGCTTACAGATTGGCTCTACCCACAGAATTGAGTAAGGTAAGGATTAAATATGTTCTTTCTAAACGTATTCCAAAGTTTGGAAACCAAGCTGAAACATTTTAACGTGTGCAAGGTACACGACGTATTCCATATATCCCAACTGAAGAAGTATGTCCGTGATGAGGCGCATATCCTAAACCCGGAGGTAAGGACCTCACTTGTAAATAGCTAGGACGTGATTTAGTAGACATTAAAATAACCCTTTATGTAATTAGGTGATTGAGTTGGACGAAACCTTGACGTATGAAGAGAGACCTGTGAAAATCTTAGACACGAAGACACGTGAAACTCGGAGGAAGGCCATTCAAATGGTCAAAGTTTTGTGGTCAAATCACTTAGCTGAAAACGCCACATGGGAGACGGAGGAAGATATGAGAAAACGTTATCCCGAGCTATTTAGTCCAGGTAATGTTTTAGTTACGGGGACGTACCTCTCTTTTAGGGGGGTAGAATGTAATACATTAGAATTTTGGCATTTGACTTTAGTTTATGTTTCGGGACGAAACATCTTTTAAGGAGGGTAGAATGTGACACTACAAAAATTTAAATAAAAACAAAATATTTGTTTTCACAAAAGCGAGTGAATCAGACAGATAAAAATATTTCAACGATGGAGGTAACATTTTTATGATAATTACGAAAGTGAAGTTTCTGTACACTAATATGAGTGGCATATATACGAGAAAATAGTAAAAGTAACATTTTTTTTCTATAAATTAATAATTATTATATATAGTCAAAACCTAATAAGATATATACTCCTAATATCAAATAAACGTAGGTTGACTTCCAACCACATGCACGCATTCCGTTCTCGGATAGTAATACATAGTTATATATATATAGTAATAACGTAAAGGTTGACCTTCAACCTCCTTACATACATAGTAATTTTGAACGGATATACTACCTCCTTAATATAGATATTCGGATCCGTAATATATAGTATGGACGGATACTCAATACATTATACACTTACCATATATATACACAACCCACGTAGTACATAGTAAGTACGAGAACGGAAAGTTTGAAACTACATTAACTAGCAGGAAGGTTATAGCATTCGATCGACGGGTATAAATAGGGGATTACCCTCGTTGAGGAGCTGCACATCTAGAGAACGCCGCTTATATATATACATACTTATATACGGGTATAAACTCACAAAACCCTCCATCCGGTTTTAACCAAAGGGTCAGACCTCAAAACCCTCAGCACACCTTCTCTCGAGTGAGAGGAAGCGGAAGGGACAACAAATAATGAAGACGGTCGTCGGAGGAGAGTGAAAAGACTCGCCGGAGTTGGTGCGCCGGGCTGTCATCCATGCCGGAAAACCGACTGTTGCTGAGCCGCCAGGTTGGACTATTGCCTCTGAAGACCACTGTCCACGAGACCCCGCTACTACCACCGCCGTCAGTCGTCGCGTAGAGGTAAGTGGTGTCTTTCTTTTTTTTTTCCTCCGGCGAAGCATGCGAGTTGAAGGAGACGACCCCTATTTCTTTTTAGACTTTGGGCTGGGTGGGTTAAATGCTTTGTATAAAAGACGGATCTTGTTTTGGGCCGATTGAGATTCTTAAATGCTTTGTATAATAATAATAATAATAATAATAATAATAATAATAATAATAATAATATTAATAATCTGCAAAATTTATAAATTTGAAGTAGGAAATACTAAAGGTGAAACTAGCTTGGTTGGTTGTTAGTAATCACTTCGGTCAGTTTGTTAATCGTTATTTATCAAAATGAATTGATAGTGTAGTTAATAAAAATGAGTAAATGAGTATTATATTAAAATAATAATTTGTTATTTTAATACCATAGTTAGATTTGATGGACATTATTTTCACTAATTATTGGACTAATTGAAGTAAATTAATAAAGTCTGATTTAATTAACAATGATAAGTTATTTTACTAATAATGTAGTATAAGGTGATAGATTAATAAAAAGTGATAAAATAAGTTCGAATGATTTTTAGCCTTGTTAGTAAAAATTCGAATAATAAAATAAAAAGGAAAATCGGATAAGTTATTAAAAATAGAATAAGTGACTAACTATATCATCTTAATTAAAAGGTGAATATTTAGAGGCCTGAATAGAAGAAGAGAGATAGGAGCATCGGATTAGAGGTAAGTCACATTGCAACCAAAACTTTATTTTTTCCTCGTTAATAATTATTTGCTTGATATGTGATGATGGTATTAATATTTTGAATGATGAATTTGTGAACAAGTTGTATTGTTGTGATTTTGAGATATATTGGATTATATGTACATGAGATATTTTGGGAAGATATAAAGTTAAGAATTTAAGGATAATAATCCTTGTGAAATTCTGTCCAAGAGACATAAATATGAGATTTTGGAAAGACAAGATAAAAGACTATTTTCATAATTGGGGCACCGCGGGAGAAATCCGTAGGTGTCGGGCCACCTTCACGTCCGTTAATGGTGAGGGAGGGTTAGGACTACTACTACTTGATTCGAGAGGTTTAAAATAAATTAAATGAATTTTTGGAAGGTTCGGTAACCACCCCGAACAACTGGGCATTAGATCCCTTTTTATTAGAGCAGTAGTAGTAGTACCTATTCTCTTAAGGGTCTTTGAACCTGGAATTTAGGGAGTATATCCCATTTGGAGTAGGGAGACGTTGACGTCAGAACTACTTAGACTTCATACTACTCAGAGGGCTTGGAATCCCTTTAGGGGGTGTGCACACTTAAGGTAGAAGTCTAGATTCTAATAGAGGAGATGAGGTAGCGAGAGGAGATCGGAGTGACCGTACAAAACAACGGTTCACTGGGCTCAGGAATCGAGGTAACGCTTGAGCACCGCCCGTCTAAATGACTAGGAAGATTAGCTATAAAGCTCTGTTGAGGAAAAACAAATAATTTTGGATTTGGAGAATTATTCTTTGGAATGCTTACAAGAATTATTGAAGGAACTCTTTAAAAATATTATCACTCTTTAAATTTTTGGAAACTTTTTTTTACATATATTATATACAATTGCTTATTTTCAACAAAACTACTATTTTACGGGGTTGGGTGGGATTTACTTAGCGAAAGCTAATTTTTGTTTTATTTGTTTCTTTTATTTTCTTAAGTTACAGATGGTGTGATATCTGAAGAATGATGCCTTGAGAGCGCTCCTAGAAGACTTTTAGAGCAGTCTCGTTTACAATAGACTCTGTTAAATTTCATTATTCCGACTGTTGAATTTAAATGATTACTTTAGATACATTTTTGGCGGTTAGCCTTAGCATCCAGTCAGTTTAGAGGCTGGTGTGGCGGTAACACGCCCCTTTTCCATGTTATGGTTTATTTCCGCTGCAAGAAATTGGAAGTTTCAAATAAGTAATAAAAGTTAGCCATTTCTTTAAGTATTATTTTGGGAGGGAAATTTGGGGGTGTTACAGTTACCTTGACCAGGAAATCGCCAAGGAATTGGATTCAGGTGTATACAAGAGTCCGCTTCGGCCTGGGTACCTCCTTTACTCCTTCACCCCTTACCTACTCTTCGGCTTGAAGCAGTGGGGGACTGGGGGACTACACCGGCCTTTGCAAACCAGGACAAAATCAAAGAAAGCGAAAAATATACTAAGTCCACAAATACAACATTAGACATGCATCACAACGTCCATAACATCGTGGTGCACCATCGGCTGCAGCAAAGCTAGCAAACAAAGAATTCCCTCCCAGATCACTGATCAGCGCCATCATCGTCCTCGAAAGCGTGAACACCAGACTACGGACAACACCGTTTCGGCCAAAAAAACACAGAACACGGCCAACGACCAAGAAGCAAACCGCACCCTCATCGGCTACCCGGGAACAAAAGAATACTCATCATCCTCGAATAGGAGACAACCATAAGGACCTCCTCAGCCCCAAAGAGCCCAGAGCGGCCACCAACTGTCATGAGTGGGCACGACCATTCATCGGCCGTTCGTGACAAATGGCGCTCATCCTTCCCACCAAGCAAGGGCGCTCATCGTCCAAAAAGACAGCCCCAATGGCCTCCTCGGCCAATAGTACGAACTTTAACCAATGGTCAGGAGTGAACAGCACCCTTAACGAACACTCAAGATGAGGGAGGCTCGTCGTCTTCAAGCAAGAACACAACCGCAGTGGCCTCCTCGACCCAAAACCGAAATCCAGCCACCGAAGATCGTGAGAAGGAAAGAATGTCTTCACCGGCCCCCCATGACTGGAACGCTCATCTTCCACGTCAAGGGGAAGGTAACGGCCAAACTCAGAATAGGGCCACCAAACGCCACGACAGGGAACGGCCAACATGGTCCCGCATCGGCCAAAAGCATCAAGCACAGAAATCTACTTTCCTTCACTTCGTCTGCATCTCAGCTTAGAGAGTGGGGGACTCCTGATGGAGTATACGGGTCTAGGCCCTAGGACCCACATACTCAGAAGAACAGAAAGCACAAGCCACTACGCGGTGCCCTCGTCGGCCGAAGAGGGACCGACTCAGAATATGACCCTGAAGCCAGGGAACCAGGGTGTCCTCATCGGCCGTGCCCTCGTCAGCCGTGCCCTCGTCGGCCAGACCCTCGTCGGCCACGGAGGACTCGCAGAACTAGATTTTACACTTATTCATTTATATAGCCCATCAGTTACTTTGTATTCGGCCCAATAGCGGTCCAGTTGTAAATGGGCCTCCCAAGCCCAAGGCTTGGGAGCCCAGCCTGTATTTTTCCTATAAATACTTCCTCTGGAGGTAGTTATAGGGGTTACAAAATCATTCTATTGAAGCATTTACTTGCACTTCTCTCTCTAGCTCTCACTTCTCTCTAGATATATACTCTATCAGACCCCTGCTGGAATCATCATTGATCTAAACCAAGTACGTTGATTGACCCGAACCCCGTCCGGTACATATTACTCCATGAGCCTGTTCATCTTCTGGATTCTGGGCCCGTTTATCGGACTGGATATATTGGGCCTTTGGATCCGGGTATTGGACCTTCAGCTCAATATCCCAACACGAGTCCCCCACTTCTGATTTCTCGAACGGTAGTGAGTGCATTGGGAAGTAGAACTTACATGCCGAATGGCGATCGGGATCCAGAGTTCGCTGGTTCCCCATGTCATAATTAGTACCTTTTTTTGCGGCTGTCGTTTGATTTTTTCCATAATCGTAATGATTGTTGGCCCTTAATCTCCTGTGCGACACGTGTCCTTTCAAATAGTCCAGGTGACGTGTCTTCTTCTAATTGGTTATCGATTCGGCGCCTGCCAGACTATAAATGGGCCTTGAATTCCTTGGATATGGGTTTCGAATTCTCATTTCCTTCGAGCCCTTGTTCTGCCTTCTCTCCAATTTCTTCAAGCTTTCTTGTGCTCAGGTATTCCCCGTTCTTTAATTTTTTCCTCCACTCTTTCTGCCTCGATCGATATGTGTCCTCGATCCTGCTCCTCTGATTCATGAAGGGCTTCCCAAGGGGAAAGTCAAGATGCCGCCGTAGTGGACGTCATACATGTCCCTTTTGCTGAGGGCACAAATGAGGCGGCGGAAGATAGTAGGGCGGAGGCGGAGGATTCTTCCGCCGGTTCTTCTTCTGATGATGATGATTCCGACGATACGAGGTCTGGTGATCAACTTGCTTCCATGGCGGCTGGACCCCCGAGCGATGTTCCTCGTTACAAGATTGACCTAAGGCTGATTAGGGAAAGGCGGCAGAAACTAACTTCCCACAACAGGGCCCAAATTCCGGCCCTAATTCTAGATCCAGTGAATTTCCGTTTGCGGGTTGGGATTCACCCAATGCGCCACCTCCCCGAGATGGTCGTAGTCCACCTGGATTCAGTTAAAGCTGGGTTTAGATTCCCATTGCATCCCTTTTTTGTTTCTTTTTTAAATTTCTATGAAATCGTATCAGCTCAAGTCATGCCGAACACCTATCGGGTGATGGCTGGCTTTATTTGCCGTTGTTAAGGTCACACCTACTTTAGATTTATTCCACCAATTTTTTAAAGTAGCCCCCCAGCAGACTCATGGGTATTTAACTGCAACTGCCCGAACGGGACATATCCTTTTTAAGGGTGATCTAACCTCAATTAAGGGGTGGAAAGAGTGGTTCTTCTTCATTTCTGTCCCGGACGGTTTGATTCCAAATAGGTGGAACGCTTTCCCTCGCAAGTCGCTGAATCTGATTCTTACTGAGACGATCTGTAAAGATGTTTTTGCTGTGGAGGAGGCCAAAACCTGCAACATCTTAACGTACCTGACTAATGATCAGCTCATCAAAGCCGGGATAGGTACTGCCCACACTCTTGGATCTACTTGTCTAAGAATCAAGTGCCATGGGCCGGGCGGTCCTTCCCGTGCGAGAAACGTTCTGATCCCCTTTGTTTCCCACGTGATAAAACCACTCAGTACTAACTTTTTCCTTTGTCATATTTTAGCTCCCCGGACCTCGGATGCCAACAAGCCTTGAGCAAATCACATTTTGTCACTTTCTTTTTTTCAAGTACAAGTTCTTCCTGTACAAATTTGAAATTACTTAATAATAATAATAATTTATATAATTATACGGCATTATTATTACAAAATTTCATGCATGTTGAGTTTATCAGTTTTTTGTGCACATAAAGAGGTTGATCGACAACTTTTTAAGACATCTTGAAATCTCTCTCATAAATCATCAATATGATGAACATGAGAGATTGGATCTTCATACGCATGAGGGACATGAGAGCTCGGATCTTCATCGATCCGTAACTGGGACATAAGAGCTCGAGCTTTGAGGAGGATTGTTAAATGGTTGTGTGGGGTTAAATAGTGAAGTTGAGGCACCGAATATATCATATAACGTAACATTCTATGATTCCATGACATTTGATCATAGTCACCCCACCCATTCATCTCGGTAGGGGCATTACAAGATGAACCCACTGTTTGTGGTAAAAGTGATAGATTGAAAGATTCGTCATGAGAAGTCCAACTCTAATAATTGTCAACAAAACATTTCATGTACAAATGTCACCCAACTTTCTCACTATCTTGAAATTTGAGAATTTTACACTTTGTACATGGACATCTTATTTTATCGTTGATGGATTATAGGGATCCAAACTATATAATAAATGGAGAGATTGAGCTATAGAGAGGAAGAAGACGATGAATAGTGATATTGCTTGTGTAATAGGAATTATGAACTAGGGTTAAAAGTCTCCCAAAGGGAGTATAAATAGACAAATAATGGGCCGGGCCGCTAATATGGGTTCGATAGGCCCAACTACATAAAAGACTAATGTAGTACTTACAAATGATATATGAACTTTACAATAATACAAATGCTATAAATGACATCCGATAAGCGTGAGTGGGCCGCTGTCCGGGCCCAATAGTCATGAGACCCGTGGGTCCGAGTCTATATACTCTATCAGGAGTCCCCCACTCCCTGAGTCGAGAGTACTCGAGGCGAAAGGGAGTAGAACTGTGTGCTAATCTGTCGTCGTCGTCTCGTGAGTAAACTTTGTGAAAAAATTTGAATTTCTGCTTCTTTTGTTAACAAAGGCGTTAAGTCCCCTGCTCTTCCAGTCCCCCACTCCTTGAGGTGAATGTAAAGAGGTGAAGAGGAGTAGAGTAATGCGTGTCGCGTGATATCTTCAATAGGGGGCCGAGGGTCGACGCCTTTTGATCCACAATGGGGAGATGTCTCGTTAAAACCTCATTAGGAAAAAACCCAGTGGGAAAAAATCCTAATGAGGGAAAAAGAGTACACCGGATGCCCCCAAAATGAAGCAAAAGGGGTGACCCTTCGGCCTAGGTGTGGAACTGCAACCGTCGGCATCTACTAAGGGGATGGCCAAGATCGATCCTCGTATGTGTGTAGCTCGGCATGATAGGTAGTCCTAGTCATCAAATAAAGATGACTAAGAGATAGGTCGAGTGACCGTCCATGATATGACATCGAGGTCATCAAACAAAGTGACCGAGACGTGTGGCCGAGAGGCCTATAAGAAGTCCAAGCCATCAAATAAAGATGACCAGGAGAGACGGCTAAGTGGCCGGTATGTTGTCATCATTTAGTTGCACCTATGCATTCAAATAAAATTGTTATAATTCTTTGAGATTATAATTTTTTATTGGATTTGGGCCTAAATTAAGTTGACTCAAATTTCCAAGCTAGGGCTCAAGCTAGATTTCTATGCTTAGTTGAGCGTGACATGCATAAAGGATTGAACCTACCGCCAAGGGATTGTAGTTCAAATCTGATAGTAAATGGCACACATAACTCACAGATAACATAGAAACTAGAGTATGCATTTGATAACATTTGGATTGGGAGCTTACTATCCACATTCGATTGACGTGACCCGGTGGCGCGAGTGTGTGTGCTCGCCCGGTGTACGCGAGTGCTCGGAATTTCATAAGTCCATTTTTCAATGTCAAAAAATACACACTATTTAAAAATAATGATAATAAATTAATAATCTAGTTAAACTCGTCACTCAAGTTCATAGCTGGGATCCGCTAGACGCTATTTACGGGTCTTTTCACGGATGACTCGTCCCTCGAGATTGAAGTTTGATGCTATATTATTAAAATATTTCATTTATGATTTTTTTGTGATAATTTTTAATCAATTTGTGATATAATTGCTAATTGTATAAAGGAAATTTGGGAGTACTTAGCTTTTTGAAAGAATAGGCTTGGACAAAATAATCCATTAGATAAGCCTGGCCAAAATAGTAAACTGCCGATGCGGATGGCCCAAACTTTTTGAGTGGGTCTGACCCAATAGTAAACTGCCGATGCAGAGAGGCCTTCCCTCTTGTGTTGCCTTTGGACAAATAATAACAAAGGGCCGTGTACGGAGATGGCCAGAAAGGGGGAAGGGTTCAAGCTCGTTCGTGGCTGCCTTCCGCTTCCCCATGGCCATTGTTGCCGCTGAAGATTAGGCAGGGTCGCTTTGGTCGTGGCTATCTCCGGTGGGGTCTCCCGTTTGTTTCAGCTTGAGCTGCATTTGGCCGGACCGTGGAGGGAGGCGAGTAGCATGAAAGTGGCGCTAGTTTCTATTTGACCGCTGCCGACAAACAACAACCGGTCGTGCTACGACTCAGGCCAGCTGCTTTTGGGACTGATTCGAAGGAAAGGCAGCACCGTCGTTCTCAGCTTGGCACCTTCGTTGTGCGGCCGGTGCGGCCAAGGACTTGAGCCAGGGACGGCGCTGCGACAGAGATGGAGCTGCGACCAGCGACTGCAAAGCAAGTTGTAGGCCTGGACGGAGAAGACAGTTCAGACTGGAAAAAATCCAGATCTAAAATTCCAGACTTCTTTTTTCGCTGAATTTCTAGAGTAGTTTTTGACTGATTTCTTCATTTTTTCTATTTTCCAGAACACTTTTGGCTATATTTTCTGGGATTCGTATGTATTTTTTGAACTTTTGGGAGGAATCTAACTTTTTTGCTCAAACCTCTCAATGAAAGCACCATCGATGGATTATATGGAGAGATTGAGCTATAGAGAGGAAGAAGATGATGAATAGTGATATTGCTTGTGTAATACTACCTCCGTCCCGCTATGATTGTCCCATTTTACCTTATCGGTCCGTCCCACTAAGATCGTCCCATACCAAATTTGATAAAGTTTGTGTGGCTCTAAATCATTCTTACTTTATTCTTACTTTATCAATTCAATATCAACCACATAAACCACTTTTTATTAATTTGCGTGTCACTCCCTTTTGTCTCATTGTTAGCGGGACGGAGGGAGTAGGAATTATGAACTAGGGTTACAAGTCTCCCAAAGGGAGTATAAATAGACAAATAATGGGCCGGACCGATAATATCGGTCCGATATGCCCAACTACATAAAAGACTAATGTAGTACATACAAATGATATATGAACTCTACAATAATACAAATGCTATAAATGACATCCGATAAGCGTGAGTGGGCCGCTGTCCGGGCCCAATAGTCGTGAGACCCGGGTAGGGATGGACCGGGTCGGGCCTGGGCCCGGCCGGGTCTCGGTTCATGAAATGGGAGGCCCAGAACCGGCCCGAGTAACCCCCAGGTCCGGGCCGGGCCTCGGTTCTAATTTTTTTTTTGGCTTTTTCTAGTTAACCCCCAACCCTCCCCCTCACCCCCAAACCAACCCTAACCACCTCAAATGGCCCAAAATACCCAGTCCAACCCAAAAACTTAAAAAAATTCAAAAATAAATAAATAATAAATTGGCCCTGCCCGGGCCCGAACTGGCCGGGCCGGTTCACCTTTTGAAGGGCCCGAGCCCGAACCGCCATCCCACCGGGTCGGGTGGCCCGAACCGGGCAACCAACCGGTTCACCGGGCCGGTCCGGGCCTGCACAGTAGCGGGCCGGGCCGGTTCCGGGCCGGTTGGTCCGGCCCGAGTCCACTCCTAGACCCGGGGGTCCGAGTCTATATACTCTATCAATCGTCATCCATATAATTTCTCTGTTGAAGTGCAAATTTAACGCCATCAAAAAATTCTTGTCGAAATCCTCTACATTCGTCATGTCTATCATACATCCAATTTCTATTTTGTCTATACATTATATCTAAATAATATTGAAAGACTATATTGGTTAAAAACTGTAAATTATAATAAACAATAATTAGTTATATTTAATAAATATTTAAGAGTTAAACCAATTTGAAATATATGCACAACTAACATTCAACAATATTTTTAATGCATTAGTATTTAGTTTACAAACAATTCCAATTAACTACACTTTAATATATTTTTCAAAATGTATGGAAGATCTATATTCACAATAATAATTCACAAACCATTTTAATTAATTTACTAACACTAAACTTCAATTAATATTATAAATTATATGAAATCTTAAATTAAAGGCATTAACTATTTCAATTAACTAACATTTAAATCCTAATTCACAATAATAATTCACTAATATTTTTAACTGACATCATAATAATTCACAATAATTTAACTAATGATAAGATATCAAGGTCTGGCCCAACATACCGGCCCAGAATATCCCTAGGGCCCACACGCAAGGAGAAGCCCAGAGGAAGTCATAAGCCTCGAACGGAAGTTCGGCACATCCCTAAGGCCCAGAACACAAAGGGTAGTCCAGAAGAAGTCATTGGACCCGAACGGCAGTCGAGTAACTAAAAGAAAGCTCCGTTCGGCACATCCCGAACGGGATGTAATTAGCACTTGGGTAATTAGCTTATTCCTTGTCGGTGGCTTAGCTGAGCTTAATCACGAACGAGAATTGCTCAAGTAACCGACTGCAGTTAATGTTGGGTCATGCGAGCGTCAAGTGGCATGGGAGGCAACCAATCTTATTAGAGCACTCCATACCCCCCATCTAGTATAAATAGCAGCATTTAATTCATTTGTAAGAGTTAGCATTTATTTACTCTTTAGCTCTAATAGCATTCTAACTCTTGTATTAACCTTTGGACCTGAACAGCCGTTCGGTCATTTCTGTGTAATTGTTATTACAGTGTTAATACAAGATGAGTTATTTGAGTAGTTGAAACTGTGGATCGTTGCGCTTACCGCTACACTAAAAGCAATCGCTGATAGTGAAGCACACTCCTCCCCCTTTATAGCACAAGCGAAGCGCCACGCGGTCCGATTGCACCGGCAGGCTGGCTGTTGCTGGCACCGCATACCCGCGGCCCAACAATCTCCCCCCAGCACCTGCCAGCCTACAACTGTGCAGCATGCTGTTGCCGGGGGTCGAACCCGTGACCTTGGCTCTGATACCACTTGTGGATCGTTGCGCTTACCGCTACACTAAAAGCAATCGCTGATAGTGAAGCACGCTCCTCCCCCTTTATAGCACAAGCGAAGCGCCACGCGGTCCGATTGCACCGGCAGGCTGGCTGTTGCTGGCACCGCATACCCACGGCCCAACAGAAACAAATTATATATTTTCTTTTATACACATTACTGTAGCAAATCACACCCTAGATCCAAGGTTGGTGTTGGGCCTTAGGGTCATTCGGGACTTAACCTCAACATTGGCGCCGTCTGTGGGAAACATTTACTAAAAGTTTCCAAAGCAAAACACTGATTTAAGCAAAACACACACCGACATAGACAGAATGACATCTGAAAATACCCATGGTACTTCCAGGGAACATGGGGGCAGTAGGTCCTCCGGAACTTGGGCAACGGAGAGTCGCACCAGCGGTAGCCAGAGTAAGGATTATGATGGGGATATCACCCATCTAAACCCTGAAGCCCCAAGAAGAGATCATTGGGTGATGAGGAAAATGGCAGAAACTATGCGCCAGATGGCTAATGAACATGATGATGCGTACACCGGGACACTGAATATTCAACTCCCTCACCAATTCATAGCATGCAGCCATTGCATTCATATACCTAGGAGACAGAGTTGACAAGGGCTTCAGTCTACTCATGGTTGGGGAAAGGATGGCGCCAAAGGGTTCAGTATACTCTCGGGTACCAACAACATCACCCTCGGACCGTACCCCGTTCGTGACCAGGAAGGAGGCTCAGTACAGGGAACGAACCCCAGTGGTAAACCCAGCAGGGCGAAATTTCCAGTACATCGGAAGAGATGAAGATCTATTTACGAGAAGACGTCAGGAGGCAGCAACACATTGAGCGTAAAGAACCCCTGAAAGGGTTGATTTAGTAACACCGCCTCGAACGGCCTAGGAAGCACCGCTGGCCGCCTTGCAATTACAAGTGAACGAGCTCACTCGTCAGCAGAATCAGACGCCCCCACCACCCCGTGTGGGGATTACATCTCCCTTTACAAGGGAAATAATGGAAATTGAGATCCAGGGGGATTGCAGGCCCTCGGTCGGCCAAGTTTATAATGGGGTAAGAGACCCCAATGCACACCTGATGAGCTACCAGGGAGGGCTCATGCTCTTGGGAGCTTCAGAGGCGGCCATTTGCAGGTTGTTTTTAGTACTCTCTGAGGACCTGTCTAGGAATGGTTCAACCATCTGCAACTTGGGTCGATCGGGAGTTTTGCCGCCCTGTCTACCTTGTTCATGGCACAATTTGCTTCAAGTGCTACCCCGAAGTGGCACTTCAGATATCTTACCAGTGTCCGCAAGGGGCCCAAAGAATCCATCACCCAGTTCTTAATGAGGTGGAGGGATGAGGCGTTGAAGGTAGAGAACGTGACGGATTGCACGGCAATCACGCTATTTACCGATGCTCTTCAAACTGGGGAGTTATACCGGGATTTGAAGAAAAATCCAAGGACCAGTTATGCGGAGGTTCTTGAACGAGCGCGGAGGCATGCCATTATGGAGGAGGAAATCACGATCAGGGATCGGAGGGCACCACATGCGCCCGCAAAATTGGTCGATCGGCTGGGTCCTATCCCAACGGCCATGAATGTTCCGAAACCAAACCGGTTTACACCACCCATCCTTTCCATTGCTACCATCTTCCAGAATGAGAAGGATGTGATCCCCCCTCCAACGGACACAGAAGCTTACATGGGGCGCTATGACGCGTATTGCCAATATCACAAGAGAAAGGGGGATTCTACCAAGACCTGTCGGACGCTCCAAATTGCCATAGAGGAGTTAATCCAGCAAGGTCACCTAAGTAAGTATGTAAATAAAGACCCGAACGTAGAAGGCCCCGTCCAGGAGCAAAACAAGAAATCGAAGAGCTGGAAGAGGGATGATCAGCGAGATGCCCAGCCACGGAATGACGTGTACATACATTCCAGGGAGGAGGCCGAAGGTTCAGGAAATCAAGGGAAGAAGCCCAAGATGGAAATAGAGGTCATCTTTGGCGGGGGAGAAACTAGGGACACGACAGCCGAACAGAAGAAATTCGAGCATAACCTACTTGTGGCTTCCATCTCTGACCCGCCTCAGAAGAAGGTAAGGATCGAACCAATCACATTCGGTCCTGCTGAAGTTTCTGCATCACCAAGTCCATACAAGGACGAGCTAGTGGTGAGTATGTGTGTTGATAATGCCCTTATCCGCCGAGTCCTGGTGGATACAGGAAGTAGCGTGAATGTCCTGTACTTGCGGATGTTCGAGAGGATGAAACTGGGGAGGGACCTGCAGCTAACACCCCTGAAAATGCCGCTCGCAAGCTTCACGGGAAATTGTATCGATGCGGAAGGGGCCATCTCCCTTCTGGTTGAAATTGGAGACGAGGGACACCGGGCGGCAGTCCGTATGACATTCATAGTGGTGGACATTCAATGCGCCCACAATGCCATATTGGGTCAACCCAGATTAGAAGACTTGGAAGCGATTGCTTCGGTTCGGCACTCCTGCATAAACTTCCCAACTGACACTGGGGTTGGAGTAGCTCGAACAGAACCCGCCACATCCCGAAGTTGTTACAAAGAAGCAATGAAGAAGATAAATGACTGGGACCTACGGGTGAATAACATTGTATAGGAGACCCGCCGGACGGAATTTATCGCACGCCCTAAGCCAACCACCTTGCTGGAATATGTTGAGCTTGATTCACCCTCTGATCGGCAGGTTGCAATTGGAGTGGATTTGGCCCCTGAGATTCGGGAAGGGGTGATCGCAGTACTGATGGTGTTCTAGGTTCTGTTCACTAGAGGACCAGAAGATATGCGAGGCATAGACCCGGAAATTATTTGTCATAAGTTAGCCGTTCTGCCGGATGTTAAACCAGTCCAGCAGAAGAAACACTACCAGGCAGCCGAACGGCGAGATTTTACCAAACAGGAGGTGGCCACACTACTCAAAAGTCAAAATCAAGCACATCAGGCCGGTAATCCACATGGAATGGTTGTCTAATGTAGTGCTCGCCCCGAATGGGCCAACTTGGAGGATGTGTGTTGACTATTCTGATCTGAACAAGTCATGCCCCATGGATCCTTATCTTGTGCCTCAGATCAATTTGCTGGTAGATGAGACCGACGGGTGTGAACTATTGAGCTTCATGGATGCTTTTCGGGGGGTATCACCAGATCTTTATGCACCCAGCTGATGCAGAGAAAACAACATTTGTCACCTCGGATGGGGTGTTTTGCTACATTGTGATGTCGTTCGGGTTGAAGAATGATGTGGCCACATTCCAAAGGATGATCGAGATTTTATTCAAAGAAGTTTTGGGAGTCGCCATGGAGGCTAATGTGGATGACATCCTGATCAAGAGCAGGAAGAAAGAGGATCATGTTCGGGATATGGAAAAAGTCTTTGGAATCATGAGGAAGGCGAACATGAGACTGAATCCCAAGAAGTGTGCCTTTGCAGTTAAGGGGGGCAAATTCTTGGGATACATGATGAGCGAACGGGGGATTGAACCTAATCCTGAAAAAATCATGGCAATCATGGACATGGAAGCACCCAGGAACCTGAAGGAGGTTCGGAGGTTGACCGATCGGATAGCCGCATTAAGCAGGTTCCTTTCCAAACTAGCCGATCGGGCAATCCCATTTTTACAGATCATGAAAAAGCCAACCCGTTCGAGTGGACAGCCGAGTGTCAAACGGCCTTTGAAGATTTCAAAACCTACCTGTCTTCCCCCTGGTCCTAACCAAGGCTGATCCAGGGGAGCATTTGTATATGTATCTCGCAGTGGCCGATCTATTTTGTCAGCAAAGCCCTGAACGGCCCCGAAACACGGTACACCATGATGGAGAAGACTATTATGGCCTTGATAGATACTATCAAACGTCTGGCACCGTACTTTTAGGCCCATCCGGTAAATGTGTTTACCACCCAGCCGCTCACCACCATCCTGAGGAACCCGATGGCCAATGGATGCATTACCAAGTGGTCACTCCTGATCAGGCAGTATGAGGTAGACTTCAGGTCGTGACCTACCATTAAAGGTCAGACCTTGGCAGACTTTATTGCAGAATGCACCGCTCGGCCAATGGAGGATAGCGCGAACGGTGCTTCCACAGACAACTGGTGGGAAATGTACGTTGATGGGGCATCTAGTTCCAAAGGCTGTGGAGGCAGAGCAGTCATCACATCTTCGACAGGGTTCAAGGCATACTACTCAATTCACTTTGATTTTAAGGTAACTAATAATGAGGCCGAATATGAGGCCCTTATTGCAGGTTTCAAGTATGCCAATGCCCTAGGTGCCGGTCGGTTGAAGGTACTTTCGGACAGCCAGCTGGTGGTTGCCCAGGTGAACGGAACTGTCGAGGCAAAAGAGGAAAGGATGAAGGCTTACAAGGAGCTGGTCGAGGAACAGATCGGTAAATTTGAACAGATGGTGCTCGACCAGATCTCCAAAATAGAGAATGTCGAGGTAGATATTCTGCCAAAACTTGAAAATGCAGCGCTGGACGATCGGGCTCTGCTCATCCCTCCACATATCCAGCGGTTCGCCCATCAGGAGACGCTAGCAACGCCGGCCACAATGGTCCTTCAGGTGGAGACTGTATCTTATGTCGTTCCTAGTTGGGTCACAGACATGACCAACTACCTGAAGGACAGGACTCTCCTAGTAGACAAGAACTCACATACAATGCCACATGCATCCAGAGGAGGTCCGCCATGTTCGAGCTGGTGGAAGGACAACTGTACAAGAAGACGTTCGGGGGACCATATCTAAAGTGTCTCCCGACCGGCCTTGCAGCAGCTGTGATTGAGGAGATCCATGAAGGGATCTGTTCGAGTCATCAGGGTCCAAAGACTTCGGCAATAAAGATCATCTTAAAAGGATATTACTAGCCAACCATTCAGCGGGATTGGTTTGAACATACCCGAAAGTGCAAAATCTGCCAGCAGTATCCACATATGCCCGGACGGCCAATAAGTTTCTACACCCCAATGACCACGGCCTCATCGTTTGCTAGGCGGGGGATCGACTTGCTAGGGCCCCTACCTACAGCTCCTGTGGGGAAGAAGTACATCATTGTGGGGATTGACTATTTCACCAAATGGGTGGAGGCCGAACCTCTAGCCAGCATCACAGACTTCCATTGCCAGAAGTTTGTCTGGCAGAAAATCAGTTGGCGATTCAGCCTCCCAGAGCAGATCATCACCGACAACGGCAGACAGTTCGTGAGCAAGAACTTTGAGCAGTACCTGACCAAATGGGGCATCAAGCACTCTAGAGCATCAGTGGCCTACCCCCAGGTGAACGGCCAGGTCAAGAATATGAATAGAACAATCATGGACGGGGTGAAAAAGAAACTCGAAGAATGCTCCTCTTCATGGCCTGATCAACTAAACTACATATTATGGACTTACCAAATGACCCCCAGGACAGCTATTGGGGAAACGCCGTTCGCTCTATCATACGGGTTCCAGGCCAAAGTCCCAACGGAAGTTCTGGTGCCCACGTACCAAACGATGCATTTTGACCATGAACGTAACGAAGATGCCTTGCGGGCAGAACTGCACTTCATTGAAGAAAGAAAGGGCTTGGCCACAAGAAGAATGGAGGAGTATCAACGAGTAACTCGAAGGTACTTTGACGAGCAGGTCAAGATACGATAGATAGAAGTAGGAGAGGAAACGACATGTAATCATGACAGGTACATAAGGAATACAAGCGACAGCCGCCAAAGGACCTCGAAACGTCACGTCAGGAACAGGCAAACACTAGCAAAGAGCACCGTACGAGATTACACCGAACGGCGGGAAGCTTAGAGTTCTACTTCTTCATGTCCCGAGCACACTCGGAACATCGGAAGTGGGGGACTTGTGAGGGGATATTACGGTTAGGCCCAACATACCGGCCCAGAATATCCCCAGGGCCCACACGCAAGGAGAAGTCCAGAGGAAGTCATAAGCCTCGAACGGAAGTTTGGCACATCCCTAAGGCCCAGAACACAAAGGGTAGTCCAAAAGAAGTCATTGGGCCCGAACGGCAGTCCTGTAGCTAAAAGAAAGACCTGTTCGGCACATCTCGAACGGGATGTAATTAGCACTTGGGTAATTAGCTTATTCCTGATTGGTGGCTTAGCTGGGCTTAATCCCAAACGAGAATGACTCGAGTAACCGACTTCAGTTAATGCTGGATCATGGGGGCATCAAGTGGCATTGGAGGCAACCAATCTTATTAGAGCACCCCATACCCCCATCTAGTATAAATAGCATCATTTAATTCATTTGTAAGGGTTAGCATTTATTTACTCTCTAGCTCTAATATCATTCTAGCTCTTGTATTAGCCTTTGGACCTGAACAACCATTCGGCCATTTCTGTGTAATTGTTATTACTGCGTTAATACAAGCTGAGTTATTTGAGTAGTTGAAACAGATGTTATATTTTCTTTTATACACTTTACTGCACCAAAACGCACCCTAGATCCAAGGTTGGTGTTGGGCTTTAGGGTCATTCGGGACTTAACCTCAACAACTAACATTAAATTAACTGAAATCCTAATAATTCACAATAATACTTCACTGAAATCCTAATAATTCAAATTAATAATTCACATTAAACTAAAATTTAAATCCAAACTGAAATCCTAATAAATTAATTGAAATCCTAATAATTCACAATAATAATTCACTAATATTCTTACAATCCCATTTGAATTAACTTACATTTAAATTTAATTAATATTGTCAATTCAAATCTTAAATTAAAGGCATGAACAATACATTCTAAAATTGAATATATATTTCTAAATGAATTTCAAATAACAATTCAATCATGAATTTTATGTATTTGTTTATAAACATTTTAATTAACCAACAATGTAATTAAATTAGTATCATTAATTAAAATACTAAAAGATATTGATAAAAGGCACACAACACTAATATTTTGACAACCCCATTTGAATTAACTAACATTTAAATTAAACTAATATTCTCAATTGAAATTCTAAATAAAAGGATTTAACAATAATTTCTAAATGAATATATATTTCCAAATGAATTTCAAATATATGCACAATAAATTATAACATCACTAATATTTCAAGTTAAAAATATTTTTAATTAATTAACAACTTAACTAACAAGTTCAATCATATAATAATGTAAATAAATAATATTTAGCATAAAAAAACATTAATTCAAATGACATACCTTATCTGCAATATGCATTGATTCAGTGAATGACATCTGATTACATCCTTCAATTTTTGTACAAACACTTTATTATACTCTGAATGAATTTAAACTTGTATTAATTGAATGAAACTGCTCTTGCATATATAACAAGTGTGTCACGGATTTGTCACGGATAAACTATAAACCGTACAACCTTAACTAAGGGAGCAAAGGAGATGACAATTATTGCAGTTTATCACGGTTTTTGTCACAGAACAAGCCGTGACAAATCCAAAAAAAATTACTTTTCTCACGAATTGAATCCGTGACGGCTGCCGAACCAAAAAACCGTTCGCCGGCATATGCTTGAAGTCATCGATGTAACTTTGTCATGGATAAAACATGTGACGACAATTTGTCACAAATGATTTCTGTGTCAAAGGTTTTCTGAGAGCTGGTGTAATTATTCGTGACAAAATTCATGACAAACTTGTGACAAACGTAATCTGTGACAAAACTCCATGACAAAACACTACTTTTTTGTAGTGCATTTAGGTAGCTAATTTAAGATAAGATAGTCAGTAAGGTGGACAGTATGTAGGGGCAAAATAGAAGGTAAAAAATGGTTTTGAGTTGAATTTAATTTGGTGATTCAAAATAAGTTTCATATTTTCTTTTTGAATATGAATTTTAACTTTTATAATATACTGCACTTCATTTCACTTTATTATAATCAAAATTCAATTAAAATTTTTGTATATTCAATTTTTAATCACAATTTTAACTTTTTACCATTTTATAAGTAAGGATAAGTATATCAAACCAAAACACTACGGGCTTGTTTGGTGACAGCTGCATTGGTTGAAACGGCTGAAAAGCCTGAAAAAACTTAATTTGCTGAAGTGAAAGTGTTTGGTAATATATTGACTGAAGTGGCTGATTGTGTGTAAAATTACTATAAAGGGTATGAAACCAATATGTAAGTAGATTCCCAAACAGCAGTTCATAAAAATCGTTCTTATTCACGAAATATATAACCAAATAGCAATTTATAACTAAACAACAGTTCTTCTCATAGTTTTCAGCCTGGAATGCTAACAATTGAAGATGGAGATGCATATGGAATGCTAATAAGTTGCACACCTTACCTTTAATTTAGATGAATATGGAGCAGCTTTCAAGAGGTCTTCGATATGGAATGTCGAAGCTATGGAGCGGGAGAGCCGGAAGTCATCGATCTAGAACTCTGGAATCACAGTTACTGGAGGCGCAACCCTGAAGGCAACGAAGCAATGATTAGGCATTTAGGCGTAAAATAAAAGGGCAAAAGAGTATTTTCGCAGCTCAACGATAATAGGAAGATTTTGCACCTCAAAAAGTAACATGAACGTTGCTTTTTCGACTTATAAGATAATTCAGCCCAAGTAACCCAAAAGCTTGTGTTTGACTGTATTTTCTTATTTTCAGCCTTATAAGCCCAGTTTTGGGCACCACACACCCTCTGCGTAAATATATCAAACCAAAACACCGTGGCATAGTTTTTCAATGGGCCAGGGCAATGTCCTAACCCTAAACGCTAGGCCTATAAATTCCATGCGATCTTGCTACACCGCTGTCCGTCCCCCAACTCTCGTGCTTCGATGAATGGTTCGGCAAATGCCAAGCCTCCGACCGTGTAGGTTTGTTTGTGTTTTTGCATTCTAATGCACCGAATAGCCCTTTGCAACTCTGAGCTTGCGGTTGCAAAGAAGATTCGAGGAAAAGGTTTTTGTGCAAAATTTACTGTATTTTGGCTAATCGGTTTGGCTGACTACAAACTCAGTATTCAGCATTGATTTGCCGAAATATAAATCCCTTATTTATTCAGTCTCATTGAATTTCTTATAGCAAATGCATATTTTGAATATTTAGATGAATTCTGGGCTGCGCAATTTGATGAGATAATGCAATCTGAAATTCTCAGTGTTGATTAAACCTGATTATATACCTTCAAAGTTCTCTGATTGCTTGCCCAGATTTAAAGTTTGTATTTTGGTGTAATCTTGTTAAATTTATGGTTAGTTCATGTTCCATATTGAAAATGTTAGATTTCCCGGTTTAGGAAAACTTTAGAACGTCATCAAGTTATTTGTATTTCTTTTTATGAGTAATTACCGAAATGCTATTTTAAGGTTTTCTTTACAAGAATACTTTTCCCTCCGTCCCTCTTATATTGTCCCATTTTACTTTTTTGTTAAGTTTCATTAAAATTGTCTCATTTAATACTTTATTTTTACTTTATTAATTAATATTAATTACACAACCCTATTTTTCTTAATAATCCTGTCACTCTTTTCCAACCCAATATAAGAGGGACGAGGGTAATTAAGCTCAAAACTTGAACATGAATTACTATGATTTCATTACTACTTTAGTCATTACATATATTTTTGTAAATCATCTTTATTTTTGTTATAATTATGTAATTATTTCTATTTTAAGACTTCAGAAAGCCTTTTGGAATGTGTTGGGCCTATGTAGCACATATACGGTATGTTTAAAACTACTTCCTTCGGTCTTAAATAAACTTCAGTGTTTGACTTCACATTAATTAAGGAAATAAATTTGATTTTACTGTATAATACACTGTTATGACATTGTTTAATACTGTTTGATACTGTTTGACATTGTTTAGCACCGTTTTGATGTAGATAATTTGAAAAATAAGAGAGGGAGAAGAAGTGTGAATTTTATTTTGGATCGGCTCAAAAAGGAAAATGTGAACCTTATTTATGATCGGAGGAAGTATTAAGATTCATGTGAGTGTATTTATAAATATTAAAAATTATAGAGGCGCATTTGTAAATATTAAAAATTACAAGATTTTTTGAAAATATATACATCTATTATCCTTTGGCCGTAGCCAATCATGACATCCAAACATTTTACATCATCAACATAATTGAAAAAAAATCGTATTTTATGTCATATGTATCTGTGGATATTGAAATATAAACATAATCAATAAGTCTTTGGATAAAAGAAATAGAAAACAATACTCTAATATAAAAATTAAAAGTTCTTTACAAATTTCGCGTGGAAGCATTTTGGATGATGTAAAATTTATTTTTAGTTTTTCTGTTTTTAAAAATTTTATTATTTAAATTTTGGACTTTTTTTTTTAAAAAAGTTAGAACCATTTGGTACAGCTAGCCCGCTTTAGCCAGGATTAAGAGTGAGCAATTTTTCTTTCTAGAAGTACAAGTAATTTCATTTGGGAAGAGCATCAATTGGAGAATTTTGTTCAATCAACGAGTATAAGCAAACACTTGGAAGGCAAGTGAGGTCCAATAGTCCAATGTAGTATTAGTATATCCTCACTTCCCCACATTAAATCACTTCAAAAGTAATTAAAGGAGCATTTTAGTTCAAAAGCAAGATTGCCTATATTATTTTATTACAACAATAACTTCAAAGCCCAGTCTCAAAATAGCTTGGGGTGGCTAAAACCTATATGAAATTAGAGTTAAAATGATAAATAGAGAAAAAAGGGATAAAATTTAATGTATACTCTCTTTCTAGGAAAATAGCGCTATTCACTAACCCATTACATGTTTGGAAAAAGAAAGATAAATTGAGATATGAAAATTTTGAGATACAATTTTATTTTAATTTCTTACTCTTCCAACAATATTTTCTAGTGATCTTAATTTTAATTTTTTGAGTAAAGGAAAAAGTGGAAATTACTCGTATGCAGGGACGAAGCCAGGATATGATGGAAGAGGGCTGGGATGCCCGATAGTGTTTATACGTTGAACACCCTTTAGTTTTGACAACACATTTCTTGTACTCCTTCTGGTCCTTATTAAACTTTACAGTTTGACTTCACATATATTAAGGAAATAAATTTGACTTTACTGTAGAATGTACTGTTTGGCACTGTTTAATACTGTTTGACATTGTTTGACACTGTTTTGCACTGTTTAGTGTAGATTTGTTTACCAAATAAGGCAAATAAGGAAATGTAAAGTTTAATATGAGATGACCCAAAAAGAAAAGTGTAAAGTTAATTAAGGATCAGATGAAGTATTTGTTTTAGCTCTACACTTTATTGTTGAGACATATCTAATACAATGTAATATATTTATTTTATGGTGAAATAACTACACATTTACCCCTCCAAAATAGGACAGACACCACTTGGTGATGAAGTTTTTTATTAACTACTCCCTTCGTCCCGAATTGAATTGCAATCTTTGATCGGCACAAGGATTAAGAAATGACAATAAATGATGCTTACTTTTTACACTTTTGTTCATCTTTCGAAAAGTAGATACCTTTAAATTAATGATGAAAATGTAAAAGTAAAGGTAAATTTATCACTTTATTCTTATTTACATACCTAAAATAGAAAGTGGAAAATCATTTTGGACAACCAAAAAAGGAAATTTTGCAAATCAAATTGGGACGGAGAGAGTATTAAAAATTGGGAGATAGTAAAAGAAATAATGACCCCTATATTATCATTAGTCTTTTGAGTTCAAAAAATATGACTCTTCACATAAATTCCATAAAAGTGACTCATCTTAAATTTCCAAACCCTTTCACCTATTCAGTTGGTCCAAAAGGTGGAATCTCCCACCCTAGGAGCTCCCCATACCCCTAATACAAAGTAATACTTAAACACGGAGTAATAAATGCAATACGTATGGAGTAGTATTTAATGAAGAACATAGTCAATTTTTTTGGAAAAACTCAAAACAAGTAATGTTTTTGTGTTTCTAATTTAATTTAGTGCTCCCTCCTCCTGTTATTGTCTAATTGCGGTTTACGATGCTTGTCTGACAATAAAGTAAACAGATCCTTGTCCGCACTAAAATTATTTTTAGAAAAAAAAATTACATATTCAGAAACTACATTAAAAGATTTACAAAGTCGCAAAAACCAGAATCAAATTCGATAAAAATTTGATACATAAAGTAAAAGATTAAGAGTGATTTGTGTTGATCAAGTGAATAGGAAATGAGACAATAACAGGGGGATGAAGGGAGTAATATTTATTATAAAAGGCCATAATAAAAGTGATTTATGCTATCATATTAAAACAAATAAAAGTTGAAGGGCCTACAATTTTTTAGAGATAATTCCCCAAGTAAGACCAAATAATGTTAAAAGTTCAACAATAGGACTCTAATGTTCGGTTATCTTCCGTAGGACTAAAAAGAGTTAGATAGACAAAACTACCCTTAATGAATAAATTAGAATTTATTAACAATTCATTTAAAATAATAGAAATAAAACTGATATCAGGCCTAGACAATATGATGCAACCTCTGCAATAGGACCACAACCATCTCCATCGCCATTGCCGCCGCCGCCGACGTCGGTGCCGCCACCTCCACCGGCGACGTCTGCGCCGCCGCCTCCGGCTTCGCTGACGTCATCTCCGCCTCTGTCGGAGTCACCGCTGGACGTCTCCATTGGCGTCGCCGCCCCTATCCACCAGTGTCACTGATGGCTACCTCCACTGATGTCGCCGCTGACCGCTTCACCATCGTCCGCCACTAGATCTGAGATCTGGTTTGTGATTTGATAATATTGTCATACAAATACCATCTTGCAATTGTATTGCCATCTTAATGATAATATTGTCATCCTGAGAGAAATAAGATGTCATTTTCAGTTTGAAAAATGACATTAATGTCTTTCATAAGAGTATTATTGTCATCTGTATATCTTTAGTTCCATAAAAATGGCATTTATTTTTGAAGTGTAATTTTCACATTTAGAGGATTGATATTAAAAATGCATGTGTCATCTTGCAGTTGAAGTGTTATCATATTGTCATTATTGCCATCTTGACTGAAATAAAATTGTCATTATTGCCATCTTGACTGAAATAAAATGACATATTCAAATTGAAAAAATGACATTAATGCCATAAAAATGTCAATCATGCTTAAAGTGAGTTTTTAATATTCAAAGGAATAATATTATAAAGGTACTCATATTATTCTCAAATTAACTTCCAATAGATGGTATTTTTTGGGAAAATAATAATGATGATGTAATTTTTGTTTTCAAAAATATTAAAAAAAAAAACCGAAATATCAAACATAAATTTTCGTTTTCAAAAATAAAAATCGAAAAATAAAAAAATCAGAGGAGAAGCATAACAATGAAGAAGAAGAAGGTTGAGAAAAATAAGAAGAAGAAATAGAAGAAGAAGAAGAAGAAGGAGAAGAAGAAGAAGAAGAGGAAGAGGAAGAAGAGGAGGAGGAGGAAGAAGAGGAGGCCAAGGAGAAGAAGAGGAGGAAGGAATTCGAAACTTACCTATGAGTTCGCCGCTGCTCACTGTTGCTCACCGCCGCAGCCGTCGGATCTGGAATTGGGAGAAGAGGTGCCGCCGGATCTGGAGCTCGAACAAGATGTGCCGTCGGATTCTGGGACTGAAAAAAGAGGTGAAAGAGAGGAAGTGTAGAAGGGGTGAAGGGAGAGAGACGGGAGATAGGGGAAAGGATCGATCACTGATGGGGAGAAGCAATCCACCTATGAATTATTTAGATCTGCAAAAGGGATAAAGGACTGAAAGATGGAGAAGGCGACTTACTGAATTGGATGAGATGGGAAGAGAGAGAAGATGTGGGAAGGAGAGCATGCGTGCAGCAGGAGGAAAAATATACGGATTAATAATTATGGGAAGGGTAAAATAGGAATGTGAACTCCTACTTACGGAATTTAAAAAATCTGGTCCTATTCTTGCATTAATCTAATGTTTCACTCCTATTCTAGGCAAATTCTTAATTTTTTACTAAGTAAAATTTAATGAAATAAAAAGGTTGGAAGGGACCAAGGCTTCCCTTGGTAAACACACACCTTCGTCCCTGCCCGTATGGTCCACTTATGTGCCCCACATACCACCTATGTTCTAATTATTTTTTCTTTTCATTTATAATATTTTCTTGTTTCAATTCTGTTTTTGTTTTATTTCAATTTTAGACTGTGTTTGTGCACCTCCTCCATAGATATAATAATATAACGGAGAGAGGTAAGGTCCATTCCCGTCATTAGAAGGTTTTGAGAGCGAGCGAATAACAACTTCCAACTCTAAGAGAAGGGATTCCATGGTTGGGATTGGGCATTGATAAGTCTTTATTTAAACATGCATTTGATGCGTGTTGAGATCGATTTTTGATAGTTTTCCTAGCTTAAATGTGTCACAAAGCTCATAATTAGCTCAAGTCATGATTTATCGGGTTTTGATGTATGTTTGGTATTTTTAGAGTCAAAATCAGGAATTAAGCCCAACACCGGCATTTGAGAAGTAATTGAGAGAGTTGAGACGCATTTGAGAGTTGATTAGGAGCATTGAAGGTCAATGAGATGTTAAAGACGAAGTTTTGAAGACAAGAGAGCTCTAGGACTGGCTACGAGATCAAAAGAAGATTAATAGAGTTTGAAACCGACGATTAGAATGACGTTCTGTCAATCGTTCAAGCATATTTTTTTTGTAGAAACATCACAAGGACACGATTTAAGTTCCATATGAAATATAACTTCAATGGCTACAATTCATATATGAAGACACTAAGACGATAATGTGAGAGGAGCAAGGTGAGAGGAGACGAAGAAGCCAGATAGTCACTTTTGAGATTTTAGGATACGACCTTCCACCATTTTATTTGTATCTCTCGATTGGCTTATCCAAATCCGTTTTTCCAAGTTGCGGTGGAAAGAAGATGATCGCTTTTGAGACTTCATTATTTACAACTTTGGTGAAGGAACCATAGACAAATTCGGAAGAGAAGTTAGGCACGACGTGCGCGCAGCCAGGCACGCGGCGCCTGGAAGATGAAAATAACGAAGAACCTACTGGAGGTCAGACACGCTGTGCCTGCCTGGGAGGCACGTCGTGCCCGGATTTTTTTTGCTACCAGTGCTCCGAAGGCACGAAAGCCAGACAAGCCGTGCCTGGGCGTCGTGCCTGCCCCCATAAATCCCTTTTCGGCCCAAATTCCTCCGTTTTCTATTTATACAACCCGTAAACCCCTGTTTTTTGATACAAAGCTTAGAGAGAGGTCTAGGACAAACTTTTGAGTCCTTTTCTGCTTTGTTATTCAAGGCCCTGAGATTATTTGTAAGTTCCATCTTTTTAATTAATGACAATTAATGTTTTCCTTCTCAGTTTTATTGTTAATTCAATTATGAATTGTGAGTAGTTTTAATTAGGGATTTGGGATTGATGAATGAGTTAATCATGATATAGGGTTAATTTCTTAATGTTTTAATTGCATGATCTTTAATTAATTTGTTTTTGAATAATTTAATTGATATCTTTTGTAACCTGGAATGGACGCTAGGATTATAATTGCACATAAAATAAATTAAGAGAGATCTAATTTATTTCAGGACATCTTCACACACACTTTGTTGAGTTTAATCCAACACAAGATTGTAAATATAAATATAAAAGTGTATGAACTAGCTATTTCTACGTGGAAACCCGGAAAGGGAGAAAACTACGGAACTTTTTAGACTAACGTCCAAACCCGCTAGCCCACTCCCTCTCCCTTATCCCTATTTCCCTTCACCGGTTAACCACTTAACCCTAGCTTACACTCTCAGACTCTCTCTCTCTAACTCTCTAAGCGGCTAACCCTAATTTGGTCTGACTTCTCACTTCGTTGGCCGCCGTTGCCGTCGTTGTAGGGCTGTAGTCCTGTAGTCTTCAACCTAGTGGAAGCCTTCATCTCCTTGTAGGGTTTACCGTCTCTACTCTCTAACCTAGTGGAAGCCTTTCATCTCCTTCGTCTCGAGCCGTTGAGGTATAAAATACTTATTCGTATTATGGTAAGTTTAGTCCTTGATGATGCATGGATGTTCTGAGTTGTGATTAGTCTTGTGATGTTCGTATATTTGTGAAAGTTGCATGTACAGATCTGTTCGAATGTTCAGTTATCCAGTTGTCCCTGTTAATTGTTGATGTATATTATGATGCATTCAGAATTTCAAATCTGTTTATTTGAAATATGAATGAAGTGTGGAAGCTAATCAAGCTATATATTCTATATTCATGTGTTTCCTACTGAGTACTGACTACCGTGGAGATGTCAGATGTGGTTGTGACTTTTTATAGGCCTATGTCCAGGTTTAAGGCTGATCTTAAAAAGAAGAAGCTTTAGAGTGGTTAGCTAGGAGTTAAAAAATCTGAACTTGATATATATTTAGCTGAGCCCATAATTGAGGAAGATGGGGACTTTGATATTCTAAGATGGTGGAAGTTAAATAGTGAAAGGTTTCCTATACTTTCCAAGATGGCTAGGGATGTACTTGGTGTTCCCATTTCCACAGTTGTTTCTGAGTCCACTTTCAGTACAAGTGGTAGGGTTTTGGACTGTTTTAGGAGTTCATTAAGTTGTAAAATTGTGGAAGCCCTTATATGTGCACAAGATTGGTTGAAAATGGCTCACCAGCCTATCTCAGTTGAAGAAAACATTGATGAAGTAGAGAGGCTGGAAAAGGTATAAGTTCAATGTATTTTCATGTATTATTTGCTTATTCTAAAGCTTATTGTTTAAATTTCAAAATTCTAACAATTCTGTTTGTTTGTTATAGAAATAATGGATGGAAATGTTGGTGGTGGAGATGCTGCTCCTACTGGATCCTCTATTGTGCCATTAAGTGTACAATTTCTATATTTATATTGTGCATTTGTGCCATTATGTGCTTGGTTTTCCATTTGAATGTGTATGAACATGAGTACATGACTCTATGATTTGACATTGGCTATGATGAAGCTTCCACTCATTACTGCATATAGGGTTTAGGGTTGGTATTGCTCTTTCAGTTCATAAAATGGTAAGTTGTAACTGAAATTGTAGCAGATGCCCCCTATTTCCCTTGTGAATGATAAAAAACATTCTGAGCTCTATGAAATGTCTGGTTTGTTTCATTATGTGCTTGTTTTTCCATTTGAATGTGTATGAACATGAATACATGACTCTATGATTTGGCATTGGCTATGATGAAGCTTCCACTCATTACTGCATATAGGGTTTAGGGTTGGTATTGCTCTTTCAGTTCATAAAATGGTAAGTTGCAACTGAAATTATAGCAGATGCCCCCTATTTCCCTTGTGAATGATAAAAAGCATTCTGAGCTCTATGAAATGCCTGGTTTGTTTCATTATGTGCTTGTTTTTTCATTTGAATGTGTATGAACATGAATACATGACTCTATGATTTGGCATTGGCTATGATGAAGCTTCCACTCATTACTGGTACTGCATATAGGGTTTAGGATTGATATTGCTCTTTTAGTTCATGAATGGTAACTTGTAAGTTGTAACTGAAATGGTAGGCTATAACAGATGTCCCTTATTTCCCTTGTGAATGATAATAAGCATTCTGAGCTCTATGAAATGTCTGATTTGTGCCATTATATGCTTGTTTTTCCATTTGAATGTGTATGAACATGAGTACATTGCTATATGATTTGGTGCTGGACCTGCTACCAATATGAGTATAATGTATTACACTATTATGCGCTTGTTACATTTGAATGGGCATGATTCTGTCATTCTCGAAAGCATGCACATGCTGCCAAGTGCCAACTATCCCTGGACCCTTGTACCTTGCTCTGATTTGCAGGTTTTGTGTAAGTATCTCATAATCCCATTAATCCTTTACTTTATCATTTCTATTAATTTTCATTGGCTATGATGAAGCTTCCACACATTACTGAATGTATGGTTTAAGGTTGGTATAGCTCTTTCAGTTCATAACATGTAAGTTTTAACTGAAATTGTAGCAGTTGCCCCTATATTCCTTGTGAAGGATAACAAGCATTCTGAGTCAGTGAATCAATGATTTCTCTGATTTGTGAAATTGTAGCAGTTGCCCCTATATCCTTTTAGGGACGGAGGGAGTATTTTAGATTTACTGGTGTTGAAATTACAAATTATTTTGCAATTTCAAATTATTTTAGTTGAAACTTGAAACCGACTAAACTCGATACCCGATCCGAACCCGCCCTACCCTAAATACAATAAAACCCGAAAATATCTAAGTAAAAAAACATAGGGTAGGATATCCATATTACACATCCGAAACCTGAAAGGGTATTGGATTCACCCACCCGCCCGACCCGAACCCGCCCGATGCTCACCCCTAGAGGGAGCTGGTACTTCTTGTAAGTAAAGCCAGGCAGAGTCTCTCGAAGTTGATCGTAAATCTCCTTCTGCATCAGATATTTCCCATAATTCAGGGTGGGCAGCAGCTGCCTCCGCACGAACTCCAGCCCTTCAGGCGTGGCTAACCAGCCATCAATATGTTTTCCCATGACCCCGTGGAACCAGCTAACGGCCGATAAAGGGGCCGGATCCTTGGAACACGAGGCCTGAAACTCGGAGATAGCGCCGCCCGCCCTTGCTCTGTCAATAGCAGCAGTATGGCCCGCCATGTAGTTTTCAAATTTCTTTTGGGTGGCAGCCATTTCAGATTCGAGCTGCATTATCCGAGCCTTGTCATGCCCAGAAGCAACCCGAGTTTCTGCAAGCTCACCCCTCAGGTTCTCCAGCTCAGCGTCCCTGGAAGCCACATCAATCTCAACCTCAGAAACCCGGGCTTTAGCAAGGCCTGCCTCCTTGACCTGTCCCTTAAGCCATTCCAAGGCACGCCCCTGCTTGATGATTTGAGAGCGGGCTTCATTCAGTTCAAGGGCCACCTTGTCATTCGCCGCTTTCCATTCACCTCGCTCACGGGTGATCACCGTGAGCTGATCAGTTAAGGAGGAACACCAGATCTTCACGGTACAGAGCTCATTCTCAACATCGGCCAATGAGTTGCGAAGGCGGTCTCTCTCCTTCATCGCCAGATTGGAAACGTCTATCATTCTCTGCCACTCGGCCAGGCTGATTTTTGCCTTTTCGATGGCAATTGCGGCTTTGTCCTCAGCGGCCAGGGCCCGCTCCTCAGCACGCTGGGCATGGGCCTCTGCCTCACCCAGAGCTCGGACAGCCTCATCAGCAGATTCCTTCAAGGCCGCAAACTGGAACTGGCAATCTTTGAGCTGACACTCAGCATCCCGAGTCCTTCCCCGGAACTCATTCATCTGATTCTCAGAAGTCTCTAGGGATTGCTGCGCTGCCCGCAGACTATCCTAGAGATCCGCCTGCTTCCCGGCAACCACTCTTGCCCGGAGCTCAGCGGCATCTGCCCTAAGGGCCAGTTCGTAACCCAGAACAGTGGCCTGCAAAAGAAAAAAAAAACATTACAAAAAATGGCAAGCAAGGCAAAACAAACGCATAAGGAGAAGCGAGAATATTTCAAACCTTGAGCGCGCTGGAAGTAAGCTTCTCAGCAACGTTGGGGGTGTCCATCTCCCCCATAACCCTAGTATCGACGGGCAGTCGTAGATGGGCCAGCATATCCATGGCCCCAGCATTGTCAGAAATAAAGCCCTGGTCGTCTCTGAAAGAGAACTGGAACCTGTGCCTCTTCCGCCCGCCAGCAAAACAATGTGGTGGTCCACTCCCCTTGGCCACCGACTGTTTTTTCCGGCCACCATCCGTGGTCGCACTATTGCACCCTGGGGCATCTGAGCCCAAGCGGCTCCGGAGCTGTTCAACAGTCTCCTTGTCATCTTCATCATCACCCCCATCCGTGGCATCCTCAATGACCACGTCCGGTGGAGAGGCAGTGCTGGCATTCGCCACAGCTTGCGTATCCACATCAGTGTTTCCTTCTTGCGCCTTGGCATAAGTTGGCTGGGCATCACCCATGCTGGCAACATCAGCAGCATCTTCATTACACCCATCCTCTAAGCCCTCAGAAGAGGAGGAGGAGCCACTGGGTGATCGGTCAGCATACTTAACACCGGCCGAGGGTTGGGTTTTCCTCCCACCATCCTGAGCACGGTCAAGGAGATCAAACAGGTTGGCATTGCCTGTAACAACAAAACCAGGAAGGTAAAATAACCACGAAGGCGTACAATACGAAAGGACAACTCATAGTCAAAAAAGAATATACCTGGTGAAGTAACAGCAGGTTGGGCAGGGGAGGCCAAATCAACCATGGAAGGATCTGCCGCCAAATCAACCTTGGCAGGATCTGCCCCCAAATCAACCTTGGCAGGATCTGCCGCCAAATCAACCTTGGCAAGATCTGTCTCCAAATCAACCTTGGCAAGATCTGCCGCCAAATCAACTTTGGCAGGATCTACCCTCCCCATCGGGTTAGCAACATCGGGAGAGGAGGCCTCCTTCTGACGTTTCCTCCTCACTAGAGCAGGCTCCTCATCTTCGGAAGATTCGGACCTTGGAGGAGACATATGGGCAAAAGCCCTCTCCTCGCCTGAGGACTGGGGGCCCAACACATCTGAAGCAGTGGGACCATCACCGGAGCCCCGTCCCATTGCCAAGGACGCGGCGATAGCCGCCGCAATGTCAGCTTCTTCCTGGGCGCCAACCTGATCCCCACCTTGAGGCTTAGCACCAACAGCAGCCCCGTGGTCTTCATCAGGAACCTCGGTTTAAAAAACGAAGCCCAAATATTTCAGCTTCTCCTCGAGCAGGAAAGTTGTGATGTCCAGGTCACCATACCCAACATAGGCGCCCACATCATCAGCAAATTCACCCAGTGCACCGGCATCGTGCATATTGAACGATAGGGATCCTGGGGCAGTGAAAGGAGACCCACCTTTCCTGTCAGTGCACACAAACACAAACATGTGTTTCCACCCATGGTGAGACGACGGGGTGTGGTAGAACCCACTCCTGCCGGACCATTGGGAGATAAGGGCGTAGCCCTGATTCTTCGCAGAGCTGTTAAGCCCAATTTGAAACAAGTGCCTAAAAAGACCAACGGTAGCCTCCAAACCCAGATTCTTGCAGCGCAGGAGGAAGGCAGCCATCAGGTAGAACCTATTGGGGGTCACCTTGCAAGGGAGTACCCCAACCCAGTTGAGATACTCCACAAAGAATGGGTGCAGCGGAAAGCGAAACCCGTGATCCATCGCGTCCAGATGAACCGCGAAGAAGCCAGAGGGGCAGGAGGATGCCAGGCTCCCCGCCTCAAGCCTCATGATATCAACAGTAGGACAAATGAAAGCGCAAAGGAGAAAGACAAAAGCTTTCGCCTTTTATACTTCTCTTCAAAATTGAACGGGAGACTTACACGTGGCGCAATAATCTCTAGCCGCCTAAAAAACTCAAAGGTTTTTTCAAAAAAGGCGTGCAAAAAGGCACAATGATGGCGCCGTACAATCACTTCAAACGCCATCCCTCGCATTAAATGCTGAGAAGCGGCTATTAATTCAAATTGTTGCAAAAGGAATATGTAAAGATTCCTATTTGTACACATCAGCGTTACTACACGCCACAAATTCTCCTAAAGTCCACCAAGCGATAAATGCAACTGCCTCGTCCCGTAGAGTCTAGCCGGGGGAGGGATTGTGCTCCACGGTGATGGTCAACGGCGGCGGTCGGAGATTGTCGGCGGCAGTCACTCACCATGGGGCAATGACACTTACTGATCGAGGGCAGTGGCAGTTACTGAACGGAGGACGACGGCAGCAGTCACTTGCGGGCCGATGGCGGCAGTCACTGGACGGGTCGGCGGCGGCAATCACTAGACGGGCCGGCGGAGGCACTCACTGGACGGGCCGGTGGAGGCACTCACTGGACGGGCCGGCGGTGGTGTCACTATGGCTGGCGACCGGCGATGGTGTCACTATGGTCGGCGGTGGTGTCACCGTGAATGCGTCACTTTGGCTGGTGGTGTGTCACTGTGACCAGCGGTGGTGTCACTATGGCCGGCGGTGGTGTCACTATGACCGGTGGTGGTGTCACTGTGAATGTGGGAATGTCACTACGAAAACGTCACAGAGATGTCACTGCGGAAATTAGGTGCGGGAATGTCACTACGGAAATGTCACTGCATTAGTCACATTTTTGTCTAAATTTAAATGTGGTTGCTTTTTTGGAAGTTAGACTTAGTTTAGTAATATTAAGGGAAAAACCCCAAGTTAGAATCTGATAATTATTTTTTCTATTACACAAAAAACACATATTGTACCAAAAAACTACAAACTTTTATTTTTCAAAAAAAAAATTTAAATGCTACTAAAACTAACTTTTATTATTAAACTTTTTTTTCCAAAAAAACACTTCAAAAATGATTTTTTAAAGCATGTAGGGGACCTCCTCTAGCACCAGGTCCTCTACATGCATAGGGCATCTGCAAGTATCGGGGATATAGTCTCACTCTCTATCTGTCAGATTGGGATTATAGTCCAATTTACATCCTCCAAACGTACCGTCCGATCGGAGTTGGGGGCCCTCAAGAATGGGGTGTCATCTTTTTTGTAAGAATGGGGTGATATCCGAAGATGGTGTCGGGGTTATATCCTGGGAAGGAGTATGAGTTAAGTCGGAGGAATGAATATGGGTAGTCGGTGGATCCAGCTGGGAAGATGGCTGAGAGTTAATGGAAGATGATTTCCAAGAAAAAGGTAAGATCGACGGTGAGGGAGTGGGAGTAGGAGCGGGTATATTAGCCAGCATGGTATATCCCGACTAACATAAACCCGACCCGTGGATGGAGAAAGACAGCGATAACCCTTGTACCCGGGGCATAACTAAGAAAAACACAGTGCATGGAACGTGGTGATAGCTTATTATGGGATGCAGCGATGAAGTTGGGAAAACAGGAGCACCCAAAAACTCGTAGAAAATTATAATCTGGAATTTTATTAAAAAGTTTTTCAAATGGTGTAAGCCCATTGAGAACTGGTGTAGGAAGACGATTGACAATAAATACAGCAGTATACAACGCATCTACCTAGAACTGATCAGGAACAGACGAATCGATCAGTAAGGACCCTAGTTAATTCCAGTAGATGTTTATGTTTTTGTTCAGCTACACCGTTCTGAGCAGGAGTGTCAGGGCATGATTTTCTAAATAAAATTCCAGATTGTAAAAAATGTTGTTGAAAAATCGAGTTATCAAACTCCCCACCACCATCACTTTGAAAAATTTTAATTTTCCAGTCCAAAAGATTTTCAACAAGTTTTTGAAAATTACAAATATGAGTAAATACTTCAGATTTTCTGCGCATAAGATATATCCAAGTATAACGAGAGAAATCGTCAATAAAGGACACATAATATTTAAAACCAAGATTGGATAAAATTGGCGATTGCCAAACATCAGAATGTATAAGTTGCAAAGGTGTAGTAGAATTATGAAAAACATCTGTGAAGGGGAGTCTGTGGGATTTGCCCAACTTACAAGAAACACAATCATGTAAAAAGGAAGAACTAGTAATCAATTTTCGTTGTCTAAGACTACTAAGAATTCTATCACCACAATGCCCCAGACGCTTGTGCCAGACCGGACCAGGAATAACACGGGCTTGGAGGGCATGAAACGGTAGACATGGTCTTTATTGGTTGCTTGCAGAAGAAGCTCCCCCGTTTGAGTGTCCTTAACACAAAAAGAATTTTTATTGAAAATTACTTCACATGCATTGTCCGCACACAATTTTTGTATAGATAATAAATTATATTTAATGTGAGGGACATGATAAACAGAATTAAGATTTAGCGGGCGACCATGTGTGACAAGCTTTAAATTACCAATGTGAGAAATAAACAATTTAGTACCATCGGCAACACATACATGATTCGGACCAATGGAAGGAATTTTTGAAGAGAGAATACCTTCATGAGGAGTCGTATGTCTGGAAGCCCCAGAGTCAGGATACCCCAGAGTCAGAATACCTTCATGAGGAGTCGTATGTCTGGAAGCCCCAGAGCCAGACCGAATCATGAGTCTCACCAGTAGGCAAAGCAGCAAGAGCAGAAGAATTATTGGTAGTAAAACGCTGACACGTAAGACTGTAAGAGCTGAGTGACCTGGAGAAAAGCACAACTGGCAAACAACTGGGGGAGGTGGAGACTGATAAGATTGATCCTCAGATGGAAACCCTGCACTAATAGTATGAGTAGCAGAAATAGGAGAGTAAACAGTATAAGTATTACCAGAAGTGAAATTACAAAATACTGAATCTAGAACCCCAGAAAGTGCAGGTGCACGTGGCTGTGGAGGAGCTGGTGGCTGCTGGTACATTCCATAGGGCTGCTGAAACTGTGGGGCCCCATGTGGTTGCTGCTGATACTAATAATAGCCACGACCTCCCCTTCCTCGACCACCACGTGCTTGCCCCCTCTCTGTCCGTGACCAGCAGGCGGACGTGGACCACCCCGAGGACCCGCAGGCGGACGGTGAGCCTGCTGTGCAGGCTGTGCAGCCGCTGCAAAGGCCTGATGTACCGGGCCAGACTTCTGGGCATCCAGAAGAGCATTGCGACGCTCTTGTGCTTGTAGAAGAGGCGCCAACTAATCCAAAGTAACATCCCCGAAAAATAATTAATGGCCGTTATGAGGGACTCATAACCTCGTCCCAGGACGATAATAGCATACTCAACCAAGTCCGTGTCAGTCACCGGAGGATTAATAGCAGTTAAACCATCTGCTAAAAGTTTAATTTCCAACACATATTGCTCCATAGTCTGTGAGGATTTCTTTTTAATATGAGATAAAAGAATTTTTGAGTTCTATGGAGCGTGAAAAACAAGCAGACATATAACGTTGTTGTAAACGTTCCCAAATAAGATGAGAGTGCTTAAGATCATAAACTGCCATCAATGTATCTCGAGCAAGGGTTGCAAAAAGCCATGAACGCATAGTTTGGTCAATTTTCAACCAATGATGATAATCCGGATTAGGAGAGTCCCTGTGAGTTGAATCCATAACAGTAGGTGGCGGAGTCGGAATGGACCCGTCTAATATCCCTAATAGACTGTGGGATACTAGAAAAGATTCAAACTGAGTCCGCCAAGGTAGATAGTCCTCCACCGCAGACAAACGAGTAATAACAATATTATTAACATTCGGTGTGGAACAAGCAAGTTGAGATGCCAGGGAGGATAAATAACTTTGGGGTTCTGAAAAACTTGGTAATTGAGAATGGTTGACCTGTTGTATAGGAGCAACCCCGTGATGGCTAGAGAAGGTCGGTCCGGAAAAAGGAGCCGAGGAACCACCGATGTTGTGGAGTACCGGAGGAGGTGGCAAAGTCGATGCTGAAGGCATCCAGGTAAATGGATCTGGCATGGTGTATAATCGAAAGGAATCCAACGGAGGTATTGGTCTGAGGCGCTGAGATAGAGACTGGGGAAGCGGCGATCAGATAAAGGCATCAGATGACGATGGACGCTGCATGGGATGTGTGGTACTGCTGGAACTATCCTGCGCATCTGTCTGGTATGGCGGAACACCGGTGAGAGGCATGGTGATCTGCGGCTGCGGCTGCAGTGTATTTGCAGGCGCCGGAGGAGGGCCGGTGACGGCGGCAGGGAATGGTGGAAGGCCGGCCATAGTTATTTGGAGTGTGAGGGAACCCTAACGACTGATACCATATACAAACAATAGACTTTTGGAAATAATGTCGTACCCTATTGGGTGCGTTGAGGTTATATTTATACTAAAATAGAGTTTACGGAAATTACAGAGTAATCCCTATAATTACATTATTAATTCAGACTCTCGCTTTTCTTTTGAAAAACATAAATTGTTGGTGTACACTTTATTTTGTACACTTTTGGCACAGACGCATATAGATATAATTGTCTATATACAAACAATTAATATTGAAATACATAAGTTGTCTATATATAGACAACTCTGTCTGTGTAGACAAACAATGTGTCTGACATTAAAGATGTACACAAAAAAGTACACCAAGCATTTTTTTTTTGAAAAATTCCCTTCCATATCAAGTCTCCTGATTTTACTGGTCTCTGAGGTGGGTGTGAAACATTAGAACATCTTCAATGCTACAATGTGTACGGTGTATATGTGGCATGAGAGAGATAGACACAAAAGATTGAATTTATGACATTTCTCTCTCTTTCTTTCCACAGTTTTATGTGTTTTGGTAAGTTTTTCTCTGCAATGTCAACAATAATCTCTATATCTAGACATTGTGTTTGACATTGTGAAGAAAAACTTACCAAAATGATATAAGATCCTTCAAATCATTCAGATAAGGGGAGAGATATTCAATTTATTATTTTTTAATCGACTATAGTTCATGCCACATATGCACCGCTCACGTTTTAGCATTGAAGATGCTCTACCTCGAGACGGCGTCTTTGATGTCCAAAAGCCCACTGATCGGTTGGGCCATCGTCTTTTTTGCACCCCGTTTTGCATCTGGATTTACTGTGCTTTCTCTGCATTTGTTCTTTGTGGGAAAGAAGAGTACCACCATGTCTTTATTTGCTTTCCATCTGGGAGCACCGCTTCGGAAGATCAGTCCTTTTTTTTTTTTGAAAGGTCGGAAGATCAGTCCTTGTTCTCTCTAAAATTGTTCCGAAACACTTTCTTCCTTTTTTGTTCTACAGTGAATTCAACTGGTTGGGTATGCAAGCCGTCGATCAACTTGTTGCTTGTCTACGTTGAAAAAATATGTCTTTGAATCCCCGTCACAAGATTTGCAACCTTGAGAGTTCCATCTCGGAGCCAGACTAGGTCTGGGACTAGGAATCGTAAAACCGGGAAAAACGGATCGAATCGAACCGAATTATCTGGTTCGGTTCCTACAATTTTGGACTTTTGCTTTTTTTGGTTCGATTCCTGTAGTGTTTAATCGGTTCGGTTCCGATTCGGTTCCAGTTCGGTTCCGGTTCCTATGTAGGAACCGAAGTTCTTATACATTTTCATAAATAATTTTCATTTGAGGTTCTTCTGGGTGGAATTGTTTAATGAAATTTTGTGAGATTATTTTTCATAAAGTATATATTAGGTCTACTAAATTTTAGCTTAAAATTCAATCGGAGATCTAGTTAAATAAATTATTGAAAAACATTATGCCAATATATATATAACAACACAATGTTTTCAATAACTTATTTAACCCACTTCCCGAATGAAGTTTAAGCCGAAATTTGGTGGATAAATTATACACTTCATGCAGAACATCCTTATAAAATTTTATCGAAAAATTCTACCCGAAAGCACCTCAAATGGAGGTAGGCAGACGACGTTCTTGTCAGAAAATTCTTGGCAGGAATATTTCTCTTGCATATTATACCTTATATATTGTGGACCAGGCTTATCCGAGTAGTTGTTATTTTACTAATTTAGTCCACTTTTATATTTATTGTATGATTGTAATTATATTAGTTATTTGAGTTCATCTAAAACTTAATTAATGTTGCTGCTGATTACGTTGTTATTTATTATAGTAAATTGTTAATATTACCGGTCAGTTTATTACTATGTACTTTTTACTTAATGGTGCAATACTAATATAAGAATATCATTTTGGATTTGAATTACCTACTATTGGATGTGTACCTTGGAACAATTAATCCTTTATACTAAGCAGTTAATGCCTATATTAAACTTTTTATGTTTTTGTTATTTTTAATTTAATGTTTGCACTTAGATATTTTTGTGATAGTTGAACATTAGAATATCATGTATGTATAATGTAATGGTCATAATGTGGCAATTATTCTCATGATTTGAATATTTTTATGTAATTGAAGGTAAGATGTGTTCATTTTAGGAGGAGGATAATTTTTTATAAGGAACCAAAAAATGTAAAAACTGAACCGCATTTAACTAGAACCGAACCGAGTTTAACAACTATATTTTTTACAAGAACCGAACTGAATCTAACGCCTACAATTTTTAATACGGTTCCATCGAATTTTAACCAGAACCGAACAGGTCCTAGACCTAAGCGAAACCATTCGCCTTTCTTCAAGAATTCCATTGTCTGGCTCGAAATCCATCCAAATAGGCGACAAGATTCACCGGTTGAAAAAGGGTGATGGATCACCGGACTGGGGGTAGTCGGAATCCAAGTAAAATGAGAGAGAGAACTGATCGAAAAGTACAGGTGTATAATCCGGCAGAGTGTTAGTACCCAATTTTGATAGATTTTGATGATGCCACTATACTTAACACGTGTACGTTGTGTCTCAGTTTTATTCTTGTATTAACACTAAAAAATGTGACAAAAATAAATGTACATTTTTTGAGACTAATGAAATACTACCGGAAAAATAAAAATGCAAGAAGGTAATTTTTTATTTACCTTAATAGGATACTTTGATCCTATCGGTATACATTATTCAGTCCAAAGATTAATTAAATGTCACATTTTTATAACATACATTGAATACGTATGATTGAAGACAAATTTGACTGGTATTTAATGCCAAATATGTACTGGGTCCGGAGCAGTGTACGCTAGCTACATGGGACTAATTCTGAAGTGAACCTTCAGCGGCTGAATTATTCAGGACAAAGAGATCAGCCTCAATAACTGCTCCAGCACAAGAAGACGAATGTACAAATCGTCCTTGCAAGAATTTCAACGTCAGAGATTAATTCATCCTAACCAACGGATGAGATTAATTCACAGGAGAAACCTATAAATATAGGCTGAAACGAAAGTTTCTAACCAAGCTTTGAGTATCCAAAGTAGAGAAAAATATCCTTCGAGCATTCAAGAGCTATCTAGCAAAAGAGAAAGTGCAAACTTAACTTTACTCTCTGCTTGGACTCATGTTTCACTAAACTTCCAGTTCATAAGCTATTTATTGCTAAATCATAGAAGTTTAGTTCCTAGTTGGAGGTTAGAACTTTCTTGTAACATTTCACAAATTGTTGTAAACACTTAGGAGAACTGTTGTTCGGATCCTAAGGTGTGGATAGATAGATAGAGTACCCTTTAATCCCCGCTGGATTAATTGAGAAAAATCTAAGGACTGAGTAACTTTGAGCGGTGCTATACTCACTGTGAAAAACCTTCAATCTAGGCTTAAGTGTTGTAAAGGCTAGGTTGGCACTAAGTGTATTGGGCTTAATACTTTAGTGAAATCCATCTGAAAGAGGGTGGGACTGGACGTAGAAGGATTACACAACCTCTGAACCAGGATACACTGTGTGTTGATTTATATTTATTCAACAAGGCACACACTTAGCACTTCTCACAAAAAGATTGAAGTTTGCCAGCAGAATCCTAAGCAGTTGTCTTAACTGACCCAACTGCTTATCCTACTGTTTAATTACTTACATTCTTTGAGACTATTTTCACACAAGAGACGTGCATCAATATCACTAAAAGGCCTCTTCAAAGTTTCACACAAGATACACTTTAAGAGACGTCCAAGAGACTTTTGGATTTCGACATTCTAAAAAATTTCAGAATTTTCGGAATTTCTCGATGTTTTGAATCTTTCAAAGTTTGCAGTTTCTTGGAACTCATAATTCGAATCTTGACATCCTTTGCAGTTCATCGAAGCTTTACATTTTAGATATCTGAATGATTCCCTGTTTATCAAAGTTTTAGAAGTTTTCGATGTTCTGATGTTTTTCAAACAGCAAGTTTTCGATATTATGAGGTTTTTCGAAACTCCAAAGTTTTCGAGGTTCCAAACATTTTGAAATTCTGAAGATTTCGTTATTCTGAGGTCTGTTTTGCAGGTGGATTTCGTCATTACTCTTCAAGGCAAACTCGAAATTAAAATCTCCAGATTTGGATTTCGAGTTTTTGCCTTAGAATTTTGTTTAAATTCACCTGCTCTCGAAATTCAACATCGAGAACCTCAACCTCGAAGATTTTCCTCAAAAACTCAAAATTAGAGATTTTCTGCGACACCGCACTGTTTTGGCCATAACTTTTGACTCGGTTATCCGATTTGAGCAAACTTTTTTGTGTTGGAAAGCTAACGCAAAGACCTACATTAATTCTGGGGCTATGCCCCAGAACCCAATCTCACGCGCCCTCACTCGCAGCCTTTGAGGGTCAAAACGTTAGTTTTCCGACAAACATTGTAAATCACCGATGTCCAGGTCAAAACTTAGACAAATCTGTTCAAATTCTTTCAAAGTCAACCCTGAGATCAAATATTTTCTAAACCTAACTGTAAAGGTCCGAAAATCGTAGATAATTCAATCAACCTCACATCAACGGTCATCTTACAACAATCAACAATCAACTGTTGAAGCCTCCCCTGACTCATCAACATTATGTAATCTTCAATATGCTGAAATTCTACATGGTGAGCTCAGGGAACCGTCATGTGTGGTACTTGTTCAGATTTCTCCACACACATGGCGGGTATGACAAGTTGTGAGCAATCAAACCTTGCACATTCTGAGGGGGAGTTTCAGTTTTCTCCTCCTGGCGCCTTACATTGATAAAGCAAGGAATCTCTCAACGGATGCAACATTCTAGGGGGAGTGATCAATGTTATCCTTCCCGGTGCCTAACAATGACAAAGCATACCGAGTGCTCCAGTTGAGGGGAGTACGTACAGAGAGAAAATGAAGAAAGTAATGAGAGAACATGTCCCTATGGCTTAGTAAACCCAACTAAGCCTACCCAAGGGACAAAGCCGAGCGCAAGTGAGTGAGTGAGCAAGTGAGTGAGTGAAAATTATGAGCATTAGGAAGCAGAAGGCTCAAGTGAGAAGTAAAACAATAATCAATGATGAGTCTGCTACCTCAACTGCCTGCTATGTATTGAACATTTACTCCTAGCCACTCAAATACTCTGGACAATTCCCAAATAGGTTCAGGACTGATTTAATCAGATCCCGGGTAGAAGTCACTGCATCTTGTCCAACAGTGCATGTTGAACCCTATCCAAGACCACTCACTTGTCTCCCAACAGACAGGTGTTTAATCATATTTCACGGGGAACCGCATCTCTCATTACTATCTCCTTCCGAGGCAAGTAATACTGACTACAGTGGCCTCAGCCCCATGCCACTGAACTTTCATTGATCACGTTGTGTCTAGTTACTCACTCCCAAATGTTTTGAAATTTTCTAGGACACAGACGCACTTTTGGAGTCAGTTGCAGGTCTACATGACCCGCGAGAACTTCCATAGGGCTCATCTATTACAGATGTAGACCAATAATTGGAAGGAAGTCATGTTGTTGCAACACCAGAATCACCAACATTTTCAGGCCATTGCTTTAGAGTTTATCTCTATAGTGATGATAACGGGCGTCTTCACGACCCCGGGGGCTACATTATCTTCTTTACATTCTGCTTGTTTTTCCTGTTTTTATTTCTGCAGAATAAAAGAATAAAGGCATGACGCCCCGAGTTATCGAATCGTCATGAGGGGGAGAGTGGTCCACATGCTGTTAACTGTAAAAAAAAAATCATTCTGTGACACTTCTCTCCTCCAACACTCTCTCTACTATCTCCGCAACTCAAATGGTCAGCTACGCTCACAAGTCAACCATCTTTATGTTCCGCTGTGCCACCGACAAGTTCTCCTCTAAAGCATTCATTCCAAATAGTCAAAAAGACTACATTGTGGAGGAGACAGAGGTCAAATACTCGTGTCCTGAAGATGAATTCCATGGGCGTCTCCTATTCTCCAAAGAATATTCATTCTAGAGGCGTCACCGGACTTCATCCAAGCTGATCAAGAGCAACTTCTGGAAGGCAAGGACTACATGCAAGATACTGAAGGTCCCTCAACCCTCGACATCAAAGATCAAATTGTCAAGAAGACATCAAAGGGGAGATTGCAAGGATTTCTTCAGATAGCCTTCTTTAGAAGTCAAGTTCAAAGACAAAGGAAGCTCAAATAGCAACAAAGACAAAGATATCTGCGCTGCAATGCTGATTCAACACGATTGATCACCAAGGGGGAGATTGTTGGGAATATTTTATGGTGTTCAATCTAGTTAGTTATCTTTGTATTTGTGTAGTTATCAATTAAACGTGTAATACGGGCCACAAATGTGTATCAGCCCCGGGGCTTCCGTGTAACCCGTAAGTTAGCCAACTTCTCCTATAAAAGGAGGCTAACTTACGGGAACCCTAATTATCGAATAAAGGCTTTAGAGGCGCAGAGGCGAGATAGAGAGATAGGGATTGCCGCTGCTCTCCTTCTCCAGGGAGAGCAGCGGCCAGTTTACACGGTATACCAGATTCGTTTGATTTTCTCCATATCTTTCTATCTGCTTCTTCTTCACTGCTTATCTTTGTTGTTTGTTAAGTATACTGGGTCTAACAGAGACCTAGTGAAAGATCTATCCCAAAAGGAGATTTCCCTCAAGGTCTTGAGAGGCCTGCTGTGACAAACCAAAAATTTTAAATAAAATTTATAAAAAAAAATCGGTAATCAAATAAAATTTGAATATGTGATATTCGTGACATTTTTATGTCACACAAAACTTTGACATAAATAATTAAACAAAATTACATTTTAAGTGTTGGATATAATTATAATTATTAATAAAAAGATGTGGACCCTTTATTAGGATGTACTGTGTCGTTACACTACTTAATACACACATGCCCAATATGTAACCTACTTAAACGAAACTAGCTAGGGTTGACTCTTCTTCTGGGATATTATTATGGTGCGGCATACTCACACATACATTCGTAACGGCTGAGTCAAATAAGGGTAATAATTAATGAATAAGATTTTTAACTTATGAAACAGCAAGTCTAGAATCTTCCGCGTATGTATATAAATAGCGTGGTCGAGGAGGGATTTTGCACGTAGAAGCCCTGCGGTTTTGCGAAGCCAAAGCCTAGGGAACTGTCTGTCCGTGTCGTCAGAAGAGGAGGAAGCATCTCCGGTTAACGCAGCATGTACGAAGACCAATCATCGGGGGAGATAATAACATCACTGGAGAGGAAGAAAAACGCTAGCCGGAGAATAACATCGTCATTAGCGTGACAGTGTCACCGGGTAAAGATTACCACGCCGGAGTTCTGCTGCTGATCAAGTTCCATGCTGGAAAGGAAGAAGAGCCTCTGCCGGAGTAATAAATGAGTTGCGCCAACATCGCCGGAAGAGAGGAGATCACCGACGTCCGTCATGCGTCGTTATGTTGCTGAATACCTAGAATTGAACTGTGCCGTCATTATCGCTACCAACCAACACCGGAGTTTGTGACGTTTCTCTTTGTCGGTATAGAAGATCGCTGAAGGAAGAGCTACCGCCGATAACCTACGTTGCAACGGCATTGAATGAAGAAGACAATCTTTCGCACCAAGAGTATGTATACTCTGTTTTGTTTTTCTTTCTTCGTAAATGTTTATCAAACTGGGCTACTATTTTAGTTGGCCCGAGAGGATAGTAATAATACTTAAAATCGTAAATGGATTATTTAACGTAACTAGTTTATAATGAAACGGATAATCTAAATAATGGACTATTATATAGAGATTAATTATTATTAAAACAATTAAATCAATTCAATCATATATATTTTTGGATAGATTTTGATCGGTGAATCCTTAATAGAAGGTGAATTTGGAGAGGGTCATGATAGAAGCTTCGGTTGGGAATTATCACGATTTGAGGTAAGTTTCATGTCAATAAAAATTATATGTTCCCTCGTTAATCATTTTTGAAATTATTTGAGTACTTTATGATATTTCTAGTATTTACTTTTGAGTATTTGGAATTTCTTATGGATTGTTATTGAGAATTATAATTGAGATATGAGTATTGGATATTGGATGATATTTTTGAGTATTTGAGATATCTTACGAATTGTTATTGGGATTATATTTATGAAGTATTTGGCTCTTTTGTGAAATTTTATTATATGGTGAATTCGAGTGTAATTTGTTGGAGTTAATATTTTACATTGTGGATGATTTTGTGGAGTTTCGATTTCATATCTGTTTTGATTGAGATTGAATTATGATTTTTGTGAGCACCCGGAGAAATCCGTGGTGTCGGTTTGCCACATCCGTATGAATGTGGAATATTTGGTGAGTGGTAATGGCTATAAGTCTAAATCCACCAGGGGTACTTCCCAAAAGCGGAGTATCTCAGCTTAATTGTAGTGTAGTTGGTAGAAAAATCCCGACTACTCGGGCTTCTTACTACCCGGAGGGCTTGGAATCCCTTTTAGGGGGTGTGCACATTTAAGGTAGGAGTTAGGCTTCGACTGGACTTTGATTGGTTTGGATATTGATTGGACTTTGGTTGGACTTGAGGTGAATATTATTTGATTGGATTGGATTTGAGGTGTAATTGAATTATTGGATTGATTGGAATTGTTGGATTATTGGATTGGATTATAGTTGGATTGCATTTGAGTTGGATTGAGTTATTAAAGTATTGTGGGTTTTTTAGAGTATAAATACTTTTGGATTTGATTTGGTTTGATTATGTTGAATATCGTTTATAATTATTTATATGTATTTTGAGATGAATATTTGATGTTTGATTTATGGTTTGGAATATTTGTGATCATATTTCGTGGTTTATGTATATCGATATTTTGGAATTATTATTGTTTTGAAATATGTACTTATATTTGAAATATTGATACTACGCATATTATTTTTATTATAAGAATATTTTATAAATGTTTTTTTTACTCATGATTTATAAAGTCTTTCGAAAACATATGTTTTACGAAATGTTTTACAAATATATATATATATATATATATATATATATATATATATATATATATTACTTATTTATTTTTTCGGGGTTAGGTGGAACTTACTTAGCATTGTTGCTAATGTTTGTTTCTTTTATTTTTTTTCAGTACTTAATTTTGTACAGGTGCTGAGTTGATCCTGTTGAATTTGATTTCGAGAGAGCTTCCGTTAGAACACAAAATTAGTAAATAATTGTAATTACATTTTCAGCATCTTAAATTAGTGAACATTTATTTTAGAAGTTTAATCTATTTTGAGTTTAAATTGTTTTAGCTTGTGCACTCGGTTAGGTTAGAACCGAGTGTGGCGGTAACACCCTATTTCCCTTTTGATTTCCGCTGCACAATTCTGATGTTTTCAAATAAAGATAATAAATAATGTTTTATTTAAAGATATTTTTGGGTGAGAAATTTGGGGGTGTTACACCTGCCCTCAAAATGGGACATGAAGGTGACTGCTATGAGAGATAGCAGGGATCTAAGAACCTTATAACCTGACAAGCTCTTTAGTGACCTAAAAGCATATGAATTTGAGATGAAAGAGATGAAAGATGAAAGAGAGGATGAATCCAAGACAGTAGCCTTAGTGTCTGAGCCAAGCACATCAAAATCCAGTGAAAAATCCCTCAACAATCTCCACACTGACGAGCAGTTTGCTATGTTTGTGAGGAAGTTTAAAAGATTTATGAAGAAAGAGGGATCTGCCCCAAAGAAGTCATACAACATGTCACCCAGGAGACAAGGGAGACCTCAATTCAGTGAGGACATTGTCCTGTGCTACAACTGTAGACAGCCAGGACATTACAAAAATGAATGCCCTCTGCCACACTGGCACAAAAGTACCAAGGGCAGCAGGGAACTGCTCAAAAAACTGGATACAAGAAGGACTTCAAAGGCAAGAGACAAGCCTTTGTAAGTGAAAAGAGGAAGGAAGAATACCAAAGTGATGAGGAGAGCAGCTCAAGTGACGAAAGCTCCTCATCTGAAAGCTCAGAAGAAGCACTTCTCTGCCTAGGATCCTGGCATGTGGCTGACTAAAGAAAGCAGCAGGTGGCTCAATGAGCCTTCCACTAGTGGAAGAAAAGATGATGAAAGCTGCTCCCCCATTTGCTTAATGGCCAAGGACCACTACAACGATGTTGAGGTAACATCCTGCTCTTCCTGTAGCTCTAGTGATTCTGGACCAAACAATATCACACTGGAATCTTTGTTACAAGACTTCCAAAAAGTCCAAAATCACCATGTTCTCTTAAAAGCTGAAAATGATAGACTGAACAAGACATTAAGGTCATTCATGCTAAATTATTAGATGCCTTAAGGAAAAATAATGTCTTAGAAAAGGAGAACAAAGAGCTAAAAAAGTCCAGCACGGATAGTAAAAACTTTCACCCTACTGCTGAAGTTATTCTAAATAGGAAGAGAAAAGGTCTTGGTTACTCATCCCCCACTAGACTCACTCAAAACTGTACATCTATAAGCCATCAACCAAACACAAGAAAGCTAATCTACCAAAGAATCCATTCCCCAAATGTTCCCACAAGAAGGAACCAACCTGCTCCCAAACCAAAATCCAAACTCCTGTATAAATCAACACCTCCTAACCATCAAAACACAAGAACCCGTTGGCAACCAACCAATAAGACCAACCACAGTCAAAATACCAAGCAGACCCCTCAAACCAATAATCCATTTCCCACATCAAGAAGGAAAAGGATTAATAAATACATAGCCATCCCCTATGATTACAACACCTCAAATGGTTATAGACCAATCTGCTTAGAGCTTAACGGTTCTAGATGGGCATGGATGCTGCTCAACACTGATCTATACAGGAAGGTGTCGGAGCAGCTGAAACACAAACATGGTACATAGATTCAGGCTGCTCCAGGCACATGACGGGCAGCAGGCGGCTCCTGTCAAACTATACAGCAAGAGAAGGACCCAAAGTGACATTTGGGAATGTAGAAAAACAAGGAGAAACCAAAGGAGCTGGTGATCTATCAATCAATGGACTTACAATCCAAAACATATCCTATGTTAAGGGTTTGAAGTTCAATCTCATAAGCACAAGCCAGCTCTATGACAATGGCTATAATGTTACATTCTCCAAAGACATCTGCTTGATTAGAGATGTCAAAAATGACAAAATTGTGCTCTCTGGAAGAAGAAGGAAGGACATGTTTGTGGTTGATTGGAGCTCAGCTAAGGAAGGGATCTGCTTGGTGACAAAGGCAGATTCAAATTTGAGTTGGGAATGACACAACAAACTAAGCCATCTCAACTTCAAAACAATCAACAAACTATCCAGAAAAGGACTGGTGAAAGGACTCCCTGAAATCAACTTCAAAAAGGACCATCTTTGTGATGCTTGTCAAAAAGGAAAACAAACCAAGGTATCATTCAAATCAAAGGAAGTGGAATCGTCAACTAGGCCTTTAAACCTACTACACCTTGACTTGTTTGGACCAGTTGAACCAACAAGCTTAAGTGGTAGAAGGTACACCCTGGTTGTAGTTGATGATTATTCTAGATACACTTGGACCATATTCCTAAAGAAGAAGAATGGAACAGAGAAGAAACTCCCTGAATTGATGAAACTAATTCAAAATGAGAAAAGTCTCTCAATCCAGAAGATCCGGTCAGATTGAGGTACTGAATTTCTCAACTCTATCATAATTCAGTAGTGTGAAGAAAATGAAATCCATCACCAAACCTCAGCAGCAAGAACACCTCAACAAAATGGTGTTGGTGAAAGAAGGAATAAGACACTCCAGGAGGCTGGAAGGACAATTCTAGAAGCAGCTAGTTTGCCCAAAAGATTTTGGACAGAAGCAATCAATACGGTTTGCTACACCTAGAATAGAAGTCTTATTCATAAGACTCGCAAAAAGACACCATATGAGCTATGGAAAGAAAGGAAGCCAAATGTTAGTCACTTCCATGTGTTTGGATCCAAATGCTTTATTCTAAACAATGGAAAGGACTATCTCAAGTCATTTGATCCCAAATCTGATGAAGGGATCTTCCTGGGCTACTCAACAACAAGCAAGGCATTCCGGATCCTAAACAAAAGAACTCTGGTGGTAGAAGAATCAATCCATGTGGTGTTTGAAAACCACCCCACTGCTCAATTAAAAGATGAAGGTGAGTCATCCAAATCAAAGGACATTGGAAAGGCTCCAAGCAGCCTTCCAAATAATAATGTTCAAAAAGATGGAAAGATAGTTGACACAAACGGAAGCCCACTGCTAGCAGTTGACTCAAACGGCAACCCACTGCCAGTAGTTGACTCAACTGTCAGTCCACTGCCAGCAGGTGACTCACCAAAAGACAACCTTCCAGGCACTCACGACATTCCTAATCATCCTATTCTACCAGAGGATAGTGAAGAAGAAGAAGAGGAGGAGGATGACCAACAAATTCTAACCAAAACAACCACATCTGACATTAGATGGTTGAATAAACATCCTCCTCACCAAATAATTGGAGATATCAATACAGGGGTTCGTACCAGATCAGCACTTCAGAGAGAAGCACTATTCTCATGCTTCATCTCACAAACTGAACCCAAGAAAATTGAAGAAGCCCTACTTGACTCTGACTGGATACAAGCTATGCTAGAGGAACTCAACCAGATTGAGAGAAACAATGTTTGGGAGCTTGGGTCCAGACCCTATCATCAACATGTGATAGGAACTAAATGGGTATTCAGAAATAAAATGGATGAGGAAGGCACCATTTTCAAGAACAATGCAAGGCTGGTAGCCAACGGCTACTGCCAGGAAGAAGGTATAGATTTTGATGAAACCTTTGCTCCTGTTGCCAGATTAGAAGCAATAAGAATATTCTTGGCTTATGTTGCACATAAGCAATTCACAGTCTATCAAATGGATGTGAAAAGTGCCTTTCTAAATGGTCTACTAGAAGAGGAGGTCTACGTGGAGCAGTCTCCTGGTTTTGAAATCAATAGAGAGAAGGACCAAGTCTACAAACTGCATAAAGCTCTCTATGGACTCAAGCAAGCCCCAAGAGCATGGTATGACACTCTCTCTGAATATTTAGTGAATAATGGGTTCACTAAAGGAAAAGCAGACAAGACTCTATTTAAAATTTTTGGAAGCTCAAATCAAGCATTATGTGAAAAAAATTCAACTCTCATGCAAAGCAAATTTGAAATGAGCATGATGGGAGAGTTGAATTTTCTGGGACTACAAATGAAGCAGACTCCTCAAGGTATCTTCATCAACCAAGCCAAATATACAAGAGATCTCATGAAAAAGTTCAAGGTTGAGAACAAGTCTACGGTCAAGATACTTATGAATACATCACAAGGTCTAAGTGAAGATGAAGATGGCAGAGATGTTGATCCTACACTTTATAGAGGTTTGATTGGTTCCCTATTATATCTCACCACGAGTAGGCCAGATATATCCTACTCAGTTGGTGTATGTGCAAGATTTCAATCTAAACCTAAGGAAAGCCATCTTCTAGCTGCAAAGAAAATATTGAGGTATCTAAAAGGTAATCCTAACTCTGGGTTATGGTACCCAACAAACGGAGGTTTTGAACTCTATGGCTATTCAGACTCAGACTTTGCTGGATGCAAAATTGATAGAAAAAGTACCTCAGGTACTTGTCAATTAATTGGTGGAAGACTTGTCTCTTGGTTCAGCAAGAAACAAAACTCAATTGCTACTAGCACTGCCGAAGCTGAATATATAGCCGCAGGCAGCTGCTGTGCTCAAATACTATGGATGAAACAACAATTGAAGGATTATGGAGAAGAAACAAAGGAGATTAGCATACTGTGTGATAACACAAAGCCATAGCTATCACTCATCATCCAGCTTTTCACTCAAGAACCAAGCATATTGAGATCAGGCATCACTTTATTAGAGAACATGTTGAGAAGAAAACCATTAAGCTTGAGTACATCCCCATGGAAAAGCAGTTGGCTGACATCTTCACCAAGCCATTGAATAAAGCTAGATTCAACCAACTAAGGCAAGAGCTTGGAATGCTAGATGACCTAGATCAAGTGAAGGAATAACCCTGCACCAACTCAGGGGGAACTTGATTACAAAATCAAGGGGGAATTCCCAGCCACCTGCTGAGGGGGAACTGTTATGAAATACTCAGGAGTAGCCACCTGCCAAAGGTAAGCTACTTAAAACCACAAGGAATGAAGCATACCGGTCCATGAAAGTCACCACTAGACTTTTAAGTCAAAATTCAAGCAGTTGGCTCAGCAGGTGACTGAGCACTAGCAGCAGTGGGCTCAGCAGGTGACTACTAACTAGCCCACTGCTACCCAATCAAAAAGAGGAACTTTCACCAATACTTTCATAGAAGGATTAAACATGGACTAGAAAGAGAAGGAAAGCTAATGGAGGTAAAGACACTGGTTCAAAAATTCGCGCAGGTGCCTGCCTCAGGAGCAGGTCACTACTTCAGGCTAGCAGTTGGCTCAATTTCTGACAAATGTACAAGGAATCTCAGCACATGGCTTATATCATGTTGATCACCTCATATCAAGGATTCCAAAAAGGTACCTCTTGTTCTCAGAAATCATCAAAAACCTACTCAAAACTGAGCCCCTGCTACTAGTATGAACGCAGTTAATGCTAAAAGGAACCAGCCGTATTCTCCAACGGCTATATTCCAACGGCTAGTTCCCGATTGCCTATAAATACTCCCTCCATACAAATCCTTCACACTTTCAATTTGCAATCTCTCTCTTGTCAATTCTAAAGCTCTGACACTCTCTCTTAATACTCTCAAAAGCCTTCTTCTGCACTACCTTTCATTCCTCACATACACACAATCTCCATACACAAATGGCCTCACTCATCCAAATTTCCAAATCCATTTTTACTGGCTCCCTTGGAGATACACCCCATGAACCCACTTTACCCACAAATTGCTTTCATGAGTCTAGAGTCTTTTTTGTGTAGAACAAAGGTCCACACCTCTCTCCCTTGGAGATACACCCCATGAACCCACTTTACCCACAAGGAATCTTGTTTGGAATGTTTTAATTCATAATAAAATAATAAAAATAATAAAAATTCATAAAAAATACTAAAAATTAAAAAAATATTTAAATGATATTAATTGAAAATTTAAAAAAAAAATAAAAAAATGAAAAACGCAAAAGAAAAATATCACCGCCGCCTCTACCGCCCCAGCACCACCACCTCCAGTCACTAGAGGAAAATGTCTAATCCATTACGAATGCCATATTTTTGGCAGATTTAAAGAAAATTTTGGCATTCTCAAAGAGTAATAGATTGTATGTCATATTCTCAAAGAGTAATATGATTTTTTCAAATTTTTTCAAATTTTTTCAAATTTATTATAATTAAACATTTAATTATGACTTTTGACTACCTTTTAACCATATTTAAATGAGGGGTAAGAATGAAATGAAAACATGGGTATGTTTCCAATAGGACTAATATGGTCCTATTTTGAAATAAAAACATATCAAGTCCTATTTTATCCTATTTTGAGGTTTTGTCATAGTTTTACTTGTATTTATAGTAATTTTTCTATTTGCAATGGTTTTGAAATTGTGTGTATTTACTTTGCTACATTCATATAACTTACATTCATAATTTTTTAGAAAACACTAGTTAATTATTATTAATCAAATCATGGTTCAAGGATACAGTAATACAAGAAGGGTTATGAAATAACCAAATACTTCATAGAAACAACTCCACGTCAATATTATCCCAGCCTGCATTCTTGAGCCAACTCAACGCCTCTCTCATTGACAGGGAGGGCCTTAGCTGATCCATCTATTTCGAACCACCCAACACAAACCACAAACCTGGTCAGAAGTGATACTAGCGTCAGTATTCAATTTCAGCCTATCCTGTCCAAGTTTTTCCCAGCCGTAACCTAATTAGCTAGTATGCATTTCTATTTGTGTGAAGTTGGTATGACTTGAATCTACATAAAGTTTATATCTAAATAATTATTAAGAAATAATATATTAAATCAAAGTCACAATAAGTAAAAATTTCAAAAATTAAGAAAAAAGTATTTAGACTTGAATGGTTAATCTATTTATATTAATAATTAAATATATAAATTAAAATGCTATATATAAAAAAACATCGATAATTCACCGTTCATCTAATTCAAATATAAATATTAATATATTATAAGACCAAAGAATTTACGGTTTATTATATACACATATATGCATGTAGAAGTATTGATAAACAGAATGCAACAGAAAGATAGAGAAATGATTTGAATATTATTGATCAGGATAGTTCAGATTTACAGAGTATTTATAGACTAGGAACTGTATTGTTAACTACTAACTAACACACAAGATATTACTAATAGTAGTTGGTTAGTTAGTTAGTTAGTTAGTTAGTTAGGTACAATATACTAAACAGAATACATTCCTAATATTCCCCGCTCAAATTCAATGTGATTTGTGTGAAAACTCAATCACATTGAGTTTGTTTTTCAACTCTGTAAATTTGGATGCTGAGAGTGGTTTAGTCAGCACATCTGCAACTTGATAAGGACCAGGGATGCGCTGCACTTGGAGTCTTTTATGAAGAATCTTTTCTCTGACAAAGTAGAGATCAAGTTACATATGTTTTATTCTTGAATGAAAGACATGATTATGAGCTAGATGAACTACACTTAGGTTATCACAGTAGATTTGAGGCATAGAGTATGGAACTTGAATCTCCTGAAGTAGATACTAAATCCACAAAAGCTCAATTGCAGTGTCAGCTAGACTTCTGTATTCAGCTTCTGCTGAAGATCTGGCTACACATAGTTGTTTTCTAGACCACCAAGAGATGAGATTAGGTCCTTAAGAACACACAAGAACCAGGTGTTAACCTTCTGTCATTGGGATCTGAGGCCCAATCAGCATCACAAAAAGCCCTTAGTTGCATAGGAGATCTTGAAATAATAAGTTGTAGAAGAAGACCATGTTTAAGTGTACCAGAAAGATATCTTAATATACGTTTGACTGCCTTCTAGTGATCTTCTAAAGGAGATGCCATAAACTGACACACTTTGTTAACTGCGTAGCTAATTTCTGGCCTGATTAGAGTAACATACTTTAGAGCACCTACAATAGATCTGTAGTGTGTAGCATCAGTAACATAGTTGCATCCTTCTTTTAAAAGTTTACAACTACTAAGCATGGGTGTTGTGATGCCTTTATAATCTTTCATGCCAGCTTTTTCTAAAAGATCCTTGATATACTGTCTGTGAGAGATATAAACTGCCATCAGAAAGTTTTTGAGTCTCAATTCCCAGAAAATAATCGAGCTCCCCCAAATGCTTTAGTGAGAAGTTGGAGTCTAGTTTTTGAATAAGATGTTGAATAGCAGTAGTATTATTTCCAATAACAAGAATGTCATCAACATAGATCAACACATAAATTGTATTAGAAAGATAGAATAGTAATGAAGCATCCCACTTGGACTTTTTGAAACCAAAGGAATATAAGGTTGAGGTCTGTTTAAGAATGAAATTGAAACTTGTGTTTATTATATGGTCTGAAAAAGGGTAGCAGAAGCATCCAAAGACTTTTAAAAAGGTGTAATCTGGAACAGATTTGTAGAGTTTAGTATAAGGAACTTGATTACAGATAGAAGCTCAGGGAGTTCTATTGATAAGATGAACTGTTATAGCAAAAGCAGCATCCCAAAATTTGAAAGGAAGGGAGGAATGGGCTAATAGACTTGGACCTTTTTCAACAATAGATCTGTGTTTTCTTTCAACTACACCATTTTGATGGTGAGTATGAGGACAAATCAATCTGTGTGTTATGCCTTTTTCAGTGAGAAAGGAAGTAAAAGGCCTGAATTCACCTCCCCAATCTGATTGTACGGATTTTACTGTCACGCCCCGGACCGCATCCGAGCCACGTAGACAACCCCGTACAACCCGATAAGGACAACATTAGTTCATCCTTATCGAATCATACAAGGCGTCCGATAGATTCTATTGTCAAACCAACTAGTAAACACATATAATCAACATCAATATCATAATCAAACAAATGCGGAAGTAGAATGTTTGATACTTAGCGACACGTGGCAAACACGGGCACGCAGGCCCCCAAATGTTTGAATAGAAAACATTGTTTAAAAATGTCCATGAGCAAATTCCATATTTGAAAATAAGAATGGAAGCACGAACCAAGTCTTCCTTATTTAATGATAACCCTAAGCGAAGGTGCAGGTAGTAGGACTCTAGCCTTAACCTGAAAAATAGTGAGGGCCCTCGAAGGGGTCAGTACTTCACAGAAAGAAGTACTAGTGACAAGCAGGCTATATGAAGAATAACTAATGTTTCAGACATGAGACCCAAAAATAGGGTGATACATATATATAGTTGTATCTCATCCACCCGATGATACATACTGTATATATACGTGTAAAATACTTAACACGTAGGTCGTTTACCTTGAAGAGTCTTTTAGAAATAAAGTTCTTTCCTGACTTTTCTCACTCCTTTCACGGATGCCTAGCTCACAAGCTATAGTCTATCTTCAATTCATACTACGGAGTGTTTTAGGATCATTTACCGTCCAAGGCACTCAACCCAACTTGGAGTATTTAGGATCATTTACCGTCCAAGGGCACTCAACCCCAACCGAGTTTCAGGATCAATATGAAGTTCTAGCCTTCCTTATTGAGCTCCGGCGAAACTCCGGTGAACTTCAACGAACTCCGGCGACAATTCCGGTGACCCTTTCAACTCTGTGAAAGTTCCTTGAATACCTTAGACAAGTTACTAACAAGGTTTTATCATCATAAAACCCATATTAATACGAATAACCTCCAAAAGGTTATTTTCCGGCGAACCGGTCACTTTGGCTTCTAAGTCCGTTGTTGGACTTAGAACTACCTTCCAACCCCTCATTCTACACCTCTAAACATGTAGAACAATTCCGAGGGTCCTTTATAGGACATATGAGTCGTATGTTAGATAAGAAGTTAAGGAAAAGTTGTTATAAGGTTAATACCTTAATTCTTCACACCTTTCCCTAGCTTTTCCTTTCTTTAATCCTCCTCCTTGGACCTCTACCTCTTGAGCTCGAATTGGATGGCTATGGAGGGTGTTTTGAGAGCTTCTCTCTCCTTTCTTTTTGGGGCTGGCCGAATGAGTAAGGGTGGTGTTGATTGAGAATGCCTTCTTGGCATTTCTCTCAACCATAGCATATGGGAGGCCCTACTCCATTTAATGCATTTCCCCTCACTCATTTCTTGCTTCTCCCTCATTATTTGTGCGGCTAACCTTGCCAAATGAAAGACTAAGGTCGTGGATTGGCCCCCACACATGTGGGAGGTCACTCCTTTGTGTCCTGATGTGTACACTCGGCCCCCGAAAGTTGTATTTTCCGGACTGTTTTAATTACCTTTTATTTTATCGGGTCAAATAAAAATATAACGCATGGCTCCGAGATTATTGGACCTTACAATGAATATACACTCCTCAACTTTAATTTAGGAGTCTCCAAAATTCCTTGTTGGGTTGTTATCAGATAAATTGCCGATACTGATAATTTGGCCCTGTTTGACCAACTGGTCAACCCTATGCCATTGTCATGGCCCAATTAGGATATCCACCACCATATACATATTATCTAGGCCAAGATTAATATAATATGTGGTCCCGACAGTACCGGGTGGCCCCTACTTCTGGTGTGGGCCCCACGTGAATTTTACTATTCACGTAAAAGAAATGATAAAATTTACAATCACGTAAAAATGCTTTTATTCATTTCTCAGGGTTCAATGCATAATTTGATAAGGTACAAATACTTGGGGGCGTTGTTACAAGTTCTACCCCCCTTATTTGGCCATCTCTTGAGGAATGGCGGAGGATCTTTCTTAATTTAGTCTTAGTCACGGGCTATCGCTAATTGTTGGAAGCTTTTTCAATACAAAAAGGTGATTGTATTCTAGACTAGGCCAATTTGCACAATTATACTAGGAGCAAATTTCAACTAAAGATTTAAGATCAAATATTCTAAAGTTTAATGAAAAGATTGAGGCAAGTAAGGGCAATGAATTGAGTAATTGGAAATGGATATATTCTTGGACCTAGTAATTAGGGGAATTTAAAACTAAAATTGGACTAATAATTTCTTTTCTCATAGACAAGGATAGAAATTACTTTCATTAATTTATCCTATTTCTAGGTTTCATTAATGTATTCAAAAATGGTTGGCTTGAATTAAATTCTAATCTCATAGACAAGGCAGAAATAATTCTCCAAAATTTTAATTAATAAAAATAGCCAAATTCATTAACTAATTAAATTCATTATTTAAGCAATTTTTTTTGGATAAACTGTAAATATATATATCCAAAGTGTTTATGTACAACTGTACAGTAGCAAAACAAATCATATGGGTCATCCCAAGAAAGGATACCTCAGCTCATACAGCCTCAGGCTTCTAGCTTCTAGCTACATATAATGCTAGCTATCACAAAAAGGTGACAAAACAGCAAAAAGGATCATCAGAATCAGAATGTAATTCTGTCTAATGGGTACATATAATACAGAATTTTATACACCATAAACTTGATTCGCTTGACCATATCAATGACCGTGGTAGTGGTCCTTTCAAAGCAAATCATGTTCCTCACACGCCATATCCAATAGATAGTATTGCAAAAAGATAGTCTCACGGCTTTGGCTTTGACATGCGCTCCATTATGCTCCTTCTTCATCCATTTGACTGCACTCTGAAGTGTCGTCATTTGTCTAAACAGTCCAAGCCAATCTCGTACCAAGCTCCACACCTGTCGTGTAAATGAACACTCAAAAAATAGGTGTGATACCGTCTCCGGTCCACCCTTACAAAAATGGCATGTGTTAACAATATCTAAGAACCCCAAGTTATCATACGTGGCTAGTCTTCCCCGTAATGCTAACCAAGAAATGAAAGAGAACTTGGGGGGAATATAGCTTTTTCAAATAAAAGGCATCCACAGCTGAGCATTATGCTTGATTCTAAGTAATTCATAGACTTTATAAGAAGAAAGTTTCCCAAATTGGGAGCATTTATCTAAGTAGGAGATGGCCAACTCCTTTGAAGGGAATTTAGACACAATTTGATCTCTTATGGTCATCGTGGACTTCATAAGCCGAAAGTCCTTTGTGTGTGGAACAAAAGTCCACACATCTCTCCCATGAAGGTACACCCCATGAACCCATTTGACCCATAAGGAGTCTTGCTTGGAGTGGATGTTCCATAGAATACGAGAGAGTAGGGCATAGTTCCACACTTTAGTATCCCTAATGCCCAAACCCCCCTCCTCCATTGGGAGGCAAACATCACTCCAAGCCACTTTAGCATGTCCCCCCCCCCCAAGAAAATTCCTACACAAGGTAGTGATCCTATCCAAAACTGTCCTTGGCATAGGAAAAAATCCTAACCAAAAAGAATGGACACCTTGGATAACAGATTTAATCAACTCAACTTTACCTGCATAAGATATAGTTTTAGAATTCCAAGCAAACAGATAATCAGTAACCTTATCAATCAGAGGCGCAAACTGAGCAACAGAAATACTCAAAGGGGCGAGTGGGATACCCAAGTATCTAACAGGAAAAGATCCTTGTTGAAATCCCACTCTTTGCAAGATATAAGGCACCCTACTCTCAATGTTACCACCCAAAAAATGTTAGATTTGTCTTGATTAACAATAAGGCCCGAAACCTTCCCATAGTCAGTCAATGCATCCACTAATATCTTAATAGAGGAGTAATTTCCCTTAGAAAAAAGCATCAAGTCATCTGCAAAAGCTAAATGTGTGATTTTGAGCTTAGAACATAAAGGATGATAACGGAAACTAGGATCCAAAGTCCTAGCTTCTATCATCCTCGAAAGGTATTCTAAGCAAATGACAAATAACAAAGGAGACATTGGATCACCTTGTCTAAGGCATCTTTTACCCTCAAACCATCCATGGAGAGATCCATTGATAGAAATGGAGAATGACGATGTGGAGACACACTCCATAATCCATCTAACAAACAAATCAGGAATGCCTATGTCTATCAGAACCTTGTTCAAAAAATCCCAAGATACAGTATCATAGGCCTTCCTAATATCAACCTTAATCATGCAACGAGGGGAGGGCCTTTTCCTAGTATAACCCCTCACTAGCTCTTGCGCCAGAAAGATGTTGTCAGACATCAATCTTCCATCAACAAAAGCTCCTTGTGAAGGATTTATGATACTAGAAAGAAGGGGCCCAAGTCTGCGAGACAGAATCTTAGTAATGATTTTATATGTCACATTGGTGCAAGATATAGGCCTAAAATCCGAAACAGTGGGGGAATTGTTTGTCTTTGGGATAAGTGCCACCACAGTGTGGTTAACCTGTTTAAGCATGGTCCTAGTTTCAAAAAAATCCCTCACAGCATTACAAACATCATCACCAACCCTATTCCATTTTTTCTTGAAAAAAGCTGATGAGAACCCATCTGGGTCTGGGGCTTTGTCATCTCCAATATCAAACAAGGCTTGTTTGATTTCCAAATCAGTCACAGGACTGGTAAGGTCACCAACAAGTGTTTGATCTAGTATTTTCCCGGTCTGAAGAACCCCAGGGTCATAACCTTTCATAGGCACCCAAGTACCAAAACGATTTTTGAAAAAAGCTATGAACTCATTTGCCACCTGATCCACAGATGTAGTAAGACTTCCATCTTCTAATCTAATGGAGGCAATAGAGTTTTGGGCATTTTTTTTGACAATAGAATAAAAGTATTTAGTACACTTATCAGATTGTAAGATGTGGACAGCCTTTGCCTTTTGTTTTAAGTAGGCTTCCTCGGCTTCTTTCAAAAAAGGGCTCTTTTTTTGCATTATCCATCTCTTCTTTTAGGGCATCATCCAAAGGAGATAAGAGGGCTAATTGATAGATTATCTTATACTCCTTTTTGGATTCCTTTGCCCTAGCCGAAATGCAACTAAATTCCTCCCTATTGAGTTTTTTGAGGGGTTGTTTGAGAAGCTTTAGTTTACAGGCAAGCCTAAACTGGGCAGTTCCAACAACATTCCTATCCCAAACTCTCTCCAAAATATCTTGAAAATGGTCATGCTTTAGCCACATATTAAAGAACTTGAAAGGTTTTGGCCCTTCATTAGTCACGGCCCCAATGTTTACAAGAGAAGAAACATGATCAAACTCACATTCCATTTCAAGGAAGTGAGCCTTACATGTCACATTTTGCATGTTCCAAAAAGAATTAATAAGAACCCTATCCAATTTTGCCCAAATTGCACCCCTATGCCAAGTAAAAAATTCACCGGTTGAGGGAGCATCCATTAGGCTAGAATTCATTTTCATATCATTTAAGTCCTTCATTGCATAAGCCAAAGGAGGGGCAGACCCCCTCCTCTCGTTTGGTGACCCAACACAATTAAAATCTCCCACCACAATCCACGGGGCAAGGACATTTGAACTAAGGGCTGAAATGTGCTCCCACAATTCCCTTCTTTGTATCATTGTATACAATGCATATATAAAGGTAGCATAAAATTGTAATTGCGTGACCCTACATGTGAATTTCATATGAATGTGTTGCTTATCAACTTGTAACACAATCCCCTCCACAAAATTAGGATCCCAAATGATGGCAATACGCCCCCCACTCATTCTATCAAAATTAGTAATAGACAACCAAGAATTAAATCTAAAGTTCAAGAAGCTATCAAAAGAGGTAGTAGACATTTTAGTTTCTAATAAGCAAAAGATGTGTACCTTATTTATTTTTGCAAAGTTAGCTATAGAGTTTTGTTTTGAGGCTTGGTTAAGCCCTCTAATATTCCAAGATGCTAAAAACATAAAAAAGATTTATTTGTTGGCCAAGGCTCCCCTCCTTCGGTTTATCTTCACATTCTCCCTTTCATTTTTCTTCCATTGGCGATATTCTTCACATCCATTGTACCTATCAAGAAAGAGTTGATAAATGGTTGTCATAAAGAAGGGAGAGAATTCATACCCATCCTCTACTTTCTTGACTCCGGGAAGATTTTGGAGGCAAGAGGTGGTGAAGATGATTCCTCTTCTTGTGTTGTTCCAATCTATGGAGAGATAATTGTCAAGCCTTGTCATTTGTTCCTTGACATCCTCGGCATGCATGAGATAAATGCTAACTTTTCCCTCCTTTTCATACTCAATCTTGGTTATGACATCACCATGTATGCCTCTCGGATATCATGTACAACCCGGTCTCTTTTTCCCTTGAACTTCCTCAAATCCTTGACCTTGTTTCCATTCCCCATTAGATGCCCATCCTCATAATACCTATCAAGATAGTGTCTATATACACACGTCATGAAGATATCCTCAAAAGCATAGCCCTTCTTCCTCTTTATAACTACGGGCAGCCCTTCAAAGCACTCTTTGGTGAACCAAACCCTCGGTTCATTGTCTTTGACCTCCCTTAAAAGATGATCTATTCGGACCATAGGTTCTTCCACCTCATCTATGTGTTTGACTACATATTTGGGTTCCCTTGCCTCCTCCGTCTCCATTTGAGTGATCACCTCATCATTGAAAATGTTATCAAAGCCTTTGATAACTCTCGGTTCCACCTCTTCCTCCTCCTCACTTGATTGACTTTCATCCTCGGTAGCCTCCTTTGCCTTGGCTTTAGCTTGCTTAATACTTTTGTTCCTTTGGTCCACTTTGTTCAATCTTCTTTGCTTAAGGAAAGGGTGAACAATCTGGCCTTTGCCCTTGTTAGATGTCTCCCCTTTGTTCCCCTCATTTTCCCCCTCGCCTACCACCTTCATTTTTCCCTTTACCGTGGCATGCAAATTTCCCTTTGCCACGGCTTGCACTGGTTCTTCGCTTCCCTTTGCCGCGGCATGTGAGGGTTCCTCCCTATTCCCTTCCTCAATCAAGGTGTCTTCTTTATTTACTTCTTTCCCTTTAACTTTCTCCTCCCTTCCCTTCTTTTCAAGCTCGGCTAACACTTTGCATGTGAAAGCATGATGTCCAAACCTCTTACAATGGAAGCAATAATTCGGAAAGGTCTCATACCTCACTTGTTGTTTGTGTAGCTTTCCATTCGGCATAAGGATTGGAATTACAAGAGGGGGTGGTTTTGAAGCATCCACCTCAATCAACACTCGTGCAAAGTTTGATCTTGCTTTCTCAAGTGTCACTCTATCCGTAGTCAAAGGAATGACTACCTTTGATGCCACCTCGCTTATAATATCCTCTTCCCAAATTCTCATAGGAAGGTGAGGGAAATGAACCCAAATAGGTACCTTTAAGAATTCCTCACCGTCCATAGAGAAGTCTTCCGAGAGCACCTTCAAGTTGATACTTTTCCCAAATAGAGAATACGGTCCCTCCATTAGCACTTTCTCCCTATCTTGTGCATTTTGAAATCTAAAGATCACCCACCCTTTGTCATGGGATCTAAGCCGACAAGGAACAGCCCACTTTTGCACCATAGTTTGAATATTTTGGAGTCTGGGGAACCTCCCATCAAAGTAAGCCACCAAACAATATCCCCATAGTTCAATCATAGTAGCAAGCTTCCGGGTTCTAAGGTCAATAACATCACATGTTGGCTCAATGTATCTCAACTTCATTCCTTTGTCCGGCTGCCTATTGTCTTTAAAGAGTGATGCAAAAGCCTTCTTGGGCTGGGTTTCACCATGGACAATAGTTTTGCCCAATGCCGCGGCATAAGGTGCATTAGGGTCAATGGAGGTGCCCTCGGTTTGTTTGGTCATAACCACAGCCTTTCCTTTGGGGTCCATCACCTGCTCTTGAGTTTGTACATCACTAGCATTGACAATTTTCTCAACGACACTCTCGGTAGTATGCATAACAATTGCATTTTCAACAACACTTTCAACAATGGGCTCAATATTAGGCATAACATTTACAATAGCATTAGCTTCCTTCATAGGTACAAGAGTAGTAACTTCATTTTCATGAGTATCTTCATTGACAACATCACTCTCGGTATGCACCATTATAGGTTCAACTGAGGGTAGAACATCCCCATTGACAAGATTTTCAATTTCGGGGCTTTCAATTGCAACAATAGGTGACTCATGTGTTACAACCATATCCACACAAAAGCTCAATTACAGTGTCAACTAGACTTCTGTATTCAGCTTCTGCTGAATATCTGGTTACACATAGTTGTTTTCTAGACCACCAAGAGATGACATTAGGTCCTAAGAACACACAAGAACCAGATGTTAACCTTCTGTCATTGGGATCTGAGGCCCAATCAGCATCACAAAAAGCCCTTAGTTGCATAGGAGATCTTGAAAGAATAGGTTGTAGAAGAAGACCATGTTTAAGTGTACCAGAAAGATATCTTAATATACGTTTGACTGCCTTCGAGTGATCTTCTAAAGGAGATGTCATAAACTGACACACTTTGTTAATTGGCCTGGTTAGAGTAACATACTGTAGAGCACCTACAATAGATCTGTAGTGTGTAGCATCAGTAACATAGTTGCATACTTCTTTTAAAAGTTTACAACTACTAAGCATGGGTGTTGTGATGCCTTTAGAATCTTTCATGCGAGCTTTTTCTAAGCATGGGTGTTGTGAGAGATGTAGACTGCCATCAGAAAGTTTTTGAGTCTCAATTCCAAGAAAATAATCAAGCTCCCCCAAATGCTTTAGTGAGAAGTTGGAGTCTAGTTTTTGAATAAGATGCTGAATAACAGTAGTATTATTTCCAATAACAAGAATGTCATCAACATAGATCAACACATAAATATGAATTGTATTAGAAAGATAGAATAGTAATGAAGCATCCCACTTGGACTTTTTGAAACCAAAGGAATATAAGGCTGATGTCAGTTTAAGAATGAAATTGAAATTTGTGTTTATTATATGGTCCGGAAAAGGGTAGCAGGAGCATCCAAAGACTCTTAAGAAGGTGTAATCTGGAACAGATTTGTAGAGTTTAGTATAAGGAACTTGATTAGAGATAGAAGCTGAGGGAGTTCTATTGATAAGATGAACTGTTGTAGCAAAAGCAGCATCCCAAAATTTGAAAGGAAGGGAGGAATGGGCTAATAGACTTGGACCTTTTTCAACAATAGATCTGTGTTTTCTTTCAATAACACCATTTTGATGGTGAGTATGAGGACAAATCAATTTGTGTGTTATGCCTTTTTCAGTGAGAAAGGAAGTAAAATGCCTGAATTCACGTCCCCAATTTGATTGTACAGATTTTATAGTGGTAGAAAATTGAGTCTGAACATAGGCATAGAAATTTTTGAAAATCTGAAAAGGCTTCAGATTTGTTTTTGAGAAAGTATATCCATGTATATCTTGTATAGGCATCAATGAAAGATATATAGTAAGAATACCCATCAAATGAAGAAATTGGGGTTGGTCCCCATAGGTCAGTGAAAATGAGTTCATTGTTTGAGAATAGACTTTAAAGCCTCAAAATGAGGATGACCCAGTCTAAAATGCCAAAGAGTACAACTATTAGTACTACTAGATTGTAAAGCAGACAAATTGTTCACAAACTTATTACATGAAATTTGATTATTACAACTTGATGAAGCAACATTACAAGTAGCTGACTGACTATAACTATGAGTAGGTTTTTGACTGAAATGACAAACTGAAACATCTGGAACTGAAGCAAGAGTTGGAAAGGAATCAAATGTGTAGAGACCATCACTCCTAAGCCTACCATGCATAAGAACCTGTTTAGAACCCTGAGATTTGACAAAACATTCATAAGGATAGAATTCAAAGAATACATGATTATCCTTAGCAAACTTACTCACACTAACCAGATTTTTAGTAATTGTAGGAACATAGAGTATATTCTTGAGAGTAAGTGAGAAAGAAGGATTGCAAGGTGATAGAAATGAGGAATAACCAGTAGACTTAATAGCCAAACCTTGTCCATTTCCCATAAAAAGCTCATCAGTAGGCATAGCTGATGTCTCATGATGTTGAATGTTTGTTGGATCTGCAGTAACATGGTGTGTGGCACCAGAATCAGGAAACCAAGGCTGAACAGAAGATGGAGGCTTATTATGCAGGTCCAAGTATGGAGGAATTTGCATATGCCCAGGCAGCAGATGGATGATGGCTAGAAGGATGAAATTGTGGCTGCAACTCTTGCTTCAGTTCCAGATGTTTCAGTTTGTCATATGAAATTCCCTAAGCTTCCGAAATACCACACCTCCATGCTTCTTGGGAACACACAGCCTTTCCCAGCTCATCCATCTAATTCCGACATGAGATTTTCCTCTCTACCAAAAGCCATTCATAACTCTCTCGATCTGTGCACACATCTCCTTTGGAAAAAGAAAAACATTCATTGTGTAGCTTGGTATGGCTTGAATAACTGTTTTGATGAGAACTTCACGCCCTTCTGAAAAGCGTCGTCTTGATCAATTCAGTGTTAGTGGTTCATGGTGTAAGAGTCTATTGTTCCGATTTTTATTTTTCGAGTCTGTTTAACATGTGACTTCATCTTAAAGGTCCCTGTGAGAAACGTGCACCAAGACAATGATGAATCAAAGAGCACATAGAGCATTTCTTTTGGGCTCGTTCAGTAGTTTAATGTTAAATCTTTGCATGCGAAATAATTGCAAGCAAAGTTGAGGGAATATTACTTTGCTTGTAAATAAATTACATTATTTGTTTAGATGTATAATTTATTTTTAAATTGCATGCATCATCGTTGCGGTGTTTCATAAAAATTATGCAAAGTTTTACCACACTCTCCCCCACATAAAATACTTTGCATGGTATACTATAAAATGTTTTTAGAAAATGTTTTACAATTTACATTAAATAATCAAGCCAAAATATGTAAACCTTTTACGTCCTTACACTTCGAATGCAAAGTAATTATTTTACATCCTACCAAACATTGAAGTGTAAGCCATCCGTCTCTGGTGAAGTGTTCTCTATTAAACAAAGTTGCTAATCATACTCATCAGAATATTGTGCCATTTCCTTCAATTCAATTATCTCCTAAAAAAAGATTTTTTTCAATTCAATATCTCCTAAAAAAGATTTTTTTCAATTCAATATCTCATATGTGACCATAGTTGAAGTCTTAAGTTATACTTCCTCCGTTCTTTAATACTTCGTAGTTGCAACATAAAATTTTTTGCACTATTCAAACACTTTACTTTAAACACCTTACTACTAATATATACTCTGTATGATAATCACAATTACAGACATCAACATCTAAAGTTTTTTATTTGGTAAACTGTTTTTAGAAAAACCAACTACTTCATAATAAGTGTCTAAGCACATTTAGAGACTCCAGCCAATTGCATTGCTTAGTGAACTTAGATTTCAGTCAAACACTGCTTTGGTTGTTGATTACCAGCAAGTAAACAAGATTTACATTAATTTAATACTGCCCCATTGCAAACCAAAAAGCAAGCCATAGCAAAACCCTAGCAGTTCACAAAATTAAAGAGATCAGAAATGAAAATTAAAAACAGACTTCAAAGCTCAGGATTAGGCCCTCTCTCCACGAATCCTCCTGGCCAGCTGCATATCCTTAGGCATGATGGTGACCCTCTTAGCATGAATAGCGCAAAGGTTAGTGTCCTCAAAGAGTCCGACTAGGTAAGCCTCCGCCGCCTCCTGGAGAGCCGACACGGCACTGCTCTGGAACCTCAGATCGGTCTTGAAATCCTGGGCTATTTCCCGAACAAGTCTCTGGAACGGGAGCTTTCGGATCAAAAGCTCCGTAGATTTCTGGTACTTCCGGATCTCCCTCAGAGCAACGGTTCCTGGGCGAAAACGGTGGGGCTTCTTCACTCCTCCGGTTGCCGGAGCGGATTTCCTGGCAGCTTTGGTTGCTAACTGCTTCCGGGGAGCCTTTCCACCGGTAGACTTCCGAGCGGTCTGTTTGGTACGAGCCATTAGAACGAATAAAGGATCGGAGATAGTTCTGAGACTAGATTGCGAAATTGCCTCCGCTGATGCCTGAGTCAAGGAGCGGTGGCTCCCGTAATTTATAAAGGGTTTCGAGGGCGGGAAAGGTTGGGAATTTTGGAGGGGTTTGAAAATTTGTGTTTTCCTGAAACGAGTATCAGCCGTTGATTGATTAAAAACTTTTGACGGTAGATATTTGACTACGGGTTGCGATCCGGATCACGAATATATGAACCTCAAGCCTTCATCTTGTTTAATTGACTAATCGAGTACTTGTAGACATGTAGGGTCCGTTTGGTTTGGTTTATCTCACATTGAGGCCGAAATGTGATGTCTGGAATGCTAGATACTCATTTTTTGTTCACGATTTTGGAAAAAAAAATTGACAAGGTTACATTCTCGGGATTGTAATATGGAGGAGAATATTATCTCATATTTCTGGGAATGATCTGTTTTTCTTCCAAAAATACACTCAATTAATTATTTCTTTTCATTTAATTTTTCTATGTACTATTCAACTTTTATCAAATTTTAATTTTTGTGATTTTATAAAACTTTTAATGTAGTTTCTAAATATGTAAATTTTATTTATTAAAAATCATCTTATCATTGACAAGGATCGGTTAATTTTAGAGGTTTTCCTTAAATATTACTAAAATATAAGTTATGGACAAAACAATTACTACGGTTAATATGCATAGTCACTATGATGTAAGTTGAACACTATCATGGTCAATAAAGTTACTATTATAGTCACTTAGTCATATTTTTGTCCATTACCTTCGTTTCAGTTATATATATTTGTCATTATTTCTTAATTTTACGGTCAATCAAATATCTAGATTGTGTGACAGTCTTTTAAATGGGACGGATAGAGTATGTTTATTTAATTATATTCGAATGTCTATTCTTGTTATTTTCATAATTCTTTTTTCCTTAACATTTAAATTTTTTAAGGTATTTAAGTTATAAGACTTATAGATTATTTAAGTATTTAATGAGTGGTTTTCAAAATTTAATGGCAAAATTGATCATTTTCTCTTTAATATGAAAACCAATTTTACGAATAACTCGAACATTTTTTAAATTTAATTTTTTTGAAATGATAATAAATATATTTAGATTGTTATTTGAACAAAGTTTTTTCATCTATGTATTGAATCTACAACCTCTTACAATTAAACCTACTTAAAAATAATTCAATTAGATTTGATTTTATTAATTATTAAGATATTTCAATATTTAAATGGCATTGAAGTAATACACCATGTCTGCAATATAAGATATTGATGGATAGTGTACTCGGGGGTAGATTATCCGAAGGGTTATTGCGGCAAATAACTTAGAGAGAAGTCAGAGCAATAAGTAGGAGAGAGAGAGAGTCAGATATATTGATCAATTTTGATCTGGGATCCTTTACAAGAGGAATAAAGGCTGCTATTTATAGCAGTCATAATTGCTAGGCGGGGACACGTGTCAAACATCTGACGGTTGAGGGTCACATCAATCGGGGTGGCACCGGCATTTGTATGTGCACCGTATTAAATGTGGTGGTTGGACGTGACGCCGCATTGAATGCGGTGGTTGCCTGTCTCTAAAAGGAATATTCGCCGAGAGGACTTATTGTCGAAGGCATCATATAGCCGAAGGCATCATGCAGCCGAAGGCTATCTACAGCCGAGGGCATGGCATAGCCGAAGGCTAACAATTTAGCCAGAATTTCCCAGAAGCTTTGCAGGTCCATATCAAGCTGTCTCTTAGAATTTGGGGTCTTCGACCGTAGGGCCGAAGGCCTCCACATGTGCACGGTGGCTTCTTCATGCTTGAATCGCTACGTTTGGGCTTTGTGTGCTCATCGGGCTTGATGGGCCCGTGTAGGAGAAGTAGGAGTTTGTGTGTCGGGGGTCCCTGGGCGATATACTCCATCAGGGATTTGGTCGACAACTAGCATGGAGTCGCACTTCACATGTATTTGTTTGGCTTTCAGGTTTGCTCTCAGCCGAAGGCCACAGAGGAGGGCCTCATACTCAGCTTCATTGTTGGAGACCTTGAAGGAGAAACAGATGGCATAGTAGGCTCGAAAGCCTTCGGGTGTGAAGAGGACGACGCCTCCCCCGCTTGTTTTGGCAGCCGAGGAGCCATCTGTGTAGAGTAGGGCTGGTTTTGGTTCGGGTTCCGAACCGATTTGGTATATACCCGAACCGAACCGATATTTCGATTTACCAAATTATCAGAACCGGAACTGAACCGATGTACAAACGGGTACCGATTTTTGGTACCTGATTTTTTCGGTTCGGTTTACCGGAAACTGAAAAAACCGATTAAATTGTAATAAATAAATTTGAACTGATATTCAATTGATTAAAGCCCATTGGAACTTGCCAATATTGGAACCCAATTAGCCCAATGGAAGCCCAGAACGTAACTTAGCTTCCAAGAACATATTTTGGCATTCTACACTAAGGGGACCTTATTTATATTGAAGTTTTGGAGTAGGAACCTTCTCATTTTCCGGTGTGGGACAAGATTAAAGAGAATAGGAAAAAAAAACTCAAAAAACAAAACTTACAACTGCAGGAATCGAACACGCGACCTAGGGATGACAACAGACGCTGGCTAACCAAGTCGGCTACTCTTCAAGTACGTTCAAATCATGCTCAGTTCAGTATTATACATTTATTAAACGTCATTAATTATTATTGTTATTATAAATAACAATTATTATTATTAATATAAAAATGTCGGTTCGGTTCGGTCCGAACCGATATTTTATGCACATAAACCGAAACCGAACCGATTTTTTTTCGGGTCCCGATTATTGGGACCCAATTTCGTTCGGTTCGGTCCGGTTCGGTTTTTTTCTAAAGCGGTTCGGTTATTTTCGGTTCGGTTTTCGGTTTTTCGGTTCAAAATGCCAGCCCTAGTGTAGAGAGTCCACCATTCGTCCAGGGGTGTCGGGGGCTCCTCTTCCACTGCAGATCTTGTCGTGCATTCTGTTACGAAGTCCGCCAGGGCTTGGCCCTTGATGGCAGGCCTCAGACGGATGTCTATGTTGTATTGGCTAAGGAAGATAGCCCATCGCACCATTCGGGAGGAGCTGGTGGGGCTCCTCATCAGTGGACCAGATGGGCTTGGAAGTAATGGCTTAGCTTCTTGACGGTCCAAACGATAGCTAGTACCGTCTTCTCCATGGGAGAATACCTGAGTTCCGCCTCCCTGAGGGTCTTGCTGACATAGAAGACGGCATGTTGAATGTCGTCTTCCTCCCAGATGAGGACTGAGCTGATGGCGGCGGGACTGACGCCTAGGTAAAGGTATAATATCTCTCCTACCTTGGGCTTTGAGAGCACCAGACGTGATTGGAGGTATTGTTTCAACTCGTCAAAGGCTACTTGGCATTCAGTAGTCCATTGGAAGCTAACGGTCTTTCTCATTACTTGGAAGAAGGGAAGGGCCTTCTCTACTGACTTAGAAAGAAAGCGATTGAGGGCTGTTAGGCGGCCTGTCAATCTTTGGACTTCTTTCACGTTACGTGGGGGCTCCATGTTGATGATGGTCTAGATTTTCTCAGGGTTGGCCTTGATGCCCCTTCGGCTAACCATGTAGCCCAAAAACTTCCCTCTTTGTATGCCGAAGGTGCATTTCTTCGGGTTCAACCGGAGGTTGAATTTCTGCATGATGGCGAAAATTTCCCGGAGGTCCTCGGTGTGGCTGGTTGATCATTTGCTTTTGACGATCATGTCGTCGACGTAAGCCTCCATGGTGCACCCTAGGATGGCTTGAAACACTCTGGCCACCATTCGAGTGTAAGTGGCGCCCGAATTCTTTAGCCCGAAGGCCATAACTAGATAGCAGAAGATTCCCTCGGGCATCATGAAGGTTGTTTTTTCCGCATCCCCCTCATGCATATATATCTGGTGATATCCTCGAAAAGTTTCGAGGAAAGACATGATTTCACATCCCGCTGTTTCATCCACCAGCTGGTCAATGTTCGATAGAGGGAAAGGATCCATAGGACATGCCTTATTCAGGTCTGTGTAATCCACGCACATGCGAAAGGTGGGTGGTTTTTGTGCGAGGACCGCATTAGCTAACCACGAAGGGTATTTTACCTCTCTGGTGTGTTTTATGGAGAGGTGCATAGTGACCTCTTTCTTTACAAAGTCCCTCCTTTCGGCTGAGAGAGGTCTTCTTCTCTGATGCATAGGTTTTGAGGAAGGGTCCACCGTCAGGCGATGAGTGATCACCCTTTGGTGGATTCGCGGCATGTCCTCTGGCCCCTATACAAAAACAATGGAGTAGACGCGGAGGGCCTCTGTGATGTCGGTCTTCAAGTCTTCGGTGATCTTGGCTCCAATCTTCAAGACTCTTTCCGGCTTGGCCGGATCGAGTACGAAGTCTTCAGTCTCCTTGAAAGGTTGAGCCCGCGGCCTACCTTTCTCTTATTCTATAGCGGCGGTAATAGTATCAATGCGGAGTTCAGTTTTGGTAACCTTCTTGGTGAGTTGAAGGTAGCAAGCCCGGGAGAGCTTCTGGTTTGCCCGAGAGTATCCCACGCTGCCGACCGTGGGAAATTTGAGGCAGACGTGCCTCATCGAGATGACGACCTCCAAGTCTTCGAGGGTGGGCCGGCCGAGGATGATGTTATGCGCGCAGTCGAGGTTGACGACGACAAATTCCACTTCAAGCTTGGCCCTGTGGAATCCATCGCTGAATTCGGTCAATAAGGAGATGACGCCCTCAACGTCAATGCTATATCCGGTGAACCCTAAGAGGGGTGTTTTGATTCGCCAGAGGGACCCCATATCGAGCTCAAGTTCTCGAAAAGTGCTGAGGTACATTACGTTGACGGAGCTACCCGTGTCGATGTAAGTGCATTGGATGACAGTGTTTTTTATCTATGTCTGTATGACGAGGGCATCCCTATGAGGAAGTGAACTCGGGGGCAGATTTGCATCAGTGAACATTATGTGATCTGCCCTCGGCCTCTTAGCCGGGGGCATATGGTTGACCTCCCCGACATAGAGGGACTGTACCCACTTCTTTCTTTGGCTCGTGGAATCTCCCCCAGTGTTACCTCCGGTGTTCGTGTGGATGTGGCGTTTGTACTGGTGTTGTTGATCCTCCTCCCCATTGAGGTTCACGATTTATCGCTTCTTCCCCTTTGGATCTCCCAAGGGGATGGTGTTAGGGTTGACCCACGTGTTTCCCTTCGCCGGTGGCACTTGAGGGGTCCCTTGATGTTGAGGGCCCCTGATAAACTGAGACAAATGACCCACCGATATTAGCCTCTCGATGGCTGCTTTCAGCCGATGGCAGTCATCGGTAATGTGCCCTTGGTGGCGATGAAAATGACAATATGGTTCATTAGGGTTGATGGCATATACCTCTGGGGGTGCGCGAGAGTCTCGCTCCACAAGGCCTCTTTCCTCCGCATAGTCCAAGATTATGTTGACGGAATGGGTCAGAGGGGTGTGCGGGTGTTCCAGGAGGGTAGGTTGTGCCCACGCCCTCGGATTGTTCTTGTAACTGCCCTCGGGTCTGGCTTGGCCATTCCGGGTTCGGTCGTTGTGTTTCGTATCGCGGTTTGCCGGAGGGGGTGGTCCCTCGGGGCGATTTCTGCCATCATGCCTTTGTGCGGGTTCCGGATTTCGGCGGTACTTCTCGATTTCCTCAGCCTCGGCATACTTGTCTCCCCGCTAAAGGGCTTTTGTATAATCACAGGGAGGATGAGTAATAAGTCTACTGGAGCAATTACCGTTGTGGAGGACTATGTGGAACAGGGCCATCAGTGTCCTATCGTCGGCGCCATCGACTTCGATCGACGCCTGCCTCTAGCATTCTAGGAAATTCCGGAGGACTCCTCCTTTTGTTTCCTCACATTTAGCAAGTGGAAAAAATGTTTCTTTGACCGGTGCCTTCCGACGAATTGTGTCAAGAAACGATGGGCAAGTTTTTGCCACGAGTCAATACTGCCTTCGGGTAGTCGGTTGAACCATTCGTATACCGATCCTTCCAATGTGAAAAGGAACCAACGACATAAATATTCATCTGATGCCCCCATCATCATCATCATGTTGCTTTGGTACTTGCTATAGTGTCCCCGATACTTACCGGGGATCTGAGCTGCCAATACCCTTGGGGTGAAAGGCGTCTTCGTGCGGAGCTGGATGATAGGTTCCCGGAGTCTTCGACAAGCTTCTTCTGCATTTCGTCCATCTTGGCTAGCATGGCAGCGTATTTGGGGTCCGCTTTTGAGGCGGAGGCTGTTGTTTGGGTCTGACGGGCCTCCATCTCGTGGAGGCGGCGTTGGAGGGCCTCGATGATCTCATCCCTGTGGTCCTTCGGGAGTGGTCCCGACCTGAGTGATTGGACGCGGGCTGAGTGAGCCTGGTTGATCTGGTGCCTGGCGTCATCAGCATGTAGCAGCCCTTTGCCTTTGTCCCGAGGGGGATGCCTCTCATCTGACCTCGAGACAGATCATCCGCTCTCTTAAGGCCTTGGGAACACTTTACCACCGAGGCGGTTGTAAGGAATAATTGTATTTAGATTTTGATGATGCTATATTAATTAGGACTGTAGAGTACCCCTTTAGAAATTATGTATTAGAATTTTCCCTTGTAAAGTTCTTAGCATATTCAACTACCAGAAGGCCTCTCTACCAGAAGTCCTCCATACAGAAGATCTTGGTTCTCTGTCTAGGAACAGAATACGTCAGGGTCTCTGTTACCCTTTAGCGTGACAGAAACCCTCCTGGTTCTCTGTAAGCTACCACCAACAGAAGTGCTCATGATCTTCTCTGATTCAGTTCTCTGTCAATAACACCAGAAGGTCTGACACTTGGAAGAAATCCACAAAGCCGGGAAGTCAACTTAAAGATTCCTTCAACGGCTAGGACTATGAAACGGAAAAGCTACAGTGCTCGCATTAAATGCTCATTTAATGCTCCCCATGCTCCGTGGAGTAATTGCAGATGATTGGCCGCAATGTCAGGATTACTTTATCCCAAAATAGTAACCCGCCAACTTTACCGGGTCCTACTGGTCAAGTCAACTGCTCGCGCATTAAATGCAGTTGTCCTCCTACTCCTCCAACGGGAAGACAACCTCAGTATAAAAGATACACTACGAAGAACAACCGGACAACTAAGCTACAACTTTGCTATAACTTTGCCAAGATTACATTGCAACTTTTGCTAACTACAAGCAAGATATTCAAACTCTGAAAAGCAAAAAGCCTCCTTGAGATTCAAACTCATTATCCTCCACAAGAGAAGGCAGAAGTTGGAAAAATACTCTTTCCAACTCAAGCAAAGTTCCAAGTGTTCTTCAACTCTTCAAGCTCATCACATACAAATCTTTTGTAACGAAGCTGGTTGGAGGAACCCCTGTTTCAACAGAAACTCTTCTTGTTACAAGAAGGACGTCCGAATAACTGGAGTAGTGAAGTGGTGATACTTCAAGGAAACTCAGTGAAAGGACCAGTGTTAAAGGAAGCCAGGCAGTGCATCCCAGGACACATCTAGGCTTGAAGAAGACGTGGAGTGCTTCTTAAGTACTAGGACTAAGGCTTTGTAAACGGCAGTTTTTACAGCTTAGTGGAACAGTGGATTAGAGGAACGAGTTGTTCCTTGAACCACTATAAAAATCCCTGGTGTCGTTTACTTACTGCTTTTAATACTTGCACTTAGTTAGAACTGTATAACTCCTTGGACTTGGTATCTGTGTTCAGCAGAACTTGTTCTACGAGTTAACAGAAGGCCTACTGCCTATTGCTTCTCTGAGGCTAACAGAACTCCCTACCAGAACCCCATCCGCTGCCAGTCTGTTCTTCCAACAGAACAGGCTATTCTGTAAATCTGGTACTCAGTTTAAAAAGCTAAAAACCAATACAGTCTATTCACCCCACCCCCCTCTAGACTGTATCCAGTATAACCGGGACCAACAAGTGGTATCAGAGCCTCCTTGTTCTAATAATCTTTTAGGTTATTTGTTGAACAAAGATCCACTTGTTTTTCTGTTTAACCTCATTTCTATCTGATATAATGGATCACTCCTTGTCCAAGAATCTTATGTTTTCAGATCTTAAGTTTGATGACTGGAGGATCCGGATGAAAGCACATCTCTGTGCCCTGCATGATGAAATGTGGGAAGTTCTTGACATTGGCCCCTTCACTAGCTTCCAGAAGGTCAATCCTGAACATGCCATAGACAACACCAGACCCCAGATGATCAGCAAAGCCAAGTCAGAATGGACCACTGAAGAGAGGAGAAAGTACAACCTAGACAATATTGCCAAGGACATCCTCTACAAGTCCATTGATGATAGGTACTTCAACATAATCAAGAAGTGCAGGACTGCTAAGGAAATCTGGGATACTCTTAAGCTCATTGGAGCTGGTGATGAGCAAGAGAAGGACAACAAACTAACCATAGCCAACAAGAAGTTTGATGACTTCAAACTTCTCCCTGGTGAAAGCATCTCCAAGATGTATGACAGGCTCCTCACTCTCACTGGAGAGATCTCTTGTTTCAAACATCTACACAGGGATGAACTGCGACCTCTCCGCACTCCCTGAACTCGCTTCACACCACGAAACGATGATGAAGATCATCAAGGGAATGGAGGACTCCCAACTGAACAAAGTGGTAGGTTATCACTTTGAATCCTACAGTACAAGGGATGTAGCAGAGTTCTATCTCAACGCTACATACGAAGGGGAGACCATTCGGTCTAATGTCAATGGTGAAGACATTACCCTCACTCCTGCAGACCTCAACGCTCTCTTTGGCGTGGTAGAGGACCCACAAGAAGAAGAAACTGAAGGTTTCCTCACTCTGGACAGTGTCAACGTCACTGTGGACAACTTTGTCCAACTCTACTGCCGACCTGAAGTGGGTAGAGTTCCAAAGCTTTACATGAAGAAAAATCTTCTTCTGAGCGACTATGAGAAATTGGTCAACATCCTGCATAGGTGTGTCTGGAGCAAGAGCACCTCCACAGATGACATGAATGCACTGAATGCAAAGGCTGTCTTTGCAGTTCATCATGGGATGAACATCAACTGGGGACAGGTAATTGTCAAATCCCTTGTTGAATTCATCAAGAAGAAAGACAAGGAGACCGGTCTGTTCAGGACCCCCATGGGTTATGGTCTCCTAATCTCTGAAACCTTGCTCAAGGCAAGGATAGGGCTGAGAAACTCTATTGAGGCAGACTACACCAAGCTGCTCTTCCTCAACACTTCAAGTGACAGGAAGGTTGCTCTCAAGGCAGAGCAGAAAAGACTCAGAACCCTTGAGTTCAACAGAGAAAGGCAACAGCAGAAGGTTGTTCAACCAAAGAAAGTTTCAAAGAAACAACAGAAACCTCCTACCCCTTCTGACTCTGAAGAAGAAATACCTTTGGTGAAGAAGGTGGTCAAGAAGGTTCCCAAGAAGAAGACCACACCTGTCAAAGTCCACAAGATGGTGGCAAAGAAATCTGTCCTTAAGAGAAAGGCACCTTCACCTATCTCTTCAGCAAGCACCCCCTCTGCCTCCCCCATTGCAAAGAAGACCAAAATTTTGACACCTGCAGCACAGGAGAAGCTGGAGGACTCTGTCACCTCTGCCCCAGCCAACAGAAATGCTTGGCATGGCAAGAGGATCATCTTTGAGTCAAGTGACTCAGAAGAAGAAGAAGAAGTGGTGCAGAATGCCACTACTCAGGGGGAACCACATTCTTCTCCTCCTGCCTCTGCAAATGATCAACCTATGGTGGTTCCTTCACCAGAACACCAAGAAGTAAGCAGCACTTCAAGCCCTGATAGGAAATTCATCAGGGTTCTGGCATGGAGAAAGTGGAGAGTGGGACCTCTCACTGAACTCCTCAAGAACTTGTCCTACTTCATCTCTGAAGAAGAAGAAGTACTCAGATGGGCTGACACAGAAGATGTGGAGTCCTGCCTAAACAAGGATTTTCTTCTTTCTGTCCTACAGAAGAAGAAGGAGAAAATTCAAGGGAAAGCACCTCTGGTCAGAAACTCACCAGAAGATCATGTGAAGGCATTTCAAGAGCATGAGATGCATGACTTTGATGCTTGGCTAGTTGAGAAAAAGAGGAAGGAGTCAATGATCAAATTTCGCCACAGTGCACATGGAGAAGGTGAACCCTCTACTGCCAATGATCTACCTCTGGTCATGGAAAGACTTGTCAAGGAATGGAGAGACTCTCTGTTCACAGAAACAATACTAGAGGTAATTCCCCCAATCATTCCTTCTCCCCCTCCCTCTCCTAAAAACACCTCTCCTCAACCCCAACAGAAATCCCCCTCACCCCCACAGAAAACCGTCTCTGCACAGAAAACCCCTTCACACCAAAAACCCTCCACCCCCAAATCTTCATCTCCTTCACCCTGCAAACCGTTCTCTCCTCCCAAGAACAAATCACCATCCCCTCAAGGACAAATTATCCCATACCAACACCAACAGATCATCTCCTCTACAACTTCACCCCATCAGAGAACCTCCTCACCCAAAACCAAAAATCCATCTCCCTGCAAATCCCAACCCTCAATCAGATCCAGATCACCATCACCTCCACCCTCTCCTCCACAACAACAGCATGCTCCCTCACATCAACAAGAAAACCCCTCCATCAAGGAATCCAGAACTGCTTCTCCACAGCCTACACCACAAGATGCAGCCACACCTATCTCCCCTCAACACTCTGTGGCTTCTACCCCCATCAGGAAACCTATCTTCAGGGTGCCTTCCTCTTCCAGTGACAATGATGGATTTCTTACATCCTCCATTGCTGCTGATGAAACTTCCAAAAGGAGGAAGACCCCTCCTCAGCATGAAGAACAACCCAGAAGGCCTCCTATGCCTAAATCAAGAGGTCTAGGTATGCCTGGGAAAACAGAATCCAAAGAAGATAAGCCCCAAATCTCCTTCAATCAGTTTGTCACTGCAGCTGAAGATTTTGGTGGTAAAATGCTTGATGGAATGGATCAATTGGCTGAGATCAACACCAAGCACCATGAACATCTCACCTTTGTTCACAATCATCTTGAGGCTGGACTTCAGCATATCTCAGAGAAAGTTGAAGCTCTGACCCAGACACTGGTCACCTTCATGGAATCATCATCTGCAAAGCTTAATGCTGTTGCCAGAGAAGTGGATGGTGTCCACTCTGTTCTCTACTCCCAGTCTCAGATTCTCAATAAGCAGAATAAGCAACTCAAGGATATAACAGAATCCCTTGACATTGTACAATGGTATGAAGACCAATCTGCTGAGAAGTTTATGCAGCTACAACTCTTGAATAATGATCACAAAGATCAAGTGGCCACCCTGATCAAGAAGGATCAAGAAAGATATCAGAAGCTGATACTACTTGAAGCTGGCTCTCAGGACATCAAGTCTGCTCTTGATCATCAACAGAACTTAATAGAAGGTCTGACCTCTGTCACGCAGACCTTGCCAGAAACTCTTGAGCAAATAGCCATCTCCCAGGCAACAGAGTTCCAGAAAATCGCCATGATGATCTCTGACCTGGATGATGCCAAAAAGGGGGAAAAGGAAAAGGACCCCCAACAGCAGAAATTGCCCCCTAGGCCAACTGCTGGGCCCTCATCTGGTATTGATCCAACCCCTTACTTCCAGGCCTCCCAACAGAAGAAGAGAGAAGCTGGTACTACAAGACCTTCTTCTCCTCGCAGAGGTTCTACCAAGAAGAAGAAACCCTTGAGCCTAACTGAGTGGAGACTTGGAGGCTCCCAGAAGATTGATAGAGCACAGTTCGAAGAAATTCAACAGAAGATGACCCCAACTCAAAGACAGAATCTCTATCTTGACAGAGATGGTCATATAAGGGTCAGACATGGTGGTTCCTTGGAAGAGGCTGAATATTGGTTCCACAAGAGAGTACTCCCAGGCAAGGATGTACATGAAGGAGTACTCCACTATCTGAATTGCAAGCTCTCTCCCATTTGGGCCTCATGTCAAGCACCAGGAAATCTGGCTGGCATAAGAGAAGAAGTGAATGCTGAACTGAAGAATCTGAAGGAACAAGATCGCAGAACCAGAGCTGAAACTGAAAGGGAAAATCAGTAATTCCTTTTAAACTTCTCTTAATACTCTTGATCTAATAAAAGCTTATCTCTGCTCCTTCTAAAGTCCCTTTGCTTCTTTATTCTCTGTTGCTTACTATTTCATTCTGTACTTGTTTCTTTTTGAACTGCTATCTGAATGTATCGTACTCTTACTATTTTCCTATGCCAAGTTGCCCACCAAGATTTTAATGAAAAGTTTTAAACTTTAAATTTTTATGGTGAAGGCACTTCTCTGGAAATAGTTAAAGGGTTTTGGCATCATCAAAAAGGGGGAAATTGTAAGGAATAATTGTATTTAGATTTTGATGATGCTATATTAATTAGGACTGTAGAGTACCCCTTTAGAAATTATGTATTAGAATTTTCCCTTGTAAAGTTCTTAGCATATTCGACTACCAGAAGGCCTCTCTACCAGAAGTCCTCCAGAAAGAAGATCTTGGTTCTCTGTCTAGGAACAAAATACGTCAGGGTCTCTGTTACCCTTTAGCGTGACAGAAACCCTCCTGGTTCTCTGTAAGCTACCACCAACAGAAGTGCTCATGATCTTCTCTGATTCAGTTCTCTGTCAATAACACCAGAAGGTCTGACACTTGGAAGAAATCCACAAAGCCGGGAAGTCAACTTAAAGATTCCTTCAACGGCTAGGACTATGAAACGGAAAAGCTACAGTGCTCGCATTAAATGCTCATTTAATGCTCCCCATGCTCCGTGGAGTAATTGCAGATGATTGGCCGCAATGTCAGGATTACTTTATCCCAAAATAGTAACCCGCCAACTTTACCGGGTCCTACTGGTCAAGTCAACTACTCACGCATTAAATGCAGTTGTCCTCCTACTCCTCCAACGGGAAGACAACCTCAGTATAAAAGATACACTACGAAGAACAACCGGACAACTAAGCTACAACTTTGCTATAACTTTGCCAAGATTACATTGCAACTTTTGCTAACTACAAGCAAGATATTCAAACTCTGAAAAGCAAAAAGCCTCCTTGAGATTCAAACTCATTATCCTCCACAAGAGAAGGCAGAAGTTGGAAAAATACTCTTTCCAACTCAAGCAAAGTTCCAAGTGTTCTTCAACTCTTCAAGCTCATCACATACAAATCTTTTGTAACGAAGCTGGTTGGAGGAACCCCTGTTTCAACAGAAACTCTTCTTGTTACAAGAAGGACGTCCGAATAACTGGAGTAGTGAAGTGGTGATACTTCAAGGAAACTCAGTGAAAGGACCAGTGTTAAAGGAAGCAAGACAGTGCATCCCAGGACACATCTAGGCTTGAAGAAGACGTGGAGTGCTTCTTAAGTACTAGGACTAAGGCTTTGTAAACGGCAGTTTTTACAGCTTAGTGGAACAGTGGATTAGAGGAACGAGTTGTTCCTTGAACCACTATAAAAATCCCTGGTGTCGTTTACTTACTGCTTATAATACTTGCACTTAGTTAGAACTGTATAACTCCTTGGACTTGGTATCTGTGTTCAGCAGAACTTGTTCTACGAGTTAACAGAAGGCCTACTGTCTATTGCTTCTCTGAGGCTAACAGAACTCCCTACCAGAACCCCATCCGCTGCCAGTCTGTTCTTCCAACAGAACAGACTATTCTGTAAATCTGGTACTCAGTTTAAAAAGCTAAAAACCAATACAGTCTATTCACCCCCCTCTAGACTGTATCCAGTATAACCGGGACCAACAGCGGTCTTGGACCCCTCGGTGATCACGTGCTCCTTTGAGCCTATCGAGGGCGGAGGTCTGGGGCCTATCCTTGTTGTTATGAGTGAGAGTAGGTCCCACGGTCATTTCTCGGTGATCTTGCATCCGTCGCCTCCACCCCCTTTCGTCGCCTCCCACGGTGCTAGGAGCGTTGCAACGACCGTTTCCCAGGATACGATGGCTAACGAACGATCGTTTGAGCACACAAACGAAAGCCCCGACGAACTGGAACACAACAAGAACACTTAGGAAATTTGGGAGTAGCTGGAAGTGTTTTTCGCTCAAGAAAACGTGAGGAATGTATTGTGTGTTGTCAAACCGTGTTTTTGTTGCAAAGCACCTGCCATCCTTTTATAGGAGGATTTGTTGTGTGTTAAATGGGGTGTTAATGGACCTGAACGTTGGACATCAATGACCAGTCCGTTGGGCATTGAATCATCCATAAACTGTCCATTTAACGCAGCATTAAAAGAGAAGAACGTTGGGCATTAATTGTTGTAACGGACCAGAAGACCTTCTGTTGCGAACAGAAGGCCTCGAGGGTCTCTGTTGCGAACAGAAGGCCTCGAGGGTCTCTGTTGCGAACAGAAGACCTCGAGGATCTCTGTTGCGAACAGAAGACCTCGAGCGTCTCTGTTGCGAACAGAAGACCTCGAGGGTCTCTGTTGCGAAGAGAAGACCTCGAGGGTTTCTGTTCCGGACAGAACTCGAGCACCTCTGTTCCGGACAGAACTCCACCCCTTCTTTCACTGGGAAAAATAAAACATTACGGGAAGAAACAAAAATTAGACCGTATCTTTGAATGATAGGTTTTCGGACGACATTCGTGTCCGCAGGTCGCCCGCGCACACGAGTCGCGGTTTTTCTTCTCCGTTTTGGGATTTGTTCGACACCCCCCATGCGCGTAAGAGAGAGCCTTTACCCTTAGGAATATTAACTCCGCTTTTGACGATCATGTCGTCGACGTAAGCCTCCATGGTGCACCCTATGATGGCTTGAAACACTCTGGCCACCATTCGGGTGTAAGTGGCGCCCGAATTCTTTAGCCTGAAGGCCATAACTAGATAGCAGAAGATTCCCTCGGGCATCATGAAGGCTGTTTTTTACGCATCCCCCTCATGCATATATATCTGGTGATATCCTCGAAAAGTTTCGAGGAAAGACATGATTTCACATCCCGCTGTTTCATCCATCAGTTGGTCAATGTTCGGTAGAGGGAAAGGATCCATAGGACATGCCTTATTCAGGTCTGTGTAATCCACGCACATGCGCAAAGTGGGTGGTTTTTGTGCGAGGACCACATTAGCTAACCACGAAGGGTATTTTACCTCCCTGGTGTGTTTTATGGAGAGGTGCATAGTGACCTCTTTCTTTACAAAGTCCCTCCTTTCGGCTGAGAGAGGTCTTCTTCTCTGATGCATAGTGACTACCGAAATACAATTGTACATCCAAAATAGGCCTAAGAAAACATGATCCCAGGCCGATACTTGACATGTACCCCCTCTTCCAGGTCCATCACAAGGAAAACGAAAACCAAGATTTGCTTTATCCGGTATCAAACGGGAACTGCGAGCAAATAGAACACCTTTCAAGAGTATAAAGACTGTCACATGAATCGTAAATGCATGAATGTGATGAGGAAGGGTCCACCGTCAGGCGATGAGTGATCACCCTTTGGTGGATTCGCGGCATGTCCTCCGACCCCTATACAAAAACAATGGAGTAGACGCGGAGGGCCTCTGTGATGCCGGTCTTCAAGTCTTCAGTGAGCTTGGCTCCAATCTTCAAGACTCTTTCCGGCTTGGCCGGATCGAGTACGAAGTCTTCAGTCTCCTTGAAAGGTTGAGCCCGCGGCCTACCTTTCTCTTATTCTATAGCGGCGGTAATAGTATCAATGCGGAGTTCAGTTTTGGTAACCTTCTTGGTGAGTTGAAGGTAGCAAGCCCGGGAGAGCAAAGGAGCACGTGTCTCATAACAACCCTGGGATGCCTATCGAGGGCGTCGCGCTGATCCTGGGACTGGGCTTCGTGGGATGCAATGTCCTGAGAAATGACCCCCTCGTTGTTTCCGGTTCTTGGAACCGGGCACATGAAGGGGGTGGAGGCGGAGGAACAGGAATGACATTCTCCCCGATTTGTGCTTGGGGTGGCACAAACACTCTGAAGGCGTCTAGGTTATGAGTGAGAGTGTGGATGAAGGCTGAGAAGGCCGACTGTACGTCAATAGACAGGACCAGAGGGCTAACTTGGTTTTCACTCCGGTCCTTCTTGTGGGTTTCGAGGCCGACACGAGCGTTAGGAGCATTCTTCTGGAGCTGAAGGCGCAGGTCAGCAGCAACATGCTCCATTTCAGCGAGGGTCCCGCCCTTGGGAGCCTTGTTTGAGGCTTCAGCAGTGTTAACTTCATCGAGGCCTAGGTTTTTGTCATCCAAGGTCTTGGATTGACCGCGAGTTCTACCCATTCTGAGGAGTGTTTTTCTGAGGGGGAGGATTTCTTACTTGATCGTTCGGCCTCTCAACGAGAGCACCAAATGATGGATAGTGTACCCGGGGTAGCTTATCCGAAGGGTTATTATGGAAAATAATTAGAGAAAAGTCAGAGCAATAAGTAGGAGAGAGAGAGAGTCAGATATATTAATCAATTTTGATTTGGGATCCTTTAAAAGAGAAATAAAGGCTGCTATTTTTAGCAGTCATAAATGCTAGACGGAGACACTTGTCAAACATCTTATGGCCGAGGGTCACCTCAATCGGGGTGGCACCAACATTTGCACGTGCACCATATTAAATGCGGTGGTTGGACGTGATGCCGCATTGAATGCGGTGGTTGCCTGTCTCTAAAAGGAATATTCGCCGAGAGGACTTGTTGCTGAAGGCATCATATAGCCGAAGGCATCATGCAGTCGAAGGCTATCTACAGCCGAGGGCATGGCATAGCCGAAAGCAAACAATTTAGCCAGAATTTCCCAGAAGCTTTGCAGGTCCATATCAAGTCGTCTCTTAGAATTTGGGGCCTTCGACCGTAGGGCCGAAGGCCTCCACATGTGCACCGTGGGCTTCTTCATGCTTGAGGTGCTACGTTTGGGCTTTGTGTGCTCATCGGGCTTGATGACCCGTGTAGGAGAAGTAGGAGTCTGTGGGCCGGGGGTCCCTGAGCCATATACTCTATCAGATATCTTTTGACCAAATAAATTAATGTCGCATTCCCTTAATCTTAATCAAACACAAATGGGAATAAATTGACATCAATCTAACATACTCAGTAATCTGACATTCCCTTGGTAATCTGACATTCCTTGAACCAAACGCCCTCGTAGTGTTGTACACTTGTTTAATTGATTAACTTTTACTCGGTATCTTTTTCTCGTGTCGTACAAAAAATGAAATGATTTTGTTTTAAATTTATTATATATGTGTACGTGTATTGAAATATGTATGAGTTATTATAACAAAACAGAAAGTCACGTATATAGTCAGTTATAACATTGATTCATAATGCATATTCTTATTTGTTGAGTGTGTCTTATTTTTTATTAAATTATCTAAACATGCTCTCACTCTATATTTACCGATTAGAGCCAATTTTTTTATAACTCTGGGTAGCATGCAAATGAACTTCATCTTTTCAACCATCTTTACCTAAAAAAAATTGATTAATGCCTATTTTTATCCAACATATGTCATATGTACCTTGCTGCTTTTTCTAAACTAATAGCTACACATTTCCCCGATTTATTTATTTAATAATAGGTGAGGCCATTTTGAAAATATTAGTCCTTTTAGGATTTAGAATTGAGCAAATTAGTCCTTGTATCTCCTTTTTTTACCCGGAGAAGCCACTTAATGTGTAGAAAGTGCCGGGGAACGCTTTCCAAATTTATTAAAATTTAAAATTACTGAAAACAAAGTTCACATTGACAAGTACAAAGCGAAATGCAAAATGAAAAGTTAACAACTAAAATTGGTAGGCACCCCGACAAGTGTTGAAAGAGATCGGTTGTGATTATTGTGGAATTGGATGGCCCGTTGAAGATAAGGAGGATACGTTTTTGCATCTGGATGCAACAACTTGTAGCGTTTCAGTCCTGTGACTAGCTTGTGGGGGCGACTCATAGTTTGAGTAGATCGGGTAGATATAATAGTCCTCATCATCCTGGAGTGTGTCTGATTGACTTCTGGTTATCAACGAGGAAATCTCCTGAGATACATGTTCCTTAGCTTCAACTATTACCTATGCAAAATTTGGATCTCTCGTGTGGTTCGAGCTTCCCTCATTCACCTCCAAAACCTGTCCTGCAGTATCTGCATCGTCCGAAACTAGGGCCTTTTCCTCACATTTTCCTCTTGGGTAGCTACTAAGGATCCAACCTCCTTGTTAGAATCGTGTGTTCCTTGGACCAAATCTTCCGTGTTCATAGAAACCCCCTTTTCTTTCTCCGCTAACTTGTTGCAAATAAAAGGGTGATGTCCATATGCTTTGCAGATAAAGAAAAAATTAGGGAAAGTTTCGTACACCACAAATTGTCTAAAAACCTTCCGGGATGATAGACGTATGGGAAATGAAAGTTGGGGCGGTTTGGAAACATCAACTTCTATAACACTCTAGCAAATTTGTGTTTAGTTCTTTCATGGGTAATCTTGTCTGTGTTGGGTGTGTTTCGGAAAAAACGAAGAAATATTAATTAAATAAAATTAATTAATAAACAAAATAGCTAAAAGAAAACAGAAAATAAGATGGAGCAGATTTTAGCCAGAGCTCGTGCTATGCACGATGTCCTTAAAACGTATTCGTCGCCTCCCACGGTGCTAGGAGCGTTGCAACGACCGTTTCCCAGGATACGGTGGCTAACGAACGATCGTTTGAGCACACAAACGAAAGTCCCGGCGAACTGGAACACAACAAGAACACTTAGGAAATTTAGGAGTAGCTGGAAGTGTTTTTCGCTCAAGAAAACGTGAGGAATGTATTGTGTGTTGTCAAACTGTGTTTTTGTTGCAAAGCACCTGTCAGCCTTTTATAGGAGGATTTGTTGTGTGTTAAATGGGGTGTTAATGGACCTGAACGTTGGACATCAATGACCAGTCCGTTGGGCATTGAATCGTCCATAAACTGTCCATTTAACGCAACATTAAAAGAGAAGAACGTTGGGCATTAATTGTTGTAACGGACCAGAAGACCTTCTGTTGCGAACAGAAGGCCTCGAGGGTCTCTGTTGCGAACAGAAGACCTCGAGGATCTCTGTTGCGAACAGAAGACCTCGAGCGTCTCTGTTGCGAACAGAAGACCTCGAGGGTCTCTGTTGCGAACAGAAGACCTCGAGGGTTTCTGTTCCGGACAGAACTCGAGCACCTCTGTTCCGGACAGAACTCCACCCCTTCTGTCACAGGGAAAAATAAAACGTTACGGGAAGAAACAAAAATTAGACCGTATCTTTGAATGATAGGTTTTCGGACGACATTCTTGTCCGCAGGTCGCCCGCGCACACGAGTCGTGGTTTTTCTTCTCCGTATTGGGATTTGATCGACACCCCCCTGCGCGTAAGAGAGAGCCTTTACCCTTAGGAATATTAACTCCTTAAAAGAGGCTTCCCTTTATAAGGGGGTGAAAATCCCTTGAGTTTTTCGGTGTGGGATAAAACACACTAGAAACCCATCATTTTCCTAGTTTTTCCATTTCAACGAGTGAACTTCGAGAATCAATTTCTCATTCACCCGTTATCCGTTTTGAGCGTACCATATATCGAATTGTAGCCCTTAACAAGGACAATCCGAAACCACTTTGACCCGACCCAAATCGGAAGTGGACCCCACTCAAATAATTGCCCCAAAATGACCATTTAATGCAATTTTTAACACATTTTTCCAACAATCTCCCACATGAATGAAAATTGATTTTCGAGACTTAAAAAGACACGAAGATAGGAGGACACGTTGTGTTCACCGGATGATCCTTGCATACGGAGAGGTAGGTTTTATCCTTTGAACCTTCTGTTGTAAAGACACGTTTATTTACTGTCTGTCTAGTAGACTCGATGTCCTTGAACTATACTGCCGTCGTGTAAACATTGACTTATCTTTACACAAGAACCTTCCAACTTTGTTCCGTTCTCATGGGTGTGCCCGTTTTGGCCATGGGTCACCGTCCTGGTTCTGCAAGAGTTTCTAAAGAACTGAGCCTTTACAGTTCTCCTTTGAAGCGGCCCTCTTCTCTCTCACATAGGTGATTCTTTCACGAGTATCCCGCATACTCTTCCAATGTTATCGAGTAGATCGACATTTTAGAATCATTAAAGCAAACGTTTTTGCTAACCTCGTGCGGGAGTCACTGTTTTAACGAGGAGTGGGTAGGAGTCCGGGACCCCCACAGTGACCATCCTTCGCTCTATAATTTAGTTGTCCCTTTTGAACCTAGGACCAACTAGGTTGGGTATCCACTATAGAACTTTTCAATTCACGGGCTTTAGTCCCATTCCTCGTGACAACTTCTCCAACAATTCTCTATCCAATGCCTTGGTTAGCGGATCCGCTATGTTATTCTTTGACTTCACGTAGTCAACAGTGATAACACCCGTTGTGAGGAGTTGTTTAATGGTGTTATGTCTACGACAAACGTGTCTAGACTTACCATTGTAGAGATTGCTCTGTGCCCTTCCAATTGCCGCTTGACAATCGCAATGTATGCATATTGGAGGGACAGGCTTCTCCCAACTTGGAATATCCTCGAGAAAATGGCGTAGCCATTCAGCCTTTTCAGTGCACTTATCCAAGGCTATTAGCTCAGACTCCATCGTGGATCTAGCTATTAACGTTTGTTTTGAGGATTTTCATGATACGGCTGCACCTCCCAAAGTGAAAACATATCCACTTGTGGACTTGGAGTCCTTTATGTCAGATATCCAACTAGCATCGCTATACCCTTCAAGTACAGCTGGATATCTTCCATAGTGCAGTCCAAGATTTTGGGTTTTACGTAAATACCTCAAAACCCTTATTATTGCCTTCCAGTGTTCATCACCGGGGTTGCTAGTATATCTACTTAGCTTACTAACCACAAAGGCAATATCAGGCCTGGTACAACTCATTAGATACATCAAGCTTCCAATAATCCTAGCGTATTCTACTTGAGAAATACACTCTCCATGATTTTTGGTAAGTTGTACGTTTTTATCTAATGGGGTCCTTGCCTCTTGATAATCATCCTTATTAAATTTCGTAAGGATTTTATCAACGTAATGGGATTGGCTTAGCGTAAGACTGTCAGGTCCTCTAATTATTTTAATCCCAAGGATTAAATCGGCCAGTCCCATATCCTTCAAGTCAAATTTGGAATTTAACATGCTTTTGGTAGAATTAATCATTAGATTATTGCTACCCACGATGAGTATATCATCCACTTATAAACATAAAATGACATAGCCGTCTACCGTGCTCTTCACATAGACGCATTTGTCACTTTCGTTTATTTTAAACCCATTAATTAACATTGCATGATCGAACTTTTCGTGCCACTGTTTAGGGGCTTGTTTCAATCCATACAATGATTTAATTAATTTACACACTTTCCTTTCTTGGCCTGGAACACGAAAGCCTTCGGATTGTTCCATATAGATTTCTTCATCTATATCGCCATTTAGAAAAGCGGTTTTTACGTCCATTTGATGAACTTCCAATTTCCGCAATGCGGCAATTGCTAGTATCATCCTAATGGAATTTATTCTCGTCACAGGAGAATACGTGTCAAAGTAATCATGGCCCTCACGTTGCTTGTATCCCTTGATTACAAGTCTGGCCTTGTACTTATTGATGGAACCGTCAGGTTTCATTTTCCATTTAAAAATCCACTTGGATCCCAAAGGTTTATTTCCCGGAGGAAGATCAACCAATTCCCATGTGTGATTTTTAAGGATAGAATCCACCTCACTTTTGATGGCTTCTTTCCACATAGGACCTTCGGTAGACGCCACGGCTTCCGTATAAGTCCGTGGCTCATTTTCTACCAAACATGTTAGAAAATCCGGTTCATTTTCTACCATACATGTTAGAATATCTGAGTCAACTTCTACCAGGTAGGTGAGAAAATCCGGTCCGAAGGATTTTTCAACTCTAGCACGTTTGCTACGTCTGGGTTCGGGTTCTTCTCCGGATCCCTCACTAGTATTTTCCATAGCTACGTCAAATGTTCGTTTTGACGTGCTAGGCCCTTCGTTGGACTTGCATGGAAATACAACTTCAAAGAATGAAGCATTCCTTGATTCAATTATTGTGTTTTTATGTACATCCGGATTATTCGAATTGTACACTAAAAACCGATACGCACTACTATTTTGTGCATATCCAATAAAAATACAATCCACCGTTTTTGGACATATTTTTATTTTCTTAGGTGTTGGTACAAGCACCTTAGCAAGACACCCCCACACTTTTAAATATTGATAGGAAGGCCGTCTTCCTTTCCACAACTCGTACGGAGTTTTATCATAATTTTTCTGGGGAACCTTATTTAAAAGGTAATTGCTTGTCAAGATTGCTTCGTCCCACATATTTTGTGGCAAGCCCGAACTTACTAGCATCGCGTTCATCATATCTTTCAATGTGCGATTCTTTCATTCGGCAACACCGTTTGATTGAGGTGAATAGGGTGCGGTACATTCGTGTACTATACCCACACTAGCGCAAAAGTCACCAATTGGTGTTTCATACTCACCACCTCGATCACTCCTAACCGTCTTAATCCGTCGATTAAGTTGGTTTTCCACTTCATTCTTATAAAGAATGAATTTATCAATTGCTTCGTGTTTATTTTTTAATAAATAAACGTAGCTATAGCGAGTGCTATCATCGATAAAGGTAATAAAATATTTATTACCGCCACGTGTTTGTATTGATTTAAAATCACAAACGTCACTATGAATTAATTCAAGTGGTTCCGTTTTTCTTTCAACCGATTTGAAAGACGTTTTCGCTAGTTTTGCGTCTACACAAACTCCACATTTGTGCTTCACATCAATTGTGAATTTAGGAATGTGCTCCATGTTAATTAATCTACATATAGAATTAAAATTAACATGTCCTAGTCTACCATGCCACACATTGGAAGACTCAAGCAAGTAAGCAGAAGGTATTTTTTTTATTATTAATAATAGTCATTACATTGAGCTTAAACAGCCCATCAACTGCATATCCCTTGCCCACATACATTCCCGATTTAGACAAAACTAATTTGTCTGACTCAAAGACCATGCGGAAGCCATGCTTGTTCAACAACGAACCGGAAATCAGGTTTTTGCGTATTTCCGGAACAAACAGCACTTGGTTGAGAGTCAGCTCTTTGCCCGAAGTCATCTTCAGGACCACCTTGCCCACGCCTTCAACCGCGGAATGAGCCGAGTTACCCATCCACACTTTCTCACCATTTGATGGCTCAAAAGTTGTGAATAACTCCCAGTTTGAGCAAATGTGCCGGGTTGCACCGGTGTCCACAAACCACTCCTTGGAATTGAATCCAACGAGGTTGACCTCGGTCACCACAGCCGCAAGGATGATGTCTTCATCCTTTTGCCCACCTTGCACCAAGTTGACTTGAGAGTCCCTCTTCTTCTTGGGTGCCTTGCAATCCGCGGGCTTGTCTCCATTTTTATTGCAATTGAAGCATTTTCCGTTGAACTTTGTCTTAGAAACGCCTCCCTTGGGACCGAGCTTGCTCTTCCCATTATTCTTGGTTTTGGAGCCTTTTGCATGCTCCACCACGTTTGCCTTGGCGCCATGAACAATTGGGAGTTTCCCATCATTCTTCCGGTTATCCTCTTCAATCCGCAGATGGAGGATCAATTGCTCCAAGCTCATTTCCTTTCGCTTGAGCTTAAGGTAGTTCTTGAAATCCTTCCAAGTCGGCGACAATAAATGGATAATTGACGCCACTTGGAAAGACTCACTAACTGTCATTCCTTCATCTCGAATTTTGTTGAAGATCATTTGCATTTCCTCAACTTGACTCAAGACCGTCTTCGAATCCACCATTTTAAAATCAAGGAATCGACCAACAACAAATTTCTTTGCGCCGGCATCCTCGCTTTTATATTTGTGGTCCAAAGCATTCCATAGCTCCTTAGCCGTAGCTAGTTTGCTATACACGTCGTACAAAGCATCATGCAGCCCGTTCAACACATAGTTTCGGCAAAGGATGTCAGAATGCTTCCAAGCTTCAACCGCGTTGAAAGATTGCGCATCCACCTCACCCCCGGTTGCTACCGGCGCATCTTTGGTCAAGAACCTTGCAAGACCGAGAGTAGTGAGATAGAATAGCATCTTTTGCTGCCACCTCTTGAAGTTTAACCCGTTAAATTTTCCGGGTTTCTCCACAGAGTTGCTCGACACGGTGACCATAGGGATTGCCCCTTGGTTGCCCAAAGTAGATGCACCGCGTTGTGAACCATTGTTCACCGGTGCTCCACTTTCAGATTGATTATCGTTTGGCACGTTCTGCCCACCAACATTTCTAATTTCTTGCGAAGCCATTTTTAACGTTTTCAACGTTTTCCGAAAACACAAAAATTAAGTTCGTTCACCGAAGTGACAAACTATGTTTTTAGATTGTTTACAGCAGTACAACAACCAAGGAAAATACGTTTTAGGATTGTTTACCGGAGTAGAACAATCACCGAATACGTTTCAAGATTGTATCCGTATGATACAAGCTTAGCGAATACGTTTTAAGATTGTATTCGTATGATACAAGCTTAGCGAATACGTTTTAAGATTGTATCTGTATGATACAAGCTTAGCGAATACGTTTTAAGAGTGTTGGGTGTGTTTCGAAAAAAACGAAGAAATATTAATTAAATAAAATTAATTAATAAACAAAATAGCTAAAAGAAAACAGAAAATAAGATGGAGCAGATTTTAGCCAGAGCTCGTGCTACGCACGATGTCCTTAAAACGTATTCGTCGCCTCCCACGGTGCTAGGAGCGTTGCAACGACCGTTTCCCAGGATACGGTGGCTAATGAACGATCGTTTGAGCACACAAATGAAAGTCCTAGCGAACTGGAACACAGCAAGAACACTTAGGAAATTTGGGAGTAGCTGGAAGTGTTTTTCGCTCAAGAAAACGTGAGGAATGTATTGTGTGTTGTCAAACCGTGTTTTTGTTGCAAAGCACCTGCCAGCCTTTTATAGGAGGATTTGTTGTGTGTTAAATGGGGTGTTAATGGACCTGAACGTTGGACATCAATGACCAGTCCGTTGGGCATTGAATCGTCCATAAACTGTCCATTTAACGCAGCATTAAAAGAGAAGAACGTTGTGCATTAATTGTTGTAACGGACCAGAAGACCTTCTGTTGCGAACAGAAGGCCTGGAGGGTATCTGTTGCGAACAGAAGACCTCGAGCGTCTTTGTTGCGAACAGAAGACCTCGAGGGTCTCTGTTGCGAACAGAAGACCTCGAGGGTCTCTGTTGCGAACAGAAGACCTCGAGGGTCTCTGTTGCGAACAGAAGACCTCGAGGGTTTCTGTTCCGGACAGAACTCCACCCCTTCTGTCACTGGGAAAAATAAAATGTTACGGGAAGAAACAAAAATTAGACCGTATCTTTGAATGATAGGTTTTCGGACGACATTCATGTCCGCAGGTCGCCCGCGTACACGAGTCGCGGTTTTTCTTCTCCGTTTTGGGATTTGATCGGCACCCCCCTGCGCGTAAGAGAGAGCCTTTACCCTTAGGAATCTTAACTCCTTAAAAGAGGCTTCCCTTTATAAGGGGGTGAAAATCCCTTGAGTTTTTCGGTGTGTGATAAAACAACTAGAAACCCATCATTTTCCCAGTTTTTCCATTTCAACGAGTGAACTTCGAGAATCAATTTCTCATTCACCCATTATCCGTTTTGAGCGTACCATATATCGAATTGTAGCCCTTAACAAGGACAATCCGAAACCACTTTGACTCGACCCAAATCGGAAATGGACCCCACTCAAATAATTACCCCAAAATGAGCATTTAATGCAATTTTTAACACATTTTTCCAACAGTCTGTGTATAGCGGAACTCCGACCATTGACGCAACCTCACTCATTGCCTCTTCATTCCAAAGTTTCATTGGTAGGTTAGGAAATTTGACCCAAATAGGTACTTTGAGGAATTCTTCATCATCAAATGAGAAGTCCTTGTATCTCCTTCTGTAAGAAAAGAGTTTATGATACATAGTTTTGTGATATTCTGATTTAAATGAAGGTGATGGAGGCGACAACAGCCGAGTAACACTCGATTTATTTTTCATTATATTGATTTAAAATAAGGGTTATTCGATCAACGAAGAAACGCTAAATGTTTTAGACTTTTAGTAGGCAATTTAACCTAAAAGGTCAGTTGAATTAAATTTATAAAAAACACTCTCGTCAAGTGGTGCGTAATAATCGAAACATAAACAAGTCAAATTATGCAATAAAAATAAAAAAGAATAAAGCTCCATATTTAGAAACGAAATATGATCTCAAATTTATGGCCAATTAGTTATATTAAAGTTTACATCCATGAATTTATATACACCGCGTAGCTTATTTATATAGCTTTTAAACACCACTTTTAGTATCACGATATGATTGTTATATATTAAATCAGACCATCACCTCAGAGGTTATATTAAACACCAGAATGTAGGGACAGACTGAATATTCACACCATCACCTTAGAGTGACGCACCTCGGGACAAGGACCCCAGATACACCTGAGGTTTTCTGAAGGTCGAGGGGCATACATGCACCTCGGGCCCATCGTCAGCAGAGACCACTTTTATATCCTTACCGGGTTATAACATATGTAAACGGCCCACTAGCGGCCTATATTGTAATCGGGCCTCCGGGCCCAAGGCTTGGGAGCCCAACTCATATTCCCCCTATAAATACCCCCTTTGGGGTAGTTGTGGGAGATCCAGAAATCATTTATTGCAAGTTCTTTCTCTCTATATATTTTAGCTCTCCCTTCTCTCTAGCAGTTGGGTACAACCAGGAAGCTCTCAGAGTTGTTGCCACTTTTAATCTGAATAAATGTGGGAAACTTTTAAGTGGAGGACTAAAAGTGTTTGTTGCACAATAGTTGAAGCATTGAAAATGAAAAAATATAGTAAATGTGATATGATACTTTTAAAATATGATACTTTTAAAGTAGCGAATTAAATGTGATATGATACTTTTAAAATATGCATTGATATGACATTTTACATATGAGCATAACATCAGTACCAAATGAGCATATGTAACTTACAAACTGTGCATTAATATGAAAATCGTAAAGTTTGTTAGTTGAACATCACAATATTTTCATTGAGCATCAAACCTCTTTTATTGAAATGAAAATCACGGTTTCTATCAAATGAGCATTCATGAACTTTTACTAAGCATTACACTTATTATGTTGAGTATTAGGAGTATAATTTTGAGCATCATGATATTTTTGAATTATGAATTTATATGGTGTTTTAACTAGAAATTAACTAATTAAAAGCTATTTGATGAAGAGGGAATCGTGCAAGACTGAATCGATACTAGATTAGATAAGAACAATAGACAAATAATATGAATTAAATAATACAAAGTGTAGTGGATATAAGTTACTAAAGGTATGAGAGCAAAGTTTGCAATTGATCGTGCTTACAAAGTAACCATCTTTTTCATTTTCTTTTTATCTTCAGTATATTTAAACTACAAATATTCCCTTGGGACGTGGGTTTTTTCCTCCGGCAAAGTAGTCGTAACTCCTAGCAATGTGGGGATCGTTGCACTTCTTTCTGCCCAAGTAATATGCCTTCTTATCCCCTTTATTTGACCACTTATTGCTTTGCACTCTCTATTAAATTAATTCTTCCAGTCCCATAACTTTTGACCCATCAGTTCACCTTGATTGTTGTGGGTCGGATCAATCGTGGCCCAACAATTGCCCCCTTTCGGAAAATTGAGGTGTACGGGCACACACGTCAGTCCGATAAGCATCACCTTTTCAAATTTTTGAAAGAACTCAAACTTGTCATCATTGACTGCTGCACTTATAGACTCGTCATTAGTTTGACAAGACATGTCATCAACCCATCACTCATATGACGAGACGCTTCCGTCAACTCGTCATTTGTCTGAGGAGACGCTTCTATCAACACGTCATTTGTCCGGCGAGACGCTTTTGTCAACTTGTCATTTCCCTTGCAAGTAAGTTTTGATCGAATCTGTCTCTTTGACTAAAGCGATGAAGAACGCAGGCTGATCTCCTATCCTCTTCCTCCATATTTGTGCTCATGATCATAACTAGGCGATGCCGACGAGTTGAAATTAAACTTTGTCTAGGTTGATGTCGACACTTCAGTTGACAAGGGTGACATTATTCACCATCAGACAGACGACGAGTTAGGCTGCATGAGTGTGACTGTTAACCTGCAAAAACTTTAAACAATATGTTGTTTGTATCTTTAGTAATATTGTCACCTTACACATGAATTTTTTAGCTCTGCATCCATGTCATCATGCCATTCGTATCGAAGCCATTATGTCATTTGTATCAATGTCATTTGTGTCGATGTTAATTGTAGTGTGTTTTTATGTATAGTTTTGGAGCTTGTGTTGTTATGCTCTTGGAGCACATGCTTCTGTTGTATATTTCTGTAGTTTTGGCCAAAACAATGCGGAGAATCAGTGGTGTTTATACTCATGTGTAGCATACATGAAAACCCCACTTCTTCCCCCAAGATTATGTAAGCCCCCCATCAATTGTGTTTTGACGCTTTTGTAAGGCTTTGTTTGATGTATGTTAGAATTCTGTCATTGTCAATTGTCAATTGTTCAAGCGTAAAAAAGAATCCGCTAACGTCGGCCGTTGGCTAGAAGCCAACGGCCCTCCAATAGATGCTTAAGTTAGTGATTGTTAGTTTATAGATAAATGAAAGTAATAAATTAAAAGTATGTATACAAAACTAGAGAAATATTTATCATCATAACCTGTCTATTATCAGACGACATGCCCCCTTGCCCGACGATCTCGTCACCTAAAGCGATTCATCACAGAAGTGACTCATCGTGGAAGAAACTCGTCGCGGAAATGACTCGTCGTGGAAATGACTAATCACGAAAGTGATTCATCACGAAAGTGATTCGTAATGGAAGTGATTCGTCACGGAAATGACTCATCACGAAAGTGATTCGTCACGGAAGTGACTTGTCACAAAATGGATGACAATATGTAAAAGAAAGTAACAAATTAAAAACAAAACAACTTTAAGGGTACCGTATTGCAGCTCTTTAGAACCTATATACCATCGGATGACATGCCCCCGTCCGAGATTTTAATCATCTTGTCTTGTCCATCTCGTCATGCCATGACGACTTGTAATACTTGAGATTTAATTCAAACGGATTAATTGTACTACTCATACCAACAAGATGCATCTCCTTTTAAGGGAGCTCATCACCAAGAACTTCAAAGTTAAGCGTGCTTGCACGGGAGTAGTCTTGGGATGGATAACCCCCTGAGAGGTTTCTCAAGGCGCGCACGAGTGATGACAAAGTGCGCGGAAAAGGCTAGTGGCGGTTTGTGAGGACAGTACTAGAGGTCTGGAGTAACTACCTCAGGTTATGGGGGCCGGGGTGTTACAGGTGGTATTAGAGCAACCCTGTGACAGTGTGCTGATCCGTTGGATATCGGGCAAACACTTAGCGGGGGAAAAGATTCTGGGATTTGTTTGAGATTGGTTTATGGGCGTAACGAGGATGTTGCGGTCCTACGTGGGGGTGATTGTAATACTTGAGATTTAATTCAAACGGATTAATTGTACTACTCATACCAACAAGATGCATCTCCTTTTAAGGGAGCTCATCACCAAGAACTTCAAAGTTAAGCGTGCTTGCACAGGAGTAGTCTTTGGATGGGTAACCCCCCTGGGAAGTTTCTCAAGGCGCGCATGAGTGAGGACAAAGTGCGCGGAAAAGGCTAGTGACAGTTTGTGAGGACAGTACTAGAGGTCTGGAGTAACTACCTCAGGTCCTGGGGGCGGGGTGTTACACGACTCATTCCTCAGGTCTTGAGTAAGGTTTTCCAGCCTTATAGTCATGCCTCCAAGGAGATTCTGATTTCTCGTGCCCCATTTCATACTCAACTTGTGTGTGACAGGATCGTAAGTCTTCTTCTAGACGGATGAAAGCCAACGCCTTTGCTTGGACATCTTCGAAGGATCGACAAGGGTGTTTCATCAGTTCGCGGTACATCTCTGAATCTCCATACAAACCTCTTCTGAATGCTTCAATGACAATAGAGACGTCACATTTTGGGATCGACACCTTCCTTATTTTGAATCTATGCAAATAATTTATAAGAGATTCACCATGCCTCTGTGTGACTTGATACAAGTCACTGGTCCGTCTTTCCAATACCTTACTACTCGCAAACTGTCAATTGAAAAGATTGACGAGTTTGGCAAATGAACCGACACTCCCATTCAGAAGATTGACGAACCATGTCAAAGCAGCACCGGTCAATGTCATGCCGAATCCACGACACATACATGCCTCTCTTTGTTCAGGTCTAACGGAGACGGTCGACATCACTTGCTTATATCGCGCGACATGTTCTCATGGATCTGTGGTTCCGTCGAATGGCTCCATGGTTGGTACGTCAAATTTATTTGGCAGTCCGACACGGATGATCGAGTCGTCAAAAGGTGAATCTTCATAACATGTTTGAGACACTATGTCAAGTGGAGGGGGGACTCCAGGAATTGCATTGATTCTCTCCTTCATTTGTCATAGTTGGTCCATTATCATTGACATTGGGTCTGCCAGGCCTGGTTGAAGTAGTTCCACCGTTGAAACTGTTGGTCCTGCCATCTGGGTCGCTTTAGGTCGGGTTGGTGACAGAATGACTATGACTTCCGGACGTCGTCCCTTACGACTTGGATCCATCAAAGTGACATGCCTATGTGGACGTTGTGTCTGTGGTTCAGGCAGCAACTCGTCAAGGATGTTCCGTCTGGAGTACTGCGTGAAATCGGGAGGGCCTAGACCTCCAAAGGTCCTGTTTCTATAGTGAGGAATGAAGGGTTTCGTCAGGGCCGACACAACAGAAGGCATTGGTAAGCATTGAGTGGCTGAGTACAAACTTGTCCCCTTAGATCTGACTCGAAGGGACTCCGGGAAGTAGCAAGCCGGGATGTTGGGGGCCGATGTTGTCTCCGGGACAAGAGGTGTATAAGGAGTGACCTGTGAAATGACCGTTGATTGAGGTTCTCCGATTGGTGACAGGCTTAGTGTGAGGGAGACGTGATCCGTCATCGTTGCAGGAGGATCCGGCCCCACCGGGGTGAAACCAAGATTCAGTCTCGTGGCGGTAGTCTTGGCGTCGCTCCTCCGGTTAATCATTGAGTTTGAAGCTATCGACACCACTGACTCCACCTGTGAACGAAGAATGTCTGATGGATTATAGGGTATCCAAACACATAATTGAATGCAGAGATATTGAGCTATGAAAGTGGAGAAGATGAATGAATAGTAGAAATGATATTGTGTATGAATTATGAGTTTTTAGAGTTAGGGTTTACAAGCTCCAAAAGGAGTACATATAGAAGAAATCCGGGTCTGGACCTCTAATATGGGTCTGACGGACCCGATTACATAAATGGACTGATAATATAAAAGGCTAATCTAGAACACCTGAATAATAATAATGCACAATAATGAAAATGCTATCAGCTGAGTGTACGTGGGCCGCTGTCCGGGCCCAATAGTCGTGAGACCCGGGGGTCCGAGTCTATATACTCCATCAGGAGTCCCCCACTCCCTGAGTCGAGAGTACTCGAGGCGAAAGGGAGTAGAACTGTGTGCTGATTTGTCGTCTTCTGGTGAGTAGACTTCGTGAAAAATTTTGAATTTCTGCTTCTTTGGCTAACGGAGGCCCTAAGTCCCCCGCTCTTCCAGTCCCCCACTCCTTGAGGCGAGTGTAATGAGGTGAAGAGGAGTAGAGTAATGCGTGTCGGATGATGTCTTCAACAGGGGGCCGAGGGTTGACACCTTTTGATCCACGATGGGGAGATGCCTCGTTAAAAACCTCATTAGGAAAAACAATGTGGGAAAAAATCCTAATGAGGGAAAAAGAGTACACCGGATGCCCCCAAAACGAAACAAAAGGTGCGAGCCCTTCGGTCTGGAGATGGAGCTGCAGCGGTGCCCGTCTGCTGAGGGGATGGCCGAGGCCGATCTCTAGATGTGGGTAGCTCATCATGATCAGTAGTCTTGGTCATCAAATAAAGATGACTAGGGGATGGGTCGAGCGACCATCCACAATATGATGTCTGGTTTATCAAATAAAGATGACCAGAACGTAAGGCCGATGGGCCGATATGAGCTCCATGTCATCAAATAAAGATGACTGGGAGGCTAATGGCCGAGAGGCCTGTACGAGAGCTCCACGTTGTCGAATAAGGACGATGAGGCGATGTATGGCCGAGGGGCCTGCATAGAGCTCCACGTCGTCAAATAAAGACGACGGGGCGATGTATGGACGAGGGACCTGCATAAGAGCTCCACGTCGTCAAATAAAGACGATGGGGCGATGTGTGGCCGAGGGACCTGCATAAGAGCTCCACGTCGTCAAATAAAGACGACGGGGCGATGGTGCGGCCGAAGGGCCTGCATAAGAGCTCCACGTCGTCAAATAAAGACGACGGGGCGATGTGTGGCCGAGGGGCCTGTAAATGAGCTTCGCGTCATCAAATAAAGACGATGGAGCGAGATATGGCTCAAAGGCCTACAAATGAGTTCCTCGTCATCAAATAAAGATGACAGAACGATATATGGCCGATGGGCCTGTAGATGAGCTCTTCGTCATCAAATAAAGATGACGAGGTGACGTATGGCCGATGGGCCCGTAAATGAGCTTCACATCATCAAATAAAGATGACGAAGCGATATATGGCCGAATAGGCCCGTAAATGAGCTTCACGTCATCAAATAAAGATGACAGAGCGATATATGGCCGATGGGCCTGTAAATGAGCTTCGCGTCATCAAATAAAGATGACGGAGCGAGATATGGCTCAGAGGCCTACAAATGAGTTCCTCGTCATCAAATAAAGACGACATAATGATATGGGGCCGATGGGCCTGTAGATGAGCTCTTCGTCATCAAATAAAGATGACCGAGCGATATATGGCTGATGGGACTATAGATGAGCTCTTCGTCATCAAATAAAGATGACAGAGCGATATATGGCCGATGGGTCTATAGATGAGCTCTTCGTCATCAAATAAAGATGACAGAGCGATATATGGCCGATTGGGCCTGGAAATGAGCTTCACGTCATCAAATAAAGATGATAGAGCGATGTATGGCCGATGGGCCTGTATATGAGCTCTTCGTCATCAAATAAAGATGACAGAGCGACGTATGACCGATGGGCCTGTAGATGAGCTCTTTGTCATCAAATAAAGATGACAAAGCAATGTATGACCGATGGGCCTGTAGATGAGCTCTTCGTCATCAAATAAAGATGACAGAGCAATATATGGCCGGTGGCCTATGGCAGAACTCTGGGCTCCTTTAGCTTTTTAGCCGGAGACCGCAAGACGTTCGCTACATCTGAACAGGGGGGCGAGGCGGTGGACGCCTGTCTGAATATGAGGATGACGACGCTGATGAGTCGGTCCGAATATGAGGACGACAGCGCTGACGAGCCGATCCGAATATGGGGACGATGGTGTTGGTGAGCCGGTCTGAATATGAGGACGAGGCGATGATAAGCCGTGCGTCATACGAAGGCGACGGTCACCATCCAGGAAGGGAATGGCGATCCTGGTCGCTAGATAAGGACTTCGACGCTGGGGTCGGTCTAAATGTGAGGACGACTGACGAGGCGATGATAAGCCGTGCGTCATATAGGGGCGACGGTCGCCGTCCGGGAAGGGATGGCGAGCCCAATCGCTATAACAAGATTTCGGCGCTGGGAGCCGGTCTTGAGATAGATAATCACGCCGAGGCCGAGATCTCGGTCGTGATGTGCGGACAGCAATGATGAGAAGACGGTCTGAAATATGATGACGAGGCGATGATGAAGCCGATCGTCATATAAAGGCGATAGTCACCATCCAGGAGGGGATGGCGAGCCTGATCGCTAGCCTAACACACTCGGCGCTGATGAAGCCGATGTTGAGATAGGGCGTCACGTCGTGGCCGAGGGGCCGGTCGTGATGCGAGGTCATCAGCACTATGAGGATGATCCAAAAGTCCAAGCAACGGTCGCCATCCAATGAAGGAATGACTGAGACCGGTCTTGGGGATAGATAATCACGCCGAGGCCGAGGGGCCGGTCGTGATGTGCAGACGGAGATGATGAGTCGATCCGATAATATGATGACGAGGCAAGAATGAAGCCGATCGTCATATAAGGGTCACCATCCAGGAAGGGATGGCGAGCCCAATCGCTAGCTCAAGACTCTCGACGCTGAGGAAGCTGGTCTTGAGATAGATAGTCACGCCGAGGTCGAGGGGCCGGTCGTGATGCACGGATGGTGATGAAAGGAGCCAATCCGAAATATGATGACGGGGCAATTATGAGACGGCCGTCATATAGAGGCGATGGTCACCATCCAGGATGGGATGGCGAGCCCATACGCTATTTGATGAAGAGGGAATCATGCAAGACTGAATCGATGCTAGATTGGATAAGAACAATAGACAAATAATATAAATTAAATTATATAAAGTGTAGTGGATATATGTTACTAAAGGTACGAGAGCAAAGTTACTGCTACCGATTGCAATTGATCGTGCTTACAAGATAACCATATTTTTCATTTTGTTTTAATCTTCGGTCTATTTAAACTACAAATATTCCCCTCGGACATGGGTTTTTTTCTCCGGAAAAGTAGTCGTAACTCCTAGCAATGTGAGGATCATTGCACTTCTTTCTCCCAAGTAATATGCCTTCGTATCCCCTTTATTTGACCACTTCTTGCTTTGCACTCTCCATTAAATTAATTCTTCCAGCCCAATAACTTTTGGTCCGGCAGTTTGCCTTGATTGTTGGGAGTCGGGTCAACCGTGGCCCAACATATGGCATTTTAAAATGAGAATAATGTCAGTACCAAATGAGCATACATAATTATAAAACGAGTATTGAAAAATTCAAAAGGTCATTTGAAATCGCTAATGTGCTCAAATCCTCATTTGTATATGCTCATTTCGTTTAAGCGTTAAGCTCATTTGGTATGTGAGAGCGATGCCGCAAGGACTGGTTTGACCTGGTAGGTCAATATCACCGGAATCTAATCTATACAGCATTAACGTTGTCATCTAGAATCTCTGCAGCGCCGGAGATGGAAGAACGACGACAGACCAGAGGCGCCTGAATTTTGACAGACTGGAGCGCCGACGATTGAGCATCCCAGGTGAGACTCCAACAAATTAGGTTGCAGCAAAATGGAATCTGCTCCTGATCAGACCACATTAATGGAAAAACTCTGCGCTGCGACGATGGTGACGGTAAAGCTCGAATCGATGAAGGATGATGAAGGTTCTGGCCAACGGTACGAACGCAAAGGCTCCTCATGTTGCAAGACGCCTGAACCTAATCACCTGCAACGGTTTCCCTTGAAACTCGAACAACTCGGGCAAATTTGACGAAGAAGACGACCGACAAAAAATGTGGCCTGAGAACCTACACACATATCAAAGTCCTGCGGATGAGAGGGTTATTAAAGGCTTAAAGTTCCTTCTTATTACTTCCTCCGGTCCCAAATGAAATTCACACTTTGACTTCACACAAATTAAGGAAATAAATTTGACTTTGCTGTAGAGTACACTATTGTGACACTGTTTGACACTGTTTGACACTGTTTGACACTTTTTACACTTTTTTGATGTAGATAATTTGCCAAATAAGGAAGGGAGAAGAAGTGTGAAGTTTGTTTTGGACCTAACCAAAAAGGAAAGTGTGAATTTTATTTGGGACCGGAGGGAGTACAAAAATACCGGGTGTACATGTACACTCGGGTGTAGGATATAATCTGCGGAATAATTGTATCATTAAGTGTTTGCCTTCTTTAATCAGTAACTTGAACTTGCCTATAATTTGTTCAAAAATGCATGGATTGCCGAAATTGGCCTCTAAGCGATATTATATGATTACAAATGAAATTCAATTTTGTCAATGATTGAATTGATTTACTATGAAGTGTGAAGTTGTGAAGAACTTGTAAGAAATACGGACTAAAAATAAGAGATAATAGCTCTAAATAGGACCAAATTAATCCCTAAATGCACAAATAGGACTATATTATTTGTCTTCCCAAAATAGGACTAAAGTATATACTCTATCTTCCTATTGTATCCTTACCACAACCTAATAGGATAATCACGTTTTAATTTGTAATAAATACTAAAAAAAAATTAACTTAAACAAAAAATCGTAAAAAATATGAAAAAAATTTAAAACATTTTTTGAAAAATGTTAAAAATCATAAAAATTATTTTATTTAAAAAACATTAAAAACTTTAAAAATAAATAAAAAATAGACAAAACACCTTTTTTATCATCAAACGGAGTATTATATTAATTCAATAAGTCATTCGCCAATTGGCTTACAACACACTGAGGAATCACATCATAAATAATCCTCTAGTCTGAGATAGAGACGTGTGCCCTTGCAAGAACATGGGCAACACGATTCGCAGACCTTCTACAAAAAGAGACAATAAAATTACTATTAGAATCTAAAATTTCCTGATATCATCAATTCTAAGGTGAAAATATGTCGAGCCCTTTCCTCTTTTGATACCCTGCACCACTGAAAGCGCATCTTTTTCAATCTCCACATATTGCCAACCCTGATCTGCTGTGGTTCTATAGCACCTCGGATACCCATAGCCTCTGTCTCATCTACAGTCCATCCGGTCGTAGTAGAGACCCCTCCAGGTCTAAGAAACTCTTCATTTCCGTCTCTAGCAATCCATCCACATGCTCTTTTATGGCCATCTTGGTCCACCGCTCCATCGACATTAATTTTAATACTTCCTTGCCTTGATCTAACCCAATTTTCTTCTCTTACACCAGCCTGAGGTGATTTAGCCGAGCTTGGATGCTGTGTTTCTAACCAACTAGCCAGCATGCTAGCGGCTGTATTGAGAACACAAGAAGCCTCTTGCATCTGATCATCCCAAACTACTTTGTTCCTTCTCTTCCAAATACTCCAAAGAATAGCCACAAATTTGTTCCTACCTTCCGCATCCAATCTGTCGAACTACCTGGTAATCCAATCTGCCTCCTCAGCTTCCTGCAGCTTCCTGCATCTCTGCAAAGTCGCCAACTGCATTCCAGACTTGTTGGACACGGTCACACGACCGTAGGGCATGCTCCACAGACTTCGAACCGCTGTCACACATTTTGCATCCATGTGGTATCACCACTCCTTTTTCCTGAGGTTGTCAACCGTCGGGAGTGACCCATCTAACACCTGCCAACCAAAAAAATTAAATCTTGGTGAGACTTTAAGTTCCCATAAATGTTTCCATCCCCTCCAGTCCTCCATATGGAACTCACCCATAAGCGACCTGTAGCAACTCTTCACCGAATAAACTCCATTATTTCTCCCCTTCCACCAATACCCATCCTTTCGGTCCTCAGCATTAATAAGGATACTAAGTATTAATTTTCTATCCTACTCATTAAAAAGCGCATTTATTCGAGCAACATTCCATTGCCTCCTTGTTATGTCCCTCAAAGCCGCCACATTCATGTCTCTATTACTTGGACCTCAATGCCATTACCCACCCACCTTCTAATAGTACTTTTAACCACAACCTGCATTTCAAAAATACTTCTCCAAATAAATGAAGGATTACTACCCAATTTAGCATCCAATAAATTCGAACTAGGAAAGTATTTTGCTTTTAGCACTCAGCTCATGAAACTACTCTCTTCAGTAACAAGCCGCCACCCCTGTTTTCCCAGCGTAGCCAGATTAAATTCTCGCAATCTCCTAAATCCCAAACCCCCTACCTCCTTCGGCCTGCATAGTCCCTTCCAGCTTCTCCATCTTTGCCCTTTTTATCCAACTTGGATCCCCTCCACCAAATCCATTCATTAATTTTTCAATTTCATCACAGAGTTCTATAGGCAACAAGAAAACATTCATGGCATAACTAGGCATAGCCTGGATAACATTTTTTAATAAGATAGCTCTACCAGCTCTTGATAAGAAACGACATTTCCTCTCATACAATGCTTCGTATGGAGGCATGTCTATACTCGCCTGGTAACTGTTGTTATAGGTGAATTCCAGACTGAGGATAACCAGATGTTAATGAGGTTACCTGATATGAATGAAGTTAAAGAAGCAGTTTGGGGTCTAAATCGGAATGGTGCTCCAGGCCCTGATGGGTTTAATGGCAAGTTTTTTAAGAAGTGCTGGGAAATTGTTGGGCAGGATGTTGTTAAAGCAGTGTAGGAGTTTTTTATGGGCCTCCCCATTCCTAGAGGCATGTCTAGCTGCCTAATTGTCCTAATTCCCAAGTCAGACAACCCTATGACTTTTGCAGACTTCAGACCAATCTGTCTGGCTAACTTCATTAGCAAGATCTGCACCAAAGTGGTAACCAACAGACTCTCTACCCTCATTCCTAAACTTATATCCCCAGAACAAGCAGGATTCATGGCAGGTAGAGATATCTCAGAGCATATTCTCATTGGTCAGGAAATCGTTCATGCCATTGATAAAAAAGTGAGAGGATCTAATGATAGTCCCTGTTTCTGTAACAGCAATGAATAACGATCTAACAACGAAGATTAAACGTAAGGATGAACACAGATTGAATCAATGTAAAACCCTCTTTGATAGACCGTGAACTCGTACAACAGAAAGATATGCGCGTAAGGCTATAGTGAATAAGTACGACGTTAACCTAATCCTAAACCCTCGGCTCCCTTTTTATAGGCGAGGTTTAGGTTAGGCGAGAAAGGCTTTTAGCCTGGTTATATGGGCCTAACACTTGGCCCACATTCTATCTAATTCATGCACTAATTTAATACAAAGAATAATAATAAAGCTAATCTATGACAAACTTGATTCACAATTAAAATATCTCCAACAATCTCCCCCTTTGTGATCAAGTGCCACTTTGTTATTGCTTCTGTGACTTGAAGTAGTGCTTCCTCATATTCAGTGCATGCTCATATTGCCTCAGCATATTTCTCTTTTCTAGGCGATCGTCGATGGCCTTTAAAATTGTCTCTACTGTAGAGTGTTCCTTTTGAACATATGACGATGCCTTCTGAAGATTTTCCTCTAGCTGTGCCTTCATCTTTAGAATTTGTTCTTTGATTATCTTCAGCGTTCCGTCACAGTACTTCTCAATTTCATTGACCACCATCAGACGTTTTTCGTTCTTGTGGTTGAGGTAAGTGACTGCTGGCGGTGTGAAGAAGATGTGGTAAGCTGGGAAGTCTTCGAGTTCTGGACCATACAGTCTTGGCTTTGTAAGGTTTGTCTTTGTCAAGTTGCACTCAATATCCATCTGTAGGTCATGTGAAGAATGTACTCTGATCTGTCTGAGCATGAATCTCTTGATTGCTGCAAGACCTTCGCTGTATGTCTTGCTCTGCCTGACTGGAAGGTATCTATAGGCCATGAACATTTGATAGATGTCGTCGGGTTTAAGCATGATGAAATCATTCTCTTGGCAAGTAAATTCACTCCCGTCAGTGCGTTGAAGCCAGTAGGAATAGAATGTCACTCTGTGATAATCCTCAGCCTTCACTTGTAGAATTTGATGAATTGGGAGAATGTTGGACTTCAAGCCTTGTTCCATCAGCTCTCTCTGAGTACCGGTTGACCTTTGTAATAGCATATGTATATGACCTCCAGCCTGCTTTCCTTTTAGATGGGTAAGGCCTCTTAGCTTCAGTTCATTCAACGGTTTGACTTTGTCTGGTCTACGCCAGATATGCTCTCTGATTTCCTCCTGGAAGGGGGCTTTGATTCGAACCATGTCCTAGAGTTTCTCTGTCTTGGGAAGTCTTCCCGCTGATTATCTCACGACGGATTCAAGAGTTTTCTGGGATTCCTTGTAGTTCTCCCCTTCCTTTCGTTCATCATCCTCGAGCCTGATGATATCTTCAGTACATTTGTTGATTAGCTCTCGTAGCCACCAATTTCTCTGCATGTCATCTATCTCGGCCTCATTGCGAAGATCATCCCATTCTGTCCATTGTCTTGGCCATTTATCATATATCACCGCCTCCTCCAGTGCATCGTGGATGTCCTTGCCTGGGGAAATGTATGGAACTCTTTGCTGCTGTTGAGGCGGTGATTGTTCCTGGGTAGCACAACCGGGTTCACTTGGATTGCCCGTTGACATCAGTTTAGAACTAGGTTCTAACTGATGGCCTGATGTAACAGATGTACCAGTGGTAACATCATCAGGACCTCCATCCCCTCCTCGGTTGGTATCTTTAGGGGATACGCCTCGGGATGTTGAGTCTAGCTCGACCAGGCTAGATATTTTGGTTACGGGTGGTGGCTGTTGGTTTGTAGAGGTTTCGGGTTGGATGGGCTGTGGAGTTTGGCTTGGTAAAGCAGTTTGCTCAAGTGATCGAGGTCGCTTGTTCTCCCCCTCATGAGGATCCGAATCATCGGGGTCCTCATGGGAACATTTGCGACCACGAGGACTCTCCTTGCACTTGCTCTTGGTTTTGGGGGAAGAAAGGAGGGCTTCGAGTATAGCTTGCTGGTGAAGGGTAAGTTTGGCTTCGGAGATGTTTAGAAGGTTGTCCAGCAAAGCCGATGCAAGGGTGTCGAAGGATAGTGAGGAGAGATCGATGGAGGGTGTGGTCGGGCGTGGGGAGAATACTAGTTCTGTATCCTGGGTTCCCCGAGAATGTGAAGGGACGGGTATTTGGTTGATGGATTGGTGGGATAGAGGGGTGGAGGATACGGGTTGTGTATGGGAAATGAAAGGTTCAGGTGAAGGTTGGGGTGGGGTTTGTTCAGAACGAACCGCTTGGGTGGTCCTAAATTCCTGTGCTAGAGCGGTCATTGCATCTTGCACCCATGAATTAATGGTGGAATCTAGGAAGCGATTTAGTAGAACGTTTACGTCTTCAAAGGTTGGGTGACCAGTTATGGGGGTTGTAACTGTTTTCACGGCATCAGTGAAGATTGCTGATGTGTGGCCTGCGTGCAATGATGGAATCATTGAGGGCGTAGCAGGGCTTCCAACCGTCATAGCTTGCGCTCTGGTTGTTGCTTTCAGGGTGTGTGCACCTGTATGTGCAGTGAATAGTGTAGGTGTCCTAGAAAAAGAAGAAAATGTGGGGAATGTGACACCTAGACTCAATGTGCTTGAAGAAGGGGTTTTGACCTCGGGAGATAGGTCAATTGTACGCTCAACTGATTCGGAAGGAACCAGTGAGGGGGTTGAGTCCCGTTCTTTTGAAACAATAACCTGTTGAGAGGCTATCGAGTGGCTGGCTGAGGGCTGTGCTTGCGCAGTTGAGCCAGATGCTGTGACTTCTACCCGGGAACCGAAAAGATCGGCTCCTGTACTTAAGGATTCAGCTCGGCTTATCTGGATAAAGGTATCGCAGCAAGCGAAGATGTGCTCGTCTTCCTTATCAATTAGGCTCTTTCTGACTCGGGTCTGGGGCTTTGCCTTAGCACCCTTGTCACTCTTGACTTTGGCCCTTTTCTCCTGGATGACGACGTCCTTAGAATTCTTTATTGTATGAGCTGCCTCGTCGTAGTCGTCCTTAGAGCAGTTTGTTTCGCTGGGATCGGCTCTTGGTTTAGCTATCTCTTTGATAGTGAAGACTTAAGGTCTGCCTGCTATTATCGGAGCTGCGTCTTCAGCAGTGATCCTCTTTTTTCTGTGGAGATTCGACAGGCAGCTTTCCTTTTCTGATAAGAGCATATGTGTGCTCAACGTCTTCACTGTCATTGTCGTCATCATCATTATTCGAGCCGGATTCCTCGCTATCCGTGCCCACGCTCTCGGATGCCTCATCGTCAGTGTTTGTTTGGGCATCACTTGACGATTCATGGGCAGTTTCCTCAGCGTCTGTTTCGGTGCCCTCAGCCACCTAACTCGTCTCTAGAGAGTCGTCAGACTTTCCTTCATTGGGCGAACCGGCCACTGGTTTCTGTGGCTTTTGGGCTCTCTTTGGACCCTTACCTACACTCGGTTTCGTCCCCGGGGTAGGTCCAGCCGGGTTTTGATGAACCATAGGGACGGTTCTCTCGGTGGCTTCCTTGTACTGCTGAACCGCTGGATTTAAACATTTGACAAGGTTGAGCATAAACCCAGGGATCCGCAGACCGAAGACAGGGTTCTTGTCTGCTTTGAAGTACTGCAGCTTTGGTGCGGTGAAGTGTGGATCTGAGCTGCGTTTTGGTATTGAAGAGTGCTCTGCCATGCAGTCGTTGATGATTAGCCCGAGCCACCTTGCGTACGGGATGGTACCTAGCCTGTTCTTTTCTTTGGCTTTGACCAGGTCCATTAGCTCTGAGAAGAAGAGCTGTGCTAGGTCGTAGTTCTTGTTGAAAGCGATGCCATGAAAGATCAACAGGATCTGCTTGTTGCACTTGTCGAATCCGGCATGCTTCGGTGACAGGCACTTGTTTACCAGCCCGAAGAGGCTCTTCCACAGATGATGAAGATATGCTCCGTTGAAGTTGGAGAGTTGTGGCAGTAATGAGGTGTAGCCTAGGGATGCCACGTCTTTGAGTAGATCTGGGATGGACGGCAGCGCATCGTACTTGTCATGGATTGGCAGCGCTAGAGTAGCCTGTAGAGTGGATGGTGTCAGAATCACACGCATGCCGTTCAATTTGGTCTTTATCTTGGAACGGTCCTTCAGTGATTCCGTATTCATGTGACCCCAGAACTGTTGTAGGTATATCTCTGGCACTGGTTTTGCGTTGTGAAGTGCAGGCCAGAGATAGTGACCTTTCATGATTGCTGGAATTACTGGCTTCTGGCACTTGAACACTGTAAGGTCTAGCTGGAAATTGTTGTCCAGCACCTTTATCCATTTCCCCTTTGGGTAGATGGCATCGTCGATCTGCGTTTGAGTTATTCCTGCCATTATAAACTGTAGAAGCAGGGGGTCAGCATATGAAAATCATCGGTTTGATTAGATTGAAGGAATTTGGTTTGCAGGTTTCAGATAAGTTTATGCAGGTGGAATTTTGAAAAATATTGCAAAGTTCAAATCTCGAGATCTGAATCTCGAGATCAAGATGTCGAGATGTAAATCTCGAGATCTTGATTTCGAGATTCAAATCTCGAGATCAAGATGTCGAGATGCAAATCTTGAGATCTTGATTTCGAGATTCAAATCTCGAGATCAAGATGTCGAGATGCGAATCTCGAGATCTTGATTTCGAGATTCAAATCTCGAGATCAAGATGTCGAGATCTTGATTTCGAGAAGATGAATCGACGATCTCGAGATCTTGAAAAACAAGATATCGAAATCATGATTTCGAAGAGACGAATCCACCTGAAAAGATATAATCAAAAGATGCGAAATACAACAAACAATAAGATTTCGACCTTGGATTAAACTGAAAATCTTGTTCTTTTTTTTTATTTTGAGAAAAATATCGAATCGGTTTTGCGAGAACAGTCGTTCGATTTTGAACGAGATGGATGATTGCGACTGTGAATCGTTAACTACCTTCGAAGAGTAGTCGAGAGAGTGAAGAGATTGAGATGGAGAAAGATTTGGGAAGACGACGGAGAGAAGGTTACGAGCTCTGAGATGCGAAAATTCTGAGCCTTTGCGAAAAGATTTAATGGAAAGGGAAGGGTTTTTCGCGAGGCTTATATACGCGATAAAATTTTTTGGACCTCCTCCGTAATAGTTGAGCCCGAATGATTGGGCTGGCACACATCGCCCCTTTTAAAAGATTTTCGAGGCCCAAAACCAGTAAAAATATAGAGCTCCCCCTCAATCAGTGAAAAATTTCTCCCCCCACCAAAAATAATGCAACAAACAATATGTACAAATGCAACGCACACACACAATTTTTGTTCTTTTTTATTTTTCTCCCCCTCAACACATGCAACACACGCACACTATTTGTTGTTATTTTTCTGGTTTTCTCCCCCTCAACACATGCAACGCACACACACTATTTACAGATCACACTCACACACACTTTTTACAAGTCCCACACACACACTTTTCAGACCAGTGGAGACAAAAATTAAACAGGCTCGAGGTTCAACATGCCCAACTTGGAGACCAGGAACTGGAATCTTTTTTCATCTAACGCCTTAGTAAACAAGTCAGCCAGTTGAAGCTCTGAGCTTACAAAGTACATATCTATGTCTCCTTTCTCCACGTGATCCTTGATGAAATGATAGCGCGGATCAATGTGTTTGGTGCGGGAGTGGTGAACAGGATTGCTTGTGATGGCGATGGCGCTTTGAGAGTCACTGTAGATCGGGATGTGGCGGAATGTGTAACCGTAGTCCTGGAGATGAGTCTTCATCCATAATATTTGTGAACAACAACTAGCAGCCACGACGTATTCGGCCTCAGCTGTAGATGTTGACACACAGTTCTGCTTTTTGGAAGACAAGCAGACTAGCTTCTCGCCCAAGAATTGGACGGCTCCCGATGTACTTTTGCGGTCCATCCGGCAACCAGCAAAGTCAGCGTCCGAGTATCCGACTAGATCAAAGCCTGAATGCTTGGGATACCAAAGGCCTAGATTCACCGTGCCTTTGAGGTATCTTAAAATTCGTCGTACAGCGGTCAGATGAGATTCCTTCGGATTTGCTTGAAAGCGAGCACATAAGCATGTGGAGAAGACAATGTCAGGCCTGCTTGACGTGAGATATAGCAAAGATCCAATGATGGCCCTGTAATTCGTAGCATCAACTGGCTTCCCGGAGGGGTCTGAGTCCAGTTTATTGTTTGGGGACATAGGGGTCGTCGTGGAAGATTTGCCTTCAATGTTGAATCTCTTTAGCATATCCAGAATGTATTTGGACTGGTTGATAAAAATGCCGTCAGAGAATTGTCTTACTTGCAGGCCTAAGAAGAAGTTAAGTTCACCCATCATGCTCATCTCGAACTTTGTTTTCATCAGTTTCTCAAAATGTTGGCATAGGCGCGGATTTGAAGAGGCAAAGATGATGTCATCAACATAGATCTGAATCAGAATGATGTCAGATTTCTGTCGCTTATTAAACAGAGTCGTATCAATCTTTCCTTTGGAGAAACCTGAATCAATCAAAAATTTGGTCAAGGCATCGTACCAAGCTCTGGGTGCCTGTTTCAACCCATAGAGAGCTTTCTTGAGCTTGTATACATGGTCTGGGAATTTTGGATCTACAAATCCTTCTGGTTGAGCAACATAGACTTCTTCTTCTAAAGTCCATTTAGAAAAGCTGTTTTCACGTCCATCTGAAAGACGGTGAAGTTTTTGTGCGCCGCGTACGCAAGAAAGAGGCGGATTGCTTCAATTTTAGCTACGGGCGCAAACGTTTCATCGTAGTCTATGCCTTCCTGTTGATTATATCCCTTTGCGACCAGCCTTGCCTTGTTCCTTACAACTGTTCCTTCTTCATCTCTTTTATTTTTGAATACCCACTTCGTGCCAATGATTGACTTTCTCTGAGGCCTTGGTACCAGTGACCATACATCCAATCTGTCAAACTGATTGAGTTCATCTTGCATAGCAATCACCCAATCTGGATCAAGTAGCGCATCGAAGACCTTTGATGGTTCTGACTGGCTTAGGAAGCATGCGAAGTGGCATTCATTCATCGTTGCGGATCTTGTGCGCACACCTTGACTCGGATCACCTATTATCTGTTCAACGGGATGTGCTCTCGTCCACTTCCTCTCATGAGCTAGAGGAGTTGGAGTAATTATTGGTTGATCCGAGTCCTGATAAGAGGTTGAAGGCTTTGGAGCAGCTGTGGTGTGTAATGGAGATGATTCTGGACTCGTAGCAAAGCCGTGATCATCCACACCTCTGGGATTGGTTTGAGGGGTTGAGGGTGTGGATGGTACATCGTCTGGACCTGTGAGGAGCGGAATCTCTGCTGTTGGAGTTGATGTTGAAGCTGGAGTGCATGCAGGAGGTGGAGGTTGTGAGTTCTCATAGAAGTTTCTGAAAAGAGAGTCGAGAATCACATCTTTGTGTTCGGTGTTTGGTTCAGCTTTATCAGAAGCTACTGGTACAGCATGTGATGGATCAGTCTGAAGATGTTCGATCGCGAAGTCTGCCATTTCATAGAATGTAACATTTACACTCTCGATGACAGTGCGCTTGTCTCTGAGATAGACTCTGTAAGCTTTGGACTGCAGTGAGTAGCCAATAAACACGCCTTCTCTGGCTTTGGGGTCCAGCTTACTTCTCTCTGTCCGATCATTTAGTATGAAGCACTTGCAGCCAAAAACCTTGAAGAATGAGATGCCAGGAGTTTTGTTGAAGAGGATTTCATATGGAGTCTTGTCGAAGCGTTTATGGATGGATGTTCTGTTCTGAGTGAAGCACGCAATATTGATTGCCTCTTCCCACATGAAGTGAGGCAGTCTGGATTGGATTAACATGGTGCGTGCTGCTTCAACAAGGGTTCTGTTCTTTCTCTCAACAACTCCGTTCTGTTGGGGAGTTTTAGATGCTGCAAATTGCTGAGTGATACCGAGTGATTCATAGAACTCAGTGAGAGTTTGATTTTTGAACTCGGTACCATTGTCAGTTCTCACAATTCGAACACTGTGCTGTAGCAGTTTCTGGATGGTTCTGATAAAGGTCATAATGTTTTCTGCAGCCTCGTCCTTTGAACGGAGAAATTTTGTCCATGTGTACCTAGAGAAGTCATCAACGATCACCAGAGTGTATTTGCGACCGTTGATTCTTTGGACTCTCATAGGTCCACACAGATCCATGTGAATTAGCTGCAGCTGATGTGTAGATGATGGTTCAGTTTTCGACTTGTGGGAGCTTCGCGTCATATTGCCCATTTTGCAGGCACTACAATGATTTTCAGCGGAAGACTTTAGCAGAGGAAGCCCCTTAACAAGTTTCTTGGAGGACAAGGTTGATAGATGTTTGAAGTTCAGATGGGAGAGACGTCTGTGCCATAGGTTGTTCTGTTCAGTTGAAGCTTTGGACAGCAGACAGATGGAAGTGGTGGATTGGACGCTTTTCAGATCAATAGTGTATAGATTTGATGTTCTGTAACACGTTAATAATGTATTCCCTGTGCTGTCAAGAACACAACATTGTTTTGCAAAGAACCTCACTTCCATCCCGCTGTCACAGAATTGCCCTATGCTCAGTAAGTTGTGTTTGAGCCCTTTGACAAATGAAACGTCTTTTATAGTGACACTGGCACAGACGACGTCCCCATACCCAAGAATAGGAGATGAGGCGTCATTCCCAAATCTGATGTTGCCTCCGTAGCAGTTGGTGTAGTTGCTCAATAGGTGCTTTATTCCGGTCATGTGGGTTGAGCATCCTGAGTCTAAGTGCCACACATGACCGTCCTGCAAAACAATCAAACAGGTTTAGGTACCCAACTTGGAGTGGGTCCTTCCTTATTATCAAGAAACACCTTTCTAAATCTTGCTTTTAGCTGTGATCCAAGGTCAGCAGCTCTTTCAACAAAAGATCTTTCTCTTGTGGGCTCTCCAATAGCCAGATCTGCTTTTGCAGTGGGTCTGGTTTTTGGAGTCCACTTAGCAGTTTCTATTTTGGTGGGTCTGATGTTGTGAACCCACCTTTCCATTTTAGTTCTGGTGGGTCTGAATTTGGGGACCCACCTTTCTGTTTCAGTTTTGATGGGTCTTCGATTGGGGACCGACCTATCCGTTTCAGGTTTGGTAGGTCTCATCTTGGGGACCCACCTTTTCGTTTCAGTTTTGGTGGGTCTTATCTTGGGGACCCACCTTTCAGTTTTAGCTTTGGGAGGAGAGTAGACATGTGCTTTGTGATTGAATGGTTGTTTCTTAAGTTTTGTTTTGAAAATCTCCTCTTTAGAAAGCCGATTAAGATATTTCCTTGAATGAACTCGAAGAGCATATTTCATATCAGGAATACAAAATGTTCCCTTAGAAGTTCTTTTCTTGGTTTCCCTTTCTGGTTTGAGCTTTCTGTGAGGCTTTGCTTTAACAACATTCACATCACATTCATAATTATGGGGGTCTGGAACAGAATAACCATAAGCAATACTTGTATTATGAATAGAACGATGTCTAGAAGATGTCTCAGAAATATTCAGCTTGGGACTCAAGACTGAACTACTAGAAGTTTGTTTTGTAGAGACAGAATTACAATTAACTTTAGAGTAAAAAATAGAACTAGATCTAGGACTGGCACTATTCTCAAAAACTTTCTTTTTGCCTTCTGCGATTTCCTTCCTCTTTTTCCTCCACTCATTCTTCCCTTCTCCTTCCTTCTTCACTTCATTTCCTGTAAACAAAGGAGAAGAGAGATGAGTGGACGAACCTTTTAAAACATTGTTTTTCTCAAGTGAGGTGTGTGAGCTGTCAGTCTTAGACGTAGAAGGGTCTGATTTAGCATGATACTGCTCACTCAATTCATTGAACTTTTGAAGAAGGTCCTGCCAGTTGCGCTCAAAACCTTTCTTTTCAGTTTCAAATCTCTCTCTCTCGTTATCAAGAGTTTTCTGTAGGTTTTTGAGTTTTTGAGCCATGGGAAAAATACAAGGTTCCTCTCCAGTTTTAGCGATACCTACTCTTGGGGGTGGATCTAGAGGATGTCCTATGTGCGGAATATCTTTTGCATAAGGGTCAAGGCATTCACTAAAGCAGGAAGTAGATTTTTCTTGTGAAAGTTGTTTTTCATTTATAGAGGGATAATCACTAGAAATCACAGCTTTAGGGTTCTTTCTCTTTTCTTCTTCTGCTTCAGCGTTTTCTTCATCACTTCGAAAATACATTTTCTCACCAAACCCTAGTCTCATGTAATCTTTGTTATAGATTTGAAGACAGTTAACTTTCTTCAGATTACATGGGTTTTTTATGCCCAGTCCTATTTTAGGATTGTAGAATCGGTCATCCTTTATTTGATTGAGAAAAATTGTCTGTTCAGACTGACCTCTTCTAGCAGCTAGATCCTCTAGTTCTTTTACTTTGTTTAAAAGTGTTCTTCTCTTATTATGCAAAAAATCGCATTCAGCCTTTGCTGTGCTTTTTTCTCGTTCACTATCCTCAAATTTCCTAGTTAATTCAACTATCTTAAGTTCAAAGCTTTCAAAATCTGAGGACACCTTTTTGACCTGATCTTTTGCAATTTCAAGTTGAACACTTAAAGAAGACCTTTGGTCTAGATTCTGTTTCAGTACCCTGTGATTATTGTCTAGTCTCTCCTTTAGTTCTTTAATTAGATTGTCCTTCTCAAGTAAGGACTGCATTTGGTTATTTAAAGGAGTATGAGAGGTACTTACAGAGCTCGTTGAGCATTCGCTTTCGGGGATCGCAGCATCACCCTTTCTTTCATCTTCCTCCACTCGTGCCATCAGGGCAAAGTTATCTTCTTCCTCCTCCTCATCAGAAGAATCTTCTGCCCAGTTATCATTCTCAACAATCATTGCAGAAGTTTCTTCTTCTTTCTGCACCATCAGCATTTTCTGCTTATTCCACAGCATCTTCTGCTTGTAGAAGTTAGCATCCTTCTTTTTTGGGAGGCGGCAGTCTTTGATGACATGTCCTGCCTTTCCACAATTGTAGCATTTAGGAGCATCTTCAGCTGATGGCGCCTTTCTAGAAGATCCTTGTTCATGGTTCTTCTGTTTGTAGTTAGATGAGGAGGTTCTCATTTGTTGGAGGAGCTGTTCTTCTTTGCAAATCTCTTGGCGAGCATTGCCATTTTCTTCTGTAAGTCTGCAAGCTCAGCCTCCAGATCAGATTTATCATCATCACTTTCATCATCGTCTGATTCAACCACCACCTTCTTCTTTTTCTTCTTCAGTGGTGTGGTTGTCCTTCTGGGCTGAGCTTCCATCACAAGAGCTAGGGGATTTGTGGTGTGATGATCCTCGGCACAGGCAACCTCATTGACAAATTGCTTAAGATGTTCATAGAGAGTGCAGAGGTCAATTTCATCCAAGTCGATCCGAGATCTAACATCCTTTACTGTCTTTTCCCATGCAGGATGCAGGCTGGATAGAAATCTAATATTCAGTTCCAAGTTGGACCTGAATACTTTGATTTTTCTGAGTTCATTGACCAGTTGAACGAGTCTGTTGTAGGTCTCGTTCAAAGGTTCTCCCGGGCCTGCTTTGAAGGAGTCATAAGCTATGAGAATTGTAGTCTTCTTTGTCTTAAGGCTAATGTTTGTGCCTTGGAGCAGTTTCTCTATCTCATCCCACATTTCCTTAGCTGTTTGCATGCTATCGATGAGAACGTATACTTCATTGGGGATTGCTTGAAGAAGGTATGTTTTGGCCATGAGATCACCACGAAGCCTGAGCTTGTCAGCTTCCGTGTATTCAGATGCCACTTTCCTCCTTATTTCTGGAAGAATAGGAGGGTTGTTTTCTGGATCACCACCAACTGAAATCAAGAGTTCAGCTGGCCCTTCAAGCAAGGATTCAAGCATCGCAGCGGAGTTCTCTTTGTGCTCAAGGAAATTAAGGAATCGATTCCTCCACATTTGGTATTCTCCCTTTCTGAGACTAGGAGGGGTACTGATGTTCCCTTGCGCATTGAATTTTGAGGCCATTGTTGTATTAAACTGACCGTTCGAGATAATTGATCAAAAGATTTTCAGAGGCAGAATGTCGAAAAATCAGATGTCGAGATCTGAATATCGAAATCTGAGATTTCGATAAAGGAGGCCCGGTATCGAGATTTGAGCTCGAGATTAGAGATCTCGATATTAAGGATCTCGAGATTTCAAATTTCGAGAAGAGGATCTCGAGATTTGAAATGTCGAGAAGTTAAAACTCGAAATCTTAATTTTGAGAAATCAAATGTCGAAACCTTAACTCGAAATCTTGATCTCGAAATCCTAGATGTCGAAATCCTCAATGTCGAAATCCTGCAAACTGTAAAAATCAGATAAGCAAACTCTGAAGGTAGTTTCCTGTAGAGTAGAATGTCGAGATCCTCAGGTAAAGTTTTCAGCTCGAAAAACGTAGCAGAACATGTTAAAAATCTAGATGTCGACAAGGGCTACTCGAAATATCTCAAGTACAGAATATGCGTAAAACGAAATCTGAAGTATACCCCTTGATCGCTTTGAAACGACGATTCTAAGGGTGTAACTTTTACAATTTTTGAACAAGAAACAAGATTACAGAGTAAAATATCGACAGTAAGAACAAAGTAAAGAAAAACAGAGTCTTCTGCAGGCGTTCTTCTGATCGGCTCTCGATCGGCTCTGATACCAATTGATAGTCCCTGTTTCTGTAACAGCAATGAATAACGATCTAACAACGAAGATTAAACGTAAGGATGAACACAGATTGAATCAATGTAAAACCCTCTTTGATAGACCGTGAACTCGTACAACAGAAAGATATGCGCGTAAGGCTATAGTGAATAAGCACGACGTTAACCTAATCCTAAACCCTCGGCTCCCTTTTTATAGGCGAGGTTTAGTTAGGCGAGAAAGGCTTTTAGCCTGGTTATATGGGCCTAACACTTGGCCCACATTCTATCTAATTCATGCACTAATTTAATACAAGGAATAATAATAAAGCTAATCTATGACAAACTTGATTCACAATTAAAATATCTCCAACATCTAATGTCATTGTCAAGCTAGATATGGCTAAGGCTTTTGATAAGCTCTCTTGGAAATTTATTGGTGATGTTTTGTATCATTTTGGTTTCTCTCCAAATTTTATCCAGATTATCCTGAATAACCTACACTCTACTTTTTTATCTATCCTTATTAATGGTGTCCCTCAAGGTTTCTTTAAACCTAAACGTGGTGTTAGGCAGGGTGATCCCTTATCCCCTTTCCTTTTTATCCTATCCTCTGAAGCTTTCTCAAGATGGATTAAATCCTTGATGTTGAATGGACAAATACTGCCCTATTGGATGGGGAATATTGGCTATCCAGTTTCACACCTAGCTTACGTTGATGATCTCTTAATTTTTCTCAATGGTGGTGCTAGTTCATTAAGGAGTTTCAAGAATTTTCTTGAAAATTATCAAAGAGCATCTGGGCAGTCTGTGAATTTTGCTAAAAGCTCTTTCATTTATGGTAAACATGTGGGGGCAAGAGGCAATATTATTAAAGACATACTGGGAATGCAAAAAGTTGAGTTGCCTATTAAATACTTGGGAGTTAACCTACACAAAGGTATCAATAGGTATGCCTACTGCCTGGACATCATTCATAAATTTGAGTCAAAACTAACCTCATGGAAGCAGAAGAACTTATCTCAGGGGGGTCGACTTGTTCTGATCAAACATGTCCTCAGTGCAATTCCTATGCATCTACTTGCTGCTGACACACTGCCACAGAAAACTGTTAGAATATTGGAGAGTAAAATGTCAAATTTTTTCTGGGGGTCTTCCAATAACAAACCTAAACATCACTGGATCAAATGGTCAGACCTATGCCTCCCCACTGATGAGGGTGGTATGGGCATTAGGTCTTTGGTTGAGGTGGAGAAAGTCTTTTCCCTGAAGCTCTGGTGGAAATGGAAGTGTGGGGACTCTCTTTGGTCTGTCTTCCTCAAAGCTAAATATCCTAGAGGTGACAACATGTTACCCAAGGTTTATGACTCCTCTGTTTGGAGAAGAATCTGTTCTATACACCTAGAGGCACTTAATTACTGTGAAGTTGATCACAATGATGATTGGGTTTGGTCTGCTGAAGAGGATGGGATTTTTTCTTTTCACTCTGCCTTCCAATTGGTTAGAAAAGAAAAAGGATCTACCTTCTCCCTCAAACACTGTTGGCACCCTAAGCAAGTGTTGAAAATCAAGCTTTTCCAATGGAAAGTCCTAAATCAAATTCTCCCTACCACAGATAACCTCACAAGGTTCCAAATGGCTCTTAACCCCTCTATCTGCCCCATGTGCAGAGCTCATGGAGACTCTATGCAACACTTGCTCTACCAGTGCCCTGTTGCACAATCCATTTGGGCTTACTTTATTCAAATTTTTGGGATTCCAAACATTGTTTTTGATATGACTATAAGGCAAGTGTTCATAAGCTGGTGGCTAAGAGCAGGTAGCAAGAAGCTTCTAGATCTTTTCAAACACAATTTACCAGGTATAATTTGTTGGCATATTTGGAAATCCTACGCAGGCCTCGTTTGGGGCTCGGTCACAAAAGCACCTACCCCTGGGTTTCTTATCGCCCAAATCAAAATTTTCACTAAAGATTGGATTTCTAGCTTGGGCAGACTAAAATTCTGTGAGGTTGGTAATGTTCTTTACGAGGAGGACCTTATTCCGGCCAGGTATCGACTCGGTGGTTTACCACTAAGGGTCATCAAATGGAACAAACCACATAATATGAAATTGAACACAGATGCCTCGTTCTTACCTCAAGGTGCTTTCGGAGGAGCGATTATGCGGAATCAGGACTGCGAATTGGTCTTCGCTATCTCCTTCCCTGTTCAGGCTGGTTCGGTGGTATATGCCGAGATGAAAGCTCTGTGCTTCGCTACGAAGTGGGCGATGGATGCTGATTACTCTGCCTTCCAAGTAGAAACGGATTCTGCGGAAGTGGTAAGGTTGTTGGAGGAGGGACGCATGGGGAAATGGAGGGTTATCCTTCAGGAAACGATGCTGGAATCGATTAGGAAATAGGCCAGTTTCCATCACATTTGGCGAGAAGCAAATGGGGTTGCCCATTGTCTGGCCCAACTTCACCCAGCCCAGTTAATTGCATTTTCAAATACTTTGGATCTTCCAGGCCCAATCAAGAGAGCATATTATATTGATAAGTTTAGTATTCCTTCTCTTCGTTTTTAACGTTCTTTCCTGTTTCGCTTTTGTTGTGTATTTTCTGAAAGAGGTTCTGGTCTAGTCCCCCTCTTTCTTTGTATTTCGCATCTTCTTTTAATAAAATCTGGTAAATGTCCCCCGGCATTTACCCACTGATTTTGGTGGTTGACCTTCCGGGGTAAAAAAAAGGCGAATTCCACTAAGGCCAACTGATTGTCCCAGCTTCCCTGGAACTCCAAGGCACATGCTCTTAACATGTCCTCCAAAATCTGAATCACACGTTCAGATTGCTCATCCGTTTGAGGATGAAATGCTATGCTAAACCTCAACTTCGTTCACATTGATTCCTGGAACTTAGGCCAAAGCCGTGACGTGAACCGTGGGTCTCTATCCGATACTATAGTAACCGGGACCCCATGCAGTCTCACAATCTCATCTGTGTACAACTTGGAATTATCAACTGAGATGCTTGAACCTGACATCACATGCCCGAGAAAACCGATCTCCTCAAGCCAAAATTCACATTTAGAGAATTTGGCAAAGAGTTGTTTGTCTCGTTGTGTCTCAAGTACTAACCTTAGGTGTTTCTCATGTTCTTCTTCGTCCTTGGAATATACCAAAATATCATCATTGAAAACTATGACGAATTGATCCAAGTATCGGTGAAACACCCGGTTCATGAGGTCCATGAATACCGCTGGGACATTTGTGAGTCCAAACGACATTACTAGAAACTCATAGTGACAATACCTTGTACGGAATGCACTCTTGGGTATGTCACTTTCCTTGATCTTCAATTGATGGTAACCCGACCTCAAGTCGATCTTAGAGAACATTGTTGCCCCCCGTAATTGATCAAACAAGTCACCAATCCTTGGCAAAGGATATTTGTTCTTTATCGTGACCTTGTTCAACTGACGGTAATCGATACACATTCTAAGTGTACCATCTTTCTTCTCTACAAAGAGTACCGGTGCTCCCTGTGGTGAATGACTCGGTCTAATGAATCCATTATTCAATAGCTCTTCTAATTGAACCTTCAACTCTTGAAGTTCAGCCGGTGTCATTCGATATGGAGGAATCGAGATAGGTTTTGTGCCTGGTTCTACTTCAATCATAAACTCAATCTCTCGATCTGGTTGAAGTCCCGAGAGTTCTTCAGGAAAAACCTCCGGATACTCGTTCACCACCCTCACTTCTGTGAGACTCTTTTTCACGCCCCGGACCTATCCGGACACGTCAACAACCCGCTGTACTATACGAATAGTCAACCGCAATCTAACACATCCATATTATACAAGGCGTCTCGAATATCATTCACACATAAGTCATCCATAAACATACATAATAAGTAATTCAATACACAGCGGAAAACATAGTTTGAAAACAAATGCCACACGGGGAAAAAATGAGCACACGGGCTCTATAATGAAAAAAATATCCATGAGCATGTTTATAAATGTTCAAAAATAGAATGGAGGAAGCACGAACCAAGTCTTCTCTCCGAGATGATCATCCGATCAACGAGCACAGGTAGCAACTAGCAAGCTCTAGCCTCAACCTGAAATGGTGGTGGGACCCCCCGAAAGGGGATCAGTACTCTATACGGCTATAAAGTACTGGTGTGGATGGCATCTAATAGATATACAACAAGTATTTCAAACACAAGACCCTCAAATAGGATGATAATATGATCTAGGCCATAACCCCAAGTTACCCCTTTTCAAAATATACTTACTTTATATATAAAGTCAAGTAGTCGACCCGTAGGCCCAAGGTTTGTTTACAAAACATCAATCCAATACCCCGTGACTACCAGTCACGAAAATTCATAGGGTTCAACCCTAACACATATGTTTTCATTTCTAGAGTCCAACTCAAGTACATCACCATGGAAATCATATGACACAAATTAATTACTCCACCGTGCATTTCTAGAGTCCAACTCAAGTACATCACCATGCATGTCATCAATCACAATCCCTTGTCTACCCATACACTTCTAGAGTCCAACTCAAGTACATCACCGTGCCATGACATAGACTCAATTCCTAAGCAAACCTATGCCTAGAATTGAGATAACAACAATCTATTTTGGGGCATCCTTAAGGTCTGTCCATAACAAGATCTTAGCTTCATACTAATTCAATTTAGTCACTTGAATCACATTCAAGTACATCACATACAATCAAATCCTTAGATTCAATTCCTTAACAATTACAAACAATCATTAACTAGTATTTCAATACTATTAAGATTATTCCTATCAATCAAATATGCCATTTGTAAATCCCTACATATTTAGAAATATGTAGCAGAAACTTAAGTATCCAATGTAATACATACATATTCATTTATGTATCTACACATTTCACACATGAACAAAATGCCTATTTTTCGTAATAGCTCATTAAACTCCATTTTCATCAATATGATTGAAAATCATTTCCAATTTCATTCCTTATCAAATATATCCATATTTCATCAATAATCAGTCATCATAATCCATGAAAAACATGATTTAGACATTCAGGTAATCTCATGCTTAACCTACAAGTTGTAAGCAACTAGATGTCGATCCTCACCTTAATTGAGATTTAAACTTTTCCTTCTTGATACAATGGTCAAAGCTTCAGTTAAGGTGGATTAAGAACTGATTACTTGATTAAATATGAGTGTTAATCATCCTCCTCAAAGTGCTAGCTCAAACCCTAAACGTCGATACGAAAACGGCCCCTAGAATGGGTGTTTTCCGGCGAACTCGTTTCCTAGTTTTTCCAAGATTTGCTCTAGGTTAGTATCTAACCTTTACATCATTAAAATAACTTTAAAAGGACATATTATACACTTGGAGTAGTGTATAATAGTTTCACCAATCGTTCATATCATTTGGAAAATTAAAGGAAAGGGTTTGGGGTTAAAACTCACTTTAGAAGATTAAATCCGTTTCTGCGAGGTTGTGTTTTGCCCGGACGATTTGGAAGCCTTCCACTACTCCGATGGATGCAAACCTGATCTTCAAGGATTACTCGTCTTTAGAAATTTCTTTTGGTATCTTATACTACTTATTTGGATTAGTATAACTCGAGATATGAATCAAATAATACCAACATTCTCACTGCTCGAGTTTGTACGCAGCAGTTCGCTCAACCTCAGTTATTGTCGGTAAAGCTTCCTCTTCTTGATCAGAAACCACTCAATAATGAAAGTAGACTTCAAAGGATATCCAGGGACACCTCATTCACATTATTGGGTCGAGTATAACTTCACTTATGGAGGGAGACAAACAGCACTCCCTTATTGTGCAAAAATAGACTAGGTGGGGTTCCCTCTTTGCTTCCTTTGTCAAGTTCAGCCCCTAAAGTCAGCTGTGGCCGCCCCCTAACATTATTTTTCGTCTTGCAGGTGGAAGGAAGAGATGGGGCGTATCATGGTGTTCCCCAATTATTTTGGGAGCAAAATATCAATCAATACATCCAAAAATGAAAAAATGGGTCCTTGTTATAAAATGGAAGGAAACGAGCAGAAGATTAGGGAGAGAAAATATAGTATAAACACTTAGTGATAGAGGTGTATTAGAGATGTTCTAATGGTGTAATCAAGGTGTGTTTACAATGAAGCAAAGAGCCTCTATTTATTGGCTAAACAAGTGATTAGCTCAAGATGAGAGATTAATATTAGCCACATAATCATTATCTAGAAATCATAATTGTGATTTCTAGATTATCTTGATGATGATAATAATGACTTATTAATCATGAATAGTTAGGAGATGACTAATTCATTATATTTCAATACTTCCCCTTGAATGATCATCTTCCAATTATTCATGGGTATTAATTTCATAGTATTATAATGTACTGTCTCGTTAAAAACCTTTGTCAAGAAAAATCCAGTGGGATAAAAACCCAACGAAGACGACACATTCCAATTTTGTGGACCAGTTCTTCAAATTTCTTCGGTGCCAATGACTTTGTGAATAAATCAGCAGGGTTGTCGCAGAACTTGATTTGTTTGACATCAACTGTTCCTTCTTTCTCAAGATCATGTGTGGAGAAAAGATTTGGTGCTATATGCTTTGTTCTATCCCCTTTGATGTAACCTCCTTTGATCTGAGCTATACATGTTGTGTTATCTTCATAAATCACAGTAGGATTGCAAGTAAAAGATTTTATACCGCATTCATTTTGTATGTGCTGGATCATTGATCTCAACCAGACACAATCTCGACCTGCTTCATAAAGAGAAATTAATTCTGCATGATTTGATGATGTGGTGGTTAATGTTTGCTTCATCGATCTCAATGAGATAGAGGTATAACCATAGGTGAATACATATCCTGTTTGTGATTTTGCCTTTTGTGGATCAGACAAGTATCCTGCATTGCCATAGCCAATTAAAGTGGCATTTGCATCGTTCTTGAAATACAATCCAAGATCGATTGTACCATTGAGATAGCGGAATATATGTTTGACGCCAATCCAATGTCTTCTTGTCGGAGAAGAACTGTACCTGGCTAATAAATTTACAGAAAAGGCAATATATGGTCGGGTATTATTAGCCAAATACATTAACGCTCCAATAGCACTCAAATATGGTATTTCGGGACCAAGGATTTCTTCATCATCTTCACAAGACCGAAAAGGATCATCATGCACATTGAGAGATCGAACCACCATTGGAGAATTGAGTGGGTGAGCTTTTTCCATGTAAAACCGCTTCAAAAGTTTCTCGGTATAATTTGATTGGTGGATAAAAATACCATTTCTCAAATGTTCAATTTGAATGACGAGATAAAATGTTGTTCTCCCAAGGTCTTTCATTTCAAATTCTTTCATGAGATATTTAGCACTATTTTCAATTTCATTGGGAGTTCCGATTATATTCAAATCATCAACATATACTGCAATTATGGTGAATCCTGATTTAGATCGCTGAATGAAAACACATGGACTAATAGGATCATTTTTGTATCCTTCTTTGATAAAATATTTACTTAGACGGTTATACCACATGTGTCCAGATTGTTTTAATCCATATAATGACTTTTGCAATTTTATGGAAAATAAATCTCGAGATTTCGAGCTATAAGCATCAGGTATTTTAAAGCCTCCGGGAATTCTCATATATATGTCTGTATCGAGTGAACCATATAAGTATGTGGTCACTACATCCATTAGCCGCATTTGCAGCCTTTCAAAAACAGACATGCCAATTAAAAATCGTAAAGTAGTAGCATCAACTACGGGAGAATACGTCTCATCATAATCGATTCCTGGCATTTGAGAAAACCCTTGGGCAACAAGTCGGGCTTTGCATCTAACAATTTCATTTTTCTCGTTGCGTTTACGCACAAACACCCATTTAAAACCTACAGGTTTTACACCTTTTGGTGTGTGAACAATTGGTCCAAAAACATTATGCTTTTCTAGCGATTTTAGTTCTACCTGAATCGCTTCATTCCATTTTGGCCAATCGTTTCTACGACGACATTCGTCAATACATTTAGGCTCATTGTCATCATGTTCATTCATGATATATGTGGCGATGGCATACGAAAATATATCATTAACATCAATATCTTTTCTATTCCATTGTATTCCATTAGAAACATAATTGATTGAAATTTCGAAATTATCAATGTTTCTATCTTTATCTGGAATATTTACCTCTTCAAAGGTGATTTGATCCTCTTTGAGGTATCATTATTATTGACGTTATCTTCAATGCCGATATTTTCAAAATGTTCATTTTCTTCTTGAGAAGGTTGAACTTCTTTGGCATCACAAACTACATCTTGCTTTTTAAATTTTCTTGGCTTCAAATCTCTTGAACCAAGTGGTCTACCACGTTTTTTTACGTATCATAGATTCATTAGAAAGAGTTCTTTCGCTAATCTCCACAAGAATTTCTATTCGATAAGGAGCATTCATAGTTGGAATATGTAACTTTGTCACTTTCTTTGAGTCTGTGAAAGCATCACGCAATTGGTTTGCAACATTTTGTAAATGAATGATCTTTTGAATTTCTTGTTCACAAGCTGATGGAGTACATGGCCCACGGACCCCCGGCCCATAGACTCCCACTACTATAACAAAGGCCCAATAAACCCAGGAAGCACAACAGGCCCAAATCACAGCGCCCGAAGTGCCAAGCAGCCCACGACGTACACTAAGGGTGCCTTCGGCCCCCATGGCCGAAGGCTCATAAACTTAACGTACATCTGCTTTTAAGCACTCGAAGTTGCTGGGAGAAAGCGGCGAAAAGAGTAGCCCTCGGCACCTAGAGCCCTCAGCACCTAGAGGTCCCCAGGATGAAGAGCCTTCGGCTAATCATCTACAGCCGAAGGCATCTTCCTCGACAGAATCTCCTCCCCATGCGCTAGATCAACGTACCAAGTACAAACATCGCATCCAACCACCGCATTTAATGTGGCCACATGCGAATGTCAGTGCCGCCCTAGTTGAGGTGACCCCTCGACTGCCAGATCGTTGACACGTGTCCCTATCTAGCATTTATTGCTGCTATAAATAGCACCCCTTTCCCCATTTGTAAACCACGCTTAATACCACTAAAGTTCACATAATCAAAGACTTTCTCTCTCTTGCTTATTTGCTCTGACTTCTCTCTAGTTACTCCCCGCAGTAACCCCTCGGATAAGCTACCCCCGGGTACATTATCCATCATTTGGTGCTCTCGTTGAGAGATCGAACAATCAAGTAAGAAACTATCCCCTTCAACTCAAAACACCTACCAAAATGCGAAGAACCACCCGTGCTCAGTCCAAGAACCTTGAGGACAACAACCTGGCCCTCAGTGAAGTCAACGCCCCCGGAGCCTCTAACAAGGCTCCCGAGGGCGGAGTCATCACTGAGTTGGAACAGGCTACTGTTGACCTGCGCCTTCAGCTCCAGCAAAACGCTCCCGATGCCCGCCTTGGCATCGAAACCCGAAGGAGGGACCGCAACGAAAATCAAGTGAGCCCTCCGGTTCTCACTATCGACGTACAGTCGGCATTCTCTGCCTTCATCCAAACACTCACTCAAAACCAAGGTGCCTTCGGCACTCTGGTGCCCCTTCAACCGCAAATCGGGGAGAACGTTGTTCTTCTCCCACGTCCACCCCCCTTCGTGAACCCTACCCCTCAGGTGGGGAACGACGAAGGGCTCGTAGCTCAAGACACCGCCTCCCAGGAAGTCCAATCCCGGGACCAACGCGGTGTGAACAAAGAAAGGTCCCGGACCTCAGCCCTCGAGAGGCTCGGAGGAGCGCAAGACTGCCGAGGGGTCCAAGACCGCCTCGGTGGAAAGGCGTCCCAAAGACCCCAAGAGAGCGGGGGATCCGTCTTAAGGGCAGACGAGAGGCGTCCCCATCAGGACAAAGGCAAGGCACCACTTCATGCTGATGACGCAAGGCATCAAATCAACCAGGCCCACTCGGCCCGTGTTCGTTCGCAGGGGGCGGAGGCCCTCCCGAAGGATCACATGGACGAGATTATTGCGGACCTCCAGCACCGGCTTGATGAAATGGAGGCCCATCGAGCACATATCGCCATCGCCACCCCTCATGCAGATCCCAAATATGAGGCCATGATGGCCAAAATGGAGGAGATGCAAAAGAGAATAGCTATGGGCTCCGGGGACCCCGTCATCCAACTCCGGACTAGGACGCCATTTACCCCAAGGGTATTGGCGGCCCGAATTCCGTAAAAATACTGGGGGTAACCCATCAGGCCCTATGAAGGAAAGACAGATCCCCAGGAGCATTACAGCAGATATCAGAACAGTATGATGATGGTGGGGGCATCAGATGAATATTTGTGCCGTTGGTTCCTCTCCACCTTAGAGGGACCAGCATACGAATGGTTCAACCAACTGCCCGAAGGCTGCATCAATTCATGGAAGGAACTCACCCAACGTTTCTTGACGCAGTTTGCAGGGAGGCGCCGGTCAAGAAAACATTTCTCCCACTTGCTGAGGGTGAGACAAAGAAAGGAGGAGACCCTTCGAGACTTCTTGGAACGCTGGAGGATGGAGGTGGATAAAGTTGACGGTGCTGACGATGGGACCCTCCTGGCCCTACTTCAAACAGTCCTACGCCCCGGGAACTTTTCAAGGAGCCTCATTATCGAACCTCCCCGCGATTACATAAGGGCACTACAACGGGGGGACCGGTACGTCGAGACCGAGGAGGTGGAAAAATGTCATCACAATCCCGACCAGCAACACCCTCGGCCAGAAGCTCTGTCACCATCATCCTCCGGACCTATGTTGATACCGGAAGCTCTGTAGACATGATGTATCTCAGAACCTTCTGAGAGCTTGAACTTGATATGGGATCCCTTCAGCATATCAAGACCCCCTCTCCGGTTTCACCGGGGACAACATCGACGCCGAAGGCGTTATCACCCTTATGGTTGAGTTTGGCGACGGATCCCATAGAGCCAAGCTCGAAGTGGAATTCGTCGTCTTTAATCTCGACTGCGCACATAACATCATCCTCGGCCGGCCCGCCCTCGAGGACTTGGAAACTGCCATCTCTATGAGGCACCTCTACCTCAAATTCATCACACCTACCGGCATCGGCTACTCCAGGGGGAATCAAAAGCTCTCTCGGGCTTGCTACCTTCAACTCACCAAGAAGGTAAGTAAAACGGAACTTCGCATTGACACAATCACCGCCGCCTTGGATGAGGAGGAAGGCAGGCTGAGGGTTGAGCCTGTCGAAGACACCGAAGACTTTGTGCTCGATCCGGCCAAGCCGGAGAGAGTCTTGAAGATTGGAGCCAAGCTCCCCGAAGACTTGAAGACCGGCGTAACTGAAGCCCTCCGCGCCTACTCCGTTGTTTTTTCATGGGGGCCGGAGGATATGCCGGGGATCCACCGAAGGGTCATCACTCACCGCCTGGCGGTAGACCCTTCGGCCAAACCAGTACAGCAGAGAAGAAGGCCCCTCTCCGCCGAGAGAAGGGACTTTGTCAAGAAGGAGGTCGCCATGCTCCTCTCCATCAAACACATCAAGGAGGTGAAATATCCTTCGTGGTTGGCTAATGTGGTACTAGCACAGAAGCCACCCACCTTCTGCATGTGTGTGGAATACACTGACTTGAATAAGGCATGCCCAATGGACCCCTTCCCTCTACCAAATATTGATCAACTGGTAGATGAGACCGCAGGATGCAAAATCATGACATTCATCGACGCTTTCCGCGGGTACCATCAAATCTATATGCATGAAGAGGATGCCAAAAAAACAGCCTTCATGACACCCGAAGGCATCTTTTGCTATCTTGTGATGGCCTTTGGCCTCAAGAATTCAGGCGCCACCTACACCCGTATGGTGGCCAGAGTCTTTCAAGCCGTCTTGGGATGCACCATGGAGGCCTATGTTGACGATATGATCGTAAAAAGCAAGAAATCAAACACCCATGCTGAGGACCTCCGGGAGATATTCGCCATCATGCAGAAATTCAACCTTCGGTTGAATCCAAAGAAGTGTACCTTCGGCGTACAAGGAGGGAAGTTTCTTGGCTACATGGTTAGCCGAAGGGGTATTGAGGCCAACCCTGAAAACATTCAAGCCATCATCAATATGGAGCCCCTACACAACGTGAAGGAGGTTCAGAGATTGACAGGTCGCCTGGCGGCCCTCAACCGTTTTCTCTCCAAATCAGCAGAGAAGGCCCTCCCCTTCTTCCAAATCATGAGGAAGACAGCAGGCTTCCAATGGAAAACTGAGTGTCAAGGGGCCTTCGACGAGCTCAAAAAGTACCTCTCTTCTCCTCCTGTGCTCTCCAAACCCAAGGTAGGGGAGACCTTATATCTATACCTTGGCGTTAGCCCGGTAGGCATCAGCTCGGTGCTCATCCGGGAGGAAGATGGCATCCAACATGCCATCTTCTATGTTAGAAAGACCCTCAGGGAGGCAGAACTCAGGTACTCCCCCGTGGAGAAAACGGTACTAGCCATTGTTTGGACTGTCAAGAAGCTAGGCCGCTACTTCCAAGCTCACCCAGTCCAAGTGCTCACACATCAACCCCTCGGTGCCCTTATGAGGAGTCCCACCAGCTCCTCCAGAATGGTAAAATGGGCTATCTTCCTCAGCCAGTACAACATAGACATCCGTCTGAGGCCTGCCATCAAGGGCCAAGCCCTGGAAGACTTCGTCACAGAATGCACCGCGAGATCAGCGGTGAATGAGGAGCCCTCGGCCCCTCTAGATGAATGGTGGACCCTCTATACCGACGACTCCTCGGCCCCCAAAGCGTGTGGAGGGGGAGTAGTTCACATAACATCCGAGGGCTTCCGCGCCTATTATGTCATCCGCTTCTCCTTCAAATTGTCCAAAAATGAAGCCGAATATGAGGCCCTCCTCTGTGGCCTTCAGCTGGCAGCAAATATGAAGGCCAGAATGATCCACGTCAAGTGTGACTCCAAGCTTGTCGTGGGCCAAATCTACGGAGAATATGAGGCCAAGGAAGGAAGGATGAAACAATACAAGGAGGCGGCTAAAGAATTGCTTAAGGTATTTGAGGCACACTCTCTCACCCAAATACCGAGGGCTCAAAATTCTGAGGCCGATATTTTGTCAAAGCTTTCGGCCGAGTCCCCGGAGCACCTCTCCAGGATCGCAAGAATCGAAGAGCTCAGCCTCTCGAGCATACATGCGAGCCCCATTATGGATATACATATCAGGACAGAGGACTGGATCTCCGACATCACCACCTTCATTACCACAGGGAAATTGCCCGAGGATGAGGCCCGCGCAAAACTAGCAAAACTGAGGGCTCCCAGCTACACCCTCGAGAATGGAAGGCTTTACAAAAGATTTTACAACGGTACCCTCCTTTGGTGCCTTCATCAGGATGAAGCCGAAGTTGCAATGGAGGAAGTACACAGTGGCACTTGCTCACTTGCTCAGCTCATCAGGGACCTTTCTCCATGTATTGAAGGCTCATAGTCCAGGGTTACTTCTGGCCCACCATGGCCCGTGATTGCGCAAATCTGGCCCGAAGGTGCTCCGCTTGTCAGCACTTTCAGAAGGCCCCCGGCAGGCCAACAATCAACTACGCCCCCATCAACACCGCTATACCCTTCTCCAGATGGGGGATTGACCTTGTAGGCCCTCTGCCGAGGGGTACATCCAACAACAGATACATCATCGTTGCCATTGACTACTTCACCAAGTGGGTGGAGGCTGAACCCCTCGCCAGCATCACCGAAGCTAGATGTCGCCACTTTGTCCTCAAGAACATCCTCACAAGGTTTGGGGTCCCTCAACAAATCATCTCTGACAACGGGACTCAATTTGAGGCAGTCCCCTTATGTGCCCTCCTAGAGGCATGGGGCATCAAACACACATTCTCTTCGGTTGCCTACCCGAAGGGTAGATCAATATGATCCCGGGATCAACGACGCCAACATGGCCCTCGACCTTCACCTCATCTCCGAACGCCGAGAGCAAGCCTTCCTAAAGGCGGAAAACTACCGAAGACAGGTCAAAGGCTACATCGACGCCAAGGTTCACTCCCGAGAATTTCAGGTGGGGGACTACGTTCTCCGAAGGAGGGAAGCTAGCCAACCAACCGAGGGTGGTAAAATGACACCCAAATTTGAGGGTCCATACATCATTGCAGCCATGATCAAATCGGGAACTTACAAGCTCAAATGCCCCAACAGGACCGAGGTCCCCCGACATTGGAATGTACACCATCTAGTTAAATTTTATCAGTAATATTGGAGCGGCCAAGCCCTCATAACTAATGAATGTATTATCCTACGGCCCAAGGCCCCCCAATTTTTGAAGAATGAAGACATGTTGAAGACACCAAGCCCTCATGCAAGCTCCTATCACAAGACCTCTCGGCACCAAGTGCCGAGGGTGGACCCTCACACCATCTCCGACAAAAAAAACACCAAGTGTTTTTAAGGAAGACCCCTCGGTACCAAGTGTCGGGGGTACTGTGTGCAGAAAGAAAACACCAAGTGTTATTTTTGAAGTTGTACCTCTCGAGGACGCACTTATGCCGAAGGCCCCACCTATCGGCGACGGAGGTACCAAGTACCCCGGTCTTTTTTGCAACTAATATGCAAATAAAACCCTTCCTGAAACGCTTTCTGCACCATTACCCCAAGGGAATGGCAGGCAACTAATATGCCTCAGGATTCGACTTTCAAAAATGAAACGCTCCCCGCGCCATTACCCCAAGGGAATGGAGGGCAACATACTATGTCTTGTGCTGAGGGGACGACTTTCAAAACTGAGGCGCTTTCCGTGCCATCCCCCAACGGGAGGCAGGCAATGGACTATGTCTCGTGCCAAGGAAACGACCCTCAATCCCCTCGGAACCCGGAAGGTTAACTTGAGGGGGGAGCTAATGGTGTATACTGTTGCCTTCCGATAGGCCAGGCCTTACCAAGAAACCAAGTTTCTTGAAGCCTTCCCTTCACTACCAAAAAAAGAGTGCAGGGGAGTAGACTCAACGAGCAATCAATGAGTACAAACCCCAACAAAGCGCCTTTCGGCAGTTCCTCACAAGGCATTGCAATCTCATAACGAAGGCTTCCTTGGGGAACACCTCCGGTACCTGAAGGCTCTTAGTCAAGAAGTCACCTTTGATGGTGGCTCTTACTCCGAAGGCTACTGTACGACAGACGTTGTCAAAAACAGGCCAAGTCCACTTTCTGGCTGCCTCCGGCGTCACCAACACCGAAGGCTCTAATCCTACAAAAGGGATAAAATTGGCTAAGTCCACTCAACAACAATTCAAGGAATATCTAAGGCATCCGCTTTCCGTCCGCCCTTACCTCAAGATGGATGTCCTACAAAATTTTCCTAAGTCCACACTTTGGAACCCACTATGGCCGAGGGCGCATGCTACCCACTACCGAAGGCGAGTACTCACAGACATAATCTTGAATTTCCTATGTCCAAATTCCAACAACCTCCAGCACTACGATCTACACCGGAGGCTAGTACTCACCAGTTTAAGGAAATTATTCCAAATCCACAAAATTGGGTGCCCCGGGGGTACCCATCCTTTGCGTACAAATATAACAACCCAGAAGGCCTAATAACCGAAGGCCAGGTGACAAGCAACACTTAGAAACAATTTTCTAAGTCCTACATTTTGAGCCCTCGGTCAACTAAGTGCAGCTACACAAGTTCGGAAGGAAGCATCGGTCAAAGATCTGTTGACCAAACACTTAATTTTTTTTTTCTAAGTCCTAAATTTTTGGCCCTCGGTCAATTCAGGACAGCCAGTGGGATTGATCAATAGAAGGCCAGGAGATGAAAACAACACTTAGGAAATTTTCTAAGTCCTAGATTTTTGGCCCCCGGTCAACCCAGAACAAGTTACAAAAGATCAAGAAGGGAACAATGACCGGAGGCCTAGCACGGAACAGACCCTTGGAAAATTTTTATAAGTCCTAAATTTTTGGGCCCTCGGTCAATGCACCGTGCAAACGAAGTGAAGGAATACAATCAGATAAAGAAAAGCCTGAAGGCGCATCATTCATTCAGAAAGAAGAACAAAACATTCATTCAAAATAAAGGGGGAGTAATGAGTAATGAGTTTGAATTGCAACAATGGCCGAAGCCGAAAGCTACAGAATGTTCTTAACGAAGATCGTTAAAAAACTCTACAAAGTACAAATTACTGAGCGGTCCCTTCATTAACTGCTTTGGAAGTGGCGCCACCCTCGGCATCATCTTCGTCACCAACGAGGCCACACTCCCTCAGGGTCTCAAAATCTTCTAGCACCGGCCTCTCTTTGCCTTCGGGGAGGGGGAGCCTGACGTCTGGCTACCGAGGGGGAAGGCCATAGGCCTCCGACTTGAAGTCTACCGGGGACACGTTGAAGTGTTGGGCTAGCTTCCGGTAAATGAGGCGTTGAGTAAAGAACTCCCCGCCCTGGTAGTAAGAGTCGCCCCTTTCCGCCAGCCACATCTTGTCGGGACCTCCAACCTAGGCATCTACCTTCTTCTCCACAACTGAGGACACCCAGTATTCCTTGTCCTCGGCCATCCAGCCCCCGGTCATGAATGCCTCCATGGCAGCTTTCCCAGCCTTGGTCACTTCCTCGACCTTCGCCCTTTCAGCCTCCTCGGCGGCAACACGGACGGCTTCGGCAGCTGCTTCCCCGGCCTCATCCAGGCCCTTGCTCTTGCCTTCGGCCTTCGCAGCCCGCACTCGATCTTCCATACTCTCGGTGGCCAAGCGAAGAGACTCCTCGGCATCAGCCAGCTTCTTTCTCAGGCTAGCAGCTTCCTCCTCAGCAGCGCCCCTGGCCTCCATCATATGGTCGACCCTCCGGAGATACTCACACAGTCCCATGAAGGCCTGCAGCAGTAAAAATGTAAGGGGTCAGACACAGTACATACATTACCCCCCGAAAGCAAATGAACGTGGTAGGGAAAGACGACTCACCAAGGTGCTATTCTGAAGGATCCTCGACTGGAGGCCCTCATCATTCATCCGGGAGAGAGCCAGCCTATCAGCCGAAGGCATCATTTGGCTCATTAGTGACAAAGGCATGAGGTTACCCTCCAGGATCGAGGCCCCCCTCGGCACAATTGCCTCTAGCTTCTCCCGGCCGAAGAAGTCCTGGGTGGAGTGCTCCTGAGGGATGGGGCCGGAGGCATGCCCCTCATCCTCGACGACCACGACATCAGAGGCCGATTGCTTATCGCAGTCTCCAGCCTTTTGCTTCTTGGCCGGGGGCGCGGTCTTCTTCCCGGTCCTTTTCTTTTTAATGGCCTCATCGGCCTTATAGCCCCCGGCTCCACCAACAGCAGCTTGGGAGGGATCCTCCCTGGCGGAAACACCCACCGGCTTCGGGCCCACGGGATCCTTCTTCTCCCCTTTCGTCTTCTTCAGGGCAAAAAGGGAGCTCACATCCATATTGTTACCTGCAAGGACAAAACACAAAATGATTAGGCCGAAGGGGATCACCTGCGGGGACATGGACTGTACGCAAAAAAAGGAGCAGAAGGATTTCCTAAGTATAAAACAGATAACTCGTCGGTAATCACCTCTGACGCTCTCGAACACACGGTCTATCGGAGGGTATCTTTTATCCTCCGAACACCTTGACCGATACTGCCGGAAGCCAAGCTTGAACAATTCATCTAGAAGGGTGGCGTCTTTGATCCTCACATGATTGTCGGACCCCTCCGGCTTCTTTGCGAGGATCTTGCCGTTCTTCTCGAGGGCTGCATTCCCTACCTTCGGATGCCGCCGAAAGCTGTTGCGAAGCGGGGCCGGAAATGGGTCCTCCTCCAATCGGACATAGCAAAACTTGTCCTTCCATCCCTTGTGCGACGAAGGGACGTCGTCAAACAGCCTAAACTCTAGGAGTTGCTGCAAGTTGGCAAAGCCCTCTGCGTTCGAATGCCCCCCCCCCCCCCCCCCCCCGACATAAGTTGAAGGACTAGAAAAATTGATCGAGGGTAGGTGGGACCCCTCGGCTCCGGCACAGGGAGAGATAGCCGGCCACATAAGAATGGCTATTGGGCGTAAGCTGACAGGGGGCCAGCCCCACAAACCTCAGGTACTCCAACAGAAAAGTGTGGAGCGGAAATCAGAGCCCCATCTCCACTGACAAAATATGAACGACAAAGCAGCCCTCGGGTGCGTACCGTAACAAATCGTCGGGCCCTGGTTCCACCACACGTGCCGAAGGGCCAACCAGAATTTGTGTGGCCTGGCATTCGGCCGGGGATGCCCTCGTCTTCAATTCCAGGGCAGCGGTGTTCAAGAAGGAGTGGCCCTCGGGAATACCTACTGGCCGGCCGGCATCCACGGCTGCTTATTTCTTCCTCGGAGCAGCCTTCATTTTCTTCTTTTTCCCGGGAGCCACGCTAATAGGTGTCGGGTCCAAAGGCCGGAGGTGTCGGCTTCTCCAGCATTACGCGCGGGAAGGACAACAACTGTAACTTTCATCCTCTCCTCCTTTTGTGCATCCTCCTCAGCTACATGGAAGGCGATGGCTAACTCCTCATCTTCACACACCTGCTCGAACTCTTCGGCCTTGTCCTCGGCAATGAGGTCCCTCTACACCTCCATGGCCACATCAACGTCATCACTCGCAGAAGGGCGATCGGACGAGGACTTGACATCCGAATAGCTTTCAGCCTGACCCAAAGGCTCTTGGGACAGGTTTTGGGAATCACTGACCGACGACATCTTTTCTTTTTGACAGAATGGACCAAACAGTAACAGGTAACGGAAGGCCTAAGGGTTTTAAGGCTCTAACATGTAATCTAGGGCCGGAAAACGAAGAACGCTAAGGAAGCGAAAAACGGAAGAAGAACTGACCTCAGGAACTTGGATTCGATCGAGCTGAACATTTTCTCTCTCTAGAATTTTTTTGGCAGAGCTTCGCTAAAACAATGAATCGCGCAAGGGGTAGGGCTCAGGCCTTGGGGTATTTATAGCCTCCACAATCCGGGCTTGGGCCTGGAATTGGGCCCCCAATGACAAAAATCATCATTGCACACCGCCTCTTCCGCCAACCGGTGACACCCGCCCACGGACAACCAACAAGCAAGCGCCACGCGGAAACCCTCTCCAACGGTCATATTCCAATGACTATATTCTGAAAACTCGGATGTGCTCCCCGGTAAAACACCCCTCAAACAACATTGTGCCTGCCTTCGGACCTTTTCCTTCAGAGTCCTTCATCAGGAGAAGCCCCCGGCTTAACAACGGGAAAACCCCTCAGGACCCCTCAGCCCTCAGCATGTATGAGAACCAGGGAACCCCCGGGGGGCATGCTTTCAAACCCCCTCATCTGGGGTTAGCCTCCGGCTAAAGCACCGAGGAACCTCTCGGCACACAGGGACAATCACCGGCATTCATCGACAGCAATCACGCTCTCAGTCTCATTGACTGGGGGGGCTACCCTCGGCAGTCCCCAGGATGCTCACTCATGCTTATCAACTACGGACGCCTTCGGAGGAGTGCTCCCAACAGACCCTCCGGGATAGCAACAATCAGCCTTCTGCATCACCAAAATCAACGATCAAACCCCTCAGATCACGGATAGCTCTCGGCGGCAACATTGCTCTTCATCTTAAACCAAGGGCTCACCTTTTTTATTCATCATTAGGGGATTTGGTGCACTCTTTTTCCCTCATTAGGATTTTTTTCCAAAGGGTTTTTCCTAATGAGGTTTTTAACGAGGCATCCCCCCAAAATGAAACAAAAAGCACAAGCTTTTGGGGCCCATGATGAAAACAGGCACCACGCTACTCCTTTTCACCACATTACATGTGCCTCAAGGAGTGGGGGATTGGAGGACCCTTCAAGAAATTCACAAAATTAAAAATGTAAAATATTTTCCTTCGGCCCCAAAATGTGGGCGACTAAGGGACTGCCCTCGTCAAACACGCGAGCGCAAAACTCCTCACCACTTTTACAAACTACAGCAAGGCAGCATCAGAGGACAAACACAATTACTCCTTTTCCCTCAAGTACCTTTCAGCAAAACGAGTGAGGGACTCCTGATGGAGTACATGGCCCAGGGACCCCTGGACCATAGACTCCCACTACTATAACAAAGGCCCAATAAGCATAGGAAGCACAATAGGCCCAAATCACAGTGCCCCAAGTGCCAAGAAGTTCACGACGTACACTAGGGGTGCCTTCGGCCCCATGACCGAAGGCTCATAAACTTAAAGTGCAGCTTCTTTTAAGCACTAAAAGTTGCTGGGAGAAAGCGGCGAAAACAGTAGCCCTCGGCACCTAGAGGTCCCCGGGATGAAGAGCCTTCGGCTAATCATCTACAGCCGAAGGCATCTTCCTCGACAGAATCTCCTCCCCACATGCGCTGGATCAACGTACCAAGTACAAACGTCACATCCAATCATCGCATTTAATGCGGCCACATGCGAATGTCAGTGCTGCCCCAGTTGAGGTGACCCCTCGACCGCCAGATCATTGACACGTGTCCCTATCTAGCATTTATTGCTGCTATAAATAGCACCCCTTTCCCCATTTGTAAACCACCCTCAATACCACTAAAGTTCACATAATCAAATACTTTCTCTCTCTTGCTTATTTGCTCTGACTTCTCTCTAGTTACTCCCCGCAGTAACCCCTCGAATAAGCTACCCCCGGGTACACTATCCATCACAAGCATTTGTGCGAGAATCAAGAAAAGATAAATTTGTTGCATTCCAAGTAATATCTTTCCTACGTGGGTCCATTTCTTTATTATCTCCCCCTAAGGCTGGGAATACCGTCTCATCAAATTGAAAGTCATCAAATCGTGCGGTGAATAAGTCACCAGTCATAGGTTCTAGATAATTAATAATTGAGGGAGATTTAAAACCAACATAAATTCCCAACCTTCTTTGAAGATCCATTTTAGTACGATAAGGTGGAGCAATTGGTACATACTGTTAGAATATTATATTATTGTGTTCAAATTAATTGTAATTTAATTAATGAGTCTTTGTATTTTAAGTAGATTAGCTGAGAGAGAATTAGGCCCATTTAATCTAGCTCTAATAAGCCCACACGCCTAAGCTGTTTGTTTCCTAATTAGAATAGGCAGTTCGGATATCTCTCCTATAAATATAGGTTGAGATGGCCGAATCTGCTCTCTAAGTCTCTACACATTCTATTCTGCATATTATTCTCTGTAGAGCCAGTAGATTAGAATTCTCTCTCAAGTTTAATAGTTTGAGTACCATGTATTGTTCTTCATCGAATCATCATTATGAATACACGGTATAAGTTGATGTTGAATTTCTCTTCTACTGTTTAAATTCTTATCAATATTCTTAGATTATTCGACTGTTGTATCTGGACATATCTCACACAGTTGGTATCAGAGCCTCGACGCAATTCAGTTCTTGAGAATCCTCGAATTTTTCTGGAATTAATTTGATCAAAATCACAATTTTGGTTGAATTAATCTCTAGATCTGTTCTTGGTAACTTACTGTTTTAGAAGGTTTCTAATACACGGAAGGAGAATCCCAATGAAGATCTAGTTTCCAAAATTTCGCTGATCTGAGATCCTCAAAAATTCGGAAGACCATCTTCACCATCCGAGTTTCTAAATTCGGTCATCCGAAATCAGGTTTCCTTTTTTAGATCTCTGACATCATCCGAGATCATCTAATTTCGGACAGACGAAATTCAGTGCATTCGATATTACAATTTCGGACATACGAAATCAGCCAACAATTTCGGACAACCGAAATACATTCATCCGAGTTTCTAATTTTGGACGCATCCGAAATCTTCTTCCGAAATAAGGATCCAAAATCCTTTTAAAGTAGTACCGAAATCTTATTTCTTCTGAACAGTTCTTGCCTTAAGATCAATAACCGACATGGAAGCTTACACACTTGGAAGTGATTCAAGACCTCCTCTGCTTAGGAGAGGAGAATTTGCTGTCTGGAAAGTCCGTTTTCTCAATTCTTCAGAAGCAGGGAAAACGGGAAGAATATTCTTAAATCTCTAGAAGAAGGACACATCGAGGTATGGGTTGTTGTTCCTGAAAATACCACATTTGACCCTCCCACTCTTGCACAAAGAAATCTGAAAAAAGAGGAAGACTACACTGAAGAAGAAAAACTCAGAGCCAGAGCCGATCTTCTTGCTGCCACTTATCTGCTTCAAGCCATCCCAAATGATCTGTTTATGCAAATCGATAGTCTTACCACTGCTAAAGACTTATGGGATGAGATTCATCAGATCATGCAAGGCACCGATGTTGGAATCAAATCCAAAAGAGCTCACACGTTGACTGCATATGACTCCTTTACTGCTATATCTGATGAAGAACTGGAAGACACATATCAACGCTTTCTGATGGTCCTTAACGAGATGAAAAAGATCAACATTCGGAAAACCAATATGGAAGTCAACCTTCGCTTCCTGAGATCTCTCAAACCCGAATGGAAGAAAACCGCCAAACAAATCAGACAAAATAAAGACCTAGATGAGCTAACAATTCACAATCTTTACGACTGTCTAGGAGAATTCTCTGAGGATATACGCGAAAAAGTCATCTCTTCAAAAGGAAAGAACATCGTTGATACACTTGCTCTCCTATCAACTGAAAAGAAAAAGAAAGAAAAAATTCCCAAAATTTCCTTTGAAGTTGATTCATCTGATGATGAGAAGAACATGTCTCATTCTGACCCTGAGATCAATGAACTAAAAAAGGAGTTAGCCTTGTTAACAACCATGACAAGAAAGATAAACAAGAAGTTCACAAGATTCAGAAATCCAGCCACAAATAACTGTTAGGAAATTGATGTAACGTACCTCGAAAGTACAGCAGTGGAAGTTTAAAATTTTCCCAAACAGATCTTCCCTGATTATGACAAAACAACGAATATTGCAATAATAACAGATCTGAGTTAGAACTTACAGATCTTCCAGTCTAGCGGTGATAATCCTTGACCTTTGGTATCCACATGATTTCTCCTTTCCGAAAGAACGATTAGATCTCCCTAAGAGAAAGGCTAGGAAATCTCTTCGCAGGGAAATAAACTGATAATACTGAATCTCAAAACTGGTCTATAATTATGAATGAGGAGGATGTATTTATACTAGTTCTAAACTAGTTTCCCAATCACAATGAAAGTCTTTCTCATTAATGAGTTCTAGTCCTACCAAGACCAATACTTATCATTAACGATTTTATTAATTAAATAAAAAGAACAAAATAAACTAATAATAATATCAAAGTGGCTGCACGTCACTTTGCTTGTTGTTATTATTATTATTATTTATTTCATTTTCTATTTTCTTTTAATTCTAAATTATAAAAGAAAACATCAACTTTATTTAATTAAAATTACATCTTAATTAAGTATAATAAATCTATTTTATCAAACTTAATTAATTCTATCAAATAGAACTTTCCTTCAACATGATGAATTAAATATATTAATCTAATTAATAATTAACTCATCTTATTTTCAGCATTATGAATTAAATATTATTTAATCCAATTAATAATATTTAATTCCTTCTAATAATTCAATCGGAAGGTATAATCACTTGTTGTGTGACCCATAGGGCCTTATATATTAAGCACTAATCAAATTGAGGTCTTAGTAGAATCCCTAGACGATTTACCAGACAAACTTAATATATAAGGACGTTTGCGAGGACTATTCAAACTCCCTGTACTATAGAGCTCATAGTGATACGGTCCTTTCATTCAACGAACATTCAACTAAGTCTGGAACTTGATATTGTGTCTATTCCAACAACTTAGCCTCTCTCTCAATCTCTCTAGATGATCCATAACGATCATATTCGATATCCAAAACGAATATATCTTTGCATTGGCCAATGACTTTATGATCCATCTAGATATGAGAAGTAGAATGTTCTCTCTTAATCTATTACGAGGAATGAATCCTTTCTTGGCTCAACTACTACTCCATGTGCTTCGTGATGCACCCAACGCATGCCGTATCTACCCCGACTGGAGTGCAAGCGTTGGTCATGGTCAAAGTACATCACTCCGCACATGTAGTACGTATTGACCTCAAGTCGGAGGACTATTACACTACTCTATACGCCGATAATTCCATAGACACATGAATAGAACTTATCAAATGGTTTCTCGGTGGGTATGCCAATATTCTCTAAAATATCTATGTGACCATCATGAATTACAGGAACTCATAGTTGTGAGATCAACTATACTTTCTAAAAGTATGATGCAGTCCACATACCAATCTTATCGCATATCATCAATATCCCTTTCTTGATGATCATTGATTGGGGCTATTTTTGGACCTTGTGTTATATTATATCATATAAGCTCCCACTTACTTATTGACAACATAAATTCAAGGGAACACAATTATGAATAAGATATTGACAATCGAAATACTTAATCATCAATGTGTAATACCGTATATATCAAATATATAAAACTAAATGTGATCAAGTACATATATCTCTAAAAAGTGATTGTCGCTAGGACATATATACTAACAATCTCCCACTTGGCCTAGTGCCAATCACCGATGCGTCTAACACCCAGACTCTCAAAAGTCTAGTATGTTTCTCGCATCTCAAAGGTTTGGTGAATGGACCAGCCAAATTGTCCTCTATGGGAAGACATTCTATTGCAACTTCTCCTCTTGCTATTTGTTATCAAAAACATGATAGCACATAGGTATTTTCTAGTTCCTTACTTCGCATCTTGGTTCCTTATCTTGTGCAAACACACCGGTACAGTCACAATAACAATTATTGGATAACTGTTGCTAGGAACTACCCCTATTTCTTTAAGGAACTAACGTATCTAAATGCTTGCCTAAATTGCATCGAATGCAACAATTTACTAGGCTCTAGTTGTCGAATTTATAGTAGTTTCTTACTTGTAACTTTTTCAGCACTACTATTACATTGAGACTAAAAACATATACTGACTGCGACTCGTAGTCTTTCTTATCATACATGAAACTAGTGCTAGAATAATTAAATTCTACTAGTTCCTTGTTGTCTACCATAGACAAAAAGATATTCATGAAGATTTTGGGTAACCATTCTTTCACGGACTTCAATGAGGGGATATCATTCTCTATGATCAACATATATGATCATAAAGACCACGTTATCTTCTTGCGCACTCTAAACACGCAAGCACCCTCATTTCATTTGATGAGGTCAAACGATTTGACTATTTCATCAAAATTAATATTTCAACTCCTAGAGGCTTGTTTTAGCCCATAAATAGATTTTTCTAATTAACATAATGATTTAGAATTTGACTTGGATGCAAAAATCTTCAGGTTGTACCATGTACACCTCCTCCTCGAGGTTTCCATTAAGGAAATTGGTTTTGACATTCATTTGTCAAATCTCATAATCATAGTATGCAGCTATCACAAGCAAAATCCGAATGGACTTCAGTTTTGCAACTGGCGAATAGGTATTACTATAGTCAATTCCTTCTCTTTGACTATAAGTTTTAGCCACTAGTCTAGCTTTGTATGTTTGCACCTTACCTTCAAGATCAATTTTCTTCTTGAAGATCTTTTGCATCCAATGGGTCTAACCCAACAGGCAAGTCAACCAAGTTCCATACTTGATTGATATACATCAAGTCCATTTTAGATTTCATGGCATCTCGCTACCTCTCTAAACCCACATCTAATATTGCTTTAGTGTAGGTCTTAAGTTCATCCTTATCAAGAATTTCAACATCATCATGAACCTCCATGAGGAAATCAAACCTAGTTAGTTCATGACGAATCCTAGTAGACCCACATAGTTGAATGTTTTGCGTTTTGTTCGGGCTTTTCATTCTAATCGTGAAGAGGTTCTCTTTCATTGGACTATCCAATGCTCAGAGAGTTTTCTAGTGCTACACTTTTAAGTGTTTTTAGAAAAAGAGAAGTGAGTGCAGAAGGAATGACAACCATGTCATCTCTTTCTTTAATAAGAATCACTTGTTGGTGCGAGGTGATTCCTATGTTACTCCCACTAGCTGAAAGACATCCTCCTAGAGACATGCTTGCACTCAATTCTCCCACTGAATCCTTGTTTTGACCATCTAACAAGTCTTCATCCTTTATGTTATTTTGTGATTCTTGAACTTCATCAAGTTCTATCCTCCCACGATTACATTCCTTAAAGACCAAGTCTTATACTAGGAATCTCGCTTGTCTGGAAATAGTGATTTTTTTTTATTCCTCGGGAAGATAAATTAGTATCCTCTAGTTTCCTTAGGATACCTCACAAAATAATATCTCTCACTTCTAGGTCCCAACTAGTCAATGTCCATTTTCTCCACATATGTAAGGCAACCTCACACTTTAATATGTGTAAGAATAGGCTTCTTATTACACCATAACTCATATGGTGTCTTTTGCATGAACTTAGATGGAACTCCATTCAGAACGTATATTGAGGTTTCCAATGCGTACCCCAAAAGAGATGTTGGAAGAGACTGGAATTCATCATGGACCTAACCATGTCCAACAAGGTTCTATTTCTCCTTTCAGAAACCCAATTTAATTGAGGTGTTCTTGGAGGAGTCCATTGTGCCTGAATTCCTTGACCTTTCAAGTAATCAAGAAACTCCTTAGTCAAGTATTCCTCTCTATGATCAGATCGTAGAGTCTTGATACTCTTGTCAAGTTGTTTCTCTACTTCAGCCTTATACTCCCTGAATTTCTCAAAAGCTTTTGATTTATGTTTCATAAGATACACAAATCCAAACCTAGAGAAATCATCAGTAAAATGATGAAGTAAGAAAATCCTCCTCTAGCTTGAGTTGGGAACTATCCACACACATCTGTGTGAATCATCTCAAGCACTTCTTTGGCCGCAATCCTTTTCCAAGAAAAGGTTTATTGGTCATTTTAGCTAAAAGACAGGAATCACAATTATCATATGATTCAAAATCAAATGGTTTTAAGTAATCTAATTTACTTAACCTTGTTATTCTTGTTTCACTAATATGGCCAAATCGCAATGCCAAAGATAGGTGGTAATTTTCTGATTACTTAACCTTGGTCTCTTATTTTGTACATTTAATATGTCATGCCTACAAGTAAGATTATATAAACCATTCATAAGAGGGGCATTTCCAAACACAATGCCATTTTGTCAAAAACAACAAGTGTTATCAGCAAAATGGAAGGAAACCCCTTAATGTCTAACATATGAATGGAAATTATATTCTTTGTTATAGAAGGAACAAAATAACAATTATTTAGTTCTAAACTATAACCGCTCGGTAAATCTAATTTATAAATGCCTATACGCCTAGCAGCAACTATTGCTCCATTTCCTACACGTAGGCCAATTTCACCCAGCCTAACTGCTTACTGTCACTTAGACTTTACACATTATTCCAATATGTGAGCTACACGTTGTATCTAATACCCAACAATGAGAGTTAGTTGTAGACATATTAATATCAATGACAAAAATGCCTAAGCTAGAAGCACTCGGTGCTTTGGCTAGATTAGTCCTGTATATCTCACAATCTCTCTTCCAATGTCCTATCTCTTTGCAGTAGAGACATACATCATTTGGTACCTCAGCAATGTGATTCTTCTGAATGTCCTTGTCAAACATGGCTAATTCAGAAGGCTAACATCAAGGATCTTGGGTACACATGTATCAAATGCATGTTCAATATTTTCTTGCCTAAGAACGAAACGCATATTTTGTTCCACGTCTAGAAAGTTTGGTTCAGTCACATTATTTGTATCCAAGATACTTCTCATTGATAAATTCGACATTTCTAAAAGCCTAAAGAAGTTCAAATAGAACGGGAATTAAAATTCATGTAATAATTCCTATGATCACATTTAGTTAACTAAATAATTCGGACTTTTAATTATTTAGCTCCCACTATTTTTCATGTTCTTTGACCCCAATAAAAAGAACATGGAATGTTTTACAATCATAGTGGCCAAGATCCACATTCGTACTATTACAGTCCCAGCTTGGGCTGATCACTGTAATAATATAATGGGTAGGTCCCTAGACCAATTGTGTCCAAACAACTCTTGGTTGATCAATTTTTAAATTGATCGACATCCCTAAATTAACACTGACGCTTCGGCGACTCGAGCTAATTTAAGTAAGTCAAAACCATCACACGATCACAAACAATTGTATCTATAAATTAGTTCTATATTTTGTCGAATGGAATAAACACTTGGGTGAAATATTCTTCAACGAAAAAAAATTTCTACTAATTTAATTATGATGGGTGATGTCGTTATCCTAAATAAGACTTAAATTTTAATTATGGGGAACGTTTAGCGGGGTATTAAATTATTAATCAAGATGCTAACAACATATTATCAAATAATATGTTAATGAGATCTAACTCAAACTTATAAAATTAAGGCATGCAATATAAATCTAATTTATAAATAAATACAATTAAAGTAAAAACATGCTTAATAATATAACAATAATACAATTATTATGTAAACCAAGCTTTATTAAAATTAAACTTATTCAGTCTCTGAGATTATTAATCTAATTACAATAAGGTTAATTTTAATATTTAACTAATATTTAAAAACTTCCATTTTAATATTAATTAAGAAAAATCATGGAAAACCCTTGCCCAAGAGCCCAAGCACTATGCACTACTCTCAATCGCAGCACGTCTCTTAGTTTATTAGGACTTTAGTAAACATGGCAAGAGAATCCAATGTTTATCTAATTCTCAATATGAGACCCAATCCTAAAATAAAACAAAAAGGTGTCGATCTAATCGGACCATACAACTCTACAATTTTCCAGAGCTGTTCGCGCAAAAGGCTTCCCATATTCAAACGCAAGTGCAGTTTTTGCCGACAGAATCTACTACGTAGACGTCGTAACAATGTTGCCCGCTCTCCAGATTTTAGTTGTCTCTATCGTCAGGCTTTCGTCGGTTGGAGGTCAACTGCCATGGTCGTTCCGACTCATGGATTGTCCAGATTCACGATTTTGGTTCTAAACATCTAATACAATTTCTAAAAAAAACTAGTGGCAGGGAAGGCATTTGAGATTTCTGACTTGTTTCAAAAACAATTCTAATTCAATTTTCAGATTTCATAAAAATTGAAATTAATCTAATTTCGAAAAATAAAATTAGTCGAGAATATGTGCACACAAGAAATCATGAATCCATATTCGTATAATTTCATTAAAATCAGTTTGGCTCTGATACCACTGTTAGGAAATTGATGTAACGTACCTCGAAAGTACAACAGCGGAAGTTTAAAATTTTCCCAAACAGATCTTCCCTGATTATGACAAAACAACGAATATTGCAATAATAACAGATCTGAGTTAGAACTTACAGATCTTCCAGTCTAGCGGTGATAATACTTGACCTTTGGTATCCACGTGATTTCTCCTTTCCGAAAGAACGATTAGATCTCCCTAAGAGAAAGGCTAGGAAATCTCTTCGCAGGGAAATAAACTGGTAATACTGAATCTCAAAACTGGTCTATAATTATGAATGAGGAGGATGTATTTATACTAGTTCTAAACTAGTTTCCCAATCACAATGAAAGTCTTTCTCATTAATGAGTTCTAGTCCTACCAGGACCAATACTTATCATTAACGATTTTATTAATTAAATAAAAAGAACAAAATAAACTAATAATAATATCAAAGTGGCTGCACGTCACTTTGCTTGTTATTATTATTATTATTTATTTCATTTTCTATTTTCTTTTAATTCTAAATTATAAAAGAAAACACCAACTTTATTTAATTAAAATTACATCTTAATTAAGTATAATAAATCTAATTTATCAAACTTAATTAATTCTATTAAATAGAACTTTCCTTCAACATGATGAATTAAATATATTAATCTAATTAATAATTAACTCATCTTATTTTCAGCATTATGAATTAAATATTATTTAATCCAATTAATAATATTTAATTCCTTCTAATAATTCAATCGGAAGGTATAATCACTTGTTGTGTGACCCATAGGGCCTTATATATTAAGCACTAATCAAATTGAGGTCTTAGTAGAATCCCTAGACGATTTACCAGACAAACTTAATATATAAGGACGTTTGCGAGGACTATTCAAACTCCCTGTAATATAGAGCTCATAGTGATACGGTCCTTTCATTCAACGAACATTCAACTAAGTCTGGAACTTGATATTGTGTCTATTCCAACAACTTAGTCTCTCTCTCAATCTCTCTAGATGATCCATAACGATCATATTCGATATCCAAAACGAATATATCTTTGCATTGGCCAATGACTTTATGATCCATCTAGATATGAGAAGTAGAATGTTCTCTCTTAATCTATTACGAGGAATGAATCCTTTCTTGGCTCAACTACTACTCCATGTGCTTCGTGATGCACCCAACGCATGCCGTATCTACCCCGACTGGAGTGCAAGCGTTGGTCATGGTCAAAGTACATCACTCCGCACATGTAGTACGTATTGACCTCAAGTCGGAGGACTATTACACTACTCTATACGCCGATAATTCCATAGACACATGAATAGAACTTATCAAATGGTTTCTCGGTGGGTATGCCAATATTCTCTAAAATATCTATGTGACCATCATGAATTACAGGAACTCATAGTTGTGAGATCAACTATACTTTCTAAAAGTATGATGCAGTCCACATACCAATCTTATCGCATATCATCAATATCCCTTTCTTGATGATCATTGATTGGGGCTATTTTTGGACCTTATGTTATATTATATCATATAAGCTCCCACTTACTTATTGACAACATAAATTCAAGGGAACACAATTATGAATAAGATATTGACAATCGAAATACTTAATCATCAATGTGTAATACCGTATATATCAAATATATAAAACTAAATGTGATCAAGTACATATATCTCTAAAAAGTGATTGTCGCTAGGACATATATTCTAACAATAACAAGCAAAGAACTTCTTCTTCAAACTATCCTGACAAGGCTAGCAGACCATCAGATAAAGCTGTGAGTAGTGATTCAATGAAATGCTTCAAATGCGGGAAACCTGGTCACTTTGCCAAGGAGTGCCGATCTGCCAAGAAAAAGGACTTCAATTACTACATGCAAAAAGCTCAATTGGCCAAGCAAAGAGAGCAAGGAGTGGTGCTCATGGCTGAACACGACAGCTGGCTTAAGGACACTGATGAAAGTGAGCAAGAGAATTTGGCATTAATGGCGAAAGTGGCAAACTCTGAAAGTGACAGTGACAACTCTGAAGAAGAATTCAATGCCTCTTCATCTGCTGAGAACGAGGTAAGTAATCTAAATTCTATTATTTCCAAACAATGTGAAAAGATAACTGAACTCATCTCTTCTCTAAAAAGAGAGAAAAACAAAGTTAAAGAACTTAAAGACAGACACATCAATAACACTAAAGTTCTAGAACAACTCATGGTTGAAGGAGCACATCAAAATGTTCGCTTAAAAGATTCACGCGATAGAGTCTCACACTTAGAGTTAGAAGTAAGTAAACTTAAGAAATCTGTCTCTGACCTAACCAAGGAACGAGATGACTTTAAACGAGAACGTTCTGAAGCTGTTACTAAATTTGACATGATTTACAATGAACACGGTCATCTTTATGCTAAAATCAAGGAGTTAGAAGACACTCAGGTTAAGAGAGGACAATCTGAACAAACTGTCTTTTTGCTCAACAATAATCCTACAGACACCAAGTTTTACAATCCAAAATCAGGTCTTGGTTTTAATAACCCTGAAAATTTGAAAAAGGTTAATTGCCCCCAGTTGTATGACATCAAATATATGAATCTGGGGATAACCAAACTTATGAAATTTACTGGTGAGGCTGAAACAATTGAGGAAGAGGAAGAGAAAAGGAAAACTAGGACTAGAGCTGAAGTTAATTACGATTTCACTGCTTTAAATAACAACTATGCTACTAGAGAAATTCCTTTATCTGATGACTACAAAACTTTATTTCCACCCGAGAATCAATCTGAAACAACGGAGAAAGAAGCATCTACTTCAAATGTTTCTGTACCACACATACCACCATTAATTAAGAAAATTGCTGATCTTCACAATGCTTTTGAAAAAGAACGAGAAATTTTTAAACTTGAAAAGGAAGATCTTTTAAAGAAAATTTCTGAGCTAACAGATGATTCCTCTCAAGGCACTAAAACTCCTGAAACTTCTTCTTTTGATGAGACTAATAAGAAAAATCATTTTGAAAAGAAAAGAAACTCATCATCTGCTCCAAACACAGGGAAAGCGTTTTCTAAATCAAGTGCAGGAAGAATGACCTGGATTCCCAAGACAACAGTGAAGAAGGATACAAGACAAGAGCATTCAAAGAAGATCTCCAAAATCATTAATTTTGTGGAAAAGTCTTGTAATAGATTTAGAAATTGTTTTCGTTCTAGTTCTTCTGCTGGTTCCTCTGGTTGTGTTTCAGAAAATTCTTCTAAGTTTGCTTCTACTTCTTATTCTAAAATTGATTCCCATTCAAGTGATGTTTTTAAGCATGAAAATTTAAATTCTCCTTTCTCCAAAAGTGACATGTGTGATATGAATGGTTTAAATGAATGTGTTACTTTCTCTTCCTGTGGAGGTGCTTATTTACACTATCCTTTAAAGGTGCATTCGGTAAAACACTTCAAAAGACTGACAAGAGGGAAAGTTTTCACAAGTCATAAACAATCTCAATCACAGTTTCAGAACTCAAGTGAAAATTTTCAAAAGATCAAACAAGTCTGGGTTCCTAAACAAAAACTAACCACTTCTGATTCGAATATTTTTTTCACATCAAAAGGATGGATCCGTCCTTAAATGGGTACCTAAGACTGTTTAATTTTGCAGGTCAGTCATGTGTGGTACTTAGATTCTGGTTGCTCCACACACATGACTGGGAAGAAAGAGCTGTTGAGCAACTACGTTGATAAGTTTGGAGGGAAAGTTAGATTTGGAAACAGTGACTTTGCTCCTATCCTCGGATTTGGAGATATCTGCAACAGTAGGGTCACTATCAAAGACGTTTCTTTTGTTGCTGGTTTGACACACAACTTGTTTAGCATTGGTCAACTCTGTGACAAGGGAATGAAAGTCATATTCCAAGCTAACAAGTGTTGTATGAAAGATGATCAAGGGGTCACCATTCTGAAGTGTAGACGCAAATCTGGTCTCTACACCATTGTGCTGAAAACTTTGTTTCCCAATATAGACGTCTGTCTGCTGTCAAGAGCGTCCTCTGAACTCAACCAACTGTGGCATAAGAGGTTGTCTCATCTGAACTACCGTGATCTCCATACATTGTCATCGAAGAAGCTTGTTAATGGTCTGCCAGCATTGCAGAGTAAATGTCATCATCTGTGCGATTCTTGCGCACTTGGAAAAATAAAAAGAGCTTCTCACAAGCTGAAAATGACATCATCTACTACTCACCCTCTTGAATTGCTTCACATGGATCTTTGTGGGCCCATGCGTACACAAAGTATCAATGGGAAGAAATATGTCCTGGTAATAGTAGATGACTTTTCAAGATACACGTGGATCCGGTTCTTACGCTCCAAAGACGAAACAACAGACATCATCATCACCTTCATCCGAACAACACAAAATCTACTGCAGGCAACTATTCTCTTCATACGATCTGACAACGGCACGGAGTTCAAAAACCAGAAACTCAGTGAATTCTATGAGACTCAAGGCATCATTCAGCAATTCTCTGCAGCAAAGACCCCACAGCAGAACTGGGTGGTAGAAAGAAAGAACAGAACTCTTGTTGAAGCTGCAAGAACCATGTTGATCCATTCCAAACTTCCACATTTTCTCTGGGTTGAAGCTATCAACACTGCTTGCTTCACTCAGAATAGGACCTCTATTCAGAAAAGGTTTGGAAAGACATCATATGAGCTGATCACCCGCCGAATTCCCAGTGTTTCTTTTCTAAGAGTTTTTGGATGCAAATGCTTCATCATGAATGATAGGGAAGAACGAGGTAAGTTTGATCCAAAAGCAATAGAAGGCGTGTTCATTGGTTATTCTTCGTCATCCAAAGCTTACAGAGTGTACATCAGAGACAAAAAGAAGGTCATTGAAAGCATCAATGTGACCTTTGACGAGAAAGAAGAACAGCCTTCCGGACACATCAGTTCAGAACCCGATATCACTGGTGTTCTAGCACAACTACTCACCTCATCTCCCTCACCTGATTCCGACTCAGTGGATCTCGATCATCTATTTGACCAAATTTACAAGAATCCACAATCACATGATCCATCTCCTCCACCCACTACTACATCTTCAGCATCAACTCCTACTTCAGCATCAATTCCTTCATCTTCTGCAACCACACCTGAAATTGAAAACATCATCACCACTGCCCACTGATCCTACATCCTCATTTGTTCCTCATACTGATAACCCTTATGTTGATCAGCAACCGAACAATAATGCTCAGCCACTCCCTCATGTTAGAAAATGGACACGTGCTCATCCACCTGATCTTATACTTGGAAATTCTTCAAGTGGAGTGTGCACATGATCTGCTACCGAGAATGAATGTCTGTTTTCAGGTTTCCTAAGTCAAACTGAGCCTACTCATGTCACAGAAGCGTTAGCTGATTCTGAATTGATAATCGCCATGCAAGAAGAAATCAATCAATTTGAGAGACTGAAAGTCTGGTCACTTGTGCCTTGCCCCCTGGAAAATCAATCATAGGCACTAAGTGGATATTCAAGAACAAGAAGGATGAAGACGGGATTGTGATTCGCAACAAGGCCCGATTAGTTACAAAAGGCTACAATCAACAAGAAGGTATTGATTACAATGAGACGTTCGCTCCAGTTGCATGTGTTGAAGCCATTCGACTATTCATGGCTTATGTGGCACACAAGAACTTCACCATATATCAAATGGACGTCAAAACAACATTCTTGAATGGGATCTTGAAAGAAGAAGTTTATGTGGATCAACCAGAAGGCTTCATCAGTAAGAAATATCCAGATCACGTTTATCGTCTGGATAAAGCTTTGTATGGACTCAAACAAGCCCCGAGAGCTTGGTATGAGGAACTGTCTGATTTCCTGGTTGATTCTGACTTTTCAAAAGGAACAATTGATACTACTCTCTTTATCAAGCGTCATGGGTCTGACATCATCTTGGTTCAGATCTATGTTGACGACATCATTTTTGGTTCCACTGATCCAGCACTATGCACTGCATTTGGAAGTCTGATGCAATCTAAGTTCGAAATGAGCATGATGGGCGAAATGAATTTCTTTCTTGGACTTCAAGTTAAACAACTGCCTGACGGAATTTTCATTCATCAGTCCAAGTACATTCATGATTTGCTAAAGAGATACGGTCAAGAGAACAGCACCCCTGTGAAAACCCCAATGACTCCTGCCTGTAAACTTGATACTGATCCATCGGGAAAGCCTGTTGATGTTACCTCTTATACGGGAATGATTGGTTCTTTGTTGTATCTGAGCTCGAGCCGACCTGATATTATGTTTGCTACTTGTCTCTGCGCTCACTTTCAAGCAAATCCAAAGGAATCCCATCTGCTTGCTGTGAAAAGAATTCTTCGTTATCTGAAAGGAACTCCTAATCTAGGACTCTGGTATCCTAAGGAGACTGCATTTGATCTGATAGCATTCACTGACGCTGATTACCCAGGATGTAAAATGGACAGAAAGAGTACTTCTCGTAGTGCTCAATTTCTTGGAGAAAAGTTGGTATGTTGGTCCTCAAAGAAGCAAAATTGTGTGTCCACATCTACGATAGAGGCTGAATATGTTGTTGCTGCTAGTTGTTGTTCCTAAGTACTATGGATGAGAACTCAACTACGTGACTTTGGATTCTACTTTAACCACATTCCGATTTACACTGACTCAAAAAGTGCGATTGCTATCTCATGCAACCCGGTTCATCATTCTCGCACTAAGCACATTGACCTGAGATTCCACTTCATCAAAGATCATATTGAAAAAGGTCATGTGGACCTATACTTTGTGTGCACTGAGCTTCAGTTGGCTGATCTATTCACAAAAGCTCTGGACGAGAAAAGATTTCAGTTCCTGGTCTCTAAACTGGGAATGCTGAATTTGGAATTTTAAACCGTGCACAAATATAGGGGGAGTTTTTATTTTTTTCATGTCAATTTTTAATTTTACTTTTGAGTCAGTTTCTTGGTCTGTCAGTCTGTTTCCCTGAAATGTGCAAACATTGAGGGGGAGCAAAATTAGTCTGGTCTGAGTGCTACAATTGAGGGGGGGTACTTTAATTTCTTTTAGTATCTGCAATTTTTTTAAAATTTAGAAAACTACAAAAATATTTTTCTCTTTTTATTTGATTCTGTTTTTTTTTTTTTTGTCAGTTAAAATTGAGTCAGTTTCCAAAATCAGAAAATCCAAAAAGAGTTTCTGTTTTCTTTTCGCAGGTACTTAAGTAAGAATATAGTTTGGTTTGTTTCATTCTCTCCTCTCACGCACTATCTTTCCAAACAGCACTCAAAGGTTTCCAACTTTCTCAACTTCGTCTTCTTCGTCTTTCATCAAACCCAAAAGGTTTATTCTCTATGTATTTGTTTGCATGTGTTTGTGTTTCTATATATTTTTGTTGCAGGTTCGTTCACAGAAACGACGAGAGGAAACCGGCAAACCACCGGAAACCCCCCTCCTCTCCTCGCCGTCGTTAACCACCCCTCTTCTCGCCGACAACCCTTCCTTCTCGTAAAAACCTCCATAGCCATAAAACTTCTGACGTGCACTTGTCGTGAGGTGCACTCAAAATAAATACAATACAACGATTATACGTAGTATAACGAAGTAAGGTTCGTATCCACAAGGAAAGGAATACTTTTCTTTTATATAATGAGTGACAAAGGGGAGGGGGGTTGAGTTTGATTTAATTTGATTTAATTAACACTAAGATGAACGACTTATGTGGTTTAATTAATAGAGATGAGGACTTGGTTTTGCTTTTATCCACTTAACGAAATGTTTGTCGATCCCGGTTATATCTTTAACTATCTCCTCTCGAATACTCAATCGAGGAGTATATCCAGTTCATCGAGGGTAGTTATTAATAACGAGATGCGTTCATTAATAAAACTAACTATCGAGTCAATATAGAACAAGCGCCGTATATTAACTTGATAGTAGCAATAAACTTAAGATGAAAACGATTGAGATTGATAACTTCAACACAAGCGGTTTATTGGTTTAATCAATATAATTAATTCCCCTTGGCATATTAACCATGAGATGCATGCATTAATACTCCAAGTTTACTACTGTTGAAAGAACCGGATTAATAACAAGCGTATTAACCGATTGATTCTAGTAATAATTAATATAAGAAACAAAACTAGTTGATACTTTAAGTAATGTTCAAAATATTGACATGAAATATGAATAGGAATTAATTAATACTCAAAGAAGAATATTAAAGAATATGAATCCTACTATAATTAATATCAAGATGTTAACTAATTGTCATCTTAGTAACACTCCCCAATATTAACATAGAGGAAGAAATAACTATTACTATAACCAATGTCAAGATGTTAACTAATTGTCATCTTAGTAACACTCCCCAATCTAAGGAGGAAATTTTTAAAACCCAACTTAAGAAACAGCCATTCAATCACAAAGCACGTGTCTACTCTCCTCCCACAACAAATGACAGGTGGGTCCCCAAAAACAGACCCACCAAAACTGAAGCTGAAAGGTGGGTCCCCAAGATGAGACCTACCAAGCCTGAAACTGAAAGGTGGGTCCCCAAACTCAGACCCACCAAAACTAAAACCGAAAGGTGGGTCCCCAATCTGAGACCCACCAAAACTAAAACTGAAAGGTGGGTTCCCATGAACAGACCCACCAAGACTAAAACGGAAAGGTGGGTTCTCAAAAAAAGACCCACCAAAATGGAAACTGCTAAGTGGGCTCCAAAAACCAGACCCACTGCAAAAGCAGATCTGGCTATTAGAGAGCCCGCGAGAGAAAGATCTTTTGTTGAGAAAGCTGCTGACCTTGGATCACAGCTAAAAGCAAGATTTAAAAAGGTGTTTTTGTTAATAAGGAAGGACCCATTCCAAGATGGGTACCTAAACCTTTTTAATTGTTTTGCAGGACGGTCATGTGTGGCACTTAGATTCTGGATGCTCAACCCACATGACCGGAATAAAACACCTGTTGAGCAACTACACCAACTGTTACGGAGGCAATGTCAGATTTGGGAATGACGCCTCATCTCCTATTCTTGGATATGGGGACGTCATCTGTGCCAGCGTCACCATCAAAGATGTTTCTTTTGTCAAAGGGCTCAAACACAATTTACTGAGCATAGGGCAATTCTGTGACAGCGGGATGGAAGTGAGGTTCTTTGCAAGACAATGCTGTGTTCTAGACAGCATGGGGAATACATTATTAACGTGCTACAGAACTTCAAATCTGTACACGATTGATCTGAAAAGCGTACAATCCACCACTTCGATCTGTCTGCTGTCCAAAGCTTCCACAGAACAGAACAACCTTTGGCACAGACGACTCTCCCATCTGAACTTCAAGCATCGATCAATCCTGTCCTCCAAGAAACTTGTGAAGGGGCTTCCTCTGTTAAAGTCTTCCACTGAGAATCATTGTAGTGCCTGAAAAATGGGCAAAATGACGCGAAGCTCCCACAAGTCAAAAACAGTACCATCATCTACTCACCAGCTGCAGTTAATTCACATGGATCTGTGTGGACCTATGAGAGTCCAAAGCATCAACGGTCGCAAATACACTCTGGTGATCGTTGATGACTTCTTTAGGTACACATGGACAAAATTTCTCCGCTCAAAGGACGAGGCAGCAGAAAACATTATGACCTTTATCAGAACCATCCAGAAACTGCTACAGCACAGTGTTCGAATTGTAAGAACTGACAATGGTACCGAGTTCAAAAATCAAACTCTCACTGATTTCTACGAATCTCTCGGTATCACTCAGCAATTTGCAGCAGCCAAAACTCCCCAACAGAACGGAGTTCTTGAGAGAAAGAACAGGACTCTTGTTGAAGCAGCACGCACCATGTTAATACAATCCAGACTGCCTCACTTCATGTGGGCAGAGGCAATCAATACTGCGTGCTTCACCCAGAACAGAACATCCATTCATAAACGCTTCGACAAGACTCCTTATGAAATTCTCTTCAACAGAACTCCCGACATCTCTTTCTTCAAGATATTTGGCTGGACCCCAAAGCCAGAGAAGGCGTGTTTATCAGCTACTCACTGCAGTCCAAAGCTTACAGAGTCTATCTAAGAGACAAGCGCACTGTCATCGAGAGTGTAAATGTTACATTCTATGAAATGGCAGACTTCGCGATCGAACATCTACATGCTGATCCATCACATGCTGAACCAGTGGTTTCTGATAAAGCTGATCCGAACTTAGAACACGAAGATGTGATTCTTAATTCTCTTTTCAGAAACTTCTACGAGAATTCACAACCTTCATCTCCTCCATGCACACCAGCTTCAACATCAACTCCAATTGCAGAGATTCCACTCCTCACAGGTCCAGGTGATGCACCATCCACGCCTTCAACCCCTCAATCTAATCACAGAGGAGTGGATGATCATGGCTTTGCTACAAGTCCAGAATCTTCTCCACTGCGCACCACAGCTGCTCAAGAGCCCTCAAACACCTATCAGGACTCGGATCAACCAATCATCACTCCAACTCCTCTAGCTCATGAGAGGAAATGGACGAAAGCACATCTCGTTTATCAGATAATAGGTGATCCGAGTCAAGGTGTGCGCACAAGATCCGCCACGATGAATGAATGCCACTTCGCCTGTTTCCTAAGCCAGTCAGAACCATCAAAGGTCTCCGATGCACTACTTGATCCAGACTGGGTGATTGCGATGCACTAGGAACTCAATCAATTTGACAGACTGGATGTATGGACATTGGTACCCAAGCCACAGAAAAAGACTATCATTGGCACGAAGTGGATATTCAAAAATAAAAGGGATGAAGAAGGGACAGTTGTAAGAAACAAGGCAAGGTTGGTCGCAAAGGGATATAATCAACAGGAAGGCATAGACTATGATGAAACGTTTGCGCCCGTAACTAGAATTGAAGCAATCCGCCTCTTTCTTGCGTACGCGGCGCACAAAAACTTCACCGTCTTTCAGATGGACGTGAAAACAGCTTTCCTAAATGGGACTTTAGAAGAAGAAGTCTATGTTGCTCAACCTGAAGGATTTGTAGATCCAAAATTCCCAGATCATGTATACAAGCTTAAGAAAGCTCTCTATGGGCTGAAACAGGCACCCAGAGCTTGGTACGATGCCTTGACCGAATTTCTGGTTGATTCCGGTTTCTCCAAAGGCAAGATTGATACTACTCTATTGATCAAGTGACAGAAATCTGACATCATTCTGATTCAGATCTATGTCGATGACATCATCTTTGCCTCATCCAATCCGCGCCTATGCCAACATTTCGAGACACTAATGAAAACAAAGTTCGAGATGAGCATGATGGGTGAAATGAACTTCTTCTTAGGCCTGCAAGTAAGACAACTCTCTGATGGCATTTTCATCAACCAGTCAAAATATATTCTGGAAATGCTAAAGAGATTCAACATTGAAGGCAAATCTTCCATGACGACCCCTATGTCCCCAAACAATAAACTGGACTCAGACCCCTCCGGGAAGCCAGTTGATGCTACAAATTACAGGGCCATCATTGGATCTTTGCTGTATCTCACGTCAAGCAGGCCTGACATTGTCTTCTCCACATGCTTATGTGCTCGATTTCAAGCCAATCCGAAGGAATCCCATCTGACCGTTGTACGTCGAATTTTAAGATACCTTAAAGGCACTGTGAATCTAGGCCTTTGGTATCCCAAGCATCCAGGCTTTGACCTAGTCGGATACTCGGACGCTGATTTTGCAGGTTGCCGGATGGACCGCAAAAGTACATCGGTAGCCGTCCAATTCTTGGACGAGAAGTTAGTCTACTGGTCTTCCAAAAAGCAGAATTGTGTGTCAACATCTACAGCTGAGGCCGAATACGTCGCGGCTGCTAGTTGTTGTTTACAAATATTATGGATGAAGACTCAGCTCAAAGACCACGGTTACACATTTCGCCATATCCCGATCTACAGTGACTCACAAAGCGCCATCACCAGCAATCATGTTCACCACTCCCGCACCAAACACATTGATCTGCGCTATCACTTCATCAAGGATCACGTGGAGAAAGGAGATATTGATATGTACTTTGTAAGCTCAGAACTTCAACTGGCTGACTTGTTTACTAAGGCATTGGACGAAAAAAGATTCCAGTTCCTAGTCTCCAAGTTGGGCATGTTGAACCTCGAGCCTGTTTAAATTTCGTCTCCACTGGTCTGAAAAGTGTGTGTGTGTGGGACTCGTAAAAAGCGTGTGTGGGTGTGATCTGTAAATAGTGTGTGTGTGTGTTGCATGTGTTGAGGGGGAGAAAATCTAAAAAAGAACAAAAAATAGTGTGTGTGTGTGTGTTGCATGTGTTGAGGGGGAGAAAATCTGAAAAAAAAAACAAAAAATAGTGTGTGCGTTGCATGTGTTGAGGGGGAGAAAATCTGAAAAAGAACAAAAACAGTGTGCGTGCGTTGCATCTGTACATAGTGTTTGTTGCATTTTGTTGGGGGGAGAAAAGGGACAAATTTTTCACTGTTTGAGGGGGAGCTCTAATTTTTACTGACCTTGGGCCTCAAAAATCTTTCTAATAGAAATTCTTTGCTAACCCATACTTTTGGGCTCAACTCTTTCGGAAACGGCCCACACTTCTCGCGTTTATAAGCCTCGCGAAACCCTTCATCCTCCCATTCTCAATTTTTTTTGCAAACAGAAGCGCGGGACTTTTTTTTCCGCAAACAAGAGCTCCTCAGAACCCCTCATCTCCTTCCCGACCTTTCTCCATCTTCATCTTCTCATTTCGCTTCTCACTCGAAAGGTAGTTTAACGGTTCTCCTTCTTCTCCATCGATATCGATCGAAGCCGAAATCAAAAAACATCTTCTCGATATCGTTCGTCAAAAATCAAAACAAAAAGGAAAGGGGTTTTTAAGTTTAATCTGGAGGTCGAAATCGTGTAAAATATCCGTTTTCGTATCTATTGTTTATGTTTTTGCAGGTGGAATCGTCTTTTCGAGTTTTATGATCTCGAGCTTCAGTTCTTCAGATCTCAAGTTCGTCGATTCGTCTTCGAGAGAGATCTCGAGATTTGAATCTCGACATCTTGATCTCGAGATTTGAATCTCGACATCTTGAACTCGAGATTTGAATCTCGAAATCTTGATCTCGAGATTTGAATCCCGAAATCAAGATCTCGAGATTTGAATCTCGAAATCTTGATCTCGAGATTTGAATCTCGACATCAAGATCTCGAGATTTGAATCTCGACATCAAGATCTCGAGATTTGAATCCCGAAATCAAGATCTCAAGATTTGAATCCCGAAATCTTGATCTCGAGATTTGAATCTTGAAATCTTGATCTCGAGATCTGGATCTCGAGATTTGGATCTCGAGATTTTGACTTACTTTTTCAAAAAGCCCACCTGCACCCATTGTCTGAAACTTGCAAACACCAAAAAAATTTCCAATTTGATCTCAAAGACATCATACAATGAATTAATATGCTGACCCCCTGCTTTTTCAGTTCATTATGGCAGGAACAAATCAAATTCAGATTGACGACGCCATCTACCCGAAAGGCAAGTGGATCAAGGTGCTGGATAACAACTTCAAGCTAGACCTCACCATCTTCAAATGCCAGAACCCGATCATTCCGGCCATAATGAAAGGTCATTATCTCTGGGCCGCACTCCACAACGTCCAACCAGTGCCAGAGATATACCTACAACAATTTTGGGGCCATATGCATACAGAATCAGCAAAGGATCGCTCCAAAATCAAGACTAAACTGAATGGTATGCGCGTAATCCTGACGCCATCTACACTGCGATCCACACTAGCGCTGCCAGTCCACGACACATATGATGCACTGTCATCCATTCCTGATCTTCTCAAAGACGTGGCAGCTCTCGGCTACACTTCACTTCTACCACAGTTGTCAAACTTCAATGGAGCCTATCTCCATCACCCGTGGAAGAGCCTGTTCGGGTTGGTGAATAAATGCCTGTCACCGAAGCATGTCGGGTTTGACAAGTGCAACAAGCAGAATCTACTTATCTTTCACGGCATTGCATACAACAAGAAATACGACATGGCACAGCTCTTCTTCTCAGAGCTCATGGACCTGGTGAAAGCGAAGGAGAAAAACATGCCAGGTACCATCCCATACGCAAGGTGGCTGGGGCTGATCATCCATGACTGCATGGCAGAGCACACCTTCATTCCTAGACGCAGTGCTGATCCACACTTCACAGTCCCAAAGCTGCAATATTTCAAAGCAGACAAAAATCCTGTCACCGGTCTGCGGATTCCTGGGTTCCTGCTCCAACTCGCCAATCCATCCAATCCGGCAGTCCAACAGTACCGCGAGAGCATTGAGAGAACTGTCCCTATGGTTCAGCAAAACCCAGCTGGACCTACCCCGGGGACAAAGCCGAGTGCAAGTAAGGGTCCCAATCAAGCCCAAAAGCCACAGAAACCAGTGGCCGGTTTGCCCCCATGACGGAAAGTCTGACGACTCTCTCGAGACGAGTCAGACGGCTGAGGGCACCGAAACAGACGCTGAGGAATCTGCTGATGAATCGTCCAGTGAAGCCCAAACTAACACTGACGATGAAGCATCCGAGAGCGTGGGTACTGATGGCGAGGAATCCGATTCTGATTGTGATGATGATGATAGCGACGACGTTGAGCACACATATGCTCTAATCAGAAAAGGAAAGCTGCCTGTCGAATCTCCAAAGAAGATAACCGCTGAAGACGCAGCACCCATAATCGCAGGCAGACCTAAGGTCTTCACCATCAAGGAGCTGCAAAAATCCAAAAGCGTTCACAGAGAAACCAACAGCTCCAAGGCTGATTATGATGAAGCAGCTCATGCCATCAAGAACTCTAAAGATGCCATCATTCGAGAGAAACGGGCTAAGATCAAGAATGACAAATCTGCTCAGTCAAAGCCTCAGCCTCGCATCAGAAAGAGCCTCATAGATAAGGCTGACGAGCACATATTCGCCGGCTGTGATCCGTTTATCCAGATAAGCCGAGCCGAATCCCTAAGTACAGGAGCCGGTCTTTTCGGTTCCCGAGTAGAAGTCGCAGCATCTGGCTCAACTGCGCATGCACAGCCCTCACCCACCCACTCGATACCCTCCCAACAGGCTATCGTTTCAACAACACGGGACACAACCCCCTCACTGGTTCCTTCTGAATCAGTTGAGCATACTCTTGACCAATCGCCCGAGGTCAAAACCCCTCCTTCAAACACATCGAGTCTAGGTGTCACATTTCCAACATTTTCTTCATTTTCTAGGACACCTACACTATTCACAGCACATACAGGTGCACACACCCTGAACGCAACGACCAGAGCGCAAGCTATGACGGTCGGAAGTCCTGCTATGCCTTCAATGATTCCATCATTGCACGCAGGCCACACATCAGCTATCTTCACTGATGCTGTGACAACAGTTACAACCCCCGTAACTGGACACCCCACCTTTGAAGATGTCAACGTTCTGCTAAATCGCTTCCTGGATTCCACCATAAAACCATGGGTGCAAGAAGCAATGACCGCTCTTGCACAGGAATTTAGGACCACCCAAGCGGTTCAGCCTGAACACCCCACACCCTAACCTACACCCGAACCCTTCATCTCCCATACCCAACCAATATCTTCCACCGCCCTCTCTCACCACTCCATCAACCAAATACCAATTCCTTCACCTTCTTGGGGAACCCAAGATACAGAACCAGTATTCTCCCCACGCCCGACCACACCTTCCATCGATCTCTCCTCGCTACCCTTCGAAACCTTGGCATCGGCTTTGCTGGACCATCTCCTCAACATCCCAGAAGCTAACCTCACCCTCCACCAGCAAGCCATCCTCGAAGCCCTCCTCTCTTCCCCTGAAACCAAAAGCAAATGCAAGGACAGTCCTCGTGGTCGCAAACGTTGCCATGAGGACCCCGACGATTCAGATCCTCATGAGGGGGAGAACAAGCGGCCACGAACACTCGAGCAAACTGCTTTAGTCAGCCACACTCCACAGCCTGTTCAACCAGAAACATCTACCAACCAGCTGCCACCACCCGCAACCAAACTCTCTAGCCTGGTCGAGCTAGATGAAACATCCCGAGGCGTATCTCCTAAAGATACCAACCGAGGAGGGGATGGAAGTCCTGATGATGCTACTACTGGTACATCTTTTACGTCAGGCCATCAGTTAGAACCTCGTTCAAAGCTGATGACAACGGGAAATCCCAGTGACACTGGTGTTCCAGTTAACAGGTCTCCGTCTCCACAAGATCAACCAGCCACTACCATTCTGTCGTCAGATGAAATGCATGATCAACTAGAAGATATCATTATTCACGACAAATGGCCCAGACATTGGACGGAGATGGATCAAATCATGCAGGATGAAGAATGTGAAGATATGCAAAGGAACTAGTTCCTACGAGAACTCATTAACAAATGTGCAGAAGATATAATCAGGCTCGAGGACGATGAACGAAAGGAAGGGGAGAACTACAAGGAAACTCAGAAAGAACTTGAATCTGTCGTCAGACAATCGGCGGGACGACTTCCCAAGACAGAGAAACCTTGGAACAATGTACGCATCGAAGCCCCCTTCCAAGAGGAAATCAGAGAGCGTATATGGCGTAGACCAGACAAAGTCAAACCTTTGAATGAACTAAAGCTGCGAGGTCTCACTCATCTCAAAGGAAAGCAGGCAGGAGGTCATCTTCATATGCTGTTGCAACGGTCAACCGGGACTCAACGAGAGCTGATGGAACAGGATCTGAAATCCAATATTCTCCCAATTCATCAAATCCTACAGGTTAAGACCGAGGATTATCACGGAGTGAGATTCTACTCTTACAAGCTTCAACGCACCGATGGGAGTGAATTTTCATGCCAGGAAAATGATTTCATCATGCTCAAACCGGACGACATCTATCAAATGTTTATGGCATATCGATACCTTCCAGTCAGACAAAGCAAAACATACAGCGAAGGCCTCACAGCAATCAAGAGGTTCATGCTCAGACAAATTAGAGTTCACTCATCTCACGACCTACAAATGGCTATCGAGTGCAACTTGACAAAAATAAATCTTACAAAGCCAAGATTGTATGGTCCAGAGCTCGAAGACTTCCCTGCATACCACATCTTCTTCACACCGCCAGCAATCACATATCTCAACCACAGGAATGAAAAACGCCCGATGATGGTTAGCGAAGTTGAGAAATACTGTGATGGAACGCTGAAGATCATTAAAGAACAGCTGCTGAAGATGAAGGAACAACTAGAGCAAAATCTTGAGGAGGCATCGTCATACATTCAAAAGGAACACTCAATAGTGGAGATCATTCTAAAATCCATCGACGATCGCCTAGACAAGAGAAACATGCTAAGGCAATAAGAGCATGCACTGAATATGAGGAAACACTACTTCAAATCCCAGAAGCGATAACAAGGTGGCACTTGATCACAAAGGGGGAGATTGTTGAAAATCATTTAATTGTGAATCAAGTTTGTCACCTATCTTGTAATAGATTAGCTTTATTATTATTCCTTGTATTCAATATGTGTATTTATTAGGTTAAGAATATGGGACCAAGTGTCAGGCCCATATCAGACTGAAAGCCTTTTTCGCCAACCATATACCTGCGCATATAAAAAGGCGGCTCAGGTTTAGGGTTGCGTTAACTTTTGTACTCATTCCAAATAGCCTTAGCGCAAATACTTCTCTGTACGAGTTCACGGTATATCAATGAAGGTTTACATCGATCTATCTGTGTTCATCTTTACTGTTAATCTTCTTCTTGTTATACTGCTATTCATTGCTGTAATAGAAAACAGGGACTAACATTCTAGATGAGTTGATCTATAATCTTTTGGGAGATTTCTAGATGCACAACGGAAGTCTTTAAGCTCTTAGATAAATGGTGTATAACAACTTTCTATGATGGATGAAGTTTGGGCTTTATTAGATGAGCAGTTGGCTAGAAAGCAGGGAACTGCTGAGGCAACTGCTAGAGAAATGCTCAGTGTATAATGAAGGTGCACTCATTATCTTTTCTCATAGTGGGAAGATCTGTCTGATGATATGACAAGGTGGGTTGATAATCAATCTTAATGAGAGCAGTGGTCTCAGCAGTTGGGTGGTAACCAGGGAACTGCTAAGACACCTGCTGAAGTAAAAGTGAAGGTATGGAAGGATTGATTATATGGTGTTGCTCAGGATAATGTGGGCTTTCTGAAGATGTGCATTAGTCCGAGTAAGTAAGAGTTTTACTGGAGCAGTGGTCTCAGCAGTTGGGTGAAAGTGAGGGAACTGCTGAGGCACCTGCTGGGTTACCACTTTGAATTATGGTGATCAGTTTGAACAGACTTCTTGGAGATAGAGTTGTGAAGGTCTGGTGAAGTGGAGATGTTCAGAGGAAATACTTTTGCATGAGCAGTGGGCTTAGCAGTTAGGTAGTCCTCAGGGAACTGCTGAGGCAACTGCTATGTTTTAAGTAGGATTTCCTGAAATCTAATGGAACAGACCTGATCGTTGAGATATTGCGAATCTCTTGTATCTCTAAGAAAGTTAGTTATTAAGCAGTAGGATAAGCAGTATGGTCAGTTAAGACTACTGCTTAGGATTCTGCTGGCAAACTACAATCTTTTATGAGAAGTGTTCAGTGTGTGCTTTGTTGACTAAAAAATGAATCAACACACAGTATATCCTAGTTCAGAGGTGGTGTAATCCTCCTACATCCAGTCCCACCCTCTTTCAGATGATTTTCACTAATGTATTAAGCCCAATACACTTAGTGCCAATCTAGCCTTGACAACTCTGGCCTAGATTGAAGGTGTTTCACGAGGAGTACAACACCACTCCAAGCTACTCAATCCTTTAGGTTTTTCTCAATTGATCCAGTGGGGATCAAAAGGTACTCTTGACCTATCTAACCACACTCAGGTCGGGAACAACTGTCCTCCTGAAGTGTTTACAACAATTTCTGATCTTGGTATAATAAAGTTCTAACCTCCAACTAGGAACTAAACTTCTAGGATTTAACAATGAACACTTGATACTAAGAAGTTTAGTGAAGCAAGAGTCTAAGCAGAGAGTCGTGGATAGAATAGCACTTCTTGCTCAAAGAATTATCTCTCTACTTAGGATGCTCAAGCTTGGTTCGAAACTTTCGTTTCAGCCTCTATTTATAGACTTTTTGGCTGATCAATCTTATCCGTTGGTTAGGATAGTTTGATCTCTTCCGTTGAATTTCTGGCAAGGAAAAATTGTACTTCCGTCTTTTTGTGCTGGAACCTTTTAATGCGGCTGAAGAGTTTGTCTTGAATTATTTAGCCGCGGAGAGCATATTTTCCAAATAAACCCATATGCGTGTCTTCAATGCTCAGGGTCCCAGTACAAATTTGGCATTAAATGCCGGTCAAGCTTGTCTTCAATCATATATATGATTTTCCGGGAGAATGAGATAATACTTATATAAATAAAATTATTCCGGTAGGATTTAAATACCCTATTCAAGGTAGAGTTTACCTTATTGCATTTTGACTTTGCCGGTATAATTTATTTGATACAAGTATTTCCTTTGATTGGCCCGGCTAGTATGAATAAACTAAACCAAATATTTAACTGGTAGGATAACAAATCCTATTAAGGTAAAAACTATTACCTTATTGCATTTTGTGTTCCAGTTATGTAAATAGATTAGTTTATTCAAAATGTCTTTGTGTCATTGATGTAACAAATAAATTTAACTGGTGGGATCTATAAGAGATCCTTTTTAAGGTAATGGACCGTTACCTTATTGCATTTTATGTTTTCCAGTTATATTTATTTGTTAATTGATATTTGTTGTCAACACTTTTAGATAAGATTTTACTAGCAAGTTGGTTGAAGCAAAATACATCACATTGATTTCCACATTATATTGATTTCCTAATGCTACAAAAGAAGGGGGGAAATTTGAAAAGCTTTGGCATCATCAAAAACTGTTTATCAAACTCTAGGGGTCTAACAATTTCCCCCTTTTATGATGATGCCAAAAGAAGACAAAAGTCAATCTTCCTAAAAGAGGACATTATAAATACAGAAACGTTTGACTTCTTTCTTCCCCCTCTTTTGGTAGCATCTACTCCTCATTCCTTCTGTCTGATGGTTCTCCAATGCATAAGTTTGCATTTGTCCTTCTTCTTCTTGTCTCTCTCGTCACCTCTTGTCTGATCATTTCAAGTTTGGTATTGTAGACTCTGATGATCATGTCTTTGCGGAGGGCTAGTTCAATGTTTGTCGTTCCCTTCCACTGAAGAGCAAATCTCTCTTCTTCTTGTACGAAGTGGTATGCGAGGAAGAGAATATTGATTGGTGAGAATCTGCTGCTTCTCCACCTAATCATCCTTTGAAGTTCTCTATCCATAGTTCTTTTGTAGGAATTTAGAGAATCAGGGATTCATTTTCAGTAGAGGTTTCTGCTGTTGAGGAGGGTCGTTGCTGGTTCGGAGGTGCGGGTGAAAGTTCTAGGGAGATTTGTGTGGATGAGTCAGCCATTTCAGAAGACGGATGATTTCCACATTATATTGATTTCCTAATGCTACAAAAGAAGGGGAGAAATTTGAAAAGCTTTGGCATCATCAGAAACTGTTTATCAAACTCTAGGGGTCTAACAGATTGAGTTAAATAAATGATGGAATTAATCCTAAGAGATAGGATTGTGAATAGAGATGCCTTAAGTAATCCTAAGAGATACTTAAGGGTCGGAATGTATGAGCCCTAAGGTGTGTTAGGAGTAGGCCTTAAAGGCTACTCAAGGTGAATTGATTCTAGGCATAGAATTGGCTTAGGAATCGGATAACTTGACTAAGAGCGAGGCTCTAGCACAAATGTAGATTTACTAAGAGCGAGGCTCTAGCCAAATGTAGATGACTAAGAGCGAGGCTCTAGCATAAATGTAGATTGACTAAGAGCGAGACTCTAGCCAAATGTAGATGACTAAGAGCGAGGCTCTAGCACAAATGTGGGTGACTAAGAGCGAGGCTCTAGCCAAATGTAAATGACTAAGAGCGACGCTCTAGCACAAATGTAGATTGACTAAGAGCGAGGCTCTAGCACAAATGTAGATTGACTAAGAGCGGGGCTCTAGCCTAATGTAGATGATTAAGAGCGAGGCTCTAGCATAAATGTAGATTTACTAAGAGCGAGGCTCTAGCCTAACGTAGATGACTATGAGTGAGGCTCTGGCACAGTATAATAATGAGATTGCGTGAGGCCACATGATGGCTAATTGATGTAAATGAGAAATGACCCATGACGGTAAAGTAACTCACCGAAGGTTATAATAATCGTGACTAATAGTCACGGGGAAATAGGGGTGGGCGTTTCAAAAATGAATGTGGGCCACGGACCGACTACTCGACTCTCTATATAAAATAAGTATATTTTTAAAAAGGGGTAACCGAGGGTTATGGCTTATAATATAATACCACTCTAGATTGAGGGTCTTAGAAATTGAAACATTGATTATACTAAGTATAGTTGTCATTGTACTTGTCAAATGATTCCAAGTACTGACCTCCCCTTCACGGGGGAGGCTACCTCACAGTTTCAGGTAGGAGTTGAGCTTGCTACCAGTGCCCATTGCTTCGGGAAGATCTAGGAGAGAAGACGTGGTTCGTGCTTCCTCCGTTTCAGTTTCAAAACAATTATAATAATGCTCATGGATACTATTTTCTAAATAATTATTTGGGGGCTTGTATGCCTAATGATGCCAAGTGTGACTTGAACAATTGTATTAATGTTTCCGCTGCTTTGAATGAATATTTTACATTATGTTTGTTTATGGATGTACTATGTGTGAATGATATTCAAGACGCCTTGTGTAGTATGGATGAGTTGGACTGCGGTTGACTATTCGTACTGTACGGCGGGTTGTTGACGTGTCCGGGTGGGTCCGGGGCGTGACATCTCTTGTGGTAGTTAATAGACAAAACACCTTAAAAAAAATATGGAGACCTTTCCCACAGTCTCGGCTACTGGCTTGCAACTTTATCATCGATTGGCTAAAAAATGCCATTTTATGTAAAAAATGTCATTTTTTCTTTGAAAAAACACCATTAAGATGACATTTTACTTTTGAAAATTCCATTTTTTTCTCAAAAATTGCCATCAAGATGGTCTTTCTGACACATGTTGGCATTTTTTGTAGGGGTGGGCATAAAACCCGAACCGAACCGGTACCGAACCGTCTCGTAATGGTACCGAACCGAATATCGGGTATTTAAACGGTTCTATAGATTTTTATCCCGTACCAAAACCGTACCGCTTGATAGGGGGGTACATGACCGGTCTTATGTTTTGAGAACCGAAAAATACCCGACTGAACCGTTCGAAAATAATGCATTTGAATTTTTTATATTTTGTCTATACCAATAGATCTCTTTTATAGACCAACAATTTTATAGTCCAAGTATGTATTCACGTGTTCCTAGATATCTAAATGTGTGTGTTTATATATATTGTTATTTTTCTTTTTAGATAATTTATGTTATACTTTGGTATGTAGAAAAATATTAAAATTTTAGAAATCATTAATGACTATTCATTTCTAGTAATGTAATGTACATGACTTTTTGTTGTATCATGTTTGAGCAATTTTTACAACTTAATTAATATGGTTTAAATCTTATCTCTCAAGATTCAATTATAAATTAAATTAAAACTACGAAGTAATATTTAACCTAGAACGAAGAAGAAGAACGTTGAAGATTTCTATCATATTCAACAATTTGATGATATTCATTTTTATATTTTCACATGAACTTAGTAAACTAAAGATGATATTTATCTCGTGCGTCATCATTTTGCTATATGTTTTCTTAGTTGTGTTGCACACAATTTGTGTATTTGTGAATATTAGTATTACGTATGCATTTTTTTGTATTTATATCAACATTTCACGCGAGTTGTTTGGTGTGATGATATCTACTAATTGCAAGTTTTATTCAATTTTTTTAGTGTGCGTTTGACATTGTACCGCACCGTTTTGTAACGTTCCGAAACGACATGGTACCGAACAGTTCTATCCTTGGAACCGGACCGTATCAGACCGTTAAAACTTCACGGATACATTACGAGTTTTATCAATTTACCAGACCGTTCTGGACCGCGCCCACCCCTATTTTTGGGTGATTGGAGTTGGTGCTGCCGCGAGGTTGGTGAGGCAGCAACATAGATCTGCAGTTTTTTTTTTATATTTTTTACAATATTTATTTATTTAACTTTTATTTTTTAGGTTTTTTTTTTAATTTTTATTATAAATAAAGTTATGTTTATTACTACGTACTTCATATTTAAATTATTAATAAAAAAACCAAGAAAATGTAGTATGGGAAAGCTAATCCTATTCAGAAAACTTTTAAGTTATAATCGTATTTTAGCAAATAAAATTTTGTTTAATCCTATTTAGATAGTTCTCCATAAAAATAAATGTAAACGGCAAGACGGAGTAGTACCTAGTACGTACGCAATTAAACAAGAAGATGAAGGCTTGAGTTTCATACATTCGCGATCCGGATCGCAATCTATAATCAAATCTATACCGTCAGAAGTTTTTATTTAATCAACGGCTGATGCTCGTGTTGGAAAAACACAAAATTTCAAATCCCTCCAAAATCCACAACCTTTCCCGCACTTGAAACCCTTTATATATTACCGGAGCCACCCGATCCAGACACTGCACCACCGGTAGCAATTTCGCAAGCTTAAGTTTAAACACATTCTCTGATCCTCTAGTCGCTCTAATGGCTCGTACCAAGCAGACCGCTCGTAAGTCGACCGGTGGAAAGGCTCCCCGGAAGCAGTTGGCAACCAAAGCCGCCAGGAAATCCGCTCCGGCAACCGGAGGAGTGAAGAAGCCCCACCGTTTTCGCCCAGGAACGGTTGCTCTGAGGGAGATCCGGAAGTACCAGAAATCTACAGAGCTTTTGATCCGAAAGCTTCCGTTCCAGAGGCTTGTTCGGGAAATCGCCCAGGATTACAAGACCGATCTGAGGTTCCAGAGCAGCGCTGTGTCGGCTCTCCAGGAGGCGGCGGAGGCTTACCTAGTCGGACTCTTTGAGGACACAAACCTTTGCGCGATTCATGCTAAGAGGGTCACTATAATGCCCAAGGATATGCAGCTGGCCAGGAGGATTCGCGGAGAGAGGGCCTAATCCGAGGCTGTGAAGTCTATTTTGATTTTCATTTCTGATTTCCCGTAATTTTATGGTCTGCTAGGGTTTTGGTACGGTTTGTTGCTTGGTTTGCAAGGTGGTGGTATAAAATTCATGTAAATCTAGTTTATTTGTGCTGTTAGACAACCACCTAGGCAGTGTCTGTTCGAAATCTAATTTATCTAAGTAATGCAATTTACCTCTCAGTTACTTCTCTGTATTTCTCCATCAATGACTGTAGTCCCTAACTTTGCTTACAAATTGATGATGCAACAGTTGGTATTTTCTATTAACACTTTCCCAATTAAAAACTTTTTATGTTGATATCTGTAAATGTGATTAACTTGAACCCAGGTCATGGAATCTGAAGTAACTAAAATTTCATCAATGCATAATAAGAATGAGGTTCCCAAATTAAAAGGTGTATTGTTTGTTTGAGTTGGGGGTTCATTGGAGTCGAATTAGATGTCATGTCACTAGTTTCCAGAGTTGATCAGATTGTTAATGAACAAATCCTTGGCTGCTACAGCCCTTGAAAAAACGTAGGGACAAGCAATACATTGACAGTTATATGCCACTTCCTTTTCTGCTTTGATATTTCTGGTGTCTTTCTCCAATTTGTCTGGTGGTATTTCTGGTGTCTTTCTGAAAAGGACCAAGAGTTACCTTTGGAGGTAATGACAAAGAAGGTCAAACAAAAGGAAGAGGAAAACTGATCAAGAACCAGATAGTCATTGATGATGTCTCATATGTCAAAGTCCTGAAGTTCAACTTGTTGAGTGCTAGCCAATTCTATGACAAAGGTTACACTGCTGAATTCACAAAGGACTTCTGTTATGTGAAGCATGAGACAACAAAGGAAGTGGTTCTTACAGCAATAAGGAAGAAGAACATCTATGTGGTTGATTGGAAAACTGCAAAGGATGGAGTTTGCCTGATAGCCAAGGGAGATTCAAAACTAAGCTGGGACTGACACAAGAAGCTTAGTCATTTGAACTTCAAAACAATCAACAAACTGGCAAGAGAACACATTGTTGATGGACTGTCAGACATAGTATACAAGAAAGAGACTCTTTGCAGTGCATGCAAGAAGGGAAAGTAACAGAATAACTCTTTCAAACCCATTGTTGGAGATCTTTCTACAAGTCCTTTAAATCTGATCCAAATGGATTTATTTGGACCTGTTGAGACTCCAAGTGTTGGTGGCAAGAAATATACCCCAGTCATGGTTGATGACTACTCCAGATATACATGAACTATTTTTTTGACAAAGAAGAATGAAACTCTTCAGAAGTTGCCATCTCTGTTAAAGCAACTTCAGACTGAGAAGAATTTGAAAGTTAAGACAATCAGGTCTGACAGAGGAACTGAGTTTGTCAACCAAGTCATAAAGGACTTCTGTGATCAAAATGGAACCTTTCATCAACTCTCTGCCGCCAGAACCCCTCAACAGAATGGCGTAGCAGAAAGGAGGAACACAACACTGAAAGAAGCTGCAAGGACAATGATTGCAGAATCTGGACTACCAATGAGATACTGGGCTGAAGCAATCAACACTGCATGCTATACCCAAAACAGGAGTATGATCAACAAGAATCACATAAGACCCCTTATGCTACATTCTCAAAAATGGAAAGGAGCATCTGAAAGTCTTTCAAGAGAAAGCTGATGAAGGTGTATTCATAGGCTATTCAAGCACCACTAAAGCCTATAGAGTACTCAACAGAAGAACCCTGCATGTTGAAGAATCTACACATGTAAAATTTGATGATAGCATCTCTGTTAAAGAAGTAACAGAGACCCTCAAAGAAGTCAACATAGAAGACAGAACACCTGAACCAACAGAAGAGGTAGCAGATAATCCTGCATTCCCAACACCTGCACCAAACCCCCTTCTGTTGAATGATGATGAAAACTCAGAAGATGAAAAACCAGAAAGACCCAGACAACAACTGACAGAATCTAATCTGACATGGTTAAGGGATCATCCTCCTAACCAAGTGATTGGACAAGTCAGAAGTGGTGTGCAGACCAGATCTGCTACCACAAGGAGAGAAGCAATGTTTGCCTGCTATATATCTCAGATGGAACCTATGACAGTAGAAGAAGCCCTTGCAAACTCAGACTGGATCAATGCAATGCAAGAAGAGCTCACTCAGTTTGAAAGGAACAAAGTGTGAGAACTTGTTCCTAGACCTAAGCATCAGAATGTCATTGGAACCAAGTGGGTATTCAAGAACAAAGCAGATGAAGAAGACAACATTGTAAGGAATAAGGCTAGACTGGTAGCTAAAGGATACTGCCAAGAAGAAGGAATCGATTTTGATGAGACATTTGCACCAGTTGCCAGACTTGAAGCCATCAGAATCTTTCTAGCCTATGCTGCCTACAACAACATCAAGGTCTACCAGATGGATGTCAAGAGTGCATTCCTGAATGGAGATCTTGAAAAAGAAGTTTATGTGGAACAACCACCATGTTTTGTCACTCCTTTTCAATCTTCCTGTGTCTACAAGCTTAGAAAGGCCCTTTATAGTCTTAAGCAAGCTCCCAGAGCATGGTATGACACTTTGTCCCTATTCCTAGTGAACCATGGGTTCACCAAGGGAAAGGTTGACAAAACTCTATTTCAAATCTCTGTTGTATTATATTCTGTTAGTACAAATATATGTTGATGATATTATATTTGGTAGTACTAATCTAGAACTGTGCAAGAAATTTTCTCAAGTAATGCAGAGTCAATTTGAAATGAGTATGATGGGAGAGCTGAACTACTTCCTAGGACTACAAGTCAAACAAGTTACAGAAGGAATCTTTATCAATCAAGGGAAGTACACCAGAGACCTTATCAAGAAATTTGGAGTAGAAGGCAAATCCTCAGTAAAGATTCCCATGAACACTTCTCAAGGAATTTGTCCGGATGATGAAGGCAAAGATGTTGATGCAACTACCTACAGAGGAATCATAGGATCTCTGCTGTATCTGACTGCAAGCAGATCAGACATAGCATTCTCTGTTGGAACCTGTGCCAGATACCAATCAAAGCCCAAGGAGAGCCATATTAATGCTGCAAAGAGAATCATCAGATACATCAAAGGAAATCCAAATGCAGGCCTATGGTATCCAAAGAGAGGTAACTTTGAACTAATTGGTTACTCTGACTCAAATTTTGCAGGTTGCAGATTAGACAGGAAGAGCACCTCTGGTCACTGCCAATTACTAAGAGGAAGACTTGTTTCCTGGTTTAGCAAGAAGCAAAATTCAATCTCAACCAGTACAACAGAAGCTGAATACATCGCAGCTGGGAGTTGCTGTGCTCAGCTACTCCGGATGAAGCAACAACTAAAGGATTATGACATTCAAGCAAAGGAAATCAAGCTATTGCGTGACAACACCAGTGCCATTGCCATCACTCAGAATCCAGTTCTTCACTCCAGGACAAAGCACATTGAGATCAGACATCACTTCATCAGAGATCATGTTGAGAAGAAGCACATATGCATGGAGCACGTGTCAACAGAAGACCAGATTGCAGATATTCTGACAAAGCCTTTGCTTGAGGCTAGGTTCAACAAGTTGAGAGAGGAATTGGGAATGATGGATGAAATTCCAAGAGGAAGTTGAAAGGAAGACCTTCTATTGCAGACTCTCTGCTAACAGAATTCCTGTTGCAGAACCCCTTCTGTTCTCTACCCTGGACAGAATACCTGTTGCCGACCCCCTTCTGCTCTCCACTCAGAACAGAGAACCTCCAATCTTACCAGAACACCTCAGCAACAGAAACCCTCCTCTTACCTTCAGAAACTCTTACCTTTAACAGAAGGTTGTGGACTTAGAATTTTTTTGAAGAAACCGGGTGACCTAGTAAGTGAATAAAGGTCTTTTACCCTTTTACCCTTAAAACGGTATTTTAGCCGCAAAATATTTACTGCGCCCCCTTTTTCATTTATTGGTACCTCGGAACCGCCAATAATCTCAAACGTCCACTAACCCGAACCCATATATTCCCGTCTCCCAAATCTAAACCGTTACTGTTCTCAATATTCTCAAACTCTCAAACCTCCATAGCTCTCAAGCTTTCAAAAACCTTCCTCTGCTATAATGGCTCCTATCAGCTTCAACGATCTCTCAAAGGATCAATAGGAAACCCTAACCAAGAATGTTCTCACTGGGATGAAATGCGATCTTTTCGCACTCCCAAGACTGGCTGAGGACGAGGCACTGATGGAAAGGATTCTTGAATGTATCTACGACTCCCAACTGCACAAGATTATCACCTACAACTACACTCAGTATAGCAGTATTGAAGTGGTTGAGTTTTATCTCAACGCTGAATACGAAGGCGAGGTCATCACCTCCACTGTGAATGGAGAGCAAGTCATCATTGATGCTGGGGCCATCAACAGTCTTTTCAAGATTCTGGTTGTCAATGAATCAAGCGGTCTCTTTGACCTAGAAGACACTGACCTCACTGCTGAGGAATTCGCCATGAACTATGGCAGACCAGATGCCAACCTTCCAAAGCTGACAGGGAAGAAATACTCTCTGAAAAGAGACATAGAGCTGCTAGTGAACATTCTTCACAGGTGTGTATGGTGCAGATACACATCCACTGATGAATTCACCATCTCACAAGCCAAAGCCATCTATGCTGTGCTGCACAAGGCAAACATCAACTGGGGCCAAGTGATTGTCAGGTCAATGATAGAGTTTGTCAAGGTGGCAAAGAGGAAGAACAAGGACACAGGCATCTACTCTGAGAAGGTAGGTCATGCCCTCCTTATCTCTGAGCTCCTGGTACGGGGAACTGGGCTCAGGAAGCCAATCTTGGTAGATCACTCCAAAGTGATCTTTCTGTCAACTACCAGCAACAGAGAAGCAGCTATAAGAGCTGAAGTCAAAAGGTTAGCCAAGTTGGACCTTAACAGACAAAAGCTCCAACAGAGACCCTCTCAACAGAACACCTCCAACAGTTCTGAGGAAGAACTCCTGGTGAGGAAAGTTGTGAAGAAAGCAGTCACCAAGAAAGCTGCTCCAGCAAAGGCCAAAAAGGTTTTGGCCAAGAAACCTAATTCAAAGAGAAAGAGACCCTCTTCTGAGTCCAGCTCACCTACTCCTTCTGCCACACCAATCCCTAAGAAGCAGAAGACCAGAATCCCTACTCCTCAAGAAACCACTGAAGCTAAGGGGGAACCAGAAAAATCTAAATCACCTTCTCTGCCAAAACAGCTACTTTGGCAAGGGAAGAAAACCATTTTTGAGTCTAGTGACTCTGAGACTGAGGATATGGTGAGGAATGATACCACTCAGGGGGAACAAGGGAACACTATACCACAAGAACACCAAGTGATAATATCATCCTCAGAGCAACAGAATGCCTCTCCAGACAGAGAACTTTAAATTGACTACAGAGCAGCCCTAGTCAAGCAATTTGAGCGTGTGTTAACCTGGAGAAGGTGGAGGATGGGGCCTCGACAAAAAATCATTCAGTATTTCGATCACTATGAGTCTGAGGAAGCTGAAGTCCTCAATTGGGTAGGTACAGATGATGTATCCAAATGCTTTGCCCTCAATTTCCTTCAATCTGTTCTTGAGAAGAAGAAAGCCGGATACAAAGGCAAGGCTGTTCTTATCTCCACTCCATCAGAAGAGGCTGTCCGACCTCTTGTAGATGATGAAATTGAAGCCTTTGAAGCCTGGCTGTTTGCCAAGAAGGCAAAGGAATCTGTAGTTCCTTACTCTACCCCTGGGAAACCCTCAGTACCAAAAACAGAAGGACAAGCTATGATGGAGCTAATCCAGGAATGGAGAGCCACTCTGATAGAGGAACCTGCATTCGAGGTAATCTCCCCCTCTACCTCTGTACATATTGCAACAGAAACTCCTATCCCATCACCCTCTCCTTCTGCACATATTCCTTCCAAACCTCTCAAATCCCCCTCTGTGCAAAAATCCCCTACACCTCTACAGAACACCCCATCACCTAAACAGAGACCCCCCTCTCAACAGAAGACCCCCACTCCCCAAAAATCTCCCACCCCCAAATCTAAACCCTCCTCACCCTGCAAACAGTTTACTCCCACAAAGACCAGATCCCCTTCTCCTCCCCCATCTCCTCAACGCCAAATTATTCTAACCCAACCTCAACAGAACATCCCTTCACCTCAACCATCTCAACAGAAATCTCCTTCATATCAAAAGTCTGAACACCAGAATACCAAACAAGCTTCCCTTCCACCGCAACAACCTCCAACTCAGCAAAAACCAGTCTGGTTTCTGAGAAACTCTGATCCTACAACCGTCTCCCCTGTTTCTGCACCTCAAGGCTATTCTAGGCATTCTACTGCCTCCAATCCCTCTTTTCACAGAAAGAAAAAGGTCATCCGGAACAGAATTCCAATTTACTCCTCCTATGAGGACTCCTCTGACATGGAGGGATTCATCATCAGCAAGTCCAACCAAGCTACCTCCAAGAGACAGAAGACCCCCCCTCTGACTCAACTCGAGCATGAAATGCATGTGCAATCTCTCTCCTCTGTCCAAGAACATCACCCTTTGCCTAAGGGAAGAGGCTTAGAGCTGCCTAATTCTGCTGGACAAGAGCATCAAATTCCTTTCAACGAATTTGTGGCTGCAGCAGAGGACTTTGGTGGACAGATGCTGGAAGGAATGAACAAACTCATAGTGATCAATGATAAACATTATGAGGGTCTGACTCAGGTGGATGACAATGTTAAATCAGGCTTCAAACACATGTCTGATACCTTGTCAACGGTTTTTCACGATTTCATGGCCTCATCAAATTTCAAGATTGATGTTGTCTCCAATGACGTGGACACTATCAAGACTGTTCTCACTTCCGTGAATCAGACCCTGAAATCCCAGCATACCACCCATACAACTCTTTCCCAGGCAGTTGCATCCCTGCAAAATTCTGATGCTGTGATTCAAGAGAGACTACAAGACAACAGTACTCTCTGCAAAGCACATTCCGATCAAGGAAAGCTACTCTTGGCTGCAGACAAAGAAAGATATCAGAAGATGGTCCTCCTCGAAGCAAGCAACAAAGATATCCTATCTGCCATTCATAGACAACAAGGGTTAATAGAAGGCCTCACTTCTGTTACTCAAACACTGCCAGAAACCCTAAAACAAATTGCTTCCACCCAAGCTTCAGAATTCCAGAAACTCTCCCTAATGATTGGTGATCTAGATGATGCCAAAAAGGGGGAAGAAGATCCTCATCAGTCCAAACCTAGGACCACCAGAGCTTCATCATCTGCTGAACTAGCCGTTGATCCCACCCCATATTTTGAAGCTGCCCTTCAGAAGAAAAGGCTAGCTGGTATTCCTAGACCTCCATCTCCACAGAAGAAAGGCACTAAGAAGAAGAAAGCACTGAGCTTTAAAGAATGGAGACTGGGAGGATCTCAGGTAATGACCAAAGCTCAATTTGAGGAAATGAAACAGAAAATGACTTCTACACAGCAACAGAATCTCTATTTGGACAATGATGGTCATGTAAAGGTCAGACATGGTGGATCTCTGGAAGAGGCAGAATATTGGTACCATAACAGCATCCTTCCAGGAAAGGACATCCATGAAGGTGTCCTTAGCTACCTGGACTGCAAGCTCTCACCCATATGGGCTTCTTACCAAAGATCTGGAAATCTCACTGAGATCAGAGAAGAGGTGAATGCAGAGCTGAAAAGGCTACAAGGATTGGATGAACAAACAAGAGCTGAAGCTGCAAGGGCTATTATGTAATCAAATACCCTTGTAAACTATCCTCAATAAAAGAACATCTCTGCCTCTCACCTTGTAAGGCAATTCCTTCATATATGTCTCTTTTTTCTCTGATTATGATTGTGTGTTTGTTTTCTTTCTATCTTAACTGCTATCTGAATGTACTGTACTCTTACTATTTTCCTATGCCAAGTTGCCCACCAAAATTTTAATGAAAGTTTTAAACTTTAACTCTTTTATGGTGAAGGCACTTCTCTGGAAATAGTTAAAGGGTTTTGGCATCATCAAAAAGGGGAAATTGTAAGGAACAATTGTAATTAGATTTTGATGATGCTATATTAATTAGGACTTTAGACTACTCCTTCTTTAGATTTCTTGTATTAGAAATTTTCTTTGTAAAGTTGCTTAGAATAGTCGACTAACAGAAGACCTCCTGACTCTATGTTGGACTCCACTATGGCAGAAGCCCTTAGGTCCTCTGTTGGCCTCTCTCTTGACAGAAGGACTGAAGACCCTCTGGTGACTAGCTTTTCAAACAGAAGTGCTCGAGACCTTCTCTGAGAGATTTTCTGCTGAAGACACCAGAAGGCCTGACACTTGGAGAATTTTCTTGATACTACTTCAACCGGTGAAACCAACGAAAGATTCCTTCAACGACTAGAAGACTTCAACGGAAAAGCTACAGTACGCGCATTAAATGCACATTTAATGCCTCCCGTACTCTGTAGAGTAAATGCAGATGATTGGCCGCAATGTCAGGATAACTTTATCCCAAAATAGTAACCCACCAACTTTGCTGGGTCCTACTGGTCAAGTCAACTGCTCGCGCATTTAATGCACTTGTCCTCCTTCTCCTCCAATGGGAAGACAACCTCAGTATAAAAGATACACTACGAAGAACAACCAGAGAACTTTGTTACAACAGTGCGAATACAAAAACATTAAAACACTCAAAAACGCTAAAGCCTCCTTGAGATTAAATCTTCATCATCTTCTACAAGAGAAGGCAGACGTTGGAAAGATCATCTACTCACATCTCTTCATTTCCAACTCAAGCAAAGTTCCATTCGTTCTTCAACAACTTCAAGCACTTCATCTACAAATCTTTTGTAACGAAGCAAGTTGGAGGAACCCCTGTTTCAACAGAAACTCTTCTTTCACAAGAAGGACGTCCAAGTACCTGGAGCAGTGAAGTGTGATACTTCCGGGAAGCTCAGTGAAAGGACCAGTCTTAAAGGAAGCCAGGAAGTGCATCCCAGGAGACATCTACACTTGAAGAAGACGGGGAGAGCTTCTTAAGTGATAGGACTAAGGCGTTGTAAATAGACGTTTTTACAAGCTTAGTGGAACAGTGGATTAGAGGAACAAGTTGTTCCTTGAACCACTATAAAAATCCCTAGTGTCATTTACTTACTGCGTTTACTTATTGCATTTAGTTTGAACTGATTAACTCCAAAGTCTTGGTCTCTGTGTTCAGCAGAACGTGTCTTGTGAGTTAACAGAAGGCCTACTGCCTTTTCTTCTTCGAGGCTAATCTGACAGAATCCCTACCAGAACCCCATCCACTGTCAGTCTGTTCTGCCAACAGAACAGGCTATTCTGTTAAATCTGGTACTTAGCTTGAAAAAGTTAAAAACCAATACAGTCTATTCACCCCCCTCTAGACTGTATCCAGTACAACCGGGACCAACACTACCCTTCTTCCAGGTCCTAAAGAAACAAAATGGTTTCGTCTGGAATGATGAGTGTCAGCAAGCCTTCGACGACCTGAAGAAGTACCTCCTCTCTGAGCCTTTACTTAGCAAGCTGGAGAGGGGGGATACGTTAATCCTTTATCTTGGGGTTTCCCAAGGCGCAATCAGTTCCGTGCTGGTTCACGAGGAGGAAGGCGTTCAACGTCCCGTCTACTATGTGAGCAAGACCCTCCAGAATGCTGAGCTCCGGTACACCCCGCTCGAGAAGACAATAAATGCCGCCTATATCACCGCCAAGAAGTTGACACACTACTTCCAAGCGCACCCGATCAGAATCCTGTCGGACCAACCCCTAGGTGCCGCTCTGAGGGTGCCCGACACAACCCGAGTAGTGAAGTGGTCGATGCTCCTCAACCAATATGAGGTTGACTTCCAGCCTCGGACGTCCATCAAAGGCCAAGCTCTGGCTGATTTCATTGTGGAATGCACGGCCCGAGAGGTGGCAGATAGGCAACAAGAGAGCAATGAACAGTGGTGGACTCTAGCGACTGATGGGTCGGCAGGAGCCAAGGGATGCGGGGGCGGAATCGTCCTCATCTCACCCGAGGGATTCCGAGCCTACTATGCCTACCGCTATCTTTTCAAATTCTCCAACAATGAGGTGGAGTACGAGGCCCTACTGTCTGGGCTACGACTGGCAGCCGCCATGGGAGCAGAGTGGATAACGGTGAAATGTGACTCCCGCCTGGTGGTTTCCCAGGTCAAAGGTGAGTTCGAAGCGAAGGAAGAAAGAATGATGAAGTACCAAGATGCTGTTCGGGAGTTGCTCGGGTTGTTCAAGCAAGCAGATTTGATCTGCATCCCGAGAAATCAAAACTCCGATGCAGACCTCCTCTCAAACCTATCCCAAGGGTTGCCTGAACACATATCTAGAATTGCACGCATTGAGGAGATGACGACCTCAAGCATATCAGCCACACCGTCCATTGACGTCCTTCCCCTGCAACCAGTCGCCTGGTGTTGGGTGGATGACCTCCTGCGCTACATAGCCGACGGGACGCTCCCCGATAAAGAAGAGGAGGCGAGGTTAGTCTGGCGACGAGCTCCAGGCTACGTCGTCTTGGATGGGAAGCTGTACAAGAGGTCCTACAATGGGACCTTGCTAAAGTGTTTACGCCCACATGAGGCGGACATGATCGTCTCTGAACTCCATGGGGGCGTGTGCTCCACCCACCAGGGGCAGGCACGTTAGCTAGGAAGGTCGTCCTCCAGGGGTACTTTTGGCCAACAATAATGAAGGATTGCGCTGACTATGCAAGGAAATGCGAGACATCCCAGAAGTTCCAGAAGAGCCCCGACCGACCAGCAACGATGTACACACCGATCATCACCGCCCTTCCATTCACAAGATGGGGCGTCGACTTGGTCGGTCCCCTACCAACCGGGTCGAGAAACCGAAAGTTCGTCATCGTCGCGATGGACTACTTTACGAAGTGGGTGGAGGCCGAGCCGCTCGCCAGCATCACACATCTTCAATGTAAGAAATTCATATGGAAGAATATTTTTTGTCGGTTTGGGGTTCCCCTCCAAATAATCTCCGACAACGGAAGGCAGTTTGACTGCGAAGCCTTCCGGCAGTTCTGCGCAGAGTGGGGCGTAGAATCCAGCCGAGTTGCGGTCTGCTACCCTCAAGCAAATGGACAGGTGGAGAACACCAACCGGACGATCGTCGATGGGTTGCAAAAGAAATTTTAGGCCCTCGGGACTGCCTGGGTGGAGGAGTTGAACAATATACTCCGGACCTTTAAAACAACCCCAAGGAAGGCAACCGGAGAGACCCCCTTCACCTTGTGTTATGGCTTTGAGGCGAGGGCACCGTTTGAGGCCATAGTCCCTAACCGACGAGTGGAAGAGTTTGAACCAGCTAGCAATGACGAGAGGCTCCGAGCCGAGCTCCACCTCATTGAGGAAAGAAGAAACCGTGACTTCATCAGAGCGGAAAACTATCGACGACAAGTTAAGGGGTACCAAGACAGCCGAGCCCGACCCTGGAGTTTTGACGTCAGTGATTATGTCCTAAGACGTAGGAAGGCCAGCAGGACGACAGAGGGAGGTAAGCTCTCCGTCAAGTGGGAAGGCCCTTACGTGGTTGACGCAGTGATCGGCCCTCGGACATACAAGTTGAAGACAACAACAGGCCGGTTGGTAGACCGCGTCTGGAATGCCGAGCACCTGATGAAGTTTTACCAGTAGAAAATCGAAGTTTCACTTTTCTTTGTAAACTTCTATGCTCCGAGCATGGGATTACAATTTGTAATTCTTCATGTGGTCCGCCCACATCATGAATTCAATATACTTTGCTAGCAATATTTTGTCTTCAAAAGAGGTCCGACCTCACTTAGCAATAAAGGGCGGCGACAGAAAAAAAGAAGTACTATGCCCCCCTCGGTGTTTGGCCGACCTCGGCCAGGCTCTTTAACTGAAAATAGCCAAGCGATTTTCAAGAATCCGAGCAATTTTCTACAGTAAAGAGCTAGCCGCGACAGTCGAGGCGACAGTAGGGCCGACCTCCGGGTCGAGGGCGCTTAGGATGCTGACCTCTGGGTCCTTTCGAGTGCTCACCGCCTAACATCGCTGGCCAAGCAGCTCGCGCTCTCGCCATCCCCGAGTTGGCTGTGTGGGTCCGTTCTAGGGGATCATGCAGGGTCCGCCCCTGTTGTTCGGCTATCCCTGCGAGAGTAACCAGATTATTCCCCAAGTTCGGGCAAACTGGACGGGTTAAAGTGACAGTAGGACTGACCCCCGGGTCATGAACGTTCAGGATACCGACCTAAGGGTCCTCTTCGTAGGTTCAATGTCCGACCTAGCTGGTTGAACAAGTCGCATACTTGTTGATTCCATATCAATAACGAACATATCACTTCTATCCAACCAGGAGGGGCACGGATAGACTCGGCCACGCCAGCCTAACCGCCCCCGGGAGGTTAGAGAAGCCGGATCCCCGAATAAATTGCTAAGTATTCGTAACGCAAAGTATAGAAAAGGAACATATGATTAAGAGGTAACATTCATTCAAATTTTACATATGACAGCTACAAGCTACCAAAAAATGTACCAGAGTCATGGACGGGTGGACCCATGACCATCAAGTATAATGATCCGGGCATGGGAGTCAATAGAAATCTCAAGAAATTCTATCGGAATTCACTGTGGCGTTGTCCTCGCTAGATGGTCATCCTCTTCGAGACAGATGGTCGCCAAGTTGAATGGAGTTATCTCTTTCTCATCACATTTGTTCAAGCACATTTGAAAACGTGGTTGAGGCCTGAAACTCTGCAAGTGCCTTGCCGCTCGGCCGCCTGACCGCCTTGCCGCCCAGCCGCCTTGCCTCACTGCCGCCTGGCTACCTAGCCGCCCTGTCGCCTGGCTGCCTGGCCGCCTAGCCACCAGGCCGCCCTGCTGCCCGGCCGCCTGGCCGCCCTGCTGCCCGGCCGCCTGGCCGCCTGGCCGCCCTGCTGCCCGGCCGCCTGGCCGCCCTGCTGCCCGGCCGCCTGGCCACCTGGCCGCCCTGCTGCCCGGCCGCCTGGCCGCCCTGCTGCCCGGCCGCCTGGCCACCCTGCTGCCCGGCCGCCTAGCCGCCTAGCCGCCTAGCCGCCTGGCCGCCCTGCTGCCCAGCCGCCCAGCCGCCTGCCACCACGACCTTAGCCTTGTCAGAATTGTAAAAGAGCTCTCTGCAAACAATGACAAACCATCATAAAAAACAAGAGAGGTAAAGTGGAAGCCTGTTGATGTTCATCTCGGAGACAACCGCCCTGAGAGCCGCCGACCCATCAGCAACGTTGCTTACCTACGAAGCTGTTCGCCCGACCTGGGTTCTGAGACATCGGGTGGCCTAGGAGTTGAGCACTGACCACCGACTGCTTTGGCTTCGCCGCTGACCCGCGAAGAGCTGTTAGACATGGAGGGAAACAAGGTGAAGATCTGGGATTAATCAAGCCTGACCCGGTAGCTACACCGTCAGCTTGGGAGCCGCACCACCGACCGGGAAGGCAGCCCACCGGTTGCCTGGAGGCGTCATTTGGGGGAATTTGTCCCTGACCTTAGGAATGCCATATGAACTTCCTTACTATTTGAACGACTCAGGTCCATTCCGCCGCCCTGGGAGCGAAATCAACAACCTTGAGGTAGTTCAACAAGTCGGAAGCTGCCAACTCCCTGGACGACGCCGGCCAGCTGATTTGGCGTCGGTCAACTGGGTTGACTGCGGCGCTGCGCTGGGGAGACGCGAGGAAGCAGACGCGCAGGGTTTCCAGGAGAGAGAAAAAAGAAAGCAAAGGAAAGGAAAGAAAAGAAAACAAAGGAAAGAAAAGAAAAGGAAAGAAAAGAAAAGAAAAGAAAGGAAAGAAAATAAAATAAAAGAAAAGAAATGAGAGAGAAAAAAGGAAAGATAAAATAAATTCCGAAAATAATTTATAAAATTATGAATTTCAGGAATTTTTGGGAGTTGATCTGGATTTGAAGTCTGGAAGAAAGCTGACTACTGGAATACTAGGATGCTGAAGGAATTAATTTGGAAATCTCCATAAATTATAGGATTAACAGAATCCACAATTATGGCTCCTTGGTATGTGAAAATCTTTTAATTGGCACCTGACTTGAACTACTCCCTCTTAGCCGAGTCTACTACTCGACTAAGGGAGTGGGGGACTCGTGATGGGGTTATGGGACTAGGCTCAGAGCCTAATCGGCCCAGGCCCCGAACTTGGACCAGCAGGCCCAAGCCCAGCAACCCGGAGTTTGAGTCGGCCCAACTGATCAGGTCAATCAAGGAGCGGAAGCCCAAGAGAGCCTGTCGATCAGCCCAGCGGGGAGCCTGCCCTCCAGCCCGGCCCACGGGGAGCCTGCCTTCCAGCCCAGCGGAGAGCCTGCCTACCGGTCCAACCGGAAGCCAAAGAGAGCCTGCCTCCCAGCCCGGTGGGGAGCCTGCCCTCCAGCCCGGCCAGCAGCCTGCCTCCAGCCCAACGGGGAGCCTGCCTTCCAGCCTACCCGGTAACCTGCCTCTGAACCGGTCAGAAGTCTTCCTCCAGCTTAGCGGGAAGCCCACCGTCCAGTCCAGCAGGAGGGAGCTCAGGCGTCCAGCCTGCCAACCAGAAAGAGTAACGGCCAACAATCAATGCGATATTAATTATGTATTTAATTCCGTATTAATGTTGTAATTAATTGATCATTATTGTATTCGGCAGTTACCATTTGTAATTGCCTATAAAAGGCAAGTTCGATTCAAATAATAGACAAGCTATTCTTGGTTACCAAATTCCCTCTGCAACTTTCCTTATTCATATTACTTTCTTGATTCCCGCTTGAGTGTCGTATGTAGTTTTCCTAAAAGCCTACGAGCGTCCTATTTTGGACCAACATACAACCATACAGATACAATCTTTTCCAAATTATGAGTAAAAAATACTCCAGGGAATGATTTATTTTAGGAACACTATGTTTTAAATAGGAATAAATTACTATCCATTATTAAATCATACTACCATAGTGTCAGTTTAAGACATTGAAAGACTGTTCCTAAATGAATACTCTGATTCTCTGTCAAGGGAAATTAGCAGATATTCAAATTCATTTTGGAAAAAAAGATACCTTTATTTTGTTTTTTCAGTAAGATTCTTGTCATACTTTGATAGAGAGCTAGAAGATCATGGGGCGGGACCGGGTTTGGGACCACTTCCGTGGGCCGAGTTAGGGCTGTCGTTATAGTTTAATTATTATTATTATTAAGTTAATGTTATGTTTTAGTTTGGGCCTATTATTAGTAGAGTAGTTAGTTGAGTTAATTTGGGCTTAATTAGGGTTTAATTAATATGGGCTTGATTAGGGTTTTTTGTAGAAGGCTATTTATACCCCTCGCCAGAGTTCATTCTTATTATCTTGGAATAAAGTTAGAGTTTAGCCTTTTGGCTTTGGGCAACGGTATTTTTATCGTTGATTATCTGAGCAACGGTTCACCCCGTTGATTTCTATTTTTCTGTTACATATCAATTGGTCCGACCTGCTGGATCCCGTCCCGCCGGAATGACGTGATCAACCAACGAACGTTTATCAGAATTGGAGGCTGAACAGGCCCTAATCAATCAAAAACATGACACGCAAGGACAGAAACTTGATATGCAGGGACAAAAACTTGACACACAAGGTCAGAAACTGGAAGAGCAGGCCACCCAGCTTGCGGAAATCGCAGCCTCTCTTGCAGCAATCGCGAAGGCCATGGTGTCGCCGCAGAAATCTCCCATCGCGACCGTCGAGAGCGATTCCTCCGACCACGTCGCATCTGTCTTCTCCGATGATGGCGGACTGCGCACCGCAGCCACAATGCTACTTCCCTCGTTCGATGGCGAAGACCCAATTGGGTGGTTGGCGAGAGTGGAGCAGCAGTTCGAGCTCAACAGGACCCCACTAGACAGACAAGTTGCAACGGCTAGGGTTTCTATGGAAGGGGCTGCCCTCTATTGGGTGACGTGGTTAAAGGCGCACAAACCTGACATATCTTGGGAGGAATTTAAGCAAGCCTTGGTGGCCAGATTTGAATCCTGATATCAGGGAAACAGGTTTGAACGGCTGTCCGACGTCAAACAAATTGGGTCGGTGGAGGAATACAATACCTTGTTCGTTCAATTGGCTAGCTAAGTTCCGGAATTGACCGACGATCATTATTTGAGCTACTACATGAGTGGACTTGGGGAAGCAATTCGAAGTTCCCTGCGCTTATTACGGTCAGAAAACCTAGAGACAACCATGGAATTAGCTCGCGATGTGGAGCATAATCTGTCCGTCCAAAGTGGAGGAAGTGGCAGCTTGAATTGTAATTCTGCAGGGGTACGTTCCAGCAGCTTTTTAATGGCAAACACGGGCCCTCCTTTGACTGCCAGTGGTGCCACCTTGCAGGGATCAAGGGACAGCTTTGCGAAGGATAGTGGACAGCCTCCGGGGACGAAGTCAGGGCTGTCCGGGCAGCCTACGACACGCTCTCAGTTAACTCGTCTTCCGCCAAAGGAGTTCGCAGAATTGAGAGCGAAAGGATTATGCTTTAGGTGTAAGAAACCATTTACACTGGGGCCTGACTGTCCCTTTAAGCAGCTGCGGGTAATGATAGCCGAGGAGGAGGAAGAGTTAGACTTCCAACAGCATGAGTACTGTGAAATAACCGGCCAGGAAAGAGTTCAGGAAAGAGAGAAAGGATATTTTCCAGTCTATTCTATGTATGGGAATTTCAGCTATCTGTCAGCTTTCAACCTTGAGGACAAGGTTATTTTGAAGGAGGATGGATTGATAGAGAGCGGGAAGAGCATGGGGCGGGACCGGGCTTGGGCCCACTTCCGTGGGCCAAGTTAGGACCGTCGTTATAGTTTAATTATTATTATTAAGTTAATGTTATGTTTTAGTTTGGGCCTATTATTAGTAGAGTACTTAGTTGAGTTAATTTGGGCTTAATTAGAGTTTAATTAATATGGGCTTGATTAGGGTTTCTTGTAGAAGGCTATTTATACCCCTCGCCAGGGTTCATTCTTATTATCTTGGAATAAAGTTAGAGTTTAACCTTTTGGCTTTGGGCAACAGTATTTTTATCGTTGATTATCTGAGCAACGGTTCACCCCGTTGATTTCTATTTTTCTGTTACATATCATACTTTGATAGTAAATAGGCCAATTTTGCAAATTTTTCTTCCTCCACAATCCTTGGTAGCTTGTTAGGGAGTGTTTGTGTTTGCTTCTGCTTTTAAAAAGTGATTTTTGTAGTGATTTTAGAGGAAATAATTAATAGTAAAAGTTGATAGTATTTTAGAATAGAAGTGATTAAAGTGAAGAAGGTGATTAAAGTAAAGAAGTTGAAGTCAAAGTGGAAAAAGTGGGGAAAGTGGAGAAAGGCACTAGAGATACCATATCATTCTATTCCCGTAAATGTTTCCCCGCATTAGTCTCATTGATTTTGGTGGCGAATTTGGTGGCGTTGCCTTCCGGATTAAAAAAAAAGAAGAAGTTAAAGTTGAAGTGTTTGGTGTTGCAATATTTGTGTTTCTATTATTGTAAAAAGAAAAAGTATTACATCTACCATTCATTATCATTTTTCTATGTTTAAATTACATTCCCAGAAGGTCCGAGAAGAAGCTTGATTAAAATTAATGCAGAGTGGTCAACTGGTCAATATGATGATGATGGACTAAAGAAGGAATGAGCATAACTATGTGTTGACTGTCCATCTGGAAGGATTTGGACGAATTTACCTGATGTGGGTTGCCGGGGGGAGCACTGTTACGGCGGCGATGGAATTTCTCCTTTCTCTCATCTCTATTGCCTTCTGCCCTACGGAGTCAAATTAATTCATACTCCCTCACTCCCTCAAAATCTTCACGCTTACCATTTTACAATTAGTGTGATTCACATTCATTTAACCTTTTTCTTATACAATCACAATCATACATTTTCACTTTATTCTATTTTCTTAATATCCGCGCCAACTCAAACTGGGAAGAATTTTCAGGAACGGAAGGAGTATATATATAAATAATATGTGTGCGCGCGCACGTGCGAGTGTGTTTCTGTGCGGGTGTGCGTGCGTGCGTGCGGGTGCATGTGTGTGTTCAAGGTGGAAGATGGTGATGTCTGGTTGCAAGAGGACCGAGAGGATTCGACTGTAGGTGCGAAGAAGAAGGGTATTTTGGATTTAACGCAATACATTTGTCAATTATACTTATCAAAGTTGTAAATATTTACGAAAAACATAGAAGAGTTAAAAGCACCCAAATGCCACCTTTCATCTTTTGGTTTTAAAGTGCTTTCTTTAAGTTGAAGCTGAAGTTTGAAAACACTGATTTCAATTTTTTTAAGCCAAAAGTTGAAAAATGTTTTTTTAATATTTAGCAAACATTTCTTTAGTATTGTATACAACCTAAAACTTCAACTATGATCACATATAAGATATTGAATTGAAGGAAAGGGCACAATATAACTTGATCAGTATGAATAGGAGCTTTGTTTAATAGAGAACACTTCAGCAAGAATCAGAAGAGTGAGTTGTGAGCGTAGGTTTCTGTTTTGTATTGTTTCCTCAGAAGGGCATTATTCTTTCGGCAATGCCAAGTTAAAAAATGCCTCATCATTTTACGCACTGGAGAGTATGTTATCAAGGACAAATCTAATACTTTGTTTTAGTTTTTTTTACTACCTCTTAAAAAATCATTTGTAAGACTTTACTACTTTTCTTTTACCGTAATTATTTTGTGGTTAATATTATTTGCCTCCTTTACTATTTTAGATTTTAGATTTAATTTGTGGAGGTAATGGACTTCGTTATTTGTTGTTCAATAGGTCTAGAACATTTAATTTGCATCAATGTTTGGTGTACACTTTAATATTTAACGTTGTCTTTTTATTTATTTATTCATTTATTTATTGAGGACATCACTATTGTTTAACATTGTCTACACCAAGCATGATTGTTTAATTTGACTCCACTTGTTGTTCAAATGCTATCTTTTATACTAGTATATAACTACAAATTTCACTCGTGCGTTGCACAAATATAAAATTACTTTAAAGTAAAAATAGTGTGTATATCATATTACATTAAATGGTATGAAAGTGAAAGTGAATATATATAAATAATTATTTAAATTTTAAGATAAGGAAAAGTAAATACTCCGTATAAATTTATTACTGATTTAATAAAATTTCGTAAATGTTCCCCGACATTTACCTCACCAACTTAGGTCGTTTGCCTACCGGGTTAAAAAAAAATTATACCATAAAGTTACTTCGAAGTAAGTATATATAATACCCCTCCATCCAATAGAGAGGTTCCCGATTCGTTTTACGATGTTTGACTGATGATAAAACAACTTGATCCCTATTCACCCTTTGATTATTTTTAGTAAATAAAATTTATATATTCAGAAGGTACCTTAAAATTTTTACAAAGCCTGATGAAGAAAATTTAATGATATAAGTTGACCTTGTGAATAGTGATTTGGAACTTTTGAACGAGACATATGTAATACTCCGTACATGTTATTATTCCAATTAGGTATTGTAAAATTTAACGTGACACAACGTGAGTTAGTACATGCGCCGCCCAGCCCCTCTGCGACTCGTCCTAGCTTTGTAGCCCCTTCGCTAGCCGCTGCAGCCCCAACAACCACTGCCTTGATTCGCCCCAGCCCTAGCCCCTTCGCAACTTGACCTAGCCCCAACGATCCCCATTTTCCCCTCGCCCCTGCACGAATCGCCACCGAATTTGAAATCTTCATCAAATTTTCGAAGCCCTAGCATTAATAATCAGTGTTGTCATTGTACGAGATGAGAGCAATGAAGCTAGTGAACATCGACGATGAAGAGAAGCAGCGAAGAAAAAAAAAGTAGTCTACAAAGAAGAAATCGTTGTCACCGTCTGATGGAGTATATGGGTCTGAGCCCCAGGACCCACATACTCAGAAGAACAGAAAGCACAAGACACTGAGTGGTGCCCTCGTCGGCCAAGGGACCCCCGTCGGCCGGAAAGGTACCAACTCAGAATATGGTCCTGAAGCCAAGGAACCCGGGTGCCCTCGTCGGCCGTGCCCTCGTCGACCGTGCCCTCGTCGGCCGCGCCCTCGTCGACCACGGAAGAAGCCTCACAGAACCGGATTTTACACTTATTCATTTGTATAGCCCATTAGTGGCTTTGTATTCGGCCCAGTAGCGGTCCAGTTGTAAATGGGCCTCCCAAGCCCAAGGCTTGGGAGCCCAGCCCGTATTTTCCCTATAAATACTTCCTCTGGAGGTAGTTATCGGGGTTACAAAATCATTCTATTGAAGCATATTATTGCACTTCTCTCTCTAGCTCTCACTTCTCTCTAGAATCTAGGAGACAATTATTCTATCATTTGGTGCTCTCGTTGAGAGCTAGAACAATCAAGTTAGCACCCTTCATCGCTATCAAGCACAACTAACCACTGATCATGGGAAGGACTAAATCAAACCGCAACCTCGTCAGCAAGGCCATCCCTGAGGACCAGGAGGCCAGGGAGCACGAGGAGGATGCTACGGCTGACCAGGTCGGCGGAGGGGGCGTCATCCAGGAGGCCATCAACCTCACGACGGACCTCCGCAACCAACTCAACGGCGGAGCCCCTGATGCTCGCATCGGCTTGGACAAGAAACGAGCTGAGAAGACGGACCACGCCCCGGCCCAGCCTATGGCCGCGGCCTCTCCGTCTGTGGATCCACAGGTCCAGGCCGCGCTGTCGGTCATCATCGCCAGCCTGGCCCAGAACCCCACCGTCCTCAGCGCACTCTTGCCAAGGACCGGGGGGAACATCACTCCACCTCCCCAGCCCCAACCATTGGCCGTCCAGATAGGCAACGATGAGGGGGTGATGGCCCAGGACACGGCGTCGTCCCACTCCCACCCTGCTTCCCCTCTTCGGCCTGGGCAGACCCCAGCGCGTGGAAAAGCCTCTGCCTTCAATAGGCTGGGTGACACGCGCCGTCGTCCGGTTTCGGAGAGGATGGCAGGGCGGATTGGTGAGCGTCGGCCTGGCTCGCCAAGGGAAAACTTGGGGTCTGTGTCCCGGACAGCGGACCAGCCCCGCCTGGACAAGGGCAAGGGGAAGCTGCACGAGGACGACGTGCGCCACCAGATCAATGCGGCCCACGACGAGCGCATGAGAAACCAGCAAGGCGCCGCTGCGGCCGCCAGGGACCCCCGGGACGAGGTCATCGCCCAGCTGGAAAGGAGTCTGGCTCAGATGGAGGCCAGGCAATCGGCCAACACCCCCACGGCTGGCGCCTCCAACGACCCCGGCCTCAACGCTCTCATGAACAAGGTCAGCGCCCTGGAGAGGGAGTTGGCCGAAGGGCGAGGCGACCCCATCATCCAGGTCAGGACCAGGACCCCTTTCACCAACAGGGTGCTCTCGGCCCCCATCCCGGAAAAGTACATGGGGAATGCCATCAAGTCTTACGATGGCCGATCAGACCCCCAGGAGCACTTCAGCCGCTATCAGAACAAAATGCTAATGGTGAACGCGTCAGATGAATATCTCTGCCGTTGGTTCCTCTCTACTCTTAAGGGGCCAGCGTACGAGTGGTTCAACGCGCTCCCCGAAGGGAGCATTGACTCATGGCAAGACCTTGCCCAACGCTTCCTCACCCACTTTGCCGGGAGGAAGCGCGCAAAGAAGTATTTCACCCATCTCCTCTCCGTCAAGCAGCAACATGATGAGTCCCTCCGGTCGTTCATCGATCGGTGGACGAGGGAGACCGAGGAAGTCGAGGGGGCCGATGAGCGCACCCTCCTCGTCCTGTACCAGGGAGCCCTCCGCAGCTCCCCGTACGCCAGGAGCCTCATCACCGATCCTCCAAGGTCGTACGCAAATGCGCTCCAGCGCGGAAGCTTGTACGCTGACGCTGACGAGCTCCACAATCACAAGAAAGAGGGGGGCCATCCCTCCAAGAAGACAAATCCTTCACCGGCCCCGGGTCCGTCCCCGGCTGGCCAGGGTGCCCAGGGCCGTCACGGCTCTGGTGGACAAAGTAAGAAAGATCGCCACTGGCGGCCGAGGTTGGAACGGCCGGGGGTTGCCCTCACTCACCCGGTCGGCACCATCCTCGACAACGCCGAGAAGCATGACCTCATCGAGCAGGCTCCTCGGCCGGCCGAGGAGGTCCTTGCCATCCAGTAGAGCGACACATACTGCCGGTTCCACAAGAACTCCTCGCACAACACCGACGACTGCATCACGCTGAAGAAGGCCATCGAGCGTCTTATTCGTCAGGGGGAACTCTCCCAGTTTGTTAAAGGTGGCCCACGCAAAAATACATGGGTAAACATCGGCAAACCAGGGGGCGAACCCTCTACGAAGAAGCGGGAGATTGGCAGGCTCAACGACGACGAGGACTTCGAGGAGCCCCCGCCAAAGAAGAATCACATTCACCTCATTGTGGGTGGGAATACTGGGGGGGACTCCGTCACCCAGAGAAAGAAATGGGCCCAATCCCTCTACATAGGGGAGGTGTCCCATGTTCCCCCCCCAGCCGAAGAAGCAGCGAACGGAGGCGATCACCTTCACCGACAAGGATCTGCCTTCGGGTACGGAATCACATAGGGATGCCCTCGTCGTCCGGTGTGAGATCGGTGACACCATCATCCACCGCACTTACATCGATACGGGGAGCTCCATCAACGTGATGTACCTGGACACCTTCAGGCAGCTGAAGCTGGACAAAGCTCTGCTGAAGTCGATCAAGACACCGTTATCCGGCTTCACTGGGGACTCTATCGACGCCGAGGGCACGATAGTCCTCCCCGTGGAGGTCGGTGACGGCCCCCACCGTGCCAAAATTGACATGGAGTTCATGGTGGTCCACCTCCAGTGCGCCCACAACCTGATCTTAGGGCAGCCAGCACTGGAGAACTTGGAGGCCATCATCTCCATGAAGCACTTGTGTCTGAAGTTCCCCACCAATGACGGCATCGGCTACGCCAGAGGAAACCAGAGGATAGCCAGAGCATGCTACCTCAAACTAACGAGGCCGGCCGAGAGGGAAGGACAGAGGATAGACACCATCACGGCAGCCGTTGCCAAGGACGAGGAGAGGCCGCATGCTGAACCAGCCGAGGAGGTCGAGAAAGTCCCTCTGGATACCTCCCGGCCGGAGCGGGTTCTCAGAATCGGGAAGCAACTCCCGCAGGACCAGCGGGACGCCATCCTCCCCGTCCTACGGTCGTACGCCGTTGTCTTCGCGTGGGGCCCAGACGATATGCCAGGCATCAGCCGCCAGGTGATCACTCACCGGCTGACCGTCGATCCGGCCTCCGCGCCTGTCAAGCAGAAGCGGTGCTACTTGTCCGCCGACAGGCGGGACTTCGTCAAAGGGGAGGTCGCCATGCTCCTCTCAATCAACCACATTAAAGAGGTGAAGTACCCGACGTGGCTAGCCAACGTCGTCCTCGCCCAAAAACCGCCAACATTCAGAATGTGTGTTGATTACACTGACCTGAACAAGGCGTGCCCCATGGACCCGTTCCCTCTCCCCAACATTGATCAGCTGGTGGACGAGACGGCAGGGTGCGAGTTGATGTCGTTCCTTGACGCTTTCAGAGGGTACCACCAAATCTCCATGCATGAAGATGACGCTGAGAAGACGGCATTCATGACCCCAAAGGGGATCTTTTGTTACCTCGTCATGGCCTTCAGACTCAAAAACTCCGGCGCCACCTATACGAGGATGGTGGCCAAGATCTTCAGAGCAGTCCTCGGCCGGACGATGGAGGCATACATCGACGACATGATCGTCAAGAGCAGGCAGGCCTCCACCCATGCCGACGACCTCCGGGAAATCTTTGAAATCATGAAGGAGTTCAGGCTCCGCCTCAACCCAAAGAAGTGCGCCTTCGGCGTCCAAGGCGGCAAGTTCCTCGGCTACATGGTCAGCCGTAGAGGCATCGAGATAAACCCGGAGAAGACACAAGCTATCATCAACATGGAGCCGCCCCGCAACGTCAAGGAAGTACAGCGACTGACGGGGCGCCTGGCGGCCCTGAACCGTTTCCTCTCCAGGTCAGCCGAAAAGGCACTCCCCTTCTTTCAGATCATACGTAAAGCCAACAGCTTCAAGTGGATGACGGAGTGCCAGGAAGCGTTCGAAGAGCTGAAGAGGTACCTATCGTCCCCGCCCGTGCTCTCCAAGCCCAAAGCCGGCGAAACCCTCTTCTTGTACTTAGGGGTGAGCACGTCGGCCATCAGCTCCGTGCTCATCCGTGAGGACGAAGGGGTGCATAAGACCATTTTCTACATCAGCAAGACACTCAGGGAGGCCGAGCTCAGGTACTCCCCCATTGAGAAGACGGTGCGGGCCATCGTCCATACGGTGCAGAAGCTGGGGCACTACTTCCAGGCCCATGCCGTCCACGTGCTGACCCAGCAGCCCCTTGGAGCGCATGAGGAGCCCCACTAGCTCCTCAAGAATGGTGAAATGGGCAATCTTCCTCAGTCAATTTCAGATTGAAATCAAGCCAAGGCCATCCATCAAAGGGCAAGCTTTGGCCGACTTCGTCACCGAATGCACGGCAAGGGAGACAGCCGCTAGCGCCCCCGGGCCAGAGCCCGATGACACATGGATCCTCTTCACTGACGGTTCGTCGGCCACGAAATCATGCGGTGGCGGCGTCGTCCTCAAATCCCCTGAAGGATTCAGAGCTTACTATGCCATCCGCTTCAACTTCAGGGTATCCAACAATGAAGCCGAGTATGAGGCCCTCCTCAGCGGCCTCAGACTCGCCGCCGGCCTCAGAGCCCAACACATCAAAATCAGGTGCGACTCCAAGCTAGTAGTGGGCCAGGTTGAGGGTACGTACGAAGCAAAGGAAGGCCGGATGAAGCAGTACAAACAAGCAGCGGAGGAGCTGGTGAAGGCGTTCGAAACCCACGAGATCACACAGATCCCAAGGGCCGAGAACGTCGAGGCCGACATCCTCTCCAAACTCAGCTCGGACACCCCGGAGCACATCTCCCAGCTAGCCAAGATCGAGGAGTTGAGCATGTCCAGCATCCATGCCAGCCCCGTCTTGTGCGTCCAACAGCGACCAGAGGACTGGATCTCCGACATCATCACGACGGGGGAGCTGCCCCCGGACGAGGAGAGGGCCAAACTCGCCAAACTCAGGGCCCCAAGCTACACCATTGAAGATGTAAAACTCTACAAACGATCCTATAATGGCACTCTCCTCCGATGCCTGCACCAGGATGAGGCCGACGTGGCCATGGAAGAAGTTCATTGTGGTGTTTGCTCCTCGCACCAGGGCCCTTTCAGCATGTCCCGGCATCTCGTCGTCCAGGGCTTCTTCTGGCCGACGATGGCGCGAGACTGTGCGGACCTGGCCAGGAAGTGTACCACGTGCCAGGTACTCCAGAAGGCCCCTGGTCGGCCAGCCGTCAACTACGCCCCCGTCAGCACTGCTATTCCGTTCTCAAGATGGGGGATTGACCTGGTCGGCCCTCTGCCCAGAGCTGCCGGCAACAACCGCTACATCATCGTCGCAGTCGACTACTTCACTAAGTGGGTCGAAGCGGAACCCTTGGCCAGCATCATGGGGCCAGGTGTCAGAAGTTCGTCCACAAGAACATTCTCACCCGCTTTGGCGTCCCCCAGGAGATCATATCCGACAACGGCACCCAGTTTGAAGCGGCGCCCTTCCAGGAGCTCCTTCGAGAATGGGGGATAAAACACCGTTTCTCCTACGTTGCCTACCCTCAAGGCAACGGGCAGGTTGAGAACGCCAATAGAACCATCATGGAAGGGCTGAAGAAGAACCTACAAGACGCAGGAGGGAGTTGGGTCGACGAGCTCCCCAACATCCTGTGGTGCTATCGTACCACGCCAAGGAGGGCGACGGGTGAAACACCTTTTGCCTTGTGCTATGACTTTGAAGCTAAGGCACCCACAGAGGTCACCATTCCCAGCCGACGAGTGGAGCAGTATGACCCAGAGGTTAATGAGGAAAACATGAAGATCGACCTCCACCTGGTCGAAGAAAGACGCGAGCAAGCATTCATCCGAGCAGAAAACTACCGGCGTCAAGTAAAATCATACTATGACGCCAAGGTACGCTCGAGGGAATTTCAGGTGGGGGACTACGTCCTCCGCCGAAGGGAAGCAAGCCAGCCGACGGAGGGTGGCAAGTTAGCATTGAAGTACGAAGGGCCCTACATCGTCAATGCCGTGGTCAAACCCGGCACCTACAAGCTTAAACGCCCGAATGGGTCCAATGTACCACGAACGTGGAATGTACACCATCTGGTGAAGTTTTATCAGTAATCCGAAGGAGGTGCAGACAGCGAAGCCCTCACCCCTTAACGGGTTACTGATTGAACGCCACCCTCGGCCTCGAGCCACTTATGAATAAAATCATGTTCCTCTTGATTTTTTCTTTGGAATTTAAAGTAAAATAATAGCAGGTGCCCTCATCAGCCACCTTAGAGCGAAAGACTGAGGCATGGCCGACGTGGCACCTTGCATTTGCAGCCTACGAGCGACAAGCTCAGGCATACTCCATTGTATTTTGTATCAGCGAAGGGCTCAGGCCTAGCTGAGAGAGCACATCGTCTTGGCCCCGTAAGCCTAGAGTGAAATGCTCAGGTATGGCCGACGATGTCCTCAGGACGATGGGCCCGCAAACGGCCCACGTCTTGAAATGGGAAGTTCACCGCGTCGTCCACGTACCAGATCGCAGGACGACAAGCCTGAAATCATGGCCGAGGTGGCAGAATCCCCCCACTCAGGGTTGGGCAACGACAGCCGTCGAAAACCAACCAAAAGTCTAGCCCGCGTCATAAATAGGCGACGGGACCCCCCCTGAGATCACGGACGTTATAAACGAAGTCCGAACCGGCCGAAGGACGAGCACACCCTTCGGCCGAAGCCTGAAAGAAGGATACTCCCCGAAATAGGGAACGAAAACGGAAATAAAAAAAAGAGGAAAGGAAAAAGGGAAAATAAAAGAGGGAAGCCGAGGACCGCGCGCACTTGCCGGCCTCGAGCAATGAAAAAATAAAATCCCCACAACTCATGCCAAATTTGGCTAAGTACATATCAGTTGAACATAAGTGTAGTACCACTAACAGGTGACATGGACGATACGGCCACACGTCCATCACAGACGAGGAAAGCGTCGCAGACGAAGCACGTACGTCCAAAATCCTAACCCAATGGGTTGGGTGAAGCAAAACGGAAAACGTCCGAAAGAAAATGCCCCAAACCGATGAAGGCACGAAGGCAAGCAAACGGGGAAATCTCCCCCTAACACTTAGCATCAGGGTGAAACGTCAGGATGAGGAAGGCACTACGTGGGCAGGAACGAGGCCTACATGTTCACAGGAAGCGTGGATGAGGCGGCCACCCGCGTCGTCCACAGTTGTGGAGCCCTACAGCACAGACGGTGGGCGTCACGTATCGGCCACACCATTCTAGTTGGCCGCGGAAGACACCACACTAAAGGGGCTACTTGAAGTTGGACACTTAGAAAAATTCTAAGACCAAACAACAAAAGGAATGAGACAATGCCAAGACGCAACGTACACCCCAGCATGCCCGCTTCGGTCATGACGGAAAGGAAGCACCTAAGTGGATCTCAAACACTTAGAATTTTTTTGAAGAAATCCCAAGTGTGGCGACAACGAAGAAATGGCGGACAGGCCGATAAGGCCACCAGACTAAATTGACTACCTTACGGACGTAGCAAACACTCGCGGGTGACCTAAGTTGTTAACTTAACACTTAGACAAATTTCAAAATCGAAAAGGCAAAGGAAACAAGCATAGACATCAACAGCCGAAGAGGCCGGCAGAGCATTCATTCATCAAATGTTAATTACAAAAGGGGGCGCTACGGCCATTGCATTCATTTGGGCAAAAATTGGGATGCTACTAATTACAAATAAAAGATAACGGAATGGCCGATCACGCCTCCTAGGCGCCTTCATCTGCAACATGCTCAGCATGAGTCTGCTCATCGGCATCCTCGGTTTCCTCCTTGGCCTCAGAGTCCTGACCGACAGCGACTGCAGAGCTCGTAACGTCGTCCAAGAAATCAAACTCATCGTAGTCCGGCTCGCCGAGGCCGGAACTATCGATCGGGGCCTCCCTTTCCGAAGGGGGGAGCTTGGCCTGCTCCTCGGGATCCTTCATCAGCCTGGGAAGCCTCAGGTTCCGCCCCGCCCACCCAGAGGTGTAGTTCATCGCCTTGAGGGCACGCGCCAGCCGCCGGCATAGGAGCCTCTGCATCCGTTGTTGGCCCATGTTGTAGTACACGGACATCTCCCTTTGAAAGTACTCCTGGCCGGCGGGGGAGTTCATTCCCCAATCCTCGAGCTTGGCGGCCACAACTTCATAGCACCAGGGAGCCGCTCGTCGGCCTTCCAGTCCTCGGTCAGGAATTTTTGGACGGCCTCATCAGCGGCCTTCACAGCAGTAGCCTCGGCCTCAATCTTAGCCTTCACGGCCTCATCAGTCCTGCGCCGCTCAACCTCAAGTGCCCTCTGGCTCTCCGCAAGCTTGGCTAGGGCATCGTCCTTGGCTGCAGCAGCCTCACCGGCTCTCTTCCGCAGAGCTTTGGCATCCTCTCGAAGCCGATCCAAGCAGGTCATCGCCTCATCGGCCGAGGCAGCCTTTTGCTCGAACTCCTTCAGGCGAGCAATCTCCCGTTGCTGCCTTTTGTTGCTCTCCATCAGCATAAAGGCACCCTGCAAAGCAAATGCAAACCAAAACTCAGGCAATGACTTCACACAGACGACAAGGAAAACAACAAATCAAAGGGAAAGGAACTTACTTGGACGATGAGGTCCATCCCGCCTTCATAGATCTTGACATCCCCGAGCTTGTCGAGGTAGACCCGATCCTTGGCCGGCATGGACTGAACAAGCACATCATGGCCGTCGACGCCATCATCGAAGACACCCCCGCCAACGGGGTACTCCACCACTTTCTGGTAAGTGGCAGCGGCAATCTCCTTGCCAGCCCGTTTCGTCTGAGTCTCCTGGACGAGAGGGAGCGGTTGAGCAATGGCGCTGGAAGGAGCAGCGGTAAGATCCACAACGGCGACAGCAGCGCCAGAACCACCATCGTCCACATTTGGGACGGTCAGAACGCCGACCTCATCGGCAAGGGAAGGAGACGGCGCCCTCTTCGTCTTCTTGGCGGGCTTCAGACCAGCCTCGGTCAGCTTTTTCTGGCCGTCAGTGGGAGGCTGTTTCTTCTTTGGCTGGGCAGGCTTCGGGACCACACCAGCAGCAGCCTCGCCTCCATCGGCCGCAGCACGCCTCGCCGCCTCGGCCGCCTTCGCAGCCAGCTCCTCGGCCGCCTTGGCCTTGGCTATGGCCATTATCGAACGGCGATCCATCACAAAGTCTACACAAAGGAAAATAAACAGGTTAGCAAGGTAAAGGAACAAAAACAAAGGAAGAAAGCCGGAGGAAGTATTACCATCGGCTTCAGCAGGAATGCCCAATTCCGGGCCGTCGGCCTCCTCAAAGGTAGCGGTCATCCTCGGCCACAGTTGGGCATCGTCCTCCTTGTCACCATACACATAATACCTGAAGAAGCCGAGGGCGGTCATCTTATACTCGGTAATGTAATCTTTCACGCTCCTCGGCCCCCCGTCCAGGAACGCCTCCACCTGAGCGTCCAAGATCGAACCCTTCGGCGGGTCGTGCAGATTGAACCTCCCAGTATGGCCGAGAGAGGGAAATTCAGTGCTGTTCTCACCAAGGGACACGAAAACAAACTTACTCTTCCAACCATGGATGGACGAAGGCAAGTGCGTGAAGCTCCTCTTCTTCGGCAATTGTTGGAGGGTAGCGTAGGCCGCACAGTTCTTGTGGCTTCCTCGGCCAATCTGATAGAGGTTCATGAAGAGAGCTGTCGTCGGCTTGTAGCCCAACTCTTCACAGCGGAGCAAGAATCCCACCATCAACGAGTAGCTGTTCGGGGACAGCAAGGCCGGAGGAAGTCCCACCATGTCCAAGTATTCCGTGATGAAGGGATGAAGGGGAAATCTCAGCCCCTTGGCGAAGCTCATCGGGTATACTCCGAAGTATCCCGACGGCGGATTAAGTACATGGTCCGTTGGCCTGGGTGCCCTAACTCTCCCGAACGGCCCCACATACATCTGCGCGACTAAGTAATCGGCCGCGTTGCTCTCCGGCTTGATAAGGTAGATATTCGTGAGATCTAGGTAGGAGTACCCTGGCCCACTCTTCGGCCTCCTTATCCTCTTCAGCCTCTCTGCTCCCTTCACGGCGGACACCGGCTTCGGGCACGAAATAGCAGTGGAAGTGGATGCCCCGTCCACCACTCGGGACGCACCTGCGTCCTCGCCTTTTGAAGATGAGGCAGACTCCTCGTCCTTACCCTCGTCGTCCTCCGGCTCTCCGGACTTATAGGGGCTCAGATGCTCTATCTCCTCCTCAAACTCCTCAAGCACCTCGTAGTCAAGGGACCTAGTGGAGGGCTGGTCGTCGTAGGGGTAGTACTCCTCGTCCAAACTCTTCATCTTACAACTATTAACGCCCTAAAGGTCTCTACTTTGGATCTAAGTGCGAATCCCCTATTAACACTAGATCAAAGGCCCAGGAAGCAAAGTATACGAAATATGAAAGGAACAGGTGAAGAACTGACCTTCGAATATTTGAAGAAACGGAAGAACACTTGAACAAACACCCCAGAGACTCTCTCTCTAGAAATTTCAGCAGCACTTCGTGGGCACAGATTGCAAATGAGGTTACCGCGTCGGAAGGGGAGGGGTAGTTATAGACCTCCTCTCCAACAGTCACTACACTTGGCACCATATCAGTGGCCACCTCAGCGGTCACCTTCCCAGCAGCCAATGAGGTGCCACCCCTTCGGAAATGGTCCGGGCTCGTGAACTAACCTACCGGCGGAGTAAAACCCTACGGATCACACGGACAACGAACGCCCACAACGGCCTATACGCTTGCCGGCTTCACAAATGCCAGCAAATCGCCCACAACGGCCTATACGCTTGCCGGCTTCACAAATGCCAGCAAATCGCCCACAACGGCCTATGCGCTTGCCGGCTTCACAATGCCAGCAAAGCGCCCGCAACGGCCAAGGCACCCAATGCCTCCACAGCGATAAGGAGATGACAACGGCTAGGAACGTCATGAACGCCCGTAACGGCCACAGAACCAAAGGAACACAGAACCCGCAGCCATCGACCTTCGTAACGACCCCTGATGATAACTCTTTACAAGCGATCTGCGCACAAGGGTTCTCCCACAGGGTTACCTTGGCCAGAAAATCGCCATAAGGGTTGGATTCAGGGGCACTACGGAGAGGCCGCTTCGGCCAGGGACTCAAGCAACTCCTTCACCCCTCACACTCTTCGGCCTGAAGCAGTGGGGGACTGGGGGACTACATCGGCCTCAACAATACAGACAAAGGAAAAATGCAAAGAACACAAATGTAACCACAAAGCATGGCCACATCGTCCATGTATCACAACGGCGCCAAGGTTTTCGTGACTCCATCTCCGGCTAGGTACTTTGGACAACACGGCGCCTCGTCGGCCAAAGGCACATAACACCATCAGCAACGGCCAACAGGCCACCTAAGGCAAGGACATTCATCGTCCTCCGCCAACAGTTAATCATAATGGGCTCTTCGGCCAAGAACACGAAAGCCAATCAACGACGGCCAAGAGGAGTGCGCAAGCACCCTCATCGGCCACCCAAAGGAAAGGACGCCCATCGTCCTCGAAGCAAGGTTCAACCTCAACGGCCTCATCGGACCAAATGTAAATCTCAACCATCAACGTCCAAGAAAGGGAAAACGCGCCTTCAACGGCCACCATCGAAGCAGGACACTCATCGTCCCCAAACGAACACACCAAGGAAACAACGGCCTCCCCGTTCACAGCGAGGAGCAGGTAACGGCCAAGCACAGAACAAGATCACCAAAATGGAAACAGCACCAACGCCGCAACAGCTAACGGCCTGGGAGTGCCCGCATCGGCCAAAAGCACCAAAGCACGGGAATCTACTCTCCTTCACTTCGTCTACGTCTCAGCTTAGAGAGTGGGGGACTCCTGATGGAGTATATGGGTCTGAGCCCCAGGACCCACATACTCAGAAGAACAGAAAGCACAAGACACTGAGTGGTGCCCTCGTCGGCCAAGGGACCCCCGTCGGCCGGTAAGGTACCAACTCAGAATATGGTCCTGAAGCCAAGGAACCCGGGTGCCCTCGTCGGCTGTGCCCTCGTCGGCCGTGCCCTCGTCGGCCGCGCCCTCGTCGGCCACGGAAGTCTCACAGAACCGGATTGTACACTTATTCATTTGTATAGCCCATTAGTGGTTTTGTATTCGGCCCAGTAGCGGTCCAGTTGTAAATGGGCCTCCCAAACCCAAGACTTGGGAGCCCAGCCCGTATTTTCCCTATAAATACTTTCTCTGGAGGTAGTTATTGGGGTTACAAAATCATTCTATTGAAGCATATTATTGCACTTCTCTCTCTAGCTCTCACTTCTCTCTAGAATCTAGGAGACAATTACTCTATCACCGTCGCTTCTCGCGCGTTGGCATCACACTTGTGATCGGCGTCGTCTTCACTATATATAGTAACTGTCATCTTCAAACAGAGTCGTCGTCGACATGTCACCTCTTGGTAGTAGACAACGAATGGGAGAGGTAGGATTTGGTCGCTAATAAATAAGTTTGAAAAGTACCCATACTACGAAAAAACTCATAAACCACGGGTAAGATTTATGCAGACTTGTAAAGGAGGAGACATAAATTACTTTAATCATATACTCCCTCCGTCCCAGTCATTTCTTCCGGTTTTGACCGGTATCGCAAATTTAGGTAGTGAGAATAAAGTGAAAATGTATGGTTGTAGTTGTGTAAGAAAAATGTGAATAAATGTGAACCACATATTTTTTCCAAAAGTGGAAGTTAGAAGAATTAATTGGGACGACCCAAAAAGGAAAATTGGAAGAAATGACCGGGACGGAGGGAATATTTGTTACTTTAAACGAAAAATGACAATTTTTTTTTGAAATGACTACAAAGGAAAATTGACCAAATTTTATGGGTCAGAGAAAATATTACAGAAAAAAATTGAGTGGTTCATTGAAAAGAAAAGCTTTATGTGATCCTTATTGTTTCAATTTATTTTACTCAAATTTGAAGCATATCTTTTACTTTTCAATCACTTTATTAATAACCGTGTCAAATTAAAATAGAACAATCAATATGGGACGAAGTTAGTACCAAAAGTACCAAATAGGAAGTACCCCCCTCCGCCTCCTAATATTGGGACGAAAGGAGTTGCGTGATTTTTAAGAAAAGTAGAATTATGTGGTTGATAATGAGTTGTAGTATATGATCGAAATAAAGATTATGTTTAACTCTACGGTCTACACTATAACGATCATATATACTACTCCCTCCGATTCATAAACAAGTTCCACGTTTGACTTCACACATTTTAAGAAAATAAATTTGACTTTACTGTGGAATTTACTGTTTGACACTGTTTGACATTGTTTGAACACTGTTTGACACTGTTTGACACTGCTTTGATGTAGATAATTTGCCAAATAAAGAAATGTTTGAAAGTGTAACTTAATTTTGAATCTGCCCGAAGAGGAAAGGTGAAACTTCTTTTCGAATCGGAGGGAGTATGTAATAAGTTATACTCCGTATTTCAATAATGTTTAAGGAGAACCTTTTTTCGCACGATAAGAAAAAGCAAAAAGTTTTCTAAAACTTACTACCCCGTCCCACTAACATTGAAACAGTTATTAAGAAAGTGGATTTATGTGGTTGATATTGAATTGATAAAGTAAGAATGATTAAGAGTCACACAAACTTTACTAAATATGTATGAGATAATCTTAATGGGATTTTCCGAAAAGGTAAAATGAAACAATCTTAACAAGAGGAAGAGAGTACTACTACTACTTAACTGTGCTAAATCCCATTAACTATAACAAATCAAGATCAAATTAACAAATACGAGTACTCTGTAAACGTTTTCCAATAAAAGACATTGGGTATCAGTGGGGGAAAGACATTGTTCATGTGATGTAAAATTGTACTCTGTAAATACTACTCGTAGTAATAGTCCTTTACCCCCCCCCCCCCCCCCCCCCCCCCCCAAATCACATTTTATTTTTGTACTTTCTTGAGTACACCATTCCCGTAATGCCATCCGGGTCGGCTACAAAACCCAGTGACCGATAGAACCCGAGAACCCGGGGCTCCGAATACAGTGCAATGTTAGTAACCCCTTTCTCGAGCAGCTTGCGGACAATCCTCTCCATCACAGCCTTTCCCAGCCCAATCCCTTGGAACCTGGGGTCCACCACCACATCCCATATGATGCCGTTGAACACTCCGTCGCCGGTGACTCTGGCGAACGCCACCAGCCGGTCTGCCTTCTCGTCCTCCACCCACAACAGCGCGTCGGTGTGCTCCAACGCCGTCCGTACCTTGGCGGGGTCGCGCTTCGGGAACCCCACGGCGGCGAACACCGCATTGAGGTGGTCTAGGTTTAGGTTGGCGGTGGTGGTGTGGAAGTTGAAGCCTCTGGACCGAAGCTCCTCATCGGAGATGGAGAAATTTGCGGCGGCTATGGGCTGTTTCCGTTGGGCTAATGCAATTGGGAAGGTTTTGCGGCGGTGCGTGGCGGTGAGGTGGGTGTGAAGATGGCGATTTGAAATAGCGTTGCAGAGCATTTTTCATGGTTCATCTGTTTCCAGATCTGTAAATGGGTTTGTATGTAGATAATTTCTCTCTTAGTTTCCACTGGCAAGTGTGTGGTTGTTAAGCAGCCTTGTTGCACACAGGACAGATTTGAGTTTTTTTAAGCGACTTTTTTTTTTTTTTGTGAAAAGAAGAAGATAGAGAATAAATTTAAGAGAGATATTAATAAGCTCAGAATTATTTCTTCTTAATCCAAAAATGGAATTTTATCAATTCGAGACCTCAAAGATAGACAGACTAACAATTCAGGGCCTGAAAGATGACATGTATAGATTATAAGACGCGAATGATGGAAAACTATTCATCTAGGACTCGAATGATTGAAAACTATCAAATTAGGACCTAAGTTTTCATAAATTTTATTAATATTTTTTATTTTAAAAATTTTAAATAATACCTAGTTTTATTAAACTAATAAACTTTTGTGAGAACATTTCACCAAATATTAGCAATGGAATTAATAAAAAATTAAATAAATCAAAACCTATAAAATGTTAGGTCCTAGATTGATAGTTTTTCATCTTTCGAGTCCTATACCGATACATTTCATCTTTTAGGCCCTGAATGGATAATTCGTTTATCTTTCAGGTCCCAGATTGATAAAATTTCATCTAAAAATTTCTAAATGAATTTACGAGACTTTATCAAGCTTCTATTTGTAGTAGCTAAACTTGATGATTAGTCATCTAAAGGATGACTCTACAGATTTGGTGGCAATAACAATTTGAGTCATCTGTTCTAACTAGGTTACAAAATTATTACAAGGATCAGGAATGACTTGGTGTCCTAATGACAATGATGAACAATTGACACTTGTCATTTCCTAAATTTTACAACACCCCCTTGAATGTTCATCCTTGAATATGTATTCGTTATGTTAAAAATTTATTATGAAAAAAATTAGTGTGAGAATGAAGGTGTAAAGATTACAATTTATAATGTCGTTGTATTTCGATGTACTGTCTCGTTAAGAACCTTATCAGGAAAAATCCACTGGGATAAAAACATGATGAAGGAAAAAAGACTGCAGTTCATTCAAATATTTCCTCTGAACTTAGCATAAATTATGAAGAAGGCACATGCATATTTTCTGTACAAGTTCTATGAACTTCTTCAGGGGTAAAGATTTGGTGACGAGATCGTCCGGATTTTCACTGGATTTAATTTGTTGAATGTTGATCGTCATTCTTTCTCCAGATCGTGAGTAAAGAAGAATTTTGGTGCTATGTGTTTTGTTCTGTCTCCTTTGATGTAACCTTCTTTAATCTGAGCTATACACGCCGTGTTGTCTTCGTAGATCAGAGTAGGCTGAATAGTAATAGGCTTCATACCACATTCATTTTGGATGTGTTAAATCATAGATCACAGTCATTCACATTCTCTTCCGGTTTCATATAGTGCAATTAACTCAGAATGATTTGATGATGTAGCTGTCAATGTCCGCTTCATAAATCTCCACGAGATTGCGGTATTACCATAAGTAAATATGTATGATTTTGCCTTTTGAGGGTCTGATAAGCATCCAACGTGTGCGTATCCGATTAAAGCGGGTTTTGAATCTTTGTGGTAGAATAAACCGAGATCAACTGTACCGCGGAGATAACGGAATATGTGCTTGATCCCGTTCCAATGACGCCTTGTTGGACATGAGTTGTACCTAGCTAATAAATTTACAGAAAATGCAATGTCTGGTCTAGTATTATTAGCTAAATACATTAAAGCTTCAATATCACTCAGATATGGTACTTCGGGACCAAGTATTTCTTTGTTGTCTTCTCGAGGACGTAATGGATCATTGTGTATGTTGAGAGAACAAACCACCATTGGTGAAGTCAAAGGATGAGCTTTGTCCATATAGAATCTCTCCAAAACTTTCTCGGTGTAATTGGATTGATTGATGAAAATTTCATTCTTCAAATGCTGAATTTGAAGTCCGAGACAAAATTTGGTTGTCCCGAGATCATTCATTTCAAATTCTTTCATAAGATATTTTGCAGTATTTTCAATTTCATCATGAGTTCCAATAATGTTTAAGTCATCATTACTGGGACGGAGCCAGGGCACTGGGCCGATACAAAGAATATTTTTGAAAATTTTTTACACAAAATTTTTTACACTAAAAATATAGATATTTTTTAAATTTGGGCTGGGCTAGGGCCATGGCTGGCCCTCCCTTAGCTACGCCCCTGGTCATCAACATATATTGCAATTATGGCGAATCCCGAATTTGATCACCGAATGAAAACGCATGGACTAATTGGATCATTCTTATATCCTTCTTTGAGACGATTATACCACATTTGTCCAGATTGTTTTAGTCCATACGATGACTTTTGTAGTTTAATGGAAAACATGTCTCGAGGTTTCGAGCTGTAAGTTTCAGGCATTTTAAATTCTCCAGGAACTTTCATATAAATGTCTGTATCGAGTGAACCGTATAAATATGCAGTCACTACATCCATTAGGCGCATTTGCAGCATTTCAAAAACAGACATGTCAGTAAGAAATCTTAATGTAGTTGCATCAACTACGGGAGAATAAGTTTCTTCATAATCTATTCCTGGCATTTGAGAAACACCTTGGACAACAAGTCGGGCTTTCTATCTCACGATTTCATTTTTCTCATTGTGTTTACACACAAATATCCATTTAAAACCCATTGGTTTTACGCCTTTTGGCGTAGGGACCATCGGTCTAAAAACATCACGTTTTTCAAGTGATTTTACTTCAGTCTGAATATCTTCATTTCATTTTGGCCAATCGTGTCGTTGTTTTCATTGTTTTCATTGTCATTGTCATTGTCATTGTTTTCATTCATTACATTCGTGGCAATGACATAGACCAATATATCTTTAATATCAATATCTTTTCGATTCCATTGTATCCCGGTAGAAACATAGTTTATTGAAATTTCATAATTATCAATGTTTCTATCATTATCTGGAATATCTTCCACGTTTAAGGAAATTGGATCATCATTTGAGATGTTTGTTTTGTCAATATCATTTTCTATGCCAGTATTTTCAAATTGTTCATTTTCTTATTTAGAAGGATGAATATCTTGGGTATCACAAATCAATTATTGCCTTTTAGTTTTTCTTGGTTTTATGTCTTTTGATCCAAGTGACCTGCCACGTTTTTTGCGTATAAAGGAATCATTTGCAAGATATTTTTCAGAATTCTCTGCCGGGATTTCGATTCTGACAGGGACATTCATGGCAGGAATATGTGACTTTGTCTCTTTTTTTTGTATAAGTGAATCCATTTTGTAATGGATAATCTTTTGCACCTCTTATTCACATATATTTGTTCTAGAATCAAGATGTGATAATCCTGTTGCATTCCATGTTATCTCTTTCGTACTGTGATCTAATTTATTATTTTCTCCCCCTAATAAGAAGAGAATGATTAAGAAGAAAAACATAAAAAGGGGAAATGAAATAAAATACGGAAAGAAAAAGAAAACGACAAAAAAGAGCTATTTCGAAGAGAAATTTTACAAAATAATATCCTAATAGAGTAAGAAATAGAATAATAAAAATGGAAAAGAAATAAGAACAAAAGGATAGAAAAAAGAATAAAAAGTGTCTAGGGATAAAAATAAAGAAAGAAAAATTTTAGGGAGAAAAAAGAAAAAAAGAAACATGAGACCATTTGCCTCTTCATTACTGCCGCTGTTTGATATATAACAAATCATAACATGGTCAAAGAAGAAAAATAGAATGATTAAGAAACGTCAAATTTGAGTATTGTGAATTATGTAAAACAGAAATGTGCATTATCATAAATAAGAAAATATACATTTGAGTAGCACATTATTTTAACCACACATGTGCACATTTGAGCTCTACATTTTTTTAACCATAAATGTGCACCTTAGTGAGCCTTAAAGTGCATCAATTTGGATCGTTCTTATTTCTCGAAAAGAAGCATTTTCACCATGAACCGGACCCTACAGACACATACTCATCGCACACGCATATAACCGAGACAGTTGTACGACCTCCGCCGCACATTAGGAACTCCAGTTTCAGATCGGATAGAAACGATGACCTAAAATGGAGATCGGTGCACTGGGGAAGACGATGCTCGACGGTGAATGCCTTATGCCTGGGAAAACTGGAGAAAGAAAAACAGAAAAACGTGTTTACCAAACCGTTTTCCAAAACGTAAAAAATAAGACACGTCTCTCTTTTCCTTAATGATTTGGAGAAGTGACTTTTACTAGTTTTCCAAATTTGGAAAACGCAGATGCTACAGGCCGTTGCAATGAATTTGCATACTTACACCTAGTGGTGAGTCCGGTCCCGCTCTGATGTCGATTCCATTCTAGTACCTCCATCTTCATACCTTACCCCTACCCTACCCTACCCTACCCACCCAACCCCCACCCTGCATACCCCTTTTCCCTACAATGACCCTACCCCCACCTCCTACCTCGGTCCCACCCCGATCCACCCTACCCTACCGCCATCCCTTACCACCTCAACCCCACCCTGACCCACCCTACCCTACCCCCACCTCGTATATTATCCCTTACCCCTACCTTACCACCCCACCCCCACCCACCCTCATCTATACCTTCCTTCCCTACCCTGACCTCTACGAGTAAGTATGGGTGGGTATGAAGGGTTTTAGGGGAGTATGGGTAAAGTGTAAGATCGTGGGAAGGGTAGGGGTAGGGGTCAATGGTGTGGAATTGGGTGTAAGGGGTATGGTGGGGGTACGAGGTATAGGGTCAGGGTAGGGCTTAGGAGTATGGGTACACGTACGAGGTGATCGACCCCACATATTATATTATATTATATATTTGTGTTCATGAATGTGTGTGTGTGTTTATATATGTATAGGGTTATTTTGGACATTTTAATGTTAAACGGTGTTTTAAACCTTTTAGGTATAAAGCACTAGTATCTCATCATGTCCGAGAATCAAAGTCAAATTTTGTAGCGTCATATACCAGTCTTTTCATGTACTCCACAAGCTATAAGATTACTTTTGTTGTCCATTACAGAAGTATATGATTAAATTTCGGAAGAACTATCGAATAAGCTTTCGAACTTTCATAAAAATTGTAAATAAGCTCTTTTACAGATGGATTTGTCCGGCTGTCACCATTTGGGACAGTTTCCGGTGGAATTTTTTGATGAAATGTTTTGAGCATCTTCTTCAAGTCTAGTTTACCCATACCAAATTTCAGCTAAAAATTCAATCTGCGCAGTTATCTTCACAAACTCATTTGATTGCCTTCCCGATTGAATTTTTAGCTGAAATTTGATATGAATAAACTAGACTTAATGAAGAAGATACTCAAAAAATTTCACCGAAAACCGCCCCAAATGGAAATGGCCGGACAGAGCCTCCTCTAAAAGAGCTTATTTGCACTTTTTATAAAAGTTTGAGGGCTTATTTGACAGTTCTCCCTTAAATTTTATACAAACAACTGCTACTCCACACTCCAAATACAGATCAATTATCAAAGCTTATGTTATTTTAAAAATGGTCAAATAAGGTTTTCTACTATTATGAAATAGTCACATAAGGTCGTGTACTCAATAAAGTGTCATATAAGTACATCTACTTCTAAAAAGCAATCAAATGAGTCCTAATGACCTATTTAACACCTCTTAATCCTAGTTTCAACGTACTTCTGACAATCTTTTTAGAATACATTATACGTCATATGTTGAATATTTAACTAAGATTGATTGGAATACAAGTCAAAAAAATTGACATGTAAGCTAAAATCGCGATTAAGAGGTATTAAATAAGCCGTTAGGACTCATTTGATTGCTTTATACAAGTAGAGGTACTTATGACACTTTATTGAGTACATGACCTTATGTGACTATTTCGTAATAGTAGAATGCCTTATTTGACACTTTTCTCTTTTAAAAATTGAGCTTACATTTTTTAAATTAAAAAATATACTTGTATCAGAACTTGAAATTATATATAGATTTTTCCTAAACATTAAAATATTCCCACATATCATTCTCTGTTTCCATGATTGTTTGACCCAACCCAAGTTGTTGGGCCTGAGTGTTACGATTTAGGTTAAGTAACGGATAAATTAAAGAGCAAGAACACAAGAATTTACGTGGTTCACACAATCGAGGTGATTGTGCTAGTCCACGGCGAACGGGAGAGAGTTGTGTATTATTATGTCGGCGTCAAGAGGTATTACACGTACAAAGATGTGTTTAAATAGGTTTAAGAAAAACCTAAACAAGGATTAGAGCCGCAGGCCCAAAATTAAGCCCGTAATTAAAAATTACTCCGCAGACCCGGTCGGGTCTCCTCTTGTACCCGGTCGGGTGTCTCCTCAAAAGGCATACCCGGGTCAAAACCAGGGCGGGTATCCTAAACAGAGGCCAAAACCTTCCACGGACCCGGTCGGGTAAACCTCCTTACCCGGTCGGGTTTCCAAACCAGTGAGTTGCCCGGCCAAGTTCACATCATACCCAGTTGGGTAATTCTCCTTACCCGATCGGGTTTCCAATCCAGAGAGTTGCCCGGCCAATTTCAACATCATACCCGGTCGGGTAACCCAACGTACCCGGTCGGGTAACTGTTCTAACATTAAGAACAAGGCTCCATCCACAACAATCTCCCACTTGGAGGCTTGTTCAACAATCATCTGCCATCCAAGAACTTGTATCCTCAGTAAAACCCCTGATCTCTCTCTCTCTCTCTCTCTCTCTCTCTCTCTCTCTCTCTCTCTCTCGTTCACGCCTTCTCATCAAGTATCTGGAAGGCCAGTTGAAGCCATGCAAAGCTTCAACTTCTCCGTTGTCACCGCCTTGGTTAGCATGTATGCTGGATTCTTCGTACAAAGGATCTTCTGCAAATTTATAGTACCATCTTCAATCAACTCTCGGATGAAATGATACCGCATCTTGGTGTGTTTCATTCAACTGTGAAACACCGGATTTTTTGCGATATGAATAGCACTCTGGTTGTCACAATATAGAGCGCAATCTCCCTGCTTCATGCCCAACTCAGAAAGAAAGTTCTTCAACCAGATCAACTCCTTGGCCGCTTCAGCAATGGCCATATACTCTGCTTGTGTGGTTGAAAGAGCCACACTCTTCTGTAGTCTGGACATCCAACTGATTGCCGTACCTCCAAAAGTGAATACATACCCCGTTGTGCTCTTCCCGGAATCATAACAACCCCCCAAATCAGCATCGGCAAATCCTTCAAGGATCACACCATTCCTTCTGAAACATAGGGCAGTTTCAGAAGAGCCTTTCAAGTAGCGCAACAGCCACTTAACTCCTTCCCAATGTTCCTTTCCTGGATTTGACATGAACCTGCTAACAACTCCCACTGCATGAGCAATGTCTGTCCTTGTTGACACCATCGCGTACATCAAACTGCCAACGGTTGATGCATAATGAACTTTAGTCATTTCTTCTTTGTCTTCATTGGTCTTTGGAGACTGCTGCTTGGAGAGTTTCAGTTGACTCCCTAACGGTGTACTCTTTGGTTTGGCAATCGTCATTCTGAACTTCTCAAGGACCTTCTGAATGTACTTTTGCTGTGAAAGCTGTAAAGTACCTTCTATCCTGTTTCTGAATATGCTCATCCCAAGAATCTGTCTCGCTTCCCCTAAATCCTTCATCTCGAATTCTTCTGACAACTTCTTCTTAAGCTTGTTGATCTCCTGCATATTTGCTCCAGCCACCAACATGTCATCAACATACAAAAGAAGGATGGTGTATGATGACTTGAATTTCTTCAAGTAACAGCAATGGTCCATCTTACATCTAGTGTACCCATTCCGCTGCATAAAACTGTCAAACTTCAAGTACCACTGTCTAGGAGCTTGCTTTAGCCCGTATAGACTCTTCTTGAGTTTGCACACCAACTTCTCCTTACCACTCACTGGGAACCCTACTGGTTGAGCCATGTAAATGTCTTCTTCAAGGTTGCCATGAAGAAAAGCAGTCTTTACATCCAGCTGCTCCAATTGCAAATTTTCAGCAACAACAATACCAAGGATCAACCTGATAGTAGTCATCTTTACAACCGGAGAGAAGATTTCATTGTAATCAACCCCCTTCTTCTGTTGGAACCCCTTGACAACTAACCTCGCCTTGTATCTTTTGCTCCCATCTGCTTCATCTTTGATTCTGAACACCCACTTGTTCTCCAAAGCTTTCTTTCACGGTGGTAACTTGACTAAGGACCAAGTTTGGTTCTTGCCAAGTGAATCTAACTCATCCTCCATGGCCTTCTTCCACTATATGAAATCTTTCACGGTCAGCGCCTCTGTGTAAGATTCTGGCTCTCCATTCTCGGTCAACAACAGATAATTTGTTGAAGGAGAATATCTGTTAGGAGGTCTTCTGTTTCTAGTGGATTGTCTGATTTGTGGAGTAGCTGCCTCCGAGCTCCCACTATCTTCATCACTCCCACTATCTTCAGATATTTCTGTATCTCCTGAGATCTCACTGCTCCCTGAGCCTCCAGCCATGCCATCACAACCAACAGGTTGTGTTATGTTGTCTTCAGTCATCCCTTCAAACACCACTTGCTGTTTGTTTTCTGGTTGCTTGCCTTTGCTAGTGTCTGCTGCAATATCATCTTTATACAGGGCATTCTCGTTGAAGGTGACATCTCCACTTCTGATAACCTTCTTGTTGTGGTTGTCCCAGAACCTGTAGCCCATGTCATCCAGCCCGTACCCAATAAAGATACATTTCTTTGCCTTTGCCTCGAGCTTGTCACTATTTGCATCTCTAACTTTGACATAAGAAATACAACAAAAAACTTTCAAGTGATTAAGAGATACCTCATGACCTTTCCATTCCTCCTCTGGAATTTTGAACCTGTAAGGAATAAATGTATTTAGATTTTGATGATGCTAGGTTAATTAGAATTTGAAAGTACCCCATTAGAAAGTTTGTATTAGAATTTCTTTTGTAAGTTTTAGCTTAGTCTGTCTGCCAGAGATGCACCTTGCTTCTACCAGAGTTGCTCACCAGAGAAGCAATCAGAACTGGTTATCTGTGTTGGTACCAGAGTTGGCAACAGAGGCGGACTTCAGAGATTGTACCAGAGAGCCTCATAAGACTCTGTCTAACACACCAGATTCCGAAAACACTTTCCAACGGTCGTTAAACTAACGGGAAATCCCCTAACGGTTACGAACCTTTCAACGGAAACATGGTACTGTACACGCATTAAATGCACATTTAATGCTGTACGTACGAAGAGATATTTAAAGCTGATGATTGACCATGCGGGTATCTTCATGCCCCCAAAATAGCAAGTCGAAGGTCCAACCGGTCAAGTCAACAGTACAAGCATTTAATGAAGCTGTCTTCTACACTCCAACGGGAAGACTGCTCCCAGTATATAAGATACACTATGAAGAACTAAGAGAATAACTTTGCTACAACATCTACCAAACGAACTTGCTCAGATTATTCAACTCAAATACCTCAAAGCCTTCTTGAGATTCAAACATCATTCTTAACAAGAAAAGGCTACAGTTGGAAGATACATTTTCTAATCCCTCATCCAACTAGCAAGTTGCAAAGTTCCTCAGTTCTTCAACACTTCGAAAGCTTCATATACTCATCCTTTGTGAAGAAGCCACGTTGGAGAAAACTGATTTTGAATCAAACACTTCTTGAAAAAGAAGGGACGTCTCAAACAAGCTGGAGTAAGTGAAGTGGGGATACTTCAAGAGACTCAGTGAAACGAGACCAGCCATCAGGAAGCAGGACTGCATCCCGGGTGGCAACTAGACTTGAAGAAGACGAGGAGTGCTTCTTAAGTTCTAGGGACTAAGGCGTTGTAAACTGTTGTTTTTGCAAGCTTAGTGGAACCCTAGAGGAACAAGTTGTTCCTTGAACCACTATAAAAACCCCGGTGTCATTTACTTTAAGCTTTTAATTCCCGCACTTAAGTTCTACTGATTAACTCCTAAAGTTGGACTCTATGTCCAGCAGATCTTCTTTCAGAGTTATCAGAAAGGCACTTTGCCTTAGCATTCTTCTTGAGGCTACCCGGACAGAAACTTATCCGCTGCCTGGTCTAGTTTTGCCATCAGAACCTGACCATCTCTGTCACCAGATTTCGACCATCTCTGATAAGTCAGTTTTGACTTAGAGAAAAGTTTAAATTCCTGAACAGTCTATTCACCCCCCCCTCTAGACTGTTCCCATTACAAACGGGACCAACAGAACCCTATGGGAGATGAGGGTCCTCTGTTGATCAAGTACGCTGTTGTGTTCACTGCATCGGCCCAGAACATCTTTGGAAGTCCTGCATGTAATCTCATGCTCCTGGCCCTCTCATTCAGTGTTCTGTTCATCCTTTCTGCAACACCATTTTGTTGTGGTGTTTCTGGAACCGTCTTCAGCATTCTTATCCCCTGTTCAGCACAATACTCTACAAACTCTATGCTACTGTACTCACCCCCATTATCACTCTTTAAACACTTAATTTTAAGATTAATTTCATTCTCAACTGCAGCTTTGAACTTCTTAAAAGTGTTAAAGACTTCAGATTTATTTTTAAGAAAATAAACCCATACCTTCCGTGTAGAGTCATCAATGAATGTAACATAGTAGCGGGAACCTCCAATTGAAGAGACCTTTGTAGGTCTGTAGACATCTGAATGAATCAACTCCAACCGCTCAGTCTTGGGTTGTTGCCCTGTCTTCACAAAGGTTACCCTCTTTCGTTTACCAAGGACACATGGCTCACAAAAGCTCAACTTTGAATTCTTCAAATCTGGGATTTTACCCTTTGAAGACAGCATCTTCATTCCATTCTCACTTATGTGCCCAAGTCTTTGGTGCCACAAAGTAAAGACCCCTGCATCTTCAACTGCTGCGTTTGCTCCATCTGTAGACACTTCTACCATGTACAGGGTACCATGCTTCTGTCCACGAGCAATGACCAGCTTTCCCTTTGTCACCTTCCATTGCTTGTTGCCAAAACTAACGTTATGGCCTTCCTCATCAAGCTGTCCCACTGAGATCAACATCTTCTTCAGATCTGGAATATACCTGACATTTTTCAGCCTCCAGGTTGTACCCAAAGTGGTACTGAGATCAACATCCCCAATACCCATGATCTCCAGGGATTTGTCATCCGCCAAACGAATTCTTCCGCTGCAGGGCCTGAAATTTTGCATCAAATCCCTGCAATGACAAGCATGAAACGACGCACCTGAATCCATGATCCAGGACTCAATTGAATTCTCAACGCTGCAAATGAGGATATCTTCATAATTCTCTGCCACGTTCACCTCCTTCTTGCCTTTGTCTGCAGAGGCTTTGGGGCACGGATTTCTGAAGTGTCCATTCTCCTTGCAATTCCAACAATTGATGCCCTTCCTGTTCTTGGATTGACCTCTCTTCCTCGACTTTGATCTTCCTTTCTTGTTACCTCCTTTAGTGGATTTTCTGCCCCTATCTTCAGTACTCAACAAACTGTTTGAGCTAACCCCGAACTCCTCCTCCGGATATCCTCACCAAGGATCAAGTCACGAATACCCTCAAAGGTAAGTTTAGTGGTTCCAGGCGAACTACTAACTGCTGTGACTGTACCGGACCAACTATCGGGCAAAGATGATAACAAAAGTAATGCTTGAACTTCATCATCAAATTTAATCTCAACCGAACCTAACCTGGATATGATTGAATTAAACTCGTTGACGTGATCTGTTACGGCTGCACCTTCCTTCATTCTCGTGTTCACCAACTGTCTGATTAAGAAAACCTTGTTGGCCACTGAGGGTTTCTCGTACATGTTGGATAACGCCTTGAGTAGTCCAAACGTTGTTTTCTCGTTGACGATGTTGTAAGCAATGTTTTTCGCCAACGACAACCTCACCACACCAAGAGCCTGCCGATCCAGCAAGTTCCACTCTGCCTCCGCCATTGATTCTTGTTTGTTCTCAGACAAGGGTAGATGAAGCTTCTTCTGGTAGAGATAATCCTCGATTTGCATCTTCCAAAAAGCAAAATCTTGACCATCAAATTTATCGATCTTAACCTTCCCTTCGTCAGCCATAGCTCTGATACCACTTGTTACTATTTAGGTTAAGTAAACGATAAATTAAAGAGCAAGAACACAAGAATTTACGTGGTTCACACAATCGGGGTGATTGTGCTAGTCCACGACGAACGAGAGAGAGTTGTGTATTATTATGTCAGCGTCAAGAGGTATTACATGTACAAAGATGTGTTTAAATAGGTTTAAGAAAAACCTAAACAAGGATTAGAGCCACAGGCCCAAAACTAAGCGCGTAATTAAAAATTACTCCGCAGACCTGGTCGGGTCTCCTCTGGTACCCGGTCGGGTGTCTCCTCAAAAGGCATACCCGGGTCGAAACCAGGGCGGGTATCCTAAACAGAGGCCAAAACCTTCCACGGACCCGGTCGGGTAAACCTCCTTACCCGGTCGGGTTTCCAAACCAGTGAGTTTCCCGGCCAAGTTCACATCATACCCGGTCGGGTAATTCTCCTTACCCGATCGGGTTTCCAATCCAGAGAGTTGACCGGCCAATTTCAACATCATACCCGGTCGGGTAACCCAACGTACCCGGTCGGGTAACTGTTCTAACATTCAGAACAAGGCTCCATCCTCAACACTGAGGTCCAACACCAGGTTCAAGAACCAGGCTTTCGATTCATGACCGGGCTCTACCATGCCCGTTTCTTCGGACACCCGAGTCTGTACTGCCAGCCCAGTAGCTCGGTTGTAAATTGTACTATCTAGCTTATTACTTCCTCCATTTGTAGATTGTACTCTTTGTTAGGTGGACTTTCTCATTATTTTTACTATTTAAATAGTTACTTTTATAGTATGTTTGGGAGTTTGGAGGGAAGGGGATGTGAAGGTTTTAAAGGTATGTTGTTGGAGGGGAAAGGGTGGGGAAGGTGATGAAACCCTTTGTATTTGGGGGTAATAAATGTGGAAGAAGAAAGTTTTTGAAGAGATTATAATTAAAATCTCCATGAGATATGATAAATTCAAATAATTTAATTGATATTCATTTTGAAGTAAGTTTAAATTATCATTTCATTAATTACCCTTCAAAACCCTCCAAATTGGGGGAACTTAAAAATTGAGCATTTAGAGGGTTTTGGAGGGTTACGAAAGCTCTCCAAAACCATCCCCTTCAATTTCTTAAACTCCCAAACATAAAAAGGGGGTCATAAACCTCCATAAACCTCCCTCCCCTCCAAAACCAACTCCCAAACACACCCTTAAGGATTTAGAAACACAACCTTCACATTTATTTCTTGAGCTATATTAACATTTCTGTCAAGAAATGTAAATTTTGCAAGGAGACTAAAAAAAGCTATCTCAACTAATTATCATCTCATCACTTATTCAATATTGAGCATTTGAACCTGTGCCAACACTATAAGGTCATGTATGGTAGAATGTAGTGAAATCTAGTTGAACTGAGTAGAATGCTGGCTATGAATTGATTACATTACATTGAATTTTAGCTTACCAAACGTAGCACAAATGTTTACACTGAAGCAAAGAGGTTTTACACCTGAATTATATGCTGGTGTGCTAAACAAATAGATGAATCATCTTTACCAAATATATTTATTTATTCGTATCTTTCTGGTAGCTTAAAACAATAAATTCAGGTGACTCTTATTTTATTGAACATTCCTTATTACAAATTACAAATAGTTCTCACTTTAATAAATTGGAAGATAAGGCAGCTGATTTACTTACATGACCTGCGCTCTTAAATTTTCAAATAATTAAATAAATAAATAAATAAAATTACTATTTTAACATTTCTTATATGCTGCACACAAAACTGATGATCTCTGCATATGTATTGAGTAAAAAATGACTTCTTTTTTGAACTTCACTGATATCATTGTCTCCTTTACCTAATTCCTCATTTTGATCCGAGGTTCGGAAAGTACATACTCCGAGCTGGATTTCTTTCTTAGAACTGATCTGTTTTTACCATAAGAACTCTTTCCCCTATAAGCATCTTCTCTTTCCAGTTTAGTCTTTTTCTTACTTAACATAATATCTTCTTCTTTCTGGTGCTGCTTGGCTGTGGATTTCCTGGAGTTGTCTTTCTCACCTCCAGACTTGAGTTTATCCTTCCCATGGACTCTTTCCAAGCTTTGACAGATTTCGTGATAAACGGGGCCTGAAGAAGCATCAGAAGCCATAGAGTCATCACTATCAAAATTCTTGCTTCTCACCCTGACTTTATTGTGATGATCATCATAGTAGTCTTCTTGGTCATCATCATCATCATCATATGCATGGTTGGGAGAACCAATATACATTGTCCATCCAGATTCATTGCTGCTACACTTTTCTGTTTCTCCAGAAGGATCCATCAACACCTTCTACAGGAACTGATAGGGTATATAAGGCTATATACACACAAATCTACCCTTACTAGATCTTCAAGACTATTTGTTGATAGAGTTTGGAGAAACTCTCATGCATGGAGTTAAGTCATGCTTCACATGAAACATAGTTGTGTTGCAGAACCATAAATTCTCTGACTTTTTATATATGCAATTTGCAAACACAGCTCCAATAGAGCAAATAAACTAGTCCCACAAAAATAACATAACCTTAGTGTCCCCCCCACCCCACCCACCCCCTTTATTTTGATAACTTTGGTGGCTGGCTTTGTTTTACTTAAAATATGCCCAGTTTATTATTGTGTACTAAAGTGTTCAACTGATATAAAAAAATGCTGAGGTGTGTACTATGAATTTTTTTTTGATTTGGTGATTTTTAATTTGGCATTGAAGGTGTTGGCATAATATTCTTAAACAATTAAAATAAATGACCATGCAGTAAAATTCATTTATAGAGCAACTTAAGTCCACATCTAAGATGCTTTCAGCCTACAAAACCTCAACTTTTAACAAAATTAGAGTTATTTAGCACCTAATTGGTAAGGGCTATTTGGTTGAATTGTCAGAAAGGGAAAGTGTGGTAAAATCCACTACAACCAAAGACACTTTTTATCCGTATCATAACACAAAGTTTATATTCACATTTTACCAAAAAAAAGTTATATTCACGGTTCCAAGTTCCAATACGTTACTTCCACCGTTTCTATTATATCTTCCATTTCATTTTGGCACACAATTTAGGAAAAGTGGGTATTGTGTGGTGAATCACAAATTCTTTACCAAAAAGGGAAAGTGAAAGTTTAATTGGAACTGATGAAAAAGGAAAGTTGGAAGATATAATAGGAAAGGAGGGAGTATAATAGTTATTCCAAACTGGCCTTAACAAAGAACAAGAAACTTAGGTGATCTGGTTTGGAAGTATCGTTGGCCACCTGTGACTTTTAAAGCTGTTTTGTAAAGCCATTATAACTCTTTTTTTAACCAAAACTGGTCCATAGTATTCTTTGCTGGCTCTGCCGACCTCATAAATATTCAGCTGCTTTAGACAGCCCCACTCAACTATTGGGAAAGAAAGTAAAGAACAAAAATCACCAATGATCTTCATTTGCTAAAAAGAATACTTCTACATCACTCTCTTAATTACAAGAACCTTTTATATATTTCATGTCTTTATCATCCCACCAAGGCCAGTAGACCACCACCCCTTTGATGTTGAAACATGCAGTGAATCCAACTTGTTGGTGGTTCTCTACAAGTTTTTTTTAATATGTTAAAGTTGAAGAAAAGACTCATAAAAGCCACCTTGCTACTGTTATTCTACTCTATTTTTTTGCAGTCTTTATGATCATAAACCAGGCAAGTGTTTTTTATGGTAAAAATACATGAAAACTTCACTGTTCATATTGAGTTTGTCATTACAACATAAAGTAACTGGATTATTTAAACTTGTTGCAGGAAGTAGTTGAGGTAGATTTGTGGTTACAATTTGAACATAAATGCATCTCAGTATTATTTATCTGCTGTTTTTCTCTGTGTGCAGTTATTTATGGTAATTTTGACACATGAAGTCTAATCCATGGTCCCATGCAACATGGGTGAAAGAAAACAAACGAACTTTACCTTTGAGATAGGACAGACATATCACTGCCTCAAACTGAATAAGTTTGAAATGGTAGTTTTCCATTAACTTGGCTGTGCACTAAAGATAGTTAAATTTGAACAGTAAAATTTATCATGTTTGGCTTATTATCTGTTAAGAGTAGACAATGTTTGTTCCTATATATGGTAATTAAATCATTTTTTATATTGAATCTTTGCATCTCTATGTTCTCTATCCTGGGCTCCATGTGGTGATGTATCTTGGAACTTAAAAACAAAATACAAGAGGTCAATAATTCTTTTGATAAGGGATGTTGATTAAACAACTTTGTGTTTGGACCATGGGTTTCATTATGTCAATCACTATCATGAAGATTGTTATGTGCCACGTATGCAACAGATTGCGGTACAGCAGGTAGTTAGTTAATCAGGCTTAGGAGGAAATTAGTGAAACTAATTGAGGCACATAAGGGTGATTCCTGATTCGGATTCGGGTTCCGGATCCGTTACGAGACTATAACTAGGCAGGTAGCAATGAGTAGGGCTGGTTGCTCGTATTTTCGGTTCCAGATCATATCAGAATCATTATTTAGAATGGTTCTGGTTCTAATTATGGCTCCTTCAAAATCGGACAAGAGCTGACCGGTTCCGAGTTCGGTTCCCGCTTTTATTATTTTTAATTTGTTCTAAAAGTGGAATAAATTTTGTCTATAACCAGAACTAGTTTAGAACCACAACCCGACCAGACCCAGATTCTATGGTTTTGGTTAAAGTTTCCTTATTTTAGGACCATGAACCCGCTCGTCCGGGACCGGAACTGGACCACACTTGGGTCGCGTCCACCTTAGCCCGAAATATGAAAAGGTCAAGAACAATGTTAAAGGTGTATGTAAGACTAAAAGTTAAAAAGACACCCCAGACAATATTCTTAATACAGTTATCCAACATTATAGGTTAGAAAAGAACATATAAACATAACTAATGGTTGTTAAAAAAATTGGGCCCCTAATTTTTGGAGGCACATGACAGTTGCCACCCCTATCCCGTCTCGGGTTTCGGCTTCCGACTATATAGGGAGTGTTTCCGCAAAAAGGTTGAATCACCCGGCCCAACGGTTTGTCCAAGCCGGTCAAAAAATTATATGGGGTGGAAGTTAACAACTACCGTAGCAGGCGAAACCATAAAACCTGATAATAACAGGATGTGATGGATTAATCAAGGTTAGCACAAGTCTTAATATGAAAATTGGGCATCTCATGTGTAATGATGTGGACACATCACTTGAATTAATGATGGAGATTTTTGGTCCATTAAGTTTCATGTGGAAGCCTTAGAGACAAATCATCTATTATCATTTGTTAAATGACTAAATCCTTAAAATGCAGTGGCTAGGAAACATCCCTTTGTCTTGAGAGACAAAGAACAGTCAGCTCCTGATAAATTACTTCAAAAGGTGTAGTTTGATGCCCTCTTCATCTAAGCCTTTTGGTCATATGATTACATATTATCCAAATTCTATCTCTCAATGATTAACAATGACTAATCCATGAGAGCATGCAATTAAGAATTAATGTGGGCTTTGAGTTTTCTGGGAAAATAAGCATCTAGCCTATAATCTATATGGCTGTATCATTGATATAACAGCTGGATATTCTCCTAATATCATATGCCAAACATGACACAACACCACACGAGAATAGCTAGATCGACCAGGCTGTTCAATGTGCATGGCTATGAGCCTATGAAGCCAGGTTGTTTGTCACACAATCACTAATTACGTTTCCTAATTAAAGTCTCTTTTATCATTATAATCATCGTTATCATTATTGTCATATAAATCTAGAGAAGAGAACCCCCGTTTGAAAATGCGGTGAAATAGTCGAATTTGTTAACTTTTAGGTTGTGACTTTGTCACACCCGTTAAGGATAAATGGGAGAATTTCTCAAATAGGACTAAATGAAACTTTAATTGTCAATATAGGACTATAACTTCAAAATTCCCTAAATAGGACTAACTTTCCCATTCTACCCTTGCTTTGTTGTATACAATTCATATTTCATTACTAATTAACATATAATATAAAAGTAATAACATAACTTTATTTATAATGAAAATGTAAAAAAAATAACAACACCAAATAAATATTAAATAAATTATTAAAAATAAAAAAATCGAAAAAAAAAATTAAAATAAAAAAATATATTATAAAATTAAAATAAAATAAATAAAAAATGAAAATAGATAAGAAAAATATGCAGGCCTATGCTGCCACCTCAGCAACCTCCCAGTACCATCAGCTTCGATCACTGAAAAAATGCCAACATTTTTCAGAAATGCCATCTTAATGGCAGTTTTCGATAAAATTTTGACATTTTCAAAGAGTAAAAATGTCATCCTCATGACATTTTCATAGGACAAATGGGAGTTTTTTCACAAAATGGCATTTTTTAGCCAATCAGGTGAAACTTTGCTGGGCAGTGCCGCAGTGGGTTACAGACACTGTGGGAAAGGTCTCCGTAATTTTTTTATTCTTTTTAAGGTGTTTTATCTATTTTTTTATTTATTTTTAAAGTTTTTATTTTTTTTTTAATTTTTATTATTTTCGTATTTTTTAAAAGTATTTTATAATTTTTATATTTTTATGATTTTTTTGTATTATTTTTGTATTTATTACAAAATAAAATATGATTATCTTATTAAGTTATGTAAGCGTATACTAGGAAGATAGAGTATACTTTGATCCTATTTTGGTAAGATAAATAAAATAGTCCTATTTGTGCATTTAGGGATTAATTTAGTCCTATTTAAGTCTATTATCTCAAAAATCACATCACTTTAATTAAATGAATTTAATATAATACCCGAGACATGAATTATGTGTTGGTGAAATATGACCGGATAAACCTGCAACCCAGATCAGAGCAGACTTAAACAGAACAGACTTAAACAGATCAGACCAGACTTAAACAGACTAGACCAAACCAAACTTGACCTCCGTAGTTATAAAATTCACAGAGACCAGACATTTACCAGACCAGACCAGACTTAAACAGACCAGACCAGACCAGACTTAAACAAACCAGACCAGATCAGATCAAACCATACTTAAACAGACTAGATCAGACCAAAGCAGCAAATAACCGTCCAAGTAAAACATCCTTAATCCAAAACAATATGTGGTTGTACAAATTTTCTGTTAGTAAAATTTTGGTATGAATATATTATATTCTCCTTACCCTTACGAGCAGCGGCTCAAAAAATTGAAACAAGATAATGATACTATGATAGTAGTATTACTATACTAATAAATATAATTAGTGTATACACACTTATCTACTTCTAGCGAGGTAAAACCATGAGAAAATAACACTTCATCAAAAAATTTCATTCCATTGTTTAGGAGCTTGTTTCAAACTATATCAAAATTTGATTAACTTACACACTTTGCGTTCTTGATGAATAAAAAGTTTGTGGATAGAAGCCAAGACAATTAAAGTTCGAATGGAAGAAATATGCGTTAGCGGTGAAAATGTGTCAAAATAATCAACATCTTATTTTTTGAGAAAGAACTTTTGTCACAAGCCCCGCTTTATATTTGTCAATTGAACCATTCAGATTTAATTTCTTCTTAAAAATCTATTTGCACCCGATTAGTTTACAACCTTTTAGTAAATTGGATAAAATTCAATTTTTTTGTTTGATAGAATCAATTTCATTTTCTTTCCCGGTATATCTGGTGTTTTTGTTCCCCTCGGTTGTAGGGTGTTTTTGTCCTCGCTAGCTTTGACCAGTCATGTGTGGTGACTGCTTGGATGGGCTATGCGAGCCGGAACTGCCGCGGGTTAGGGAATGAGAAATTTCCTAGGATATGACTAAAACTCAATGCGTTTCTCAATCTATGATCTAACTAGTTTTTAGACCTTTGTATGACCGAAAATCTAAAAAAATAAGAAATTTCGTTTATATTTAAAGATTGAATGACGAAAATGCCCTTATTTAAAATATGTGCATTTTTCACTAATTTTGTCCAATTAAAATTGCTGCACTTTGTATCGACATTACTGCACGACATTAATGCACGACTTTAGTGCACATCCGGTAATAATCACTACACTTCCGTCAAAATTAATTCTCTTCGCATTCACTTGAGGAATTTATTTTTAGTTTTTATTTTTAATTTTTTAAGATTTAATAATTTAATTATTTTACGTCTAATTAAGTATATTCCATTTCATGAAGATATTATTGCTCTGTGTTACTGCAATACTGGTCATAATCACTGTACAACAAAATTTCTTAATGCATTCATTCATTGTTATGTACAACATGTCTATTACCATATATATTCACTCCAATACTAAACACTTATTCATGAAATGTTCACTGTCAATTTTCAATGCCCATATTTAATCCCCACAAACCCTAATTTTAGAAACTTCTAATTTTTAAAATCGAAAAGCAAAAAGGAGAATTGATGGTCAACGCAATAGTGAATCCAGATTTCAGAGCAGTGCCCTCCGCATTCAATGCATTCAACAAATTGCTACAAACCCTTAATGTAAGAGGCCCATCTTCACGTAACAATTACAAGCCCATCTTCACTTCACGTAAGTAACCTGCGCTGCACTCCCTCTCCCTGCTAGGTTTGGCACACTTTCCAGTGGTGGATCTAGGAGAAGATGGCGGGCGGCTGGATGGTGGCGCCCATGGATCGGGACGGCCGCAGGCGCTGACGTCAGTATGGGCGGTGACCGCGACGAGAAGGTGTGGGGCTGCGGGTGGCCGAGCAAGCAAACGACCGGTTGCACCGGCGGACAGTGGGTCATGGGGCGGCACCTTGGCACCTAGGTCGGGCGAAAAAATGGCCATCAAGCCACGTTGCTTTTGGGTCGGCAACTATGATCCTAGGCCAGAGTTCTGTGGAAGGCGGCGACGGTGGACGGTGGGCGGCGGGCGGTGCTGGACGGTTGGTGGTGGCTAGACAACGGGCGGAATTGGACGGAGGGGCGGCTGCGCGGGTGGGCATGGGAGGTTGTAGTTAGGGTTGTAGAAAAGGAATAGGAGGTTAGGGTTTTATAGGTATAAGTTAAAGGGTATATTTGTCCACAAAATTTATTTATTATTTATTAATTACGAATTTTAATTAAATATTATGATTTTTAGTATTATTTTGATAAAAAACTAATTAGGTCATAGATCAGGAAACTCATTGAGTTTTAGTCATACCTAGGGTAATTATCTCTTAGGGAATCTAGCCACAACACAAGTGCTAGAGGTCAGTATGAAGGTTGATGGAGCCAGACCAAAAAACGGCTTTGCGGCGGTGCTACTGGATCAACACCGCCTGTAATTCTTTTTTATCTTGTGAGCGGGGTGCTTCCTTTGGCGGTGGCTGGGCAAACCTCTTCTCCCATGGCTGGTAAAATCAGAATGACGTCTTTGGAGGTGACTGATCAAACCTCTTCTTCCTTGCTGGTGGTCGGAAAAACCAGAAGATTTGATTATATTTTGTTCTTGTCATTTTAATAATTCTAGTTTTATGTCCATGTATTTTAGTAGCAAGTACAGCGACATTGTTAGATTAGCCTACCATGATGTGGGGTTAGCGATCTTGACGGGTCCTCAGGGGTCGGCCGGTTCTATGTCTCACCCCAGGGTAGCTCTGAGCTATTGGTTTGCTATGTCTCTTGTCACTTACATTGTTATTAATAAATAAGGGTTCTTTCAAAAAAAAAGTCAAAGGTTTATCATTAATAAGATATGTATAAAAATTATTTCTAAGATTTTTTTATCCTTAGCCTCTTACTTCTTCTCAAAAGAGAAGGCTCATCATTAAAAGTGTTATTTTTTTTAAATGGAACACTATCACTAGAGGGTTCATCATTAAAGGTTTCATTTCCTTATAATGGATCATAATCATTAAAAGTGTAGAATATTGTTAAACATGATGTTCTACACGTTTAAAAGTGTAGAATATTGTTATAAAGTGGTGTTAATTAACTTAGAAGGGTTGGCAAATCGATAGGAGTCGAAACCGCCGGAAACCGCCACTCCAAAGGAGCTGTTCGTAGCTGCAGACTACGAAAGCCGCCCAGCTTTCGTGAAAGCCGCTCGGCTTTTGTCCAGGCAGTCCAGTTTTGCCTTCTTATCGGTTTAAAACGAGGATTAATCAGGGAGCTTAACAAAGGCAACTATTTCAGCACATCATAAGGTGAGGATGGCTGACTATATTGCTTATAATTAGTGAGTTAATTTCATGAGATTACCGAAGGTAATTAAATGTGTTTTTATGGATTATTAATGATTAATAATGCCTAAAAATGAAAAGACTAATGTCTAAAGAAAAAGGAGCATGATATACAAATTTAAGAGTAAATTGTGTATGATCATGGGTTATGAACATGTTGACTTGAAAGTGGAATTAATTATGAAACATATGTTGAAATATACTTTCTCTTCATATTAGAATATATGAGTGATTAAAAGTGATATTTTGAATATTGAGATAAATGACATTTTCAAAGGAAAATCAGTTGGAATTGTCTATGTGACTATGAGTTGAGAACTTGGTTTATTGGTATGAATTTGACTAGTATTAAGATACTAGTTGGACATTAAAATGAAATGTTGTTAAGATTGATCCTAAGATTGGATTGTGAAATGTTATGCCTTAAGTAGTCTTGAGAGATGCTTTAAGGTAGGAAAGTATGAACTCTAGGTTATACTAGGGGTAGGCCTTAAGGGATACCCAAGATAAAGTAAGTAATAAATTGATCCTAAGTATAGGATTGGCCTACGGGTGTGTTCGGTAGTCCTTGTGGATATCCGGTCGAATTATGGAAATAAGTAAGGACCATGGCCCTTCCCGACTCTAGAGAGCGGGGTTGGATAGCATGGACTTACATCGTGATCACGGGTTAGGGTGGAATCTGAATCGGAGACCTAACTAGGTTCCGGTAGCGGTAACACATAAGATAGGACCCCGAAGGGCCTTACCTTCCTACGGGATGATGGGTATGAGTCCAGGGGCGGGATGTTGGAGTCCAAACCGGGAGCCTCATGAGGTCTCGGACATCGGTAGCAAGTCCCGTAGAAATATTAAGACCCAAGGGTTGGGTTGTGCAAATGATAAATGAAAAGGAATATATAAGAAGGGCCGTGTGCCGACAAATAAATGAATTTACTTATTATAAATATAATAAGTGGGAAATATAAATTATTATTTATATTATGATATCACCCTATTTTGAGGGTCTTGGAAATTAAAACGTTGATTATACTTAGTATGGTTGCTATTGTACTTGTCAAATGTTTCCAAGTACTGACCTCCCCTTCACGGGGAGGCTACCTCACAGTTTCAGGTAGAACTTGAAGGTTGCTACCATTGCCCGTTGCTTCGGGAGGATCAAGGGAAAAAGACGTGGTTCGTGCTTCTTCCGTTCTGTTTTAAAAACAATTACGTTAATGCTCATGGATACTATTTTCTGAATAATTACTTTGGGGGCTTGTATGCCTAGTTATGCCAAGTGTGGCTTGAACAATTGTACTAATGCTTCCACTGTTTTAAATGCATGTTTTACATTATGATTGTTTATGGATGTACTATGTGTGAATGATATTCATGACGCTTTGTATAGTATGGATGAGTTGGATTGCGGTTGACTATTCGTACTGTACGGCGGGTTGTTGACGTGTCCGGCTAGGTCCGGGGCGTGACAATTCAATTGGTATCAGAGACTTAGTTCGTAAACATCATAATGAAGCTTCAAAATTCTTTTTGAAAATGAAATTTAAAACCATGAGCATAAGAAGTTTTGTACTTATAGAACTTTTGGTACTTGAGTTGCAATGTCTCTAATTGTTAAGATGGTACCCTTAGCAATTGGTATGGAGGTGATTTGAGCCAAAAGATGTCTTTAAGTGTCTATCCGTCAATTGACATTTGATACGAGTCTAATGACGCATTCTAAATTTCTTTCAGAAATGGAACGTACCGGGAAAGTTACTTGACGGAACCCGACTGGCCAAGCACCGGGAGGATCCCAACGTGACAGTCGAGGAGGATCGAGGGTGTCTAGGAGACAAGGCCGTGCAGGCCACTCGCTTACCATGAGTGACGGTCATGTGGAAACTATAGACAAGCACTATGAGTCCGAGGAGGACTCAACCTACCAACCGGGAACCGAGCCAGTTGAGACCCCATATGATGGGGAATACAACGATGCTAGTGACGAGAGCGATGATAATGAAGCTCTCGAACGGATTGAGGAATTGCTCCGGCAATACCACCAAGATCGCCAAAGGCGCCGGGCAAGGCGTGCTTTGGAAGCGGCTTCAAGGAGAGGAAGCCGCGTGACTCCTAGGGAGATCATAGAATCCCGAGGAGGGGGAGGTGCTGAGGTCCCTATAACAAGGATCTCAAAGTACCTTAAAGAGGCAAGAGACTTGGGATGTAAACCGATTGATGGAACGGGGGACATCTCCGTGGCGGCCGAGTGGATCAAAAGATTCAACGAGGCGGCCCTCGACATGCAACTACCACCCCACATGAAGTTGAGAGTAGCCACGAGGCTACTAGAAGGCATGGCGTCCACATGGTGGGATGGAACAAAGGGGAAGTACGGCGAGGCCGTCACTTGGGAAAATTTCTGATAGGAGTTCTTTAGCCAATACTACTCCGACTTCGAGGTGAACTTGAAGAGGAGGGAGTACACGAATTTGACCCAAGGAGGTGAATGTACGGTGAAGGAACTTGAGCACAAATTCAGAAAGCTTGCTGAGTTCATACCGGAGTACATTTGTGATGAAAACCGGATGGTGAACCATTTCTGGAATGCCTTGGACCTTGACATACGCGAGAGGGCAACACAATTGCCTAATATGACGTTTAGTCAAGTGGTTGAACAAGGCTTGAAGGGGGAGAAAGAGTGGGAGGAAAGAAAACGAAGGAATGCCGAGGAGGCAAAGAAAAGAAAATGGGAGAACCATGGCCCTCAAGGTTCTAACAAGAAGGGGAACCACGGGGGAGGCGGATCTTTCAAAACCCCTGCACCACCGGTAAGGGGAAATCAAGGCCCGAGCGGGCAAAGCTCTGTGTCACAAGGATCAGGCGTGAAGAAGTGCAGCAACTGCAAGAAGGACCACTTTGGCAAGTGTCGCGATCCCCCGAGGTGTTATCAATGCGGGGAGGTCGGGCATTTGAAGGTGAGTTGCCCACAACTTGGGCGAGCCATGGGGGCCGGACCAAGTAGTGGAACGACGGTGAGCAGGAACCGAACCGGAGCACCAAATGCTAGCGGTGGGCACGGTGGGGCGAGTGCAAGCAACGCGCCATCCGTAAATCAAGGAAGGACCCAAGCTCGGGTCTATGCTATGACGGAGGCGGATGCTCGTGCCAACCCGGACTCCGTTGCGGGTAAGTCCTTAAACTCACGTATTAATCTATTATAAACAATAGGAGTGTGGAACTTGTAAATTTATAACCCCGACGAGTTTGGTCGGGTTTGGGGAGAAAAAGGGGAGGAGAATCCTCGCCCTGGGTGAATGCCGCCCGGCATTGACGAAAGCCGCCCGGCTTTCGTCTTGATTTATTGGGAAAATACTACGGCAACGAATGCCGGCCGGCTTCCACCGAGAACCACCCGGCTTTCGTATATATTAAATCAACAATTTTCCTCGCAAACGAAAACCGGCCGGCTTTCACAGAAACCGGCCGACATTTGGAATATTTGATCCGGAATAATCTGCGGCGCTCAAAGTCGCCCGGCTTTGGTGAAAGCTGCCCGGCTTTCGTTAGGCCTGGGGATTCCTGCGCTGCTGAAACCCGGCCGGGTTTCGTAGAAACCAGCCGACTTTGAAATCCATTCCATGAATAAAACTACGGCGACGAAAACCAGACGGCTTTCGTGAAAGCCGTCCGGCTTTCGTGATTATATACAAGGAATTATTCTCGCAGACGAAACCCGGCCGACTTTCATGAAAAGCGGCCGGCTTTCACCTGGTTTGGTCCTAGAGCGGTCCTAAAGGTGAGAAACCGGGAAATTTCGGAAGGGTGTCGAACGGACTCCACCCGAACCACAACCAACATACTCTACGACTTAAGAAACGAGCCTATTAATTAGATAGTGTGTCTTACATTACTTATGAATGTAGGAACACTAAAGATAAACGGGAGAGACGTAAGGATCCTTATTGATACCGGGGCGCAAATATCATTTGTGAGTGAGGCGTTCGCCAGCGGATTCAACGGACCACTTGTACCGAAGGCTCAAACCCTATTGGTATCCACGCCTCTAGGGGATGATATCGAAAGAGATAGCCACTATCCATCGTGTGAGGTGGAGGTGGAGGGACAGAACTTGACGTGTGACTTCGTACCGCTGAGCATGATCGAGTTCGACGCGATCCTTAGGATGGATTGGCTAGAGAAGCATCATGCTAGGGTTGATTGTTATACGAAGGTTCTTGAACTCGAAAGCGGTGAAGGTTTGACCTTACGTTTTGAGGGAGATAGAGGTAAATCCAACAGTTGTATCATATCCGCCGTGAGAGCGAGGAATATGATGAGAAAGGGATGCCACGCATATCTAGCTTACGTGGTGGACAAAACCAAAGAGGAGGTAGACATCAATGATGTGAGGATAGTGTGCAAGTATCCGGATGTCTTCCCAAAAGACTTGCTGGGACTTCCACCCGATAGGGAGATTGAGTTCGTGATCGAGGTTGAACCCGACACCAAACCAATCTCTATACCGCCATACCGAATGGCACCCGCTGAACTTAATGAGTTTAAAACCCAATTGCAAGAGCTATTAGATAACGGTTTCATAAGGCCGAGTCACTCCCCGTGGGGAGCACCAGTCCTTTTCGTGAAAAAGAAAGATGGAACACTTCGAATGTGCATTGACTATCGTCAACTGAACAAGGTCACAAACAAGAATAGGTATCCCTTGCCTAGGATTGATGACTTGTTTGATCAGCTCAGAGGAGCGACGGTATTTTCGAAGATTGACTTGAGGTCGGGGTACCACCAACTGAAGATAAAGGAGGATGACATACCGAAAAGTGCATTCCGCACGAGGTATGGTCATTTCGAATTCCTGGTTATGTCATTCGGGCTAACCAACGCCCCGGCGGCATTTATGGACTTGATAAACCGAGTATTTCATCAATACTTGGACCGGTTTGTGATTGTGTTCATAGATGATATCTTGATTTACTCCAAGAGTGAAGAAGAGCATGAGGAGCACTTGATACTTGTTTTTGAGACGCTACGGGAGAAGCAACTCTATGCCAAGTTTTCCAAATGTGAATTTTGGCTAAGGGAGATTGGCTTTCTCGGGCATGTGGTTTCGGAATCAGGGATTGCCGTGGATAACAAGAAGATTGAGGCCATTACTCAATGGGAGAGGCCAAAGAACGTCAAGGAATTCATAGCATCCTTGGATTGGCAGGGTACTACCGAGAATTCGTGGAGAAGTTCTCAGTTTTGGCATCGCCATTGATAAAGCTCACTCGAAAAGGGGCCAAGTTTGTATGGGATGACCGATGTGAGAAGGGATTCCTTGAACTGAAGAAGAGATTGACCGAGGCACCGGTACTCGCATTACCCAAACAGGGTATGGGGTACGATGTCTACAGCGACGCAAGCATCCAAGGGCTTGGATGTGTCTTGATGCAGAATGGGAGGGTGATTGCCTATGCTTCACGACAATTGAAGAAGCATGAGGTAAATTATCCTACTCATGACTTAGAGCTGGGAGCAGGTGTATTCGCATTGAAGATTTGGAGACATTATCTCTACGGGGAAACATGTCATATATACACCGACCACAAAAGCCTGAAATACGTGTTTACTCAGAAAGAGTTAAATATGAGACAGAGACGGTGGATGGAGTTGATAAAAGACTACCATCTAGTTATCGAGTACCACCCCGGTAAAGCCAACGTGGTAGCGGATGCCCTGAGCCGAAAGAATTCGTCTGGGGCATTGTTGACTAGTTTGAGGGCATTGAGAGCCCGATTGGAGGTATCTAGCGATGGTGCCTTGTTAGCTAGATTCAAAGTGAGACCTACATTACTTGATGAAATCAAGAAGGGTCAAGAAACCGATGAAGAACTTATGAAAATCCGTGAACGCATGCTAGCGGGACCGGTTGAGGATTTCAGGGAAAGAGACGATGGTCTCTTATTATTTCGTGACCGAGTGTGTGTACCGTTGGATGATGAGCTCCGAAAGTCCATCTTAGAGGAGGCTCATTCATCGGCGTATGCCATGCACCCGGGAGGTTCGAAAATGTACCGCGATTTGAAGGAAAGTTACTGGTGGTCTGGTATGAAGAGGGAAATAGCCGAGTACATCAGTAGGTGTCTTACTTGTCAGCAAGTTAAGGCAGAACATCAGCATCCAGCTGGGTTACTACAGCCACTTTCCATTCCTGAATGGAAGTGGGAACACGTGACTATGGATTTCGTGGTGGGGCTGCCACGGACGATTAAGAACTATGATGCCGTATGGGTTGTGGTCGATAGGCTCACGAAGAGTGCACACTTTCTACCTATCAACACTACCTATGCACTGGAGAGGTTAACCAAGTTGTATGTGGACGAGATCGTGAGGCTACATGGGGTTCCTATAACCATTGTATCTGATAGAGATCCGCGATTCACATCACGATTTTGGCCGAAGTTCCAAGAATCTATGGGGACAAAGTTGAAATTCAGTACAGCTTTTCATCCACAAACGGATGGGCAATCTGAGCGGGTTATACAGATATTAGAGGATATGCTGAGAGCCTGTGCATTGGAGTTCCAAGGGAGTTGGGACAACCATTTGTCACTTGTGGAGTTTGCCTATAACAACAGTTATCAGGCGAGTATAGGCATGCCTCCATACGAGGCATTGTATGGGAGGAGATGTTGTACACCGTTGTGTTGGGATGAGGTTGGCATGGCCAAACTCGAGAGCACGGAACTGGTGGAGATCACCAAGTCAAAGGTGAAGATGATTCGTGAGAGACTTAAGGTGGCACAGGATAGACAGAAGAGCTATGCCGATAAACGCCGAAGAGCCTTAGAGTTTAAGGTTGGAGATGAAGTATTTTTGAAGGTTTCACCTTGGAAAGGAATCATCCGATTTCAGAGCCGCGGGAAACTTAACCCACGCTACATAGGGCCATTTGTGATTCTTGAAAGAATTGGGGCCGTAGCATACCGATTACAGTTGACTCCAGAATTGGAGAAGATACACAACGTATTCCATGTGTCTATGCTTAAGAAGTATATACCGGATCCGTCTCATGTATTGGAGAAACCACCCGTGGAAATACGGGAAGACTTGAATTATGTCGTGCAACCGGTGAAAATACTTGATAGACAAGTCAAGAAGTTGAGAAGCAAGAAGGTTCCAATGGTTAAAATCTTTTGGAAAAGTGACCGAGTTGAGGAGGAAACTTGGGAAACGGAAGCTTTGATGAAAGAGCAATATGCGTCTTTGTTTGAATAAGCGTTGTGAATTTCGGGGACGAAATTCCCGTTAAGGGGGGGTGAACTTGTAGCACCGTCCCCAAGCATATTTACTTTTAGTAAATTATGTAATACACCTTGAAAGATGATTTATGAATTTGCGTAATTGTAAATTTTAATTATTTCTTTTACGTGAATAGTAAATTGCATGTGGGGCCCACGCCGGGACCGGGGGCCGCCCGATAATTCTTGAACCACATATCATATTCATCTTGGTCTAGATAATATGTATATGGTGGTGGATATTTTATTTGGGCCATGGAACAGGCATGGAGCTGACCGGGTTGGTCAAACGGGGCCCAATTACCGGTATTGGTAATTTAGCGGATAACAGCCCGAAATGAGTTTCGGAGACTCCTAAATTAATGTTGGGGAATGTACATTTATTCTAAAGGCCCATAATTATTAGGAACGCGTGATATAATTTATCCGGCACGATAAAATAAAATATGACTAAAATAGTCCGAAAAATACAACTTTCGGGGCCGATGGACCTCCCACATAAGTGGGGGCCACCCCACGTTTTTAGGGGTGCTGATTGACCAAATAACATGGGAAGGACGGATGATGGAAATGGGAAGTCTCAATTGAGACAAAACCCACACCCCTCATGTCATATCCCCCATAATATGATGGTGTTGGTTGAGATGAACCTCTCCCCTACCCATCTTACAACCATTCAGCCAGCACAAGAGAGATAAGGTCCAGGGAAAAAGGCTCTCAAGGTTCTGGAGCTTGAGAAACCAAGAGGAGAGAAGGATCCAAGAAGAAAAGCTAAGAATTGAGGTAAGAGTCCAACTTGTATGCATTAACTAGTTTTATCATGTATGATTTGTAAGAAATCATATAGTGGATTAAACATGATGTTCTACACGTTTAAAAGTGTAGAATATTGTTATAAAGTGGTGTTAATTAACTTAGAAGGGTTGGCAAATCGATAGGAGTCGAAACCGCCGGAAACCGCCACTCCAAAGGAGCTGATCGTAGCTGCAGACTACGAAAGCCGCCCGGCTTTCGTGAAAGCTGCCCGGCTTTTGTCCAGGCAGTCCAGTTTTGCCTTCTTATCGGTTTAAAACGAGGATTAATCGGGGAGCTTAACAAAGGCAACTATTTCAGCACATCATAAGGTGAGGATGGCTGACTATATTGCTTATAATTAGTGAGTTAATTTCATGAGATTACCGAAGGTAATTAAATGTGTTTTTATGGATTATTAATGATTAATAATGCCTAAAAAATGAATAGACTAATGTCTAAAGAAAAAGGAGCATGATATACAAATTTAAGAGTAAATTGTGTATGATCATGTGTTATGAATAGGTTGACTTGAAAGTGGAATTAATTATGAAACATATGTTGAAATATACTTTCTCTTCATATTAGAATATATGAGTGATTAAAAGAGATATTTTGAATATTGAGATAAATGACATTTTCAAAGGAAAATCAGTTGGAATTGTCTATATGACTATGAGTTGAGAACTTGGTTTATTGGTATGAATTTGACTAGTATTAAGATACTAGTTGGACATTAAAATGAAATGTTGTTAAGATTGATCCTAAGATTGGATTGTGAAATGTTATGCCTTAACTAGGGGTAGGCCTTAAGGGATACCCAAGACAAAGTAAGTAATAAATTGATTCTAAGTGTAGGATTGGCCTACGGGTGTGTTCGGTAGTCCTTGTGGGTAGCCGGTCGAATTATGGAAATAAGTAAGGACCATGGCCCTTCCCGACTCTAGAGAGCGGGGTTGGATAGCATGGACTTACATCGTGATCACGGGTTTGGGTGGAATCCGAATCGGAGACCTAACTAGGTTCCGGTAGCGGTAACACATAAGATAGGACCCCGAAGGGCCTTACCTTCCTACGGGATGATGGATATGAGTCCAGGGGTGGGATGTTGGAGTCCGAACCGGGAGCCTCATGAGGTCTCGGACAGCGGTAGCAAGTCCCGTAGAAATATTAAGACCCAAGGGTTGGGTTGTGCAAATGATAAATGAAAAGGAATATATGAGAAGGGCCGTGTGCCGACAAATAAATGAATTTACTTATTATAAAGATAATAAGTGGGAAATATAAATTATTATTTATATTATGATATCACCCTATTTTGAGGGTCTTGGAAATTAAAACGTTGATTATACTTAGTATAGTTGCTATTGTACTTGTCAAATGTTTCCAAGTAGTGACCTCCCCTTCACGGGGGAGGCCACCTCACAGTTTCAGGTAGAACTTGAAGGTTGCTACCATTGCCCGTTGCTTCGGGAGGATCAAGGGAAGAAGACGTGGTTCGTGCTTCTTCTGTTCTGTTTTAAAAACAATTACGTTAATGCTCATGGATACTATTTTCTGAATAATTACTTTGGGGGCTTGTATGCCTAGTTATGCCAAGTGTGGCTTGAACAATTGTACTAATGTTTCCGCTGTTTTAAATGCATGTTTTACATTATGATTGTTTATGGATGTACTATGTGTGAATGATATTCATGACGCCTTGTATAGTATGGATGAGTTGGACTGCGGTTGACTATTCGTACTGTACGGCGGGTTGTTGACGTGTCCGGCTAGGTCCGGGGCGTGACAGTATCGTCGTGCGAAACAAAGCTAGATTGGTCGCAAAAGGGTACAATCAGCAAGAGGGAATAGACTATGATGAAACATTTGCGCCCGTAGCGAGAATTGAAACAATCCGCCTCTTTCTTGCTTACGTGGCTCACAAGAACTTCACCGTCTTTCAAATGGATTTGAAGACTGCCTTTCTCAATGGAGTCTTAGAGGAAGAAGTCTACGTTGCTCAGCCCGAAGGATTTGTAGATCCCAAGTACCCTGACCACGTGTACAAACTGAACAAGGCACTCTACGGGTTAAAACAATCTCCAAGAGCCTGGTACGATGCCTTAACAGAGTTTCTGGTTGATTCGGGTTTCTCAAAGGGAAAGATTGATACTACACTGTTCATCAAGCGACAGAAGTCTGATTTTATTATGATTCAGATCTATGTCGATGACATCATCTTTGACTCCTCAAATCCGCGTTTGTGCAAAAACTTCGAGAAACTGATGAAAACCAAGTTTGAAATGAGCATGATGGGAGAGCTAAACTTCTTCCTAGGCCTGCAGGTCCGACAGCTACAGGATGGTATCTTTATCAATCAATCCAAGTACATCGTGGATATGTTGAAAATATTTCACATTGACGGCAAGCCATCCATGAAAAACCCTATGTCCCCTAACAACAAACTGGACTCTGATCCCTCAGGGAAACCAGTAGATGCTACCAACTACAGGGCAATCATTGGATCTTTGCTTTACCTCACGTCTAGCAGGCCTGATATTGTATTCTCCACATGCTTGTGTGCATGTTTCCAAGTGAATCCAAAAGAATCTAATCTGACCGCTGTAAGAAGAATCTTGAGATACCTCAAAGGCACTGTGAACTTAGGCATGTGGTACCCCAAGCATTCAGGTTTTGACCTTGTCGGATATTCGGATGCTGATTTTGCGGGTTGCAGAATGGACAGAAAAAGTACTTCGGGAGGAGCCCAGTTCTTGGGTGAGAAGTTAGTCTGCTGGTTTTCCCAAAAACAGAACTGTGTGTCACAAATACGTCGCGGCTGCTAGTTGTTGTTCACAAATATTATGGATGAAGACTCAGCTAAGAGACTACGGTTACACATTCCGTCATATCCCGATCTACAGTGATTCACAGAGCGCAATCACCATCACAAGCAACCCGGTTCACCACTCCCGCACCAAACACATCGATCTGCGCTACCATTTCATCAAGGACCATGAGGAGAAAGGAGATATTTATATGTACTTTGTAAGCTCAGAGCTTCAATATGCTAACTTGTTTACTAAGGCACTGGATGAAAAGAGATTCCAGATCCTAGTCTCCAAGTTAGGTATGTTGAACCTCGAGCCTGTGTAAATAGTGTGCGTGTGATGCATGTGTCAAGGGGGAGAAAACTCAGAAAAATACATAAATAGTGTGTGTTGTTGCATGTGTAAAGGGGGGAGCAGAAAAATATCAAAAAGAGTGTGTGTGAGTTGCATTATGTACATAGTGTGTGTTGCTCTCATCAAGGGGGAGAAAATGCGTAAAGTTCAAAAACAGTGTTCATAAGTTGCATATATGTGTAATGAGGGGGGCTCTGGATTTTATTGTCAGCCTGGGCCCCAAAAATTTGTTTTCAAAAAGGGTCGGATTTAGGTCTGGGCCCAAAATTCTCTCTCAAGGCCCATTTTTTTCTCGCGCACAAATAGCGAGATCCCAAGCTTCTTACTCATCTTCCTCGTACACAGATCTCGCAAACCAGAGCTCCAGCTTTCTTAACTCTCCTTCTCAAACTCTTTCGCCTTTCTCTCTCGAAATCAAACTCTAAAGGTTGTCCATCTCATTTCATCAACAAATTTGTTGCAAGGGTTTTGAACTGGTTTAAACGATTCCCGACACTGTTTAGAAAAACCCAAAACTCGAAGAACTCAAATCATTTCAAATGGTTTTTGTTGTATATGTTGTTGTCTTTGCAGGTGGATCTCGACTTTAATCTTCGGGGTGAACTCGAGAATAGGATTCTCAAGGCTTAAAACTTGGATTCATGAACCTGTCGTTTCAACTTCGATACCAAATCTCAAGTTTTAAACTCGCGCTTCTGATCTCGAGTTGTAAACTCGCGTTTATGATCTCGAGTTGTAAACTCGCGTTTATGATCTCGAGTTTTAAAACTCTTGTTTTTTATCTCAAGTTTTAAACCTCGAGTTTCTGATCTCAAGTTTTAAACCTCGAGTTCTGGATCTCGAGTTTTAAACCTCGAGTTCTAGATCTCGAGTTTTAAACCTCGAGTTCTGAATCTCGAGTTTTAAACCTTGAGTTCTGAATCTCGAGTTTTAAACCTCGAGTTTTAAACCCCGAGTTCTGGATCTCGAGTTTTAAACCTCGAGTTTCTGATCTCGAGGTTTTAAACCTCGAGTTCCTGATCTCGGGGTTTTGCCTTTGAAAATTTTGTCAAAAACCACCTGCTTCATTAAAACCAGAGAATATTTCTTAAAAGGACCAGAAATAAAGGGAACTTTTGTGCTAACCTCTGCTCTTTCAGTTCACTATGACAGGAACCAATCAGCACAATCTGAACAGCCAACTGTTTCCCAAGGAAAAATGGGTCTTGTCATCCCAATCATACTACAGGTGCACTACCTATGGCCGGCACTCACCAAAGAAAAACTTGTCCTGGAGGTTTATCTGCAAAAATTGTAGGATAGCATGCACACGCCCTCCAAGAAGGACAAATCCAAGATCCTTGCGACACTGAACAGCATGAGGCTGGTGTTGACTCCATCTACGCTGAGAACCACTCTGGAGCTGCCAGTGCACCCAACATACGATCCGCTCCCATCAAAAACTGAACTGATCAGAGGAATGGAGACTCTAGGCTATGATGTACCACTTTCGTTGTTATCCAACTTCAAGCTCATGAATCTACCGTACCCATGGAAGACCCTGTTTGGCCTCGTCAACAAGTGTCTATCTCCGAAGCACGCTGGCCATGACAAATGCAACATGCAAATCCTCCAAATCTTCCATGGGATTGCTTTCAACAAGAATTACGATATGGCCCAGCTTTTCTAGACAGAGCTGGTGGACCAGGTGAAGGCCAAAGAAAACAACAAAGGGGGGCATGACAATTCCTTACGCTCGGTGGTTGGCTCTAATCATCGATGAATACATGACAGTCCATCAAGGCATCCCGAGGCGGAAAGACGAAGAGCAGTTCATCCCCCCAAAGCTTCAATACTTCAAACGCTTCAAACATGACACTATTGGCATGGCTATTCTGGACTACCTGCTCAACTTAGAAAATCAAAGGAATCCATCATTAGACAAACGGCGGGACGACTTCCCAAGAATGAGAAACCTTGGGAGAACGTGCGTATCAAAGCCCCCTTCCAAGAGGAACTCAAAAAGCGTATCTGGCGTAGACTCGAGAAGGTCAGACCTCTGAATGAACTAAAACTGTGCGGACTCACACATCTCAAAGGAAAACAAGTGGGAGGTCACCTTCATATGTTAATGCATCGGTCAATAGAGCCTCTAAGAGAAATTTTGGAAAAAGATCTGAAATCCAGCACACACCCGATACATCAGATCCTGCAAGTCAAGGCAGAAGATCATTGTGGAATCAGACTCTACTCTTACAAGCTTCAGCGCACTGATGGAAGTGAATTTGTATGTCAAGAAAACGACTTCATCATGCTCAAACCAGATGACATTTATCAGATGTTTATGGCATACAGATTCCTACCAGTCAGAAACAATAGAACATACAGCAACGATTTGAAGCGATCAAGAGGTTTATGCTTAGACAAGTCCGAGTTCACTCATCTCACGACCTTCAGATGGCGGTCGAGAATAACATGTCAAAGGCAAATCTAACACAACCAATATTGTATGGCCCAGAGCTTGAGGACTTTCCTGCTTACCACATCTTTTTCACTCCACCTACAGTTGTATATCTGAATCACAAGGATGAAAAACGCCTAATGGCGGTCAACGAGATCCATAAATACTGTGATGGGACATTGAAAATTATTCAAGAGAAGCTGTTGAAGACAAAGGAGAAGCTAGAATAAAGACTTGTGGAGGGATCATCATACATTCTGAAGGAGCTTGAAGTGCTGACAACTATTCAGAAAGCCATTGATGATCGCCTTGAAAAGAGGAATATACTCAGACAATATGAGCATGCGCTGAATATGAGAAAACATTATTTCAAAGCTCAGAGATAAAAGCAAGATAGCACTTGATCACAAAGGGGGAGATTGTTGAAGAATATTTTATTGTGTATTAAGTTTGTGAGATGTCTTGTAATAGTTTAGTCTTTACTATGCTTGTTCTGTATTCATACTCTATATTTATTAGCATAGTGAATGATATGGGGCCAAAGTGTCAGGCCCATATCTGGCGTAAAGCCTTTACACAAACCTTGCTTGCGCATATAAAAAGGCGCATAAGGCTTAGGTTTGCGTTAACTTTTGCATTCGATCTTTTAGCTTTAGCGCTTATCATTCTGCTGTAAAGGTTCACGGTATATCAAGGAAGGGTTTAAAGGATCTTCAGAATATTCATCTTTCTGTTATTCTCATCTTTGTTATATCGATATATTGTTGTAATCTATAAACAGGGACTAATAGCCCTGCTGAAGGAACCCGAACTGTCTGCACAATGAATCAGGATTGGCAACATTTCTTGTAAGCTACAGGATACTTTACACTGGTGCCCACAACATTCAAAAATAAGACGGAGCTGGAACACAAACTGAGGCACTTGGTGTTGTGTGGTGCTTCATTGCCTCAGCTTGCAAGTTTTGTATCCTACGAAATGACCCCCTCTTTTGTTCACTTACTTTTACAACTTTGTTCATTTTCATCATGTTCTTAATGTACTTTTTCCGCAGTCTGTCTGCAATTTGCGATTGTTTGGTACAGTATTTGGGATTGTTGTACAATACTCGCATTTGATTACCTCATTTAGATTGTATGATTGTTATTAACTTTCAGCATTATACTGTACTTACTTTGTCTCCTTTCCTGTTCAGAAAATTCCTCCATGTATGCACAGGCAATTGCTTGAACACACTCGGGCATATGCTAAGTTTCTTTATGGACCCACCTCTTGGACAGTAAAGGTTGATGACTTCACTTTCACTGATGGCTTTGCAAAATTCTTTATAGAGAACAATGTACCATTTGGCGCCCATGTTCTCTTGAGGCATGTTGGTGATTTCACATTCCAAGTCCTAATGTTTGACAGAGAGGGATTCTCTTTGAACTTGGCTGGAACACCTTCGGGTTCTATCATTGATTCAACTCCCCATGTATGTTTCTTACGCATTTAACTATTTTAATATATCATTGAACTCCATTTATTCTTTTTTTTCCTTTTCCAATATTTCTTAAGTTAGTTGTGGATTCAGTTGCACATGTTTTGAATGTTTTCCCTTGTGCATTGTATTCCTGCTATCTGCAATTTTACGTAGCAATGTATACTCTTGGCCATTATATTCCTGACCACTTAATGTGTATTCTTATCCATTACAAATCCATTCTTTATGTACGTTGAGTCTTGTTTGCCAAACTGCTCATACAGACAGATGTATTGCCCCCCCCCCCCCCCCCCCCCCTCCTCCTTTTTGTATGTTCCAAACCAGACTGCAAAGGTATTTGTTTGTCCAACGATTGTTAATTGCCCCCTTGTGATTTATATTTAATACCTCACAACTGCATACACGTGTGCCTTCAATGCAGCAAAGTTGTGAAGCTTTCTTACGACAATCCAGCGACAAACAGGGCCGCCTGCAAGCCTTCCTTGGAACAGACGACGTGTATCTAGTAACAGGGGAAGAGCCAGTACTGCAACAACTTCGAATGAGTTTTGACCTCAAAAAACAAAACCATCCTAGCATTCTTCAAGTATGGAAGGGGTAGAGTGAGGCTCATTGTCATATCGCAATGTGGCGTGGAGGACCCACCCAGCAAAAATCACAAATACGAAGTCAGCACCGCTTCATGCATCAACCATTCTGTCCATTCTTAGCCCACTGATGTGTTAACAAACTTTTGCGATGTTTTCTTATTTATTTTGCCTTCTCCGTTATTGATGTCAGTGCCAACGTTACAATCATTGAACAGCTCTCTTCCATTTAGTGTGTTTTAAACAAGGAAAAATTCACACCAATAATCCCACCTATTAGCGTTCTTCCATTATTAATCCCTACAATGAGTTATTCGAAATTAATTCCAATTAGTGGGGTAAGCTTCCACAAACACTCTGTTAACCTGAAGGGTAAGGCTTAATCGGTAATTAAAATACACGTGCCCACATGTGACTAAAATGTTATAAAAACGTGAGGCTCGTCTTCCATCCCTACACTTGACCTACATCTTCAACGAAAGAACGACGGGCGGCGAGGAAGACAAAGTGGGACGAAGAAGACGGGCCTCGGCCTCGAGGTCACACAGAAGAATGAATAAATCACTTATGAAGTCAGTGAGCGGTTCATCTTCTTGGACAAGTAACTCAAGCAGAGTGGAAATTGGACGTACCTGTCATCACAAAATTGAGGAGAAACTACAAACGGTAAAGAGCGGTCCGAACTTGGGAAGGAGATTCCATGGCTGCTCGCTGTGGCCAGTAAGTATCCTCTTTTCTAAATTTTGAGTTTATTCCTTTGTAGAAAAAAAAATATTAGGCATTTCAATGGCTGCTCACAATATTGAATTCGTTTGCTTCTGGTTGATTTTAAATCAATTTAAATTGCTTCTGCTCACAATTTAAATCAAATCACAATGACTTCAGTATTGACTATTGAAATGTAATTACCGGGACATTGGCCTGATTAGTGCTACGAACTTGTATTTGTGTATGTCATAATTTACTATAAAGTGTGAATGTTGTGTTGGTTATAGAATTCAGATTGTGGTTTCTTTCAATGGTGTAATGACAATGACTTCCAAGATTATGTGCACAAAATGAAGAACAAAGACCTATTAATTGATCAGTTGTTGGCCGAAAATAGAGCATTGGAGGAAAAGGTGCAAAAGTTGAAGAAGAAGAAGAAGAAGAAAAAGGAGTTAGCTGCTATGATAAGCGTCTGGTTTGGTGGCTTGCAAAAGTTGCAGAGGAGAAATATTTGCTATTATGGTTGTAGTTGCTTCTTTAATTGTATTTGGGATTGTTAGTTTTTTGAAGTAATGTAATACTTATCAATTAAGTTGTTATTTGAAGTAATGGTATTCAATATACATGTATTTGAATGTAATGTTGCTGGATCAAGTTCCATTTTGGGATCTTAAACATTTCTACTAATGTAATGCTTGTATTTTGGATTTGTGTTGAATGTATATGTTTGCCATGTTTAAGGGAACATCCATGGAATTTTGTATACATCCATTTGAAAAGGCAACTTAGTTTAAGGGATTACTTTGCAAAAGCATGCCTAAGCGCTGATGGGAAAAGACCTTCCACAAATTATCCCATGTCTCAATAGTTAGTTTAATTTCCTTTCTTCAATCTTCATGAAGGAAGTGCAGCAACCAAACAGAAAAGGCAGAAAAGGCAAAGTGCAGAAAAGGCAAAAACCACATTCAACTTGTCAATACAAGTCATTGTTTAACTGGATGGAATGAACCACATTCAAATTGTCAATACACGCCACAATCACATTAAACAAGGAAAAGTGAAATACATGCATCATTCCCTAATAGTTCCACTAAACAACAATACTGAAGGACTTCAAATGGAAAACAACATCTTTTACAACTTCATTGCATTCAAATCACTGCATTCTTTCAAGGAGGTGCACTAGCGTTGCTTGAAGGAGGACATCCACTCCCTGAAATCAGTCTGGGACCTCCAACTTGACATGGTGACTACAACAACAGACCACAAAAACAGAAATAAGTTTATGAAATTGATATTTTTTGTGAAAGTTGTGAAGTAAAAACTTAGGTAAAGGACTGCTCTAGGAATAAGATTCTCACATTAACAATGGTGTTTCCTTGCCCATCAATGAACACACCAAAACCCCGAGGGACCTGCATCTAGTAAAAACACATAATAAATAGAATGTACAACATCATATCATAGTTCAAATGTGTTATGCATACCTGGATGCCTTTCCCTCTCCCTTTTCCTCTCCCTCTTCCTCTCATGATTACCTTCCCGCCTCTTCCAGTCTGTGTTGGTTGGGCAGTCACGTTACCATACTCACGTTGCCTTTCAGTCTCAACAGAAGGTATGCCATGCTTCCTAGGTCTTCCCCTTGGTTTCTTGACTTGGTTTTGAACACTTGAGGATGTGGTCTTGTCTTTATCAAGACATTTCCTTTTATTGTGTTGTTTGGACTTACATATGCTGCAAGACATCTCCATTCCATGCTTGGTTAACTTCCCAGGTTTTTTTGGATCTTCATGTGGATCTTTTCTCCTATTTTCCCTTGGTCTCCCGGGCCCTATTTTTATTGGAGGAGGGTCCAAATCAAGCTCTTTTCTTGGCCAATGTCTTTCACCAGAACATGGGGGGATAGAATCAATGTATGCCTTCATGTATGTCTCTTTCTTGTAATAATCATGGACATACTCTTCAAGGGCGTGGTGGAGAAAAAACATGCAAGCAATGGAATGACAACATGGGACTCCAGTCAATTCCCATTTTCTACATGTACAGGTCTTAGATGTCAGATCCACAGTCACACTATCCATCTTATGGCTCACCTGAAACACCATAAGAGATGATGGCATTGCTGCACAGTTAGCTGCTTCTTCCTTTTCTTTTTCTAATCTTCCATGTATCCTAGGACATATGAAGTGGTGACTAACTTCCATTTGCTGTCTTTTCTAAACAATCCTTTGCATTAAAGTTGTCCTAATGTCTTCCATCATGAAGATCAGATGCTTTGTTCTAGCATTTAGAATATAACCATTGAATGTCTCGACCATGTTGTTAACAATGACCTCACATTTGGTCTTTGTTTGTATAAAAAACCTGCAGAATCTTCTTGGATCATAGGCTTTGAAAGCTTGTGTGGCTGTTGGGCTCAGTTGTTCCATCTCAGTCAAAGCATCATAATAGTCAGCCTCATTATATGCTTTAACTATTTTCCAAAAAGTCATCTTCAGCTCATCCCCTTTATGATTCTTGTGCCAGTTAGCATAAATGTGCCTCGCACAGTGTGTTCTGCTCTAGGTATAACTTTCTGAACTCCATTCAGAATAGTCTATGAAAATGGTAAAACATATTTAGTACAAGAAGAATGTCATAAAGTACAAAGACAAGTATAAGGATTAATCAGATGTACCCGGTGTTCATCAGAAATTATTGTGAGTTCAGAACCATCTGTTTCACCAATTGATTTGTTAAGCTGAATGAAGAACCACTCCCAACTGTCACTATTTTCCCCTTCTACCACTGCCCAAGCAAGAGGATATATTTGCTCATTTCCATCTCTTCCAATAGCTGAGAGCAACACACCACTTAGAAATGTTTTTAGAAAACATCCATCCACACACAAGACTTTTCTACACCCTTGTAACCATCCTTGTTTAACACCATCAAAGCACACAAAAAGTCTCTAAAATACGGGGGGTACTCTCAATTCCGGATTAAGTTCAAGTTGGAGGTGACTAGCAGGACTTGCAAGAGCCAGAGCCTCTAAGTACCTCCCTAGTTTGTTGTAGTGATCCTTCATACTTCCATGAAGTTTTCTATGGGCAATGTACTTCACTTTGTAAACAAAGTTCTTCTTAACAACAACTCGGTATGCCCTTCTTACAGTTTCAATAATTTCCTTAGCGGGCCAATGGGGTCTTGATTTAAAAACTTCTAGAAACTGTTTAGCTACCCATGAAGATTCAAGCTGTTTATTAGCCTCCATGTTTCTGTGACACATGTGATCACCCACCACTGATTACACCACAAACGAGCCTCTCCTACTATACCAACTAGCATATATCCTGAAGGGACACCCAGGCACACATTTTGCACCCAACCTTTGCTGCCTTTTCTTATCACTTACACTGAACATTAGGTTTCTCCTTTGGGCTACTGCAAACCTAACCAGTGCATCTCTGAATTTTTCCGTGCTTTCAAACCTGGTCCCCACTTTCCACTCCAATATGTTGTAATATGTGTGTTCATTCACCACTGGAATCCTTTCCCTCATTCTTTTCTTCAATTGGTATTTTTCTTCATCTTCATCTAGTGTTAACATCTCCTCATCTGTGTCTTCATATTCACTATTAAAGGCAGAATCACTGTCTTTATTTTCTTGCACATGAGTCTTACTTCTTCTGTGACTTTGACCTGGAAGTTTTCCCTCAACGGCTTATTTTTGAAGTCTACTGGCAATCCCCAATACCTTAGCATTCCACCCCTTTACTTCTTCCCTCACCCTTTCATACTTCATCACTGGTATCTCCCTCATATCCAAACAAGTCCTCCTCTATGTTCTCCATGTCTTCATCATTTGAAATAAGACCTTCCAAATCAGAACTTTCACCATTTATGTACTCCTCTTGAGTTGTTGGAGTATACAGAGGTCAGATGAGTTTTCCTCTTCATCCCATGTGAAAGGGCTGTTTGGTTTGTCACTCTCAAATGCTTCTGAATCAGTTGTCAAGGGCTGTGTGAAAGAACTTTCATTCTTTTTCTTCCTAGCAATTTCTTGAAGAGAAGTTGAAGAAATCTCATCGGTAACACCCTTTCCCTTACTTCCTCCCTTTGGACTAAGCTTCTTTTTGTTGTTAGATAACATGAATAACATCAATTCCATGAATAACACTAGGCTTCACATATTCAATGGCTTCAATTAAATCGTGAACATCAATTTCATGAATAACATAGCAGTCAATGCACTTGGTCTTTAACACTAATGCTATCATATCTCTGACTTGATCATCATGATATGCCCTTCGTAATCCATCTTCATAAGTTACATTAGGCACCATGTAGTAAATGGCATCTATTGTACAATAGTCCCCACATTTCTTAGCCAATTCTTCTAACCAAAACCAACATAGCTCGCCTGCATCTATATCAAACATCCTAAACTAACCTCCCATGTATTCTAGTCTTCCAATTTGATTCTTCTTAAATATTCCCCCATGCCATATGCGCAGACTTACTTGAGTTTCGCCCAAACCCTAATAAGCGAACATAATTGTTAAACACATCACAAGTGGACTTTTTGTGAGCATATATATATATACAAATCTGAACAATAACAAACACTAAGAATCACATATTGTCAACATACTCAAAACTGAAATCATACAACAACAACCTAATGAGCAGAAAAACCAGAACAACAACAATGCCAAAAAACAAAGAAAAATTACTTTACCATTCTTCTTTGAGCTTTCGTCTGGTATATATTACGCTTGTTGTGAACTCGTTTCAATTCCTTGAAGGGTGCGAATGGGCAATCTCACGAGCCTGTTGTTTGTCGCCAATGGTGATAGAACTAGGTTAGAATTCAACGCACTTCAAAGAGGGTTGATGTTGTTAGGTCGTCTTTTTTAAAAAAATTACCGGGTAAGCTGGTTGCTAGTGTCGTGAGAGTGTTTGTGGAAGCTTACCCCACTAATTGGAATTAATCTGGAATAACTCAGTGTAGGGATTAATAATGGAAGAACGTTAATATGTGGGATTATTGGTGTGAATTTTTCCTTTAAACAATGACAAGGTGTACCTAAGTGATTGAGTTACTACTTCCTCTTTATGTTTTAAAATGTTTTTCCCCACAACTTTTTGGCTTGATTTCCAGCGTTGGGCACAGATTACGCGTGATGCCCGGCTAGTTATAATATATACCTATTAAAATTATTTCTCAAAATATACTCAAAGTACTTTATTTAATTATTGCCTAAATAACTGTGTCGTATTGTTATGAGAACCTTTGAATGGGACGGATGTAGTAATAAACTAATCTAATAATCATATCAAACTAATCTGCTTCCAAGTCGATTTTTTTATGAAATTTTATAAACATGTTTTTCATCCAGTTTCGATTATGGCTACAAAATTTCAGCTTAAAATCTAGGGAAATTAACTATTAACCCCCTGAGGTTATATCATAATTATTAATGCAACCTTGCATTTTAAAAAATCAATTACTTACCCCCTCAGTTTGGATCATTCTCACTCTTTGCACCCTCACGTTAATATTTGTTAAATTTAAATTTAATATAATTCTTAAATTCAATTTAAAATGTCAATAAAATTAATTTTTAATGTAAAACACAAATTAGTATCATAATTATAAGTCATTGTTGTTGATTGTAGTTAATAAAAAATTTAAAACACAAATTAGGTCTTAGATTGACTGCTTTCAATTATTCAGATCATGGAATAATTGGAATAATCATCACACATTTTGTCTTTTATTTTCCTTATTGATATTAAACCTATATTTTAGGTCATGGAATGATAACAAAATCTAAGTATTTCTTCTTTGCTACACACGGAAGAAATGTCATTGCGATTAATTACACCGAATGAATTACAAATTAGACTTGTATATTCATAATAAAGAAATGCCTAGAATTTTGATAACACATTTTATAAACAATTTTTTTATGTATCCCATGAATATGACTCGTGAATCTTCCCCTTAACTACCCTCATTAATTGTTACTCCACGATCGAGTAGTTAAGCAGAAAACAAATGATCATCAACAATGACTTATATATATGATGATAAATTGTTTTATATTTTAAAAATTAATTTTAAATACAACTTTCATTGAACTTAAGAGGTATATTAAATTTAATTTAACAAATATTAACGTGAGGGGATATATAGTGAGAATGATCAAAACTTAGGGGGAACTAATTGATTTAAAAATTTGAGATGACCTCAGGGGGCTAATAATAATTTCAAAACTACTTGATGTACACACCCTTGTACACACCTTATACACATCATGTTTGTGAAGCTTTTTTTTGTATGTGAATCCGGTTCACAGACAATATTTTGTTTGTGCAAAATATTGTCTTTGAGTCGATGTTCACAGACAAAAAAAACCTTTCACAAACATAGGTGTGTACAAAAGTGTGTATAAGAGTGTGTACAAAAGTCTTTCGGCCTTATTCGTGGCTACTCACTGGATTCACACGGCAGGTTATATGGATGTTGAGATTGAATCCGATTCTCTTGCATGAATCTCTCTTCTCCATTGCACTCCGTCTTCTCCTAGCTTCTGACATATCATCGACCCGATTAAGAAGATAGCCGCAGAAAATACCTACTCCTTTGCTCACTGTTACAGAGAGGCAAACGAGACAGCTCACTGGATTGCTCAAATGAATGCTTCTCATCCTACCGTCTATTTTCATCTCGATCAGCTACCTTCTCGGATCAGAGGAATTCTGCACCTGGATATTGTTGGTTGTCCACAGGTTAGGGTTGCCTAATCGGGCACTTTACTCTTTCTGTTGAGTTTTGATGTTTCTTTTAATTTTATTTCAATTTTGTCAATTTTGTATTGTTTGTTGTAATTGGGTCAAGTCTGGCCCCCAATTTTCGTTTTTTGAGAGAGGTTTTGATCTAGTCCCTCTTTCTTTTTGTACTCTATTTATTTTTAATAAACTGTAGCAAATGTTCCCCGGTGTTTGTCTACCAGGTTCAAAAAAAACCGAACCGAACTGGCAGGTCGGAACGGAAACGGGTGAACTGTCCCTTTTCCCATTTGGGTTATCAATTAACCCGCAAAAATCCAGCCTTTCACGTAAATCCGTCCTGGATGGAAATCAATCCCTTGTCGATCCCTTGGCCAGTGAAAGAGCTTAAGGTGCACTCCAACTGACCAATGCGTGTTTTTGTATGTCAGGGCTCTTAAGTTATTATTCAACCTTTAGTGAGTAAGGAACATGTTATTGTTTGGACAACGAGTATAATGAATATATAACTAATATCCTTCGTCCCTATATATATAAAAGTATCCATTCGTTTTCCACACATTTTAATAAAGTGGGATTGGTTGGTAATTTGGTACTGTTTGGCACTGTTTTGCACTGTTTTGTTTGCCAAAACAAGAAAGGGAACTTTTATTTAGGGACGGCCCGAAAAGGAAACAGATGCTTTTATTTAGGGACGGGGGAAGTATAATGTAGTAATACGTATTGCTTCTATTTTTCTCCTGTCTAATTATGTATATAAAAATCAAATAAAAATTAAAATGCTTACAAAATATTTTTAACATTTTATTAATAAGTGTAGTTTTTCAAATTGTCTTAAAACAAAGTATGCTATATATTTAAATATTTACTATTGACAATAAAATGTAAATATTTTATGGATGTATAACATAAATATTAAATACTACTATTGATTCAAATAGGCCTAATTATTGATTCAAATAGGCCTAAAATAACATCTATTCTATTTATTATATTATTATATATAAAAAAGCAAATAGCTCATTAAAATACAATTTTACCCTCAAAAAAACACATGTGTCATTCTCTCCACAATTCACTCCTCTTTTATACAAATGCCACATGGCAAATCCAAGGCCGTTACGGAACAACTAAAAGCAAATGAAGGTGAGCATTTATATAGTAAGAAAAGTGGCATCAATTTGTGGGGCCCAATGCATAAAAAACACCATTTTTCAGTGTTATATATGCAATATTGGTGTCATATGAAAGATCGTAAAAAATTATGAATTTTGATATACTTTTTATAAAAAATAGATAAATGATGAAAAGGTTATAACATTTTGAAAAATGGTGTTTTTTATGCATTGGGTCCCACAAATTGATGCCACGTTTCTTACTATATAAAGAATAAATTCCACTTTTGGTCCTGCGAGTTTTAGGCCATTTCCATATTTAGTCCACGTCTTTCACTTTGTCCACTTTTGATACATGACTATTGGGTTTTCGCCCATATATGGTCCTTCCGGCATTATTTCTGATGTTTAAAATCGCCGAAAAAGGTCCACAAATGGTTAAAAACATTAATCAAGTATCAAAAATGGATAAAGTGAAAGACGTGGACTAAAGGTGGAATTGGCACAAACTCGTAGGACTAAAAGTGGAATTAATTCCTATATAAATGCTCGATCACCTTCATTTGCTTTTGGAAAAAGGGTCATATAGACCCTTCTACTATATCAAATAAGTCACTTCAACCCTTCTACTAAAAAAAACCATCATATAGATACACTTACTATTAAAAAAACATCAAATATGTCAAGATACCGGGTGAATACTCGCAATAGCAGGTCATGGGTTGATTTCACATATTTTTTGCATTTTCATTAATTTTTTCATTTTTCTTTTCTTTTGCTTTCTTGTCTCGGCGCCTTATATAGTAGTTCGTACAATCGTACGTAGTATATGCTACGTAACTACGTATACGTAGTTCTCAAATCTCAACCTCCTGACTAACATTCTCGTTTTCTTCCTCTATTGTTTTCTCTCTTCATTTTTTGTATTTCTTTTCATTTTTGTCTCCCACTAAAATGCAAAAATCTCTTCCCCTTGTCTTACTTTACTTTGAATCTAAGAGAAAATGGTGTCTTTAATTCCTAATTGGGACTAAGAAGCTGTTATGTTCATCTTATTCTTATTACTTATTGTGTATTCTTATTTTATTCAGATTAGAAAAATTCAAACCAGAAAAATTCAGATCAGGTCAGAAACATTCAGATCAGATCAGAAAGATTCAGATCAAATCAGAAGCATTCAGACCAAATCAGATCAGATCATATCAGAAACATTCAGATCAGAATTATTATTATTATTATTCCGTATTATTATTGTTGTTGTTGTTGTTGTTGTTATTGTTGTTCTTATTATTATTATTATTATTATTATTATTATTATTATTGGGCCAACCAAATGTGGGGGCGGAGCGCCCTGCCGACTATGACTTCGGAGTTGAGGCCGTCGAAGGGGATGATCTGCAGACGTTTGACTTAGGCATTCCGTGGACACCCCCCATCACATCGTTCTTATCCACAATGTTGTCGGGATTGCGCAAGCTTTCTCAAGCAGGACCTTAAAAGATTTTAAAAACGTGCTTACCCTTTCCCTTAATTGTCATTCTTAAAGGATTTTAAAAAATAAAATATAACATAAAATAAGTCAAATAAAAAAACAAATAAAACAAAATAAATAAATAAAAATATACAGGCCTCAACCACCACCTCAACCACCTTCCAGCACCGCCGACTCTGGGCACCGAAAAAGAATGCCAAATTGAAAAAAATATCTTCGTGATGACAATTTTGAAAAACAAATCTAAATATTTTCACCGACAACTAAGAGACTATATTTCAATATCACAAAAGCACTATGAAATACTTGTATTAAAGACAATTTAAATAATCAAATATTATTCCTCTTGTTTTTTGATAAATCAAGATTTCCTTTATTATTTCTTACTTCTAAACTACTATTCATTAACTTCTTCCCTACAATTTTTTTTTTTAACTTTTTCCGTTAATGGAAATCCAAAAGAGAATGAACAAAAAAAGAAAAAAAAATGAAAATGAAGAGAAAAGGGAAAGAAAATTGTGGAGCTCCATTCATTGAAAAGAAAAGGGAACGCAAGACAAAAAAAAAATAACACGTACGTTTTTAAAATAAAAAAGGAAATAAAATTGATACTCCACTACTATACGTATATGAAAGACAAAGAAAAGCAAAAATAAAAGAAAAGAAATCCATCTACGACCACCCTACGTTCATAATACTACGTACGAAAGGACTTCAATAAAGAACATTTAAAGCAACTTCAATGCAAGGGTCTGGATCTCTTACACACTCTTACGCATGGGTCTCATTTTTTATCTCACAATTTTTATGTGTAGGTCCCACGTATTCCTAATTTATTTATTTTTAAATTTTTTTATATCACTTTTAACCCACTTTTCATCAACTTTTTCTTCTCGAATCCCGTGTAAGGTCCATATATGGACCTTGTCATAGACCTTGGTCCATTTTTACCTCTCTCTCTCATCTTTTTCATTTTTCCCTACACACCACTTCATCCAAATATTTATTCTATCTCTATCTCTCTCTTATGCCACATCAGCTGCAATGCACCCTCCCATTGGAGATGCTCTTACCGGCTGCAACAAGTCATTCCAGGTCACATTGGTTTAATTGATCATTTTTAGAGAGCAAGTATATCTATATGATGCTTAATTTTGTACAAGGGTTTATGTGATGGTTTCAAAAAATTTGAAGGGCTTATTTGACCCTTTTTCTTTGCTTTTAGTTGTTCTGTAATGGCCTTGGATTTTCCATGTAGCATTTGTATAAAAGAGGCTAAAGGGTCAAATAGGCGTCTATACCGATCATGTAAGCTTAATTCAGTCCCTGAACTAAAAAAAGGTCCAATTCACACCCCGAATCGGCAAAAAATGGTTCAAATTTCATTTTTTTACAGGTAAACAACCGGTAAAAAGTGTCCAATTCGCACCCTTAAACTATTAAAAAGTGTCAAAATTGCAATAAATCAAAAATAAAAAACAGAAACAATATAAAATTAAAAAAATGACCGGTTGTTTATCCGTAAAAAATGAAATTTGAACCATTTTTTGTTGATTCGGGGTCCGAATTGAACCTTTTTTAGTTCAGGGACTGAATTCAGCTTACCCAACCGGTACAGCGGCCTATTTGAACCTTTAGCCTATAAAAGAGGAGTGAATTGTGGAGAGAATGACACATGTGTTTTTTAGGGTAAAATTGTATTTTAATGAGCTATTTGCTTTCTTATATATAAATAGATTAGATCGTGAATAAAAGTATATATAGACTGATAGACTATAAGTCTAGAGAGAAGTGAGAGCTAGAGAGAGAAGTAGTATATTTGCTTTGTATTAATGAATTGTGAACCCTTTACATGGCTCCAAGGGGAGTATTTATAGAGGAAATTAGGGTCGGGCTCCTAAGTCTTGGGCTTGGGAGGCCCATTTACAATTGGGCCACTACTGGGCCGAGTACAAAGAGTGTAAAAATAAGTAAGTATGAAATCTGGTTCTGGGAGTTCTATGTGGCCGAAGGAGGTTCGGCCGAAGGAGGCGCCTGGCCGATGGAGACACGGCCGACGGAGGACCATCCGAGCTGATTGCTGCCTGGGCCATATTCTGAGATGACTGTTGCTTGGCCGACGGGGGCGCCGGCCGACGGAGGCACCGGCCGACGGGGGCACTGGCCGACGGGGGCACTGGTCGATGGAGGCACTGGCCGACGGGGGCACCGGCTGACGGAGGACAATTCTTCTCCTTGGCTTCTGGACCGTATTCTGGATCGACTCTTCTACGGCTGATGGAGGGTCACCTGGCCGAAGGAGGACCCACTGGGTGACAGCTGTGCTTCCTCTTAGTCTTCTGAGTATGTGGGTCATGGGGTCTGGACCCATATACTCCATCAGGAGTCCCCCACTCTCTGAGGTGAGGTGTAGACAAAGTGAAAGGGAGTAGATCCTTGTTGTTCTGACGCTTTGGCCGACGGAGGATTACCTGGGAATTGTAGTGTTCCTGGCCGAGGCGGTGCCATAATTGTTGGCTGCCTTGTCCTTCATTTCGAGGACGGTGAATGTTCTTCATTCCAAGAACGACGAATGCCCTTCATTTCGAGGACGATGAATGTCCTTCATTTTGAGGATGATGAATGTCCTTCGTTTTGAGGACGATGAGTGTCCTTCATCTTGAGGACGATGAATGTCCTTCGTTTTGAGGACGATGAATGTCCTTCATTTTGAGGACGACGAATGTCCTTCGTTTTGAGGACGATGAATGTCCTTCGTTTTGAGGACGATGAGTGTCCTTCGTCTTGAGGATGATGAATGTCCTTCGTTTTGAGGACGATGAATGTCCTTCGTTTTGAGGACGATGAGTGTCCTTCGTCTTGAGGACGATGAATGTCCTTCGTTTTGAGGACGATGAGTGTCCTTCATCTTGAGGACGATGGATGTCCTTCATTTTGAGGATGACGAATGTCCTTCATTTTGAAGACGATGAATGTCCTTCGTTTTGAGGACGATGCGTGCCCTTGATCTTTAGGACGATGTGTGTCCTTGACATTGAGGACGATGTGCGTCCTGCTTTGCGCTTCAGTATGGCCGAAGGGTGAACACATGGTTGTTGGACGTTGAGGTACCATTGTCATGGGCTTGTGTTCGTTGGATTTTGAATTTGTTTATCTTTGCGCTGGAGGCCGATGTAGTCCCCCAGACCTTCTTCTGGCCGATGAAGACATGGTCGACGGAGGTACCACTTGGTAGTCCTTGCTTGTTGTTGCTTTCTGGATGTTTTCATGTATGTGGAGGCCGATGTAGTCCCCCAGTCCCCCACTCCTCGAAGCTCATGTAGTGAGGTGAAGAGGAGTAGAGCAATACACGTCTTCAATAGGGGGCCGAGGGTCGACACCTTTTGATCCACAATGGGGCGATGCCTCGTTAAAACCCTCATTAGGAAAAACCTTGTGGGAAAAAATCCTAATGAGGGAAAAAGAGCACACCGGATCCCCCAAAATGAAATCCAAGGGGTGAACCCTTCGGCCTAGGTGTGGAGCTGCAGCGGTGTCCGTCTGCTGAGGGGACGTCCGCCTAGTGGTGAGGACGACGGCACTGATGATCTGGTCCGAATATGAGGACGAGGCGATAGATGCATGTCTGAATATGAGGACGACGGTGGTAATGAGTCGTGCGTCATATGAAGGCGACGGTCGGTATCCAGGAAGGGAATGACGAGCCTGGTCGCTATAACAGTACCTCGGCGTTGGGAGCCGGTCTCGAGAAATGAGGACGACGGTACTGAGGGGCCGGTCCGAAATCCATGCAACGGTCGCCATCCGGTAAAGGAATGAATAAGACCGGTCTTTGAGATGTAGGATCACGCAGAGGCTGGGAGGCCATTCGTGATCTGAGGACGAGGCGATGATGAAACTGTTCGTCAGGTAAAGACGACGGTCCCCATCCTAGAAGGGATGGAGAGCCCAATCGTTGGCTCAAGACATTCGGCGCTGAGGAGACCGGCCTTGAGAGTTGAGATGAAGGATCACGTTGAGACCGAGGGGTCTGCCGTGAACTGAGGACGAGGGTGTTGATGAAGCCGCTCATCGCACGAAGGTGAGGGTCGCCATCCACGAAGGGAATGGCGAGCCCGCTTGCTTGCTCAAGACCCTCGGCGCTGAGGAGGCCGGTCTTGAGATAGATAATCACGCCTTGTCCGAGGGGCCGGTCGTGATGTGGTGAAGGGCAGGGAGTTGACGCCAGACTGAACATGACGTTGGCGAAGCCGTTCTGATGATGAGGGACGGCGCTGGGCGCTCGTCTGAATGTGAGGGACGGCGCTGGGCGCTCGTCTGAAGATGAGGGACGGCGTTGGGCGCTCGCCTGAAGATGAGGGACGGCGTTGGGTGCTCGCCTGAAGATGAGGGACGGCATTGGGCGCTCGTCCCCTGATGACGATGGTGCTGGTGAAGCCGTTCGTCATATGAAAGACGACGTTGGATGCACGTCCTTTGATTAAGACGGCGTTGATGAAGCCGCCCATCATTTGAAGGATCAGGCTCTGACCCTGGCTTGAAGATGAAGGGCGGCGCTGGACGCACGTCCCTTGATGACGATGGCCTCGATGAAACCGTACGTCATATGAAGGACCAGGCTTTGACGTCGGTCTGAATATGAAGGACGGCGTTGATAAAGCCCGTCCTTTGATGAAGGATGGCGTTGGATGCCTGAAGATGAAGGACGGCGTTGGACGCCCGTCCCCTTATGACGACGGCGCTGGTGAAGCCATTCGTCACATGGAAGAAGACGTTGGACGCACGTCCTTTGATGACGATGGCGTTGATGAAGCCGTACATCATATGAAGGACCAGGCTTTGACGCCATCTGAGGATGGGGACGGCGTTGGACGCATGTCCCTTGATGGTGAAGGCGTTGATGAAGCACTTCGTCGTGTAAACTCAAGGCTCTCGGCGCTGAGGAGGCCGACCTTGAGATAAATAATCACGCCGAGGCCGAGGGACCGGGCGTGGTTTGAGGATGACGGCGATCATGACGCTGGTCTAAATAAATGATGACGAGGCATTGATGAAGCCATTCGTCATGTAAGCTCAAGGCTCTCGACGCTGAGGATGCCAGTCTTGAGATAGATGATCATGCTGAGGCCGAGGGGCCGTTCCTTTTGAGGACGATGAACGCCCGTCCCCTTATGACAACGGCGTTGGTGAAGCCGTTCGTCATATGAGAGACGATACTGGATGCGCGTCCTTTGATGACGACAGCATTGATGAAGCCGTTCGTCATATGAAGGACCAGGTTCTGACCCTGGCTTGAAGATGAAGGGCGGCGCTGGACGCACGTCCCTTGATGACGAAGGCGTTTATGAAGCACTTTGCCGTGTAAACTCAAGGCTCTTGGTGCTGAGCAGTTTGGCCTTGAGATAAATAATCACGCCGAGGCCAAGGGACCGGGCGTGGTTGGAGGATGGTGGCGATGATGAAGCCGGTCTAAATAAATGATGACGAGGCATTTGATGAAGCCGTTCGTCATGTAAGCTCAAGGCTCTCGGTGCTGAGGATGCCGGCCTTGAGATAAAGAATCAAGCCAAAGCTATGGAGTCGTTCGTGATCTGAGGACGACGACGATGATGAAGCCGATCGTCATACAAGCTCAAGACTCTCGGCGTTGAGGATGTCACGCCCCGGACCTAGCCGGACACGTCAACAACCCGCCGTACAGTACGAATAGTCAACCGCAGTCCGACTCATCCATACTATACAAGGCGTCAAGAATATCATTCACACATAGTACATCCATAAACAAACATAATGTAAAACATGCATTTAAAGTAGCGGAAGCGTTAATACAATTGTTCAAGCCACACTTGGCATAACTAGGCATACAAGCCCCCAAACTAATCATTAATAAAATAGTATCCATGAGCATTAACTTAATTGTTTTTAAAACAGAACGGAAGAAGCACGAACCACGTCTTCCTCCCTTGAGCCTCCCGAAGCAACGGGCAATGATAGCAACTTCAAGTTCTACCTGAAACTGTGAGGTGGCCTCCCCCGTGAAGGGGAGGTCAGTACTTGGAAATATTTGACAAGTACAATAGCAACTATACTAAGTATAATCAACGTTTTAATTTCCAAGACCCTCAATATAGGGTGATATCATAATATAAATAATAATTTATATTCCCACTTATTATCTTTATAATAAGTAAATTTATTTATTTGACGGCACACGGCCCTTTTTATATATCCCTTTTCATTTATCATTTGCACAACCCAACCCTTGGGTCCTATTATTTCTACGGGACTTGCTACCGCTGTCCGAGACCTCATGAGGCTCCCGGTTCGGACTCCAACATCCCGCCCCTGGACTCATACCCATCATCCCGTAGGAAGGTAAGGCCCTTCGGGGTCCTATCTTATGTGTTACCGCTACCGGAACCTAGTTAGGTCTCCGATTCGGATTCCACCCTAACCCGTGATCACGATGTAAGTTCATGCTATCCAACCCCGCTCTCTAGAGTCGGGAAGGGCCATGGTCCTTACTATTTCCATAATTCAACCGGCTATCCACAAGAGTTACCGAACACACCCGTAGGCCAATCCTATACTTAGGATCAATTTAATGTTTACATTATCTTGGGTATCCCTTAAGGCCTACCCCTAGTATAACTTAAAGTTCATACTTTCCTACCTTAAAGCATCTCTTAAGACTACTTAAGGCATAACATTTCACAATCCAACCTTAGGATCAATCTTAACAACATTTCATTTTAATGTCCAACTAGTATCTTAATACTAGTCAAATTAATATCAACAAGTCAAGTTCTCAACTCATGGTCATATAGACAATTCCAACTGATTTTCCTTTGAAAATATCATTTATCTCAATACCCCAAAATATCACTTTTAATCACCCATATATTCTAATATGAAGAAAAAAGTATATTTCAACACATGTTTCATAATAAATCCCATTTTCAAGTCAACATACTCCTAACACATGAACATACACAATTTACTCCTAAATTTGTATATCATGCTCCTTTTTCTCTAGACATTTAGTCTTTTCATTTTTTGGCATTATTAATCATTAATAATCCATAAAAACACATTTAATTACCTTCGGTAATCTCATGAAATTAACTCACTAATTATAAGCAATATAGTCAGTCATCCTCACCTTATGATGTGCTGAAATAGTTGCCTTTGTTAAGCTCCCCGATAAATCCTCATTTTAAACCGATGCAAAGGCAAAACTGGACTGCCTGGGCAAAAGCCGGGCGGCTTTCACGAAAGTCGGGCGGCTTTCGTGGTCTGCAAAAACGAGCAGCTCCCTTAAAGTGGCGGTTTCCGGCGATTTCGACTCCTATCGATTCACCAACTCTTCTAAGTTAAATGTCACCACTTTATATCAATATTCTACACTTTTAAACGTGTAGAACATCATGTTTAATCCATCATATGATTTCTTACAAATCATACATCATAAAACTAGTTAAAAAAGATAGTTGAGTTCTTACCTTCTTCCTAGCTAGTTTCCACTGAGATTTTGCTTGCCTCTCACTTCCTTCAAGCTTGAACTAGATGAGGAGTTGCTGGAGCTCCTCTTCCCTCTGAGTTGGCCGAATTATTGTAAGGAGGTGGGTGAAAGGTGCCCTCCCAATCACCATATATTGTAGGATAGGAATGGGGCATGTGTTTTTGTCTCAAGGAGACTTCTCAACCCCCTCCTACGTACTACTCAGCCAACTAACCCACATAAAAACGTGGGGTGGCCCCCACTCATGTGGGAGGTCATCCCATTATGCCCCGGTGTGTACAATCGGCCCCGAAAGTTGTATTTCTCGGTCCGTTTTAATCATATTTTATTTTATCGGGCCAAATAAAATATATCACGCGTTCCAAATAATTATGGGCCTTTAGAATAGATGTATATTCCCCAACATTAATTTAGGAGTCTCCGAAACTCGCTTCGGGCTGTTATCCGTCAAATTGCCGATACCGGTAATTGGGCCCCATTTGACCAACCGGTCAACTCCATGCCTTCCTTATGGCCCAAATAAAATATCCACCACCATATACATATTATCTAGACCAAGATGAATATAATATGTGGTTCGGGAATCATCGGGCGGTCCCCGTTCCCGCTGTGGGCCCCACATGCAATTTACTATTCACGTAACAGAAATAATGAAATTTAACAATTACGTAAATTCATAAATCATCCTTCAAGGTTTATTACATATTTTACTAAAAGTAAATATGCTCGGGGTCGGTGTTACAAGTTCACCCCCCCTTAACGGGAATTTCGTCCCCGAAATTCACAATGCTCATTCAAACAAAAATGTGTATTGCTCTTTCTTCAAAGCTTCCGTTTCCCAAGTTTCCTCCTCAACTCGGTCACTTTTCCAAAGGATTTTAACCATTGGGACTTTCTTGCTTCTCAATTTCTTGACTTGCCTGTCAAGTATCTTCACCGGTTGCACGGCATAATTCAAGTCTTCCCGTATTTCCACGGGTGGTTTTTCTAATACATGGGATGGATCCGGCATATACTTCTTAAGCATAGACACGTGGAATACGTTATGTATCTTCTCCAATTCTGGAGTCAACTGTAATCGGTATGCCACGTCCCCGATCCTCTCAAGAACCACGAATGGCCCTATGTATCGTGGGTTAAGTTTCCCTCGGCTCTGAAATCGGATGATTCCCTTCCAAGGTGAAACTTTCAAAAATACTTCATCTCCCACCTTAAACTCCAAGGCTCATCGACGCTTGTCGGCATAACTTTTATGTCTATCCTGGGCCGCATTAAGTCTCTCACGAATCACCTTCACCTTAGACTTGGTGATCTCCACCAATTCCGTGCTCTCGAGTTTGGCCATGCCAACCTCATCCCAACACAACGGTGTACGACATCTCCTCCCATACAATGCCTCGTATGGAGGCATGCCTATACTTGCCTGATAACTGTTGTTATAGGCAAACTCCACAAGTGATAAATGGTTGTCCCAACTCCCTTGGAACTCCAATGCACAGGCTCTCAGCATATCCTCTAATATCTGTATAACCCGCTCAGATTGCCCATCCGTTTGTGGATGAAAAGCTGTACTGAATTTCAACTTTGTCCCCATAGATTCTTGGAATTTCGGCCAAAATCGTGATGTGAATCGCGGATCTCTATCGGATACAATGGTTATAGGAACCCCATGTAGCCTCACGATTTCGTCCACATACAACTTGGCTAACCTCTCCAGTGCATAGGTAGTGTTGATAGGTAGGAAGTGTGCACTCTTCGTGAGCCTATCGACCACAACCCATACGGCATCATAGTTCTTAATCGTCCGTGGCAGCCCCACCACGAAATCCATAGTCACGTGCTCCCACTTCCATTCAGGAATGGAAAGTGGCTGTAGTAACCCAGCCGGATGCTGATGTTCTGCCTTTACTTGCTGACAAGTAAGACACCAACTGATGTACTCGGCTATTTCCCTCTTCATACCCGACCACCAGTAACTTTCCTTCAAATCACGGTACATCTTCGTGCCCCCCGGGTGCATGGCATACGCCGATGAATGAGCCTCCTCTAAGATGGACTTTCGGAGCTCATCATCCAATGGTACACACACTCGGTCACGAAATAATAAGAGACCATCGTCTCTCTCCCTAAAATCCTCAACCGGTCCCGCTAGCATGCGTTCACTGATCTTCATAAGTTCTTCGTCGGTTTCTTGACCCTTCTTGATTTCATCAAGTAATGTAGGTCTCACCTCGAATCTTGCTAACAAGGCACCATCGCTAGATACCTCCAATTGGGCTCTCAATGCCCTCAAGCTAGTCAATAATGCCCCAGATGAATTCTTTCGGCTCAAGGCATCCGCTACCACGTTGGCTTTACCGGGGTGGTACTCGATAACTAGGTGGTAGTCCTTTATCAACTCCATCCACCGTCTCTGTCTCATGTTTAACTCTTTCTGAGTAAACACGTACTTCAGGCTTTTGTGGTCGGTGTATATATGACATGTTTCCCCGTAGAGATAGTGTCTCCAAATCTTCAATGTGAACACCACCGCCCCCAGCTCTAAGTCATGAGTGGGATAATTTACCTCATGCTTCTTCAACTGTCGTGAAGCATAGGCAGTCACCCTCCCATTCTGCATCAAGACACATCCAAGCCCTTGGATGCTTGCGTCGTTGTAGACATCGTACCCCACACCCTGTTTGGGTAGTGCGAGTACCGGTGCCTCGGTCAATCTCTTCTTTAGTTCAAGGAATCCCTTCTCACATCGGTCATCCCATACAAACTTGGCCCCCTTCCGAGTGAGCTTTGTCAATGGCGATGCCAAAACTGAAAACTTCTCCACAAATTTTTGGTAGTATCCTGCCAATCCAAGGAAGCTACGAATTTCCTTGACGTTCTTTGGCCTCTCCCATTCAGTAATGGCCTCAATCTTCTTGTTATCTACGGCAATCCCTGATCCTGAAACCACATGCCCGAGAAAGCCAATCTCCCTTAGCCAAAATTCACATTTGGAAAACTTGGCATAGAGTTGCTTCTCCCGTAGTGTCTCAAGAACAAGTATCAGTGCTCCTCATGCTCTTCTTCACTCTTCGAGTAAATCAAGATATCGTCTATGAACACGATCACAAACCGGTCCAAGTATTTATGAAATACTCGGTTCATCAAGTCCATAAATGCCGCCGGGGCGTTGGTTAGCCCGAACGACATAACTAGGAACTCGAAATGACCATACCTTGTGCGGAATGCACTCTTCGGTATGTCATCCTCCTTTATTTTCAGTTGGTGGTACCCCGACCTCAAGTCAATCTTCGAAAACACCGTCGCTCCTCGGAGCTGATCAAACAAGTCATCAATCCTAGGCAAGGGATACCTATTCTTGATTGTGACCTTGTTCAGTTGACGATAGTCAATGCACATTCGAAGTGTTCCATCTTTCTTTTTCACGAAAAGGACCGGTGCTCCCCACGGAGAGTGACTCGGCCTTATGAAACCGTTATCCAATAGCTCTTGCAATTGGGTTTTCAACTCGTTAAGTTCAGCGGGTGCCATTCTGTATGGCGGTATAGAGATTGGTTTGGTGCCGGGTTCGACCTCGATCACGAACTCAATCTCCCTATCGGGTGGAAGTCCCGGCAAGTCTTTTGGGAAGACATCCGGATACTTGCACACTATTCTCACATCATTGATGTCTACTTCTTCTTTGGTTTTGTCCACCACGTAGGCTAGATATGCGTGGCATCCTTTTCTCATCATATTCCTCGCTCTCACGGCGTATATGATACAACTGTTTGATTTGCCTTTATCTCCCTCGAAACGTAGGGTCAAGCCTTCACCGTTTTCGAGTTCAAGAACCTTCGTATAACAATCAACCCTAGCATGATGTTTCTCTAGCCAATCCATCCCGAGGATCGCGTCGAACTCGATCATGCTCAGCGGTACGAAGTCACACGTCAAGTTCTGTCCCTCCACCTCCACCTCACACGATGGATAGTGGCTATCTCTTTCGATGTCATCCCCTAGAGGCGTGGATACCAATAGGGTTTGAGTCATCGGTACAAGTGGTCCGTTGAATCCGCTGGCGAACGCCTCACTCACAAATGATCGTTGCGCCCCGGTATCAATAAGGATCCTTGTGTCTCTCCTGTTTATCTTTAGTGTTCCTACATTCATAAGTAATGTAAGACACACTATCCAATAAATAGGCTCGTTTCTTAAGTCGTAGAGTATGTTGGTTGTGGTTCGGGCGGAGTCCGTTCGACCCCCTCCCGAAATTTCCCGGTTTCTAGCCTTTAGGACCGTTCTAGGACCCAACTAGGTGAAAGCCGGCCGCTTTTCACGAAAGCTGGCCGGTTTTTGTCTGCGAGAAAAATCCCATTATGGAGATCACGAAAGCCGGGCGGCTTTCACGAAAGCCGGCCGGTTTTCGTCGTCGTAGTTTTATTCGTGGAATGGTTTCGAAGGTTGGCCGGTTTCTACGAAACCCGGCCGGGTTTCAGCAGCGCAGGAATCCCCAGGCTTAACGAAAGCCGGGCGGCTTTCAGCTGCGAGAAATTTCCAGGTGAGGTGTTTACGAAAGCCGGCCGGTGTTCACCAAAAGCCGGCCGGTTTTTGGTTGCGAGAAATTTTTTGATTTAATCATGACGAAAGCCGGGCGGTTCTCGGTGGAAGCCGGCCGGCATTCGTTGCCGTGGTATTATCCCAATTAAATCAAGACGAAAGCCGGGCGGCTTTCGTCAAAGCCGGGCGGTTTTCGCCAAGGGCGAGGATTCTCCTCCCCTTTTTCCCTTCAAACCCGACCAAACTCGTCGGGGTTATAATTTAACAAGTTTCACACTCATGTTGTTTATAATAGATTAATACGTGAGTTTAAGGAATTACCCGCAACGGAGTCCGGGTTGGCACGAGCATCCGCCTCCGTCATAGCATAGACCCGAGTTTGGGTCCTTCCTTGATTTACGGATGGCGCGTTGCTTGCACTCGCCCCACCGTGCCCACCGCTAGCATTTGGTGCTCCGGTTCGGTTCCTGCTCACCGTCGTTCCACTACTTGGTCCGGCCCCCATGGCTCGCCCAAGTTGTGGGCAACTCACCTTCAAATGCCCGACCTCCCCGCATTGATAGCACCTCGGGGGATCGCGGCACTTGCCAAAGTGGTTCTTCTTGCAGTTGATGCACTTCTTCACGTCTGAGCCCTGTGACACAGAGCTTTGCCCGCTCGGGCCTTGATTTCCCCTTACCGGTGGTGCAGGGGTTTTGAAAGATCCGCCTCCCCCGTGGTTCCCCTTCTTGTTGGAACCTTGAGGGCCATGGTTCTCCCATTTTCTTTTCTTTGCCTCCTCGGCATTCCTTTGTTTTCTTTCCTCCCACTCTTTCTCCCCCTTCAAGCCTTGTTCAACCACTTGACTAAACGTCATATTAGGCAATTGTGTTGCCCTCTCGCGTATGTCAAGGTCCAAGGCATCCCAGAAGTGGTTCACCATCCGGTTTTCATCACAAATGTACTCCGGTATGAACTCAGCAAGCTTTCTGAATTTGTGCTCAAGTTCCTTCACCGTACATTCACCTCCTTGGGTCAGATTCGTGTACTCCCTCCTCTTCAAGTTCACCTCGAAGTCGGAGTAGTATTGGCTGAAGAACTCCTGTCTGAAATTCTCCCAAGTGACGGCCTCGTCGTACTTCCCTTTTGTTCCATCCCACCACGTGGATGCCATGCCTTCTAGTAGCCTTGTGGCTACTCTCAGCTTCATGTGGGGTGGTAGTTGCATGTCGAGGGCCGCCTCGTTGAATCTTTTGATCCACTCGGCCGCCACGGAGATGTCCCCCGTTCCATCAAACGGTTTACATCCCAAGTCTCTTGCCTCTTTGAGGTACTTTGAGATCCTTATTATAGGGACCTCAGCACCTCCCCCTCCTCGGGATCCTATGATCTCCCGGGGAGTCACACGGCTTCCTCTCCTTGAAGCCCCTTCCAAAGCACGCCTTGCCCGACGCCTTTGGCGATCTTGGTGGTATTGCCAGAGCAATTCCTCAATCCGTTCGAGAGCTTCATTATCATTGCTCTCGTCACTAGCATCTTCATATTCCCCATCATATGGGGTCTCAACCGGCACAGTTCCCGGTCGGTACGTTGAATCCTCCTCGGACTCATATTGTTCATCACTCGTCTCCACATGACCGTCACTCACCGTCAGTGAGTGGCCTGCACGGCCCTGTCCCCGAGACACCCTCGACCCTCCCCGGCTGCCACGTTGGGATCCTCCCGGTGCCTGGCCAGTCGGGTTCCGTCGAGTAACTTTCCCGGTACGTTCCATTTCTGAAAGAAATTTAGAATGAGTCATTAGACTCGTATCAAATGTCAATTGACGGATAGGCACTTAAAGACATCTTTTGGCTCAAATCACCGCCATACCAATTGCTAAGGGTACCATCTTAGCAATTAGAGACATGGCAACTCAAGTACCAAAAGTTCTATAAGTACAAAACTTTATGCTCATGGTTTTCAATTTCATTTTCAAAAAGCATTATGAAGCTTCATTATGATGTTTACGGACTAAGGCTCTGATACCAATTAAATTGTCACGCCCCGGACTTAGCCGGACACGTCAACAACCCGCCGTACAGTACGAATAGTCAACCACAGTCCGACTCATCCATACTATACAAGGCGTCAAGAATATCATTCACACATAGTACATCCATAAACAAACATAATGTAAAACATGCATTTAAAGTAGCGGAAGCGTTAATACAATTGTTCAAGCCACACTTGGCATAACTAGGCATACAAGCCCCCAAACTAATCATTAATAAAATAGTATCCATGAGCATTAACTTAATTGTTTTTAAAACAGAACGGAAGAAGCACGAACCACGTCTTCCTCCCTTGAGCCTCCCGAAGCAACGGGCAATGATAGCAACTTCAAGTTCTACCTGAAACTGTGAGGTGGCCTCCCCCGTGAAGGGGAGGTCAGTACTTGGAAATATTTGACAAGTACAATAGCAACTATACTAAGTATAATCAACGTTTTAATTTCCAAGACCCTCAATATAGGGTGATATCATAATATAAATAATAATTTATATTCCCACTTATTATCTTTATAATAAGTAAATTTATTTATTTGACGGCACACAGCCCTTTTTATATATCCCTTTTCATTTATCATTTGCACAACCCAACCCTTGGGTCCTATTATTTCTACGGGACTTGCTACCGCTGTCCGAGACCTCATGAGGCTCCCGGATCGGACTCCAACATCCCGCCCCTGGACTCATACCCATCATCCCGTAGGAAGGTAAGGCCCTTCGGGGTCCTATCTTATGTGTTACCGCTACCGGAACCTAGTTAGGTCTCCGATTCGGATTCCACCCTAACCCGTGATCACGATGTAAGTCCATGCTATCCAACCCCGCTCTCTAGAGTCGGGAAGGGCCATGGTCCTTACTATTTCCATAATTCAACCGGCTATCCACAAGGGTTACCGAACACACCCGTAGGCCAATCCTATACTTAGGATCAATTTAATGTTTACATTATCTTGGGTATCCCTTAAGGCCTACCCCTAGTATAACTTAAAGTTCATACTTTCCTACCTTAAAGCATCTCTTAAGACTACTTAAGGCATAACATTTCACAATCCAACCTTAGGATCAATCTTAACAACATTTCATTTTAATGTCCAACTAGTATCTTAATACTAGTCAAATTAATATCAACAAGTCAAGTTCTCAACTCATGGTCATATAGACAATTCCAACTGATTTTCCTTTGAAAATATCATTTATCTCAATACCCCAAAATATCACTTTTAATCACCCATATATTCTAATATGAAGAAAAAAGTATATTTCAACACATGTTTCATAATAAATCCCACTTTCAAGTCAACATACTCCTAACACATGAACATACACAATTTACTCCTAAATTTGTATATCATGCTCCTTTTTCTCTAGACATTTAGTCTTTTCATTTTTTGGCATTATTAATCATTAATAATCCATAAAAACACATTTAATTACCTTCGGTAATCTCATGAAATTAACTCACTAATTATAAGCAATATAGTCAGCCATCCTCACCTTATGATGTGCTGAAATAGTTGCCTTTGTTGAGCTCCCCGATAAATCCTCGTTTTAAACCGATGCAAAGGCAAAACTGGACTGCCTGGGCAAAAGCCGGGCGGCTTTCACGAAAGCCGGGCGGCTTTCACGAAAGTCGGGCGGCTTTCGTGGTCTGCAAAAACGAGCAGCTCCCTTAAAGTGGCGGTTTCCGGCGATTTCGACTCCTATCGATTCACCAACTCTTCTAAGTTAAATGTCACCACTTTATATCAATATTCTACACTTTTAAACGTGTAGAACATCATGTTTAATCCATCATATGATTTCTTACAAATCATACATCATAAAACTAGTTAAAAAAGATAGTTGAGTTCTTACCTTCTTCCTAGCTAGTTTCCACTGAGATTTTGCTTGCCTCTCACTTCCTTCAAGCTTGAACTAGATGAGGAGTTGCTGGAGCTCCTCTTCCCTCTGAGTTGGCCGAATTATTGTAAGGAGGTGGGTGAAAGGTGCCCTCCCAATCACCATATATTGTAGGATAGGAATGGGGCATGTGTTTTTGTCTCAAGGAGACTTCTCAACCCCCTCCTACGTACTACTCAGCCAACTAACCCACATAAAAACGTGGGGTGGCCCCCACTCATGTGGGAGGTCATCCCATTATGCCCCGGTGTGTATAATCGGCCCCGAAAGTTGTATTTCTCGGTCCGTTTTAATCATATTTTATTTTATCGGGCCAAATAAAATATATCACGCGTTCCAAATAATTATGGGCCTTTAGAATAGATGTATATTCCCCAACATTAATTTAGGAGTCTCCGAAACTCGCTTCGGGCTGTTATCCGTCAAATTGCTGATATCGGTAATTGGGCCCCGTTTGACCAACCGGTAATTGGGCCCCGTTTGACCAACCGGTCAACTCCATGCCTTCCTTATGGCCCAAATAAAATATCCACCACCATATATATTTTATCTAGACCAAGATGAATATAATATGTGGTTCGGGAATCATCGGGCGGTCCCCGTTCCCGCTGTGGGCCCCACATGCAATTTACTAATCACGTAACAGAAATAATGAAATTTAACAATTACGTAAATTCATAAATCATCCTTCAAGATTTATTACATAATTTACTAAAAGTAAATATGCTCGGGGTCGGTGTTACAGAGGAAGCCGGTCTTGATATAGATGATCACGCTGAGGCCGAGGGGCCGTTCATTTTGAGGACGAGGGTCGCCATCGAGGAAGGGAATGGTGAGCCTGCTCGCTAGCTCAAGACGCTCGGCGATGAGGAGGTCGGTCTTGAGATGAAGGATCACGTTGAGACCGGGGGGTCTGCCGTGATCTGAGGACGACGGCGTTGATGAAGCCGCTCCTCGTATGAAGGCGAGGGTCGCCGTCCAGGAAGGGAATGGCGAGCTCGCTCGCTGGCCCAAGACGCTCGGCGTTGAGGAGGCCGGTCTTGAGATGAAGGATCACGTTGAGACCGAGGGGTCTGCCGTGATCTGAGGACGACGGCGCTCATGGAGCCGCTCGTCGTATGAAGGCGATGGTCGCCATCCAGGAAGGGAATGACGAGCCCGCTCGCTAGCTCAAGATGCTCCGCGCTGAGGAAGCCGGTCTTGAGATAAATAATCACGCCTTGGCCGAGGGGCCGGTCGCGATGTGCGGACGACGACGCTGATGAAGCCGCTCATCGTATGAAGGCGAGGGTCGCCATCCAGGAAGGGAATGGCGAGCCCGCTCGCTAGCCCAAGACGCTCGGCGCTGAGGAGGCCGGTCTTGAGATGAAGGATCACGTTGAGACCGAGGGTTCTGCCGTGATCTGAGGACGACGGCGCTGATGGAGCCGCTCGTCGTATGAAGGCGAGATTCACCATCCAGGAAGAGAATGGCGAGCCCGCTCGCTAGCTCAAGATGCTCGGCGCTGAGGAAGCCGGTCTTGAGATAAATAATCGCGCCTTGGCCGAGGGTCCGGTCGCGATGTGAGGACGACGGCGCTGATGAAGCCGCTCGTCGTAGGAAGGCGAGTGTCGCCATCCAGGAAGGGAATGGCGAGCCCACTCGCTAGCTCAAGACACTCGGCGCTTGAGGAGGCCGGTCTTGAGATGATGGATCATGTTGAGGCTGGGAGGCCGTTCGTGATATGAGGACGACGGAGCTGATGAAGCCGCTCGTCATATGAAGGCGAGGGTCGCCATCCAGGAAGGGAATGGTGAGCCCGCTCGCTAGTTCAAGACGTCCGGCGCTGAGGAGGACGGTCTTGAGATGAAGGATCACGTTGAGACCGAGGGGTCTGCCGTGATATGAGGACGACGGCGCTGATGAAGCCGCTCATCGTATGAAGGCCAGGGTCGCCATCCAAGAAGGGAATGGCAAGCCCGCTCGCTAATCCAAGACGATCGGTTCTGAGGAGGCCGGTCTTGAGATGAAGGATCATGTTGAGACCGAGGGGTCTGCCGTGATCTGAGGATGACGGCGCTGATGAAGCCAATCGTCTGAAGATGAAGGGCGGTGCCGGGCGCCTGTCCTCTGAGGATGACGGTGCCGATGAGCCTATTTGAACATGAAGGACGGCGTTTGGACGCTCGTCTGAAGATGAGGGACGACGCTGATGAAGCTGGTCCTTTGCTTAAGGACAAGGCATCGCGTCTATCCGAAGATGAGGGACGGCGCTGGCGCTCGTCTGATCCGTATGTATGGTCTTGCTTCATCCATAATGCATAGTATTTGCCTGATATGTACTCAACCAAATATGTGGCTTGATTTGTGGGGATTTTATTTTTATCGCTTAAGGCCAGCGAGTGTGCGGTCCTCGGCTTCCCTCTTTCTATTTGTGGGGATTTCACTTGAGACCGGCGAGTGCACGGTCCTCGGCTGTCCCTCTTTTGATTTGTGGGGATTTCGCTCGAGGCCGGCGAGTGCACGGTCCTCGGCTGTCCCTCTTTTATTTGTGGGGATTTCGTCGAGGCCGGCGAGTGCACGATCCTCGGTTGTCCCTCTTTTATTTCCTCCTCTACTGCTATGAGCGAGGAGTGGGGGTCCTTCTTTCAGGCTCGACCGAGGGGGTTGCTATTCCCTCGGCCGATAGGGAGTCCAGGAGGGTAGCTGTCCGGCCTCTGGCGCTGGATCGTCCCTTGATCTTGGGGGGTCCCGTCGTCTATTTACGGCGCGGGCTAGGCTTTTGGTCGGTTACCGACGGCTGCCGTTTCCCAACCCCAAGTGTGGGGATTTTGTCATCTCGGCCATTCTTTCAGGCCTGTCGTAATGCGATTTAGCGCGAAGATGACGCGATGAGCTTCCCGTTTCAAGACGTGGGCCATTTGCAGGCCCCTCGTCCTGGGACGTCGTCGGCCATACCTGAGTGTTTTGCTCGAAGGGGCCGGAACAACGTTCTTTGTTGTGTTGCGTCGTCGGCCATGCCTGAACGTTCTTTGTTGTGTTGCATCCTTTACTTAAATTTTACAAGAAATAAGCGGGATACAATAGGTGCGTTGTTCATGGTAATAGCTTTTATTAAGGTTAGTGGCTTGAGGCCGAGGGTGGTAACCTTCTCAACAACCCGTACATGAGTTAGCTTCTCAATGAGCTTCTGACCTTGGGGTGGGGGCTCTGTCGTCTGCACCCTCTTCGGATTGCTTCGAAGAAGGGCACAGTCAGTGGATGTGACGCTTCTTCGGCTGGGGTTCCTCGAAGTCCTCGTCATCACTGAGCCTCCCAATATCATGCTTCTTTGTGAAGGTGTCCCCTTCCTGATTGCTGGTGAAGTTCTTAGGGGCACCTTTAACAAATTGGTGGAGTTCACCCCGTTGAATCAAGCGCTCAATGGCTTTCTTTAGCGCGACGCAGTCGTCTGTATTGTGGGAGGTGTTCTTGTGGTAATGGCAATAAGTGCCGCCCTGGTGGACGGCGTAGACTTCCGTGGCCGACCGGGGATCTCTGGGGATGAGACCTTGCTCCTCCGCATAGTCGAGGATGGTATCCACCGAGTGCGTGAGTGGAGTCCTTGGGACGTCCATCCTCGGCTGCCATGGGCGCTCCTTCCGGTTCTAGCGGGCATGGCCTCCGGGCGAGGATGCGCTTGGAGACGACACATTGTTTGTCTTCTTTAATGGCCGGCCTCCATTCTTCTTGCGGGAGTGGAGCTCATCGGCGTCAGCGTACAAGCTCCCTCTCTGGAGTGCCTTGGTGTATGACCTCGGCGGGTCAGTGATGAGGCTCCTCGCATAGGGGCTGCGGCGGAGAACGCCTTGAAAGAGGACGAGGAGGGTGCGCTCATCGGCACCTTCGACCTCGTCTGTCTCCTTCGTCCATCAGTCGATGAAAGACCGAAGTGATTCATCGTGTTGCTGTTTGATGGAGAGGATATGGGAGAAATGTTTCTTCATGCGCTTCCTTCCGGCGAAGTGGGTGAGGAAGCGTTGGGCAAGATCCTTCCACGAGTCTATGGTTCCTTCGGGGAGCGCGTTGAACCACTCGTACGTTGGTCCTTCAAGAGTGGAAAGGAACCAACGACAGAGGTATTCATCCGACGCGTTCACCATCAGCATGTTGTTCTGATAGCGGCTGAAATGTTCTTGGGGGTCGGAGCGACCGTCATAGGGCTTGATGGCGTTTCCCCTGTACTTCTCAGGGATAGGGGCCGAGAGTACCCTGGCAGTGAAAGGAGTCCTCGTCCTGACTTGGACGATGGGGTCTCCTCGTCCTTCGGCCAACTCCCTCTCAAGGATGCTGACCTTGTGCAGGAGGGCATTGAAGCCGGGATCCCTGGATGAGTTGCCCGTGGGGGTGGCGGCCAGCTGTTTGGCCTCCATATGGGCGAGTCTTCGCTCCAGCTGGGCGATCACCTCGTCCCGGGGGTCTTTGGCGGCCATGGTGGCGCCCTGCGTCTGTAGGAGGGCTGCGTGAGCCGAGTTGATTTGGTGGCGTGCGTCACCCTCGTGCAGCTTACCCTTGCCTTTGTCCGGGCGGGGCCGATCCGCTGTCCGGGATACGGACCCCAAGCTTTCCCTTGGTGAGCCAGGCTCACGTTCATCAATCCGTCCCGCCATCCTCTCCGAAGCAGGCCAGCAGCGCATGTCACCTAGCCTATTAAAGGCCGAGGCTTTTCCACGCGCTAGGGCTGGTCCAGTTCAAAGTGGGGAAGCAGGGTGGGAGTGGGATGACGACATGTCCTGGGGCACCACCCCTTCGTCGTTGCCTAGCTTGATGGCCAACGGCTGGGGCTGAGGAGGCGGTGTCGTGTTCTCCCCCGTCCTCGGCATGAGTGCGCTGAGGACGGTGGGGTTCTGGGCCAAACTGGCGATGATGGCTGAGAGCGCGGCCTGAAGCTGAGGGTCAACAGCTGGAGAGGCCGGCTGTGCCGAGACGTTGTCGCCTTTTTCCGCGCGCTTCTTCTCCAAGCCGATGCGGGCGTCTGGGGCGCCGCCGTTGAGCTAGTTGCGCAGGTCACCTGCGAGGTCGATGGCTTCCTGGAAGACATCCCCCTCGGTGGCCTTATCGGCCGTAGCATCCTCCTCGTGTCCTTGGTTCTCCTGTGCCTCAGGGATGGCCTTGCTGAGGAGGTTGCGGTTTGACTTAGTTCTTCCCATTGTCAGTTAGCTGTGCTTGGTAGCGACGAAAGAGGCTAACTTGATTGTTCTAGCTCTCATTGAAAGCACCAAATGATAGACTGTAAGTCTAGAGAGAAGTGAGAGCTAGAGAGAGAAGTAGTATATTTGCTTTGTATTAATGAATTGTGAACCCTTTACATGGCTCCCAAGGGGAGTATTTATAGAGGAAATTAGGGCTGGGTTCCCAAGTATTGGGCTTGGGAGGCCCATTTACAATTGGGCCACTTTTGGGCCGAGTACAAAGAGTGTAAAAATAAGTAAGTATGAAATCCGGTTCTGGGAGTTCTCTGTGGCCGAAGGAGGTTCGGCCAAAGGAGGCGCCTAGCCGATGGAGACACGGCCGACGGAGGACCATCTGAGCCGATTGCTTCCCGGGCCATATTCTGAGCTGACTGTTGCTTGGCTGACGGGGGAGCCGGCCGACGGAGGCACCGGCCGACGGGGACACCAGCCGACGGAGGCACTAGCCGACGGGGGCACTGGCCGACGGGGGCACCGGTCGATGGAGGCACTGGCCGACGGGGGCACCGGCCGACGGAGGACAATTCTTCTCCTTGGCTTTTGTACCGTATTATGGATCGACTCTTCTACGGCTGATGGAGGGTCACCTGGCCCAAGGAGGACCCACTGGGTGACAGCTGCGCTTCCTCTTAGTCTTCTGAGTATGTGGGTCATGGGGTCTGGACCCATATACTCCATCATAGACCAACCGTTTTTTCCCGTGCGTATGCACGGGTACTGTGTTCGTTGGAATCATAACATGTACTACATCTCTCACATTCAAAGGTTCTAAACCACTATTCACATGGTCAACTTAAATCGTTCTTAATTTTTCACTTTGTATTTCAATTTTTTATCAAATTTAAATTTTCTTGATCAGGCTTTATAAAAATTTTAATGTAGCTTCTGAATATATAAATTTTATTTAGTAAAAATAATCAGAGTGTGAATAGGGATCAAGTTGCTTTATCGTTAGTCGAACATCGTAAAAGGAATCGGGAACCTCTCTATGGGACAGAGGGAGTATTATATATGCTTACTTCGAAGTAACTTTATGATATATTTTTTTAACCCGGTAGGCAAACCATCTAAATCGGTGAGGTAAATGTCGGGAAACATTTACCAGATTTTATTAAATCACTAATGTTGTATAGTACTTTGAGATTCTAATCTATATTGCTTGATGTAAAGTTATGGGGAGTATTTACTTTTCCTTATCTTTAAATTAAAATAATTATTTATATATATTCACTTCCACTTTCATACCACTTTATGCAATATGATATACACACTACTACTTCAATTGAATTCAAAAAAGTTTTTACTTTAAAGCAATTTTATATCCGTGCAACACAAGGGTGAAATTTGTAGTTATATATAAAAGATAGCATTTGAACAACAAGTGGACTCAAATAAACAATCATGCTTGGTGTAGACAACGTTAAACAATAGTGATGCCCTCAATAAATAAATAAATAAGTAAATAAATAAATAAATAAATAAATAAATAAATAAAAAGACAACGTTAAACAATAATGTGTACACCAAACATTGATGCAAATTAAATGCTCTAGAGCTGTTGAATAACAAATAACGAAGTCCATTACCAAAACAAATTAAATCTAAAATATAAAATAGCAAAGGAGGCAAATAATATTAACCACAAAGTAATTATGATAAAAGAAAAGTATTAAAGTCTTACAAATCAAATAAAGAAAGTTGACAAAGTTTAAGAGATAGTAAAAAAACTAAAACAAAGTACTAGATTTGTCCTTGATAACATACTCTGCGCCTCTCCGGTGCGTAAAATGATGAGGCATTTTTTAACTTAGCATTGCCGAAAGAATAATGCCCTTCCTTGAGGAAACAATACAAAACAGAAACCTGTGCTCACAACTCACTCCTCTGACTCTTGCTGAAGTGTTCTCTATTAAACAAAGCTGCTATTCATACTCATCAGTTATATTGTGCCCTTTCCTTCAATTCAATCTCTTACATGTGACCATAGTTGAAGTTTTAGGCTGTATACATACTAAAGGAGTGTTTGCTGAAGATTAAAAAAGCACTTTTGAGCTTTTGACTTGAAAAGTTAAAATCAATGTTTTCAAACTCCTGGATCTACTTTAAAAAAACACTTTAAAGCCAAAAGCTGAAAGCTGATATTTGGGTGCTTTTAACCGCTTCTGGATTTTTCGTAAATAGTAACAACTTTGATAGTTATAATTGACAAATGTATTACGTTAAATCCAAAATACCCAGAGCCGGCTATAAGGGCAGTTGACCCAGGCATTTGCCTAGGGCCTCACGTTCCAAAGAGGGCCTCAAAAAAGTTAGGGAATAGCTCGATAGCATTAATATGAAATGTCAATTGCCAATTGGGAAGTCTGATCTTCCTCACGCACCTAAACGTCTCTCCAAATTCTGCATAAGCCTTTCCGCACAACGCCGCAACTGCTTGGAGAGGTGTGCTTTTACCGTTTTGGATGTGAAGAGGACAGACTTTACTAGAGTTTTGTGCGTTGGACTTTCCTCACTTGACTGCTTATGTGTAGAGGAGTTCAACCGACATATGGTATTAAGGAGTAATGGGTTCTGGAACCGACTAAACGTTTGAGTTGAAAATTAAATAAAACCAATACTGTAAAAATTATGACTTTTTGACACTCAGATTTATGATTAATGAATACCAACTACTATGTACTTAATATTGCTTATTTGGTTGTTTTGTATTCATAACTTCAGTAACTTGATAAATACTTAATGAGATTTAGTTAATTGTCTAGCAGAAGAAATATTAAGGGTTAAATATGTAGATATTACTAAAAGACGAGCGTTTTCCTAATGTATGACTAACTATGTTTTGTTATGTGTGGTATGACTACGCATATCATTAGAATCATGGACACATGGATCAGATGCTATAATTAGGGAAATAACAATAATAATATCATTATAATTAAATAAGCATTGAAAAAGAGAAGTTACGGTTTGAGAAACATGGACCGCTAATTATGGAAGTAGATGTTGACCGGTATGCATAGACAATAATTAGAGGACAATAAATAATTGGGCAATAAATTTAAACATTAATAGAACATAAATATACAAATGACAGTAAATATGTATGATGACAGTTATTGACCTAGGGCAGTAACTTAAGGACAATAAATAGAGTATTTCTATTCATCGGTAAATCATTGTATTCAATATATCATCCATATATGAAATAGACAGTAAAGAGAAAAAGGAAATAAATGTGTAAAAGGACGATAATTGTGCAAGAGGGCGGTAAATGGCATAGCGACAATAACTTTAGTTGACATGTAGGTATTACTGTATTATTAGGAAGAGAATTCTAGCTTCGTGGGTTCCAAAAAATAAAAGTACGAGTACATTCTAATAATTAAGGAAGCGGTAACAATATTAAATTAATTCCTTATTTTTAGGAACACTCATTCATAGACACCCTAATTAATTGGTAGCTAGTTGTCGTGCATATCAGTTAGGCGACTAAATAGGAACAAATGAATGCTTCATATACGTAATATAGAGGCAATCGCTGAAATATTTAAAAAAAAAGGAATGGTCATGCATGTAAGATAATAAGTAAGTCATATATTGGGAATAATAACTGTAGAGTCATATATTGAGAAATACATATTGTTTTAGTCTTATGGTGGGTAAATTTGTCAAATATTAAAGTGAAAAATAGTTAATTTCCTAAGATTGTCCCTGAAATTTGTAATGATGAATTTCAGCTTTCTGTTAACGATTTTGTTTGTGATTTCTCTATTATCTATAAACATATAGTTATTACCCTGACGGTCAGTAGAAATTTGACTGAATTCTTTGAACATTTGCAATATATGGTGCACTATAAATGTTAGCCCCTGTTTTCTATAACAGCAATATAATATGGCATACAGATAAAAGATTATTAACAAAGATGAACACAGAAAGATCAAGTGTAAACCTTCTCTGATATACCGTGAACCTTTCGTACAAGAATGATAAGCGCTGAGGCTATTTTGAGCAGATACGAAAGTTAATCGCAAACCTGAGTCCTCCGCCCTCTTTTATAGGCGAGGCTCAGGTATGCGTAAAGAGGCTTCTCGCCTAAGTATGGGCCTAACACTTGGCCCATATTGAATACTATAATAACAAATATATTCAATCAGTGCAGAACAGAAATAGTAAACATCTAAATTATAACAGACAAAACAGACAAACTTGATTCACAATAAAATAGTCTTCAACAATCTCCCCCTTTGTGATCAAGTGCCGTCTTGCTTTTATTTTTGAGATCTGAAGTAATGCTTTCTGAAATTTAGCGCATGCTCATACTGTCTCAGCATTTTTCTCTTTTCAAGTTGCTCGTTGATGGGTTTTAGGATGGTCCACACCTTCTCGTATACTAGGAGCTCTTCCTCGCTGGCATCCGCAAGTCTTGGATCTATATTCTCCTTGATCTCTTGCAGCTTGGTCTGGATGATCTTCAGAGTCCCATCACAATATTTGTGAATGTCTTCTACCCACATGAGTCTTTTCTGTTCCTCGTGATTGAGATATATGATAGAGACTGGGTCCTTGAAGATATGATATGGTATGTACTTTTTGAGCTCTGGACCGTTCAGAGTTGGCTTTACCAGATTTGCTTTTCTGACATTGTTTTCCAGGGCCATCTGTAGATCATGGGCAGCATAGAATCTGATCTGTCTCAGCATAAATCGTTTGATCGCCTCATAACCTTCTTCGTGTGTCCTGTTTCGACTCAGTGAGAGATACCTACTTACCATGAACATTTGGTAGATATCCTCCATCTTCATCATTATAAAATCATTTTCCTGGCAGATGAATATGCTGGAGTCTGTTCGTCGAACTTTGAAGATGTAGAACGGGATGGTGTGATGATCTTCTCTGTGTATATCAAGGATAGCGTCAATAGGGTGGATGCTGGACTTCATATCTCTTTCCAGTATTTGTCGTTGTTTTCCAGATGATCTGTGCATCAGCATGTGAAGATGTCCGCCAGCCAGTTTGCCCTTAAGGTGAGTCAGGCCACGGATCTTCAGTTCATCGAGCTGTTTGAGCTTGTCTGCGGTTCTCCAAATTCCCTTTCTAATTTCCTCTTGGAAGGGGGCATTTATTCTGATGTTTTCCCAGAGCTTTTCTTTTGGGGGCAATTTGCCTGCCGTTTGTCTGATGACGGATTCTAGCTCCCTGGGTATCTTTTTGTAGTCCTCCCCTTCTTTGAGTTCCTCTTCATCAAGGCGTATGATATCTTCTGCGCATTTGGCCAGCAACTCTCTCAGCCACCAATTTCGCTGCATATCCTCTGTTTCAGCTTCGCATCTAAGATCATCCCACTATGTCCACTTTCTCGGCCAAACGTCGTGTATCACAGCATCCTCGAGTGCATCATGAATGTCTTTGCCTTGGGGAATGTATGGGACTCTCAGCTGCGGTGATCTTTCTCGTGAAGCACAACCGGGTTCACTAGGATTGCCCGTTGTCATCAGGTTAGAACTGAGTTCTGGCTGATGGCCTGACTTGACAGATGAATCAGAGATAGCATCGTCAGGACTTCCATCCCCTCCTCGGACGGTATCCTTTGGAGACACGCCTCAGGATGTTGTCATCGATTTCGAACTGTGTTCTGATCGATGGCCTGAGCTTTGTGATGTACCAGAGGTAACCACTACAGGACTTCCATCCCCTCCTCGGACAGTATCTCTAAGAGATAAGCCTCGGGATGTTTCATCTAGCTCGACCAGGCTAGAGAGTTGGGCTTGGTTGTGGCTCGAGGAAGGTGGTGGTTGGTTAGATGAGGTGTTTGGCTGGGGTTCATGGCTGGTAGAGGCTGCTTGCTCAAGTGTCCGAGGTCTCTTGTTCCCCCCCTCATGAGGTTCCGAATCATCGGGATCCTCATGGGAACGTTTGAGGCCTTGGGGACTGTCACGGCAAGTGCCGTATTGAGGGCGGTCGTGGTTGAGGAAAACTTGGAGAAGGTCACGCTCGAAGGGTGTAAGGTTGCAAGTGTCAACCTCCAGCAACCGAAGAAACAGGAGATCGGCGAGCTCAAGACGGGATAGGTGGAAGGGATTGGTCGAGGCAGAGGGTGATACTAGTTCTGTATCGTGGGTTCCCCGAGAGGGTGAAGGGCTAAGGGGTTTGGTGGAGGTGATAGGGATGACAGGAGTGGGTTGAGGAATTGATTGAGAGGGTGAAGAGTGAGGTTTGGGGTGGCTCTGTTCACTATGAACCACTGGGGTTGTCTTGGAGTCCTGTGCCCAAGCGGTGAATGCTTGTTGCACCCATGGTTTGATGGTGGACTCCATGTAGCGGTTCATGAGAACGGTAACGTCTTCGAGTGTAAGGGGTCCAGTTACGGGGGTTGTAACTATTGTCACATCATCAGTGAAGAGAGCTGATGTGTGGCCTGCGTTCAATGATGAAGTCATTATTGGCACAGCAGGGCTTCCGACCATCATTGTTTGCACTCCGGTCGAGTGTAAGGGGTCCAGTTACGGGGGTGTATTACACCTGTATGTGCTGTGAATGGTGTAGGTGTCCTAGAAATTTTTGAAAATGTGGGGAATGTGACACCTAGACTCGATGTGTGGAAAGAGGGGGTTGTGGCCTCGGGCGGTGGGCCACTAGAGCGCTCAACTGGTTCGGAGGGAACCAGTGAGGTGAGTGAGTCACGTGTTGTTGAAACGTTAGCCTTTTGGGAGGCTAACGAGTGGCTGGGAGAGGGCGGTGCATGCGCAGTTGAGCCTGATGCTGCGGCTTCTACCCGGGAACCAACAAGATTGGCCCCTGTACTTAGGGATTCGGCCCGGCTTATAGTGATGAAGGGAAGACAGTCGTCAAAGATGTGTAGGTCCTCTTCAGCGACCAAACTTTTTCTGACAGGACGCTGCTTCTTTGCCTTAGGTGAACGAGGAGCAGCAATCTTAGCTGTAACTGGCTCCTTCACTGGTTTGATGACGATGGTCTTGGGGCGGACAGCTATAAATGGAGCTGCATCCTCAGGGGTGACTTTCTTTGGAGGAGAATCAAGTGGCAGCTTCCCCTTTTGGATTAGAGCAAAGGTGTGCTCCACGTCGTCAATATCGTCGTCGTCATCATCATCGTCAGCATCGTCATCATCCTTGGCCACGCTATTGGATGCCTCATGGGCCGGACTGGACGACTCATGGGCAGGTTCCGCAGCGTTTGTACGTGTGCCCTCAGCCGTCTGAGTTCTCTCGAGAGAATCGTCAGACTTCCCTTCATGGGGCACACGCACCACTGGTTTCTGTGGCTTACGGGCTCTCTGTGGACCCTTACTTGCTCTCGGCTTAGGCCCCGCAGTTTGGCTTACGGGCTCTCTGTGGACCCTTACTTGCTCTCTGTGGCTTACCAGCTGGGTTTGGCTGAACCATGGGGCCATCTATCTGTAAGCTTTCTCTATACTGGACAACTGCGGAGTGTCGTGGATTGCCCAAGTCCAGCAGATAGTCTGGTATTGTCATCCCCGCAGTGTCATGCTTGAAGCGCTTGAAGTACTGGAGCTTGGGGGCAGTGAACTGATCTTCATCTCTGCGCGTTGGAATCCCTGGGTGTGCGGTCATATAATCATTAATGATGAGGGCCAACCATCTGGCGTAGGGAATCGTCATGCCTGTTTTTCCGTCCTCTTTGTCCTGGACTTGAGTCACCAGCTCGATCCAGAACAGCTGCGCCATGTCATAATTCTTGTTGAAAACGATCCCATGGAAGATTTGGAAAATCTGCAAGTTGCACTTGTCATGGCCAGCGTGCTTCGGAGATAGGCATTTGTTGACGAGGCCAAACAGTGTCTTCCATGGGTATGGCAGGTTCATTAACTTGAAGTGAGACAGGAACGGCAGTGGTGCATCATATCCCAATTTCTCCAACCCTTGCATCAGTTCAGTCTTTGAGGGTAGCGGGTCATAGGTTTGGTGGACAGGCAGCTCCAGTGTGGTTCGTAGTGTGGACGCTGTTAGTGCCAGCCTTCTGTTGTGGAGCGTGGCACTGATACTAGATGCGTCCTTCTTGGACGGCATGTGCATGGTCCCCCATAACTGTTGCAGATAGATTTCGGGGACCGTTATAGCTTTGGTGAGTGCCGGCCAGATGTAGTGCCCCTTAAGGATGATAGGGATGACTGGGTCAGGGCACCTGAAGACGGCAAGGTCGAGCTGATAGTTGTTGTCCTGTAGCCGAACCCACTTGTATTTGGGGAACAGCTGAGTATAGAGTGCATCTTCCTGGGAGGTATCTTGTTGAGTGCCTGACATATTTAGCTGAAAGAATAGCACACGTTAGCAAAAAATGAGTTTCCCCTTGGGGTTGATGATTTCTGAGATGAGGAAACGAGTTCTGGCACCAAGTTATAAAACTCGAGATCATGGACACGAGTTTACAAACTCGAGCCCATGAGCGCGAGTTTACAAACTCGAGGCCATGAGCGCGAGTTTACAAACTCGAGCCCATGGACACGAGTTTACAAACTCGAGCCCATGGACACGAGTTTACAAACTCGAGCCCATGAGCGCGAGTTTACAAACTCAAGCCCATGAGCGCGAGTTTACAAACTCGAGCCCATGAGCGCGAGTTTACAAACTCGAGCCCATGAGCGCGAGTTTACAAACTCGAGCTCATGAGGGCGAGTTTACAAACTCGCGGTCTGTCCTCGAATTTGAAACGCCGGATTTTGAAACCAGGCGTTTTAACTCGAGTTGCAGAACTCGTGTTTGCCCAACGAAGATGACCACCACCTGTAAAGATACACAAGCATAATAAACACTCAACCAAGCTTTTTTTTTTGAAAATTATGTTGAGAAAAACGCGTTTTCGTTTGGGACAGTACGTGGTAGCATTCTAAAAAAACAGAGTGTGAATTGGTGTGATGGGGAGATTGAATGAGTTGCTACCTTGTGGGAGGGAGTGTGGGGAGATGAGTGAGAGCGAGAAAGAGGTTTGAGGAAGAAGACGGGGAAGGATCTCGAGTTCTGGGAGTTCTATGAGAGCGAGAAAGACGTTTGAGGAGAATGAGGAGGAGCGAGAGATCTGAAGGGTTTAAATACGCGAGGTTAGGAACGGGGTTTTTTTTTTAAAATTTGGGCCAGAACCAGGTAGCTGGGCCCATTTGGCCTTTAAGGATTAAATGACCCAATTTTTATCAATAAAAGTACTCCCCCTTGCTAAAATCAACACTCACACTATTTTTGGGATTTTCAGATTTTCTCCCCCTCGATGAATGCAATGCACACACACTATGTACAAATGCAACTCACGCACACTATTTTTATCTTTTTCGTCCTTTTTTCTCCCCCTCGATGAATGCAAACTCACACACACTATTTTTGAATTTTTTTTTTCAGTTTTCTCCCCCTTGATGAATGCAAACGCACACACACTATTTTTGTATTTTTCTCAGGTTTCTCCCCATGGACACATGCAACGCACACAATACACAAAAATGCAACTCACACACACCATGTACAGACACATGCATGCACACTTTGAACAAGTCCTACACACGCACACCCTTTTTACAGACCAGTGGAAACAGAATTACACAGGCTCGAGGTTCAACATGCCTAATTTGGAAACCAAGAACTGGAATCTCTTTTCATCCAGTGCCTTAGTAAACAGATCAGCCAGTTGAAGCTCGGAGCTTACAAAGTACATGTCAATATCCCCTTTTTCCACGTGGTCTTTGATGAAATGATAGCGCAGGTCGATGTGTTTGGTGCGGGAGTGATGAACCGGGTTACTGGTTATGGCGATGGCACTCTGTGAGTCGCTGTAGATCGGGATATGGCAGAAAGTGTAACCGTAGTCCTTTAGTTGGGTCTTCATCCATAATATTTGTGAACAACAGCTAGCAGCCGCGACGTATTCTGCCTCGGCCGTAGATGCTGACACACAGTTCTGTTTCTTGGAAGACCAGCAGACTAACTTATCGCCCAAGAACTAGACAGCTCCCGATGTACTTTTGCGATCCATCCGGCAACCAGCAAAATCTGCATCAGAGTATCCGACTAGGTCAAAACCTGAGTGCTTGGGATACCAAAGGCCTAGATTCACAGTGCCTTTGAGGTATCTCAGAATTCTTCGAACAGCGGTCAGATGGGACTCCTTTGTACTCGCTTGAAAGCGTGCACATAAGCATGTAGAGAAGACGATATCAGGCCTGCTAGACGTGAGATATAGCAACGATCCAATGATGGCCCTATAGTTTGTGGCATCGACTGGCTTCCCAGAGGGGTCTGAGTCCAGTTTATTGGTGGGGGACATAGGGGTCGTCATGGAAGATTTGCTATCAATGTTGAATCTCTTAAGCATTTCCAGAATATACTTGGACTGATTGATGAAAATGTCGTCAGAGAGTTGTCTTACTTGCAGGCCTAGGAAGAAATTCAGCTCTCCCATCATGCTCATTTCAAACTTAGTTTTCATCAGTTTCTCGAAATGTTTGCACAGACGTGGATTTGAGGAGGCGAAGATGATGTCATCAACATAGATCTGAATCAGGATGATGTCAGACTTCTGTCGCTTGATGAAAAGTGTGGTATCAATCTTCCCTTTTGAGAAACCTGAGTCAACCAGAAATTCGGTTAAGGCATCGTACCAGGCTCTTGGTGCCTGTTTCAGCCCATACAGAGCTTTCTTCAGCTTGTACACATGGTTGGGATATCTGGGATCTACAAATCCTTCGGGTTGAGCGACATAGACTTCTTCTTCCAAGACTCCATTCAGAAAGGCAGTCTTGACGTCCATTTGAAAGACGGTAAAGTTCTTGTGGGCCGCGTATGCAAGAAAAAGGCGGATGGCTTCAATTCTTGCTACGGGTGCAAACGTTTCATCATAGTCTATGCCCTCTTGCTGATTTAACAGTTTCTTCTTCACTTCCAAATTTCATTTTCTTTTCAATGTCTAGAGTTAAGTAAGTTGCATCATACAACTGGCGGCAGTCAACTTTCTTTAAATGACAAGACCAGCTTTTGGGTTGTAATGCTGAACGTCGCTTATTCGATTTAGAAAAACTGTATGTTCGGTTTGACCTCTTCTAACACACACGTCCTCAAGTTCCTTTACTTTGCTTAAAAGGTTGCTTCTTTTATTCCTTAAAAATTCACAGTCAGCTTTGGCTGTGTTTTTCTCAACTTCGCTGTCTTGCAGTTTCTTAGTCAGTTCAGCTATTTTAAGTTCAAAGCTTTCAAAGTCTGAGGACACCTTTTTGATTTGATCTTTGGCATTTTCAAGTTGAACGCTTAAGGAAGATTTTTGGTCAAGGTTTTGTTTCAGTACCCTGTAATTATTGTCTAATCTCTCCTGCAGTTCTTTAATGAGGTTGTCCTTATTGTGTAAGGATTGAGTTTGGATAGTGTGAGAGTGATTAGAGGTACTTACAGTGCTTGTAGAGCATTCACTTCCGGGGATCGCGGCATCACCCTTTTTCTCTTCTTCATCCTCCAGCCTTGCCATCAAAGCGAAGTTTTCTTCCTCTTCTTCTTCTTCAGTATCATCTTCTGCCCACTGGACCAGCTCAGCATGTTTGCCAGAGGCTTCTACTTCCTCCTGTTGTGCCAAGAAGAGCTTTTGTTTATTCATCAGAATCTTTTGTTTGTAGAAGTTTGCATCTCTCTTCTTTGGAAGCCGACAGTCTTTGCTGATATGTCCAGGCTTCCCGCAGTTATAGCACACAGAGATGTTAGCAGTTGATGTGGCCTTCCTGGCTGAGCTTTGGTCCTGGTTCTTTTGTTTGTAGTTGGAGGAAGAGGTCCTCAGCTTATTTGAAGAGTTGTTCCTCTTGGCAAACTTCTTGGCAAGCAGGGCCATCTTCTTCTGGAGATCTACAAGCTCAGCTTCAAGATCAGTTCCTTCTTCATCACTTTCATCTTCATCAGATTCAACCTCCACTATCTTCTGCTTCTTCTGCAGAGGTTTCGCTGTTCTTTTGGGCTGAGCTTCCATCAGTAGAGCAAGAGGATTTGGGTTTGATTGCTCCTCAGTGCATACAACGTCATTGACAAACTCCTTTAACAGCTCATTTAAGGTGAAGAGATCAATCTCATCCATGTCAATGCGTTGTCTCAAGTCCTTTACAGTTTTACTCCAAGATGGGTGCAGACTGGACAGAAATCTAGTATTCAGTTCCAGGTTGGTTCTGAATATTTTGATTTTCCTCATTTCATTCATCAGCTTCACAAGCCTGGCATGAGTCTCGTGAAGAGGTTCTCCAGGAGCAGCCTTGAACGAGTCATAAGCCATTAGAATAGCAGATTTCTTGGTTTTTAGGCTTATGCTCGTGCCTTGGAGTAATTTTTCAATCTCATCCCACATTTCTTTTGCAGTTTGCATACTGTCAATCATCACGTACACTTCATTGGGGATGGCTTGGAGGAGGTATGTTTTGGCCATAAGGTCTCCTCTCAGCCTTAGCTTTTCTGCTTCAGTGTATTCAGACGGCCTCTTTCGTCTTGTTTCCGGAGGAATGGGTGGATTATTAGTTGAGTCCCCTCCTACGTCAATCATTAGAACAGCTGGTCCTTCCCGGAGTGATTCCAGCATTGCGTTGGAGTTTTCTTTGTGCTCTAGGAAGTTCAAGAAACGAGTTCTCCACATTTGGTACTCCCCTTTCCTCAGAGATGGAGGAGTACTGTTGTTTCCTTGCGCATTGGATTCAGAAGCATTTCTGTAGCTGTAGAAAACTGACCGTTCGAGAAATAAGATCAGAAAATTTACTAAGTCAAGAACTCGAGTTCCTAAGTATTAAAGACCTAAACTCGAGGTCTGGGGAACTCGAGGTGAGAGTTCGAGTTTATAAACTCGAGGTCAAGAGTGCGAGTTTCCAAAACTCGAGGTGTAAACTCGCAAGGTCAAAACTCGTGGTCAGACTGCGAGTTTGCAGACTGCGAGTTTGTAGACTGCGAGTTGTAGACTGCGAGTTGTAGACTGCGAGTTCTTGAGCTCGAGTTTGCAGACAGCGAGTTTCTCAACTCGAGTTTGAAGCTGCGAGTTTATGCAATGACACCTTGGGCTGCGAATTCCTGAAAAAATAAAACTTCAGATTTTCAGAAAAACAAAAATGGTAGGTTGTAGCCCTTGTTGTAGAGATCCTTTCACCCAAGTTTCAGGTCAAAAAGCTGCACAGAGCTTAGAGAAACGAGGGATGCGAGTTCTTGGATGCGAGTTTACAGAGAACAAAAATATGCGGAAACGAAAAAGGAAGATATACTGCTTGATCGTCTTTGAAACGCGATTCTAGCAGTATAACTTTTACAGTATTTGGTGCAGAAATAAGATTACAGATGATAAACTCGTTATTCTACAAAAACAGAGTCTTTCGCAGATAGTTCTTCTGATCAGCTCTCGATCGGCTCTGATACCATTTGTTAGTCCCTGTTTTCTATAACAGCAATATAATATGGCATACAGATAAAAGATTATTAACAAAGATGAACACAGAAAGATCAAGTGTAAACCTTCTCTGATATACCGTGAACCTTTCGTACAAGAATGATAAGCGCTAAGGCTATTTTGAGCAGATACGAAAGTTAACCGCAAACCTGAGTCCTCCGCCCTCTTTTATAGGCGAGGCTCAGGTATGCGTAAAGAGGCTTCTCGCCTAAGTATGGGCCTAACACTTGGCCCATATTGAATACTATAATAACAGATATATTCAATCAGTGCAGAACAGAAATAGTAAACATCTAAATTATAACAGACAAAACAGACAAACTTGATTCACAATAAAATAGTCTTCAACAATAAATATCCTCTATTTTTCATATGATGTGTTCTTATTTAATTTATCTCGTCAATTTTTATGACTTTTTGTGATATAGAAATCACATTAATATGATTTCTAAATATTAAGATTGAGATTGTTTGGTGACACCAAAAATTGATGATTAGGTTGAAATTAATAAAGTTGTGGCTGAAGTGTTGAATGTACTAAATTCATCGAATTATGGAAAAATTATATTCTAAATATATTTTATTAATGAAATAAAGAAAAGATTGTATGTAGAATAACAAAAACGATCATCTATAGTAACTGCAGTCAATTCAGTCAGAAAAATAACTTCTATCTTATATATCTTGATTACTATTCAATTCAGCCTGTGTCAAATATTATGTGTTTGATGAAAAACCTAGGTGACAAAATTGATAAGCCAAAACTAAGAGGCCACCAGATAAAATCTAACTATTTTTTGCCTGGGGCCTCGGAACTTCTAAAGCCGGCTCTGAAAATACCCTTCTTCTTGTTCTCACATACCTTCGTATCCTCTCGCGACCAGCCACCAGGCATCGCCATCTTCCTCCTTGCACGCACGCACGCACGCGCACGCGCACACGCACACGCACACACACGCACACGCGCACACGCACACACACACACACACGAACCAATTCCATCGTCGCTGTAACAGTGCTCCCCCTCCTGAACTGGCACTATGGTAGTATGATTTAATAATAGATAGTCATTTACTCCTATTTAAAACTTAGTGTTCCTAAAATAAATCATTTCTTGGAGTATTTTTTACTCGTAATTTGGAAAAGGTTGTACCTGTATATAGTGGTGGTGCCAGAAAAATGGTTCATGGGGTCAAAACTCAACTTATATACAGATCGAAAATGGTGAATCATTTTTTAAACAATGTCTGATTTGAATATTTCATATGCAGTTTAGATAAATAGACACTCGTAGCAATAAAATAGATTGTCTTTGCTCTGTTTCTGAGTCGGGTTACCTAAGTATTGAGTGAATACTTACGTGACACGAAAAATTTGGGAAAATAAATCTATAATATGCATCAAATTTTGATGATTTTATGTTTAAATAGTGGTGATTTTACAGAAGTCATAAGATATTTCAAAGGTCTATACTCTCAGACTTTCAGTGAGATCGGCCGATCACCCTGACCCTCTGGCTCCGCCCCTTCCTGTATATGGTTAAATGGTTTTAGACTTTTAGCTTCTTGATTTTAGGTTTTCCATTATTCATCAGGCCAGTTTTAACAATTTTCCATCTTGGAGTAATGGAGTGTATCCAATGTTGTTATTGCTCTATCCCCACGCATGGAGGGCAAACAAAATGTGAGAATTCCTATAGCAGCCATATTTTAGGTTGAAACAGTAAAGTTTTTTGGTGCTATTCACTAATGGAAATTGGAATGTCACAAAGCAGACAGGTCATTTGAGATCGATTTTATGAAGGGAAATATGAGTATCCAGTCCACTCTTAAGCAGTTGGCAATTTTGCGGAGGCAACATTATCCCTGCCAGTCAAGGTGAGGAAAGGCACTAGAAATACCATAGCATTCTACCCCAGACAAATTAGAGAAAGACACCAGAAATATCAAAGCAGAAAAGGAAGTGGCAAATAACTGGCAATCAGTTGAGGAAATTAGACGAGCCTTATCAATGTTTTGCTTGTGCCTCTGTATTTTACAGGATTGTAGCAGCTAAGGATTTGTTCATTAACAATCTAATCAACTCTGGAAAATGGTAGAACTAGTGACATCTAATTCAAATCCAATGAACCCCTAACTCAAAATAACAATAAACTGTTTATTTTGGGAATCTCATTCCAGCAAGCAAAATGTAAACTTGAAATTCTATTCTTATCATGAATTGATGAAATTTCAGTTACTTCAGATTCCATGACCTGGGTTCAAGAGAATCACATTTTCAGACATCAACATCTAAAGTTCTTACTAGGGAAACATTTAATAGAAAATTACAACAATTGCATAATCAATTTGTAAGCAAAGTTAAGGACTACAATCATTGATGGAGAAATATAGAGAAGTAACCGAGAGGCAAATTGCATTGCTTAGATAAATTAGATTTCGAACAGACACTGTCTTGGTGGTTGGTTACCAGCACAAATAAACTAGATTTACATGATTTTTATACTACCACCTTGCAAACCAAGCCACAAACCGTAACAAAACCCTAGCAGATCATAAAATTAGACTTCAAAGCTCAAGATTAGGCCCTCTCTCCGCGAATCCTCCTGGCCAGCTGCATATCCTTGGGCATAATGGTAACCCTCTTAGCATGAATTGCACAAAGGTTTGTGTCCTCAAAGAGTCCAACTAGGTAAGCCTCCGCCGCCTCTTGGAGAGCCGACACAGCGCTGCTCTGGAACCTCAGATCGGTCTTGAAATCCTGGGCGATTTCCCGAACAAGTCTCTGGAAGGGGAGCTTTCGGATCAAAAGCTCTGTAGATTTCTGGTACTTCCGGATCTCCCTCAGAGCAACCGTTCCTGGGCGAAAACGGTGGGGCTTCTTCACTCCTCCGGTTGCCGGAGCGGATTTCCTGGCGGCTTTGGTTGCCAACTGCTTCCGGGGAGCCTTTCCACCGGTCGACTTACGAGCGGTCTGCTTGGTACGAGCCATTAGAGAAACTAGAGGATCGGAGAATGTGTTTAGACTTTAGCTTGCGAAATTGCTACCGGTGGTGCCGTGTCTGGATCGGGTGGCTCCGGTAATATATAAAGGGTTTCGAGTGCGGGAAAGTTTGTGGATTTTGGAGGGGTTTGAAATTTTGTGTTTTTCCGACACGAGTATCAGCCATTGATTGAATAAAAACTTCTGACGGTACAGATTTGATTATAGATTGCGATCCGGATCGCGAATGTTGAAGTTCAAGGCTTCATCTTCTTGTTTAATTGCGTACGTACTAGGTACTACTCCGTCCTGCTGTTTACCTTTACTTTTAGGAGAATTCTCCAAATGGGATTAAATAAATTTTAATTGCCAAAATATGATTATAGTTTGGGAAAATTCCCGAAATACGATTAAAACAGTTTTAAAATTTCAAAAATTTTAAAATAGGACTGTCATGTTTTTAATTCTCAAAATATGACTAATTATTATCATGTTTAGAAAATACTTACATGTTTGAAGTCTGGTACTGTCAAAATATCACAGTAATTAGTCCTATTTTGGGAATAAAAACATGGCACTTGTATTTTGGAATTTTCAAACTGTTTTTTTCCTATTTCGGGTAATAGCTCTTATAGTTTAGAAGTTTTCTAAATAGGACTAATTTTCCAATTTTACTCTTTCTTGGTTTTAATGCAATTCATATTTCATTAATAATTTAAATATAAAGTAATAAATATAACTTTATATAAACATAACTTTAAAAAAAACTACAGGTCTATGTTGCTGCCTCAGCAACCTTCCGGCAGCACCAGCTCTGATCACTAAAAAATGCCAACATGTGTTAGAAATGTCATCTTGATGACAGTTTTTGAGAAAAAAAATGGGATTTTCAAGAGTAAAAATATCATTTTCATGGCATTTTTAGAGAAAAAATGGCAGTTTTTACATATATTTTTTTAGCCGATCAAAGATAAAGTTGTTGGGCAGTAGCCGAGACTGGGAAAGGTTTCCATATTTTTTTATACTTTTTTAAGGTGTTTTTATCTATTTTTTATTTATTTTTAAAGTTTTAATGTTTTTTAAAAAAATACGGAGTAATTTTATGATCTTGCTATTTAAAAAAATAGAATTTTTTCATATTTTTTTACGATTTTTTGGTTAATGTAAATTATTTTTTATTATTTTTTGTATTTATTACAAATTAAAACATGATAGAAAGATAGAGTATACTTTAGTTCTATTTTGGGAAAGATAAATAGCATAGTTCTATTTGTGCATTTAGGAATTAATTTAGTCTTATTTAGGACTATTATCTCTTATTTTTAGTCCGTACTTTTTACAAGTTCTTCACAGCTTCATACTTCATAGTAAATCAATTCAATCATTGACAAAATTGAATTTCATTTGTAATCATGTAATATCGTTTAGAGGCCAATTTCGGCAATTCATACATTTTTGAACAAATTATATGCAAATTCGAGTTACTAATTAAAGAAGGCAAACACTTAATGATACAATTATTCTCGGTGTACATTCCTCTATGTGTACACGCTCTTCTGAAGTTCAATTTGTCTGTGTGACACAAACAACTTTTTTAAGACGAGTTGCATGTGATATCAGCAGCAAAATCAACACATTTTTTTTCAAATTATTTCGATATCGTGGACAGTTTATTTCAAATATATAACATTAAAAAATCTATAACATCAACAAAATTGGCCATATATCGCAACATCTTTCTTTATTATACGTAGTATTAAGTCGTGCGGCTATTTATTTGTCCCAAAACGAAAACCCCAATTTTGTAAGGTACATGTAGGGAGTCATACAAGTAATTCTATTAAAACGGAAAAGGAGCCCAAGAAACAAAAATGCAATGAAAGTACAACAACTAAGAAACTTAACAATTTAGAAAAAGTTTAAAGTTCCATGAAAGTTTATGTCCAACATGTGAGAATAATGGAAATGTTACTCCCTAAGGAGTCCTGGCAGATATATTTATAATAAAGAGAGTTTAATGTCAAGTACAATACTAAGCCTCTAATAATTCTATTACACCCCCTCAAACTGTGCGGAAGATACAACGCGCAAATTGTCTTTTAAAAAATGAAAACGTTGACTAGAGAGACTTTTAGTGAAAATATCTGCCAGCTGTAGATGAGTAGGAACATGCTTAACAATCAGATCTCCATGAGCAACCCGTTCGCGAACAAAATGATAATCAATCTGAATATGTTTACTACGAGCATGCTGTACCGGATTTGCAGTCAAGTAGGAAGCAGAGATATTATCACATAATAAATGTATCGGCTCCGTGATTGGCCACCCAAGTTCGAACAGTACAGAGCGAATATGTAGTGTGTCTTGTACTGTGTAAGCAATGACCCTATATTCTGCTTCTGTGGAGGACTTGGAAACAGTAGGTTGCTTCTTAGTCTTCCAAGAAACCAAATTAGGACCCAGAAATATAGCAAAACTTGTTGTGGACCGAGAACTATCAGGACAACCTGTCCAATCAGCATCAGAGTAAGCAACAACACAGGTTGGCCGAGAAGACTGTTGAAGCCATAGTCCATGATCTCGTGTTCCCTGCAAGTACCTGAAAATTCTTTTGATTGCAAAAAGATGAGTGGTACGAGGAGCATGCATGAACTGAGACACTAAGTGTACTGCATAAGTAATATCTGGTCGTGTCAAAGTTAAATATTGTAATGCACCAACCATGATGCGATACTCAGTAGAATCAGACAATAACTCACCATCAGAAAGAGACAGAGTGGTACGGGAAGCTAACGGGGTGCGAACAGGCTTTACAGAATGAAGATGAAAACGAGCTAGAAGGTCGGTAACATATTTATGTTGAGAGAGAAACATACCTTTAGCTGAACGAATAGCCTCAACCCCCAGGAAATAATGGAGATTACCCAAGTCTTTCATAGCAAAATGTTTAGAGATATAACAACAACATCCAAGCCTTAGTCCCAAAAGATATTGGGGTCGGCTAACAGTATCACCTAGTCACATCACATGACATGAATCGAAAATGTTTAGAGATAATTGAAATAAATTGGGTAACAGATGACTCAGAATTGCCAGTAATAATAATATCGTCCACATATAGTAATAAATAAATAATAGTATTATTCTGGCGGTAAATGAACAAAGAATTGTCAGATTTGCTGCATGAGAAATTATGTTGTAGAAGAAAACTACTAAATCTATGAAACCAGGCCCGTGGAGCTTGCTTAAGGCTATAAATGGCCTTGCGCAGACGACATATATGATTAGGAAACTGAGGATGAATAAAACCACGGGGCTGACTCATATAAACTTCTTCTGTTAGATGACCATGTAAGAAGGCATTTTTAACATCAAGTTGTCGTATAGCCCACCCAAAAGAAATAGCTAGAGTAAGTACAATACGAACGGTGGTGGGTTTTACGACAGGACTAAAAGTTTCAAAGAAATCAATACCTGCCTGCTGATTAAAACCTTGTGCAACTAATCGAGCTTTATGGCGCTCTAAAGATCCATCAGAATGATATTTAGTTTTATAAATCCATTTACACCCAACAATATTCTTAGAGCTATCAAAGGGAACCAAGTCCCATGTATTATTATTAACGAGTGCATTAAATTCATCAGCCATCGCCTCACGCCATTTTAACTGTTTATTTGTCTTAGTAAAACAGGTAGGATCTGCAGAAGTAATAACCGTACTTAAATTAAAAATGGCTTTAGGCTTAAAAATTCCGGAATTAGCCCGGGTTTGCATGGGATGCTGGTTAACTACCGTAGTAGACATAGGTGATATTTCGGGTGAGACATGGTCGGCTGGGGGTGTCGAGACTGTGTGGGTCGAGGACCGGTGACGGGATGAGACCGGGGATAGTGGCGGGCTGGAAGTGGGCGTGGACGGGGATGTATGTGGCGATGGTATATGCGGAGTTATGGGAATTATGGGTGACCGAGGTGGGGAGGGGAGAAGTGGTGATCGTGCGGATGTGATTGTGGGAATAGACTGGGCCGATGGGTCAAGAGTTATATCGGTGAGATTCATAGGAGACGGTGTAGTAGACACAGAACGTGATGGAACAGACGAGAGGGTTTTGAAAGGATAGGTGTCCTCATGAAACCTAACATGACGGCTAACATAGACACGACCTGTGTTAGGATCCAAACAACGATAGCCCTTAGAACCAGATGCATAGCCAATAAAAACACACTGAACTGAACGAGGTGATAATTTATTAGCTGAGGTGGCTGAAAATTTGGATAGCAGGCACAACCAAAACTCGCTTAAAGGAGTAATTTGGAACACGGTTAAAAAGTTTTTGGTATGGAGAAAACCCATTTAAGGTAGGAGATGGTAGTCTATTAATAATATAGGCAGCAGTGAATATGGCATCAACCCAATAGTTGCTCGGAACCGAAGCTTCAAGAAGCATGGTCCGAGTTAACTCAAGTAAATGACGATGCTTGCGCTCAGCAACCCCATTTTGTTGAGGAGTGTCAGGGCAAGATTTTTGAAAGTAGATGCCATTAGCAGAAAAAAAATTGCTGCATATTATTATTAACAAACTCACCTCCCCCGTCACTTTAAAAATTTTTAATTTTCTGATTAAAAAGATTTTCAACCAAAGCTTTAAATTTTTTAAAGTGCATAAAAACCTCACTTTTATGACACACGGGATAAATCCAAGTATAACGAGAAAAATCATCAATAAAACACATGTAATACTTGAATCCCAAATTTGAATACACGGGTGACTGCCACACATCAGAATGAATAATTTGAAGAGGAAAGACAGAATTATGACTAGCATCCGTAAAAGGCAAACGTTGTGATTTTCCTAATCGACAAGCCACACATTCATGAGTAAATGGAGTATGACTACATAAGAATTGTTTTCGCTTAAGAAATGTAAAATATTATCACCGCAGTGACCTAATCTACGGTGCCACACAGGGCCAGAAGCTAAAACAGAAGCAAAAACTAATGGTGATGAGGACGGCAGACAGATAGGATAAAGTGGTCCACTACTGGTAGCTCGCAGAAGCACTGCCCCCGTTGCTTTGTCCTTAATCAAAAAAGATTTTTTATCAAAAATTACACTACAATTATTATGAGCACAGAGCCTTTTAATTGAAATTAAATTATATTTCAACTGAGGCACATGATAAACAGATTTTAAAGTTAGAGGACGACCAGACGTAGGTAAAGCAACATCACCAACATTACATATGGGAAGATGGGCACCATTGGCAACACTAACGGAATTATGGCCGATGTAAGGAGATTTATTAACTAAAATACCTTCAGATGTAGTCATATGAGCAGATGCCCCTGAATCAGGGAACCATAGAGTAGGAGTAGTGTCACCGGGAGTAGTCAACAGAGCAGGGGCGGACGGTTATGTGAAACGAGAAGGACAATTTATTGCGGAATGACCTGCAGAAAAACAAATTTGACATACAAAAGGATGGGGAACAGACCCAAGAATACCCTCATCTGATGGCAAGCCTGCAGAACTACGGTTAGTAACACAGACAGGTAAAGCATGAATATTTAAATGTGACATAGCAGAATTACAAATAACAGTACTCGTAGATGTCACACCCTCTGCAGGAGAACTCAGCTGCCCACCCCCTTCGGGGTAATGAACTGTCGGTCCGTGGGGGTACCAGTAGCCCTGCTACTGCTGTCCTCGTCCGCGACCCCTGCCTCCGTGGCCCCTGCCGCGACCGCGGCCTTGTCCACGATGTGTAGCACCAATCGGCCTCTGTTGCCCGACCGGGTAAGGCTGCTGCCCGACCGGGTGTGGCTACCGAATGTGGGTTAGTCTGCTGCTGGCCTGAAGGCTGTCCGGAAGAAGAGATAGTCGCGCCAAATGCCTGGGAGCGGAGATAGAGTACCCACTGCTCTAACTCAAGAAGATGATTACGGAGAGTCTCAAACGGAAAATTTTGTCCAAACAGGGACACAGCAGTGAACAAAGATTCATACTCAGGTCCCAGTCTCATAATGGTAGTTTTTAAAATTTCACGGGGAGGCACATGGCAATTTATTGTGGCAAGATCATCAGCCAATGTTTTAATTTCTCTCAAATAATTATCCATGGACAGATCAGGTTTCTTTTTAATTTGATTAAATAAGCGCTTTAATTCCATAGATCTGGCCAAACTAGCAGGCATAAATAGTGACTCTAACTGCTCCCAAATTGCATAGGAATGTTTTAAATCACGCACATCGATAAGAACATCCCTCGATAGGGTTGCAAATAACCATGAACGGATTCTTTGATCAATTCTTAACCAAGTAGAAAATTCGGGATTGGGAGTTTGACGGTTAAGAGGATCTATGGAATAGGCAGGGGGTACCTGAATTGAGCCATCAACCATGCCAAGTAGTGCTTGTGAGACCAGAAACGATTCAAACTGAGTCCTCCAAGTAGTGTAGTCCTCCACCGCTAGAAGTTTGGTGGTCACGATATTCGTGACATTTGTGGCCACATGTGATATGGTGAGGGCAAGCTCGGCCAAAGGAGAAGGTGCCGGGCTGGCAGCAGGTCCACGAAGAGGATGAAACGTGGAGGAAATACCAGGTGAGCCAATGAAGGTGGTACTGGCGAAGCCGGTGGTGGAGACCGGTGGTGGCTCAAGCGGAACTGGTTGCACTGAAGTCGGGGACGACCATGGAAACGCCGGAGGAAAACTCTGGAAAATAGAATATGGCACAGAGGCCCGACTTGGAGACGCAAAATTGGAGGTGAAGGTCACGCCGGAGGAGACGGAACTGATCGCCGGCAGCGTTCCAAAAGATAGTGGAGCGCCGGTCGAAGCGTTGGTGCTGGCGGCGACAGATGTCGGCTGGCCGACGGTTGCCGATAACTGGGATGACGGAGCGGCCATGGTGAAGCGCAGCGATCGACGTCGGAAAAACTGAAGGCACAGCGGCAAGCAGGCGACGGCAGCTATGGGTTTAGCACGCGGCGCCGAAAAAAATTGTAGAGAGAGAGAGGATCGGAAATTAATGAGCTCTTGATACCATGTGAGAATAATGGAAAGGTTACTCCCTAAGGAGTCCTGGCAGATATATTTATAATAAAAAGAGTTTAATGTCAAGTACAATACTAAGCCTCTAATAATTCTATTACAACAAACTAGGATTGAAGACGCATTTGAATAGAACTTGTTTGAATAGGATTGGTCACTAGGAGTATGCTAATGAAATTACCTTTTTGTCCTCTAAAAATCTTACATGTTCTTCCTGTATACTAATGAAACATGTCATCTTTCATGCATATTTTGTTTTCTATTGCCGAGTATATAGCTATATGAACAAATTTTAGATCTACTCCATGTTTATTTATTCCTTTCTATTTAATTTCTACTATTAGACCCGTAATATTTTGTTTGAGTTTTTGCTACTTCCAGTCTCTTTACTATACTAGTATAGTACCCGTGCGATGCACGGGAAATACCGCATTGGACAACAATATACTTGTATACGTATTATTATTTATGATATAATGCATATTAAAATATTAATAGAAGATATACATTTTATTACTACCTCTATCCCACTAACATTGCAACATAAGAAGGTGTCACACTTATTAAGAAATGTGAGTTTGTATGATTGATATTGAAATGATAAAGTAAAAAAACAAAGTATGAATGTTTAAAACTACTCAAACTTTAACAAATTTGGCTAGAAACAATCTTAGTAGGACGGACAAAAAAAAGATAAGACAATCTTAAGCCAGACAGAGGAAGTATAAGATTATAAGTATAAATGAATGGTGTACTTCATCTCTATCAAATTCAATTTTGATTTGAGCATTTTGAGGTTAACTGGAGATAAAATTAAATCATTCGTAGCAATGGTTAAATCAATTTTAATACTCCGTAATTACAGTAAAATTTACTTAGAATTAGACAAATGGAGTAATAGTTATATGAAAAAAATCATTTGTTCTCTTTTTTTTTTAAAAGGTCATTCATTTGTTCTCTATGCACCTTTATATTGATTTTCATTTCCCTTTCTCATCACCTATTCTCTTTCTCTCGGTCACTATAGTTCAATTATGATTAAAGGGAAGGTTGATCTGCCACTCTAATGGGCATAAGATCACAAAAATGACTGTTTCAGGTTGAAATAAGTATCCGTCACAAATATATTAATGCTTGTTGTTGTAATCTCCTCTATGTTGTTTAAATTCAAATATGGTTTTAAGTTTCTCATTTTGGGAATATGCATGAAATTATCTTTGGAATTGCAGACTTTCTTAAGAAAACAGTATATAATGTAGTCTTTACATATCAAATAATTTCTTCCTAAAAAAATCACATACTTTCTAGGCAAAGTATTGATACATGATTGAGAGACATCAATCATAATACTAAAAACTAAACTTAGATTATCAAGTAAAATGAGTTGAATCTTAGATGCAAACAAATACCAAATTGGTGGCAACCCGCACTCACCAAAGAGATATCATACAGTATTTATCAGGTACACACCATTAATTGAACTACGATAATGAGATGGTTTTCAAAACGTATCTAATGTCAGTGTTGAGGTATAGTTCAATGGAGTGCTAAAAATAAAATGTACGGTTTTTTGTTTTCAGGACTCATAATATCACATTATATTCTCTATTATTATGGTACATAGGGGAGAGCTCATGTGATTGTCTTACAAAATTTCTATTGTGATGGTTAAAGACCCTTTTTTAAAATCAAAAGGGTAGATTCATTACACACAGTGATAATATGAACGAAACGTGGTTATGTTTAACACCAGAGAACGGTGTGAAGCTACACTATTGAAAAAAACTACATAAAGTTGCACCATTTAAATGATACTACATATTTCATTTTTGATGAATATATAAAACACACACATATAAAATCAACACACACAAACAAAAAGACCCAGCCTTGTACAACTTTTGTTATTGTTGTATGATTAGTATCTACTTCTTTCCAGCGGACACCTTGACTATTGAGAGATTAGTACTTAAAAAAAAGGATGCAACGTGATTTTCAAAGATTACAAAAAAAATTCAATGGTACTCTATATGCTGTCATTCACACACCATAAAGGGAATATCACTGCAATCTACTTACAAATCAGTATGAGGTTTTTTACCTAACCCGCTAGTGTATAAATGGGTAGTCATTTTGCATGTGGTGTACTGCATGTTCTCATTTTATGAAGGTAGCGGGATACAACTTTTGGAGAGAATGGAGACTATTGAGGAGTTACATGCGTGAGAGGCGTGATATATTTGCTTCGTAATAGCCCCTTTTATAGAAACAATAACAAAAGGAGTTTCCATGTTCACAATGGTTGCCGCCCACTATTAATTAATGCATTTCCCTATGCATTGTTTATTGAACTAAATTTATAAAAGGTGATATATGGACTCTTCGGGAACACCATTCCACTTTACAGCTCTCCTATGCCGTTCAAATTTCAGTTTTCCATGATAATAATAAATACATTTGCCATACATTTATGAAATACTACCTGCATTACGTTTTTCAGCAATTGGCCGCCCAAACTGCTATAGGATTCCCGCTCAAGTTTTGCTGAAACTATTCCGTTTTTATATATTATATAGTTTTTTTTCATTTTCAATGTTTCGACTATTGTGCAACAAACACTTTTATTCATCCACTTAAAAAATTCCCACATTTATTCAGATTAAAAGTGGCAACAACTCTGTAGCTTCCTGGTTATACCAAACTACTAGAGAGAAGGGAGAGCTAAAACATAGAGAGAGAAAAAACTTGCAATAAATGTTTTCAGGACCTCCTAAAACTACCCCCAAAGGGGGTATTTATAGGGGGGAATATGGGTTGGGCTCCCAGACCTTGGGCCCGGAGGCCCGATTACAATATGAACCGCTAGTGGGCCGTTTACATATGTTCTAACCCGCTAAGGATATAAAGGTGGTCTGTGCTGACGATGGGTCGGAGGTGCATGTATGCCCCTCGACCTTCAAGAAACCTCAGGTGTATCTGGTGTCCTTGTCCCGAGGTGCGTCCCTCTAAGGTGATGGTGTGAATATTCAGTCTGACCCTACATTCTTGACTAAGTCCTTGTGGACATATAAAAATTATGGGGCCAACGTTCAATTCTGTTGGGCTGCGTGTGATGATTGTTGAGCCTTATAAAATTATTAATATGGACTCATTCGAATAAAATTTAATGATTGAATTAATTTGGGTCATTGAAAATATCCAATTAATTTAATTATAAATTAAATCTTTAAGAGAATGGATCGGTCCTATTAATCTTGAGCCCATTATTAAATAATGGCCTAATAAATAAGAGACATGATCCAATATATGAAGAGGAGGACAAATATAGTTTTAGAATATGATGAATATGTGAATATATTGGAATACTAAGTATTAAAAAGTGTTTAAGATTTTTTTCAATACTAATATTGAAATATTCAAATATTTTAAAACTAAAAAATATCAAATAACATTTTTAAATATAGAGAAATTGCTGACTAAATATTATTATTATTTTATCATAGTGAACAATAAATGTTTAAATTATTTTGAATATATTAATATATGTATATTACTACAAAATTGTATATACAAGTTGACCGGGTTTCCTGGCGTTGACTGGGTTGACCCGCGGGGTCCGGGGTGAACCCTGACCCGATCATTCATCTGGGTCACTTCCCGGTCCGATTTTTACAACATAGCTTAAAATTCCATTAATAAGTCATAGAAGTAATTTATTGAAAAACACTTCGCCAAAACATGCATAAAACGCAATGTTTTTCAATATTTTTTTAACTGACTTATAGATCGACTTGTAAATTCATTTTTTATATGATCTACACTTCATAAAGAACATGTTCATAAATTTTCATAAAAAAATTCCACCTAGAAGCATCTCAGAAGATTTTACCCGAAAAGTATTAGTTTAGCACTTAAAACTCATCCTACTCACACCTATTATAAAGAACTAAACTTGGGATAATTTTTTCCATTTTTTGGGCCTAGAGCCGTCGCCCCCTTGCACCCCCTCTAGGGCTGCCCCTGGGTCGGTTGCATAGTTATCCACATTGATCTCCAGCACTTGCGAAAGGATAGGGTTTCCTTTGTCTGAGTAGCAATTTGAGGTCTTGCTTATTTGATTAGCATCAGGGACCTTGTCTGTTCAATTAGCAACCCAGTGTATTGTTTTTCCGATTAGCAGTCCGAGGTCTTGTTTTTCCTATTAGCAGCCCGGGGGCTTGTTTTTCCGATTAGTAGACTGGTGTCCCGTTTGTCCGATTAGTAGCCCGGAGTCTTCCTTGTTCCAACGGAGAGATCTCTTCATCGGATTCCCCCAAAATGGAGCTAAAGGGTGAGCCCCCCGACTATTGCGTGCAACTGCAACGGTTGCCCTCCGTTGATGCGATGGTCAAGATCGACCTTTGCGTTTGAGGAATGCTCGTCTGATGTGCTTGCGAGAATGTGGTGAATGGCCCACCATGATATGTAGTCACTGCAGCACAGGATGCTAAGTCTCGGCCTTCGTCGTATGATGCATGACCGTCTCATGCAGGGAGAAGTGCGGAGTTTCTCCATCTGATGCTGCGAAAAAGAGAGTAGCATCCCTATTTTGCGAAGAGAAACTTGCCAAGAAGAGCAGAGGTATAAACTGCTCCTCAGGACGAGTAGGTATGGCAGGTCGGAGAAGCGCAATTGCTGCCCTGCCCTGACCTTCGTTTCCTCGTAGCTATGTCAGGTCGAAGAAGCGCACTCGTTGCTCTGCCCTAACCTTCGTTTCCTCGTAGCTATGGCAGGTAAGAGAAGCGCACTTGCTGCCCTATATGCGACGAAGGATGCTAAGTCTGGGCCTTAGACATCTGATGTGGGTCCGTCTTATGTCGGGGAGAAGTGCATAGCTTCCCTGTGTGATGTTGGGGATAGGCACATAGCTCCCCTATTCCGCGAGGAGCAATTTGCCGATAAGAGCAATAGTATAAACTGTTCCTTTAGCCGAGTAAGGGGAGATAACCCAATCAGTAGAAACCTAGCTCGCCCCGTTTGTTTCCTTGCAGATATGACAGGTCGGAGAAGCGCACTTGTTGCCCTGCCCTGACCTTCGACATCAAACTCATGTCTATCTTGCACTAGGGAAAAATGTGAACCCTCCCTTCCTTGCAAAGAACAATTTATCAAGAAGAGTAAAGGTCTGAAGATAGACACCAGTAGAGAGAAAGGACCATACCAGTAGAAGTCGGGCTCCCCCCGCATCCCAGCCAGAGCCTGTAAGATCCGCAACAGCCTGCCATTTGCTAAAGGAGTGGTTGAGAATGGGTGTGCGGTGAAGAAATAGTCGCCATCCATGTGGAAGATGATATGGGTGAGCCTGATTATATGATCAAGGCGACAATGTTAAGTCTGATCGTGATGAATTTGAAGCAGCGGTCATCATCCAAGTGAAGGAGGATGTGACCGGTCTTGAAATGAAAATGATGGCGCTGAGCCGATCGTGATGAAGATGACGGCTCGTGGGCCGATCATGAATCCAAAGTAGCGATCACCATCCAAGTGAATAGGGATGAGACCGGTCTTGACTAGGATGGCAGATCGTAGGCTGATTGTGAATCCAAAACAACTGTCATCATCCAAGTGAAGGAGGATCTGACCAGTCTTGAGACGGGAATGATGGCATTGAGCCGGTGCTGATGTAAATGAAGACTCATGGGGTGATCATGAATCCAAAGCAGCGGTCATAATCCAAGTGAAGGATGATGTGACTGGTCTTGAATAGAGAATGATGGTGTTGTTGGTCAAACTTGAGATTTGACTCACACCTACGAGGTGATGTGAATAGCAGAGTCTGAGATTAAACTCATGATGTCATTTGACCTTCAAGCTTCCCTAGAATGGATGTAAGATTCCAGACTAAGAGCGTCGCTTGGAGGACTCCTTGATGTAGGTCAAGGGAGCGATGCTTTGACGACTCTTTGATGCAGGGCAAGAGAGTGGTGATTGGGAGACTCGTTCCTTATCGCTTATTGAGTTAGTGAGAAAGCTCTACTGCGTGTCCGGTCATTCATGTCAGTAATCAGAGTGTTCCAAAGGCTTGTTCGAGTGATGGGGAGCCCAAGGTGGACCGACCTTCCGCGATTTGAGGGCACTCGGAGTGCTAAGCCGTCCCAATAGTCTCTGAACGACATGGACGATGAGCTAGGCGCGACCTCCACTTTGCTTCGTCTTGATGAACGGTTGTTGACGAGGATGGCATGTGATTGAATTCGGGCTTCTAAGCTATGCACCAATTCACACATCTCTAACATTGCGAGAGCATTGCTGGATCACATGTGGTTTGGAATGATGGACGATCTTGCTCCTTTACACAAATTTGCCAAACAACAAGATGTCGAGCTTGATGGAGAAGATGAACAAGTGACGAGATCTCCACCTTGTGATGGCATGTGTGATCAGCCAAGATTTACCCGTAAGCGAGAGAAATCAAAGCTCGGGGCTGGGGTTGGCTCTCGCCCGTCAATGAGCCCATACGTAAGTCATGCACTGCCATGCGCGCACAACCTCGGCCATGGGATATCTCTGTATGAACTTGGCTTTGAGATAGCCCCGCGTGAACTCTACCTGGAGATAGCCCTGCACGAACTTGACTTGGAGGTAGCCTTGGATGAACTTGGCATGGAGATAGCCCTGTTCGAACTTGGGTTAGAGATTAGTGTGCTTGACTCGGAATGGATAGTGAGGTGATGATCACTGGCGTCGTCATGACCAAGTACTTACTTTGAATTTCAAGGCCTATTAAAGAAGAGCTTGAACCAGCGCCAAGTAGTCTAGGCTCAGCAGTGGGCGAAGAAAATAGAGGATGCCTTGAAGGTATACATAGCTTGCCATGAAGCAGATGATCGGAGCATGCCCGAGCGTGGCTGCGACCAAGGATGTGAAAGCTTTGTTTGATCTTGAATTAAAGTAAGACCGGATGGAGGCATCGTCTAGGGATGTAGTGCATCGTGTAGTTGCAGTGTTAAGGCCCCATAGCTAGTGATTTCAGAGTTTGCAACCTATAGGCTTGAGGTCAAGTGTCCGAAGCATGACTCAGCTTCGAGGATATAGGAGATGAGGCAGTTGTTGTCCTCAAGGCCTCCCTAGCTTTTTCAGAGCTTGTCACTTCTAGGGCCGAGGTCCGACAGACGGAGAATGTCCGAGCTTAGCTGCAAACAAAAGGATATCATATTCTCTTTTAGATGTGACCAACATGATATGCAGACTACACTGGATGACATGTTGGCGTATCATTTTCCGGGCTTTCCCCCTAAGTAGCTTGGTTTGCCCTGATGAGGCGGAGAAGGTGGGCAATGATGATCTTGGAGTTGTTCTCTGTGATTGATTTATCGTTTGAGCTTGTGTGTATGCATCGTTCGTTCTTTCAATTTACTTAGTCATTTTTCATTCAAGAATACTTGTACTAGTAGTAGTAGTAGTAGTAGTAGTAGTAGTAGTAGTAGTAGTAGTAGTAGTAGTAGTAGTAGTAGTAGTAAGTCGGCAAGACAAACCTTGACTGCGGCCTGCTTGGTAAGGCGGGGCTGACCCGCACACTGTCGATCTAGGACCGACGAGTGCGCAAGCTATTCGGCCAGTGATTGGACAACGGATGTATGAGAGGGGCTCGGGGCACGACCTCTCGCATACCTTCAACCCAAAGTCCAGTATTACACCACCTTGACTTGTACAATTAGTTTCATACTCAGGAAGTATCTGCTTATCCCTTTCTGAAAGTCGAACTGAAGCCGACCAAAACGGACCCGCACCGCTGACCATATCAAATGAGTATGCGGGATGTTAAGCCTAACAACGTCAGACAACGGATGTACGAGAGGGGCTCAGAGCACGACCTCTTGCATACATCTGGCCCGGAGACCGGTCATATAGTCGCCGCACCGTTGATTAGATCAAACGAGTATGTGAGGTGTTTAGACTGCAACGTCAGACAACAGATGTACGAGAGGGGGCTCGGGGCACGACCTCTCACATACCTTTTCGACCCAGAGGTCGGTCTTATGGTTTCCCTGACCGAGCAGCTAATTATGGACTTAGAAAATAGTTTGATCATTTCCTTGCATGAGGATCAAGTCGTGGTTGACTAAACACCGAGAGCAGGGCGTCATAGAATTTTTTTTTTTTGCTTTTTTTTGAAATAATTTTTGGCCGTCGCCCGTTCATTTCCAAATGAGGCCGGACCTCATTAAATTCTAGACTGGAAAACAAAATAATTTTTTTAAGTAATGAAAGAGTTTGAAAACTTGAGAAGTTGCTCCGAGTTCTGCACTTGATCTACAATTTGTGATGATCTGCTCATATAATGTGAGAGAGTTGGTCTGCGCTCCGCACTTGATCTACAAACTTGCTATGCTTCACTCATATGATGTGATAGAGTTGATTTGAGTTTCGCACTTGATCTACAAGCTTGTGATGCTCCGCTAAAAGGATCGGAGAAGATGTGCACTCCTTCCGGTTATTTTTTACCAACAAAACCACAACCATTTAGCAGTTTAATATAAGAATTACTTGCATGTCCTAATCTAGCATGTAATTCTAGATTAAGTAGAAGCATCATCATGCAATAGTTCAGAACATAAAAAACATAAAATCCATTCTTACAATAGCATTTTCCCTCAAGAACATCATTTTTGGATATGAAAAAATTGGCACAACCAAAAGAAACTTTAACCCCTACTTTTCCTAATAGAGAAATGTAAAGTAAATTAGCTCGAATCTCGGGCACATGAAACACATCACATAGTGATAAAGTTTTCTCCGATGTGAGCTTAAGAAGAACTTTTTCTTTACCATGCACTTCAACAGTTTTCATGTCTGTTCGGTACACAAGCTCTTCGCCATCTCCTATAGTAGTATAGGAGGTAAAAACATTTTTTTTTACAAATATGATTGGTCTACCTTCCACTCATTCACATAATTAGTTTTACAACTTTGAGAAACAACAACAATCAAAATATGATCAGTGGTGACTAAATTAAAACTTGATTTTAGTGGGTTATTTTTTTCATAGTTGTCACTTTACCACTAAATAAAAGAATAACATTTTTTGTAAATGATGGCTCCCCATGCGGGTATATCACAACCTACTTCGCAACACACATGTAGAGATAACATAGTTGAGATGAGTGCGACGACAACGCCTTGTGCGCAGAGACATGCTTTTCCCGAAGTACCTTGTGAGATCATTTGTGCAGACATTTCCAACGCCAAATACTTGAAATTGTTGGTGAAATCTGGCTAGATGAACTTGTAAAAGAGCGTTAGAAAAATAATATAGCTTGAGATGCGTGAACGCTGCATGTCCTCAAGAAAGCATTTTCGACTGCCGAAAACCTTTCTCCAAGAACAACGAGAAGAGAAAATCATTAATTCAGCAATATCTGATCGAACAAAATTTTTTGCTCGTAAAATTTTGGTATGAATTTACAAATCATAAGGAGCTGCTATCACCCATCTTTCACGCTATGTATGAAGTATATGTATTCTCCTAATCTTGTTACCTTTAAAGCCACATCTCAAAAATTTCCAGCAAGATAATGATATTATTAGTATAGTAATAAATATAATTATAGGATTTATTGCAGCGGCTGAAATAATAAAGATTGTCAAACGTTGGCTAGCAATGTGAATAGACAGTTACGGTTACATTGTGCAGACAGACTTTCACCTCACTACACTAGACTCAAGAAGTGAGGGACTGAAAGGACAAGGGACTTAGGGTGTTTTTACGTGGATTTTTTTCAGTCCCAAATTAGATCATATCAAATTAGATTAGATCACACTCAAACAAACCAGATCAGACAAAAATAGTCCAGACATAACCAGAATTGGATAATTATAAAATACACAAAGATCAGACACGTATCTCATCAAACCAGACCAAACTAGATCAGACTAGACAGACCATAAAATTAATGTCCAATTAAAAACATCCTTAATGCTTATGTTATTAGGAGAAGCACAAACTCCAATTTTTAGCAAAGATCCACACTTGCATCGACCATACTATTTTATGGAGGATCAACACATAACTCTACTTTTTTTTGCATCGAGTATTCTCGACATTGGTCTCATATATTGGGTCCGAACAACGACCCATGTACACTCTATTGACTCATATATAATATTACCTCCATCCCAATTTGATGGTTCTATTTCTTATAATCTTATTCACTTGTTCAACACAAACCACTATTAATCTTTTATTTTATATATTACTTTTATTAAGATTGATTCTTCTTTTTGCCACTTTGTAAATTTTTTGATGTAATTTTTAAATATGTAAATTTTGTTTACTAACAATAATTTGAGCGTGGACATGAATCTGTTTGCTTTATCATCAGTCAAACTTCATAAACCACAATCAGACCATCAAATTGGAAGGAGGGAGTAATCAAAATAGATTTTATATCATTTATAAGCTATTGATTGGCCTTTTATTGTAACTGAATCTTCCACGCCCTAGCTTGGAAGCCCAACACATACTTCTCCTATAAATAGTTCCACTTGGAGCCATCTAAAGGGTTGGAAAATCATTCATACATATCATTTTCTCTATCTAGTTCTACCGTCTTTGTAAAACAGTTGTCGATCACCATTAATGAAAGCGATGATTAAAACAGTTTGTTAGGTCCCCTAGATTTTGATGAACAAGTATTGTTTTGATGATGCCATCCCTTTTTCTATAATATCCCTGTAATAGACTAGCACTTGTTTTTGTTCTACTATGGATTATTGTAATATGCTCAAAAGTGATAAAGTACTCAAGAAAAACAGAGAGTACTAAAAAGAGAAGAAATGTACCATAAAACAAAGAGAAAAGAAACAAAAAGAAGAAGGTACGAAAAGAGTCAACAAAAACTCTTTTGAATAAACTAATTAGAAAACCTTCATAGACCTTCTGGTCATAACAGAGAACCTCAACTCTGATGGAAATCAGAACTGATCAACTCTGGTAAACCCAATGTTAAGGTCTCTGATATATGCCAGAAAGACCTTCTATCATGATCGTAACAGAGAACCTCAAACTAGTTCTCTGTTGACACCAGAACAGAAGACCTCATAGGTATTCTGGTAAGGTATTCTATTGAGGTATTCTGATCGGAATCTCAACATCTGCTATTCTTCTCTCAGCACAGAAACAAAAAGACAGAAGACCAACTTGCAGTCAGAATGACAGAATGCATAGAAAATAATGTTACAAGAAATTATGTGACAAAATTTCTTATAACATTATTTACTAAAAGCAAGTAATCTTATCTTGAGGAATGCATTGAACAACACTCGGCCTAGATACTGAATTTCTGAAAGCTAAAAAGATAAAGATAAATCATCTTATCTTTGCCTTGAAATGAGCAATCAAGTTGAGTGAAGATAAAATGATCCGTGTCACAAGAAGACAAGAATCAACCATGCTGCCCAGTCAAGTGGAACAAAGCAAGTAGATCAAGCAACGATCAAGATTGGATCACTCAACCAACGGAGGAGATTCAACAACAAAGTCTATAAATACAGAAGGAGTGCGGGAAGACCAAGTGTGACACCAGATGGCAACAAACCCTGGTATATTGGAACCCAGTGGAACAGAAGGGAATCAAGGTTTACAAGAAAACATCCAGCTAGCTGATTCACCTTCACCACTCGGGTTACCACCCCACTCATCTAATGCTCTTAGAATAGCTTATCATTCATACACATCTATAAAGTTTAGATTAGTTGGTAGATTAGTTTAAACCCATGTAAACTAGTCTAGTGTATTCATTCTGGGATGCATGTGATCATTCATAAGGTGAGGCAAGGACATGAGTAGCTTCTGGCTGGGCAAGCCATTAGTGAAAAACCTTGGAGGACATGAGTAGCTTGGAACAGTGTGGTTCCTCGTGAAAAAACTCACAATCTATGCCCGGGCCAGGGGTAGATTGGGCACTAAATGTAATGGGATATTCATTTAGTGGAAAATCCATCTGAAATAGGTTGGGACTGGATGTAGGAGGATTACACCACCTCTGAACCAGGATATATCTTGTGTATCTTTTACATTCAGCACCCAACACATACTTCAGTTCTCATTCACCTTCATACTATCTCAAAGTCTTGCATATTCACTGACCAGAAAACTCCCTAAAGTTTTCTATGAACCACAAACTCCTTACCTACGCACTACAAAGAGATCTATGACAATAGGTCTAAATCATTCACAAAAAAGTGTTCTGTCCACCCATCTCTGTTACAACTAAAAGAGTCATAACCTTCGTTCCTATAAAGTGTCACACTCTTGAGGTCAAGACTTCCGTTGTATGTTTCAATGTCTCCCAAAAGATATTGGAACACATTTTGTTAGAGGAAAAAGAGTTGAAAAGAAAAGATTTTTAGAAGTCTATTCACCCCCTAGACTTCTACCTCACTTGGGACCATCAATTGGTATTAGAGCGGTTGTTCATAGAGTCAGGTTTTAACCGGCTTATTTTGAACAAAAGATCAACCACCAATCTCCCAAAACACTTATAGGACAGAGATGGAAAACACTATGAAGGATACTCTTTAAAGAAGAGACAAGGAAGGATAAAGCAAGCTATGATCACACATCAAGGAAAGGGACTGCTGCTCAACAAAGAAGAAGTCAAACCTACTATCATGACATCACAATTCTGGCTAACTCTACAAAGAAAGATGATCATGAAGATGTATATTCAAATACATCTCGAGAAACTCAGTTTATCTTGAATGTTCACACCTTTATCCCAACTGTGCTTCACTTCATAGAACATTCAGATAAAGTTATTCCTTCCCAAACTGGAAATCTTGAAACATCAGAAAATCCGAAAATAGCAACAGTACTAAAAGGATAATGTGATGATTGAAGAAAATCTTATGAGGAATAAAAACTGAGAAATCTCATTATGTTCATTACTAATGAAGATCATTGGATTGACATTTAATATGACTTTATAAAATCTGTCCCTAACCCCTAGAAAACCAATACACTTACTGGTCCATCCATTATCCATATCAACCCAATAAACAAATGGACTAGTAACCAACTATATATTTCCACATCATCATACACCCTCCTTATCCTTACTCCCATACCAGAGAACCTATCACACCCCCTTCTAGCTGAAAACACTTTTGAAAAGTCAACCAGTCCACAAAAGGATCAGTGAAGGTTCAAAAGAGATCTAATGATATAAAGGGAGAAGAGAGCAATCAATATCATGAAACAAAGTTCTAATGAATTCATTATTCATCAATCGAGAACTGGTGTTTACGAATGTCAAAAGACTATTGTATGTTTTTCATAAGTATCATGAATGGTACTACTGCTCTTAAAGGAAGGGAAGAACCAACAAGGCAAAAAGATGATGGAAGTATTGAGTGGAATAAAAAGGTCAAGACTGGAAATAATCAAAATGAAATTCTCATATCATTAACACAACTTATGTTAATGATTTAAGAATTATCTATTGGGCACACGCCAGTCTATGACAGAAGAAGACATTTTGTTCTCAAGAATTTCATCAAAAATGTGCTCACTGGAAAGAAGAGATTCTCAAGACAGTAAACTCCAAGCCGCTTACTGAAAAACTGTTGACAAAGAATCAACTGAAAAGATCTTCTTCTCCAGCCACCAGGTATAAGTGGATGTATCAGATGATGTTCAATCCCAATCAGAATGGCCTTATTCAAGAAGGACTGAACCAGCATCAACAAACATCACACAAAGATTGTTAGGATCATATTGCATTAAAGGTAGATTTTGATGATATCTACAATAGTGAGAGCTCAGGTCAACAAAGGATCCTAGCACTTCTATTCCTCAGAGCAAGAGCTTGAATGTTGAACAACCTTGAAGAAGGAATAAATATGCCAGAAAACACTGAAGGTATTCTTCCTAATCACAAAAACTCAGGGGGGACTACTCAAAGGTTTAAGGCAAACATTATTATGTTCATCTTGCTTATGAGAAGACTATCACAGATTGAGGGGGAACTTCTTCACCTCAATAAAACTTAAGGAATGGACCCTAATTCAAAAAGAAGCACCCTACTATTTTGTAAAGGCTTGTTTTTAATAAGAGCACCTTGCAATCCACTAAGAATGCAATCCGCTTTACATTTTGAAAAATCCTACTCAGTGGGTCTTCTACATCGCAATTCTCTTCTGATTAATTTCCAATCCAACCTCGATTTCCACAGATTTTGGAAAAAATCTGCCTGGGATTTCTTCGGTTACCAAATGTTGGTCACCCGATGGACCCCCTCCTTCTCTGTAGACCGTGACTCCCCTCTAGCCCTTGTTTGGGTATTGCTTGAAGGACTGCCTATTCACCTTCACGATATCCGAGCACTTCTCTCTATTGCTAGGTTATATGGGAAACCTATTAAAATTGATGGCCCGACAACCAATTTTTCTAGGCCATCAATGGCCAGAGTCTGTGTAGAAATCGATACTTCGCTTGACCTTCCCCCACAAATTTGGATCGGAAATGGTACTACTGTTTTTTTTCAGAATATACGGTATGAAAACTTACCACTTTATTGCAAGAAATGCCATCGGTTTGGCCACTCATTGTCAGATTGCCTCCGCCAGGCACCCTTTGCCAATGACAAACCTGTCAATGATGCCCAAGTTGTGGACACAGGTTTGAGTTCCCTTGTTATTTGCAAAGCTCTTGATGTTGGAACCCCTTGTGCAGGATCTTTTAGTGATGATGTTAATATTGGTAATTCAGTTCACGCCCCTAAGAATGAGTTTTGTGCCTCTGACAATGTTCTTGGTGCCTATGCTAGTGATGTGAGTAAAGATTGTGCCCCTGATAATATTGTTGTTGCTGCGGCAGAATCAGTTACAGACGTTGGTGCTCTTTGTGCCCCTGTAATTGAGACTGCAGTCCCTTATGCCCCTATTATTGATGTTCTCGGTGTCCCTGATAATACTATCTGTGATGTTTCTTATGTTGATGCCTCTGTTAGTCCTGTTGATTATGTTGATGCCTCTGTGACTGAAGCCTCTATCACAGCTGGTGGTGCCCTTTGTGCCCCTATGATTGAGACTACCACTGCCCCCCTTGTGCAGCCCCGGTTCTTGCTGCTCTGGCAGCCCCTGATATACTTAGTGATTCCCAATTGCCTGGCAATGCTCCCAGCAAACCGGCCCCCTGATATTGCTACTTCACATTCTGATGTTGTGACTTTTTTTTGTTACACTACTGCCCCTGAAACTGGTTTGGTACCTTCAGACCTCCCATCCCTCCCTTTTGGTTACACTGCTGCCCCTGATTCAGTCCGTGATGCCCCCACTATGGTTGCTTCTGATGCTACTCCCTTATTTAAGGATACCTCAAGGAAAGTTGACTTACTGATCACCCCCGATGATGATGCTCCTATCCCTTCTAAAGCAATTGTGTTTAATGAACGCCCGGTGGCCACCTGTAACAAGGCGGTAACCACAGGCGTTGCTCATCACACGAATGTCCCAATTGACTATGATACTACTGTAGTGAAGACAGGACATGATGATAATCAATCTGATCCTACGTGTTCATACACTACACTTGCCCCTTTACAGTCCAGTGATGATGCTACATCTGAGAACACAAATTATGCTTCTCACACTGTTTCAGGTACAAATGAGGATGAAGACCGTGATGGTTTTACTCCGGTTAAAAGAAGAGGAAACAAAAACATGAATTCGGCACTAATCCGAATTCATGAAGACAGCGAAAGACAACACTATTACCAAGTGGGATACACCTCACACCCTATGGTCACCAGAAGCCATTCCAAAAATCCACAAAACGCATCAGACTATTTCCTATACCCGGCTGACCAGAGGTTCGAATCACCACATCAACTGGCGGAAGCTCTCAAGCGATACGTTATATCCCACCCGGAAAGGAATACTTTTCAGCCATATCTCAAGAAAGCCATCATATTTCACAATAAATACAATAGAGCAATCTCATCCTCACTCGGAATCCCTTCAAAAAAAATCATCTACTAATGTATTTGCATTCCCCGTGTACCCCCCCCCCCTTTTGTTTGCTTTTATTTTATTCTCGATGTAATTTCCTTTTGTACTCTTTTAAATATTATTTTTAATAAAATTGGGAGCTGTTCCCCGGCACTCCCCCATCTCGAGTGGTTTGCTCCGGGACCCAAAAAAAGGAGCACCTTGCAAGTGTTCTATTAAAAATAGGAGCAACCTACTAAATAGCAACGTCCTAATTTAGGAGCACCCTGTTAAAAAGCTAAATCATGCTAATAACAGTGTCCTAAGAATGTCCATTTCTAAGTTTACAAGTCAAAAGGACTCAATCATCAACACAAGGGAATGTTCAAAAAGCTTCAAGAGGATACAATCAACAAAAGGATTGAGGGTTATTCAAATGAAAATGGTGATGAAAAAGCATTGGCAAACTCTCAAATCACAGGCAGAAACAAGAGCCTACAGGATTTGTGGGCAACAAAGAAATGTTTGCTAAAATGCTACTTATTCTTTCAAAGAGTATTCTAGGCTTCAAATGCCTCTAATCAACTCCAATTGACAAAGTCCAGAAATCAGATGACTTGACTAACTCTGAGGATCAGGTGGGATTTGTTCAATAAAAACAAATCATTATGGCAGAGATCGGTCAACGTTCTGGATAACAGAAGGAGACGTTCAAAAGGAGAATTAGTTATGGTCCACCAGAAACTCTAGAAAGGAGGAAAGAAGAAGGATGATGTCAATAGGAAAAGCAACAAAACAAAACTCTTCAGAAAATTTTGGCTACCTGATGAAATCAACAGAATACCTCAAGCTTCTGTTGATGACCAGAACACCTCAAAGCAGTTCTGTTGAGGAACAGAACTCCTGGTCAAACAGAAAAGGGTTCTGTTGAAACACCAACTCCCAGTTTATTTTATACTTGAGACAACTCAAATGTTTCAAGAAGAATTTCAGGAAATTATTCAAAGTATGGGCTATCTGAAAATCCAAAAAGAACGGATATTGCTCAAAGACTGAAGGATCAAATCGATCAACGAATATCCTGAAATAAAATATGGAGTATTTATCTGAATTCAGCTATGCAGAAGGAATTAATCTTGATTACATCAAAAGCATGCTGACATTCAGTAAGGTGTTACATTAATGAGCGTGAGAGAAAATTATCTTCAATCAAATAAGAGGAAAGAAAGTAGGAAGAATTTATGGTTACATGCAAAACCCTACAACGACACATGGTGATCAAGCAACTGACTCATTCATCAATGACACAATCAAGGCAACCGCATTAATAAGCCAAGTGAGTTTATCAATATCCCACTCGCTTATCGAAATTGCTTTTTGCTATGAAAAGAGAGACAACCGCAAGATCATTAACGAAGAGACGCTTCGATTGCCACAAGCAAATTGAATGCAGACTAACGCATGCTAACTATAAATATGCTCTTAGCTACACCCAATTCCTCACTCTCAAAAGCTCATCATCCTCAGAATATCCTACGAAGTATCATCACTCTAAATCAAATGGATTCCTCAATGAACAGAATATCCCTTGAATTTACACTAGCACCTCGATCAGCACCACAGAGAAGAGCTACCATATTCATACCCGATGAAAAATTCATTGATCTAGAATCAAGAATTTATTTAGCTGGGGAAAAGGAGCTACTATTTCAGGACAAAAAGGGGGAAAATAGAAACAAACACTTGGGACAATTATTTCCATTTTTGAGTGTTTTGTATTCTAGTTTTTGGCATCATCAAAAAGGGGGAAATTGTTAGGTACCCTAGATTTTGATGAACAAGTATTGTTTTGATGATGCCACCCCTTTTTGTATAATATCCTTGTAATAGACTAGCACTTGTATTTGTTCTACTACTGTTTATTGTAATGTGCTCAAAAGTGATAAAGTACTCAAGAAAAACAGAGAGTACTAAAAAGAGAAGAAACGTACCATAAAACAAAGAGAAAAGAACCAAAAAGAAGAAGGTACGAAAAGAGTCAACAGAAACCCTTTTGAATAAACTAATCAGAAAACCTTCAATGACCTTCTGGTCATAACAGAGAACCTCAACTCTGATGGAAATCAGAACTGATCAACTCTGGTAAACACCAATGTTAAGGTCTCTGATATATACCAGAAAGACCTTCTGTCATGATCGTAACAGAGAACCTCAAACTAGTTCTCTGTTGACACCAGAACAGAAGACCTCATAGGTATTCTGGTAAGGTATTATGTTGAGGTATTCTGATCGAAATATCAACATCTGCTATTCTTCTCTCAGCATAGAAACAAAAAGACAGAATACCAACTTGCAGTCAGAATGACAGAATGCATAGAAAATATTGTTACAAGAAATTATGTCACAAAATTTCTTATAACATTATTTACTAAAAGCAAGTAATCTTATCTTGAGGAATGCATTGAACAACACTCGGCCTAGATACTGAATTTCTGAAAGCTAAAAAGATAAAGATAAATCATCTTATCTTTGCCTTGAAATGAGGAATCAGGTTGAGTGAAGATAAAATGATCCGTGTCACAAGAAGACAAGAATCAACCATGCTGCCCAGTCAAGTGGAACAAAGCAAGTAGATCAAGCAACGACCAAGATTGGATCACTCAGCCAACGGAGGAGATTCAACAACAAAGTCTATAAATACAGAAGGAGTGCGGGAAGACCAAGTGTGGCACCAGATGGCAACAAGCCCTGGTTTATCGGAACCAAGTGGAATAGAAGGGAATCAAGGTTTACAAGAAAACATCCAGCTAGCTAATTCACCTTCACCACTCGGGCTACCACTCCACTCATCTAATGCTCTTAGAATAGCTTATCATTCATACACATCTATAGAGCTTAGATTAGTTGGTAGATTAGTTTAAACCCATGTAAACTAGTCTAGTGTATTCATTCTGGGATGTGTGTGATCATCCACAAGGTGATGCAAGGACATGCGTAGCTTCTGGATGGGCAACCCATTAGTGAAAAACCTTGGAGGACATGAGTAGCTTGGAACATTGTGGTTCCTCATGAAAAACCTCACAATCTATGCTCAGGCCAGGGGTAGATTGGGCACTAAATGTTATGGGATATTCATTTAGTGGAAAATCCATCTGAAATAGGTTGGGACTGGATGTAGGAGGATTACACCACCTCTGAACTAGGATATATCTCGTGTACCTATTTACATTCAGCACCCAACACATTCTTCAATTCTCATTCACTTTCATGCTATCCCAAAGGCTTGCATATTCACTGACCAGAAAACTCCCTAAAGTTTTTTGTGAACCAAAAACTCCTTACCTACGCACTACAAAGAGATCTATGACAATAGGTCTAAATCCTTCACACAAAAAGTGTTCTGTCCACCCATCTCTGTTACAACTAAAAGAGTCATAACCTTTGTTCCTATAAAGGGTCACACTCTTGAGGTCAAGACTTTCGCCGTATGTTTCAATGTCTCCCAAAAGATATTGGAACACATTCTGTTAGAGGGAAAATGGTTGAAAAGAAAAGATTTTTAGAAGCGTATTCACCCCCCTCTAGGCTTCTACCTCACTTGGGACCATCACAGTTAACAAAACCCACTAGTATCAATCTGCTAATTCAACCGACTATAAGTTAAAACAGCCAACCACTAATTGTCAATCACTCATGCATGTAGACATTTTTAGTCATCCACTTTTCATGACAAAATAACAATAGAGCGACTCAAATTGCTTATTTCACAATACTTATGAGACTAAATGTAACAAATTCCAAAGTCAAGAATTAAAAGTATCTCATTCACAAAAAAAATGATGAATCTATTTCTGGAGCTTTATTTTTTAGCAGTTTGTCGTCTGAGCTTTTTCACCGATTTTCTTTTACCAATTTGATAAACCATTTTTTTTACCAATTCAGTTATTTGGCCTGTTGTGTATCAATTATTTAATTTACAATTACTTTGTATAATAGTAATATTATTCTCAAAGAGCAATCAACTTTATGATCATTGATCATTTCATTTTAACATCATAAACCAAGGTAACACAGTCAAATAAGAGTCTGTCCGGTAACACTGAAATCGGCTGAATCGACTGATTCTGTTTAAACTTAAGAAGTTCTGACTGAAGTTGCTGTATTGGTTGATTCTGCTGATTTATGAAAAATTATACCTAAAATATATTTTACTAATAAAATAAAGAAAAAGTTACATGAAAAACAGCTTAAATGAATCTACAGTAACTTCAATCAAACACAGTAACTGTAATCTTACCAATCTTACTTTTTCTTATTTTTATACTCCCTTCGTCCCTTAAAACTTTGTCAAATTTGATCGGCACATGGATTAATAAAGTGAAAACTATGCGGTTGATTTTAAGAGACTGAGGGAGTACAATTTAAAGGGCGAAATAAAAAGTTATGTTTTCTTGAATATATAGAGTTTTTTTCCGGATTAATGTTAATTAAAAAAATATTTACAAAATTATGATCGGTTTAAAACTATTTACCAAAATATTGTTGGGTCGACCAAAGTCGCCAAATGTAGTGGGGACTTTGAAATTGCCAACTGGTTGGGCGACTCTCTCCTGCTAACTATGCAGCACACACCAATAGCATGAATAGAAAACAAACAAGTATGGGGCCCATGATACAAAAATCCTTTTTTTTCTTTAAAGGTCCATACCTTTTTCTTTTTTGCTCCACTTTTATAAAAAATATACCAATATTGGTCAACACAAATCACTCTTAATCTCTTACTTTATTTATACAAAGTGTTGACCAATATTGGTATATTTTTTATAAAAAGTGGAGCAAAAAAGAAAAAGTTATAGACCTTTAAAGAAAAAAGGGATTTTTGTATCATGTGCCCCATACTTGTTTGCTTTCTATTCATGCTATTGTTGCGTGCTGCATAGTTAGCAGGAGAGAGTCACCCAACCAGTTGACGACTTCAAAGTCGCCACTTCATTTGGGTACTTTGGCCTACCAAGGTTAGATGCAGCAGTATTTTATTAAATAGTTTTAACCGACCATAAATGAAGGGGATGTATTGTAAGTGGATTGTGGTGTATATTTTTTAATCCGTGGATTTCTAAAAAAGTCCACAGACTTTTAAATCCATTGACTTTTAATGCGCGGACTTTTAAAATGAATGACTTTTAAAATGAATGACTTCTATGGATTTCAACAAATCCATAGACTTTGACTTTGACTTATTTCAAATCCGATGAAACCAGATTTTAATAGACCAGACGAGGCTTCTAGAATTATAAAATGCACAAAGATCAAACATTCATCCTACTAGATCATTCATATTATAGTATATTAAGGCAAATAAAAAATACGTATTATGACAAATATAATAGCCAATGTTCTCTAAAAAATACGATGATGGAGTATATGGCCTAGGGACCCCCGACCCACAAACTCCTAATTCTCCAACACGGGCCCATCAAACCCGATGACCACACAAAGCCCAAAAAAGGCGGCCCAAGCATAAAGAAGCCCACAATGCACATGTGGATGCCTTCGGCCATATGGTCGAGGGCTCCAAATTATAGAAGACAACTTGATATGGACCTGCAAAGTTTCTGGGAAATTCTGACCGGAATTGTTAGGCTTTTGCTATTCTATGCCCTCGATTGTATATAGCCTTCGGCTATATGATCACCGGGTAGGCCTTCGGCAACAACACTCTCGGCGAAGATTCCTTTTAGAGACAGCCAACCACCGCATTCAATGCGGCGTCACGTCCAACCACCGCATTTAATGCGGTGCACATGCAAATGCCGGTGCCACCCCCGATTAAGGTGACCCTCAGCCATCAGATGTTTGACACGTGTCTCCACCTAGCATTTATGGCTGCTATAAATCGCAGCCCTTACTCCTCTTGTAAGGGATCCCGAGATCAGAATTGATTAATATATCTGACTCTCTCTCTTACTTATTGCTCTGACTTCTCTCTAAGTTATTTGCCGTAATAACCCTTCGGATAAGCCACACCCAGGTACACTATCCATCATATGACAAATAAAATATTCAAGTATAAGCATTAAACAACATAAAAAATGTCATCATTGCTCAAAATTGAACAAATGTCTTGTGCTATTGAACTATGGATCAAACCTATCCATTTTCTGCAACCGCCCACATTTGAGTAGCAAGATTCATTCTCCATTCGTTGGCTTTTGCTCTCCGTTGATCTTGTGTCTGAAAATCATCTCATTTAAAGTTATCCTCATTGTCGCTAGGTGGGTCTTCTGGGTCTGGAGGAAACTCATCAGATCAGCATTCACGCCGGAGAAAATTATGTACTCATGCATATGCCAAAACTAGTTCTGCTTGTGTTTTCCATTTGTTTCCTTATAACGCCATTAATATCACATCATTCAAGTTTGGCACCTTCAACCATAACTTCAAGCAAAGTGTTGCTTTCTTCTATAGTCCAAGTCTTATAATCCTTCCATTTGGAATTACCTTGTGAATCTCCCATCTATATGATTGTGTCAAACAATAAAAGACCACTGCAAACTGATAAATTTAATAAATGTAAAAAGAGGTAAAAACAGTATGCTTGTTTCAAAGTATTACATAATGTGGGGAATAGGCCATAGTCATGTCTACGTAAGAAGCCCAACAATATGTAAATATATTCATTTTTTAACCAAAAGATGGTTGCATCTATGAAATAAATAGGCACCAAACGTTCAACCAAACAAATGTGACCAAGAGAAGAACCGATCAAATCTGCATAATTAATTTCAGGGGTGAGCAAAGATATCAGTCAAGAAATATCAAACCTAGTAAGCAAACCTAATGATTAGTGTTGTGAGAAAGTTTAAAAATCAATTTGAAATAGCAAAGTAAAAATACTCTGTATAACGTAAGGGATAGGAGATCCAATTCTATCCCCTCTGCTTTCAAGCCAAGGAAGGGATAAGTCCGAATCAACGAACTCAAGTTGCGAGCAACTTTACTCATTTTATTAGGTCAAGTTGTAAGTGACTATTTGAATCACTAGTTTTTTGTATGATGGGGGTACTCATAATCGGAAAAGAAATCAACACTATAGGAAATTTAATTTGAATCCCACGAAATCACTATAGGAAATTCAATTCGAATCCCATGAAATCAAAACTATAGGAAATTCAATTTGAATCAGCACTATAATAAGCCCAGGAATTCTCAAAGGTTGCTGACTCTGATAGTGGGCATAGATTAGAAAAGCCAATTCATATAGGTAATTTTTTTCGGCAGAGTAGCGGAAAATATACAAGAGAAAGAATGGAAACCTGGAAGAAATTGGCTTCTTTGGTTGAGAGAAGAAAAAAAGGCCGCTACCAAGTCTGCGGAAATTTTGAAGGAGATTATAAGAAAAAAAGGAGAAAGAGTATTTATATTAAGGCTTTGAAAATCCACTGATATGAATCATTATCTAATTCCATGGGTTCCATAATTTTTTTCAATACATCTAAACTTTTATTCATTTTTAAAAGCTTGTACTGAATACGCTTGAACTTTGACAGATTTGTACTCACTCTTTAAAATCCTAATCCAATACGCTCAAATTTTTATTGAATTTTAAAAATCAATATTCAATACATCCCCATGGTAAATTCAATAGACTTTGGAATTCCAGACTTCTAAAATTCTACCAATAATTCTAGGTACAATACACCCCCTTGGTAAATATTTTTTTAATTAACCTTAATCTGGAAGTCTATCATCCCTGCTGTAGTCCTCCCTGGCGTCTCCCATTACCCCTTCTCCTCTTTGACATCTCAGAAGGCTAACAGAAGAGCTCCCTGGTATAGTGGTATCTGGCTATCTGCACGGCTTCAATCACATTAACTATCACCTACAGCCGATCGATGTCAGATTCGTCCGCATAACCACTCAAACCTTGATTGTGTTGTTTACTGGTCTAAACCAGAGAAGGTAAAAGTAATTATATGTACTAATTTTTCATCAATAACCTCTTGTCCACCTTTTCCTCCGTGTCTAATTTAGGTGTATAATGATAATCGAAGTGGATTCTGACTTATTGAAGGATTTCACTCCCCGTGTATATTCTGAACAAATATAACATGTTTATATTTTTTGTCAAAAAAGTTAAAATTATTCATACACACACTGTTAAGACTTCTTTAGAGATATTCAAGTATTTTGTGCTTTTGTATTTCTTGGTAAGACTACTTCGCTCTGCCGTCATTGTTCTTGCAAGACTCAAACTTTGTGTTATTATCCTTGCTGGACCTTCTTTTTATCATGGTATTTTGTTCCTTGAATTATTTCAGACACACACATGCATTATAAACACACGGGTGTATATATCTATGTATATGTACATAGATACATATTCATGTGCTATTTGTAGGCACGTTATTTGTGAATTTTTATTAATTTATATGTATAAATACATTCCATAAACTGAAGCCAGATATTGAATTGAATATTAGCGAAATGAGTAATCTAATACAGTAGTTGCTTTTTTGAAATTTTACATCAACAATCTTCAAGCCTTTAAGAACAAATTCAAAGGTATTTTCTTCTTGGCGAAGGACGTAAACTTAGGCATACATACAATTTGTAAATTTTATAGTTTTTTTTAATTCCAATGGTTCTTCAGTGGTGCTCATTTGGAAAAACTTTGCTACTATTTGTAGGGAAGTTTATGGTGTTTTTGTGCCTTAGCATTATAGTGATGTGATGTCATAGCTTAGCGCATGGCTCAAGAAGTTGCTGTGTGATACTCCGTTTCACATAGGATGGGCCCTTTTTTACATTTTGATTCATATGTTTTGTGGTTTTGATTTTCTACATAAGGTGTATTTATTCCCACTGAGTTCTGTAGGGTATATTTTTGATTCAATAGATTTGTTATTGGCAAATTGATTGTGCTGATGAGTTGCACAGTTCTCGGAAAATAGGTTAGTTATTGCCTCAGGCCGCAGTAAACACTGGCTGGTGCCACCTTAGAACTGGGTAAACCCCTTCATGGCTGTAACCGTCAAAGAAATATGAGGATGTATACCAACCTAAGATGAACCACCAACCATAATTAATAATTCAATAGGCTCAAACCAATAAGCCTATCCTTGTAGAATTAGAATATAGGACCTTGCGATCATCATATTCACTACCCTTTTTTATGGTTTTACTGTGAACAACTAATTTACCAAATATCTCTCTGTAAGTAGCTACATTTTACTCAGTTATGAAACAGTTCACACAATAAAATCACTAAAATGAAAAGGGGAATAATCTTTTTAGCTGGACAACAAACCAGGGACTGGTACATCCATACACGGATACACCATATGTTAAGTTATCACTAAAAAAAGGCGTAGCTGTGCAGCAATTCAACTGAGCTAAGCATAGCAAACATATCAACCAGTTTTTATTTTTGCCGGTTGACCATTCATCTTTTGCAGTTCAGACTACAGATTTCTCTCAAGCCTAAATTTTAATTTACATATACATTCTTCCGGCGTCGCTTTGTGTGTTTTGATGCCTTTTTTAAAAGGATATCATTTTGAAACTAAGTCCAATGTGACATTGTTTCGGTGCTGTGTTAAAAAGAGCTCTGACTCAGCAACTCGTGGTTGTTCTTCAGAGCTTCTTCTGGTTGTTCTCCGGTCCTCCCTACTGGCCATCGCCAATTTACCACCCTCACCAGTCACGGTATCACCAGTCCACCACCACATCTCCAGTTTCTACGTTACATTTACCATTTTCCAACCACCACACTCACATTGTCAGTGTCACACAACACCATATACCTTGTGCAGGCTTATCCGTTGAAATTTTCCTCCTCGTGACTCGTAAGTTTTCCTTCCATTTCCCAAGTTCCATATTGTATTTCGGGGTCTCTTTTACTTTTTAAGTTTCGTTTTTTTCTTCAATTTGTGTCATGCTCCATTTCATATTGAAGATCTGATTTGATTATTGTTAAAATTCAAATTGGAAATTTGGACTTAAAAATTTGAGCTGCTTTGGTTATGACATTGGAGAGGGCGAACTGGAGTTAGAGCATAAATGTGGAAGATTGATCTAATTTTGTTTGTCTCACTCTTTATTTATCTAATGTTTTTAACTCCGACATCATATGTCGATTCATGTTGGCTGATCTCAAACTCCTTTGGGAATAAGGCTTGTATAATGTTGTTGTTGATCTTTGTTTAGACTATATGAACACTGGAATAATAAATTTGATTATCAGAATTGGAATTTCTATTACTAGAATTGGAAGTGTTATTGTTATAATTGCAAAGTGATTCGTAATGGAAAGTTTGATTATTAGAAATGTGTAACTAATACATAATTGTTGGCCATAGCTCATTCAGAGGGCATTTGAGGTGGTCATTGCATATGGGTATACTGGAAAAGCTGGGCATGAAAGATTTGGAGCAAGAATCATACCCAAAATTAGAGGATTTTGCAGCACTTCCATTTTTCGCTCTCTTCTTCCCAACTATCAGATTCTTGCTTGATAGATTCGTGTTTGAGGTACCAATTGCTTTTTTTCAGAACTTATGTATTGAAAAAGTTGTAGTTTAGAGCACATAGGTATTTAGTTTCTCAACAGACACGACTTTTTCTTGATATTACTTAACAATTTACACATGCTTACTGGCCATTGTTTATTTTTTCATGTTAGTCCCTTCTGCAGTTTTGAACTGGATGTGTATGTTTGTGTGCGTGTAGTATGTGGCAAGAAGGTTGATGTTTTCAGAGGGGCAGCGGGTGATGGAAAATGAGACAGACGAGAGGAAGAAAAGAATGAGGAAATTCAAGGAATCAGCATGGAAATGTGTGTATTTTCTTTCAGCTGAAGTATTTGCTCTTGCTGTAACTTATAATGAGCCATGGTTTATGGACACAAAATACTTTTGGGCTGGACCTGGTGATCAGTTCTGGCCCGATCAGAAATACAAGTAAGAGTTTTGTGTTTGGTTATATACTTATATATGTTTTTTTCTTTTTACTTTTCCTGAAGTGTGCCTTTATTTGTCTGTTAAAAAACCACAAGATTAGCTTTACTAGATTCATTGATGAGATTGGTGACTTTTCGTTTCCAATTTAGGCCTAAATTGAAGGCACTTTACATGTATGCTGGCGGGTTTTACATGTATTCCATATTTGCACTTGTATTTTGGGAGACGAGGCGGGCTGACTTTGGTGTTTCTATGAGCCACCATGTTGCTACTGCAATACTCATTGTCCTCTCCTATATATTCAGGTGTGTTTTTTCGGAGGTGAGCCTTTTGTTCGCAATCGCTCTAACCTATAGAAAAACCTTTTTGCTTTTTTAGTGAATAGTAATTTTTAATACATTTGTGAAACTAGCTCACGCTCTCTGATCACCCCACACTTTTATTCTACATTCAATGTGGTTCTGCGGCCTTTTAGATTGTCAGGCATATTTTTTACAAAGCACTAATTTATGTGTCTATGCCCTGAGCCCCTGAAGATAATCATCATTTCCCTTTTGCCTTATCATTGTTATCATGTTATCATTTTGGGTTTAAGGTTTGAATGTTGTTGTATATTTTTCACTATTTGACCAATAATATATACTTTTAATTTTTATCATACATCAGTAATTTCAACAACTTTATCAATATCAGCCACTATTAGTAACATAACCAATTTAAGCCAAACTCACCCTTACCAAATGGACTTGTATTCTATAATATCTTTCTGCAGGTTTGCACGGGTTGGTTCAGTGGTATTAGCACTTCATGATGCTAGTGACATATTTCTTGAAATAGGAAAAATGTCCAAATACAGTGGTGCTGAGACTCTTGCTAGTGTTGCATTTGTTCTGTTTGTTTTGTCATGGGTTCTACTTCGCCTTACGTACTATCCTTTTTGGATTCTGTGGAGTACAAGGTGGGTCATTGGAGTTCCATTATTTACTTTTTACTTTGTTTGTGCACATCTGCCGGTGATTTTTCTACAGTATATTCATTGAACTGCTTTTACAATTAACATGGGAGCACTATTTGATACTTTTCAAAAGGTGGTGATATTTATCGTGGAAGAGTATCATAAAACATGTGACTAACTGACAGGTGAATATAAATGCATTTCCTTTTTGCTCTTGCCCTTTGAGGTTTCTTTGATCGGATGTACAGTTTTGAAAGGGGAGACTTTGGAGGACTTAATGTAAATCTTGGTAATAGAATATTTCTAAATAATGAACAAAAGATAATTGAATGTTGTGCTTCAGTCGATCACATATTATGGTAATATTGGAATTTTTATAAAAACTCAAATATATGTCAGAATATAGTCTAAGCCCTCCACTTAAACAGATCTTTAGCTATGCTTTGAAGGTAAAGAGTTCATGCATATTAAAAAATTTAGACTTTTACATAGACCATTATTTCTTGTTGAATAGTTCCGTAACTCGTGGAACTCTGTAGGCCTGGGTTGATGAATATGATGTTCACTGTTATTTTTAATCTCTGAGGATGTCCTTTTTAATGATTATCTTGCATCGTTTACTTCCTATGACTCTTAATAATCTATACATATACATTTTCATATAACTTTTACGTAATACTTTAGTGATAAATTTTATTGACAAGTGAAGAAATCAAGATGGTTCTTAAAAAAGGGTTTATACTGGGCTAGGTTGCGCATTTCTTAGGAACTCTACTAGTTTCTCTGTATCTGCATTCTGCAGCAGACTGCTCACTGATCTTTACTCCAAACATATGTTTTAAACTTTCTTGTTTCTGATAGGAATATGGCTTAGTAGGTTAATAATAGAAATAATAATAATTGTATGGGGACTTATAGTAGTATAAATAGAAGGGGAGAGGAGGAGTAAAAAGTAGGCAAGAATTCAGTTGGGAATAGACAGGGAGACTGGGCATCTCGAATTGTCCTAGGCACTGTATACGTTCTGTACTCTTCTTCTACATCAATAAACTTCCTAATGATCTTATTTCTTGATAATTTCTTGATCGGATTATCAGTGTTCTATCATTGGTATCAGAGATTCAGAGCATTACATTTCTGGTGACCGTAACTTTGATTGGAAAAGTACGCAGATTCCAGAAATTTTTTCGTCGCAAGCTGTGAATGGTTAGGACGAAGGGAAAAATGGAGAACCAAATGGAAACGGTGGAACGCAATTATCAGAAGGTGAAATCTACGTGGGAGAACATCGCAGCGACAATGGCGACGATGAATGAACAAATTCATAGCAGAGGAAGATCGCGAACACCTCAGCAACCTCATACGCGAACTTCGAACAGTCCGATTGCTTCCAGAGGTAATTCCGTTCACTCGAATGTCCATAATCATCGATGTAGTGATGAACCAATTAGAATACCTGTGCATTCTGGTAGAAAGGTAGATTTACCTTTGTTTAACGGTGAAGGAGCCTATAACTGGATTATACAAATGGAGAGGTATTTTCGGTTAAATGACATTGAAGAGGAAGAGAAGGTTGAAGCTTCTATGGATGCTATGGAAGATAGGGCTTTGAATTGGTTTCGTTTGTGGGAGAATCGGACTGAAGAAACTAATTGGGACACTCTGAAGAAATCTATCATTCGTAGATTTCAACCTGAGTTGATTTCTTCATCCGCCAGCAGCTCACGACCAAATAAGACTCTATCGAGAGAAGCTTCCCATTCGCAGATGTCATCCCAAATCGCTTCAGCGCCTTCGCGAACAGTTTTGCCTAATTCGCGACCTCGTCTCGAGCGCAGGTCTATTCTCAGTCGCGAGCACTTCCTTCCAGTTATCTGGTTTCTTCGCGAACTTCATCTCATAGTTCACAATCGCGAACTTCTTCTCAATCGCAATCTTCTTCGCAATCGCAATCGCGAACAGTGTCTACCAGTTCGCAGGACTCAGTTCACAGAGCTCAGCGCGCGACTTATCTCAATTCGCAGGTCTCATCGCAGGTCTCATCGCATATTTCCGTTTCTCACAGTGCTCAAGTTGAGTCAGCATCGATCCTTCAGCCGTACGTTAGTCAGCGAGTCAGCGACAACTTCTCTCCAAAGATGCGTTCATCCAGGGTGATGAGGGAGGGGAGGAGAAATCTTATGTGATGACTCAAGCCTCTAGTACCGTTGAATATGAATCGGCTGATGATTCAAATACTACTGTCACAGTACAAGTAGACGAGCATCAAGCTACCTCAGATAATGCTGCTATTAATGGAATTAATAGCGAAGAAAGAGATGCAATATTCCATAGAGTCATAGAGAATGGAATATCATCAGACATTTTACATGACGCCACCATAATGCACCAGTCAGTAAAGGATATTGCCATATCTCAGAAAGAGGAACCATTAGGGAACATTGTGAGAACCATTTCTCTGGATTTTGGTGCCTGGACTACTTGTATAGAGGAAATTGAGAAAATAGATGAGGGAAACATTCTGAAAAAGTATGCAGATCACGAGACATGTATTGGTTTTGGGGATAAAGTTGTTGAGGTTCTGGAAATTCCAATCCAACAGTTAGGTCGCTACTTTGAAAATTGTAAGGTGTTGGTTGACTGGAGGCCACTATCAGAATGGAAATCTGATGAAGAGAAAGAATCTGCAGCAGTTTATGCTGGCTCGGAAACCACTATTGATGCCAGAAAGGCGGCTAAAATTGCTAGGGGAATGGCACAGGGAGGGATGAAGATTGAAAAGCCATTAAGTAGGTGTTAAGTATCTATCTGGAATTAGTGAGGATTGCGACAGAAAAGAGAAACGAAGATGAACAGATTTGTTATTCAATCAACAGAAAAGAGAGAGAAAGTGCCAGACAGTTAAAGAGATGTCAACTCTCCAGTCCCAGCCAACTACCAAATCACAGCCTGCCTTATTTCTCCTGTAGCTATCTATTTATAGAAGTCTACCCGACCCCTTATTACAACTCCCAGCTACTTATTATTCCCTTTCCTTCTGGAATACACTGTCATAATAGCTAATACTATTATTATTATTATTATCAATAGGCTGACTTCCTGTAGCTCTAACATCACTCCCCCCTGGAACTACCACCTTGTCCTCAAGGTGGAAGTCAGGAAATTGCCTCTCAAACTGTTGCAGCTCCTCCCACGAATCCTCAAACTCTGGCATATTTTTCCAGTGCACCGACACTTCAGTTTTTCCACTTGAGTTAATTCTGCTTTCCTTAACTTCTTCTGGCCAGACCTGTAGTTCCCATTCTTCTGAGAGACACTTGGGTAAAGGTTGTGTCTGTGCAGCAGTAGACACTGTTTTCTTTAATAGGGATACATGGAACACTGGATGGACTCTACAATCTTCAGGCAGCTTCAGTTTATAGGCCACAGGGTTGATTTTCTCAATGATTTCAAAAGGCCCATAAAATCTAGGGCTCAACTTCTGATTACTTCTTCTGACTAAAGTCTTTAACTTGTAGGGCTGAATCTTTGATAGACACACAACTCAGCAGCCCACTCAGTATTTTAATAAAGTATATAAACGGAGGAGCCGGAAGATAGTTAGTTAATTAGCTAAGTAACTAGTAAAGGTTACTTTATCCCTGCGTGGATAATTTTACTATAAATAGAATAATAGAAGTGATTGTCAGTAGGCTGTTATTTGATTGTGAACTTGGCTTTTGGAGATTGGACATCTCGAATAGTCCCTGAACATTGTATCCCCGTGAGCTGTTCAGTTGGAGAATAAACCTTCCTATCCGATCTTCTACCTTGTCATTGCATTCTTACTTTTCTACTTGAAACTGTCTGTGATCTATCTGTGATCTAACACTGGTATCAGAGAACTCGTTCCTGGTGATCGGAAGTGTTCCGCGATCTTCAGCAAATATTACGTACGGTGGTGGATGGTACGGACGAGAGCCAAAATGGAGTTTCGCGTAGAAACTGTGGAGCGGAACATCGCTGAGATACAAGGAACACTGTTGGAGGTACATGAAGGAGTACGATCAGTGGTTGCTGATCAACGTGTTGCATTGGATGATTTGGCGGCAAACATGGCGGCATCCATAGCCGCGTTGACTGATCAGCTGCGATCCAGAGAGAGATCGCGATCGCAAGTCCGAGTTCACACGCGACGATCTTACAGCCCTGCGAATTCAGGAGGTAATCCAGACCACTCTTACATTCAAAATCACAGAAGGACCGAGGATATTCATAGATTTCCAGTATACACAGGCAGAAAAATTGATTTACCGGTTTTTAATGGGGAAGGTGCGTATAACTGGATTGTGAGGATGGAGAGATACTTTCGATTGAATCATATTAATGAAGAAGAACAGGTGGAAGCTGCATTAGTTGCGATGGAAGGTAGGGCTGTGAACTGGTTCATTTGGTGGGAACATCAAACGGAAAGAAAAAATTGGGAAGATTTGATTCAGAACCCTTATGGACCCATGCTTAGTTTGAAGCAAACTGGAACTGTTAAGGAGTTTAGAGATGAGTTTGAGATGATGATAGCTCCTCAAATCAATGTGGATATGGAGATCCTAAAAGGAATTTTCCTTAATGGGTTGAAGGAGGAAATAAAAGCTGAACTTAAACTACATAATTCCACAGCCTTGGGTGAAATTATGGACAGAGCCCTACTAATTGAGAGTAGGAATGAAGCTATATATCACAAGAGAAAGGAGGAAGACCGGGTACTTGGGAAAGAGAAGGGGCCTGCAGCAGTGAGATCACAAGTCTGGACTGAGGGGTACAAGTCCAAATTCAGCAATACTGGACCTCATAGTACTGAGAAGAATGGGGCAGAGAGTAAGGCTAACCAGCCATGGTTCAATTCAAGGGGGACCAGAGTTACAGAGATTCATCCCTCAGGTATCAGAAGAGTGGGTCCTCAGTTGTCACAGGATGAGTATCAGGAAAGGAGCAGAAAAGGCCTGTGTTTCAAGTGTGGAGAGAAGTGGAACAAAGAACACACTTGTAAACTAAAAAACTACAAATTAATACTGGTAGAAGACTCAGATAAAGAGGAGGGAGAAGAAGGAATTGGGACTGAAATTTCAGAAGAAGAAGAGCAGGTTATGGAATCTAAATCTATGCAATTGTCTCTCATGAGTAAGGAAGGTATTCCTTCTATGAGAGCTTTTAAGGTTCAAGGATGTCTAAGTTGGAGCAAGGGTGAAAAGGAAGTGGAAGTTTTGATTGATAGTGGGGCCACTCACAATTTCATATCACAAGATCTGGTAGAGCTTTTGAAACTGCCTCATACCATTGTTTCAGGATACAAAGTCCAAATTGGGAATGGGGAGAAGATTTCCAACAATGGCAGATGTGAAGATCTGATTTTATCTATGCAAGGGACTGATGTAAAGCAGAAATTTTATATTCTGAATTTGGGAGGGACTGATTTAGTTCTGGGAATGGAGTGGTTAACCAGCTTGGGAGATGTGGAGATAAATTTCCAGAAACAAAGCATTAAATGGAAAAAAGAGGGGTTGGATCAAAGCATACAAGGAGACCCCCAACTAAATTCTATAGAGGTTTCCTTGAAAATAATGTCATAGATAACACAGGATACTGGGGATGGATTTATTGTATATCCTGAAGGGGGTTCAATGCTAGTTGAAGGAGAAAAGGTGATGGATCAGATCTGGAAGGATATTGTGGCTGAGTTTCCAGAAGTTTCCAGACCCATACAGGGTTTGCCTCCCAACCGAGCTTGCAACCATGCCATCAACATTAAAGAAGGAGCTGAGATCCCCAACATTAGACCCTACAGGTACCCACAGTATCAGAAAACAGAGATTGAAAAGATCATTAAGGAGATGCTGAGTTCTGGAATTATACAGCACAGTAACAGTCCTTACAGTAGCCCTATTTTGTTAGCTAAGAAAAAGGATGGGGGCTGGAGGTTTTGCGGTGATTACAGGGCATTGAATAAGATAACTATACCAGACAAATTCCCTATACCTATAATTGAGGAGTTATTGGATGAGCTAGGAGGAGCTACTATATTTTCCAAGTTAGACCTCAAGTTTGGTTACCATCAGATCCGGATGAAGGAATCAGATATTCAGAAGACAACTTTCCGAACACATGAGGGGCACTATGAATACCTAGTTATGCCTTTTGGGCTTACTAATGCCCCATCCACCTTTCAGGCTCTCATGAATCAGGTGTTAAGGCCATTCTTAAGGCAGTTTGCCTTGGTATTTTTTGATGACATTCTGGTATATAGTAAGACTGAAGAAGAACATCAGGAGCATCTGAGGAAGGTTTTCAGAGCATTAAAAGAAAATGAGTTGGTGGTCAATCTAAAAAAATGCTCTTTTGGACAGTCACAGTTGGTATATTTGGGGCATATCATTTCTGGAAAAGGAGTGTCAGCAGATCCTGCCAAAATTGAAGCCATGGTTAACTGGCCTGAACCTAGAAATTTGAAGGGACTGAGAGGCTTCTTAGGGTTAACAGGCTACTACAGAAGGTTTGTAAAAGGGTATAGTCAAATTGCCTTACCTCTTACACAACTTCTGAAAAAAGACAGCTTTTGTTGGGGTGACAAGGCTACTCAGGCATTTGAACAATTAAAGAGGGCTATGATTTCAGTACCTGTGTTAGCTACACCTGACTTTAATAAAATGTTCATTTTAGAAACAAATGCATCTGGGACAGGTCTGGGGGCAGTCCTAATGCAAGAAGGAAAACCCATTTCATACATGAGCAAGGAATTATCAAAAAGGAATCAGAATAGTTCAGTTTATGAAAGAGAACTCATGGCTATTGTTTTGGCAGTACAAAAATGGAGACCTTACTTACTGGGCAGAGTTTTTGAAATCCATACTGATCAAAGGAGTTTAAAATTCTTGACTGAACAGAGAGTGATGGGGGAAGAACAACAGAAATGGACTTCAAAATTGCTGGGATACAACTTTATCATCAAATACAAACCTGGGAAGGAGAATAGGGCTGCAGATGCCCTATCCAGAAAGTTGACACTACACTCCTTATCCATTGTCACCTGCCAAGAGTGGGAAGGGTTAGAAGAGGAATTGAATTCAGATTGCAAATGCAAGGACCTGATTCAGAAGGCCATAGCACAACCAGATGAGTACCCTGATTTCCAGATTAGAAGGGGGTTATTATATTACAAAAAGAAGTTGGTGTTGCCAAGGGAGTCCCCAAGGGTATTAAGGATTATGAAGGACTATCATGAATCTGCAGTGGGAGGTCACTCAGGGTATTTTAGGACTATGAAGAGAATCTCCAATTTGTTCTATTGGCATGGTATGAGGGCTGACATCAAGAAGTATGTGGAAGGATGTGGTACCTGCCAAACCAACAAATACCAGGCTCTTAAGCCTGCAGGGTTGCTACAGCCCCTACCCATTCCCAGCAACATATGGACAGATATCAGCATGGATTTCATTGGGGGATTGCCTAAATCTCATGGAAAGGATACAATCTTGGTTATTGTTGACAGATTCACTAAATTTGCCCATTTTTTGGCCCTCTCTCACCCCTATAATGCAAAAGAAGTAGCTGAATTGTTCACAAAAGAGGTGGTCAAATTACATGGTTTCCCTAAAACTATTGTAAGTGACAGAGACAGTTTGTTCATGAGCTCTTTTTGGTCAGAATTATTCAAGTTGGCAGGAACTCAGTTGAAATACAGTACAGCATACCACCCTCAGACTGATGGGCAGACTGAGGTGGTCAACAGGTGCCTAGAGACCTACTTAAGATGCATCACTGGCAGAAAACCAAAACAGTGGAGTCAATGGTTGCATTGGGCAGAGTTCTGGTACAATACAAACTACCATTCATCTCTGAAACTGACTCCTTACAGGGCTTTATTTGGGCAAGACCCTCCTGCCATTATCAGAGGAGATGCAACACTTACAGCTGTAGAAGAAGTGTCCAGATTAACAGCCCAAAGGAATATCATGTTGGAGGAATTGAAGAAGAACTTAGAGATTGCTCAGAACCAGATGAAACAAGCTGACAAACATAGAAGAGAGGTAAAATTGAACATTGGGGATCATGTCTATTTGAAAATTCAGCCTTATAAACTCAGAAGTTTGGCCAAAAGAATAAACCAAAAGTTGAGCCCTAGGTTCTATGGACCTTTTGAGATTGTTGACAAGATAGGCCCAGTAGCATTCAAGTTAAAGCTGCCAGAAGACAGTAAAGTATACCCGGTTTTTCATGTTTCCCTACTGAAGAAGGTGCTATCACCAAACACATCCTACCAGCCTTTACCTAAGTGTTTGGGTGAAGACCTGGAATTGCAGGTAACACCAGAGATGATAATGGACTCCAGAGTGAGTAAAGAGGGCAACATTGAGGTGCTGATACACTGGAAGGGGCTACCAAGTTTTGAAGATTCTTGGGAATTAGTATCAGTGTTGAGAGAGCAATTTCCAGACTTTCACCTTGAGGACAAGGTGAATTTTCAGGGGGGAAGTATTGATAGACACACAGCTCAGCAGCCCACTCAGTATTTTAATAAAGTATATAAACGGAGGAGCCGGAAGATAGTTAGTTAATTAGCTAAGTAACTAGTAAAGGTTACTTTATCCCTGCGTGGATAATTTTACTATAAATAGAATAATAGAAGTGATTGTCAGTAGGCTGTTATTTGATTGTGAACTTGGCTTTTGGAGATTGGACATCTCGAATAGTCCCTGAACATTGTATCCCTGTGAGCTGTTCAGTTGGAGAATAAACCTTCCTATCCGATCTTCTACCTTGTCATTGCATTCTTACTTTTCTACTTGAAACTATCTGTGATCTATCTGTGATCTAACAATCTTCAGATATACCCTTTACCCTACAGTCAGCTGAACATCCCTTCTCTTCTTATCAGCCTGTTGCTTCATTCGGTTTTGTGCACTAGCCAAATTGTTTTTCAGTTCCTCTAACATCTCATTCCTTTCCGCTGTTAGTCTATCCACCTCCTCCACAGCAGTTAAGGCCACATCTCCCCTGATCAGCACTGGTGGATCCTGTCCATAAAGTGCCTTGTAGGGGCTGGTCTTGGTAGATACATGGTAGTTGGTGTTATACCAAAACTCAGCCCAAGGTAGCCACTTGGGCCACTGCTTGGGTTTCATCCCAGTCATACATCTGAGGTAGGTTTCCACACATTTGTTAACTACCTCAGTTTGCCCATCTGTCTAGGGATGATATGCAGTGCAATATTTGAGTTTGGTTCCAGCTAACCTGAATAATTCAGTCCAAAATGAGCTGAGGAAGACACTGTCTCTGTCTGAAACTATGGTTTTTGGAAAACCATGCAATCTAACCACTTCTTGTAAGAATATCTCTGCCACTCCTTTAGCATTATATGGATGTGATAATGCTAGGAAATGAGCATACTTTGTCAACCTGTCCACCACCACAAGAATAGTGTCTTTCCCATTTGCTTTTGGCAATCCTCACTAATTCCAGATAGAAAAAGTGGTAAATCTACTTTCCGGCCAGATTTCTTAATCCACTTACTGTAATCGTCCTCGCGCCTAGAAGATGAAGAGCGATGATTACCTTCAGACGAATAGGAGTCGCGACTATCATCCCTCGCGCGTCTCCTGATCGTTTTTGACCTTCCTCGTGAATCGCGATCGTTACGCTGCAAAATCAGCTCGCGTAATTCTTCGCTGTCACGTTTTGCTTCCTCGCGATTTTTTTCCAGCTCGCGCTCCAGATTTTCCAGCCTTGCTTCCATCGTCCCCCTTGTAGCAACCATGTACCGGTAGCAGAATCACTGCTCTGATACCAAATGTTAAGTATCTATCTGGAATTAGTGAGGATTGCGACAGAAAAGAGAAACGAAGATGAACAGATTTGTTATTCAATCAACAGAAAAGAGAGAGAAAGTGCCAGACAGTTAAAGAGATGTCAACTCTCCAGTCCCAGCCAACTACCAAATCACAACCTGCCTTATTTCTCCTGTAGCTATCTATTTATAGAAGTCTACCCGACCCCTTATTACAACTCCCAGCTACTTATTATTCCCTTTCCTTCTGGAATACACTTTGTCATAATAGCTAATACTATTATTATTATTATTATCAATAGGCTGACTTCCTGTAGCTCTAACAGTAGGCTGCTAAAACCACTAGGGGAATGGCACAGGGAGGGATGAAGATTGAAAGGCTGCTAAAACCACTATCAGTTTCTTCTATTTTTATTTTTATTTTTATTTTTTATTGAGCAACTAAGTAGGCCTTACTTTTTTATTTCCAAGATGAGTCTTATAGTGATAAATTAATATTGGCTATGATCATCTTTGGCGCTCTATATGTACATATACTTTTATGAGTAGTCTTTTCATTAGAAAACAATATCACGGTTAATTTCTGCATAATCACAGCTAACATTAGAAAAGACGATCACAGTTAATCTTCTTCATAATTTAATATCATCATAATCATTACCCCAGTGCCGCAAAGTCTCCCACCTACGGTGGGGTAAGCGGGGTCGGATGTACGCAGCCGTACCCATGTACTAAAGTACAGACAGACTGTTTCCGGATGACCCAAAGTGAAAATCGCGTCGAAAATTGGACAGATTGACTGCTACTTCATTAACAAAGAAACACAGACACTTTAGTGAGCCATTTTGCTTTATTCCATCATATTCCCAAGCCAAAAAATAGTGAAGTCTTTGGCTCCATTGCAAATGATGGAAAATTCTTCATAATTTAATACTTGCGTATAAAATTGAAATGTTAAAGTAATACTTATTCAGGTAGTGGTATCTTTGAACATTATGTGAAGATAAGTTGTGATGTTTAAGCTGCGTTAGATCCTTAAAATCTTGTGTTTGATCATAACATTGCTCAGCTCTTGAAATTATTACCCTTCATATGGAACACTCTTATCATCTTATGTGCTGACTGCTGCATTAACCTTTGGCATCACAATGATGTTTTTCGTTTTGTTTTCTGATTGCAGCTATGAAGTTCTCTTGACATTGGATAAGGAGAAACATAAAGTTGACGGACCAATTTATTACTATCTCTTCAACACCCTTCTATTTGGCTTGCTTGTTCTTCACATCTATTGGTGGGTGTTAATGTACAGAATGCTTGTTAAACAAATTCAAGCCAGAGGCAAAGTCAGTGAAGATGTTCGGTCTGGTATGTAATTACGTACTTGTATTTTTTATAATTATAACACCCATCAGAATTCAGAAGACCTCAAATAGATGTATAAGTATACCAAAATGGAAATAGCGTGAAATAGTATTTTCCCCTCACTTTTGATCTACAACCTCCGTCAAGCCCCCCCCCCGCCCGTGCTTACAGTTGGAAGGGGCTCTCATGGGGAGGGTTTCGCCATTTTTAAAACAACATTGAATTCAGAAAATGGTATGTGTTGGGAATAAAAGGATCGTGCTAATATGAAAGAAAAACACTTCTATTACTTTCAAGAATAGAAAACTAAAAACTCTCAAATACACCTCACATATCTCTCAAGGATATTCATTACTCTTCTTGGTTGTGCTATAATGATCTATGATCTGATAATAGAAAGCATTACAAGCTTGTCTATTTATAGTACCAAAACTAGATAGTAGGAAGGTGGAAGGAAGATGGGTGGAAGCTTAGAGGAAACTTCAATGGAGGGTGTGAGGAAGGTGGTTCCTGGGTGTGAGGAAACTTCCCTTGTCATTCTTGCTTATGGGGGAAACTTCATGGAAGTTAGGAATTGGATTCTTCAATTTGCTTGTACTTGGATGTCCTGGAAATAGAATTCTTGAGTATGGAGAGGAAAAACAATAATTAGGAAAAAGAGTTTTCAGTGAACAATTACTTTTGATCAGAACTTCTAATTTTACATATATTTAAATTTTAGTTTTTACATATTATAGAAACATATACATAAAAAGATTTGCACAAAATATCTATTGATATTTTGGTTTATTTCTTCCCCTAGTATAGTAGTAATAGATCTGGGTTCCCCTCTGTACAATTTTTTTTGATCTGGGCTCCAATGGGACCCTAAAGAAGGAGTTGCAAAATCCAGACTAAAATGCCAATCCATTTCAAACAATAACCTGTTTTATTCAGTAAATTTTCACCCCATGCAGATTCTGAGGATGAGGGTGAACATGAGCATGAAGATTGACCATACCAGAATGTTTTTCATTCTCACTCCCTGCTCAGAAGGTACTTCAATTTTCAAAATATGGTTTGATTCTAAACGATGGGTGCCAAACAAATAAATAAACAGATCTCAATCAGATCTGATCAAATAAAAAACAAATCTCAATTAGACCAGACTCTAATACCTTGTTAATTGATTTTAGCGTACCTCAAAGTGTGTGGTGTTACCTCACATACATACATATTAGATATCAATCTAGAAATATCCGATGTGGGACAATTAACAACATGTATGTTGGATCAAGTAAACAGTATTCTTTAGGTGAGAATGAATGAATGAATGAATGTATTGAATGAATGTAAACAAATGGAATGAATGTGGTGCGCAAGAATAAAGATGCATGTAAAATGCCAGCGGCGGAGCAGTAATTAACTGCAACTTATGGCACAATATTCGATTAATAAGTGCATATTGATACTAAAAAAGCGCAACCACGCTGTATGGGAAGCACACTTTTTATCCGGCCGCGAACCTATGTACTGTATATGACAAACACAAAATTATCCCTTGGTGAAGATAAATGGAAGAAACGTCGAAAGTCGAAACTCAACCACATGCATGATGAGATCAGTCAAAAGTTCAATATTATTCCCTTATGTTTAGCAACAATGTGCTTCTGTATCTAAGTATCTAGCCCAATAAGTTCTGCACATCCCTGTTGTTTATGGTATGATTTGGCCACTAGTTTTATACTTTTATGTTCATTGCCTTGCATTTATGCAGCTGATTACACTAAACCTTCTTTGTTCTTTTTTTACAGCCAAGTGAATACGAAAAGTCAATATTGTCACATATGACGTGGTTGCGTATTGTGAAGTTTGTGGTTATCAGTTTGTGAGTTTTATGTGGACTTGCACTTTTGCCGCGGGAAAGTGATGCTGTACCTGCGCGTACACTAATTCATTTTTCATATTGCATTTATTAATTATTTATATTTTGTTTGAGTTCATTTCTGCTTAATTTGTGGAAAAATTAATATTTGCTGGTGTCGGGACCATTGAGATTTGAGATGAATTCTCCATATTAAAAGCAGTTGGATGGTGTCAAAGTGAGTTTTTCTGAAGTGTTCATGTGGACTCGCTATAATTCTACATGAAAATTAATTTATACTTTGTATGAGTCTCATTGACCCAGGTGGACCTTATGACTTTAAATAATTTTATTTTTACATTTTGTGATTTGTACACATGATTCTGGGCTAAAATAGGCAGTTGTGTTACTTCTAACTTTCTATTAATAGATTAATAGAAAAGTTGGGTACGTTATCCCTGGTGTAACACATGTGTATGACGAGCTATTATTAATGTTTTATAAGCGACAGATTGTCTTAGGAATTAGGATGTCTTCACTTGGATTTATTTCAGTCTCATAAGTCAGATCAGACTTAAACAAAGTTAACAAACCATATCAAACTGACTTAAATAGACTAGACCAGATTGGACTTGATAGTTATATAATATATGTGGACTGATGTCTGATGGACCAGACCAGTTAAGATTAGACATTTAGACCAGCAAATTTTGATCCAATTCAAAACATCCTTATTGGCACATTTAGGGCTTGTTTGGTAACGGCTGTAGTGGCTGAAAATGCCGAAAAGACTGAAATTTCGAAGTGAGAGTGTTTGGTAATATATTGGTTGAATTGACTGATAGAATGTGTAATTACTTAAAGGGTATTATTTTTGTGTACTAAAATATTGCAGATTACCAACAATAAGTCAATAACACATAACAAGTTTTTAAGTCAATTCATCAAGATAGATGCAAGGAAGAGCGAGAAGAAAAACCGTAAAGGAAAAATCACCCTGATGCCGTCCACAGAGAAGTAGAGAACATAAAGAACACTTGGGTAGGGACTAGGGAATAAAGCACAAAAAAAATTCTTTTCATACCCAGAAAGCCACAACCAAACTGGTGAGGTAATTAAGGGCTTGACAATCGTTACCAATTTTATTTTTAAAATCAAAGGTACAAACCAGATTCTAGTACAAGAAAGGCTTAGCTAATCAAAGGTATAACTCCATTTACCTACAAACGATGAAGAACCCCCTCTTGGTGAAAAAGATATGCTCTGTTTACCGAATTAGTTACAGGACAGGGAGAAGAGATGAAAAGAGCTTACTAGATCGAATATGAAGAAGAGATGAAAAGAGCTTACTAGACCGAATATGAAGCTGAGAAGGAAATTTTGGATGCAGTAGATAAGGATAAAGCTGTCTCTTAACATTTAACAATACAAAAATAAAAATCAGCTCAAAAAGTAACTCCGATAGTTCGATGCTACTTTTTTGGCTGATAATAGAAATCAGCCAAAGCAACCAAATGTAGTGGTGTTTGGCTATTTTTACGGATTTTCAGTCTGATCAGCCAATTTTTACTCTTCCAAACACCCTCTTAGCTTGCTTATATGTAGGGGTGGATTCGGGCCGGGCCAGGTCCAGGTCGGGCCTAGGCCCGGGCGGGCCAGCGATTCTGGATAGGTGGGCCCGGGACCAGTCCGGGTAGCCACCGGGTCCGATCCGGGTCCGGGCCTGGCCGGGTCGGTCGTCGGATCATTTTGTTTTCCTAATTAACCCCCCTCCCACCCCCAACCCCCAAACCACCCCAAATGGCCCAAAATACCCAGCCCAACCCGAAAAGTTAAAAAAATTGAAAAAAAAAATTATAAAGCTCGGAACTGGGCCCGAACCGGTCGGGCCGGTTTGGCTTTCGGGTGACCTGAGCCCGCACCGGGAACCCCTCAGGGCGGGCCTACCTGGACCGGTCACTGACCGGGCCACCAGGCCGGGCCGGTTCAGCACAGGCCGGTCCAAGCCTACTTATATGATGTTAATCTACTACAATGAAGTAGGGATGGACTCGGGCTTGGCTGGGCCCGGGCGGTACCAATACTAGAAAATTGGAGTGTGGTACCGGCCTGGGTATGCTCCGGTTCCGAGCCCAAACAGTATTGGGTCTGGGCCCGTTCGGACTCGGCCCAAAAAATCGAGCCCGAAGCCCGCCCCTTCTAACCACCGGTCCGGGTACTGGGTCTGTACCAGGCCCTTGAAAACCGGGTCGAGCGGGCCTAAGCAGTACTGGGCTGGACTGGTCCCGGGTCGGGCCGCCCGAGCCCAGTCCATCCCTACAATGAAGCACTCAATCTCTTCAAATATGCCAATGCTAGAAAATTCAAAACACTGAACAAATTGTTGCACATTTGAAAGTTCCGACTTTGTCTGTTTGGTTTAAGAGTTTGGTCCTTATAATATTCATTTAGTAATGTAATCATTTCTTTTGTCGTGTTTAAATATGTGAAATACTCCGTAACGCTTTTGGTACCTCATTTTTTCCAAGACTTTGAAGTGTAGGTACTCTTAATTTTTTAAAATGGCGTACTTTAATTGTGTAACACTTCATAAATAGCACATCTAGAGTCCACATACATCATACATCCCTAGAGTATATATATACAATTTGTTGCAGAATAAAGGGCTACTTTATCAAGATGTTTCATAGTTAAGGCAAGACATTTGCACAAGTTATAATTGTGTTAAAAACTGAAAACTGATTATTGCACAAATAAGGGTGATAACTTCGTCTAGTGTACATACACTGTGCCATAGGGGGAATATAAATTGTTTGAAAAAATTCCACTTTTGGTCCCGTGACTATTATATCACTTCCACATTTGGTTCTTTACTTTCAAATTGTCCACATTTAGTCCGTGACCATTATCCCCTCACCACCCCTCGTCCTTCCGGCCAAAATTTCGTCAAATTTAATGCAGATTTTAGGTATGAAAAACCAAATTTAATGCAAAGACTGATATGAAAAACCTAACATGATACAAAATTTAATGCAAAGACTGATTCTAAGGCTGAGAAGTGGACTAAATTTACCGGAATTTTGGCCGGAAGGACGAGGGGTGGTGAGGGGATAATGGTCACGGACTAAATGTGGACAATCTGAAAGTAAAGGACTAAATGTGAAAGTTGTATAATATTTATGGGATCAAAAGTGGATTTTTTTCTAAATTGTTTAATATGATGACTTTTAATCTCACCCTAAAAATATGAAACGTGGATTATTTTGTTTAAACAACGAGTCCAAGATTACACTTGTTTTGTAGATTATTTGTGTACATTCATATGTGATAGTACGTATATAAACTTGTGTTGTGAAAAGTTGAATAATTTATTGCCGTACTGAACTTTGTGAGTTGATGATTCATGTTGTCCAATAAAATTAGAAAGAATGGCATACGTATGACCTAGACACTTTTAAAAGATCAAAATATAACTCTTTTTTATTTTTCCAAAAATGTGATCTAAAAAATTTAACCTCCAGACACTGCGACTCTCCCTATCCTCTTGGAACAAACTACGATGGATCTCCTCTTAACAGCAATCAGCGATGGAGTAAGGAGATTACAACGCCGACTTCCTCATAGCCAATGCACGCACGCACGCCGCCTTCGTCTCAGCCACACTCGGCGTCGTTGTTGTCTTCATCACAGCCAACACACGTCGTTGGCGTTGTCTTCGTCGCAATCACCCCCCCACCGGTGCTGATTTCTTCCTCGTAGCCAACTCATGCCATCTCTGGCCGAGGCGGCGGCTTGGCGGCAGAGGTTGGGGCTTGAGCGTGGGAAATGGTGCATGGGAAATGGTGCGCTGAGTCTAGGCTAGGCTAATTGGGGCTAGATTGAGGCTGGGGATAGGTGGATTGGGGGTTGGGCTGGTCGGACCAGGAGTTGGACATGGCTAGCGGCGCTGAAGAGTAGGTGGTGGCAGGGTTGGACGGTGCTGGGGCAGAGGGGCTGGAGCGTTGGGGCAGATATGCTGGGGAATGGGGATGGAGCTGGGAAGCTGTGGAGGGACGGGGAGCAGGGGAAAGGGATTAGGGTGCAGGGGAGGGGGCTGGGGGCAGGGGAAGGGGGATGTGGGGATGTGGGGCTGGGGTGCAGGGGAGGTTGGCTGGGGTGCAGGGGAGGGGGAGGGGAGCAGTGGAGGGGGCTAGGGCTGGGGTAAGGAGCGGTGGAGGGATGGGACACCGGAGACAGCGTGTTATTATTGCGGTGTCACTGTGGGTGATGGGCGGGCCCTAACTTTGCCCGGAGTCACTTTAGCGGTGTCACTATAGCGGTGTCACTGTGTCCGGCACTCCGGCAACGGTGATCGGTGGCGGCGCTAACCGACGATGGCGGCAGCGGCAGCGACATATATCTTATAGTGACATAACAGTCCGGTAGTGACAAAAAAAATGGCAGTGACATCATGTTTTCCAAATATGTGACCTACTTAGTCACATTTTTGTCTTTTTAAAAAATGGTCACATTTTTGGAAATCAGATTGCTTATCTAATGCTCTTAGAATAGCTTATCATTCATACACATCTATAGAGCTTAGATTAGTTGGTAGATTAGTTTAAACCCATGTAAACTAGTCTAGTGTATTCATTCTGGGATGTGTGTGATCATCCACAAGGTGAGGCAAGGACATGAGTAGCTTCTGACTGGGCAACCCATTAGTGAAAAACCTTGGAGGACATGAGTAGCTTGGAACATTGTGGTTCCTCGTGAAAAACCTCATAATCTATGCTCGGGCCAGGGGGTAGATTGGGCACTAAATGCTATGGGATATTCATTTAGTGGAAAATTCATCTGAAATAGGTTGGGACTGGATGTAGGAGGATTACACCACCTCTGAACTAGGATATATCTTGTGTACCTATTTACATTCAACACCCAACACATACTTCAGTTCTCATTCACCTTCATGCTATCCCAAAGGCTTGCATATTCACTGACCAGAAAACTCCCTAAAGTTTTATGTGAACCAAAAACTCCTTACCTACGCACTACAAAGAGATCTATGACAATAGGTCTAAATCCTTCACGCAAAAAGTGTTCTGTCCATCCATCTCTGTTACAACTAAAAGAGTCATAACCTTTGTTCCTATAAAGTGTCACACTCTTGAGGTCAAGACTTCCGCTGTATGTTTCAATGTCTCCCAAAAGATATTGGAACACATTCTGTTAGAGGAAAAAGGGTTGAAAAGAAAGATTTTTAGAAGTGTATTCACCCCCCCCTCTAGGCTTCTACCTCACTTGGGACCATCACAGTTAACAAAACCCACTAGTATCAATCTGCTAATTCAACCGACTATAAGTTAAAACAGCCAACCACTAATTGTCAATCACTCATGCATGTAGACATTTTTAGTCATCCACTTTTCATGACAAAATAACAATAAGTGACTTAAATTGCTTATTTCACAATACTTATGAGACTAAATGTAACAAATTCCAAAGTCAAGAATTAAAAGTATCTCATTCACAAAAAAATGATGAATCTATTTCCGGAGCTTTATTTTTTAGCAGTTTGTCGTCTGAGCTTTTTCACCGATTTTCTTTTACCAATTTGATAAACCATTTTTTTTACCAATTCAGTTATTTGGCCTATTGTGTATCAATTATTTAATTTACAATTACTTTGTATAATAGTAATATTATTCTCAAAGAGCAATCAACTTTATGATCATTGATCATTTCATTTTAACATCATAAACCAAGGTAACACAGTCAAATAAGAGTCTATCCGGTAACACTGAAATCGGCTGAATCGACTGATTCTGTTGAAACTTAAGAAGTTCTGACTGAAGTTGCTGTATTGGTTGTGATGGATAGTGTACCCGGGGGGTAGCTTATCCGAGGGGTTATTACGGGGAGTAACAAGAGAGAAGTCAGAGCAAGTAAATGTAGAGAGAGAAAGTATATTATAAGTGTGGAGCGTTTTCAGCGTGGTTACCAATGGGGAAATGGGGTGCTATTTATAGTAGCAATAAATGCCGGACAGGGACACGCGTCAAGCGCCTATTGGCCGAGAGGTCACCTCAACTGGTTGGCGCTGGCAGCCGCATGTGGCCGCATTTAATGCGGCTGTTGGATGGGACATCTGTACAGGGTACGGTGATCTATACACATGTGATGCGGATATCATGTCGGGAGAGGTGCCCTCGGCTGCAGAGGGCTAGCCGAAGGCTCTTAGTGCTGAGGACCCCTGAGCGCCGAGGGCTCCAGGTGCCGAGGGCTACTGTTTTCTGCCGTTTTCCTCCCAGTTTCTTAGTTTGCTTGAAAAACCCATTCTGTGAGAGTTTAGAGCCTTCGGCCAGGGGGCCGAAGGCACCCCTGGTGCGCCTTGCGGGCTGCTTGGTACTCTGGGCGCTGTGGTTTTGGGCCTGTTGGGCCTTTACCGGAGTAGTAGGAGTCTGTGGGCCGGGTGTTCCCGGGCCATATACTCCATCAGGAGTCCCTCACTCCTTTTGCCGAAAGGTACTTGAGGGAAAAGGAGTAATTCGTGTTTGTCCCCTGCCGTTGTTCCGTTGTAATTTCTGAGTTTGGTTTGTTGCTTGCATGTCCCTGCCGAAGGCAGTCCCTCAGTTACCCACATGTCGGGACTTGAGGGCTTGCTTTGCCGTTTGTTGGAATTTTCACCAATTTTGTAATTTAATGATTTTCCCGAGGGGGTCCTCCAGTCCCCCACTCCTTGAGGCACTTGTAAAGTGGTGAAAAGGTGTAGAGTAGTTGCGTTGCTGTTGTGGGCCGAAGGCTGACACTTTTCGTTTCATTTTGGGGGGATGCCTCGTTAAAAACCTCATTAGGAAAAACCCTGTGGGAAAAAATCCTAATGAGGGAAAAAGAGTGCACCGAATTCCCCCAAGGATGAATCAAAAAGGTTAAAGCCTTGGTCTGAAATGAAGCGAAATGTTGATGCCGAAGGCTCTCATAGTCCGAGGGCATGTTTGTTGCATTGCCGAAGGCACGCTGTTGATGTCCCGGGAGGTGCCGGGGGGCCCCTCAATCTGGGGATCGAGGGCGTGATGGATGAGGGCAGTAGTTGAGTTGTCACCGGGGAGTCCCCTGCTTGCTGATTAGTTGGTGGTGAGGATATCCGGGGGCTCCCCTTACCTGTGTGCCGTAGGCTATCCGTCAATGAGGCATACTCCCCGGGGGCTACCTGGTCCTTACAGTGCCGAGGGGGAGTGTGTTATGTACTGTGTGGGCACAAACCGGGGGCGTCTCTGGGTAAGTGTACCCGGAGGCTCTCCTTGACGAAGTGGAGTGAAGTAAGAAAATCCGGGGGCTCCCAGAATATAGCCGTTGGAAATATAGCCGTTGGAATATGTAACGTCAGGTTATAGCCGTTGGGGGGGGGGGGGGGTACACGTGGCGCGTGACGGTTGGCTGTCCGTGGGCGGCGTCACCGATTGGGCGATACCGCGGTTTGTAATGATGGCGATCCAACCGGAGGCCCGGTTTCCAGGCCCAAGCCCGGATCCCAGCGCCTATAAATACCCCAAGGCCAGGCCACTCTCCGCTGTGCGATCTTAGTGTAGCGAAGCTCTGACAAAATTTTTCTAGAGAGAGAAACTTGCCCTCGGTTGAATCCTCAGTTCTCAAGGTCAGTTCTCCATTCTCATCTCACCTCTTAGCTAGCTGTATTGTGCCCTTAGGCTAGGAGATAGAATATTTAGAAAAACCTTAGTTCTTCCGAACCCTCGAGCTAGAGCCATAATGTCATCCCAGAGTGATTCTCAAGACATCTCGGGGGCGCCCTCGATGGAGGATGAAGTCCTCTCAGATGTGGAATCCTCAAGTGCACAGCCTTCGGCCCAGGAGGACGTTGCGATGGCAGTAGAAGTGCAGAAGGAGCTGCTAGCTGAAGTTGAAGCCGAGGGCTTCGAGCAGGAGGTGGAAGACGAAGAGTTAGCCCTCGCCATGCAGGTTGCAGAGGAGGAGGAAGCAAAGGAGAGGACGAGGGTGACCGTGGCCATCCTTCCCCCTCGGGGTGCTGGTGAGGCCAGTACCTCTCAGCCGCTGAACGCAGTTCCCATCCGGGTGGCCCCCGGGAAGAAGAAGGCCAAGGTAGCTGCCCCTAAGAAGAAGATTGTTGCTGCTGATCGGGGGAAACCCGTGGATATGCTGGAGGGGTATTCCTGGCTCAATACTGCTGCCCTGGAGATAAAGTCGAAGGCGGACAAGGCGGATCTCTACGTCACGCAGCTACACGTAGGGCCCTCGGCCGTGGTGGTCGAGCCGGGAGTTGACGATGTGCTGTCTCGGGCGCCCGAGGGGTGTATTGCAGTACACGTACTGTCGGTCTCCATGGGCCTTCGGTTCCATCTGCACCCCTTCCTCCGGGAGTACCTTAGGTTTGTTGGCTTGGTCCCCTGCCAGCTGACACCTAATAGCCACTCTTACGTGGCGGGTTTTTTGAGCCTCTACAGGGACCGAGGGGTGACCCCCAGCCTGGACTTGTTCTTCCAGAGCTTCAACCTCTGCCGAGGGGGTCACGCGAATGCCGAGGGCTTCGCCAACCTGCAGCAGATAGCTAGGTGGAAGCTATTTACAGAGGCGCCTTCGTCCAATAAGGGCTGGAAGGAGCGTTGGTGCTATGTCAGAGTTGCTGAGAACCCATTTCCGGCGGAACTTCGGGATCGTTTCCGTCGGCATCCGAAGGTTGGGAGCGCCGCTCTCGAGAAAGATGGCCTGGTAATAGCCAAAATCCAAGAGGGTCGCACGAAGCAAGTTTCTATTAAAGATTATACTGCCGACAAGGAACTCTACGCCCTCGGCTTTCGGAGATACCGCTTCATCGGGGAAGCGGACGAGAAGTATCCCGTTTTTGCTGAGGCCTTCGGGGGAGCAGGAGGTAGTCTACGAGGGCCCTTAGTCTTGTACTTAGGCATTCTTATTTTGCATCCCGATAGTTGTTTGTTGTATGAATCCTTCGGGTTAATATTTTCTTTTCATTGTTTTGCAGGTATGGAGGCTCTCTTCGCAATGAAAAAGAAGAAGGAGAGGGCTCAGGCCCAGAAGAAGGAGAAAAAGGAGCCCTCGGGCCAAAAGCCCATTGATGAGGTTTTCCCGAAGGAGGTTGTGGAGCCTTCTGTTGATGCTGCTCCTGCTACTGTGGCCGGGGGGCCAAAGGCCGAGGTGGCCGCCAAGAAGAAGAAGGGAGGCAAGGGGGTGGAGCCCCCGATCAAGAAACAGAAGGTGGCCGGGGGCACCGTTGGAATGGCGGCCCCCCTCATAGTAATTGATGATCATCCCTCCGCTGACTCCCCGGCCATTGACACTGCGATGGCTCAAACAGATCTTCCCCCGGAGAACTTGCCTCGGCAGATTATTCAGCTCTCCCTCGCTCCGGGGGCATCTGTGTTGCACGGTTCAGCTGAACCGATGTCTTTCCTGAGGGGGATTACCTCGATGATGGATAAGGAAGCCCTCTCCACCTATGACGACGACGCCCTCGAAAGCAAGGCCCTTCGATCATCTCTGGCTGTAAGTATTTTTACTTTGCTTTCATCTTAACACTTAGTATATTCCCAATGCTTGTCTGAACCCATTGTCCGTTATTCAACAGGCGTGTATAACCTTCGGTGAGCAGGCCCGAAGGCACGAAGAGTGGCGCCGTCATAAGGCCGAGCTAGAGAAGTCCGTGAAGGAGCTGATCCATGACAAGGACGCTTCCCTCCGGGAGGTGTGCAAGCTGGAGGACGCCCTTCGGCAAGCGGAGCTGAAGCTGAAGGAGGCCAGAGATGACGGCAGGGCCGAGGGCAAAGTAGAGGCCGAGAGGGTTGCGGCCGAGGAGAGAAAGCAAGTGGCTGAGGACGCCGAAAAGGCCAAGGCCGAAGCTGTTGTCAAAGCTCGGGAAGAGGCCATCGCTGGGTTCATCTCCGAGGGTTGGAAGGCCGAGGGCCAGAGGGAGTGGGTGGCCTCTGTGGTGAAGGCCTCGATCGAGGAGTGGGTGAAGGGCCCCAGGCTCGACTAGATGAACGAGAGGGGCGACACTTATTATCAAGCCGACGAGTTCTTCACCCAACATGTGGTTTACCGGAGGCTCGCCCGGCATTTCGGCACCCCTCTGGCGGAGTTTGACCCCTCGGTGTACGGCCTCCCCCCGTTGCAGCCAGATGTGAGAGTCCCCCTCCCCGAGGGAGAGGAGCGCCCGGTGATTCATGATTCTATGATGATGGGCGACGATGATGATGGTGCTGCCGTTGGGGACGATGCCGTCGAGGAAGAAATCTCCTCCAAACCTGCCGCAGGGGCCCTCGATGAAGTGGCTGATAAGTCTTAGCCTGTACTTAGTTGATTTTTGAAAACTCTTTGTAATGAACTTCTGTATGTTTTCGGCCTAGGCCCTCGTTGTAACAATTACTCTTATTCTTTTTTGTGATGATCGATGGACGAATGTCAGCCTTCGGGCCTCGTATACATATGACATGTTTTCTTTAATTCATTCCTCGTTGAATGTATGCCGTCGTTTTTCCTTGAGTGTATGCCTTCGCCTCTTTTGAATGTATGTTTAGGACTTAGGATATTTCCTAAGTGTTTGAATACAGTTGTAGCCTTCAGTAGTTGGGCACCCTTCGCTGGATATACAACCGAGGGCTCAACAATAGTTAGGACTTAGAAAATTTTCTAAGTGTAGCACACCATAGGGCCTTCGGATGTTTGTAGTTCAATTGATGTGTGATGACTAGGTTGAGAACCCAATTCTTAGGACTTAGAAAAATTTCTAAATGTAGTTTGCCCTTGGAAGCCCTCGGCTGGTAGCCTCCTTCCTGATGTGTGAATATTGGACCGAGGGCCCAATATACAGGACTTAGAAATTTTTTTGTAAGTGTAGTGTGTCATGTAGCCTTTGATTGATAGGTAGCCTTCGGCTATTAGGTCCCTTCATAAGTTGAGATGAGTAGTTGACCGAGGGAAAAATATGTAGGACTTAGAAAATTTTCTAAGTGCTGTTGTATCGCATAGCCTTCGGCTATCATATTCCCTTAGCTGTAATATTGGTTGGGCCGGGGGCCCAATCGTTAGGACTTAAAAAGTTTTTTTTTCTCAGTGCTGCTTCCTTGTGTCGCCTTCGGGTGATAGGTGCCCTCTGACTCTGCGTCACTTTTGCGAGATGCCCGGGGGCTACTCATTCAGGACTTAGAATATTTTTTAAGCGTAAATTGATGTTGAGCTTCCGGATGTAGATCCCTCCGGGTATATGAATAGGACCCTTCGGGTGATCGTGAGGCCCTTGTGTTGTGTGAGTATTTGACCGAGGGCCAAATATGTGGGACTTAGAAAAATTTCAAAGTGTCGTAGATGTTGAACCTTCGGTCAGTGAGGAGTCTGTCCGAGGGGCAAATATTTTGGAATAAGCCCCCTCGGTTGGTCTTTGATGATTTGTAATAGATGCCTTCGGTTGTTGTCAGTTTCCAAAAGTGTGGACTTAGGAAAAGTGTGGAATCCTGTTGTTGTAAAGAAAGCCGATGAGGAGTATGTGCCCTCGGTATTCACTTGAAAAGTTGTAGAGTTTGACTTAGCCAGTTGTGTCCCTTGTTATGGGGTAAGGGCCCTCGGTATTAGTACATAACAGATGCCCTCGGTATTTGTTTGAAGTACCGTTTAGTGGACTTTGGATAGTCCAGTCCCTTTGTATTGTTGAAGCCTTCGGTGCTTGTGTGACCGGAGGTGACCAAGCAGTGGACTCAGCCGTTTCTTGATGATATTTGTTTGAGTAGTATCCTTCGGGAAATAGGAGCCTTCAATTACCGGAGGTGTTCCTGTGGGGAGCCCTCGGCATGTTGTGATCTGTTAGAGTGTACTCTTTGATTTCTCACTGAGTCTACTCCCCTTCACCCCCCCTTTTTGGTTGGTGGTGAAGGGAAGGCATCAAGAAACTTGGTTTCTTGGTAAGGCTGGGCCTATCAGGAGACCATCAGAATACATCAATGGCTCTCCTCCCTCGGGTTAACCTTCCGAGTTCCGAGGGGATCGAGGGTCGTTTCCTGGGCACAAGATATGGTGGTCTGTAACCTGCCTCCCCTTGGGGGATGGCACGGAAAGCGCCTCATTTTTGAAAGTCGTCCCCTCGGCGCTAGACATAGTCCGTGGCCTGCCACACCCTTGGGGTGGTGGCGCGGGGAGCGTTTCAGTTTGGAAGTTGAATCCTGGGCATTTCTCGTGCCTGTCATACCCTCGGGGTGATGACGCGGAAAGCGTTCCGTTTTTGAAAGTCGAATCCTGGGCATTTCTCATGCCTGTCATACCCTGGGGGTAGTGACGCGGAAAGCGTTTCAAGGAAGGGTTTTCATTTGCACACTAGTTGCAAATGGCCGGGGGCACTACGTGCCGCCGGCACCGATGGTGGCGCCTTCGGTATATGCGTCCTCGTGGGGTACGGCTTTTAGAAACAACACTTGGTGTTAGTTTCGATATGTAGCCCCCGGTACTTGGTACCGAGGGGTCTTCTGTAGGAACACTTAGTGTTCTTCCTCTATTTGACGTTGAAGGTGGAGATGTGTACCCCCGGCACTGGGTGCCGAAGGGTCTTGAAATGAAACACTTGGTGTTTCCTGTTGCCGGTGATGGGAGTTCCCACCTTCGGTACTTGGTACCGAGGGGTCTTGTTTGAAACACTTGGTGTTTTCGCTGTTTGTTGAAGGTGTTGATGGTGTCCGCCCTCGGCAATTGGTGCCGGAGGGGGTTCTTCTCGTGGTGAGGCCTGGGGCCTGTAGTTGGTATGAGGGCTTGGCCGCTCATAAGTGTTTTGTTCTTGGTGTCTTGAATGTGCCTTCATTCTTCAAAATTGGAGGCCTTGGGCCATAGGATAGTACATTTACTAGTTACGAGGGCTTGGCCGCTCTTACATTATTGATAAAATTTAACTAAGTGGTGTACATTCCAATGCCTAGGGACCTCTTTCCCGATGGGGCGTTTGAGTTTGTAAGTTCCAGGTTTGATGATGGCTGCTATGATGTAGGGACCTTCGAATTTTGGTGCCATTTTGCCTCCCTCGGTCGGTTGGCTTGCTTCCCTCCTCCGGAGGACATAGTCCCCCACTTGGAATTCTCGGGTGCGAACCTTGGCGTCGATGTAGCCTTTGACTTGCCTTCGGTAGTTTTCTGCCCGGATGAAGGCTTGCTCCCGGCATTCTGAAAGGAGGTGGAGGTCGAGGGCCATGTTGCTGTCGTTGACCTCGGGGTCATATTGGATCACCCTCCGGGTGGGAAGGGTGACTTCCGTAGGAGCTTTGGCTTCAAAACCGTAGCAGAGGGAGAAGGGTGTTTCACCTGTTGCTCGCCGAGGGGTGGTGCGGTAGGCCCAAAGGATGTTGTGGAGTTCTTCCACCCAGCCACAGCCCTCGGCCTCCAGCTTCTTTTTGAGGCCCTCGAGCAAGGTCCGGTTGGCATTATCTACTTGCCTGTTGCCTTGAGGGTAGGCAACGGAGGAGAAGGTGTGTTTGATGCCCCATGCCTCCAGAAGGGCACAGAAGGGGGCTGCCTCAAATTGTGTTCCATTGTCGGAGATGATCTGCTGGGGGACGCCAAACCTTGTGAGGATGTTCTTGAGGACGAAGTGACGGCACTTCGCCTCTGTGATGCTGGCGAGGGGCTCAGCCTCCACCCACTTAGTAAAGTAGTCGATGGCCACAATGATGTATCTGTTTTTGGAGGTACCCCTCGGCAGAGGGCCCAGAAGGTCTATCCCCCATCGAGAAAAGGGGACAGATGTGCTGATGGGGGCATAGTTGACCGTTGGCCTGCCGGGGGCTTTCTGGAAATGTTGACATGCGGTGCACCTTTGGGCAAGGTCAGCACAATCTCTGGCCATGGTTGGCCAGAAGTAGCCCTGGAGAATGAGCCTTCGGGACATGGAGAAGGGTCCCTGGTGAGCTGAGCAAGTGCCACTGTGCACCTCCTCCATTGCGACCTCGGCTTCATCCTGATGAAGGCACCGAAGTAGCGTGCCGTTGTAAGACCGATTGTAGAGCCTTCCGTCTTCGATGGTATAGCTAGGAGCCCTCAGTTTTGCTAGTTTAGCGCGGGTCTCGTTCTCGGGTAGCTGCCCTGTGGAGATGAAGGTGATGATATCCGAGATCCAGTCCTCTTGGCGTTGTTGTATGTTCATAACGGGGCTTGCATGGATACTTGAGAGACTGAGTTCCTCAATTTTGGCAATCTTGGAGATGTGCTCGGGGGAGTCGGCCGAGAGCTTAGATAGTATGTCGGCCTCGGAGTTCTGAGCCCTCGGTATTTGAGTGAGAGAGTGTGCCTCAAATACCTTAAGCAACTCCTTGACCGCCTCTTTGTACTGTCTCATTCTTCCCTCCTTGGCCTCATATTCCTCGGAGATTTGGCCAACGACCAACTTGGAGTCGCATTTGATGTGGATCTGCCGAGCCTTCATGTTGCCAGCCAGCCGAAGGCCACATAGGAGGGCCTCATACTCGGCCTCGTTGTTGGAGACTTTGAAAGAGAAGCGGATTGCATAGTAGGCTCTGAAGCCCTCGGGAGTAATGAGGACCACCCCTCCCCCGCATGCTTTGGTCGCGGAGGAGCCGTCGGTGTAGAGGGTCCACCAGTCGTCCGAGGTAGCCGAGGGCTCCCCGTCCGTGGCTGCCCTTGCGGTACACTCCGTCACAAAGTCCGCCAGGGCTTGGCCCTTGATGGCAGGCCTCGGACGGATGTCAATGTTGTACTGGCTCAAGAAGATAGCCCACTTCACCATGCGGGAGGAGCTGGTGGGGCTCCTCATGAGGGCGCCGAGGGGTTGATGAGTGAGGACCTGAACCGGGTGAGCCTGAAAGTAGTGGCCCAACTTCTTGACGGTCCAAACGATGGCTAACACCGTTTTCTCCACAGGAGAGTACCTGAGCTCAGCCTCCCTTAGGGTCTTGCTTACATAAAAGATGGCATGTTGGATGCCGTCTTCCTCCCGGATGAGCACGGAGCTGATGGCCGCCGGGCTGACCCCAAGGTAGAGATAGAGGGTCTCCCCTACCTTTGGTTTTGAGAGCACAAGGGGTGAAGATAGATACCGTTTGAGCTCGTCGAAAGCCCCCTGACATTCTGGAGTCCATAGAAAGCCAGCCGTCCTCCTCATGATCTGGAAGAAGGGTAGAGACTTCTCCGCTAATTTAGATAGAAAGCGGTTGAGGGCTGCCAGGCGGCCCGTCAACCGTTGAACTTCCTTCACATTGCGTGGGGGCTCCATGTTGATGATGGCCTGGATCTTCTCGGGATTGGCCTCAATGCCCCTTCGGCTCACCATGTAGCCTAAGAATTTGCCCCCTTGGACGCCGAAGGTGCATTTCTTCGGGTTTAGCCGAAGGTTGAACTTCTGCATGATGGCGAAGATTTCCCGGAGGTCGTCAGCATGGCTGGAAGCTTGCTTGTTCTTGACGATCATGTCGTCGACATAGGCCTCCATGGTGCGCCCTAGGACGGCTTGAAAGACTCGGGCCACCATCCGGGTGTAAGTGGCCCCCGAGTTCTTTAGGCCGAAGGCCATTACTAGGTAGCAGAAGATGCCCTCGGGAGTCATGAAGGCTGTCTTTTCGGCGTCTTCCTCATGCATGAAGATCTGATGATACCCGCGGAATGCGTCGAGGAATGACATGATTTCACACCCCACGGTTTCATCTATAAGTTGATCGATATTGGGCAAAGGAAAAGGGTCCATAGGGCACGCCTTGTTGAGATCTGTGTAGTCCACGCACATGCGGAAGGTAGGAGGCTTCTGTGCGAGGACTACGTTTGCCAGCCACGAGGGATATTTCACCTCCTTGATGTGCTTAATAGAGAGGAGCATGGCGACCTCCTTCTTCACAAATTCCCTCCTTTCGGCGGAGAGGGGTCTTCTTCGTTGTTGTACTGCTTTTGCCGAGGGGTCCACCGAGAGGCGGTGGGTGATGACCCTTCGGCTGATTCCCGGCATGTCCTCCGACCCCCATGCAAAGACAGTGGAGTAGGCGCGGAGGGCGTCGGTGATACCGGTCTTCAGATCTTCAGGGAGCTGGGCTCCAATCTTCACGACTCTCTCCGGCTTGGCCGGATCGAGTGTAAAGTCTTCTACGTCCTCGGCTGGTTCAGCCCTCGACTTTTTTTCTTCTTGGTCGATGGTTCCGGTGATGGTGTCAACACGGAATTCCGTCTGACTTACCTTCTTAGTGACTTGAAGATAGCAGGCGCGGGCAATTTTCTGATTCCCCCGGGAGTAGCCAATGTAAGGAATAAATGTATTTAGATTTTGATGATGCTAGGTTAATTAGAATTTGAAAGTACCCCTTTAGAAATTTTGTATTAGAATTTCTTTTGTAAGTTTTAGCTTAGTCTGTCTGCCAGAGAACCACTTTGCTTCTACCAGAGTTGCTCCCAGAGTTGCTCACCAGAGAAGCCATCAGAAACTGGTCATCAGAAAGATACCAGAGTTGGCAACAGAGGCGGACTTCAGAGATTGAACCAGAGAGCCTCATAAGACTCTGATAAACTCACCAGATTCCGAAAGGACTTTCCAACGGTCGTTAAACTAACGGGAAATCCCCTAACGGTTACGAACCTTTCAACGGAAACATGGTACTGTACACGCATTAAATGCACATTTAATGCTGTACGTACGAAGAGATATTTAAAGCTGATGATTGACCATGCGGGTATCTTCACGCCCCCAAAATAGCAAGTCGAAGGTCCAACCGGTCAAGTCAACAGTACAAGCATTTAATGAAGCTGTCTTCTACACTCCAACGGGAAGACTGCTCCCAGTATATAAGATACACTCTGAAGAACTACGAGAACAACTTTGCTACAACATCTGAAAAACGAACTTGCTCAAAGCCTTCTTGAGATTCAAACGTCATTCCTAACAAGAAAAGGCTACAGTTGGAAGATATATTTTCTAATCCTTCATCCAACTAGCAAGTTGCAAAGTTCCTCAGTTCTTCAACACTTCGAAAGCTTCATCTACTCATCCTTTGTGAAGAAGCAACGTTGGAGAAAACTGATTTTGAATCAAACACTTCTTGAAAAAGAAGGGACGTCTCAAACTAGCTGGAGTAAGTGAAGTGGGGATACTTCAAGAGACTCAGTGAAACGAGACCAGCCATCAGGAAGCAGGACTGCATCCCGGGTGGCAACCAGACTTGAAGAAGACGAGGAGTGCTTCTTAAGTTCTAGGGACTAAGGCGTTGTAAACTGTTGTTTTTGCAAGCTTAGTGGAACAGTGGACTAGAGGAACAAGTTGTTCCTTGAACCACTATAAAATCCCCGGTGTCATTTACTTTAAGCTTTTAATTCCTGCACTTAAGATTCTACTGACTAACTCTTAAGGTTGGACTCTGTGTCCAGCAGATCTTCTTTAAGAGTTATGAGAAAGGCACTTTGCCTTAGCTTTTCCCTTGAGGCTACCCGAACAGAAACTTATCCACTGCCAGGTCCAGTTCTGCCATCTTGACCTTCTCTATCACCAGATTTCGACCATCTCTGTTAAGTCAGGTTTGACTTAGAGAAAAGTTTAAATTCCTGAACAGTCTATTCACCCCCCCCTCTAGACTGTTCCCATTACAAACGGGACCAACAGCCAATGCCCCCCTCGGCGGGGAACTTGAGGCAGAGGTGCCTCATGGAGATGATGGCCTCGAGGTCCTCGAGGGCTGGCCGGCCGAGGATGATGTTGTGGGCGCAGTCGATGTTGACGACGACGAACTCCACTTCGAGCTGGGCTCTATGGAGCCCGTCGCCGAAGATTACCGGGAGGGTTATTACCCCCTCGGAATCAATGGTATCGCCGGTGAAGCCGGCAAGAGGGGTCTTAATGGGCCGAAGGGACCCCCTCTCCGGATGCAGCTCTCTGAAGGTGCTGAGGTACATTACATTGACGGAGCTGCCCATGTCAATGTAAGTTCGGTGAATGATGGTGTCGTTTATTTCAGTCCGAATCACCAAGGCATCCCTGTGAGGAGAAGAAGTAGGAGGGAGATCTGCGTTGGTGAAGGTGATGGGTTCCTCCCTCAGCCGTTTTACCGGGGGCATGTGAGTGACTTCCCCCACGTAAAGCGATTGAGCCCACTTCTTCCGTTGGCTGGTGGAATCGCCCCATGTATTTCCGTCGGTGATCATGAGGATGTGGCGTTTTTTCTCTTGGTAGTGGGGGTACTCCTCCTCTTCCTCCTCCAAGTTTCCGATCTCCCTCTTCTTGCTGAGGGGGATGGTGTTCAGGTTCACCCAAGCGTTCACCTTCGTGTGGTGCCCTCGGGGAGGTCCCTGATGAGAAGGTCCCTCCTGCCGAGGGCTCTGGATAAATTGGGACAGGTGCCCCGCTTGTATCAATCTCTCGATGGCCGTCTTTAGCTGATGGCAGTCATCGGTTCTGTGCCCCTGGTGACGATGGAAACGACATTATGGGAACTGAGGGTTGATAGCATGTACCTCCGGGGGTGCGCGGGAATCGCGCTCAACGAGGCCCCTCTCCTCGGCAAAATCAAGGATGATGCTGACGGGGTGCGTCAATGGTGTCCGGGGGCGGTCCAGGAGAATGGGCTGTGCCCAAGTCTTAGGGCTGCTCTTATAACCTCCCCTGGGCTTGGCTTGGCCTTGCCGAGGGCGATCGTCAGAGGGTCCTGAAGCCTTGGGATGATTTGGAGGAGCCCCCGGCCCTCGGTTGTTCTTGTTGTCAGCCCTCGGGGGCTGCTGATCCGGATGCTGGTGGTATTTTTCCACTTCCTCGGCCTCAGCATATCGGTCCCCCTGCTGCAAAGCCCTTATGTAGTCGCGGGGGGGTTCAATGATGAGGCTCCTTGAAAAGTTGCCGGTGCGGAGGACGGTTTGTAGGAGGGCCAGGAGGGTCCCGTCATCAGCACCGTCGACTTTGTCGGCCTCCGTCCTCCAGCGCTCCAGGAAGTCCCGAAGGGTCTCGTCCCTCTTCTGGCGTATGGTTAGGAGGTGGGAGAAGTGCTTCCTCGTGCAATGCCTCCCGACAAATTGTGTCAAGAATCGCTGGGCGAGTTCTTGCCACGAATCAATGCAGCCCTCGGGCAACCGGTTGAACCATTCGTATGTCGGCCCCTCTAAGGTGGAGAGGAACCAACGACACAAATATTCGTCCGTCGCCCCTACCATCATCATGTTGTTCTGATATTTGCTGTAGTGTTCCTGGGGATCCGTCTTCCCGTTGTAGGGCTGTATGTGTTGCCCTCGATATTTTTCCGGGATCCGGGCCGCCAGTACCCTTGGGGTAAATGGCATCCGGGTCCGGAGCTGGATGACGGGTTCCCCGGAGCCCTCGGCTACCTTCTTCTGTAATTCCTCCATTTTGGCCATCATGGCCTCGTATTTGAGGTCTGAATGAGGGGTGGAGGTGGTGGCGTGAGCTTTGTTGGCCTCCATTTCGTCAAGCCGGCGTTGGAGGGCCGCAATAATTTCGTCCCGGGGATCCTTCGGGAGGGTCTCCGCCCCCTGCGAACGAACCCGGGCCGAGTGGGCCTGGTTGATTTGGTGGCGAGCATCATCGGCATGAAGGGGTGCCTTGCCTTTGTCTCGAGGGGGACGCTCCTCGTCTGCCCTCGAGACAGACCCTCCGCTTTCCTGGGGCCTTTGGAGTGCTTTCCCTCCGAGGCGGTCTTGGACCCCTCGGCGGTCTTGCCCCCCTCCGAGCCGGTTGAGGGTGGAGGTGCGGGGCCTTTCTCTGTTGTCATTGTGGCGGTCCCGGGACTGAACTTCCTGTGAGGCCGTATCTTGGGCCACTAACCCTTCATCATTCCTAACCCGAGGGATGGGGTTTCCGAAGGGATGTGGCAGGGGGGGGCAGTGTGAGGTTCTCCCCAACCTGGGGTTGAGCTGGAGCCAGGGTGCCGAAGGCACCTGGGTGCTGAGTGAGCGTCTGGATGAAGGCGGAGAGCGCCGAATGAACGTCGATGGTGAGGACCGGAGGGCTGACTTGGTCATCACTCCGGTTTCTCTTCTTGGCCTCGATGCCGAGGCGGGCATCGGGAGCATTTTGCTGGATCTGAATGCGTAGGTCGACAGCCGCCTGTTCCAGCCCAGCGATGACACCGCCCTCGGGAGCCCTGTGAGAGGCTTCGGGGGCGTTGACGTCGCCGAGGGCCAGGTTCTTGTCTTCTACGTTTTTGGAGTTGGCACGTGTAGTTCTCACCATTTTGGTAGAGGGCTTGTAACACCCCGGGGCCCCACACGGACCCGAGGTAGTTACTCCAGACCTCTCTCCGGACCTCTAGTACAGTCCTCACAAACCACCACGAGCCTTTACCGCGCACTTTGTACTCACTCGTGCGCGCCCTGAGAAACTTCCCAGGAGGTCACCCATCCCAAGACTACTCCCGTGCAAGCACGTTTAACTTTGGAGTTCTTAGCTGATGAGCTCCCTTAAAAGGAGATGCACCTCTGTTGGTATGAGTAGTACTATTAATCCTCTTAAATTAATCTCGGGTATTACAATCACCCCCACTTAGGATCGCAACGTCCTCGTTGCGCCCATAAACCAATATCAATCATATCCCAGAATCTTTTCCCCTGCTAAGTGCCCGCCCGATATCTAACGGATCAGCACACTGTCGCAGGGTTGCTCTGATACCATTTGTAACACCCTGGGGCCCCACACGGACCCGAGGTAGTTACTCCAGACCTCTCTCCGGACCTCTAGTACTGTCCTCACAAACCACCACGAGCCTTTACCGCGCACTTTGTCCTCACTCGTGCACGCCCTGAGAAACTTCCCAGGAGGTCACCCATCCCAAGACTACTCCCGTGCAAGCACGCTTAACTTTGGAGTTCTTAGCTGATGAGCTCCCTTAAAAGGAGATGCACCTCTGTTGGTATGAGTAGTACTATTAATCCTCTTAAATTAATCTCGGGTATTACAGGGCTAGTGTTTGGCGAAGGGGGAGGGTTTCTTACTTGATTGTTCGACCTCTCAACGAGAGCACCAAATGATGGATAGTGTACCCGGGGGGTAGCTTATCCGAGGGGTTATTACGGGGAGTAACAAGAGAGAAGTCAGAGCAAGTAAATGTAGAGAGAGAAAGTATATTATAAGTGTGGAGCGTTTTCAGCGTGGTTACAAATGGGGAAATGGGGTGCTATTTATAGTAGCAATAAATGTCGGACAGGGACACGCGTCAAGCGCCCATTGGCCGAGAGGTCACCTCAACTGGTTGGCGCTGGCAGCCGCATGTGATCGCATTTAATGCGGCTGTTGGATGGGATATCTGTACAGGGTACGGTGATCTATACGCATGTGATGCGGATATCATGTCGGGAGAGGTGCCCTCGGCTGCAGAGGGCTAGCCGAAGGCTCTTAGTGCCGAGGACCCCTGAGTGTCGAGGGCTCCAGGTGCCGACGGCTACTGTTTTCTGCCGTTTTCCTCCCAGTTTCTTAGTTTGCTTGAAAAACCCGTTCTGTGAGAGTTTAGAGCCTTCGGCCAGGGGGCCGAAGGCACCCCTGGTGTGCCTTGCGGGCTGCTTGGTACTCTGGGCGCTGTGGTTTTGGGCCTGTTGGGCCTTCTGGGCCTGTTGGGCCTTTACCGGAGTAGTAGGAGTCTGTGGGCCGGGTGTTCCCGGGCCATATACTCCATCAGGTTGATTCTGCTGATTTATGAAAAATTATACCTAAAATATATTTTACTAATAAAATAAAGAAAAAAGTTACATGAAAAACAGCTTAAACGAATCTACAGTAACTTCAATCAAACACAGTAACTGTAATCTTACCAATCTTACTTTTTCTTATTATTATACTCCCTTCGTCCCTTAAAACTTTGTCAAATTTGATCGGCACATGGATTAATAAAGTGAAAACTATGCGGTTGATTTTAAGAGACCGAGGGAGTACAATTTAAAGGGCGAAATAAAAAGTTATGTTTTCTTGAATATATAGAGTTTTTTTTCGGATTAATGTTAATTAAAAAAATATTTACAAAATTAGGATCGGTTTAAAACTATTTACCAAAATATTGTTGGGTAGACCACAGTCGCCAAATGTAGTGGGGACTTTGAAATTGCCAACTGGTTGGGCGACTCTCTCCTGCTAACTATGCAGCTCGCACCAATAGCATGAATAGAAAACAAAAAAGTATGAGGCCCATGATACAAAAATCCTTTTTTTTCTTTAAAGGTCCATACCTTTTTCTTTTTTGCTCCACTTTTATAAAAAATATACCAATATTGGTCAACACAAATCACTCTTAATCTCTTACTTTATTTATACAAAGTGTTGACCAATATTGATACATTTTTTATAAAAAGTGGAGCAAAAAAGAAAAAGTTATAGACCTTTAAAGAAAAAAGGGATTTTTGTATCATGGGCCCCATACTTGTTTGCTTTCTATTCATGCTATTGTTGCGTGCTGCATAGTTAGCAGGAGAGAGTCACCCAACCAGTTGGCGACTTCAAAGTCGCCACTTCATTTGGGTACTTTGGCCTACCAGGGTTAGATGCAGCAGTATTTTATTAAATAGTTTTAACCGACCATAAATGAAGGGGATGTATTGTAAGTGGATTGTGGTGGAAATTTTTTAATCCGTGGACTTCTAAAAAAGTCCACGGACTTTTAAATCCATTGACTTTTAATGCGCGGACTTTTAAAATGAATGACTTTATGACTTCTATGGATTTCAACAAATCCATAGACTTTGACTTTGACTTATTTCAAATCCGATGAAACCAGATTTTAATAGACCAGACGAGGCTTCTAGAATTATAAAATGCACAAAGATCAAACATTCATCCTACTAGATCATTCATATTATAGTATATTAAGGCAAATAAAAAATACGTAGTATGACAAATATAATAGCCAATGTTCTCTAAAAAATACGATGATGGAGTTTATGGCCTAGGGACCCCCGATCCACAGACTCCTAATTCTCCAACACGGACCCATCAAACCCGATGATCACACAAAGCCCAAAAAAGGCGGCCCAAGCATAAAGAAGCCCACAATGCACATGTGGATGCCTTCGGCCATATGGTCGAGGGCTCCAAATTATAGAAGACAACTTGATATGGACCTGCAAAGTTTCTGGGAAATTCTGATCAAAATTGTTAGCCTTTTGCTATTCCATGCCCTCGATTGTATATAGCCTTCGGCTATATGATCACCGGGTAGGCCTTCGGCAACAACACTCTCGGCGAAGATTCCTTTTAGAGACAGGCAACCACCGCATTCAATGCGGCGTCACGTCCAACCACTGCATTTAATGCGGTGCACATGAAAATGCCGGTGCCACCCCCGATTGAGGTGACCCTCAGCCATCAGATGTTTGACACGTGTCCCCACCTAGCATTTATGGCTGATATAAATCGCAACCCTTACTCCTCTTGTAAGGGTTCCCGAGATCAGAATTGATTAATATATCTGACTCTCTCTCTTACTTATTGCTCTGACTTCTCTCTAAGTTATTTGCCGTAACAACCCTTTGGATAAGCTACACTCAGGTACACTATCCATCATATGACAAATAAAATATTCAAGTATAAGCATTAAACAACATAAAAAATGTCATCATTTCTCAAAATTGAACAAATGTCTTGTGCTATTGAACTATGGATCAAACTTATCCATTTTCTGCAACCGCCCACATTTGAGTAGCAAAATTCATTCTCCATTCGTTGGCTTTTGCTCTCCGTTGATCTTGTGTCTGAAAATCATTTCATTTAAAGTTATCCTCATTGTCGCTAGGTGGGTCTTCTGGGTCTGGAGGAAACTCATCAGATCAGCATTCACGCCAAAGAAAATTATGTACTCATGCACATGCCAAAACTAGTTCTGCTTGTGTTTTCCATTTGTTTCCTTATAACGCCATTAATATCACGTCATTCAAGTTTGGCACCTTCAACCATAACTTCAAGCAAAGTGTTGCTTTCTTCTATAGTCCAAGTCTTATAATCCTTCTGTTTGGAATTACCTTGTGAATCTCCCATCTATATGATCGTGTCAAATAATAAAAGACCACTGCAAACTAATAAATTTAATAAATGTAAAAAGAGGTAAAAACAGTATGCTTGTTTCAAAGTATTGAATAATGTGGGGAATAGGCCATATTCATGTCTACGTAAGAAGCCCAACAATATGTAAATATATTCATTTTTTAACCAAAAGATGGTTGCCTCTATGAAATAAATAGGCACCAAACGTTCAACCAAACAAATGTGACCAAGAGAAGAACTGATCAAATCTGCATAATTAATTTCAGGGGTGAGTAAAGATATCAGTCAAGAAATATCAAACCTAGTAAGCAAACCTAATGATTAGTGTTGTGAGAAAGTTTAAAAATCAATTTGAAATAGCAAAGTAAAAATACTCTGTATAACGTAAGGGATAGGAGATCCAATTCTATCCCCTCTGCTTTCAAGCCAAGGAAGGGATAAGTCCGAATCAACGAACTCAAGTTGCGAGCAACTTTACTCCTTTTATTATAGGCCAAGTTGTAAGTGACTATTTGAATCACTAGTTTTTTGTATGATGGGGGTACTCATAATCGGAAAAGAAATCAACACTATAGGAAATTTAATTTGAATCCCACGAAATCACTATAGGAAATTCAATTCGAATCCCATGAAAGCAAAACTATAGGAAATTCAATTTGAATCAGCACTATAATCAGCCCAGGAATTCTCAAAGGTTGCTGACTCTGATAGTGGGCATAGATTAGAAAAGCCAATTCATATAGGTAATTTTTTTCGGCAGAGTAGCGGAAAATATACAAGCGAAAGAATGGAAACCTGGAAGAAATTTGCTTCTTTGGTTGAGAGAAGAAAAAAAGGCCGATACCAAGTCTGCGGAAATTTTGAAGGAGATGATAAGAAAAAAAGGAGAAAGAGTATTTATATTAGGGCTTTGAAAATCCACTGATATGAATCATTATCTAGTTCCATGGGTTCCATAATTTTTTTCAATACATCTAAACTTTTATTCATTTTTAAAAGCTTGTACTGAATACGCCTGAACTTTGACAGATTTGTACTCACTCTTTAAAATCCTAATCGAATACACTCAAACTTTTATTGAATTTTAAAAATTAATATTCAATACATCCCCTTGGTAAATTCAATAGACTTTGGAATTCCACAGTGATGGAGTATATGGCCCGGGAACCCCTCCCCCCCGGCCCACAGACTCATACTATTCCAATAAAGGCCCGATAGGCCCAGGAAGCACAACAGGCCCAAATCACGGCGCCCAGGGTACCAAGCAGCCCACAATGCGCACCAGGGGTGCCTTCGGCCCCCTGACCGAAGGCTCTGAACCTCACAGAAGGGCCAAAACAGGAAGGCAAGGTTACTGGGAGAAAACGGAAAAAATCAGTAGCCCTCGGCACTTGGAGCCCTCGGCACTAAGGAGGTCCCCGATACTCAGAGCCCTCGGCTAATCACCTACAGCCGAGGGAAACTTCTCCGACATAATATCCGCTCCACATGCGTATAGATCACCGTACCAAGTACGACGTCACATCCAACAGCCGCATTAAATGCGGCCACATGCGGTTGCCAGCGCCAACCAGTTGAGGTGACCCCTCGGCCAATGGGTGCTTGACACGTGTCCCTGTCTGGCATTTATTGCTACTATAAGTAGCACCCCATTTCCCCGTTGTAAACCACGCTGAAAACGCTGAATACATCTTCTAATATACTCTCTCTCTCTCTACTTACTTGTGCTGACTTCTCTCTAGTTATTCCTCGTAATAACCCCTCGGATAAGCTATCCCCCGGGTACACTATCCATCATTTGGTGCTCTCATTGAGAGGTCGAACAATCAAGTAAGAAACCCTCCCCCTCGACTAAACACAAAACACCTAGCTAAAATGGTGAGAACAACTCGTGCCAACTCCAAGAATGTAGAGGGCAGGAACCTGGCCCTCGGCGAGGTCGACGTCCCCGAAGCCTTTAACAGGGCTCCCGGGGGCAGCGTCATCGCCGGGTTGGACCAGATGGCTGTCGACCTACGCCAGCAAATTCAACAGAATGCCCCCGATGCCCGCCTCGGCATCGAGGCCAAGAAGAAGGACCGGAGCGAGAATCAAATGAGCCCTCCGGTCATCACAATCGACGTATAATCGGTGCTCTCCGCCTTCATCCAGACGCTCACCCAGAACCCGGGTGCCTTCGGCACTTTGTGTTGGATTTCGGGCAGAAAAACGCAGCGGAATAAACAAAAAAATTCTGTCCAAAAGTAAACAACCGGATCTGAGGTTCTTACTATAAACGAAATTACAAGATATAAGAGGCACTTACATAGCAATCTTAATCGAGGATGTCAGACAGTCCGAGAAAATGATCCCGAGCTCTACCGGTATCCACACGCACGTGATTGGATCGGCCGCAGGGAACGTGCTAGCGTTCTCTTCTTTCTTCCTCTCTACTCTAGGTTTTAGAAGTGAATTTTAACTCTTTAAAATCCGCGGGTCTATATAGCCCTATTTATAAGAGGAGGAAAGAAGGAGTTTTATAGCTAATAAAACCCTCCAAGAGGCCCTAGCCCAATACCATTCGAAACCCTATTTCGAATTGGGCTAATCAGGCTATTTTAATGTTATTAACGAACATTAATGATCCAAATCACTTAGGTGTGTGACCCTGTAAGTTTATATATTATTGGCAGTGGGCTAAAAAATTAATTCAAGCCTCACAAATCATAAGCGGCCTCTAGCAAGGCATTATGACTATCCAAAATATATAAATGTCAATTAAATCTGACATAACCTTTTAATGATTAATTTGTGCTAATAATTCTCTTTTGTCAAACGATATCTTAATTGAGACAAGGTTAGGTCATGTCATTCTTGTTATTCTCAATTAATATTTCTTGATTACCAAGTAAGATTAATTTTGAACAAATGACACCTCATTTGAGCATGGCCATGCTAATTAATCTTACTTGTCAAGGGGCCCAATACATATCTTTCTCTCGCTATACGAGAGTGACAAAAACTATCTTGATAATTCACATACCACTACATGGTTCATAATATGTACAATCACCACCTTTATAATTACCCATTTAAAAATAATATTTAATGGTGTTAGTACATATTAATTCGCATGCAAGTAACCATGATTATCTCAAGTATAAGAATATAACACCTCATCATTATTGAGGACAACACTGATGACATATAACCTAGAAGTGTCCTCAAGTTGGGTCTGTCCAATGAACTTGTTCACTAACAAGCATCTATGTTATTAACTTGATATCTCTATACCCATGACTAGTGGAATATAGCCATCAGTTAATCCACATAATGGTCTATTAATTATTAATGTCCCAGATTAATAATATTAGACCATGGACAATTAGAATATTATGCTTATTTTAAAGTGTAGCATTCCAAAATTAAGTCACGTACTTAATTAGCTACTAAACATAATATTCAGGGACTAAATATTAATAAAGAAAACTCACAATAGTAATTAACATAAAATGAGTTTGTGACTTTATTAATTAATGAGCATTAAATATTCATTGATAAATCATAAAGTATGATTGTCCTAGGGCATACTTCCAACACTTTGGTTCCCCTCCAACCTCAGGTCGGGGAGAATAATATGCTTCCCCCTCATCCACATCCCCTCGGGAACCCGGTCCTCCGGATTGGGAACTCCGAGGGGGTCGTGGCCCAAGATACGGCCTCCCAGGAAGTCCAGTCCCGGGACTGCCACAACGTGAACAAGGAACAACTCCGGACCTCCGCCCTCGAGAGACTCGGAGGGGCGCAAGACCGCCGAGGGGTCCAAGACCGCCTCGGGGGGGAAGGCGTTCCTGAGACCTCAGGAAAGTGGCGGATCCGTCTCCAGGGCCAATGAAAGGCGTCCCCCTCAGGACAAAGACAAAGGCGTTCCTTGAGGGACTAAATATTAATAAAGAAAACTCACAATAGTAATTAACATAAAATGAGTTTGTGACTTTATTAATTAATGAGCATTAAATATTCATTGATAAATCATAAAGTATGATTGTCCTAGGGCATACTTCCAACAGTCTCCCACTTGCACTAGGACCAATCGTGAACAAAACGAATGCCTAATGCACTAGTATGACGTTCATGATTTGCTTGTGGTAGTGGCTTGGTGAGCGGGTCATCCACATTTGCATCTGTTGGTACTTTGCATATCTTGATGTCACCTCTATTGACTATCTCTCGAATGAGATGATATCGCCTGAGTACATGCTTTGATTTCTGGTGTGATCTAGGTTCCTTGGCTTGTGCAATGGCTCCATTGTTATCACAATATAAGTCCATTGGTCCAACAATACTAGGAACGACACCGAGCTCAATATTGAATTTCCTTATCCATACTGCTTCTTTTGCTGCTTCTGAAGCAGCAATGTACTCAGCTTCTGTTGTAGAATCAGCCACCGTGTCTTGTTTAGAACTCTTCCAGCTCACTGCTCCCATTGAGGCAAAACACAAATCCTGACTGCGATCTAAAATCATCCTTATCGGATTGGAACCCAGCATCTGTGTAACCATTTACAATGAGCTGATCTTCACCGCCATAGACCAAGAATACATCCTTAGTTCTTCTCAAGTACTTTAGAATATTCTTGACCGCTATCTAGTGACTATCACCTGGATCTGACTGGTATCTACTAGTCATGCTTAGAGCGCAAACTACATCAGGGCGAGTACATAACATATCATACATGATAGAACCTATAGCAGAAGCATAAGGGACTCTATTCATTCGATCTCGCTCATCTTGTGTTTGTGGACACTAAGTCTTGCTGAGATGTGTGCCATGTGACATAGGCAAGAACCCTCTCTTGGAATCTTGCATATTGAACCTATGTAGGACCTTGTCAATGTAGTTACTTTGACTTAGTCCTATTAGCTTTCTAGATCTATCTCTATAGATATTGATCCCTAACACATAGGATGCATCACCCAAGTCTTTCATTGAGAAACACTTTCCAAGCCAAGCCTTTACAGACGAAAGCATCGGAACATCATTCCCAATGAGAAGTATGTCATCTACATATAGGACTAGGAAAGTGATTGGACTTCCACTCAATTTCTTGTAAACACAAGGTTCCTCTTCGTTTTGATTGAAACCAAACTCTTTATTTGCAGCATCAAAACGAAGATTCCAACTCCGAGATGCTTGCTTCAGACCATATATTGATCTTTTGAGCTTGCATACCTTCCCAGCATTGATTGGATGTTCAAAACCCTCAGGTCGTATCATATACACGTCCTCATCTAGATTTCCATTTAGGAAAGCAGTTTTGACATCCATTTGCCAAATCTCATAATCAAAATGAGCGGCAATTGCTAAGAGAATCCGAATTGATTTAAGCATGTCAACTGACGAGAATGTTTCATCATAGTCTATACCATGAATTTGTTTGTAACATTTCGCCACTAAACGTGCTTTATAGACATCTACATTGCCATCTTTGTCTAATTTCTTTTTGTAGATCCATTTGCTCCCAATGGTTCTACAACCATCAGGTAGATCAACTAAGTCCCAGACTTGATTGTCGACCATGGATCTCATTTCGGATTTCATGGCTTCTAGCCATTTATCGGAGTGAGGGCTCGATATTGCTTCTTGGTAGGTCAAAGGTTCTCTTCGTCTATTAATAATACGTCACGATGCTCAGTTAAGATAAACATGTATCTAACTGGCTCGTTACATACCCTAGATGACCTCCTTGGAGCGAGTGCTACCTCAGGTGTATCCACAACAACTTGTGGCTGAGATTGTGGGACTGTTTGCATAGTCTGACTATCTAGAACTTCCTGAATTTCTTCAAGCTGTATTTTACTCCCACTGGTTCTTTCAGAAAGAAATTCTCTTTCTAAGAAAATACCATTACGAGCAACAAACACTTTGTTCTCTGATGGGTTGTAAAAGTAATATCCTTTTGTTTCCTTAGGATAACCCACAAATAAACACTTATCTGATTTGGGTTCAAGCTTATTTGAAAGTAAACGTTTTACATAAACTTGACACCCCCAAATCTTCACAAAGGTTAGACTAGGAACTTTTCCTGTCCATATCTCATATGGTGTCCTTTCTGTAGCCTTTGTTGGAGCCCTATTGAGTATGAATGCAGCGGTTTCAAGAGCATAACCCCAGAAAGAGATTGGTAGTTCAGCGAGACTCATCATGGAACGAACTATGTCTAACAAGGTCCGATTTCTCCGTTCGGACACACCATTCCATTATGGATTACCTGGCGGAGTGAGTTGTGAAACAATTCCACAACCTCTTAGATGATCACTAAATTCCTGACTCAAATATTCACCACCTCGATCTGATCGAATGGCCTTTATTGTTTTGCCAAGTTGATTCTGAACTTCATTCTGGAATTCTTTGAACTTTTCAAAAGCTTCATGTTTATGCTTCATTAGGTACACATAACCAAACCTACTGAAGTCATCAGTGAATGTTATGAAGTACTGAAAACCTCCCCTGGCCATTGTTGACATTGGGCCACATACATCCGATTGTATGAGGTCCAATAAACCGTGAGCTCTTTCACCTTTACTAGTAAATGGTGATTTGGCCATTTTACCTAATAAACAAGATTCACACTCCTCGATTGATTCAAAATCAAAAGAGTCAAGAAATCCACTAGAATGGAGTCTTTTAATACGCTTCTCATTTATATGGCCTAGTCTACAATGCCAAAGGTATGTTGGGTTTGAGTCGTTAGATTTAAACCTTTTTGTATTTATGTGATAGATGGGCATTTCAAGGTCTAGAACATAAAGTCCATTTATAAGACTAGCACTACCATAAAAGATCTCATTAAAATAAATAGAACAAGTGTTGTCCTTTATTATAAAATGAAATCCTTTCTTGTCCAAACAAGAAACAGAAATTATATTCCTACTAATGGCAGGTACATGATAACAATTATCAAGTTCTAAAACTAAGCCCGTGGGCAAACTTAAAGTAAATGTTCCTATTGCTAATGCTGCAACTTTTGCATCGTTGCCTACTCGTAGGTCAACTTCACCTTTAGCCATCCTTCTACTCCTTGTCAGTCCCTGCACATTTGAACAAATGTGAGAACCACAACCGGTATCTAATACCCATGAAGTAGTAGTAGTAACATTTACTTCTATCACATAGATACCTGAATTGGAAGCATCACCATGCCCCCTTTCTTTTCAGTTCTTCCAAATACGCCTTGCAATTCCGCTTCCAATGACCGGTTTTGTTGCAGTGGAAACATTTTTGCTCTTCTTTAGAAGTAGAGCTGGCAACAGATTTGCCTTTACCCGAGTTCTTAACCAGAGTTTTGGATTTCTTGTTTCCACCAACCTTGCCTTTTCCAGACTTCTTCAATCCCTTTCCCTTTTTGATCATCAAAACGTCACTCCGATTTTTCTTGATGTTTTGCTCAACGGAGTTGAGCATTCCATGCAATTCGGTTAAGGTCTTCTCAAGACCATGCATATTATAGTTCAGGATGAACTGGTCATATGCCGGGGTGAGTGATGCGAGAATCACATCAGTAGCAAACTCTTGACTAATTGGAGATCCAAGTCTTTCCAAGTGGTCCCTATACCCAATCATCTTGAGTACGTGAGGTCCAACTGGGCTCCCATCAGTAAGCCTTGTGTGAAACAAAGCCTTGGTTGTCTCGAATCTTTCGATCCGTGCTTGTTTCTGAAACAAGTTCTTGAGTTCATTAGAGATGTCATGTGCACGACGATTCAGAAACTGTTTCTGAAGATTAGCTTCCATGATGGTTAACATCAGACAAGTGACATCAACTTCATCACGGACATGCCTTTCATAAGCATCTCTAGTGGCTCTAGGAGCATTGGCCGCTGGTTCAGCAGGAATTGGTTGGTCAAGGACATATTCTTTACGCTCTTGCCTGAGAACAATTCTCAGATTCCTATCTCAGTCCATGTAATTTGTTCCATTAAGTTTTTCCTTCTCAAGGATTGATCGCAGTGAAAAAGTTGTGTTGGTGGCCATATTAACTACAACAAATAATGCAAAGAATTTTAAATAATGCTCAAAATAACTCCCATTATATTAAATAGAAAGTCCCAAATATAGTGGTCCAAGATCCATATTTCACTAAAATTTAAGTAAGCTTTGGCTTATCACTTAAACATTAGTTATTTAGGTAAACAACTCTTGTTAATCATATCCTATATGACTCTTGGTTTGTTTGGTCACCATCATATGATTATCCAAACATTCTTTGCTTCAAGGCCCAAAACCATTTTGATGGCCTTGTAAGTCCAAACCAATATTAAGACCCGAGAATGACGATCATTCAAAACATCTTCCTAAGATAGTGTGAAATGCTCTGCTTTGGCAGACACATAACACGACTAGCATAGTATAAATGGTGGTCATATTGGGAAAGCAATTTAGACTTATAATTAATAGGGACTAATTATTAAACACATGCAGCAATCATAGATTTAAATAAATAATTTAAAACTAGTGTAGTGATATAGCATGACCCCTAATACTTCATATCGCCTTGGCATCTTCAACATGTGCAGTAGACTACTAAATCTCTACGGGGTTGAAAACATTACAGGGGATATTCGGAATAACGACACGCAAGCCGTAAAACAACATAATATAAAACATACATTCGGATCATGCTATACCACCAATTCAATCTGTCCTGTGACGAAACAAAATAATTGCGCATGCACAGATTGAAAAATAAATTTTAAAATCCGCAAGTAATATGTAATTAATTTGGATCTCATCCGAAAAATAAACATACATATTAATGAATTCTAAAATAATTCGTATTATATATATACACATGTACAGATCATATCCGTAATATAGATCAGTACACATATATAAATACGAATAAAATGTAATGAACTTAAATTCGAATTTGGCAGAACACTTGATCAAATCATTCGAATTATAATATGGGAGATTTGTCATGGCTTTGCCTTGATTTGTGTAGAGCTTGTCTTCCCGTTTCCGAAAAGTACTTATGGGTCCGAAACGGATTAACGAGTCAAAAGTTACGGCCAAAACAAGATTGTCCGATCCACAAAAACAGCTCATTAGCCGGCGGTTGCCAAAATAATTCGGATCTCATCCGAAAAATTAGTAACCAAATCTCCTAAAACTAAAATAATATTCTGAATTTTTGATATCCACTCAGATCTGTTCCGAATAATTAGGCAGTAGGATTTTATCCAATTCCTAATTCCATTCAGATCTGATCCGAAAAATAATAAATAATATCATAAAATATTCTTAACATAAATTATGAGTATGAATTCGGATCCAATTCAAACTATTGAACTTTCATGTCCATTCAGATCTCTTCCGAATAATTAGGCTGTAGGATTTTATCCAGTTCCTAATTCCATTCAGATCTGATCCGAAAAATAATAAATAATATCATAAAATATTCTTAACATAAATTATGAGTATTAATTCGGATCCAACTCAAACTATTGAATTTTCATGTCCATTCAGATCTCTTCCGAATAATTAGGATGTAGGATTTTATCCAATTCCTAATTCCATTCAGATCTGATCCGAAAAATATAAATAATATCACAAAATATTCCAAATATAATTGTGAATATATATTGGATCAAATTCGAAATATTCGAATATCACATCCTTACCAAAAAAATTCGGAATATAAATACACATAAATTCCGAAATTAATAAAAAAAACTAATTCCGAAATTAAAAAAAATTAATTCCGAAAAATCCCAAAATAATCAAATTACTGATTATATATTAAATCAGGTAACCCGAATATAATAAAGAACCGTAGGCTCTGATACCACTGTTGGATTTCGGGCAGAAAAACGCAGCCTTCATCCAGAAGAAGGACCGGAGCGAGAATCAAATTAGCCCTCCGGTCATCACAATCGACGTGCAATCGGCGCTCTCCGCCTTCATCCAGACGCTCACCCAGAACCCGGGTGCCTTCGGCACTTTGTGTTGGATTTCGGGCAGAAAAACGCAGCGAAATAAACAAAAAAATTCTGCCCAAAAGTAAACAATCGGATATGAGGTTCTTACTATAAACGAAATTACAAGATATAAGAGGGACTTACTTAGCAATCTTAATCAAGGATGTCAGACAGTCCGAGAAAATGATCCCGAGCTCTACCGGTATCCACACGCACGTGATTGGATCGGCCGCAGGGAACGTGCTAGCATTCTCTTCTTTCTTCCTCTCTACTCTAGGTTTTAGAAGTGACTTTTAACTCTTTAAAATTCGTGGGTCTATATAGCCCTATTTATAAAAGGAGGAAAGAAGGAGTTTTATAGCTAATAAAACCCTCCAAGAGGCCCTAGCCCAATACCATTCGAAACCCTATTTCGAATTGGGCTAATCAGGCTATTTTAATGTTATTAACGAACATTAATGATCCAAATCACTTGGGTGTGTGACCCTGTAGGTTTATATATTATTGGCAGTGGGCTAAAAAATTAATTCAAGCCTCACAAATCATAAGCGGCCTCTAGCAAGGCATTATGACTATCCAAAATATATAAATGTCAATTAAATCTGACATAACCTTTTAATGATTAATTTGTGCTAATAATTCTCTTTTGTCAAACGATATCTTAATTGAGACAAGGTTAGGTCATGTCATCCTTGTTATTCTCAATTAATATTTCTTGATTACCAAGTAAAATTAATTTTGAACAAATGACACCTCATTTGAGCATGGCCATGCTAATTAATCTTACTTGTCAAGGGGCCCAATAGATATCTTTCTCTCGGTATACGAGAGTGACAAAAACTATCTTGATAATTCACATACCACTACATGGTTCATAATATGTATAATCACCACCTTTATAATTACCCATTTAAAAATAATATTTAATGGTGTTAATACATATTAATTCGCATGCAAGTAACCATGATTATCTCAAGTATAAGAATATAGCACCTCATCATTATTGAGGACAACACTGATGACATATAACCTAGCAGTGTCCTCAAGTTGGGTCTGTCAAATGAACTAGTTCACTAACAAGCATCTATGTTATTAACTTGATATCTCTATACCCATGACTAGTGGAATATAGCCATCAGTTAATCCACATAATGGTCTATTAATTATTAATGTCCCAGATTAATAATATTAGATCATGGACAATTAGAATATTATGCTTATTTTAAAGTGTAGCATTCCAAAATTAAGTCACGTACTTAATTAGCTACTAAACATAATATTGAGGGACTAAATATTAATAAAGAAAACTCACAATAGTAATTAACATAAAATGAGTTTGTGACTTTATTAATTAATGAGCATTAAATATTCATTGATAAATCATAAAGTATGATTGTCCTAGGGCATACTTCCAACACTTTGGTTCCCCTCCAACCTCAGGTCGGGGAGAATAATATGCCTCCCCCTCATCCACATCCCCTCGGGAACCCGGTCCTCCGGATTGGGAACTCCGAGGGGGTCGTGGCCCAAGATACGGCCTCCCAGGAAGTCCAGTCCCGGGACTGCCACAACGTGAACAAGGAACAACTCCGGACCTCCGCCCTCGAGAGACTCGGAGGGGCGCAAGACCGCCGAGGGGTCCAAGACCGCCTCGGGGGGGAAGGCGTTCCTGAGACCTCAGGAAAGTGGCGGATCCGTCTCCAGGGCCAATGAAAGGCGTCCCCCTCAGGACAAAGGCAAGGCACCTCTCCATGCCAACGACGCCCACCACCAAATCAACCAGAACCACTCGGCCCGGGTCCATTCGCAGGGGGCGGAGGCCCTCCCGAAGGACCCCCGGGACGAAATCATTACGGCCTTCCAGGGCCGGCTTGACGAGATGGAGGCCACCAAAGCACACGCCGCCACTTCTGCCCCTCATGCAGACCTCAAGTATGAGGCGATGTTGGCCAAGATGGAGGAAATGCAGAAGAAGATAGTCGAGGGCTCCGGGGAACCCACCATACAGCTTCGGACCCGGACGCCATTTACCCCAAGGGTATTGGTGGCCCGGATCCCGGAAAAATACCGAGGACAGCTCATCAAGCCCTACGACGGAAAGACTGACCCCAAGAGCACTACAACAGGTATCAAAATAGCATGATGATGGTGGGGGCATCAGATGAATATTTGTGCCACTGGTTCCTCTCCACCTTAGAAGGGCCGACTTACGAATGGTTCAATCGATTGCCCGAGGGCTGCATTGACTCATGGCAAGAACTCGCCCAGCGATTCTTGACGCAATTTGCGGGAAGGCGCCGCACAAGAAAGCACTTCTCCCACTTGCTAACAGTGAGGCAGAGGAAGGAGGAGACCCTTCGGGACTTCCTGGAGCGCTGGAGAACGGAGGCTGATAAAGTTGATGGCGCTGACGACGGGACCCTCCTGGCCCTCCTCCAAACGGTACGCCGCCCCGGGAACTTCTCGAGGAGCCTCATCATCGACCCTCCCGCGATTATATAAGGGCTCTACAGCGGGGGGACCGGTACGCCGAAGCCGATGAGGTGGAAAAGTGCCACCACGTCCCGAATCAGCAACGCCCTCGGCCAGATGACAAAGGCCACCGAGGGCCGGGGGCTCCCCGCAATTATCCCAAGGATTCTGCCCCCTCCGGTGATCGCCCCCGGCATGGCTAAGCCAAGCCCGGGGGAGGTTACAAGGGGAACCCGAGGGCTTGGGCACAGCCTGTCCTCCTAGAGCACCCTCAGACACCTTTGACGCACCCCGTCAGCGTCATTCTGGATTTTGCTGAGGAGAGGGGCCTAGTGGAGCGAGATTCACGCGCACCCCCGGAGGTATTTGCCATCAATCCCAACTACCCCTACTGTCGCTTCCACCGACACCAGGGGCACAGAACTGATGACTGCCATCAGCTAAAGACGGCCATTGAAAGGTTGATACAAGCGGGCCATCTGTCCCAGTTTATCCAGGGCCCTCAGCAACAGGGCCCCCCTCACCAAGGGCCAACCCGAGGGCAGACTGGGAGAGAAAATGCATGGGTCAACCCCAACACCATCCCCCTCGGCAAAAAGAGGGAGATTGGGAACCTGGAGGAAGAGGAGTACCCCCGGTACCAAGAAAAGAAGCGCCACATCCTCATGATCATCGGGGGAAATATCGGGGGTGATTCTACGAGTCAACGAAAGAAGTGGGCTCAATCACTTTACGTGGGGGAAGTCACTCATATGCCCTCAGTAAAGCGGCTGAGGGAGGAACCCATTATCTTCACTAACGCTGATCTCCCCCCAGTATCCTCCCCACACAGGGATGCCCTCGTCATCCGCACAGAGATCAACGACACTATTATTCACATAACTTACATTGACACGGGCAGCTCCGTCAATGTAATGTACCTCAGCACCTTCAGAGAGCTGCATCTGGAGAGGGGGTCCCTTCGGCCCATCAAGACCCCTCTTGCCGGCTTCACCGGCGACACCATTGATTCCGAGGGGGTCATAACCCTCCCGGTAATCTCCGGCGACGACCTCCATAGAGCCAAGCTCGAAGTGGAGTTCGTCGTCGTTAACATCGACTGCGCCCACAACATCATCCTCGGCCGGCCAGCCCTCGAGGATCTTGAAGCCGTCATCTCCATGAGGCACCTTTGCCTCAAGTTCCCAGCCGATGGGGGAATCGGTTACTCAAGGGGGAACCAAAAGCTTTCCCGCGCTTGCTACCTTCAAGTGACAAAGAAGGTTAGCAAGGCGGAGTTCCGCGTTGACACCATCACCGGAACTGTAGAAACGGAGGACAGGAGGCCGAGGGCTGAACCATCCGAGGAGGTAGAAGACTTCGCGCTCGATCCGGCCAAGCCGGAGAGAGTCGTGAAGATTGGAGCCAAGCTCCCCGAAGATTTGAAGACCGGCATCATCAGCGCCCTCCGCGCCTACTCCATTGTTTTTGCATGGGGGCCGGAGGACATGCCGGGGATCAGCCGAAGGGTCATCACCCACCGCCTCTCGGTGGACCCTTCGGCCAAACCAATACAGCAACGGAGGAGACCCCTTTCGGCCGAGAGGAGGGAATTCGTGAAGAAGGAGGTCGCCATGCTCCTCTCTATCAAGCACATCAAGGAGGTAAAATACCCCTCATGGCTGGCAAATGTAGTCCTCACACAAAAACCGCCCTCATTCTGCATGTGCGTGGACTACACAGATCTCAACAAGGTGTGTCCCATGGACCCCTTTCCTTTGCCAAATATTGACCAACTTGTGGATGAAACCGCGGGGTGTGAAATCATTTCATTCCTCGACGCATTCCGCGGATATCATCAAATATTTATGCACGAAGAAGATGTTGAAAAAACGGCCTTCATGACTCCCGAGGGCATCTTCTGCTACCTTGTCATGGCCTTCGGCCTGAAAAACTCACGGGACACCAACACTCGGATGGTGGCCAGGATATTCCAAGCTGTCCTAGGGCGCACCATGGAGGCGTATGTTGACGACATGATCGTCAAGAGCAAGCAATCAGCAAGCCATGCTGACGATCTGAGGGAGATCTTCGCCATCATGCAGAAGTTTAACCTTCGGCTGAACCCTAAGAAGTGTACCTTCGGCGTTGAGGGGGGCAAATTCTTGGGCTACATGGTGAGCCGAAGGGGTATCGAGGCCAACCCCGAGAAAATCCAGGCCATCATCAACATGGAGCCCCCACACAATGTAAAGGAGGTCCAACGATTGACGGGCCGCCTGGCAGCCCTCAATCGCTTCTTATCAAAATCGGCGGAGAAGTCCTTACCCTTCTTCCAGATCATGAGGAAAACCGCCGGTTTCCAATGGACTTCAGAATGTGAGGAGGCCTTCGAGGAACTGAAATGGTACTTATCTTCGCCCCCTGTGCTCTCTAAACCGAAGGTGGGGGAGATCCTGTACCTTTACTTGGGTGTTAGCCCGGCGGCCATCAGCTCAGTACTCATCCGGGAAGAGGATGGCATCCAACATGCCATCTTCTATGTTAGCAAGACCCTCAGGGAAGCGGAGCTCCGGTACTCCCCCGTGGAAAAAATAGTGTTGGCTATCGTGTGGACCGTCAAGAAATTGGGCCATTACTTCCAAGCTCACCCGGTCCAGGTCCTCACTCACCAACCCCTCGGCGCCTTGATGAGGAGCCCCACCAGCTCCTCCCGAATGGTGAAATGGGCTGTCTTCTTGAGCCAATACAGCATCGACATCCGTCCTAGGCCCGCCATCAAGGGCCAAGCCCTAGCGGACTTCGTGACGGAATGTACGGCAAGATCAGCCACGGACGAGGAGCCCTCGGCCCCTTCAGATGATTGGTGGACCCTCTACACCGACGGCTCCTCCGCCGTCAAAGCATGTGGAGAAGGGGTGGTTCTCATCTCACCCGAAGGCTTCCGGGCCTATTATGCAGTCCGCTTCTCCTTCAAAGTCTCTAACAATGAAGCCGAATACGAGGCCCGCCTCTGTGGCCTTCGGCTGGCAGCTAACATGAAGGCCCGACAAATTTACGTCAAGTGCGATTCTAAGTTAGTCGTCGGCCAAATCTCCGGGGAGTACGAAGCCAAAGAAGGGAGAATGAAGCAATACAAGGAGGCGGCCAAGGAATTGCTTAAGGTATTTGAGGCACACTCTCTTACTCAAATACCGAGGGCTCAAAACTCCGAGGCCGACATTTTATCCAAGCTCTCGGTCGAATCCCCTGAGCACATCTCAAAGATCGCCAAAGTGGAAGAACTCAGCCTCTCTAGCATACACGCTAGCCCCATCATGCACATACAACAAAGGCAAGGTGACTGGATCTCAGACATTGTCACCTTCATCACCACATGGCAACTGCCCGAGGATGAGGCCCGCGCCAAGCTGGCAAAGCTGAGGGCTCCCAACTACGCTATCGAGGACGGGAGGCTTTACAAAAGGTCCTACAACGGGACATTACTTCGGTGCCTTCACCAAGATGAAGCCGAAGTGGCAATGGAGGAAGTGCACAGCGGCATTTGCTCAGCTCACCAGGGACCCTTCTCCATGTCCCGAAGGCTAATAATCCAGGGCTACTTCTGGCCTACGATGACCCGGGATTGTGCAGATCTTGCCCGGAGGTGTCCCGTATGCCAACACTTCCAAAAAGCCCCCGGCAGGCCAGCGGTCAACTATGCCCCCATCAGCACATCCATACCCTTCGCTCGATGGGGCATAGACCTTGTGGGCCCTCTGCCGAGGGGTACCTCTAACAACATGTACATCATTGTCGCCATCGATTACTTCACCAAATGGGTGGAAGCTGAGCCCCTCGCCAGCATCACTGAGGCCAGGTGCCGTCATTTTGTTCTCAAAAACATCCTCACCAGGTTTGGCGTCCCTCAGCAAATCATCTCCGACAACGGGACTCAGTTCGAGGCAGCCCCTTTATGTGCCCTCCTAGAGGCATGGGGCATCAAACACACCTTCTCATCCGTTGCCTACCCTCAGGGCAACGGTCAAGTGGAGAACGCCAATAGGACCTTGCTCGAAGGCCTAAAGAAGAAACTGGAGGCCGAGGGGGGTGGCTGGGTAGAAGAGCTCCACAACATCTTATGGGCCTACCGTACCACCCCTCGGCGGGCAACTGGCGAGACACCCTTCTCCCTTTGCTATGGATTTGAAGCTAAGGCCCCCATTGAGGTAACTCTTCCAACCCGAAGGGTCACACAGTATGATCCAGAGGCCAACGACGAGAGCAAGCCTTCATACGCGCAGAGAACTACCGAAGGCAAGTGAAGAGTTACATTGACGCCAAGGTTCGCTCCCGGGAATTCCAACTGGGGGACTATGTCCTTCGAAGAAGGGAAGCAAGCCAACCAACCGAGGGCGGAAAGATGGCACCAAAGTTTGAGGGCCCCTACATCGTGGCAGCCATCATCAAACCAGGAACTTACAAGCTAAAACGCCCTAATGGGACTGAAGTCCCTAGGCACTGGAATGTACATCACTTAGTTATATTTTATCAATAACATCGGAGCGGCCAAACCCTCATAACTAGTGTATGTATTATTTTACGCCCCAAGGCCTAAAAATTCTGAAGAACGAAGGCATTTTGAAGACACCAAGAACATGGAACAGGATTCTTATGAAGGGCCAAGCCCTCATATCACCCCCTGGCCCAAGACCTTACCACAAGGAAGAACCCTCGGCACCAAGTGTCGAGGGTAGACAATACTATCACCTACAACAGCAAGAAATGCCCACTGTCCTCAAATGGAGACCCCTCGGCACCCGGTGCCGGGGGGGGGGGGGGGGGGCACACCACTGACAACTTTCAACAAAAAGGAAAAACACCAAGTGTTTTCACAGAAGACCCCTCGGTACCAAGTACCGAGGGTAGACAACACAATCACCTGCGACAAATGAAGAAAAAACACCAAGTGTTTTCACAGAAGACCCCTCGGTACCAAGTACTGGGGGGCGTACATCGGAACAAACACCAAGTGTTGTTTCTAAAGCCGTACCCCTCGAGTACGCCTATACCGAAGGCGCCACCTCTCGGTGTCGGCAGCACGTAGTGCCCCCGGCCATTTGCAACCAGTGTGCAAATGAAAACCCTTCCCTGAAACGCTTTCCGCGTCATTACCCCAAGGGTATGACAGACACGAGAAATGCCCAGGATTCGACTTTCAAAGACGGAACACTTTCCGCGCCATTTCCCCAAGGGATTGGCAGGCATCTAAAAATGCCCAGGATTCGACTTCCAAATCGAAACGCTCCCCGCGCCACTACCCCAAGGGTGTGCCAGGCCACAGACTTTGTCTAGCGCCGAGGCGACGACTTTCAAAACTGAGGCGTTTTCCGTGCCATCCCCCAAGGGGAGGCAGGCTACAGACCACCATATCTTGTACCCAGGAAACGACCCTCGATCCCCCCGGAACTCGGAAGGTTAACTGATAAGTCCATTTTTGTACTTATTTTTCTTATCAAATTTCAGTGATTTTGGACTGAAAAACAGAAAAACAAGGCATGTTTTATATATTTTGGTTCAAGTTTCGTGAAATCAGGTAAAAATCACATCCATGATATGTTTGATGAAATTTCGGGTCAATTTAGCACAAAATGCGTCAATTTGAGTAACAAATGATATCATACCAAAAAAGGGAAGCAGAATTTCAAAGTGGTCCAGAAGGGAAAGTTGAAGAGCACAAAATTCAGAACAAGACGGATAAAAAATCTCACAGGCGCCCAAATAGGCGCCCAGATTGGCCGCCTACCAGGCCGCCTACCAACTTTTGAAAAAAGTCAATTTTAATCAAATTTGACCGGACCGGAGGAAAACGAAAGGCGGCCGACACTGGACGGAAGGCGGCCGCCTTCGATGGCCGCCTGCGGCACAAGGCGACGAAGCAACCACCGGCCGGTGGGATTTGACGGCAGGCGGCCAGACAGGAATGGCAGGCGGCCGCCTGCCGGACCGCCTGCGGCGGATATGGTGACCGACGTCAAATCTGTCGGTGATGTGACGGAAGGCGGCCGGTTGAGGGTTAGAGGCGGCCGCCTGTTTGGCCGCCTATGGGGTTTTTCGTGCTATAAATAGCCCAATTTTTGCTGAACTCAAACACACCTCTTCCAACCCTGGCACAGGCACTCCACAGACACCAGACCGTTCCTCCGCATGCACCCCCAGTCGAGCCGGTGGAGGCAGACTCACTGGTATATACTCTCCTTTGTACTCTCTTGTGGTTTTTTTGGACGACCTAACAACACGAACAGGTTGTCCAAAAAGGACATCCTATTCTTTTGGAGTCTAGTTCACCGCACCCCGGTGAATATGGCAGTCCTCTTGGCCCGTTTCTTCCGGAGTCAGGGGAAGAGTGTTCGCCGCACGATCCAGGCAGGGCCCTTCGTCACTACTCTCGTCCGGTCTTTCTATCCTGACCTAGACATTCCAGATCTACTCCCACTACAGGATAGCATTCGCGTTCTTAGATCCTCATCCTTTGGGAACATGAGGATCAAGAAGAAGCGAAATACTCAGGAGCTGCCGGGCATTGAGCAGTCGACACAGCAGAGTAGCTCTTCTCGAGCCCCACCACACAAGAGATCTGGTGAGCCAGCCTCGGACATGCCTAGTGCCTCAGATTGGAGTGCGATGATGGACGCGGTGAGGGGTCTTCAGACCTCATTCGTAGATTTTCAGGGTGCACATGAGAGCATTTCGGGAGATGCGAGAGGCACATGCGTCGGCCCTGGGAGAGTTCAGAGATTATAGACTGGCACAGGAGGGAGCCAACAGGGATATTCTGGAGCAGCTAGAGACCCAGCGACTGGATATTGAGGAGATACGAGAGTGGCTGTGGCCTAGTCATGGATCACGGGATGACACCGGCGATGCCTAGATTTGCTTCTTTCTTGACATTTATTTTTGTTTGTTTGTTTATTCAGGATTGGACATTGCGCTGCTCTTTTGACTTGAATGCTCTCACAAACTAGCTATGGATGCTGTAAGAATTTTTAAAACATTTTTTCCTGTTTTCATTATTCCTCTTCACAAAATCTTTTCAAAACTCAAGTGTGAGGAAAGAACCAAAAAAAATGTGCCTTTATTTCTAAACTTTGTGCAGACCTCGAGGGCGAGGTCCAGCTCAAGTGTGAGGAGGTTGCGTTTTACACTCAAAAGGTTAAAACCTTGTTTAGATCAATCTTTTTACTATTTTTGATATGAAACATTCACCTCTCAATTGTTATCAATCATATAATAGCTTAGAGGATCACCCTTATTATAAGAATTTACTTTTATTATTATTTTTAGAAAACTTGAAATTGTTATGGGTTTTTGGTTGCGAATGTAAGGGGTTAATTTTGTTTTAATTGGACATTCATTTTATTCATAAAAAAATACTACTATTAGTAAATCTCTTCAAAACTCATTGTTATAGGACAATTCCATCTTCGAAAAGGGGCTCTGTTTCATTCGTTAATCATAGTCTGTGAGAATGAAATATGCATCTACCATGGGATAACACCGCCAACAAGAGTGGAAAAGAGACAAATATATATATATATATATATATATATATATATATATATATATATATATATATATATATATATATATATATATATATATATATATATATAATTTGTGAATAAGATAAATGTCCAAATTAGAATAATGAAAACCTTGGGATAAGGAATTGATTGGTGATTTAACATAATCAATAGTTTCTTTAGTAATAATAATTTTAAATTCTTGTATTTTGGGTGATTTTTCTAAAATGTTTAAAAATTGACAATAAAAAAGGGAGATTTTTGTTTCTATTTCTTTAATAGCAATTCGATTGTGATTCAGTCAGGTTTACCCTTTTTGAGTGTGTGTGCAACTAATTTGTCGCTTGAGGACAAGCAACGCTTAAGTGTGAGGAGATTGATAAGTCCATTTTTGTACTTATTTTTCTTATCAAATTCCAGTGATTTTGGACTGAAAAACAGAAAAACAAGGCATGTTTTATATATTTTGGTTCAAGTTTCGTGAAATCAGGTAAAAATCACATCCATGATATGTTTGATGAAATTTCGGGTCAATTTAGCACAAAATGCGTCAATTTGAGTAACAAATGATATCATACCAAAAAAGGGAAGCAGAATTTCAAAGTGGTCCAGAGGGGAAAGTTGAAGAGCACAAAATTCAGAACAAGACGGACAAAAAATCTCACAGGCTCCCAAATAGGCGCCCAGATTGGCCGCCTACCAGGCCGCCTACCAACTTTTGAAAAAAGTCAATTTTAATCAAATTTGACCGGACCGGAGGAAAACGAAAGGCGGCCGACACTGGACGGAAGGCGGCCGCCTTCGATGGCCGCCTGCGGCACAAGGCGACGAAGCAACCACCGGCCGGTGGGATTTGACAGCAGGCGGCCAGACAGGAACGGCAGGCGGCCGCCTGCCGGACCGCCTGCGGCGGATATGGTGACCGGCGTCAAATCTGTCGGTGATGTGACGGAAGGCGGCCGGTTAAGGGTTAGAGGCGGCCGCCTGTTTGGCAGCCTATGGGGTTTTTCGTGCTATAAATAACCCAATTTTTGCTGAACTCAAACACACCTCTTCCAACCCTAATTCAGTTCAAAAAGGTCCTCTTCTTTGGCTATTTCCGCAGCGAGCTCTAAGGATTTTTGGGAGAGAGAAACTTCAAATCTTCATATCTTCTTCATTTTAGCTTCAAATTGTAAGTTCTTTATATGTATTTTCATCTTCTCAACGAGTACAATCTGAATCTGAGCTTTGTTTTCTCGATCTGTTCTTCGAATGTTTCCAGAATATTTATCTAGTGTTTCACATTTTCTTCCATAAATTAAATAAAATAGTTGTTGATGTTGAATTCATTCCAATTAATTATATAGTTGTTAACTAGCCTCAAGGTTGTTATCTATCTGAAGAAAGTTAATTTTCACGAAGTGAAAGTAATTTTTAATTAATTTCGGTAATTAGGTGTTATTATTGCATAAATTAAATTAATTACTTAAAAAGAGTAAAAAAATAGTTTCGGCCCTAATTCCAGTTTATTTCACTGTAATATCACTTCCAGTAGTCAATAGAAAATTTAGAACGAATTTAGACTATTTTTAATTGTCTTTTGTATTTTATAGTTAAAAGTGGGAAAATTATCAATTAGGGTTAAAATTGGATTTTTGGTTTAAAAATTCGTGGAAAATTCCAAAAAGTCATATTGTAGTTCCAGAAAGTTTATTTTGACAAGATCTTATTTTTGATTAATTTTTGCTATTATACATGTTTAATTCCTTGTTAATGGTTAATTTATTTACCATATTGTTAAATGCAAAAATAACGTTTAGTAGATAAAATTGTTTTGGGGCATGAATTGAGTAAAAGAATATGGTTTGACTTGTTAGCCGAAAATTAGGGGTTAAAATTAATTAATTGGGCTAGTTATTCAGATTGATGAATTAGTAACTAATAATTGTTAGCCATTTTCATTAATTAAATTTTGGAAAATTATTTCTAACTTGTCTATGAGATTAGGAAATAATTTGAGCCAACTTTATTCAAGCACATTAATAAGGCCTAGAAATAGGATATTTTAATGAAAGGGATTTACATCTTGTCTATGAGAAATAAATTCAAATTGCTTAAATAATGAGTTTAATTAGTTAATGAATTTGGCTATTTTTATTAATTAAAATATTGGAGAATTATTTCTGTCTTGTCTATGAGATTAGAATTTAATTCAAGCCAACCATTTTTGAATGCATTAATGAAACCTAGAAATAGGATAAATTAATGAAAGTAATTTCTATTCTTGTCTATGAGAAAACAAATTATTAGTCCAATTGTTGTTTTAATTCCCCTAATTACTAGGTCCAAGAATATAACCATTTCTAATTATTCAATTCATTGCCCTTCTTTGATCAATCCATTTAGAGTTTAATATTTTTCATTTAGTTTATTTTTGAGCCATCATTAGATTTGCATAATTTAATTACTTTAATTTTCAAAAACTAGTTTAGAAAATCAAACAAAAGTTTTAATTCGGAAAGCTTCCAATAATTTGCGATAACCTGTGACTGAATTTAAAATCAAGAAACTCCTCCGTCATTCCTCAAGAGACACGATACTCGGGGAAAAACCGAAAGGTTAGACTCCGTTTTACTACAACGCCGCGAAAGCGGTTATCATTAACCCGAGGGGGGAGCTAATGGTGTATTCTGTTACCTCCCGATAGGCCAAGCCTTACCAAGAAACCAAGTTTCTAGAAGCCTTCCCTTCACTACTCAAAAAAAAAATGGGGTGGTGAAGGGGAGTAGACTCGGCGAGAAATCAATGAGTACATCACTCCTACAATTCACGGAAACATACCGAGGACTCCCCATGGGAACGCCTTCGGTACCTGGAAGCTCATGAGCACAAAGGATACCATTCACAACAAACATCACCAACAAATGACTAAGTCCACTCAATGATTGCCTCCGGCTATACCTATAACCGAAGACTCAAATACTACAAAACATGACAGGCTCAGCCAACAACAGCTCAAAACGTTACCGAAGGCTACTTTATAACAAAGCTATCAGATGGTGGCCAAACCAAATCAAGAATCACCTCCGGCACCTCACTACATACCGAGGGGATACACCCAGACAATTCCCGAGGGAGTCTGCCTTTTTTATGCTAGACTTGGATTACAAACTCTCCTATATCAACATTGGGAGGACATAATAAACAGCCGAAGGCTTTTGTTACCGCAGGCCAACCTTGCAAGACAAAATAAACGGTTCTAGGCCCACAAAGTATACAGCCGAAGGGTCCCCTCCCGAAGGCCAGCAGCAGGAAATACTTAGAGGAAATAATCTAAGTCCTAAATACTTTGCCCCCTGTGGGGCCACCAGCCAGCCGAGGGAGCATCTGAGAAAAGGTCCTCACATTCACCCGAAGGCTCCTCCCTCTTACAAACTACACTTAGAAAATTTTCTAAGTCCCAAATGTTTTTGACCCTCGGTCAAATCTCCATGCAGCCAGAGGGGCTGCACAGTCGAAGGCTTGATGAAACTACACTTAGATATATTTTCTAAGCCCTAACTATTTCGGGGCCCTCGGTCATATGTCCAGCCAGCGAAGGGTACCCAACTACTGAAGGCTAGACTGTATTCAGACACTTAGAAAAATTTTCTAAGTCCTAAACACCTCGCCTCCGGTTATCTCATGAGGGCTACACAGAACCAGAGGGAAGGAACCAGCTGGGGGCCAACAGATGAACAAACACTTAGAAATATTTCTAAGTCTTGAACATTGTGCCCACGGTGAAATGTTTAGATGACTAAACAGGCCTACTGGCCGAGGGCTACAAGAGGCACTATGCTTAGAGGAATATATTCCAAGTCCTAACATACATTCAAAGAAAGACGAAGGCATACATTCAGAAAACGAAGAGGGCATACATTCAAAGAAAAAACAATTCAAAGGAACGGGTCATACACAAAAAGCCCGAAGGCAGTTATCCATTCATTGAGGGGAGAAAAAGTTGAAGTATTCATTACAAAAGGGCCGAAGCCAATAGTACAACAAAATGTGATTACAAATTGGTGGGGAATACATTTTACGAGGGGGGAGCTACAACATTGCCCCCTTCGACAGCGGTGGAGATAGCCTCGCTTTCGGCCTCATCCCCATCACCCCCGAGGCCACACTCCCTCAGAGTCTCTGAATCTTCAAGCATCGGTCTCTCTTCGCCTTCGGGGAGCGGGATCCTGATATCTGGCTGCCGAGGGGGAGGCCATAAGCCTCGGGCTGGAACTCCTCCGGTGAGAGCTTGAAATGCCTCGCGAGCTTCCGGTATATGAGGCGCTGGGTGAAAAACTCCCCGCCTTGATAGTAGGAGTCGCCCTTCTCAGCAAGCCACATCTTGACGGGGCCTCCAACACAGTCATCCACTGAAGCCCCCACCACCGAGGAGAGCCACTCCTTCTGATCTTCAGCTTTCCACCCCTCAGCAGTAAAGTCGGCCACAACATCCTCCCTGGCCCTAGAGACGGCCTCTTCTTGAGCCGCGCGGGCTTCCTCAACAGCAATGCGGGCGGCCTCGGCAGCAGCCTCCCCGGCCTTAGCCAGGCCCTCATTCATCCCCTCGGCCCTCGCAGCTTGCACCCGCTGCTCCATGCTGTCGGTGGCCAGGCGAAGAGAATCCTCGGCCTCGGCGAGCTTCTTCCTAAGGATGGCAGCCTCCCCTTCGGCTGCGCCCTTCGCCTCCTTCATCTGCTCCACCCTTCGAAGGTGCTCACAGAGGCCCATGAAGCTCTACAATCCACAAGGGCAACAGTTAGATATGATAAACACAGTACGAAAGAACAACAACAAACACAAGGGAGAAAGATAGGCGTGACTTACGGAGGCAGTGTTCAGAAGGATCTTGGCCTCGAGGGAGCTCTCGTCCAGTCTGGCGAGGGCCAAGCGATCAGCCGATGGCAGCATCTGGCTCATCAGCGCTGAGGGGTTCAGGCTACCCTCCAGGACTGAAGCCCCCTTCGACACTATCGCCTCCAGTTTCTCCCTCCCGAAGAACTCTTGGTTTATGTGCTCCTGAGAGGTGGGGGCAGAGGCGTGCCCCTCATCCACAAATCGGTTGCTTGTCGGGGGCGGCGGCTTTTAGCTTCTTGGCCGGGGGCTCGGTCCCCTTGCCGTTGTTTTTCTTCTTCACGGGCCCAGCACCTCTGGACCCCCCGGCGCCAGCACCGGCAGCAGCGGCTTGGGAGGGCTCTGTTGGGAATATTTTATGGTGTTCAATCTAGTTAGTTATCTTTGTATTTGTGTAGTTATCAATTAAACGTGTAATACGGGCCACAAATGTGTATCAGCCCGGGGGCTTCCTTGTAACCCGTAAGTTAGCTAACTTCTCCTATAAAAGGAGGCTAACTTACGGGAACCCTAACTGATCGAAAGAGGCTTTTGAGACGCAGAGGCGTAAAGATAGAGAGAGATTAGGGTTGCCGCTGCTCTCCTTCTCCAGGGAGAGCAGCGGACAGTTCATACGGTATACCAGATTCGCGTTCAATCTTGTCGATTTCTTTCTATCTGCTTCTTTATCAATGCTATTGTTGTATGATTGTTAGTATTCTGGGATTAACATTTGGTATCAGAGCCGAGGCGTGAAACAAGTTGGATCTGTCTGCGATTTTTTGGATCTAACGAAGAACTGCTCTGTTTTTTCTTCTGTTTTTCTATATGTAGAGATTTGCTCCTGTAATCTTGTTTGTGAACGAAATTTTGTAAAAATCATACTATTGGACTCGCCTTTCAAAACCGATCCAGCGGCATACCTCTTTTTTCGTTTTCTGCAATTTTTATATTTCGAAGATCTCTACATTGAGATCTCGAAATCCTTATTTTCCACTGCTACAGAAACGTTTTTGGCTTGAAACTGATACAGGAGAATCTCGACTTTCAGGGCTATTCAGAACAGGTTTCAGATTTTCAAAAATCAATGTTTTCGTTTTGCAGGATCTCGATATTTAGGGACTCGATTTCCTCTTCTCGACTTTTGAGATCTCGAGATTTGAATCTCGACATCTTGATCTCGAGATTTGCTTCTCGACATCTTGATCTCGAGATTTGCATCTCGACATCTTGATCTCGAGATTTGAATCTCGACATCATGATCTCGAGATTTGAATCTCGACATCTTGATCTCGAGATTTGCATCTCGACATCTTGATCTCGAGATTTGAATCTCGAAATCAAGATCTCGAGATTTGAATCTCGAAATCAAGATCTCAAGATTTGAATCTCGAAATCAAGATCTCGAGATTTGAATCTCGAAATCAAGATCTCGAGATTTGTAATCTCGAGTTTTGGAATTTCGAGTTTAGAAATTTCGAGTTTTGGGATTTCGACATTTGGGATCTCGATGTTTTGGATTTCGACATTCTGAAGATTTTGAGATTTTCAAAATTTCTCGATGTTTTGAATCTTTCAAAGTTTGCAGTTTCTTGGAACTCATAATTCGAATCTTGACATCCTTTGCAGTTTATCGAAGCTTTACATTATAGGATCTCTGAATGATTCCCTGCTTAGAAATGTTTCAGGAGTTTTCGATGTTCTGAAGTTTTTCAAACAACAAGTTTTCGAGATTATGAGGTTTTCGAAACTCCAAAGTTTTTGATGTTCAAACATTTTGAAATTCTGCAGATTTCGATATTCTGAGGTTTGTTTTGCAGGTGGATTTCGCCATTATTCTTCGAGGCAACCTCGAGATTGTAATCTCGAGATTAAAACCTCGAGATTAGGATTTCGAGGTATTGCCTTAGAATTTTGTTTAAAATCCACCTGCTCTCGATATTCAACATCGAGAACCTCATCTTCGAAGAAATTCCTCAAAAACTCAAAATTAGAGATTTTCTGCGACACCGCACTGTTCTGGCCATAACTTTTGACTCGGTGATCCGATTTGAGCAAACTTTTTTTTGTTGGAAAGCTAACGAAATGATCTACATTAATTCTTGGGATATGCCCTAGAACTCATTCTCACGAGCCCTCACTCGCAGTCCTTGAGGGTCAAAACGTTAGTTTTCCGACAAACATTGTAAATCACCGATGTCCAGGTCAAAACTTAGGCGAATTTGTTCAAATTCTTTCATTGTCAACCTTGAGGGCAAAGCTTTTCTAAACTTCACTGTAAAGGTCTGAAAATCGTAGATAATTCAATCAACCTCGCGTCAACGGTCATCTTACAACAATCAACAATCAACTGCTGAAGCCTCCCCTGACTCGTCAACATTATGTGATCATCAATATGCTGAAATTCTACATGATGAGCTCAGGGAAACCGTCATGTGTGGTACATGTTCAGATTTCTCCACACACATGGCCGGTATGACATGCTGTGAGCAATCAAACCTTGCACATTCTGAGGGGGGTTTGAGTTTTCTCCTCCTGGCGCCTTGCACCGACAAAGCAAGGAATCTCTCAACGGATTCAACATTCTAGGGGGAGTGTTCAAAGTAATCCTCCCCGGTGCCTAACAATGACAAAGCATACCGAGTGCTCCAGTTGAGGGGGAGTACAGAGAGAAAATGAAGAAAGTAATGAGAGAACATGTCCCTATGGCTTAGTAAACCCAACTAAGCCTACCCAAGGGACAAAACCGAGCGTAAGTGCGTGAGTGAGCGAGTGAGTGAGTGAACATTATGAGCATCAGGAAGCAGAAGGCTCAAGTGAGAAGTAAAACAATTATCAATGATGAGTCTGCTACCTCAATTGCCTGCTATGAATTGAACATTTGCTCCTAGCCACTCAAATACTCTGGACTATCCCCATAGGTTCAGGACTGAATTTATTCAGATCCCGGGTAGAAGTCGCTGCATTTTGTCCAAACGGCGCATGCACAACCCTACCCTAGACCACTCACTTGTCTCCCAACAGACAGGTGTTTAATCATAGTTCACGGGGAACCACATCTCTCATTACTATCTCCTTCCGAGACAAGTAATACTGACTACAGTGGCCTCAGCCCCATGCCACTGAACCTTCATTGATCACGTCGTGTCTAGTTACCTCACTCCCAAATGTTTTGAAATTTCTAGGACACAGACGCACTTTTTGAGTCAGTTGCAGGTCTTCAAAGACCCGCGAGAACTTCCATAGGTCTCATCTATTGCAGATGTAGACTAATGATTGGAAGGAAGTCATGTTGTTGCAACATAAGAATCACCAACATTTTCAGGTCATCGCTAAAGAGTTTATCTCTATAGTGATGATAACGGGCGTCTTCACGACCCCGGGGGGCTACGTTATCTTCTTTAGATTCTGCTTGTTTTTCCTGTTTTTATTTCCGCAGAATAAAAGAATAAAGGCATGACGCCCCGAATCATCGGATCGTCATGAGGGGGAGAGTGGTCCACATGCTGTTAACTGTCAAAAAATCATTCTGGGACACTTCTCTCCTCCTACACTCTCTCTACTATCTCCGTTATGTTCACAATTCAACTCAAATGGTCAGCTATGTTCACAATTCAATCAACATTATGTTCCGCTGTGCCACCGACAAGTTCTCCTCAAAAGCATTCATTCCAAATAGTCAAAAAGACTACATTGTGGAGGAGACAGAGGTCAAATACTCGTGTCCTGAAGATGAATTCCATGGGCGTCTCCTATTCTCCAAAGAATATTCATTCTAGAGGCGTCACCGGACTTCATCCAAGCTGATCAAGAGCAACTTCTGGAAGGCAAGGAATACATGCAAGATACTGAAGATCCCTCAACCCCCGGCATCAAAGATCAAATTGTCAAGAAGACATCAAAGGGGAGATTGCAAGGATTTCTTCAGATAGCCTTCCTCAGAAGTCAAGTTCAAAGACAAAGGAAGCTCAATGACAACAAAGACAAAGATATCTGCGCTTCAATGCTGATTCAACACGATTGATCACCAAGGGGGAGATTGTTGGGAATATTTTATGGTGTTCAATCTAGTTAGTTATCTTTGTATTTGTGTAGTTATCAATTAAACGTGTAATACGGGCCACAAATGTGTATCAGCCCGGAGGCTTCCTTGTAACCCGTAAGTTAGCTAACTTCTCCTATAAAAGGAGGCTAACTTACGGGAACCCTAACTGATTGAAAGAGGCTTTTGAGACGTAGAGGCGTAAAGATAGAGAGAGATTAGGGTTGCCGATGCTCTCCTTCTCCAGGGAGAGCAGCGGACAGTTCATACGGTATACCAAATTCGCGTTCAATCTTGTCGATTTCTTTCTATCTGCTTCTTTATCACTGCTATGGTTGTATGATTGTTAGTATTCTGGGATTAACAGGCTCCTCCCTGGCAGAAGTGGCCTTCAGACCCTTCTTCTTCCCCTTAGCATTCTTCAAAGCGAAGAGGGAGCTGACGTCCATGTTATTACCTGCAAGAACAATACATAGAATGGTTAAACCGAAGGGTGTCAGTTACAATGGCATAGAGTAAAAAAAATATGAAGGAAAACTATCAAGTTACAAATAAACCCTTCGATAATCACCTCCGGCTCCTTCGAAGATACGATCGAGGGGAGGGTATCTTTCATCCGATGAACCCCTCGGCCTGAACAGCCGAAAGCCAAGACTAAACAGTTCTTCGGGGAGAGTGACGTCCTTGATCTTAACGTGCTTATCGGACCCCTCCGGTTTTTTGGCAAGTATTCTGCCATTCTTCTCCAGGACCGAGCTCCCTACCTTCGGGTGGCGCCGGAAGCTGTTGCAGAGCTGAGCCGGGAAGGGGTTCTCCTCCAAACGTATGTAGCAAAACCGCTCCTTCCACCCCTTGTGGGACGGAGGAACATCGTCGAAGAGCCTAAACTCCGGCACCTGCTGAAGGTTGGCAAAGCCCTCAGCGTTTGAATGTCCCCCCGACAGAGGTTGAAGGACATGAAAAACTGGTCGAGGGTAGGTGGATGTAACACCCCTAAATTTCCCGCCCAAAACATTGATATATTTAAAAGAAGTACTTTATTCATTCATCAAAGAGTTAAAGAAATACAGCGGAAGTCTAAAATAGGGAAATGGGTGTTACCGCCACATTCGGTCATCTCTTAACCGAATGCACAGGCAACTCAAAGTACAACAATAAAAACTAAGGTAATAATAAGTAAATGTTTATTTCAGACTAGATTTAACTAAGGCATCTTCTAATTCTCACTCAAGCTCGAGCAATCCATCAATCCACATAGGCATCCAACTCATCACCTGATAAATTTTAAGGGAGAAGAGAGAGACAAGAGAAATAACAAAAATTAGCTTTAGAGCTAAGTAAGTACTACCCAACCCCGTAAAATAATCAGGTTTGACAAAAATAGATTTTTATATAATATCATATAAAAATGACGCACTCCACCAAAATACTTTTCTCTTTGATTTTTCTAAAATTTCTTCTTTGCTAAAATCCTCAACTTCTCTTCAAAAATCTCTTTGTATCTCTTCTCTTTAAACTTCTTAAGAAAATCACTTCTTCTCTAACTTCCTAGTAATTTAGAAGGGCGGTGCTCAACCTTTCGACTGAGCCCGGTGGACCGTGGTTACGGACGGCCACCCCGAACAAGTGCCGGTACCACAACTGCTCTTGTGGAAACGAAACGACTACCTTAAGTGTGCACACCCCCTGAAAGGGATTCCAAGCCCTCCGAGTAGTAAGTCATCCCGAGTGGTCGGAACCCAACCACCCCAATTCTAAAATTCTTGAATGATTAGGGACTACTACTATAACTTCTTCTTAAAAGGGATCATAGATCCAAATCTTACTTAAAAGGGATCATAGATCCAAATCTCACTTGAAATTTAAACTGTACTTCTCAGTAGTAGTAGCTCTAATCACCCTCCACATTTATCCGGATGTGGAAAAACCGACACCTCGGATTACTCCCGAGATGCTCACTTCTTATGAAAATGTAAATTTTATCTTCAATTAAATAATAATTCAAAAATACTTCTTGATTTCTCTAAAAAGTCTCGAAGGTATTTAAAAATATTTAATACCCCAAAAGTACTTGATTTATATTTCTTAACTACCACATATATAATATCTCCTCAAAATCACATACGCAAAATTTACAATTCACACTTAATCACATAATGTATAATAAGCATATAATACGAGGAAACAATTTTGTATTGGCAGAGAAACTTACAATTTAGAGTTTATCCAAAACTAGTTCCAAAATAGTATTTAATACCATATTCAAAATAATCCAATAAGGATATTTATAACTCCAGAATATATATGTAAATTTTCATACCAAATTATACATTTAAAAATATATAATTTATCCCAAAAGATTTGATCTCACAACACTTTCCAAAAAGAGGGTTTAACCCAAACAACCAATTCCCAAAAGTAGCATTTACTACTACCACCAAAATAATCAAATTGGAGTATTCTGAACCCATAATATATTTTCAATATAACCAGTTATAATAGTCTCAAATCATTCTTCAACTCATACCAAAACAATCACCAAAATTTTCCAATCCCAAAAGAACAATCATCAAAAATCACAATTTTAGCCATGATAAACTGATTTGATAAATTCACCAAAAATCACACGTTCATAAATTCCCAGAAAAACATACATCATCATACTCATACTATTATAGCCGAATTATCCATAAAATTTCAGAAAGAAACTCAAATCATAGCACAAACCCTAGTTTATACAATATAGGGGCAAAATAGTAATTTTGGTTGCAATAGTCCTTACCTCGAGGCTAGCAACGAATTCTAAACGTCAAACTTAGTTTGATGGATCATTCGCACGTACCTAGGAAGTGATAGGTTCGAAGGATCTCAATTTAGGAGAAAGAAATTTAGGAAACGGATGAACGACGCGAATTAGGCAACAAACGCACTTACCGGAATATTGGATTGTTTGATCTCATCATTGGCATAAAATTTCGTGCTGGATACGTTAATATTAAAGAGCTGGAAGGGATAGAGCTTGAAGAGGCGATTCTAGGGTTTTTGGAATGAGGAAAATCGGATTAGGGATGTATTTATAGTGAATTTTCGAAGTTTGAGTTGCATTAGGATACAACAGGAACACACGCGTGCGTACCTTCCACGCACGCCGTGCGTGACCCCCAGACGCCCCAAACCTTAGTTTTTGCCCCGTTTCTTCCCCATTTGGACCTCCCCTTTGTCCCAAACACTAAACCAAACATAATAAACGACCTAAAGATCGTGTAAACAATATGAAACACAATTTTAATTATTTCCCAAATTCTCTCAAATTTTTGGGGTATTACAGTGGACCCACCCGGCTCCGGCACAGGGAGAGGAAGTCGACCATATAAGAGTGGCTGTTGGGCGTTAGCTGGCAGGGGGCCAACCCCACGAATCTCAGATATTCCAGCAGAAAGGGGTGGAGCGGAAAGCGAAGCCCCATCTCCACCGACAAGGTGTGAACAGCGAAGCACCCTTCGGGCGCGTATCGCAACAAATCATCTACCCCTGGCTCCACCACGCGCGCCGAAGGGCCAACCAGGATCTGAGTGGCCTGGTACTCTGCCAGGGACGCCCTCGTCTTCAGCTCCAGGGCAGCGGTGTTCCGGAACGAATGGCCCTCGGGTATGCCTACCGGCCACCCGTCGTCTACGACCGCTTGTTTCTTCTTCGGGGCTGCCTTCATCTTCTTCTTTTTCCCGGGAGCCACACTGATGGGCGTCGGGTTCAAGGGCCGAGAGGAGCTGGATTCCCCGGCACCGCGAGGGGGAAGGATAGCAACCGTCACCTTCACCCTCTCCCTCTCCTCTTCCTCTTCAGCAGTCTGCACGGCAAGGGCGAGCTCTTCGTCCTCATTCACCTGCTCGAAGTCTTCGGCTTCGACCTCGGCCCGGAGGTCCTTCTCCACCTCCATGGCCACACCAGCGTCATCACCCACCGAAGACCCCTCGCTCGAAGACTCGACGTCGGAGTACGTCTCCATCTCAGCTGAAGGCTCCCCCGAAATATCTTGGGAATCACTTTGCGAGGACATTTCGCACTAAATCAAGGGTCGAAGGGAGGTCCTAAAAGCTCTAAGCTACGGGCTCTTAATCTAAGGCCGAAAAGTGAGGGGGAAGTGAAGAATGCAAGAATGACCGAAAGCGGGGCAAGAACTGACCTTGAAAGCTGGGGATTCAACCGAAGGCTGGATTTTCTCTCTCTAGAAATTTGGGCAGAGCTTCGCTAACAAATGATCGCACAAGAGAAGTGATGCCCGACCATGGGGTATTTATAGGCACCCAGATTCGGTCTTGGGCCCAAAAACCGGGCCTCCGGTCACCAAGTCATCATTACAAGCCGTGGTTTCGCCCAATCAGTAACGCCGCCCGCGGGCAGCCAACCGTCACGTGCCACGTGTGCTCCCCCCTCAACGGCTATATTGTGACGTTAGGTATTCCAACGGCTATATTCACAACGGCTATATTCTGGGAGCCTCCGACTACATTTAGCAGCCCACTCCTTCATCAACCAAAGAACTAGCCCCCGGTTTTTGTTTTTTACTTCACTCCATTTCATCAAGAGGAGCCCCCGGGCGCGCTTACCCAGAGACGCTCCCGGTTTGTGCCCCTCACACTACATAACAAATGCCTTCGGGCTCACCCCTTCAGAAGCCCACGGCTTCATAACAGGCACACCCCTCGGGGATCCCCCCTCAACACTTTGAGGGTCGGGTAGCCCCCGGGGAGTACGCCACATTGACGGATCGCCTACGGCACACAGGTAACGGGAGCCCTCGGATACCCTCCTCACCAACTAATCAACAAACAGGGGACACCCCGGTAACACTTCAACTGCTACTCACATTCATCGCGCCCTCGATCTCCAGATTGAGGGACTCCCCTTCGGCGCCTCCAAGAATATCAACAGCAAGTCTCCGGCTAATCAACACACGCGCCCTCGAAACAAAGATAGCCTTCGGCTTCAACATTCTACTCCATTTAAAACCAGTGCTTCACGTTTTCGATTCATCGTTGGGGGAATTCGGTGCACTCTTTTTCCCTCATTAGGATTTTTTCCCACAGGGTTTTTCCTAATGAGGTTTTTAACGAGGCATCCCCCCAAAATGAAACGAAAAGCGTCAGCCTTCGGCCCAATACAACAACACGATTACTCTACTCCTTTTCACCACTTTGCAAGTGCCTCAAGGAGTGGGGGACTTGAGAAACCCCTCGGGAAAATCACAAAAATCACAAATATGCACCCTCAAGTCCCGACATGTGGGTAACTGAGGGACTGCCCTCGGCAGAGTAAACAAACGGCAAACTACCCACAACTGTACAAACTACAACGGAACAACGGCACAGGACAAACACAATTAATCATTTTCCCTCAAGTACCTTTCGGCAAAAGGAGTGAGGGACTCCTGATGGAGTATATGGCCCGGGAACCCCCGGCCCACAGACTCCTACTACTTCAATAAAGGTCCAATAGACCCAGGAAGCACAAAAGGCCCAAATCACGGCGTCCAGGGTACCAAGCAGCCCGCAATGCGCACCAGGGGTGCCTTCGGCCCCCTGGCCGAAGGCTCTGAACCTCACAGAAGGGCCAAAACAGAAAGACAAGGTTACTAAGAGAAAACAGCAAAAATCAGTAGCCCTCGGCACTTGGAGCCCTCGGCACTAAGGAGGTCCCCGGTACTCAGAGCCCTCGGCTAATCACCTACAGCCGAGGGCACCTTCTCCAACATAATATACGCTCCACATGCGTATAGATCACCGTACCAAGTACGACGTCACATCCAACAGCCGCATTAAATGCGGCCACATGCGATTGCCAGCGCCAACCAGTTGAGGTGACCCCTCGACCAATGGATGCTTGACACGTGTCCCTGTCTCACATTTATTGCTACTATAAATAGCACCCCATTTTCCCGTTGTAAACCACGCTGAAAACGCTGAATACATCTTCTAATATACTCTCTCTCCCTACTTACTTGCTCTGACTTCTCTCTAGTTATTCCTCGTAATAACCCCTCGGATAAGCTAGCCCGGGTACACTATCCATCACACGAACTTCTAAAATTCTACCAACAATTCTAGGTACAATACACCCCCTTGGTAAATATTTTGTTAATCTATATCTTTATATATATAAAAAGGGGATCGTCTGGCTATTAACTGTTCCCGCCAGGAAAACACATGACAACATCTTTATATACAAATTGGATCGTGTGAACATGTCCAATCCAACCATTCAATGCACGGTCAACAACGATCCTGACTTTTCTCACATGCATCAACGTGGCAACACTGTTTAATTTGAAAGTCTAATAATGGGAACAGTTCCATCTCCACTTGCACGTCTTCTACAAGGCAGTTACTCAAAGCAGTTTCAACCCACTTGGATTATTATATATCCCTGCGACATAAGTGAATTCAAGCTATCAGAACTATGGCTTACGCATAGCAGTAAACTTCCACACCTTTTCTTCCGTATTGTATTGAATTCAAGCAATTTAACGTCTTCATGTTTGTTATTCTAACACTTTTTTAAAAGGATTATTGCAGGACTAGAGCAAATCCAAGATGTTGCTCAACCAAGCTATGGAGATTAATTCGACAAGAACAAAATTGGATTTAAACATTAAAGTTGGTTCATACCTATGCATATCTGGTGTTCAACAAAGAGCAAGGTCAATATGTTGCCAACAGTTTGGAACTGAATGAGTTTTTTTATGATTCGAAGGTAATTTTGATTTAATTCTAATTATAACCATTATACAATCACTCACAGTTTGCTATGTTATTCTTAAAATAATATGGTAATAGGATCCATGCTACCATTCATAAGGAAAGGATTGCAAAATTGAAGGGATCCATGAAAGAAAGAAGTTTGTATATTTTGAAACAAGACCACCAAGAACAAGTTAAAATCCTCTTCAATTAGAGGGTATCATTGGTTGAGATTTGTGATAGCAGCTTCCCTTAGAAGCATAGACCATGTACAATTTTCTATCGTTTGGCCAATTGAGAAATAGTGAGCATTTTTGGATGAGAAATAACTTTTCAGTAGTAAAAATAACATAATGTTTTATCAATTGATCATTATAAAGAATGATTTTACTTGAACAAATCACTCTCATGTGATAATAGGTCAATTTATTAGAATAAACATAAATGTTTTAGGTAGATACTTAATGTTTTGAAATTTGCTAAAGTTTGTGATGTTAAAACTGTAAATATATCAAATTCATTGAAGTTTATAAACATATAAGGATTAGATGAATATGTGAACTTATATTTACTTTGCATGGCAAAACTGTTAGTGAATTTATTCTTTTTATGGTAAGATTCCAGGTATCAGTCGAATTTATAGTTAATCGAGTTTCAAGCAAGTACAATAGGAAAGAACTTTACATTTCAAAGCAAATTGAAGTTTTATTTCAAAAAAACTCTTAAAGGTTAGTTAAATAGTTCATACAGTCATGTAAGGAGTAATATATTATCTAAAATGTTTGTTTACATAATTGCAGTTTATTTCCTATTTTTTAACATTGGACCTCCTCTTTTAAACTCACTTTTGGTCGGCAGGAAACAAGTACATAGTAAAAGTATAATAAATTAAATAAAAAATCTTTAAACTGAGACGCCATAAAAAATATTTAATCTTAAAACCACAAAAATTCATTGATAAGCATTAGTAGTAGTAGCATTAGTTAAACATGCTATTAATAGTAGTAAGAACATTAAACACTGAAAACAAGAAGAATTGAATAACTATTTGACAAAGAAATTTAGTTAATGGTACATTATAATATTATATAGTAAACAAATAAAAAATTTATCAAAGTTAGGGGAATGTAAAATTTAAAGGAGTCTATCAAACTTCTACAATCTTTCACTCAATTAAACAATGTTGTGAAATGAAACAAAGATCCTCATCACTCATTTATAATCAAGAAGATACCATACTGATAAAAAAATATCATGGCTATCAAAGTTGAGCTAATTAGATTAATGAAGAGCAAGCATTTTGTGTCTATTAAAAAAAGTGCTATATTAATCATGATAAAAAAAATATCATGGCTATTAAAAAAAAGATCCTCATCACCTTATGTGTTTAATGTCCTTCAATTTTGTTCACTTTTTTATTTCTGTTTGATTTGAAGTAGCTCAAAGAAAGTGCTATATTAATTTTGTTGCAACAATTGTTTCAGTACAATTAAAAAGAACTAATAATGTCATAGAGGAGGTTGCAAATGAACAATTAACCAAACAAATGGAATTTCACATGCATAGGCCAAACAGAATATAAATTAAATTAAAGTACAAAACTTTTTCAATAAAAAAACGAATTGAGTGAGGCAAATATTTATACAAGAGACAAAAAAATTCAGAAAATGCTGAAAATCTTATTTAAAAACACTTTATATCCATACAATGACAGTAAAAACACAAAATCAAATGATGCAAGAAACCGGATGAAGAATGAACCTGGACAACACCCTCGAATTGCAGGTTAATGCTAACAAACGATGAGCTTCGTAGATGGAACAGTCGAACAGATCTGAGAGACGCAGATAGTTTAGACACATATATGACCTCAGGTTTGTCGGGGAGGGGTAGACGACTAAGCTACAGAGCTCAGCTCAGTCGGACGGGGGATGGGAGTGTACAGACGATGAGGGAGGTGGGAAAACTATCTAGATGCTCGGTATGAGTTAATATACTACACGTAGTATATGCCTATTTACGTGTAGGGTTATATGGAATGGGCCAAGTACATGAGGGGAAATTTAATGTCAACTGGAAAATCTACTTTCAAAATTTGATATTAGCTGAAAAGAGTAATTGGGCTATATATGGGCCATAGTAAGAATTGAAGTCCAGATCATTGTTTCAAAAATTAATGTTAGCTGGTAACTAAGTGGTGAGAGAAAAGACAACATTAATACATTGACTATAAAGGTTAATACTAAAAGAAGAAACATAAGAGTAACCATTGTAATAAAGAAAATATAGTAGCTATTGGTATAAAGTGTAAAAAATAATATTTGAACATTTAAAATGAAAATAATTTAATAATATATTTAAACAATTTCAACTCAAATGCATTAATAAGTAAAGTGTAGTCAAAGTAGAGAATCTGAATATTGTAACTTTAACATCATCAACATTACCCTAATGCCGCAATGACTCCCACCTAGGGTGGAGTAAGGTGGTTATATGTACACAATCTTACCCCTGTACTAAAACAAAAATAATTTGTTTCTGTATGACTCATGATGAAAATTAAATCGTGTCGAAAATTGCATGAATTGACGGTTACTTCATAATAAAGAATTACAGTCAAATTAATATGAAATTTTGCTTTATTCCATCATATTCTCAATAAAAAAGTGTAAATTCAACATGCTACAATTATTCAAAAATAGACATAATAAGAAGTATAATTTTTCAATGTCACTCTTTGTGTATTTTAAATCGTAGTCTTTACATTTGAATCATTTTTTCATTTTAATCAGAATACTATTATGTATGGCACATTGCATCAAAAACAATTGATTAAATAAAAAATAAAACAATGACCCCAACTTAGCTAGACAATTTCACCTGTTCAGGTTTTTTACATTCAAGAGTAAAGTGTTTAAATTTGACTTTTTTCAATGGTAGAGTCCATACGTTTTGTAGAATTTGTGCATGTATTTCACTTTCATTTAAAACGAATAAATTTTATTTTCATATTTATAGAATCAAATTTATTTGAATACGAACATATAATTGTCCCGTGCATCGCACGGGTACAATACTAGTATATATAACAATGGAACCGTGAGGCATATAACTGTTCCCGCCTAGCACATAAGTCACTCTATTGTCATCATGATGTCAGCATCTTAAAACGTGGATTACGCGTGAAAATTTTGGAAAAATTATGTACATGTCAGCATCACTTTATTATTCTTTTTGTTGTTCATTATCTTGATATATACGTATGAGAATGACTAATTTTTGTCCGATGTATAAAAAATATGTGAATGGCAAATGCCATCCATAGGATTTAATTGATTGTTTAATACTCCCTCCTTCTCCCAATTAAGTTACCACTTTTCTTTTTTGGCAGTCCCTAAATTAAGTTCACACTTTCTTACTTTTCCTATTTGGCAAATTATCTACATCAAAAAAGTGTCAAACAGTGCAAAACAATGTCAAACAGTGTCCAAACAGTGTTCGAACAGTGCAAAAAAGTGCACTCTACAGTAAAGTCGAATTTATTTTCTTAATATGTGTGAAGTCAAACCGGGAACTTAATTGGGGGACGGAGGGAGTATTTAAAACTGTGATAACTGTTCGACTTTAATTTTTACAAATTATTATACTCCGCATCATAATAATAGTAAAACGTAAAATAGGGGTATACCAGTATACCACTTCTGACATGTCATGAAATAGGAGTATCATTTTTTTATCGAAAGGTTTGAAAATACATTCAACATTGAATAGTACATGCAATATTCAATGCTCATGGTGTCAAGATTGAAATATCTTCTTCTACCCAATTTTTTTGAAATGATTGTCCCGCAATTTGGGCACCTATAAAAAGGAATGGTAATAATTTTGAAAGTAACAGTATTAAGAATGATCTCAAATAAAATTCACACTTTCCTTTTTGAGTAGGTTCAAAATAAACTTCACACTTCTTCTCCCTTTCTTATTTAGCAAATTATCTACATCAAAACAGTGTCAAACAGTATCAAACAGCGTCAAACAGTGTCACAACAGTGTACTTTACAGTAAAGTCATATTTGTTTCCTTAATTTGTGTGAAACCAAAGTGTAAATTTCATTTGGGACCAGAGGGAGTAATAAAGAGAGTATACCTGATATTAAACCAGCATATCCTACATACTAATTAAATATTATATCACCTTTTTTATCTATAACGGGTTTATTACATAAATGGGCAACCCTATTGGCCTGCTGGGTACCTTAGCTTGAAACAAATAAGTTCACATATTATTATTATTAATACTACAAACAAAAAATGCTCCAATTAGCCTGCACCATGAAATAAAAAGATGCACACGAGGACAAATATGGAGATTAAAAAAACATGCATGACATAAAGATAATGCATACGGTGGTCAATGACATAATAGTGTAATAAATTATACTATGTATAAATTAGTATACAGTATTATTAACAAATACCGTCTATAACATACATTATTAATTTTATAGAATAGATCAAAATAATAAAAAAAAAGAGTAAATAAATGATTTGGTAATGGAACGTCCAGTTTATCTAACTACAGTAGTGGGGAGGTTACAAGCGATTTAAACGGTTATGGGTTTATTGGAGGGAGCAATTCATTTTGGAGAGGAGGTTCTCAAATTCTAACTGGCTGAACAACATCGGCTTAAAGGAGATCTCATGAAAAAGAATCTAGCAAGCAAAGAAGCCTAGGGTAGAAAATCCAAGAAAATATGATCGAGGACGCACTGCAATGGAAACAAGAGGCCTAGAGCATATATATCAGGTACTTTTAAAATACATTATTTCTGAGAACTGCTGATATGTTTTTAGAAGAAAAAAGTTGTGATACTATTAAATGGTCAGAGGATGCATCCTTCCATTTCTCATTCTAAAAAATGCGCGTCTCCACTTCATGTAAATAGGAGTAGTTAATAGCAGAATAGGTTATTTGTTTTATTTAGGATTATGTCTAATCTATGGGTGAACCTACATAACATCAAAAGTCTTAGCCATGAATTTAAATAACCAAAAAATCAGATTTACATGTAGATTAGTGATTGTTTATTTTACTTGCTTAATTATATACTCTGTATATGTATGGGCTAAAAAAGAAAGTAATATATATAATTACTTTCATGTACTAACTTTATAAAACAAATACGATAATACATAAGTTAGCACACTGAAAACGTAAAAATAAATTTAAATATTATTTAAAGAAAATAAAAGCAACATAAAAGCAAATTAGCACCAGTAGCAATTCATGTGCCTAAAATATTAAAAAACTACGGAGTAATAGTCATTTGATTAGGATTCATTATCATTATAATATGATGTGCGATTAAAATTTATTTGTATTTTATATTGATTTTAAGAACATGTAATTCCCTTTGTATTGTACTCCATAATAATTTCGAGTATGTTAAATGACTCTATTTTTTGACTTATCAAGTTCATAAGTGATTTTTTTATCAAATACATTAATTTAGATTTCATGCGTTCAATTGTGTAATCATGTGATAAAATAAGGTTCAAAATACTTTTGTGGTTGTATTAGCTGAAGTTACTGAAGATGATCGTTTTATCTATTTTTCATATATTTTTTTTCTTATTTTATTGATAAAAGTATTATGCGTATAATTTTTTTCATAAATCAACAGAATCAATCAATCCATCCACTTCAGCCAAAACTTCATAATATTTCAGCACAATCAACCAATTTAGCCAATTTCAATGTTATCATACATGCTCTTTGTCTAACAACTTATTAATGTCTCTATTTATTATATCATACGATTAATTCAATCTTATTAGAATAAACACATCTTACATAGATATTTTAATACTCCGTACATATATATATCACAAATGAAGTACAAAAATTACTTTTGTTCCGTGCATCGCACGGGTACAATACTAGGGTATTAAGGTATGGTCTTTATATTGGAGCTCCGACTGAATTGAATGAATGAAAGAATCGGAACAGAATCCATACAACGTTAATGCGGTGCACATGCAAATGCTGGTGCCACCCCCGATTAAGGTGACCCTCAGCCATCAGATGTTTGACACGTGTCTCCACCTAGCATTTATGGCTGCTATAAATCGCAGCCCTTACTCCTCTTGTAAGGGATCCCGAGATCAGAATTGATTAATATATCTGACTCTCTCTCTTACTTATTGCTCTGACTTCTCTCTAAGTTATTTGCCGTAATAACCCTTCGGATAAGCCACACCCAGGTACACTATCCATCATATGACAAATAAAATATTCAAGTATAAGCATTAAACAACATAAAAAATGTCATCATTGCTCAAAATTGAACAAATGTCTTGTGCTATTGAACTATGGATCAAACCTATCCATTTTCTGCAACCGCCCACATTTGAGTAGCAAGATTCATTCTCCATTCGTTGGCTTTTGCTCTCCGTTGATCTTGTGTCTGAAAATCATCTCATTTAAAGTTATCCTCATTGTCGCTAGGTGGGTCTTCTGGGTCTGGAGGAAACTCATCAGATCAGCATTCACGCCGGAGAAAATTATGTACTCATGCATATGCCAAAACTAGTTCTGCTTGTGTTTTCCATTTGTTTCCTTATAACGCCATTAATATCACGTCATTCAAGTTTGGCACCTTCAACCATAACTTCAAGCAAAGTGTTGCTTTCTTCTATAGTCCAAGTCTTATAATCCTTCCATTTGGAATTACCTTGTGAATCTCCCATCTATATGATTGTGTCAAACAATAAAAGACCACTGCAAACTGATAAATTTAATAAATGTAAAAAGAGGTAAAAACAGTATGCTTGTTTCAAAGTATTACATAATGTGGGGAATAGGCCATAGTCATGTCTACGTAAGAAGCCCAACAATATGTAAATATATTCATTTTTTAACCAAAAGATGGTTGCATCTATGAAATAAATAGGCACCAAACGTTCAACCAAACAAATGTGACCAAGAGAAGAACCGATCAAATCTGCATAATTAATTTCAGGGGTGAGCAAAGATATCAGTCAAGAAATATCAAACCTAGTAAGCAAACCTAATGATTAGTGTTGTGAGAAAGTTTAAAAATCAATTTGAAATAGCAAAGTAAAAATACTCTGTATAACGTAAGGGATAGGAGATCCAATTCTATCCCCTCTGCTTTCAAGCCAAGGAAGGGATAAGTCCGAATCAACGAACTCAAGTTGCGAGCAACTTTACTCATTTTATTAGGTCAAGTTGTAAGTGACTATTTGAATCACTAGTTTTTTGTATGATGGGGGTACTCATAATCGGAAAAGAAATCAACACTATAGGAAATTTATTTTGAATCCCACGAAATCACTATAGGAAATTCAATTCGAATCCCATGAAATCAAAACTATAGGAAATTCAATTTGAATCAGCACTATAATAAGCCCAGGAATTCTCAAAGGTTGCTGACTCTGATAGTGGGCATAGATTAGAAAAGCCAATTCATATAGGTAATTTTTTTCGGCAGAGTAGCGGAAAATATACAAGAGAAAGAATGGAAACCTGGAAGAAATTGGCTTCTTTGGTTGAGAGAAGAAAAAAAGGCCGCTACCAAGTCTGCGGAAATTTTGAAGGAGATTATAAGAAAAAAAGGAGAAAGAGTATTTATATTAAGGCTTTGAAAATCCACTGATATGAATCATTATCTAATTCCATGGGTTCCATAATTTTTTTCAATACATCTAAACTTTTATTCATTTTTAAAAGCTTGTACTGAATACGCTTGAACTTTGACAGATTTGTACTCACTCTTTAAAATCCTAATCCAATACGCTCAAATTTTTATTGAATTTTAAAAATCAATATTCAATACATCCCCATGGTAAATTCAATAGACTTTGGAATTCCAGACTTCTAAAATTCTACCAATAATTCTAGGTACAATACACCCCCTTGGTAAATATTTTTTTAATTAACCTTAATCTGGAAGTCTATCATCCCTGCTGTAGTCCTCCCTGGCGTCTCCCATTACCCCTTCTCCTCTTTGACATCTCAGAAGGCTAACAGAAGAGCTCCCTGGTATAGTGGTATCTGGCTATCTGCACGGCTTCAATCACATTAACTATCACCTACAGCCGATCGATGTCAGATTCGTCCGCATAACCACTCAAACCTTGATTGTGTTGTTTACTGGTCTAAACCAGAGAAGGTAAAAGTAATTATATGTACTAATTTTTCATCAATAACCTCTTGTCCACCTTTTCCTCCGTGTCTAATTTAGGTGTATAATGATAATCGAAGTGGATTCTGACTTATTGAAGGATTTCACTCCCCGTGTATATTCTGAACAAATATAACATGTTTATATTTTTTGTCAAAAAAGTTAAAATTATTCATACACACACTGTTAAGACTTCTTTAGAGATATTCAAGTATTTTGTGCTTTTGTATTTCTTGGTAAGACTACTTCGCTCTGCCGTCATTGTTCTTGCAAGACTCAAACTTTGTGTTATTATCCTTGCTGGACCTTCTTTTTATCATGGTATTTTGTTCCTTGAATTATTTCAGACACACACATGCATTATAAACACACGGGTGTATATATCTATGTATATGTACATAGATACATATTCATGTGCTATTTGTAGGCACGTTATTTGTGAATTTTTATTAATTTATATGTATAAATACATTCCATAAACTGAAGCCAGATATTGAATTGAATATTAGCGAAATGAGTAATCTAATACAGTAGTTGCTTTTTTGAAATTTTACATCAACAATCTTCAAGCCTTTAAGAACAAATTCAAAGGTATTTTCTTCTTGGCGAAGGACGTAAACTTAGGCATACATACAATTTGTAAATTTTATAGTTTTTTTTAATTCCAATGGTTCTTCAGTGGTGCTCATTTGGAAAAACTTTGCTACTATTTGTAGGGAAGTTTATGGTGTTTTTGTGCCTTAGCATTATAGTGATGTGATGTCATAGCTTAGCGCATGGCTCAAGAAGTTGCTGTGTGATACTCCGTTTCACATAGGATGGGCCCTTTTTTACATTTTGATTCATATGTTTTGTGGTTTTGATTTTCTACATAAGGTGTATTTATTCCCACTGAGTTCTGTAGGGTATATTTTTGATTCAATAGATTTGTTATTGGCAAATTGATTGTGCTGATGAGTTGCACAGTTCTCGGAAAATAGGTTAGTTATTGCCTCAGGCCGCAGTAAACACTGGCTGGTGCCACCTTAGAACTGGGTAAACCCCTTCATGGCTGTAACCGTCAAAGAAATATGAGGATGTATACCAACCTAAGATGAACCACCAACCATAATTAATAATTCAATAGGCTCAAACCAATAAGCCTATCCTTGTAGAATTAGAATATAGGACCTTGCGATCATCATATTCACTACCCTTTTTTATGGTTTTACTGTGAACAACTAATTTACCAAATATCTCTCTGTAAGTAGCTACATTTTACTCAGTTATGAAACAGTTCACACAATAAAATCACTAAAATGAAAAGGGGAATAATCTTTTTAGCTGGACAACAAACCAGGGACTGGTACATCCATACACGGATACACCATATGTTAAGTTATCACTAAAAAAAGGCGTAGCTGTGCAGCAATTCAACTGAGCTAAGCATAGCAAACATATCAACCAGTTTTTATTTTTGCCGGTTGACCATTCATCTTTTGCAGTTCAGACTACAGATTTCTCTCAAGCCTAAATTTTAATTTACATATACATTCTTCCGGCGTCGCTTTGTGTGTTTTGATGCCTTTTTTAAAAGGATATCATTTTGAAACTAAGTCCAATGTGACATTGTTTCGGTGCTGTGTTAAAAAGAGCTCTGACTCAGCAACTCGTGGTTGTTCTTCAGAGCTTCTTCTGGTTGTTCTCCGGTCCTCCCTACTGGCCATCGCCAATTTACCACCCTCACCAGTCACGGTATCACCAGTCCACCACCACATCTCCAGTTTCTACGTTACATTTACCATTTTCCAACCACCACACTCACATTGTCAGTGTCACACAACACCATATACCTTGTGCAGGCTTATCCGTTGAAATTTTCCTCCTCGTGACTCGTAAGTTTTCCTTCCATTTCCCAAGTTCCATATTGTATTTCGGGGTCTCTTTTACTTTTTAAGTTTCGTTTTTTTCTTCAATTTGTGTCATGCTCCATTTCATATTGAAGATCTGATTTGATTATTGTTAAAATTCAAATTGGAAATTTGGACTTAAAAATTTGAGCTGCTTTGGTTATGACATTGGAGAGGGCGAACTGGAGTTAGAGCATAAATGTGGAAGATTGATCTAATTTTGTTTGTCTCACTCTTTATTTATCTAATGTTTTTAACTCCGACATCATATGTCGATTCATGTTGGCTGATCTCAAACTCCTTTGGGAATAAGGCTTGTATAATGTTGTTGTTGATCTTTGTTTAGACTATATGAACACTGGAATAATAAATTTGATTATCAGAATTGGAATTTCTATTACTAGAATTGGAAGTGTTATTGTTATAATTGCAAAGTGATTCGTAATGGAAAGTTTGATTATTAGAAATGTGTAACTAATACATAATTGTTGGCCATAGCTCATTCAGAGGGCATTTGAGGTGGTCATTGCATATGGGTATACTGGAAAAGCTGGGCATGATAGATTTGGAGCAAGAATCATACCCAAAATTAGAGGATTTTGCAGCACTTCCATTTTTCGCTCTCTTCTTCCCAACTATCAGATTCTTGCTTGATAGATTCGTGTTTGAGGTACCAATTGCTTTTTTTCAGAACTTATGTATTGAAAAAGTTGTAGTTTAGAGCACATAGGTATTTAGTTTCTCAACAGACACGACTTTTTCTTGATATTACTTAACAATTTACACATGCTTACTGGCCATTGTTTATTTTTTCATGTTAGTCCCTTCTGCAGTTTTGAACTGGATGTGTATGTTTGTGTGTGTGTAGTATGTGGCAAGAAGGTTGATGTTTTCAGAGGGGCAGCGGGTGATGGAAAATGAGACAGACGAGAGGAAGAAAAGAATGAGGAAATTCAAGGAATCAGCATGGAAATGTGTGTATTTTCTTTCAGCTGAAGTATTTGCTCTTGCTGTAACTTATAATGAGCCATGGTTTATGGACACAAAATACTTTTGGGCTGGACCTGGTGATCAGTTCTGGCCCGATCAGAAATACAAGTAAGAGTTTTGTGTTTGGTTATATACTTATATATGTTTTTTTCTTTTTACTTTTCCTGAAGTGTGCCTTTATTTGTCTGGTAAAAAACCATAAGATTAGCTTTACTAGATTCATTGATGAGATTGGTGACTTTTCGTTTCCAATTTAGGCCTAAATTGAAGGCACTTTACATGTATGCTGGCGGGTTTTACATGTATTCCATATTTGCACTTGTATTTTGGGAGACGAGGCGGGCTGACTTTGGTGTTTCTATGAGCCACCATGTTGCTACTGCAATACTCATTGTCCTCTCCTATATATTCAGGTGTGTTTTTTCGGAGGTGAGCCTTTTGTTCGCAATCGCTCTAACCTATAGAAAAACCTTTTTGCTTTTTTAGTGAATAGTAATTTTTAATACATTTGTGAAACTAGCTCACGCTCTCTGATCACCCCATACTTTTATTCTACATTCAATGTGGTTCTGCGGCCTTTTAGATTGTCAGGCATATTTTTTACAAAGCACTAATTTATGTGTCTATGCCCTGAGCCCCTGAAGATAATCATCATTTCCCTTTTGCCTTATCATTGTTATCATGTTATCGTTTTGGGTTTAAGGTTTGAATGTTGTTGTATATTTTTCACTATTTGACCAATAATATATACTTTTAATTTTTATCATACATCAGTAATTTCAACAACTTTATCAATATCAGCCACTATTAGTAACATAACCAATTTAAGCCAAACTCACCCTTACCAAATGGACTTGTATTCTATAATATCTTTCTGCAGGTTTGCACGGGTTGGTTCAGTGGTATTAGCACTTCATGATGCTAGTGACATATTTCTTGAAATAGGAAAAATGTCCAAATACAGTGGTGCTGAGACTCTTGCTAGTGTTGCATTTGTTCTGTTTGTTTTGTCATGGGTTCTACTTCGCCTTACGTACTATCCTTTTTGGATTCTGTGGAGTACAAGGTGGGTCATTGGAGTTCCATTATTTACTTTTTACTTTGTTTGTGCACATCTGCCGGTGATGTTTCTACAGTATATTCATTGAACTGCTTTTACAATTGACATGGGAGCACTATTTGATAATTTTCAAAAGGCGGTGATATTTATCGTGGAAGAGTCTCATAAAACATGTGACTAACTGACAGGTGAATATAAATGCATTTCCTTTTTGCTCTTGCCCTTTGAGGTTTCTTTGATCGGATGTACAGTTTTGAAAGGGGAGACTTTGGATGACTTAATGTAAATCTTGGTAATAGAATATTTCTAAATAATGAACAAAAGATAATTGAATGTTGTGCTTCAGTCGATCACATATTATGGTAATATTGGAATTTTTATAAAAACTCAAATATATGTCAGAATATAGTCTAAACCCTCCACTTAAACAGATCTTTAGCTATGCTTTGAAGGTAAAGAGTTCATGCATATTAAAAAATTTAGACTTTTACATAGACCATTATTTCTTGTTGAATAGTTCCGTAACTCGTGGAACTCTGTAGGCCTGGGTTGATGAATATGATGTTCACTGTTATTTTTAATCTCTGAGGATGTCCTTTTTAATGATTATCTTGCATCGTTTACTTCCTATGACTCTTAATAATCTATACATATACATTTTCATATAACTTTTACGTAATACTTTAGTGATAAATTTTATTGACAAGTGAAGAAATCAAGATGGTTCTTAAAAAAGGGTTTATACTGGGCTAGGTTGCGCATTTCTTAGGAGATTCAGAGATTCAGAGCATTACATTTCTGGTGACCGTAACTTTGATTGGAAAAGTACGCAGATTCCAGAAATTTTTTCGTCGCAAGCTGTGAATGGTTAGGACGAAGGGAAAAATGGAGAACCAAATGGAAACGGTGGAACGCAATTATCAGAAGGTGAAATCTACGTGGGAGAACATCGCAGCGACAATGGCGACGATGAATGAACAAATTCATAGCAGAGGAAGATCGCGAACACCTCAGCAACCTCATACGCGAACTTCGAACAGTCCGATTGCTTCCAGAGGTAATTCCGTTCACTCGAATGTCCATAATCATCGATGTAGTGATGAACCAATTAGAATACCTGTGCATTCTGGTAGAAAGGTAGATTTACCTTTGTTTAACGGTGAAGGAGCCTGTAACTGGATTATACAAATGGAGAGGTATTTTCGGTTAAATGACATTGAAGAGGAAGAGAAGGTTGAAGCTTCTATGGATGTTATGGAAGATAGGGCTTTGAATTGGTTTCGTTTGTGGGAGAATCGGACTGAAGAAACTAATTGGGACACTCTGAAGAAATCTATCATTCGTAGATTTCAACCTGAGTTGATTTCTTCATCCGCCAGCAGCTCACGACCAAATAAGACTCTATCGAGAGAAGCTTCCCATTCGCAGATGTCATCCCAAATCGCTTCAGCGCCTTCGCGAACAGTTTTGCCTAATTCGCGACCTCGTCTCGAGCGCAGGTCTATTCTCAGTCGCGAGCACTTCCTTCCAGTTATCTGGTTTCTTCGCGAACTTCATCTCATAGTTCACAATCGCGAACTTCTTCTCAATCGCAATCTTCTTCGCAATCGCAATCGCGAACAGTGTCTACCAGTTCGCAGGACTCAGTTCACAGAGCTCAGCGCGCGACTTATCTCTGTTCGCAGGTCTCATCGCAGGTCTCATCGCATATTTCCGTTTCTCACAGTGCTCAAGTTGAGTCAGCATCGATCCTTCAGCCGTACGTTAGTCAGCGAGTCAGCGACAACTTCTCTCCAAAGATGCGTTCATCCAGGGTGATGAGGGAGGGGAGGAGAAATCTTATGTGATGACTCAAGCCTCTAGTACCGTTGAATATGAATCGGCTGATGATTCAAATACTACTGTCACAGTACAAGTAGACGAGCATCAAGCTACCTCAGATAATGCTGCTATTAATGGAATTAATAGCGAAGAAAGAGATGCAATATTCCATAGAGTCATAGAGAATGGAATATCATCAGACATTTTACATGACGCCACCATAATGCACCAGTCAGTAAAGGATATTGCCATATCTCAGAAAGAGGAACCATTAGGGAACATTGTGAGAACCATTTCTCTGGATTTTGGTGCCTGGACTACTTGTATAGAGGAAATTGAGAAAATAGATGAGGGAAACATTCTGAAAAAGTATGCAGATCACGAGACATGTATTGGTTTTAGGGATAAAGTTGTTGAGGTTCTGGAAATTCCAAACCAACAGTTAGGTCGCTACTTTGAAAATTGTAAGGTGTTGGTTGACAGGAGGCCACTATCAGAATGGAAATCTGATGAAGAGAAAGAATCTGCAGCAGTTTATGCTGGCTCGGAAACCACTATTGATGCCAGAAAGGCTGCTAAAATTGCTAGGGGAATGGCACAGGGAGGGATGAAGATTGAAAAGCCATTAAGTAGGCTGCTAAAACCACTAGGGGAATGGCACAGGGAGGGATGAAGATTGAAAGGCTGCTAAAACCACTATCAGTTTCTTCTATTTTTATTTTTATTTCTATTTTTTATTGAGCAACTAAGTAGGCCTTACTTTTTTATTTCCAAGATGAGTCTTATAGTGATAAGTTAATATTGGCTATGATCATCTTTGGCACTCTATATGTACATATACTTTTATGAGTAGTCTTTTCATTAGAAAACAATATCACGGTTAATTTCTGCATAATCACAGCTAACATTAGAAAAGACGATCACAGTTAATCTTCTTCATAATTTAATATCATCATCATCATTACCCCAGTGCCGCATAGGCTCCCACCTACGGTGGGGTAAGCGGGGTCGGATGTACGCAGCCGTACCCATGTACTAAAGTACAGACAGACTGTTTCCGGATGACCCAAAGTGAAAATCGCGTCGAAAATTGGACAGATTGACTGCTACTTCATTAACAAAGAAACACAGACACTTTAGTGAGCCATTTTGCTTTATTCCATCATATTCCCAAGCCAAAAAATAGTGAAGTCTTTGGCTCCATTGCAAATGATGGAAAATTCTTCATAATTTAATACTTGCGTATAAAATTGAAATGTTAAAGTAATACTTATTCAGGTAGTGGTATCTTTGAACATTATGTGAAGATAAGTTGTGATGTTTAAGCTGTGTTAGATCCTTAAAATCTTGTGTTTGATCATAACATTGCTCAGCTCTTGAAATTATTACCCTTCATATGGAACACTCTTATCATCTTATGTGCTGACTGCTGCATTAACCTTTGGATTAATAGCGAAGAAAGAGATGCAATATTCCATAGAGTCATAGAGAATGGAATATCATCAGACATTTTACATGACGCCACCATAATGCACCAGTCAGTAAAGGATATTGCCATATCTCAGAAAGAGGAACCATTAGGGAACATTGTGAGAACCATTTCTCTGGATTTTGGTGCCTGGACTACTTGTATAGAGGAAATTGAGAAAATAGATGAGGGAAACATTCTGAAAAAGTATGCAGATCACGAGACATGTATTGGTTTTAGGGATAAAGTTGTTGAGGTTCTGGAAATTCCAAACCAACAGTTAGGTCGCTACTTTGAAAATTGTAAGGTGTTGGTTGACAGGAGGCCACTATCAGAATGGAAATCTGATGAAGAGAAAGAATCTGCAGCAGTTTATGCTGGCTCGGAAACCACTATTGATGCCAGAAAGGCTGCTAAAATTGCTAGGGGAATGGCACAGGGAGGGATGAAGATTGAAAAGCCATTAAGTAGGCTGCTAAAACCACTAGGGGAATGGCACAGGGAGGGATGAAGATTGAAAGGCTGCTAAAACCACTATCAGTTTCTTCTATTTTTATTTTTATTTCTATTTTTTATTGAGCAACTAAGTAGGCCTTACTTTTTTATTTCCAAGATGAGTCTTATAGTGATAAGTTAATATTGGCTATGATCATCTTTGGCGCTCTATATGTACATATACTTTTATGAGTAGTCTTTTCATTAGAAAACAATATCACGGTTAATTTCTGCATAATCACAGCTAACATTAGAAAAGACGATCACAGTTAATCTTCTTCATAATTTAATATCATCATAATCATTACCCCAGTGCCGCAAAGTCTCCCACCTACGGTGGGGTAAGCGGGGTCGGATGTACGCAGCCGTACCCATGTACTAAAGTACAGACAGACTGTTTCCGGATGACCCAAAGTGAAAATCGCGTCGAAAATTGGACAGATTGACTGCTACTTCATTAACAAAGAAACACAGACACTTTAGTGAGCCATTTTGCTTTATTCCATCATATTCCCAAGCCAAAAAATAGTGAAGTCTTTGGCTCCATTGCAAATGATGGAAAATTCTTCATAATTTAATACTTGCGTATAAAATTGAAATGTTAAAGTAATACTTATTCAGGTAGTGGTATCTTTGAACATTATGTGAAGATAAGTTGTGATGTTTAAGCTGTGTTAGATCCTTAAAATCTTGTGTTTGATCATAACATTGCTCAGCTCTTGAAATTATTACCCTTCATATGGAACACTCTTATCATCTTATGTGCTGACTGCTGCATTAACCTTTGGCATCACAATGATGTTTTTCGTTTTGTTTTCTGATTGCAGCTATGTAGTTCTCTTGACATTGGATAAGGAGAAACATAAAGTTGACGGACCAATTTATTACTATCTCTTCAACACCCTTCTATTTGGCTTGCTTGTTCTTAACATCTATTGGTGGGTGTTAATGTACAGAATGCTTGTTAAACAAATTCAAGCCAGAGGCAAAGTCAGTGAAGATGTTCGGTCTGGTATGTAATTACGTACTTGTATTTTTTATAATTATAACACCCATCAGAATTCAGAAGACCTCAAATAGATGTATAAGTATACCAAAATGGAAATAGCGTGAAATAGTATTTTCCCCTCACTTTTGATCTACAACCTCCGTCAAGCCCCCCCCCCCCCCCCCCCCCCCCCCCCCCCCCCCCGCCCGTGCTTACAGTTGGAAGGGGCTCTCATGGGGAGGGTTTCGCCATTTTTAAAACAACATTGAATTCAGAAAATGGTATGTGTTGGGAATAAAAGGATCGTGCTAATATGAAAGAAAAACACTTCTATTACTTTCAAGAATAGAAAACTAAAAACTCTCAAATACACCTCACATATCTCTCAAGGATATTCATTACTCTTCTTGGTTGTGCTATAATGATCTATGATCTGATAATAGAAAGCATTACAAGCTTGTCTATTTATAGTACCAAAACTAGATAGTAGGAAGGTGGAAGGAAGATGGGTGGAAGCTTAGAGGAAACTTCAATGGAGGGTGTGAGGAAGGTGGTTCCTTGGTGTGAGGAAACTTCCCTTGTCATTCTTGCTTATGGGGGAAACTTCATGGAAGTTAGGAATTGGATTCTTCAATTTGCTTGTACTTGGATGTCCTGGAAATAGAATTCTTGAGTATGGAGAGGAAAAACAATAATTAGGAAAAAGAGTTTTCAGTGAACAATTACTTTTGATCAGAACTTCTAATTTTACATATATTTAAATTTTAGTTTTTACATATTATAGAAACATATACATAAAAAGATTTGCACAAAATATCTATTGATATTTTGGTTTATTTCTTCCCCTAGTATAGTAGTAATAGATCTGGGTTCCCCTCTGTACAATTGTTTTTGATCTGGGCTCCAATGGGACCCTAAAGAAGGAGTTGCAAAATCCAGACTAAAATGCCAATCCATTTCAAACAATAACCTGTTTTATTCAGTAAATTTTCACCCCATGCAGATTCTGAGGATGAGGGTGAACATGAGCATGAAGATTGACCATACCAGAATGTTTTTCATTCTCACTCCCTGCTCAGAAGGTACTTCAATTTTCAAAATATGGTTTGATTCTAAACGATGGGTGCCAAACAAACAAATAAACAGATCTCAATCAGATCTGATCAACTAAAAAACAAATCTCAATTAGACCAGACTCTAATACCTTGTTAATTGATTTTAGCGTACCTCAAAGTGTGTGGTGTTACCTCACATACATACATATTAGATATCAATCTAGAAATATCCGATGTGGGACAATTAACAACATGTATGTTGGATCAAGTAAACAGTATTCTTTAGGTGAACAAATGGAATGAATGTGGTGCGCAAGATTAAAGATGCATGTAAAATGCCAGCGACGGGCGGAGCAGTAATTAACTGCAACTTATGGCACAATATTCGATTAATAAGTGCATATTGATACTAAAAAAGCGCAACCACGCTGTATGGGAAGCGCACTTTTTATCCGGCCGCGAACCTATGTACTGTATATGACAAACACAAAATTATCCCTGGTGAAGATAAATGGAAGAAACGTCGAAAGTCGAAACTCAACCACATGCATGATGAGATCAGTCAAAAGTTCAATATTATTCCCTTATGTTTAGCAACAATGTGCTTCTGTATCTAAGTATCTAGCCCAATAAGTTCTGCACATCCCTGTTGTTTATGGTATGATTTGGCCACTAGTTTTATGTTCATTGCCTTGCATTTATGCAGCTGATTACACTAAACCTTCTTTGTTCTTTTTATACAGCCAAGTGAATACGAAAAGTCAATATTGTCACATATGACGTGGTTGCGTATTGTGAAGTTTGTGGTTATCAGTTTGTGAGTTTTATGTGGACTTGCACTTTTGCCGCGGGAAAGTGATGCTGTACCTGCGCGTACACTAATTCATTTTTCATATTGCATTTATTAATTGTTTATATTTTGTTTGAGTTCATTTCTGCTTAATTTGTGGAAAAATTAATATTTGCTGGTGTCAGGACCATTGAGATTTGAGATGAATTCTCCATATTAAAAGCAGTTGGATGGTGTCAAAGTGAGTTTTTCTGAAGTGTTCATGTGGACTCGCTATAATTCTACATGAAAATTAATTTATACTTTGTATTAGTCTCATTGATCCAGGTGGACCTTATGACTTTAAATAATTTTATTTTTACATTTTGTAATTTGTACACATGATTCTGGGCTAAAATAGGCAGTTGTGTTACTTCTAACTTTCTATTAATAGATTAATAGAAAAGTTGGGTACGTTATCCCTGGTGTAACACATGTGTATGACGAGTTATTATTAATGTTTTATAAGCGATGGATTGTCTTAGGAATTAGGATGTCTTTACTTGGATTTATTTCAGTCTCAGAAGTTATATCAGACTTAAACAAACCATATCAAACTGACTTAAATAGACTAGACCAGATTGGACTTGATAGTTATATAATATATGTGGACTGATGTCTGATGGACCAGACCAATTAAGATTAGACATTTAGACCAGCAAATTTTGATCCAATTAAAAACATCCTTATTAGCACATTTAGGGCTTGTTTGGTAACGGCTATAGTGGTTGAAAATGCCGAAAAGACTGAAATTTCGAAGTGAAAGTGTTTGGTAATATATTGGTTGAATTGACCGATAGAATGTGTAATTACTTAAAGGGTATTATTTTTGTGTACTAAAATACTGCAGATTACCAACAATAACACATAACAAGTTTTTAAGTCAATTCATCAAGATAGATGCAAGGAAGAGTGAGAAGAAAAACCGTAAAGGAAAAATCACCCTGATGCCGTCCTGGCGTCCACAGGGAAGTAGAGAACATAAAGAACACTTGGGTAGGGAATAAAGCACAAAAAAATTCTTTTCATACCCAGAAAGCCACAACCAAACTGGTGAGGTAATTAAGGGTTTGACAATCGTTACCAATTTTATTTTTAAAATCAAAGGTACAAACCAGATTCTAGTACAAGAAAGGCTTAGCTAATCAAAGGTATAACTCTGTTTACCTACAAACGATGAAGAACCCCCTCTTGGTGAAAAAGATATGCTCTGTTTACTGAATTAGTTGCAGGACAGGGAGAAGAGATGAAAAGAGCTTACTAGATCGAATATGAAGAAGAGATGAAAAGAGCTTACTAGATCGAATACGAAGTTGAGAAGGAAATTTTGGATGCAGTAGATAAGGATAAAGTTGTGTCTTAACATTTAACAATACAAAAATAAAAATCAGCTCAAAAAGTAACTCCGATAGTTCGATGCTACTTTTTTGGCTGATAATAGAAATCAGCCAAAGCAACCAAATGTAGTGGTGTTTGGCTATTTTTACGGATTTTCAGTCTGATCAGCCAATTTTTACTCTTCCAAACACCCTCTTAGCTTGCTTATATGTAGGGGTGGATTCGGGCTGGGCCGGGCCGGGTCCAGGTCGGACCTAGGCTCGGGCGGGCCAGCGGTTCTGGATAGGGGGGCCCGGGACAAGTCCGGGTAGCCACCGGGTCTGATCCGGGTCCGGGCCCAACCGGGTCGGTCGTCGGATCATTTTGTTTTCCTAATTAACCCCCTCCCACCCCCAACCACCCCAAATGGCCTAAAATACCCAGCCCAACCTGAAAAGTTAAAAAAAAATTGAAAAAAAATTATAAAGCTCGGAACCGGGCCCGAACCGGCCGGGCCGGTTTGGCTTTCGGGTGACCTAAGCCCGCACCGGGAACCCCTAAGGGCGGGCCTACCTGGACCGGTCACTGGCTGGGCCACCGGGCCGGGCCGGTTCAGCACAGGCCGGTCCTGGACCGGTTCCGGGCCGGGCCACCCAGACCGAGTTCAAGCCTACTTATATGATGTTAATCTACTACAATGAAGTAGGGATGGACTCGGGCTTGGCTGGGCCCGGGCGGTACCAATACTAGAAAATTGGAGTGTGGTACCGGCCTGGGTATGCTCCGGTTCCGAGCCCAAACAGTATTGGGTCCGGGCTCGTTCGGACTGGGCCCAAAAAATCGAGCCCAAAGCCCGCCCCTTATAACCAACGGTCCGGGTACTGGGTCTGTACCAGGCCCCTGAAAACCGGGTCGAGTGGGCCTAAGCAGTACTGGGCTGGACTGGTCCCGGGTCGGGCCGCTCGAGCCCAATCCATCCCTACAATGAAGCACTCAATCTCTTCAAATATGCCAATGCTAGAAAATTCAAAACACTGAACAAATTGTTGCACATTTGAAAGTTCCGACTTTGTCTGTTTGGTTTAAGAGTTTGGTCCTTATAATATTCATTTAGTAATGTAATTATTTCTTTTGTCGTGTTTAAATATGTGAAATACTCCGTAACGCTTTTGGTACCTCATTTTTTCCAAGACTTTGAAGTGTGGGTACTCTTAATTTTTTAAAATGGCGTACTTTAATTGTGTAACACTTCATAAATAGCAGATCTAGAGTCCACATACATCATACATCCTAGAGATTATATATACAATTTGTTGCAAAATAAAGGGCTACTTTATCGAGATGTTTCATAGTTAAGGCAAGACATTTGCACGAGTTATAATTGTGTTAAAAACTCAAAACTGATTATTGCACAAATAAGGGTGATAACTTCGTCTAGTGTACACACACTGTGCCATAGGGGGAATATAAATTGTTTGAAAAAATTCCACTTTTGGTCCCGTGACTATTATATCACTTCCACATTTAGTTCTTTACTTTCAAATTGTCCACATTTAGTCCGTGACCACTATCCCCTCACCACCCCTCGTCCTTCCGGCCAAAATTTCGTCAAATTTAATGCAGATTTTAGGTATGAAAACCCAAATTTAATGCAAAGGCTGATATGAAAAACCTAACCTGATACAAAATTTAATGCAAAGACTGATTCTAAGGCTGAGAAGTGGACTAAATTTACCGGAATTTTGGCCGGAAGGACGAGGAGTGGTGAGGGGATAATGGTCACGGACTAAATGTGGACAATCTGAAAGTAAAGGACTAAATGTGGAAGTTGTATAATAGTTATGGGACCAAAAGTGGATTTTTTTCTAAATTGTTTAATATGATGACTTTTAATCTCACCCTAGAAATATGAAACGTGGATTATTTTGTTTAAACAATGAGTCCAAGATTACACTTGTTTTGTAGATTATTTGTGTACGTTCATACTACGTATATAAACTTGTGTTGTGAAAAGTTGAATAATTTATTGCCGTACTGAACTTTGTGAGTTGATGATTCATGTTGTCCAATAAAATTAGAAAGAATGGCATACGTATGACCTAGACACTTTTAAAAGACCAAAATATAACTCTTTTTTATTTTTCCAAAAATGTGATCTAAAAAATTTAACCTCCAGACACTGCGACTTTCCCTATCCTCTTGGAACAAACTACGATGGATCTCCTCTTAACAACAATCAGCGACGGAGTAAGGAGATTACAACACCTACTTCCTCATAGCCAATGCACGCACGCACGCCGCCTTCGTCTCAGCCACACTCGGCGTCGTTGTTGTCTTCATCACAGCCAACACATGTCGTTGGCGTTGTCTTCGTCGCAATCACCCCCCCCCACCGGCGCTGATTTCTTCCTCGTAGCCAACTCATGCCATCTCATCCAGGTTTGCATTCTTCTTCTTCCCCTTACTCTGGCCGAGGCGGCGGCTTGGCGGCATAGGTTGGGGCTTGAGCGTGGGAAATGGTGCATAGGAAATGGTGCGGTGAGTCTAGGCTAGGCTAATTGGGGCTAGATTGAGGCTGGGGATAGGTGGATTGGGGGTTGGGCTGGTCGGACCAGGAGTTGGACATGGCTAGCGGCACTGAAGAGTAGGTGGTGGCAGGGTTGGACGGCGCTGGGGCAGAGGGGCTGGAGCGTTGGGGCAGATAGGATGGGGAATGGGGATGGAGCTGGGAAGCTGTGGAGGGACGGGGAGCAGGGGAAGGGGATTAGGGTGCAGGGGAGGGGGCTGGGGGCTGGGGAAGGGGGATGTGGGGATGTGGGGCTGGGGTGCAGGGGAGGTTGGCTGGGGTGCAGGGGAGGGGGAGGGGAGCAGTGGAGGGGCTGGGGCTGGGGCTGGGGCTGGGGTAAGGAGCGGTGGAGGGATGGGACACCGGAGACAACGTGTTATTATTGCGGTGTCACTGTGGGTGATGGGCGGGCCGTAACTTTGCCCGGAGTCACTTTAGCGGTGTCACTATAGCGGTGTCACTGTGTCCGGCACTTCGGCAACGGTGATCGGTGGCGGCGCTGACCGACGATGGCGGTGGCGGCAGTGACATATATCTTATAGTGACATAACAGTCCGGTAGTGACAAAAAAAATGACAGTGACAAAAAAATGACAGTGACATCATGTTTTCCAAATATGTGACCTACTTAGTCACATTTTTGTCTTTTTAAAAAATGGTCACATTTTTGGAAATCAGATTGCTTATCTAATGCTCTTAGAATAGCTTATCATTCATACACATCTATAGAGCTTATATTAGTTGGTAGATTAGTTTAAACCCATGTAAACAAGTCTAGTGTATTCATTCTGGGATGTGTGTGATCATCCACAAGGTGAGGCAAGGACATGAGTAGCTTCTGGCTGGGCAACCCATTAGTGAAAAACCTTGGAGGACATGAGTAGCTTGGAACATTGTGGTTCCTCGTGAAAAACCTCACAATCTATGCTCGGGCCAGGGGTAGATTGGGCACTAAATGTTATGGGATATGCATTTAGTGGAAAATCCATCTGAAATAGGTTGGGACTGGATGTAGGAGGATTACACCACCTCTGAACTAGGATATATCTTGTGTACCTATTTACATTCAGCACCCAACACATACTTCAGTTCTCATTCACCTTCATGCTATCCCAAAGGCTTGCATATTAACTGACCAGAAGACTCCCTAAAGTTTTATGTGAACCAAAAACTCCTTACCTACGCACTACAAAGAGATCTATGACAATATGTCTAAATCCTTCACACAAAAAATGTTCTGTCCACCCATCTCTGTTACAACTAAAAGAGTCATAACCTTTGTTCCTATAAAGTGTCACACTCTTGAGGTCAAGACTTCCGTTGTATGTTTCAATGTCTCCCAAAAGATATTGGAACACATTCTGTTAGAGGAAAAAGGGTTGAAAAGAAAAGATTTTTAGAAGTGTATTCACCCCCCCCCCCCCCCCTCTAGGCTTCTACCTCACTTGGGACCATCACAGTTAACAAAACCCACTACTATCAATCTGCTAACTCAACCGACTATAAGTTAAAACAGCCAACCACTAATTGTCAATCACTCGTGCATGTAGACATTTTTAGTCATCCACTTTTCATGACAAAATAACAATAGAGTGACTCAAATTGCTTATTTCACAATACTTATGAGACTAAATGTAACAAATTCCAAAGTCAAGAATTAAAAGTATCTCATTCACAAAAAAATGATGAATCTATTTCCGGAGCTTTATTTTTTAGCAGTTTGTCGTCTGAGCTTTTTCACCGATTTTCTTTTACCAATTGGATAAACCATTTTTTTACCAATTCAGTTATTTGGCCTATTGTGTATCAATTATTTAATTTACAATTACTTTGTATAATAGTAATATTATTCTCAAAGAGCAATCAACTTTATGATCATTGATCATTTCATTTTAACATCATAAACCAAGGTAACACAGTCAAATAAGAGTCTACCCGGTAACACTGAAATCGACTGAATCGACTGATTCTGTTGAAACTTAAGAAGTTCCGACTGAAGTTGCTGTATTGGTTGATTCTGCTGATTTATGAAAAATTATACCTAAAATATATTTTACTTATAAAATAAAGAAAAAGTTAAATGAAAAACAGCTTAAACTAACGAATCTACAGTAACTTCAATCAAACACAGTAACTGTAATGTTACCAATCTTACTTTTTCTTTTTATTATACTCCCTTCGTCCCTTAAAACTTTGTCAAATTTGATCGGCACATGGATTAATAAAGTGAAAACTATGCGGTTGATTTTAAGAGACTGAGGGAGTACAATTTAAAGGGCAAAATAAAAAGTTATGTTTTCTTGAATATATAGAGTTTTTTTTCGGATTAATGTTAATTAAAAAAATATTTACAAAATTAGGATCGGTTTAAAACTATTTACCAAAATATTGTTGGGTCGACCAAAGTCGCCAAATGTAGTGGGGACTTTGAAATTGCCAACTGGTTGGGCGACTCTCTCCTGCTAACTATGCAGCACGCACCAATAGCATGAATAGAAAACAAAAGAGTATGGGGCCCATGATACAAAAAATCCTTTTTTTTAAAGGTCTATACCTTTTTCTTTTTTGCTCCACTTTTATAAAAAATATACCTATATTGGTGAACACAAATCACTCTTAATCTCTTACTTTATTTATACAAAGTGTTGATCAATATTGGTATATTTTTTATAAAAAGTGGAGCAAAAAAGAAAAAGTTATAGACCTTTAAAGAAAAAAGGGATTTTTGTATCATGGGCCCCATACTTGTTTGCTTTCTATTCATGCTATTGTTGCGTGCTGCATAGTTAGCAGGAGAGAGTCACCCAACCAGTTGACGACTTCAAAGTCGCCACTTCATTTGGGTACTTTGGCCTACCAAGGTTAGATGCAGCAGTATTTTATTAAATAGTTTTAACCGACCATAAATGAAGGGGATGTATTGTAAGTGGATTGTGGTGTATATTTTTTAATCCGTGAATTTCTAAAAAAGTCCACAGACTTTTAAATCCATTGACTTTTAATGCGCGGACTTTTAAAATGAATGACTTTTAAAATGAATGACTTCTATGGATTTCAACAAATCCATAGACTTTGACTTTGACTTATTTCAAATCCGATGAAACCAGATTTTGATAGACCAGACGAGGCTTCTAGAATTATAAAATGCACAAAGATCAAACATTCATCCTACTAGATCATTCATATTATAGTATATTAAGGCAAATAAAAAATACGTATTATGACAAATATAATAGCCAATGTCCTCTAAAAAATACGATGATGGAGTATATGGCCTAGGGACCCCCGACCCACAAACTCCTAATTCTCCAACACGGGCCCATCAAACCCGATGACCACACAAAGCCCAAAAAAGGCGGCCCAAGCATAAAGAAGCCCACAATGCACATGTGGATGCCTTCGGCCATATGGTCGAGGGCTCCAAATTATAGAAGACAACTTGATATGGACCTGCAAAGTTTCTGGGAAATTCTGACCGTAATTGTTAGGCTTTTGCTATTCTATGCCCTCGATTGTATATAGCCTTCGGCTATATGATCACCGGGTAGGCCTTCGGCAACAACACTCTCGGCGAAGATTCCTTTTAGAGACAGCCAACCACCGCATTCAATGCGGCGTCACGTCCAACCACCGCATTTAATGCGGTGCACATGCAAATGCCGGTGCCACCCCCGATTAAGGTGACCCTCAGCCATCAGATGTTTGACACGTGTCTCCACCTAGCATTTATGGCTGCTATAAATCGCAGCCCTTACTCCTCTTGTAAGGGATCCCGAGATCAGAATTGATTAATATATCTGACTCTCTCTCTTACTTATTGCTCTGACTTCTCTCTAAGTTATTTGCCGTAATAACCCTTCGGATAAGCCACACCCAGGTACACTATCCATCATATGACAAATAAAATATTCAAGTATAAGCATTAAACAACATAAAAAATGTCATCATTGCTCAAAATTGAACAAATGTCTTGTGCTATTGAACTATGGATCAAACCTATCCATTTTCTGCAACCGCCCACATTTGAGTAGCAAGATTCATTCTCCATTCGTTGGCTTTTGCTCTCCGTTGATCTTGTGTCTGAAAATCATCTCATTTAAAGTTATCCTCATTGTCGCTAGGTGGGTCTTCTGGGTCTGGAGGAAACTCATCAGATCAGCATTCACGCCGGAGAAAATTATGTACTCATGCATATGCCAAAACTAGTTCTGCTTGTGTTTTCCATTTGTTTCCTTATAACGCCATTAATATCACGTCATTCAAGTTTGGCACCTTCAACCATAACTTCAAGCAAAGTGTTGCTTTCTTCTATAGTCCAAGTCTTATAATCCTTCCATTTGGAATTACCTTGTGAATCTCCCATCTATATGATTGTGTCAAACAATAAAAGACCACTGCAAACTGATAAATTTAATAAATGTAAAAAGAGGTAAAAACAGTATGCTTGTTTCAAAGTATTACATAATGTGGGGAATAGGCCATAGTCATGTCTACGTAAGAAGCCCAACAATATGTAAATATATTCATTTTTTAACCAAAAGATGGTTGCATCTATGAAATAAATAGGCACCAAACGTTCAACCAAACAAATGTGACCAAGAGAAGAACCGATCAAATCTGCATAATTAATTTCAGGGGTGAGCAAAGATATCAGTCAAGAAATATCAAACATAGTAAGCAAACCTAATGATTAGTGTTGTGAGAAAGTTTAAAAATCAATTTGAAATAGCAAAGTAAAAATACTCTGTATAACGTAAGGGATAGGAGATCCAATTCTATCCCCTCTGCTTTCAAGCCAAGGAAGGGATAAGTCCGAATCAACGAACTCAAGTTGCGAGCAACTTTACTCATTTTATTAGGTCAAGTTGTAAGTGACTATTTGAATCACTAGTTTTTTGTATGATGGGGGTACTCATAATCGGAAAAGAAATCAACACTATAGGAAATTTAATTTGAATCCCACGAAATCACTATAGGAAATTCAATTCGAATCCCATGAAATCAAAACTATAGGAAATTCAATTTGAATCAGCACTATAATAAGCCCAGGAATTCTCAAAGGTTGCTGACTCTGATAGTGGGCATAGATTAGAAAAGCCAATTCATATAGGTAATTTTTTTCGGCAGAGTAGCGGAAAATATACAAGAGAAAGAATGGAAACCTGGAAGAAATTGGCTTCTTTGGTTGAGAGAAGAAAAAAAGGCCGCTACCAAGTCTGCGGAAATTTTGAAGGAGATTATAAGAAAAAAAGGAGAAAGAGTATTTATATTAAGGCTTTGAAAATCCACTGATATGAATCATTATCTAATTCCATGGGTTCCATAATTTTTTTCAATACATCTAAACTTTTATTCATTTTTAAAAGCTTGTACTGAATACGCTTGAACTTTGACAGATTTGTACTCACTCTTTAAAATCCTAATCCAATACGCTCAAATTTTTATTGAATTTTAAAAATCAATATTCAATACATCCCCATGGTAAATTCAATAGACTTTGGAATTCCAGACTTCTAAAATTCTACCAATAATTCTAGGTACAATACACCCCCTTGGTAAATATTTTTTTAATTAACCTTAATCTGGAAGTCTATCATCCCTGCTGTAGTCCTCCCTGGCGTCTCCCATTACCCCTTCTCCTCTTTGACATCTCAGAAGGCTAACAGAAGAGCTCCCTGGTATAGTGGTATCTGGCTATCTGCACGGCTTCAATCACATTAACTATCACCTACAGCCGATCGATGTCAGATTCGTCCGCATAACCACTCAAACCTTGATTGTGTTGTTTACTGGTCTAAACCAGAGAAGGTAAAAGTAATTATATGTACTAATTTTTCATCAATAACCTCTTGTCCACCTTTTCCTCCGTGTCTAATTTAGGTGTATAATGATAATCGAAGTGGATTCTGACTTATTGAAGGATTTCACTCCCCGTGTATATTCTGAACAAATATAACATGTTTATATTTTTTGTCAAAAAAGTTAAAATTATTCATACACACACTGTTAAGACTTCTTTAGAGATATTCAAGTATTTTGTGCTTTTGTATTTCTTGGTAAGACTACTTCGCTCTGCCGTCATTGTTCTTGCAAGACTCAAACTTTGTGTTATTATCCTTGCTGGACCTTCTTTTTATCATGGTATTTTGTTCCTTGAATTATTTCAGACACACACATGCATTATAAACACACGGGTGTATATATCTATGTATATGTACATAGATACATATTCATGTGCTATTTGTAGGCACGTTATTTGTGAATTTTTATTAATTTATATGTATAAATACATTCCATAAACTGAAGCCAGATATTGAATTGAATATTAGCGAAATGAGTAATCTAATACAGTAGTTGCTTTTTTGAAATTTTACATCAACAATCTTCAAGCCTTTAAGAACAAATTCAAAGGTATTTTCTTCTTGGCGAAGGACGTAAACTTAGGCATACATACAATTTGTAAATTTTATAGTTTTTTTTAATTCCAATGGTTCTTCAGTGGTGCTCATTTGGAAAAACTTTGCTACTATTTGTAGGGAAGTTTATGGTGTTTTTGTGCCTTAGCATTATAGTGATGTGATGTCATAGCTTAGCGCATGGCTCAAGAAGTTGCTGTGTGATACTCCGTTTCACATAGGATGGGCCCTTTTTTACATTTTGATTCATATGTTTTGTGGTTTTGATTTTCTACATAAGGTGTATTTATTCCCACTGAGTTCTGTAGGGTATATTTTTGATTCAATAGATTTGTTATTGGCAAATTGATTGTGCTGATGAGTTGCACAGTTCTCGGAAAATAGGTTAGTTATTGCCTCAGGCCGCAGTAAACACTGGCTGGTGCCACCTTAGAACTGGGTAAACCCCTTCATGGCTGTAACCGTCAAAGAAATATGAGGATGTATACCAACCTAAGATGAACCACCAACCATAATTAATAATTCAATAGGCTCAAACCAATAAGCCTATCCTTGTAGAATTAGAATATAGGACCTTGCGATCATCATATTCACTACCCTTTTTTATGGTTTTACTGTGAACAACTAATTTACCAAATATCTCTCTGTAAGTAGCTACATTTTACTCAGTTATGAAACAGTTCACACAATAAAATCACTAAAATGAAAAGGGGAATAATCTTTTTAGCTGGACAACAAACCAGGGACTGGTACATCCATACACGGATACACCATATGTTAAGTTATCACTAAAAAAAGGCGTAGCTGTGCAGCAATTCAACTGAGCTAAGCATAGCAAACATATCAACCAGTTTTTATTTTTGCCGGTTGACCATTCATCTTTTGCAGTTCAGACTACAGATTTCTCTCAAGCCTAAATTTTAATTTACATATACATTCTTCCGGCGTCGCTTTGTGTGTTTTGATGCCTTTTTTAAAAGGATATCATTTTGAAGCTAAGTCCAATGTGACATTGTTTCGGTGCTGTGTTAAAAAGAGCTCTGACTCAGCAATTCGTGGTTGTTCTTCAGAGCTTCTTCTGGTTGTTCTCCGGTTCTCCCTACTGGCCATCGCCAATTTACCACCCTCACCAGTCACGGTATCACCAGTCCACCACCACATCTCCAGTTTCTACGTTACATTTACCATTTTCCAACCACCACACTCACATTGTCAGTGTCACACAACACTATATACCTTGTGCAGGCTTATCCGTTTCCCATCACTATTTTCCCTTTACATAAAAACGACGACCCCCCTAATCTTCGATCTCTCTTTGACACTCAGAAGGCGTTGGAAGCGCTTCTTGGTATCTTGTTCGGCTTCAATCGCATCTCAGGTTCATCCACAAACCACTCCTTGATTTTGTTGAGTGCAGCTCGAACTCTTTGACACTCACTCTTTGACACTCAGAAGGCGTTGGAAGCGCTTCTTGGTATCCTTGTCACAAAGTCTTCCACAAAGTCCCTATTTTTCTCATAGCCTCTTTAACTTCTGTTGTTTGAATCCTTCTCACAAAGTCCCTATTTACCATACACTCTGGTATTGTAAGATCATCAATACCTTGGACTTTATTCCCGTTGAACAAGGTATCACAGTATGACCTCCACCTCTCTTTTATTTCTTCGTCGTCCATTAGTACCCTTTGATCGACATCCTTCACACACTTAACTTTTCCAATATCTTGAGTCCTACGGTCACGAAGGCGAGCAAGTCTGTAGATATCTTTTTCTCCTTCCTTAGAATCCAACTTCACATACAATTCCTTATTCACTTTTCCTTTGGCTTCCTTCACAGCTTTCTTTGCTCTTCTTCTAGCCTCTTTGTACTCCTCTATGTTCTCGTCGCTCCAACTTTTGCCCAATTTCTTATAGCATTTCCTTTTGGTCCTTATTGCTTGTTTCACCTCATCATTCCACCAAGATGTGTCCTTTTTTTGTGGCAGACATCCTTTAGATTCTCCGAGTATCTCCTTCACCACTTTATTAATGGTGGACTCCATTGATAACCACACATCATCCACGTGTGCGTCATTATCAATAGACCAAACATCTTCCTCCAACATTTTGTGTGCAAAACTTTGTTGGAGATTCCCCTCGAGCCTCCACCATTTTATCTTTGGCTCCCCTTGTACCTTAACTCGTCTCCTCATTTTACCTCGAAAATCAAGCACAAACATCCTATGCTGAGTGACAACACTCTCACCTGGGATAACCTTACAATCAGTGTAGCTAGTTCTCCAAGTCGTCCGTACTAAAAAGTAGTCAATTTGGGTACTATTAGCTCCACTTCTATAGGTGACAAGGTGAAAGTCATCTGGGGTGAAAATATTTTTTGAGGGGGTTCAAAATATTTTTTGGTAGGAAGAAAATTATTTTTCATATATATATATATACACTAAAAAAATTGTTGGGGGCGGTAGCCCCTGGGTCTTTACTACGGTCTGCCCATGTCTGAACATATATAACATTTTCATAAACTCTTTGGAATTTATATGTTTGTGTGTGTGATTGTGTGTGCTTGTGTATACATATCGTTTGGACTTCTTAGAGTAAATGTTTTGCAGTGTTTTTTGCTTTTGTGTTGTTTGGTAAGACTATCCACTTCGCTATGCTGTCATAGTATTTGTAAGACTGGGAATTTGTGTTATAGTCCTTGTTGAACTTATTTTTTTTATCATGGTATTTTGTTCCTTGAATTATTTCAAACACACTTACACACATATAATGTACATGTAGTTACCTGTTCATAGAGAAGTCAGTATGGGAATGTTACAGGGAATAAATAGGCCAGATTACACAAACAATATTGTATGGAGTATAAGTTTATGAATTAAAGGAATATTTTTATGCGTAAAATGGTTGTACTTCACACAAACAAAAACAAATCTAAAATTATATACAAAAAGTGTGATAATTAACAACTTCACTATTCTGTTTGCAACCCATGACAATTGCAAATTTGCTGTGGATACGGAGTATTTAACACTATCTTTTAATTACCTGGAAATTCGGAAATACGGAGTATTTAACACTATCTTTTAGTTTTATTTGTTATTTGATCTATGCATTTAAAGATTTGTTAAAAGTAGATTTACAATTCAAAGATATGATAAATTAGTTATTTTTAAATGGTTTTAAAACATTGTACTTCTTTGTTTTAATTTTTTATTGTATTTTTTACGCACAAATTTGTTTTTAGAGTACTCTTTATTTCAAATAGAAATTGCTCTAAATAGGACTATAACTTGGACAAAATGCACAAATAGGATTACATGTATTTTATTCCTGAAATAGGACTTATTTCAAGAGTGAATAAGTCCTAGTTTAGGAAGAAAACAATGATAGTCCTATATGTGTACTTTGTTCATGTTTTAGTCCTATATAAGGAATTTTCTCTTTGAAAAATATACATCAATCTTTTGCTATCGGTTAAAAGCCATTTTTTGTATCCAGGTTTCTGTACAACACCTGCAGAACTTTTGGAATTCAATTTTCATCGACGTGTTCTTTGGTTTAACTAGCATCAAGATATTTTCCATTGTTCCTTGTTTTATACATAAAATAAAATACATCGAGGAGGTCCTCGAAAGGTTTACAAAAAATAAGAGTACAATAGAGTCTTAGATGCATCTCTTTACATGCCATGAAGTACTTTTGTTAACTATTTCATTCTCTTACGCTAGCAGAAAGCCTTTAGCACGCCAGTTTTTTTTTGTTTTTGTAATTCAAAAGTCCACCTCACATTTTCTCTCTCATTTGTTTGAGATTTTAATGAACTCTTATTTTTTCTATTGAATACACACTAAACAAATTCATTTACTTTTAATTTTCACACTTGACACCATTTCAAGTACTATGTAAGAGATATATTTGATGGTAAAATTGCCACCACTATAGTTGTGACCCCAAAAGCTATCATCACAACTATCTTAAAAAAATTCGATTACTGCTAATTTGAACACTTATAGAAACTTCCAAGATTGACAACTTTGAACTATGTTGCTGAAGTCTCTAGCTATCAGGAAGAGGACTTATATAAGCGTACCTCCTACACTTCAGAAAACCTGCATTTTTGGTTGAGGTCCAGGTGTCCCAGCTCTCATGATCAATTGAGGCTTATTTATATATCGTACTTTGCATCGGTGCCAAACTGCCTGTCCAATACCTTCTGGAAATGTGTTGGGCTACCAAAAAACAACTGTTGTATTTTTCCTATATTTATTGGAAACGGAAAATCTAAATTTGATTCATCTATACATTTATAGTCATGTTCTCAATCTAATGTTCCTATATCCTTATTCCTGGACAATTCATTTGAGCAAACGTTTTATGTTTTGTGTTTTTCCAGATGATTTCATCACTATACTTTTTAATAAAGATAAAATCTTCCAGTGAAGCCACCTGGAATCCCAAAATAAAACCTTAAGACAAAATGCATGGAATATAGTAATTTCTTGGGCACTGCAATATTAACTGTTTTTGTCTCAAGATTTCTCAGAAACACAGTCTTGTACGAATGTACTTTATGTGGATGATTCCTTGGAAATTTATTCCGATTGAATATCCAGTCTTACCCTGCACCTGTTTTGGTGGCATCTTCCTCTAGAAGAAACTTTTTGCTATTATATTATATCATATTATATTATACTCCGTACTACGTAATAGATTTGATGCTTGAGAGAGTATATTTTCTTGGATTTATGCAGGGAGTATTGTTTTTTGGAAAATGGAAGACATCTTGACCGAAATACCCCCACCTTCTAGATTCTTCTTGGAAGATCTAAACAATTTTGCACCTCGTTCACCCCCTCTTCCATCTCCATTCCTCTTGTTTGCCACACCTAACCCTGAGAAATATTCTCACCCTTCACTATTGATAATTGGAATGTCTTTCCCCTCCACTCACTTCTTTCACCATGTCTCTTCCAAAACCTTAGTGGGAACACTTATCCTACCGGAGACACTATTATCCGGAAACTCAATCGTTCCCTCTCTCAAGGACAAATCCTGCAACATATATGCTTTACATCATGCTGATAAATTGGTCATGGTAGCTTCTGTCCAATATCCTATCAATGCAGAGAGATCTCATGCAGTGGCAAAGCTGCTTGTTGGGCAAAAGATCAAACCAGACCGGGTTTTGGTTTTGGATACGATTCAGAGTCGTAACTTTAGAGGTAAACTTCCACCAGACGAAACTCTTATGTTCAAGTTAGAGTCTTCATTGGAGCGAAAAGATTCAGAGTTGGTCAAGGGTTTAGACTATTTCCCATCAGGAAGTGTGGTGGACGGGCTGGCAGCTGCACTATTGGGCCGCTGTGAGATGGATAAAATAAGAGGAACAGTGTGGGTTTCCTGGCCAGAAACTGGTGGTCCTGTGACATTGGCTGTGAAATCTCATCTGCTCAAGAATTATTTACCAGGAATGGATCATACCAGTGCTGATAAGGGAAAGAGTGACTTTTCTTGGACTGGGCGTACTAAAGATTATCTTCTTGACTCTGATATGTACACATGATATTTAGTCTCTTAAAAGGAACAATTAAAATCTTATTCATATATTACCAATGTCTGGTCGGAGATGTTTAAGTCCAGTTTGTTTGGTATGTTATGTTTTTATGTTTGATTGGTCTAGTTTGTTCTGATCTGGTCTGTTTAAGTTTGGTCTAAATTGATTTGTTTTGGTTTGGTTTGGTAGATGTATGGTGTATGTGTGTTTTACAATTATCAAAATCTTGTCTGATTTGTTTATTCTGGTTATCTGGTATATATGGTCTGTTTTAGTCCAGTTTTGGATTGAAACCAGTCACGGAAAACTATCAAGTGAACAAGTTCTTATATTTCAGTAGTTGTCTTCATGTTACTCAACTTGCCAAAATTAAGCCTCTGTTTGCAAAGATGATATTTATATGTTTGGCACTTTGGCTAGTACCTTGAAGCTGGGCATGGACAATGGGTGATCATTGATTATGAATTTACAGTTAATTTGTACCTACTCTGTAATACATAACAAATGAAGTTTGAAAATGGGGTTTTGAACTCAAATATGTTTTCAACGATATATATAACGTTTGAAATAGAAGAATATACAGTAAGATATGATCAAATCAAATATTTAGAATGTTTTCAGTAATATAGCATTTTCAGAGTAAATAAGCATTTTTAGCGCAATTAGAGTATGTGATTCAAAATTCAGTACATAAGGTATCCATGCCATAATATTTTTAAAACGAAGCTTGAATATGAGTTTTAGAACTTAAAAAGATCTTTCCAATGGGAAACGAGATATGAAACGCCTCAAACGTAAAACAACACAAAAAGATATGATCATTTCAACGCTACACTGTTCGTAGTCTACACGGTCAGTTTTTTAATTTTTTTTAACATTTTTGACAAATACGTACCTATCCCATAACATTTTGCAAGTGAATTCTAAATAGAATCTTAAAAATCGATAGGATCTACTTAGCAATTTCAAGATAATAATAAATTACTTCTGCATAGAAATTGAGGAGATAAGAATCCAGGAGTAATGTGCATCTTACTTCGGGAATGTTTTTAATTTTTTTTGTACTTAGATACAAACAATTTAAGCATAGAAGGATCAAGAAATATTGTATTCTGTGAACTGCACTTTAAAGTTGGTCATTGATCATCCACTTTTTTAAGGTTAATCTACTCCATATTTTCCCATTTAACTATATATCCTATAAAATCTTCAGAAAATCATTGATTAGTAAGATGTTTCCTTATATTATCCATATAAATTAGATATGGAACGTATAGGAAAATATGTTATCTTCAATATTACTATACGTAGTTTTACTAGTTAGTTCATGCTTGAGAGAATAAATTGGGTAGACAGACATAAAATGTGAATTCATTCATATAAGTTTATAATTTGGTTATTATGAGTGTTTTAGACAAGCACCCGTAGTAAATCACATCTACAATTTGAAACTCATATATTATACTCCCTTAATTTTTTCCATAATGAAGTTATATGGTTCACTATATTAGACTTGGCGATAAGGATGTTTTACGAAGTCGCACAAACTTGAATCAAATTTGATAAAAAATTGATATAAAAAATAAGCGATTAAGAGAGATTTGTATTGACCGAGTGAATATGAACTAGGACCATCAAATTGGGACGAAGGTAGTATAAGTTTATAATTTGGTTATTATGAGTGTTTTAGACAAGCACTAGTAGTAAATAACATCTACAATTTGAAACTCATATATTATACTCCCTTATTTTTTTCCATAATGGAGTTATACGATGGAGTTATATGGTTCACTATATTAGACTTGGTGATAAGAATGTTTTTACTTAGACTGTTTTCAATCCCAGACCAAACCGGATCAGACTTAAATAGACCAAACCAGACCAAACGTAAACAAACCAGACCAGACGAGACTTAAACAAACCAGACCAGACTTGATTTCTGTAGTTATAAAATACACATAGACAAGACGTTTACCAGACCACACCAGATTTAATCAGATCAGACCAGACTAGCAAATTACAGTCCAAATAAAAACATTGTAAGTAAACTTTATCAGACCGACTTGCATGGAAATTAAGGAATTAAAAATTATGAGCTTGAATCTTTTAAAAGTTTCCTTGTGAAACCATATTGGTTCATCCAGCATAGCATATCTATTATAAGCTGATTTTTCTGCCTTAAATTTATAATTTTGTCCAGCCCAAAGGCCCAAAACAAAAATCTGAGTAAATAATACGGAGACGGAGACTTTGACATCGACGGCTAGAACTCGCCAAGGAAGAAGCAACTTAGAAACGCCGACACGCCTGATTCGCAGACCGGGGACCGCCTACCGGCTACCGCCGACGCTTGGCAGCCTGCCGCCCTGCCCCTTCTCGCCCTTGTCTGAAATCGGAATCTCAGCTTGACGGCTTCTCAGTCCAGGCGTCCAGCTGCAGCACACAGCGCTCAGCCACTCAGGGTCTCAGGCTTCAGGTACTCCTCCCGACCTGGATACCTCCCATCCTCCGGCCATTATTTCACAGTTTTATACTTTTTCTTTTATTGATTAATTGATTAATATGATTATATGATTAATGTATTAATTGATTTCATTCATATTTGCTTAATGTTTATAAATGATTATGAATAGTTGACTAATAATTAGTTGATTTTTTTTTTCTGTTGAGTGTTAATAAATGTTTAGTTAATATTTTTAATTGTTGATTGGTATCTATTGAGTGTTGGTGTTAGAATTTGTTGATTTTGGTTAGGTAAAATCAAACATACTTGTGAGCGGGAAATGTTCACAAAGGTTCACATTTCACAATCAGCTTACTAGCATCTATTATAATGCTGACATTCTTTGTTAAAATGTTGGTGTTAAAATCAAACATACTTGTGAGCAGGAGATGTTCACAAGGGTTTAGTTCATATTTTTAATTGTTGATTTTATATATGATGTTCTATTCTTTGTGACTGGACTGGCTCTGATAATAGAAAGTTTTTTGCAAAACCCTAGAAAAACAGTTCGCCGCGAAGAAAAATAGTTCCGACGATGGCAATGTATATGAGACGGGCACTATTGTCGTATCGTACAGTATCAATCATCTTCCGTTCCACAACTTCTCAGACACACCAGCTCTGTTCCGTGGTTGATGGCACTTCTGCTAACCTCCTCTGCTGCTCTGCCACCTCAGGCGTCATCCCTTACTTTCCAGCAGTGGCTCATCTACTCGGAATCTCAAGAGGCTTCGCCAAAGGAAGAAATACTTTGAGTACTGAGTCTTCTTATCATTTCTTTGTTTTGCTACCATGAAATTTAACTACATCACCTAATGAGATCACTGTTTTCTTTTGTTCTTTTCTGCAATTCTAGAGGAAGAGATAAACACTGAAGAGAGCACTGCAGGATTTATTAATGTTGGTCCATCAATTAAGGCTACTGCGATCTCACAGATGGAGGCAGCAATAGAGGCATTGTCTCGAGAATTGACCAAATTGCGAACTGGACGAGCATCAATTGGTACGAACACAATTTCTGGCACTGTTAACTTTTTTTTTTTAATTTTTTTTCCTGTTGTTGTTAACTTTTAGAAATTGTTTTCTCTTAATCTGTATTGTCTATAATTTCATTTGAACTTGCAGGAATGCTTGATCATATTGTAGTGGAAAGTGGAGGGGTAACAATGCCTTTTAGTAGGATGGCTGCAGTTTCAGCCTTGGATGCAAAAACTCTGTCTGTTACTCCTTATGATCCAAATGTAATACTCTGTATTTTGCAACCTATTGTGATATATTTCTATTTTTATTTCCTTTGGATATTCCGTGATATGGATTTCAAGTTGAATCTTTTCATATGAAACTTCATGGCATTGTGATACATCGAATGGTTATTGGTCTTTTGCAGACCTTAAAAGATTTGGAGAAAGCTATCATTTCTTCTCCATTGGGATTAAATCCCAAGGTGGAGAATGAGAGGTTACTTGTTCCTATACCTCCGTAAGTACATTTCTCTCTAAAGTCTAAAGTCATTTTTTTTGGTTATTGGCCAAGTCGAGTCTAAATTTATGTTTCATGATATATTTTATGATATTACATCATCAAACTTGTAAATAACGTGACAATAGTAACCATCTCAAATAAAATGATGTTTGATAATATTTGAAAAAAGTTTTAGAATTGGCATTGTAATTTTCAATGTTAACTATTTGTAGACAATAGATCAGCCAGATAGGGTTAAGGCGGTGATGATCAAGATCGAGTCTACATAATTCCAATCTTTGAACGATGCATGAAAGATATTATGCTTTTTCTAATCGACATTCTTTTATCATTAGGAAAGAACATATTCACTGATTCAAGAAAATGAACTGATATTGTTGTCTGTTTCCTTATTTTTTTGACATATTACTATATTATTTTCCTAACAATGATTTTGGTGTTCTATTTCTCTTTCTTGAATTATCAGGCTGACAAAAGAACATATGCAGGTAGATGTCAATCAACTTTATTTCTTTTGATCTCATTTTCTCATTTGGACTTACTGTTCTAGTACCTCTGCTTATTCCTGAATTTTTCCCCAGGCTGTGTGCAAGGTAGTAGCTAAATCATCCGAAGATGTTAAACAGAGTGTAAGAAGAGCCCGCCAGAAGGTATGCCTTCTAAGCAATGCTAATTGATTTCCTCTCAAATCGTTCTAATTTGTTCCTCCGTATTTGTCAATTTTCAAGAAGTGTGTATAAATTATATGCTTCACATTTTTTCTTGAAAACGCCTAAGCTTTCTGCGTGCCCCCTTTTAGGCACTGGACACTTTAAAGAAATACACACCCAAAAAGAAGGACAAAGACAAGTCAGGCTCAACTTTCTCAGTAGATGATGCAAAAAGATTGGAAAAGGAAGTAAGTCCCTTCCAATATAATTTAGACTTTACCGTACTATTGTATCAATTGGGTTAGTCGAAATGATGGGCTGTCATTGATGACATGGTTTATGTTGTCACAAAACATAAAGCACGTTACTGATGGCAGTATGTATTTTTTGGCCGTGCTTTCAGATCGATGACTTGACTAAGAAGTTTATAAAGACAGCAGAAGATATGTGTAAAGCAAAGGAAAAGGAAATTAGCAGTGGCTGAACCTAAAGAAAGTTTTTGGACATGAAACCAAAGATTGTATTGTTAGTTGGAACTATTGTTCCCAGCTCAGGAAATCACTGTCACAATTAGGACCATCTCATTATTTTTTGAGGCCCCAGCGCTAACCAATGCACAGAGGTTCCTTTCCAACATTTAATTGAAAAGCCAATGGGGGCAAAACTCCAATTGTAAATCTTTAAGTTGATTTAAAGGGAGTGATCTCATGTTCTAATCTCCAAGATGCATGTCTAATGCTTACGGTTATGCTGTTATGCAAAATTGAACAGAAACTGAACTCACACGAGTGCAGCAAAAAAATTGGGCAACAAAAACGGTGCAGCAAAAAAAAAAAACAAGAAAGAGCAGCGAACAGAACTCATATGATCATATCTAGAGCCCGTTTGGTAACATTGAAATCGGCTGATTCTGTTGAAATTTATGAAGTTTTGGTTGAAGTGACTGTGTTGGTTGATTTTGCTGATTTCTAAAAAAATTATATTTAAAATATATTTTATTAATGAAATAAGGAAAAAAATATATGAAAAAATAGCTAAAATTGTCATCTACAGTAACTTCTGCCTATATAGTCAGAAAAGTAACTCCAACCTTACTTTTTCTTATTATTACACAAATTCAACGCGTGAAATCAAAAGTTACGTGTTTGGTTATAAAGTTGGCTGATAAACCTGATAAGTCGAAAAACAGAGTATCAAACGGGTTCCTAATAAACAATTAAATTATTGCAACAAAAAATAGTGCAGTAAACTGAACTCATATCTTGTACTTCTCCAAAACACATGTTCTTAATTCCGGAAGTAGAATAATGCCACAAACAGTTCATCAAGTTCATACCAAATATCTATATAATAAAAAGGCCATAAATGTACTTGAAATATCTATATAAAAAGATGCAAAGAATGAAATACATTTGTCTTTGACATGAAACAAGTAATAAGTTACTCATCTTAATATATAAGCAGTACAATTAAACATAATGCAATTATCCAAAAAAAACTTACAGACTCTTCTCTTGTTTTTCATGCAATCTAATGGGCTTGACTTTTCATGTTCTTCTTTTTCTCCCCGTTAATCAGAGAAACTTGCTTCATGTTGTAAGTCTTTCCTTTTTTTTCCTTTAGTATTTGGACTTTAGGTTGTTTACACCTCTAGTTGTGACTTTCTTCATAACAATTGCTACACTTGTAGCACTTTCCTGTTTTTGCATCTTAGACCTACATGCAGTTCTTTTCTTCAAACAAGGAAGGTATATTGGTGGGCTAGATAACTTTGGCCACTCTTGAGCACCATATAGATGCTCTACTGTGCAATTATAAGCTTGTAGGTTCTGATATTTGTGAAACCAGTGAGTCACATAGTGCTCTGGATATTCACCTGTGGACCAAATGGCAGTGATCACAAGATGGCAGGGAACACCACTCAACTGCCTAGCCTTGCAACTACAAGTTTTGCTTAAAATGCCAACAACAAACTTTTCTTGTCCCAACAAACAGTTCATCAAACTTTTCTTTTATCACCATCTTTTCTAGTCCCCATCCCACTTTAGTGTCCATCCTCTTGTTTTTAACTTGGCATTCTCAAGCTTCAACTGTATTCTTGGGCATGAGATTCCCCCCCCTAATTGTATCCCTGTTCGGGTGCAACCTTTCCATCATTAGCTCCCTTATTTCCTCAAGCATCATAATAATAGGCATGTGTCTACTGGAGAGTATGAAAGAATTAAAAAACTTCGCAAACATTGTTGTATACATTCACAAGTTTCATTCTTGTGCTATTATACCAATAGAGTTCTAAGTTTTTCAATGCGGTCATCAAACACATTATGGGTGGTTGCCTTTGCTATCTTCCAAAATTCTTATCTAAATTGTTGACAACCCCCAAAAATTGCTCTAAACTGGGTATAAACATGCCTAGCAAAATATCGTTTCTCAGCACTTGAAAACACATTACCAATAGTATTTAACAATCCTTTTGTTGGTCAGACATAATGGTATAACCAATTTCGGACTCAATATTACAATCTTGTGCTATTATACCAACCACAACTCAAGTTATCGGATACATCTAGTCATTCCGATCCCTCCCAACTGCTGCTAGGAATTGCCCCCCAAAAGACCCTTTAAAAATACTATCAAGTGAAATGAATGGCCTACAACCCCCCAAAAATCCTTTCTCGAGTGCTTCATAGCAAATATATATCCTTTGAAATGTGTCATTAACACACTTTATTAAGTTTTGCTCTGAAAGTTTCAGCAACGTATTTATTTAGCAGCATATATTGTTCTTTGTATTGACCTATAAGCATGAGTGTAATGGAATTTACAGATTACCAATGGACTATAACCCTTGATTTAGTAATAGCCCAAAAGTTAATTCATTTCCTTCATTGCCATGATGTATAAGCATGAGTGGTGTTGGTGATTTTAGTATCAGCATGTTCATTTTAGTGTAATGGAATTTACAGATTACCAATGGAGTTCAAGTTTAATTTTAGACAAGTTAGAAGGTGCGGAGCGCACACTTGTACGAAATTAAATTTAAACTTGGTTCGATTAAATGGCGGGGGTCAAGGGGGCTGCGCCCCCTTGCGGGGTCCAAGGGGCAGCGCCCCTGGCGTGGTCCAAGGGGCAGCGCCCCGGACCAAAATTTTATTTTATTAAAGAAATAAATATGGAAATTTATTTTCGTATAAACATGTCCATATTAATTATTTAATAGAATGACTTTCTGTTAGAGTAAAACTCTAACCGATTGGCCTTATCTCTTTGGTAATCAGAAGAATTCGAGTTCTACTAAAACTGCTAGTTCGTGGTCTATATATTGGTGCCTCAGTTTTAGATTGTCTCTCAGAGTGATTATCCCCATAATCTAAATTTCGTGTAACCAATGCATAGGGTCGAAATATTAGATTCGGAAAGTGATCACACGATACTCTGAGAAATCCGCCAGATTTTCTAAAACAGTTTTCCAACTCCCCAGAATTAACAAGTGGTTTGTGATTAACACTCATTTCACTGCAGTTATGCAAAATACAAAAAAGTAATACTACAGCTAACATAAAAATCACAATTACACAAAGGAAGGATTATAGACCGAAGACTTTGATATGAATAGGTCGATGTTGGTCTCCAATATAATAGCTAGGATTCCCTCTTAGTAATATCGTAGCATCCCAAGAAAATTCCCTAATTTTGGAGGAGAAGAGTTTGCTCAATGTGAAGCCAAAACAAATTTGCCGTATGTATGACGTTTTAATGCCAAAAATCTTAAGACTTTCTTTGGTCTGGTCAGACCAGACCAGACCAAAACAGACCAGATCAGACCAGATCATATTTTATTATTATTATTATTATTATTATTATTATTATTATTATTATTATTATTATTATTATTATTATTATTATTATTATTATTATTATTATTATTATTATTATTATTATTATTATTATTAGGGATGTGCACCGGTTTAAAACTATATCAGTTCCAAAAGCAAAATTTAAAGTTCAATCCCTACTTTTATTTTTAACTCCTAGAACATTACAAGTTTTACAGTTTTCTGAAACAATTTCACAATCTTGAATAGTATTGTTATTCATTTTGTATTATTTTACGAATAAAAATTTAGAACTGTTCAGAGTTGGGTACCGTGTCGTTTTTTTAATTTAAAACAAGATTTGAAAACTAGAAAAAGTGGTTTCTAGTTTACATTTACACGATTGGTATATTTTTGGTAATACTTTAAGGAAACTGCAATTATTATATTCAATTGTACACTAATTAATGAGCCTATCATAAATTATTTCATAATATATGCAAATTTTCAAGAGTTTTTTGTATTATCAACTCATACCAACTATATTTGGGGATATTTAGATCCGTTTGGTAACACTAAAATTGGCTGAAATGACTGATTTTGCTGAAATTTATGAAGTTCTGGCTGAAGTGACTGTATTGGCTAATTCTGTTGATTTATGAAAAAATTATATTTAAAATATTTGTTATCAATAAATTAAATAAAAAATTATATGAAAAATAGCTAAAATGATCCTCTACGGTATCTTCAGCCAAAACAGCCAGAAAAGTAACTCCAACCTTATTTTTTCTGCTTATTACAAACTTCAACGCGCGAAATCAAAAATTACGTGTTTGGTGAAAAAGCTGGCTGATAAGACTGATAAGCAGAAAAAGGGGTCACCAAACAGGCTCTTAATGGTCAAAATTAACAAACTTTAACCTAAAAAATCAAAATAAACAGAAGATTTTTTTTTAATCTTTGAATGGCTTAAAAAATTCAAAATAATGGGATTGGTAAGGAGTCAATGGTAATGCGGTTCAAACTCATTAAGAGCATCTCCAATGCAAATGTGTGACGGTGCACACGTCGCAGGAGAATATATATACACAAAAGAATTAATTAATCAAAAATCTCTCTTCATCTTTCCACAACATAATAAATTTTAGTTAGTTTTTTTCTTTTTTTTTCGGATTAAAACCACACTAGGTGGGGGGTGCTGGGGAACACCTCCCTAATTTATTAAAATATAGTTAAGGGTACATGCGATGTAATTTGAAAGTACACAACAAAAAAAGGGGAAAGAAGAATAAAATTACATCAGCAGTTGAATTTTTTTGTAGGAATTCCAATTGCCGCAAAGATTGATCTGTTGTATCTATTATGGAACTTGATTGCCTCTTGAAGATAGGGTTGGTAGAAAGTTCTCTCTGGATGATACTTTTTATAACGCTTCAGAGCATCTGTGAGTTTATGGGGGGAGTCAAACCTCACGTCGAGCGGGTAGAGAAAGTAATCTGTGTCATCTTGGGGGTTTTTTTGATTGGCTTCTGGTGATCATTGGATGTGAAGTATACCCCGCTTGGTAGTATTGTTGTTCATCCTCTTTGACTTCATTTGCAGGTGTTTTTGAGATTGTGTTTCTTCTATTTCGTCGTTTGACTTGGGTAAATCCATCAATGACTTCCTCTTCAGTTGTTTGATGACCTGAAACTAAAAGGGATAGCGATTGACTGTCCTCAGAGAAAGTTTCATCACCGGACAGTTGTGATGCAAGCGTAGTAACTGTATTCTCAAGTGTAGGATCTGAGAGGATCTCATCATTTAATGTTCGGTCCTCAAAGGAAACATCAGTAACAGAGTGATGAACACCCACGGTTACCGCCACAGTATGGGTAGCCACCTGGGGTTCATCCTTATCAAGGTCCACTGTGAGTTGGACATCATTGTAAACTGCAGTCAACACGGTAGCATCAGCTTCTATGTGATCTGGCTTAATGGCTTCAAAAGTAACATGTGTATCCCGAGCACAAACAATGCTTTGTAGTACGACAATTTCAACAAAAGGAGGGGCTTCGATGGGGGCCTTTAAAGCTTCTTGTGCAACAAAGGGTAGCATGGGTTGATGTGCCTTGGTTTGCAGTCATAGGTCGTTGGACAGATAAAGTAGCATCATTAGGAGCGTCGGTAAGGTCTGTTACCAGCATCATAGGACTAGATTCCTCAGCATCAATAGGTCTGTTACCAAAAGCTGCAACATCAATAGGGTCCTCACCATCAAGGAATGCCTGCACCTCAATAGATTTAGCAATATAAGGGTCCACAGGCACAACTTCATCATTAACATTCACATTATCAGGGGACTCAATTCCATCATGAAAAGGGCCTTTTGCAGTGGGTTTGTAAACTGTTAAATCAGTTTCCACATTACCCAAAGAAGAGGTACCCGGTTCCTCAGCAGCAAGTGGAAGTTTAGGCATAATATCAAGGGGCTTGGGGGCTTCAGTGATACTGCCAATAGTAGGGGTCTGTTTCTTTGGCACTAAACAATCAGTTGATAGGGGGCATTCGGAATCAGCATGGCCAAATCGATAGCATTTTTTGCAGAAAAGGGGTACATTTTCATACACAATATTCTGAAAAAATCCTGTTTTACCATTTCGTATCCATATTTTTGGGGGCAGTTCAAGAGAGATATCCATTTCGATACAAATCCTGGCTGTGGATGGTCTGGAGAAGTTTGTAGTAGGGGTGTCAATGGTGATCGGCTTTCCCAAAAGCTTAGCAATTGATCTGAGGGCTCGTAAATCATGTAGGTGGACAAAGAGTCCTTAGAGGGAAATCCAGATAGGGGCTAGGGGTGAGTCTCATTCAACAGAGAAACTCGGTGTCCATCGGGTCACTACCATCTCAAATCCAAAGAAATCCCAGGATTTCTTCTCCCAAATTTTTTGAAAATCAAGATCACATTTGAAATTAATCAACATAATATTAGAGTGAAGCAAACCAACCGAATAAGCCTATGAAAACCCTAACTTTTCAAAAGCCTTACGAATCGCAGGGATGGGGGGCACCGTAAGGAAAAGTACCAACCAATGCGAATCAGAAAGGAAGAGATAAAACCTGTAAGTCGTCTTCAGAAAATGAAACGGACAGAAAACCGTTGATGCTACCGGACGATCCCAGGTCAGCCGCGTCGGTGAGCGAGCGTGACTGAGAGTGCAAACGATGGCCTGGACTAGGATCCCTTACCACCGCAGCATAAGAGAGATTCACCTGTGAGGTAACCGGGACTGTTCCTTCCGCCGGCCGCATTTCTGCCGCACAGGCTTCAGGCTGTCCGAATGAGAAAATCGTCGATGGCTAGAGAGAAGATAGAGCGTCCGAATATAATGTCAAATACAATATCTAGATCTAGACGATATGGTTGACACTGTGAATAAAAAAACTGAATATCTATTATACCGTGAAAAGAATGTGGACGACTTTCTTTTAGTTATTTTTTAGGTTGTTTATCTCTCATGCCACATGTGCACCATTGACACTTTTGCATTGAAGATGCTCTAACTAAGGTAGCACAGTTAACCACAGTAAAAAACAGTTACCTTATTTGAATTTTTGAATGTTTGAACTAAACAAGATGTAGGAGAGTAAATGGGCTTTTATTTTCACAATTTGTTTATTATAGCTTGTTTGGTAAACACAAAAGTGACCAACATATTCACACGTTTTTACTCGCACCATAATTTTTCAGTCTAATGTGATTCATTCTATTTATGTTTGATCCTGTAAAAGTATGATATATGTGTCAGGTTTTCACCTCTCCAGCTCAGACCACAATCATACAGCACACAACCAAGCACCACCGGAAGGGACAATCACACTCAGGCCAAGCCATCCATCTCAACGCACGCCAAAGGCCAGAAAAGGGGAAGCACAGAGAGAAATAACACAAAGGGACCGGAAGGAGAAGAGACTGGGAGTCTCTCTCTTTTCTCTCTAACCTCACTCTCTCTAACCGAAGACCTCAGCGTCAAAGAGAAGACGAAGATGGCCTAAATACCGAGGATCACATGGAACCCTAATAGAGGGTTCCATAAGAAGGCTAACGAGAAAACAACATGGGCCGGGACAAGAGGCAAGCGAACAGGCCCACACAAGGAGAGAAGGGATGCCATGGCCTTATGGGCCAATACCTCCACATTCTCCACCTTATTGGCCATCATTGGTGGTGTAAGGTATCACAAAGTAACATGAGCACGTGGTTCATCATCGCTGGGTCACCAGTGATATCCTAAAGACATAACTGGCAAACAAATTGGAGATACACAAAATACTCCCAAAAGAAAATTGGAGGAGCACCCGAGGTACTCTCCCTAACCGTGAGAGCAGATTCTCTCAAGCACTGCGCTTTCAAGAATCTACCCTCCCAAATACCCAAAACCTGCAAACAGAGTTAACCGCAGTCCAAATTTAAAATTTGTTTACAAGAAACAATTTTTCAGCAGACAGACACTTCGTCCCCATATCTACTGGGTTGAACTCTGAGGGTATCTTGCACAACTTCACCTTACCTGCATCTAAAACATCACGAATAAAGTGGAACCTCACATCAATGTGTTTGGTTCTATCATGAAAGACAGGGTTTTTGCAAAGTTGGATAACTGACTGGCTATCAGAAAACACAGTGACATCTTGTTTAAGGAAACCTATTTCAGTGACAAGACGTCTCAACCAGATGGCTTCCTTGAAGGCTTCTGTAGCTGCAACATACTCAGCTTCAGTGGTTGATAAGGCAACAACAGGTTGTACTGAGATTTCCAACTAATACACGAACCACACAAAGTAAACACATAGGAAGTGGTAGATTTCCTATTGTCTTTATCATTAACATAGTTAGAATCAACATAGCCACTCAGTTTCACACCTTCAGCACACTTAGTAAAAATCAACTCATGATTTGCAGAAAATTTCAAGTATCTTAAAAGCCATTTCAAAGCATTCCAATGAGGCATACTAGGATTAGACATGAACCTACTCAAACAGCTCACAACATACGCAATATCAGGTCTAGAACTAACCATCAGATACATCACAGAACCTATAGCATTAGAGTAAGGAACAGACTTCATAAGCTCAATTTCAGAAGCAGTCTTAGGAGACTGATTCTTACTTAGCACAAAATGAGAGGCAAGAGGTACATGCACATGTGCAACAGAAGACATATTAAACTTACTCAAAACCTTCTCAACATAAGACATCTGATTTAGAACAAGAGTATGCTTGCTCCTGTCCCTAACAATGTTAATCCCAAGTATCCTCTTGGCATCACCAAGATCTTTCATAGCAAAATTCTCACAAAGGCATTTTTGAACAAGTATAATAGATTTAAGACAAGGGTTTATAATCAACATGTCATCCACATAGATTAACAAGAACACAGGAACATAGTTAGTATTCTTGAAATAAAGACAATGATCACAGGCAGATTTCACAAATTTCATAGACTGCATACACTTGTCAAACCTAATATTCCACTGCCTAGGGGATTGCTTCAGGCCATACAAGGCTTTCCTAAGCAGACAAACATGGTCACTCCTCTTGGGATCCACAAAGCCCTCAGGTTGAGTCATGTAAATTTTCTTATCCAATTCACCATGCAAAAATGCAGTGGTGACATCCATTTGTTTCATCTCTCAGTCATGGTGAGCAACCAAAGTCAACATGATTCTAACAGTAGTAAACTTAACTACAGGAGCAAAGATTTCTGCATAATCTACGTACCCCCTCTTTTTTAGTAAACCCCTTGGCAACAAGCATAGCCTTATACCTAATGTTGTTACCCGGTTCTTCCTTGACCTCAAATAGTGTTGGTCCCGTTTGTAATGGGAACAATCTAGAGGGGGGGGGGGTGAATAGTCTGTTCAGGAAATTAAACTTTTCTCTAAGTCAAAGCTGACTTATCAGAGATGGTTGAAGTCTGGTGACAGAGAAGGTCAAGTTCTGATGGCAGAACTGGACCTGGCAGCGGAAAAGGTTCTGTCCGGGTAGCCTCAGACAACACTAAGGCAAATGCCTTTCTGATAACTCTTGAGGAAGATCTGCTGAACACAGAGTCCAACCTTTTGAGTTATGCAGTCAAGTTCTTAAGTGCAGAAATGAAATAAGTAAAGTAAGTGACACCGGGGATTTTTATAGTGGTTCAAGGAACAACTTGTTCCTCTAGTCCACTGTTCCACTAAGCTTGCAAAAACAACAGTTTACAACGCCTTAGTCCCTAGAACTTAAGAAGCTCTCCACGTCTTCTTCAAGCCTAGTTGCGACCCGGGATGCAGTCCTGCTTCATGATGGCTGGTCTCATTTCACTGAGTCTCTAGGAAGTATCACCACTTCACTTTACTCCAGTTAGTTTGAGATGTCCCTTCTTTTTCAAGAAGTGTTTGAATCAATATCAGTTTTCTCCAACGTTGCTTCTTCACAAAGGATGTGTAGATGAAGTTTTCGAAGTGTTGAAGAACTGAGGAACTTTGCAACTTGCTAGTTGGATGATGGATAAGAGAGTATATCTTCCAACTTGAGCTTTTCTTGTTGAGGTGAGTAAGTCTTTTATCTCAAGAAAGCTTGGAGGTAATTGATTTAGAGTAGAATGATCTTGAGCAAGTTAGTCAGGCAATTGTTGTAGAAAAGTTATCCTCGTAGTTCTTCAGAGTGTATCTTATATACTGGGAGCAGTCTTCCCGTTGGAGTGTAGTAGACAGCTTCATTAAATGCTTGTACTGTTGACTTGACCGGTTGGACCTTCGACTTGCTATTTTGGGGGCGCGAAGATACTCGCATGGTCAATCATCAGCTTTAAATATATCTTCGTACGTACAACATTAATTGAGCATTTAATGCGTGTACAGTACCATGTTTCCGTTGAAAGGTTCGTAGCCGTTAGGGGATTTCCCGTTAGTTTAACGACCGTTGTTAGGTGTCTTCGAGTTCTGCAAGGTGTGAGCTTGTCTGATGAGGTTTTCTGATCAGAACTCTGATGGCAGCTTCTGATACCAACTCTGGTATCCAACTCTGATGGCTTCTCTGGAGAGCAACTCTGAGAGCATCTCTGGTAGGAGTTCTGACAAGGAGGACCAAGAGGGTTTCTGGCAGTCGACTATTCTAGTACTTACAAAGACAAATACTAATACAAAATTTCTATTGGGGTACTTTCAAATGCTAATCAACCTAGCATCATCAAAATCTAATTACATATATTCCTTACAATTTTCCCCTTTTTGATGATGCCAAAACCATGTAACTATTTCCAGAGAAGTGCCTTTCACCATACAAGAATAAAGTTAAACAACTTCTATTAAAATCTTGGTGGGCAACTTAGCATAGGAAAATAGTAAGAGTACAGTACAATCAGATAGCAATAAAAGGACAAAAAGAACTAGAGCAAGCACAAGGAATTCACAGAAAGTAAGTAAGAACAGATAATTTTAAGATGCCATGCAAACTAGAGGCAGAGATGGATTCTTATTATCAGAAGGTTAATTACATAATCAGAGATAGATAAAATTTAGGATTCATCTTCATCTACATGAGGTCCAGCTTTGTCAATCCTTTCAAGCTCTGCATTGACCTTTGCTCTGATGGAGGTTAAGTCCCTCGGATTCTGATAGTCTGCCCAATGAGGTGCAAGCTTGCAATCTAACTAATTTCTGATTGCTTCTGAAATGTTCTTGCCAGATAGAACTCTCATCTGCCACCAGTTCTCAGCTTCTTGAATTGATCCACCATGATTGATTTGGACGAGTCCATCACTGTCCATAAACAAATTCTCTTGTTGCAGTGGAGTCATCAGCTTCTTCATCTGTGAAAATTGGGCTCTGTCAGGCTTAGACATCCCACTCTTCATCCATTCATTGAAGGTAAAGTTGGAGGACTTCTTCTTGGAACTTCTGGGAGGTGGAGGAGGAGGTCTGGTGCCTGCATTAGCTTTCTTTTTCTTCTTTGCAGCCTCGAAATAAGGAGCAGGATCAACCGAAGATGAAGGTCCTCTGATGGATAAGGTTCTGGAGCTTGGACCTTCTTCTTCTCTGGTGTCTTCCCCCTTTTTGGCATCAACAAGATCGCCAAGGAGGAGCTCAATCTTTGAGAATTCTGATGCTTGGGCATCTCTGATCTCATCCAGAGCTTCTGGCAGAGTCTGGGTAACAGAAGCCAGACCTTCGATCAGGCTCTGTTGCCTTTCCATGGTAGATTGGATACTCTGTGTACTTGCTTCAAGGAGTACCAACTTCTGGTAACACTCCTTGTCTTTGTGAAGAATAACTAAAGCCTGCGCTTTGTGTTCGGTACACAAATTTCCTATCTCCATGAAGCGCTCTGAGGCTTGGTCAGCATTCCATTGCAGAATGTCAATGACTTCAGCTATCTCTGTAGTTTCTGATTCTGACCATTCAGAGATTGAGAGTGAAAGTAGAGGACAAAGTTAATTCCATCTACTTCTCTGGAGATGGTGTCAATCTTCTGGTTGGATGAGCTCATGAAGGTGTGCAGGGACTCTGTCAGAGTGTCAAGCTTTTCTGACAGTTGCTCAAGGCCCTGATTAAGATGGATATTGGTGTGTGTCAGATGCTCATAGTGTTTGTCATTGATGACTATGAGCTTGTTCATATTGTCTAGCATCTGACCACCAAATTCTTCTGCAGACTGCACAAATTGGTTGAAGTCCATCTGTGGGGCTTCTGGAGCAAATCCAGGCATCTCCAAACCTCTTCCCTTGGGGAATGGAGCAGTATTGCCAGTGGGTTCAGCAGGTTGGTCCCTGGGAGGGGACTTCCTTCTCTTAGATGTGAAATCTGTCGCAAGAGAGGATGTGAGGAACCCATCATTGTCAGCATCTGAGGACAGAATGCGAATGGGAACCTCTCTCTTGGGTGTTGAGGCTACAGAGAGCTGAGGAGACAGTGGGGGTGTAGCAGCTTTGGTGATTGAGAGGTGTTGCTGCTGTGGAGGTGAACTCTGATGAGAGGGGGTTTTCTGATGGGGGGAGTTCTGATGTTGAGAGTTCTGAGGAGAGGTGTTCTGAGGAGTGACAAGTTTTAGGGGTTTGGGAGAGGGTGGTGGTGAGGGTGACCGGTTTTTGGGAGGGGAGGGTTGCTTGCAGGGTGATGAAGACTTTGATTTGGTCTTCTGAGGTGAAGGAATTCTGATGGGGGATGGTGGGGGAGAGGAGGTTTTCTGAGGAGATGGGGTTTTCTGTTTGAGTGGTTTGGAAGGTGATTTAGGAGGTGATGATTGAGTAAAAGGAGATTTGGGAGGGGAAGGAGGGGGTGTAGGAATTACCTCAAGAACAGTCTCTGAGAACAGGGATTCTCTCCATTCCTTGACCAGCATTTCCATGGTCAGAGGAACATCATTGGCTGTGGAGGGTTCTCCTTCCTCATGGGCACTGTGGCGAAACTTGATGAGAGATTCCTTTCTCTTCTTCTCCATTAGCCAAGCATCAAACTCTTCCATCTCATGCTCCTCCAGAGCTTTGACATGCCTTTCAGGAGATAGGGCAGTCATAGGGGCTTTACCTTGGTGTTTTTCTTTCTTCTTCTGTAGGACAGAGATGAGAAAGGCAAGGTTGAAGCATTGAGACACATCTGCTGTGCCTACCCAGTGTAAGACATCAACTTCTTCTTCTTCATAACAGTCAAAATACTGTATGATCTTCTGAAGAGGTCCCATTCTCCATCTTCTCCAAGTTAGAACCCTTTCAAACTGCTTTTGCAGAATGGTGTTGTAATCAGTCTCTGGTACTCCGTCAGAGATGTGTTGGGGTTCTGATAAATCTGCAGTGAGTTTCAGGTCAGGTGCAGAGGAGGGTTGGGCAACAGGTTCAGGTTCCCCCTGAGTTTCTGATTTCCTTGCAGGTGAGGTTGTTTTCTTCTTCTTTTTCTTCACAGGTTTCAGACCAGAGTTGTCAGAGTCCTCACTCTGAACAACTTTCTTTCTCCTCCTTTTCAACTTCTGCTTCTTTGCAAGAGAGTTTCTGACAGATTTTGAGGGAGCCAACTCTGATGCGCCCATTTTTGGTGCATCCACTTCTGATAGAGTGCATCTATCATTTTTCTTTTTCTTTCTTACATCCCTTGCAATCTGGGATTGCTCAGGTTGTTCAGAAGTCACAGAGGGCTTCTTGATGTTCTTCTTGGCAGCATGTTTCAGTTTGACAGCCTGTTGTTCCCTTTTCTTCTCCAGCCTTTCTTCTCTCTTCAGTTCAACAGAGATGACTATGTTCAGTTTGGGAGATGCAGTTAGGAACATGGTTTTGGAGTGATCAACTGGGGAAGGGTCCCTGAGTTGAACTCCATGGGCAGTGAGGATGGCAGACAGAAGGAGGCCATGGCCCATCTTTGTTGAGAAGAGGCCAGTTTTCTGATCCTTCTTCTTGATAAATTCAGTCAGAGAGCCGAAGATTACCTCACCCCATTTGATGTTCATCCCATGATGAACAGCAAAGATAGCTTTGCAGTTGGCCTTGTTGATTTCATCGGTTGAGCCAATTTTGCACCACAAGCTCCTGTGCAGAATAACAACCAGCTTTTCGAAGTCCTTCTTCAGTAGAAACTTCTTCATGTAAAGTCTGTCCAGATTGTCGGCCTCAGGGCGGCAGTAGGTCTGGGCAAATGCTTCAACTGAGACCTCCACTGACTCTAGGTCAATGAGAGTGGGAGTCTCAGGGTCTTGAGAGTCCAGTTGGACTCCAAAGAATTCATTCAGAGCATCGGCATTGAAGGAGATGCTCTTTCCCTGCACCTTGGAGTGAACTCCGTTTTTGGTGATGGTGGCGTTCAGATAGAATTCAGCCACATCCCTGGTGCTGAACTCTTCATAAGGATGAGCAACAATCTTGCTCAGCTGGGATTCATTCATCCCTTGGATGATTTTCGCCATCCTCTTCTGATTCTCCACTAGAAGAGGTAGTGCAGATAAGTCAACCTTCATCCCGGTAACCACATTGGCCACAATGGTCTTGACTTCTTCTTTGGTGAGATCGTTGATGTTGATGAAGTTCATTTTCAGAAGGATTTTTGAGAGATTCTGAATATTGGGGGATTTTTGGAGCTAGTACGTTTAGAGAGAGAAATGACAGTAGTGATTTAGGTTGAAGGAGATGGATATAAATGGTTTTGGATTAGTGGACGTTTGGGATAATTTATGGTTTCGAGGTATCATTTAAAGAAATGCGGGCGGAAAACGTTTCCGTTAACGACATAATTAATCAGGGGTATTCTGGTAAAAGACCTGTTCAAGTTAAAGGTCTTGCCCGTTCCTCAAAAAAACATAAGTCCACAAGGATCTCTGAAGGTCTACAGAAAAGGATCCTTGTATCAGAGAGGGAGGTTCTCTGATGAAGGGTGCTCTGATGATCAAAAAAGGGGTATTCTGGTGTAGGGTTTTCTGATCCAGACAACAGTTCTGGTCCACAGCAATTCTGGCTCATGCATCTCTAGGAAGATCATCCATCATTCCCAATTCTTCTCGTAGTTTGTTGAACCATGCCTCTGGTAAAGGCTTGGTTAAGATATCCGCTAGCTGATCTTCTGTAGGTACATGCTCCATACAAATATGCTTCTTTTCTACATGATCTCTGATGAAATGATGTCTGATCTCAATGTGCTTTGTCCTGGAATGAAGTACATGATTCTGAGTGATTGCAATGGCACTAGTGTTGTCACAGAGCAGTTTGATCTCCTTTGCTTGAATGCCATAATCCTTCAGCTGTTGCTTCATCCAGAGTAACTGAGCACAGCAACTCCCAGCTGCAATGTACTCAGCTTCTGCTGTACTTGTTGAGATTGAATTCTGCTTCTTGCTAAACCAGGAAACAAGCCTTCCTCCTAGCATTTGGCAATGACCAGAGGTGCTTTTCCTGTCTAATCTGCATCCTGCAAAATCTGAGTTAGAGTAACCAATTAGTTCAAAGTTACCTCCCTTTGGATACGATAGGCCTGCATTTGGATTTCCTTTGATATATCTGATGATTCTCTTTGCAGCACTAAGATGGATCTCCTTGGGCTTTGATTGGTATCTGGCACAGATTCCAACAGAGAAAGAGATATCTGGTCTGCTTGCAGTTAGATAGAGAAGAGATCCTATGATTCCTCTGTAGGTTGTTGCATCGACATCTTTTCCTTCATCATCTGGACCAATTCCTTGTGAGGTGTTCATGGGAATCTTCACTGAGGATTTGCCTTCCACTCCAAACTTTTTGATCAGATCTCTAGTATACTTCCCTTGATTGATAAAGATTCCTTCTGGAACTTGTTTGACTTGTAGTCCTAGGAAGTAGCGGAGTTCTCCCATCATACTCATTTCAAATTGACTCTGCATCACTTGAGAAAATTTCTTGCACAGTTCTGGATTAGTACTACCAAATATAATATCATCAACATATATTTGTACCAACAGAATATGATTAGCAACAGAGATTTGAAATAGAGTTTTGTCAACCTTTCCTTTAGTAAACCCATGGTTCACTAGGAAAAGGGACAATGTGTCATACCATGCTCTGGGAGCTTGCTTAAGACCATAGAGGGCCTTTTTAAGCTTGTAGACACAAGAGGAGTGAGTAGGAATGACAAAACCTGGTGGTTGTTCCACATAAACTTCTTCTTCAAGATCTCCATTCAGAAATGCACTTTTGACATCCATCTGGTAGACCTTGATGCTTTTGTAGGCAGCATATGCTAGAAAGATTCTGATGGCTTCAAGTCTTGCTACTGGTGCAAATGTCTCATCAAAATCTATTCCTTCTTCTTGGCAATAACCTTTAGCTACCAGCCTTGCTTTATTCCTTACAATGTTGCCATCTTCATATGCTTTGTTCTTGAATACCCACTTGGTTCCAATGACATTCTGGTGCTTTGGCCTAGGAACATGATCGGCTGAAACTTGCAAGTGTACAAGTGCCAATGTAGTAATAAATTCCGGTAAAAATACCGAGTCGAACACAAGGAAACGTTGTTTATATGATTCAAAAGTGAAAGCGGTTTAGTAAAAGAATTAAGAAAAGAGTAAAGCTTTTTGATTTTTTTAAGGGATAATAAAAGCAACCAAGGGTTCGGGATTACTCCTAAACGACTCCTAGTGATGAATATATGTTCTTTCGCCAATTCTTATGAGTGGAATGTCACTAAAGTATTCTAACTCCTGTTACGGCAGTGAGATTGTGATTAATTCTACGTGTGAATCCCGTCACGGTTCACATTCATCTAAAATTAACCCCATTGAAGATTAGGACATTATAAAAACCACCATACTCAATTGAGGTATATTTCTATCCACAATTAGAATATGTCTAACCTTTAAGTGCACGGTTTATAACTCAACGTTAATTGCTCAAATAAACCCAACGATATAATCATACGTTGTACACCGTAGTCATACACATTAAAATATAAAGGAAAGATCATAATAATTTGGTTGAGAACATACATCAAACACCTAGAGTGCGTAAAGTTTCATCCCTAACCTTGGCTATAGAAAATTAGCTAGAACAATTCATAATAAAATTACAAGTAATGAAATGATAAAATACAATGGAATACATAAGAAAATGATACCACAACTCCAAAGCTATGGTGGATAAAGCTTTCCCCAAGTGTAGAACTTCTCCCAAGACCAAGGGGTTGCTCTTGGGATGCCAAAGTAGAAGTAAAGTGTGTAGAATATGGAATAATCTCTTGAGAGGGCTTCAATCCTCTTAAATATTGAGTTCTCAACGGCCATTTTCGGACAAGGAAGCAAGCTCCTTAATGGGATTTGGTGTTTTGCCCGAATGATTGTGATGACCGTTGCTTGTTTTAATCAGCTCCAGGCAAAAGGCGGGCGACTTTCGCAAAAGCCGGGCGGCTTTTGCGAGTTTAAAACAGGCTTCTCCGCTCCAGGGACCGAAAGCCGGGCGGCTTTCGCCAAAAGCCGGGCGGCTTTTGGTTCGGTTTGCTGAATATTTTCCACGGCGCCCAAAGCCGGGCGCCTTTCATGAAAGCCGGGCGGCTTTCGTCTGTTTTTGCTCCGGGTGCTTTTCCTTCATCTTCGGACCGCAACTGGATGGCTGGTTGGTGAAAACCGGCCGGTTTTGGTGAAAGCCGGGCGGCTTTCACCCCTTTGGTGTATTTTCCCCTTTTTTCTTTTGTTCTCGGGATGCGTTTGGTTGACCTTTACTTGTCGGGATTCTTCGTGTGTCTTTTCATCCTCGTATTTGATCCAATTGTCGGTTATAGTATTTCTTGCAAAACGAGACATATGTGTGAGAGTTTTATTCTTTTAAGTATAAAAGCGTTTATAAATTGTTGTATAAATTACGTTAATAAAACGCTTATCAGAAACCGGCATGTCCCAAGAAACTCCGGATGGCCTTCACCGAGTGAGGTGGTGGCAATTTCTCAATAACTTCCACTTTGGCTTGATCAACTTGAATGCCTTGAGGGGAAATTTTGTGCCCCAAGACTATTCCTTCGGTCACCATAAAATGACACTTCTCCCAATTGAGAGCCAAGTGTGTTTCCTTGCATCTTATCAAAACCTTCTCAAGATGGTGAAGGCAAGCATCAAAAGAATCTCCAAAAACAGAAAAGTCATCCATAAAAACTTCCATGAAATCCCCTACCATGTCGGAAAAAATGGCCATAACACATCTTTGAAAGGTCCCCGGAGCATTGCAAAGACCAAATGGAATTCTTCTATAAGCAAAAGTGCCAAAGGGACAAGTAAATGTGGTCTTCTCTTGGTCTTCGGGCGAGATAGCTATTTGAAAATAGCCGGAAAATCCATCCAAGAAGCAATAGAATTCATGACCCGCAACACGTTCAAGCATTTCATCCATGAATGGAAGAGGAAAATGGTCCTTCCTTGTGCCGATGTTCAACTTCCGGTAATCAATGCACATCCTCCATCCGGTGACCATTCTAGTAGGAATTAATTCATTCTTACTATTAGCCACAACGATAATACCTCCTTTCTTAGGAACCACTTGAACGGGACTCACAAAGTTGCTATCTGAAATAGGATAAATAATACCATAATCAAGGAGTTTTAGAACCTCCTCCTTGACTACCTCCTTCATGTTGAGATTCAATCTTCTTTGATGTTCAATGGTGGGTTTATGATATTCCTCCATGAGGATTCGGTGCATGCAAAGAGAAGGGCTAATGCCCTTGATGTCCGCCAGGGACCAAGCAATAGAAGACTTGTGAGCCCTTAAAATTCTCAATAATTTTTCTTCTTGTAAAGAGGTGAGTGTAGAAGAAATTACCACCGGGTAAGTAGAATCATCTCCAAGAAATGCATATTTGAGATGGGCCGGAAGAGGTTTGAGAGTAGGCTTTGGAGCAACTTCACATGAGGATTTTTTGCTAGGCTTCCTAGCACCAAGCTCTTCAAATTTAGGCCGGAATTTGGTGTAGGAACCCCCGGCTTGAAGGTACATTACTTCCTCAAAAAGTGCAGAAATTTCTTCATTTTCGGTGCATCCTAGCAAAATGCATGCCTCAAGAGGGTCTTCATGTATCTCCCTCTCAAAAACTTCTTGTGTCAAAGTATCAAAAATATTGATACTAAAACATGTAGAATCATCATGGTGCTTCTTCAAGGAATCCCAAACATGGAATTCTTGCTCTTCTTCTCCAACACGGAATTTCACAACACCATTCTTTACATCAATAAGGGCAGCCGCCGTGGCCAAGAAAGACCTTCCAAGAATCACCGGAATTTCCATCTCCTCCATTTCTAGCACAAGAAAGTCCACCGGAAAATAAAATTTTCCGACCTTCACAAGAACATCCTCCATTACTCCAATAGGATAACGAATGGTTCTATCCGCCAATTGCAGAGCTATAGTTGTGGGTTGAAGCTCCCCCACACCTAGTTTCTTGAATAGAGAATGTGGCATAAGATTGATGCTAGCTCCAAGATCACATAGGGATTTTATGTCACGCCCCGGACCTAGCCGGACACGTCAACAACCCGCCGTACAGTACGAATAGTCAACCGCAGTTCAACTCATCCATACTATACAAGGCGTCATGAATATCATTCACACATAGTACATCCATAAACAAACATAATGTAAAATATTCATTTAAAGCAGCGGAAACAATATTACAAGTGTTCAAGCCACACTTGGCTTCATTAGGCATACAAGCCCCCAAATAATTATTCAGAAAATAATATCCATGAGCATTATTATAGTTGTTTTGAAACTGAAACGGAGGAAGCACGAACCACGTCTTCTCTCCTGGATCTTCCCGAAGCAACGGGCCCTGGTAGCAAGCTCAACTCCTACCTGAAACTGTGAGGTGGCCTCCCCCGTGAAGGGGAGGTCAGTACTTGGAAGCATTTGACAAGTACAATGACAACTATACTAAGTATAATCAATGTTTCAATTTCTAAGACCCTCAATCTAGGGTGGTATTATATTATAGGCCATAACCATCGGTTACCCTTTTTTTTGGAAAATATACTTACTTTATATAGAGTCAAGTAGTTGGCCCGTGGCCCATATTCGTTTTTGAAATGCCCACCCCTATTTCCCCGTGACTACTAGTCACGATTGTTATAACCTTCGGTAAATTATATTACCGTCATGGGGCATTTCTTGATTACCTTATTTAGCCATCATGGAGCCTCGCTCAATCTTATTATCATACCGTGCTAGAGCCTCGCCCTTAGCCACCTACATTTATGCTAGAGCCTCGCTCTTAGTCATCAACATTAGGCTAGAGCCCCGCTCTTAGTCAACCTACCTTCATACTAGAGCCTCGCTCTTAGTCATCTACATCTGGCTAGAGCCTCGCTCTTAGTCAATCTACACTTATGCTAGAGCCTCGCTCTTAGTCATCTACGTCTGGCTAGAGCCTCGCTCTTAGTCAATCTATATTTATGCTAGAGCCTCGCTCTTAGTCATCTACGTCTGGCTAGAGCCTCGCTCTTAGTCAATCTACATTTGTTAGAGCCTCGCTCTTAGTCAAGTTATTCGATTCCTAAGCCAATTCTATGCCTAGAATCATTTTACCTTGAGTAGCCTTTAAGGCCTACTCCCAACATATCTTAGAGCTCATACATTCCGACCCTTAAGTATCTCTTAGGACTACTTGAGGCATCTCTATTCACAATCCTATCTCTTAGGATTAAGTTCATCATTTATTTATCTCAATCTCCCGACTAGTATTTCAATACTAGTCGGATAATCTTAGAACAACCAAGTTCTTAATTCACAACCAACATTTCATTCCAATTGATTTTCCAATCCAAATACAATTCAATCTCAATATCAAGAATATCACTTTTATCCATTCATGAATTCTATACATGAAGTAAAAGTATATTTTATCACAATATTTTCATAGTTAATTCCATTATCATGCCATCACTTTCATATCACATAATCATACACAATTTCCCCCAAGTTTGTATATCATGCTTCATTTACTCATAAACAATAGTATTTTCATTTAGGAATTATTAATCATTAATAATCCATGAAACTCACATTTAACAACTTTAGGTAATCTTACAAAATTAACTCACTAATTATAAACAATATAGTCAGTCATCCTCACCTTAAATATGTCCAGCAAGCCTTCCTATTGAAGCCCCATCGTTAAACCTCCGATTGAGAATGATCCGAAATGAACTTGGCTGGCAGAGGGCAAAAGCCGCCTGGCTTTTGCAAAAGCTGCCCGGCTTTCGGGCCCTGCAGCACGAAAACAGCTCCTAGCAATGGCGGTTTCCGGTGATTTCGATTCCTATCGATTCCACAACTCTTCTAAGTTAAATAACAACACTTTATATCATTTCTCTACACTTTTAAACGTGTAGAACATCCCCTAGAATCCATCATATGATTTCTATAAAATCATATACGAAAAAATATATTAAACGGAAGAACAAGAACCGGAGTTACGAGATTCTTACCGTTAGGCTTCGTTTTTCTCTCTTCTAGCTTCCTGCAAGGCTCCTGCGTGAGAGAGATCTCCCCAACCTCCTTATCCCTCTATTTTCCTTTCGTGTGGTGTAAATGAAAGGGGGAAGCATCCTATCTCACTCAAAGACCAATTCCATGTCAAGATAGGGCCATACGGAGTGTGATTGTGTCTCCAATCACTCCCTCTTCCATAAGTTCGAATTTGCCACTTCATTTTGTCTCCATCTCATTATTTGGAGACCATAAGTTGTGTATTAAAATCCCCCAAGTGGGTGTTGAAAGTCCCTCCCAATTATTCCTGCTATTTCTGGCAGGTTGGGTCAAAATAGCACTTGGGTTGTCCAAATATCTCCCTCAACCCCGGTTGGCATTTTATTGGGCTTATATAATTATTATGATGGCCCAACTAACTATTTGGTAGTCCATTCTCAATATAATGGTCCCGATAAATAATTTTAATTAATCATTTATTAATTAAATAAATCATTCTTTTACACGAAATCATTCGCTAGAAAAATTCAAATACATACTGAATCTTAAATTCAAGTACATCCGGGTGCGGTGTCACATTTTACCTCTCCTAGACTTCCAATAGAACAAGGAACGGTGAAGCTCCCGGGATCGTTCAATTTTGGAGGTAATTTATTTTGGAGAATAACACTACACTCCTCCGTGAGTGCTACGGTTGCAAAATCCGCCAACTTCTTCTTGTTGCTAAGAATATTCTTTAGAAATTTTTCATAAGAGGGAATTTCCGCAATAGCCTCAATAAAGGGAATATTTATGCTCAACTTGGTGAAGATGTCTAGGAACTTTTTGTATTGCTTACTATCATCTTTCTTCTTCAACCTTTGTGGGTAAGGAATTGGGGGAACATAAGCCGCCATGGATGGTGGTGGTGAGACATGCTCCACTAGCTCTTCATCTCCTTGTTTCTCCATAGGCTCTTTTTGAATCGTTGGCCCCTCCATTTGTTTACCACTACGTAAAGTGATAGCCATAACATTCTCCCTTGGGTTGATTTCCGTTGTAGTAGGAAATCTACCATGCTCCCTAGTAGTTCTTTCTTGAGCTAGTTGACCAATTTGAACTTTCAAGTTATGAATAGAGGACTTGGTATATTGCTCAATGGTATCCATGCGTTGATTTAGCTTCCGGTTTTGATCTTCAAACCGCATGTCAAGTTTGGTGAATTGATTGTGGAGATTCCCAATGGATGCCTCCATTCTACTATGATTTTCTTCATTTTGGGTTTTGATGCTAGCCACATTTTTGGTGAGAAGTTTCATCATCTCCTCCATAGTAGATTCTTGTGATTGCCCAAATTTGGGAGCTCCGGGTTGAGGGTTTGAAGAACTCCCTTGTGGCTTCCAATTGTTTCCTTGGTTGTACCGTTGTTGATTGTTGTTGGAAAAATTATTTCCTCCTTGATTTGCCCGGTTACCATAGGAATTCATGTAACTAACATCCTCAAGATGTTGAGAGGAGTTACCTTCCACATTGGGGATGCTCTCCACATTTGCCACTTGTTTGACCCCTCCAATAACGGCTTGTAAAGCCGTATGAATTGATGCTTGTAGATTTTGCTGAATTTTGGTTTGAAATTCTTCAAACCTCTTATCAAGTTCATGAGTGATAGAAATTTCATTCACTCCCGCCACCTTGATGTCTCCTCCTTGAAATTGAGGATTTGAAGCAATGGACTCAAGAATTCTCAAAGCTTCCGTCTCGGTTTTGTTACCAATGTATCCCTCCGCTCGGTTGTCCACAATAGCTTGACAAGATGAGTTCAAGCCATTGTAAAAAGTGTCAATTTGGAGGTCAAGAGGAATGCGGTGATGGGGGCATTCCTTCAACAAAGACTTGAAACGCCTCCATGCGTCTTGAAAAAGTTCTCCAACTTGTTGTTTGAAGTTGAAGATTCGTTGTCGTAGCTCTTGCGTCATTGTTGGGGTGTAGTACTTGGAGATGAATACATTGTATATTTCATCCCAAGTAGTATAGGATGCCGGTGCTTGCTCTAGAAACCACCCTCTTGCAGCTCCCTTCAAGGTGTAAGGGAAGCATTTGAGCCTAAGATCACCTTCATTTAGGCCATTCCTTGGAACACCTTGAATGAACCCATAAAATTCAGTGATGAAATTTAATGGATTCTCCCCTGGTTGTCCATAAAAGTGCGGCATAGCGTTGAAGTAGCTATTCCGCAACTCATAGTCTCGTGCCGCCTCGCTAAGCACGATGCAAGAAGGAGTTGTTGCAATGACGAGCCTCTTCCTTTCATTGAGTGTAGGAAGCATTGTTGGTGCTTTTGCTTCATTCTTTCGATTCCTTCTACAAGCTCTCTCGATTTCAAGGTATAGGTTCAAGGTTTGTAGAGCCTTGACTTCTCAATAGCATGCACTAAGAGCTTGTCTACACAACAAAATTTAAAACAATACCAAGTGAAATGTAAAGGGAAAATTCAGGAATTTTTGTTGAATCGTATAAAACAAAACCGTTTCCCCGGCAACGGCGCCAAAAACTTGATCGGCTGAAACTTGCAAGTGTACAAGTGCCAATGTAGTAATAAATTCCGGTAAAAATACCGGGTCGAACACAAGGAAACGTTGTTTATATGATTCAAAAGTGAAAGCGGTTTAGTAAAAGAATTAAGAAAAGAGTAAAGCTTTTTGATTTTTTTAAGGGATAATAAAAGCAACCAAGGGTTCGGGATTACTCCTAAACGACTCCTAGTGATGAATATATGTTCTTTCGCCAATTCTTATGAGTGGAATGTCACTAAAGTATTCTAACTCCTGTTACGGCAGCGAGATTGTGATTAATTCTACGTGTGAATCCCGTCACGGTTCACATTCATCTAAAATTAACCCCATTGAAGATTAGGACATTATAAAAACTACCATACTCAATTGAGGTATATTTCTATCCACAATTAGAATATGTCTAACCTTTAAGTGCACGGTTTATAACTCAACGTTAATTGCTCAAATAAACCCAACGATATAATCATACGTTGTACACCGTAGTCATACACATTAAAATATAAAGGAAAGATCATAATAATTTGGTTGAGAACATACATCAAACACCTAGAGTGCGTAAAGTTTCATCCCTAACCTTGGCTATAGAAAATTAGCTAGAACAATTCATAATAAAATTACAAGTAATGAAATGATAAAATACAATGGAATACATAAGAAAATGATACCACAACTCCAAAGCTATGGTGGATAAAGCTTTCCCCAAGTGTAGAACTTCTCCCAAGACCAAGGGGTTGCTCTTGGGATGCCAAAGTAGAAGTAAAGTGTGTAGAATATGGAATAATCTCTTGAGAGGGCTTCAATCCTCTTAAATATTGAGTTCTCAACGGCCATTTTCGGACAAGGAAGCAAGCTCCTTAATGGGATTTGGTGTTTTGCCCAAATGATTGTGATGACCGTTGCTTGTTTTAATCAGCTCCAGGCAAAAGGCGGGCGACTTTCGCAAAAGCCGGGCGGCTTTTGCGAGTTTAAAACAGGCTTCTCCGCTCCAGGGACCGAAAGCCGGGCGGCTTTCGCCAAAAGCCGGGCGGCTTTTGGTTCGGTTTGCTGAATATTTTCCACGGCGCCCAAAGCCGGGCGCCTTTCATGAAAGCCGGGCGGCTTTCGTCTGTTTTTGCTCCGGGTGCTTTTCCTTCATCTTCGGACCGCAACTGGATGGCTGGTTGGTGAAAATCGGCCGGTTTTGGTGAAAGCCGGGCGGCTTTCACCCCTTTGGTGTATTTTCCCCTTTTTTCTTTTGTTCTCGGGATGCGTTTGGTTGACCTTTACTTGTCGGGATTCTTCGTGTGTCTTTTCATCCTCGTATTTGATCCAATTGTCGGTTATAGTATTTCTTGCAAAACGAGACATATGTGTGAGAGTTTTATTCTTTTAAGTATAAAAGCGTTTATAAATTGTTGTATAAATTACGTTAATAAAACGCTTATCAGAACAATTTCCCATACTGTGTTCCTTTCAAATTGAGTAAGCTCTTCTTGCATAACATTGATCCAATCTGAGTCTGCAAGAGCTTCTTCCACAGTCATGGGTTCCATTTGAGATATGTAGCAGGCAAGCATTGCTTCTCTCCTTGTTGCAGCAGATCTGGTTTGTACTCCACTTCTGATCTATCCTATCACCTGGTTTGGGGGATGATCCCTTAACCAAGTTAGGTCAGGTTCTGATAAGTGTTGTCTTGGTCTCTCTTGCTCTTCTTCAGGTTCTTCATCACTATCCCCTTCTTGTAGGATGGGATTCTGGAGGTGAATTGGTATGGCAGAATTGTTGACCACTTCTGATGTTGTTACTTCTGGCGTTTCTTCTAGATTCAATTTCTCCAAGTTCTCTGTTATGTCCTGAACAACGTTGAGATCATCAAACTTGACATGAATCGATTCTTCAACAAGTAGGGTTCTTTTGTTGAGTATTCTGTAGGCTTTGCTGGTGCTGGAGTAGCCTAGGAATGTTCCTTCATCAGCCTTTTCTTGGAACACTTTGAGATGTTCCTTTCCATTATTGAGTATATAGCATTTGCCTCCAAATGCATGAAAGTAGCTGATGTTAGGTTTTCTTCCCTTCCAGAGCTCATAGGGGGTCTTCTGATGAGTTTTGTGAATCATGCTCCGATTCTGGGTGTAGCATGCAGTGTTGATAGCTTCAGCCTAGTATCTGTAAGGCAGACCTGATTCAGCAATCATGGTCCTTGCAGCTTCCTTGAGTGTTCTATTTTTTCTTTCTGCAACTCCATTCTGTTGAGGAGTTCTGGCTGCAGAGAGTTGATGCATTGTTCCATTTTGATCACAGAACTCTTGTATTACTTTGTTGACGAACTCTGTTCCCCTATCTGATCTGATAGATTTGACTTTCTGGTTCTGCTCATTCTGAAGTAGTTTCAACAGAGATGGTAGTTTCTGCAGAGTTTCATTTTTCTTCTTCAGAAAGATTGTCCAGGCGTGTCTTGAGTAGTCATCCACCATTTCTAAGGTATATCTTTTTCCACCTACACTTGGAGTTTCTACTGGTCCAAATAAATCCATGTGAATCAGATTCAAAGGACTAGTAGAAAGGTTTCCAGCAATGGGTTTGAAGGAGTTCTTCACTTGCTTTCCTTTCTGGCATGCACTGCACAGACTCTCCTTCTTGTACACAATGTTGGGGATGCCATCAACAATGTGATCCCTTGCTAGTTTGTTGATTGTTTTGAAATTTAGGTGACTCAGCTTCTTGTGCCATTCCCAGCTGAGTTTTGAATCTCCTTTAGCTAAAAGACAGATTCCACCCTTTGCAGTAGACCAATCAACAACATAGATGTTTCTTTTCCTGGTAGCAGTCAGTACCACTTCCATAGTTGTCTCATGCTTGACAGAACAGCCTTCTTTGGAGAATTCAACTGTGTAGCCTTTATCACAGAATTGGCTAGCACTAAGCAGGTTGAATTTCAAGCCTTTGACATAAGAGACATCTTCAATGATTATCTGGTTTCTGATCAGCTTCCCTTTTCCTTTAGTTTGGCCATCTTTGTCATTACCACCAAAGGTAACTCTGGGCCCTTTGATTTTCTGGAACTCTGTAAGGCAACTTTTGTCACCTGTCATGTGCATGGAGCATCCACTATCAATGTACCAATCTTGTTCAGAGATAGCTCCAGCACACAGTTCCTCATCATCAGATTGACCCATAAGACATAGGTCTTCAGTCTCTGTATCCAGGCAACAGAATGCCTCATCGGATTCTGATTCTGAGCTGGACTCTGTCTCAGAGAGGGGGTCCTTCTCTGGTTGTTCAGTGATGAGTGCCTTCCTTCTTCTGTGCTCATACTTCTTCTCTCCTTCCTGGCCTTGCCTTTTGGAGACTATAGGACGTGGACAGTTGACTTTGAAGTGACCTGGTTGTCGGCAGTTGTAGCAGAGAAGCTCTCCACTACTTTCTGATGCTTTGGGTTTCTGGTGCGGCTTTCTGCTTGAGGATGGACTTCTGCTGTCCTTTGGCTTCAGGAATTTCCTGAACTTCCTGGCAAAAGCAGCCATATATTCGTTAGTTAAAAGAATAGAAGGGTCAAAGTTATTTACCTGAGATGTGCTGGCTGTGAGGGCAGCAGTTGTTCTGTCCTCAACTTCTTCTTTCTCTTCTTCATTCATCTCGAACTCATAAGATTTGAGATCAGAGATGAGCTTCTCTGTGCTGTAGGTTCTGAGATCTTTGCTATCTCTCATGGCAGTGACCTTCATCTTCGAGGGTGAAGGAAAGCCTCTGAGAACCTTCAGATTGATCTCCTTGGTAGTGAGCTCCTTCCCAAGTTCTGATATCTCAGCAGTGAGTGTGAGTTGGCATGCATACATCTCAGCTATGCACTCTTTGGGCAGAAGTTTGAAGTCTTCAAACTTCTTCATGGCAATGGTCAGTTTGTTGTCTTTTTCCTGCTCATCACCAGCTCCTATCAGGGTGAGTGTATCCCAGATTTCCTTGGCAGAGGTGCACTTCTTGATTCTTGTGAAGCATTTGTCATCTATGGGTTTGTAGAGGATGTCCTTGGCAATGTTATCAAGGTTGTACTTCCTCCTTTCTTCATTGGACCACTCATGTCGCAGTTTGGTGATCATCTGAGGTAGACCACCACCAGCAATGTATTCAGGATTGATCTTAGTAAACTCTGTGAAAGGACCAGCATCAAGGACTTCCCACATTTCATCATGGAGTGCGCAGAGGTGAGCTTTCTTGCGAATCCTCCAGTCATCAAATTTTGTCACTGAGAACATAAGATTCTTTGAAAGAGTGTTATCCATAATATGAGATTAAAGAGGCTAAAACAAGTGGATCTCTTGTTTAGTAAGTAACCTAAAAGATTACAAGAACAAGGAGGCTCTGATACCACTTGTTGGTCCCGTTTGTAATGGGAACAGTCTAGAGGGGGGGGGGGGGGGTGAATAGACTGTTCAGGAAATTAAACTTTTCTCTAAGTCAAAGCTGACTTATCAGAGATGGTTGAAGTCTGGTGACAGAGAAGGTCAAGTTCTGATGGCAGAACTGAACCTGGCAGCGGAAAAGGTTCTGTCCGGGTAGCCTCAGACAACACTAAGGCAAATGCCTTTCTGATAACTCTTGAGGAAGATCTGCTGAACACAGAGTCCAACCTTTTGAGTTATGCATTCAAGTTCTTAAGTGCAGAAATGAAATAAGTAAAGTAAGTGACACCGGGGATTTTTATAGTGGTTCAAGGAACAACTTGTTCCTCTAGTCCACTGTTCCACTAAGCTTGCAAAAACAACAGTTTACAATGTCTTAGTCCCTAGAACTTAAGAAGCTCTCCACGTCTTCTTCAAGCCTAGTTGCCACCCGGGATGCAGTTCTGCTTCCTGATGGCTGGTCTCGTTTCACTGAGTCTCTAGGAAGTATCACCACTTCACTTTACTCCGGTTAGTTTGAGACGTCCCTTCTTTTTCAAGAAGTGTTTGAATCAATATCAGTTTTCTCCAACGTTGCTTCTTCACAAAGGATGTGTAGATTAAGTTTTCGAAGTGTTGAAGAACTGAGGAACTTTGCAACTTGCTAGTTGGATGATGGATAAGAGAGTATATCTTCCAACTTGAGCTTTTCTTGTTGAGGTGAGTAAGTCTTTTATCTCAAGAAAGCTTGGAGGTAATTGATTTAGAGTAGAATGATCTTGAGCAAGTTAGTCAGGCAATTGTTGTAGCAAAGTTATCCTCGTAGTTCTTCAGAGTGTATCTTATATACTGGGAGCAGTCTTCCCGTTGGAGTGTAGAAGACACCTTCATTAAATGCTTGTACTGTTGACTTGACCGGTTGGACCTTCGACTTGCTATTTTGGGGGCGCGAAGATACTCGCATGGTCAATCATCAGCTTTAAATATATCTTCGTACGTACAACATTAATTGAGCATTTAATGCGTGTACAGTACCATGTTTCCGTTGAAAGGTTCGTAGCCGTTAGGGTATTTCCCGTTAGTTTAACGACCGTTGGTAGGTGTCTTCGAGTTCTGCAAGGTGTGAGCTTGTCTGATGAGGTTTTCTGATCAGAACTCTGATGGCAGCTTCTGATGCCAACTCTGGTATCCAACTCTGATGGCTTCTCTGGAGAGCAACTCTGAGAGCATCTCTGGTAGGAGTTCTGACAAGGAGGACCAAGAGGGTTTCTGGCAGTCGACTATTCTAGTACTTACAAAGACAAATACTAATACAAAATTTCTATTGGGGTACTTTCAAATGCTAATCAACCTAGCATCATCAAAATCTAATTACATATATTCCTTACAAACAGCCACTTGCACTCAACTACTGAGCTGACATCAGGTCTAGGAACAAGGGTCCAAGTCTGGTTCACTCTCAGAGCGTCCATCTCACTTTTCATGGCCTCAAGCCATCTCTAAGACTCTCTGGAACTTATAGCTTCACTATAGGTCTTAGGTTCATTTAGGTCTAGGGCCTCAAACATAATAAAAGCAAAATCAGATATAGCACACACAGTAAAAGCATTGTGAGACAAAGTATCAGATTTTCTCTTAATGGTTCTTCTACCCCTATCCCTAACAAGTTGGTAGTCATGCAAATCAACATCATCATTCTCAGCAGAAACATCAAACACATTGGTCCCACTAGACATAGAATCATTATGCACATGGTCATCATGAGTATTGAACTCCACCTCACTGGAGGTAGCAGTATCACCAGAAGTATTAACATGCACATCAGAAGGGATGACAGGTACAAAAGGAGGAGTGTCATACATAACAGAAGGAATAGCAGGCACAGAAGGGACATGAGGCTCCACCTCAACATGTGTCCTCTCAGGTTCATGCTCAGAAACAGTTTTAAGCAAGCAAGGGAAATCAAACTCATTGAAGATTACATCCCTACTTATAACCACCTTAAAACCAGGCACACTTCTATCCCACAGCCTATATCTCTTTACCCCATTAGGATATCCCAAGAAAACACACTTTTTGGATCTATGATCTAACTTATCAATTTTCTGATGAACATAGGCAACACACCCAAAGACCCTAAGGTTTGACAGGTCAAGAGGCCCACAAGTAAACTTAACTTCAGGGCATTGACCCCCTATGGGAACAGAGGGAGATCTATTTATCAGATAGGAGGCAGTGGTAACTGCTTCACCCCAAAACTTATTAGGTAAACCTGAGGTAGACAACATACTTCTAACCTTGTCAAGAAGGGTTCTATTCATCCTTTCAGTCACCCCATTCTGTTGGGGGGTGTAGGGCACAGTCTTATGTCTCCTAATGTCTGAAGTGGCACACAGTTGGTCAAGCTCATGGTTACAGAACTCTAGGCCATTATCAGTCCTAAGGGTCTTAACATTCTGTCTAATTTGATTTTCTATAAGTAACTTCCAGGCCTTAAACTTCTCACAAACATCAGACTTATGTTCTAGAAGGTAGAGTGACACTTTCCTAGAAAAATCATCAATTAAGGACAAAAAATACCATTTCCCCCATGTGTGGGAACACTGGCAGGACCCTAAACATCAGCATGCACATATTCAAGCACAGAGGAGCACTTTGTCATATTAGGATAAGAGGATAGAGGGAATTGGACTCTATGTTGTTTACCAAGAACACGTGATTCATAGAAAGTCAAAGAGTTCACAGAGTCTTTACCAAAGTAACCATGTTTATGCATGATCCCTAAACCTTTATTACTCATATGCCCTAGTCTATTATGCCACAATAAGGTTTTATCAGTATGCACAACATTCACAGCATTCACAGAGTCAATATAAGGTTTAGCATGACACACATAAAGGTTGTTCACTTTCTCAGCTTTAAACAACACCAGAGAATTTTTCAAAATTTTCATACAACCATTCCCCCACTTTCCCTCTAATCCACTACCCTCCAAGGCAGCAACAGATAACAAGTTGTGACACAAATCATTGACATGCCTCACATTCTTGAGAGTAAACACAGAGCCACAAGAAAACTTAAGACATATATCACCCATACCCAGAACATTGCATCTCTTATTATCAGCCAAGGAAACATAACCCATATCACATTTCTCATATTTAGAAAACAAGTCCCTAAAAGGAGTCATATGATAGGTGCAACTGGAATCAATCAACCATTCATGCTCAGTCAAGGTATTCCGAACAGAATTAACATGATCACACACCATGAGAACCTCACCAAGGTCATCTCTCTCTATACCTACACTAGCTTGCTCAGGTTTCTTGGGATGGGGACAGTCTTTAATAAAGTGTCCAGAATTGCCACAATTCTAGCACACACGTTTTCTAGACTTATTCCTCTTCTTACGATTTTGGTTACTATTTTTAGCTTGGGCATCCTGTTTCTGATTCTTAGACCTACTCTTAGATCTACCCCTCACAAACATAGCCTCACCAGAATCCTTGGATTGACTAGAAATACTCCTATTATGTTTAAGGTCAAGTTCTTTACTCTTAAGGCGATTCACAACAATATCAAGGGTGACATCATCTCTACCATATTTAATAGCAAATTTAACATCATTATAAGAACCAGGAATATCATTAAGCAACACAACATCAGTATAATCATCAATATGCTTATCACCAGATTGTTTAATGTTCTGGATCACCTTATTAAAAACATCCAATTTTTCATCAATGTCTTTGGTTAGGTCTAGCCTAAACCGAAAGAACTTTTCAAGAAAAAACAGTTTACCAGGCAGAGAGGTGTGAGTATAAAGATCATCTAACTTATCCCACAACTTTTTAGCAGAGTCCAAAATACCAACTTTTCTAAGCATAGAGTCAGATAGGTTAAGATAAATAGTAGAGCAGACAGTTTCATTCATTTCAGCTTTCTTAGCACTATCATCAGAATCCAAATAAAGTTCACTTACAGCTCTGAAAACCTTTTGTTGGATTAAAACACATTTGATCTTTTGTTTCCAAATGTCAAAATCAGTTTTCCCATTAAAAGGTAGCATACCACACATATTGGCAGACATAGCAATAGACACAAGAGAGAACACAATAAGGATAATGCTGAAGATCAGTAGCAAAAGACAAGGTCAAATAAAAAAACAGCACAGAGAGAGAGAGAGAGAGAACCAAGGAGCTAGGGTTCACCAGTGTACCTGGCTGCCGAGTCACACAGGTTAAAAAATCCCAGTTCACAAGGGTAACAAGCAAGCACAAAGGACAATAAAGGTGGATAACCACGCAAGGGAGACAAATTACAAGTTCAAAACCTCAGTCCGCATACACAAAACCAGTACGAATCACAGATTTAAGCATGCAGAGACAGAAAACACACTTGCAGACCAAACATCACACACAAAAGGTAAAGCGTACGCACCTAGGAGTAGTCAGTTACAACTGACAGCCAGACCAACCAGGTCAGCAACAAAAGCAAAGCGGGGAAGGGGATGAAGTGAGTGAAAAACACCAAAAAACACACAATACCGGAGGCACCCGATTACCTAGGGTGTTTATCGCCAATTTACCTGAGCGAGAACACGTGGATGGGCTTCTCGACTTACCACTCAAAGGAGATCTGCGGTGGATGGCGGCGGAGGAGCTCTTGGGCTGTAGACGAGGACGACAGGAGGTCTGACGCTAATACCACTGTAAGGTTTTCACCTCTCCAGCTCAGACCACGCTCATACAGCACACAACCTAGCACCACCGGAAGGGACAATCACACTCATGCCAGCCCAGCCATCTCAACGCACGCCAAAGGTCAGAAAAGGGGAAGCATAGAGAGAAATAACACAAAGGGACCGGAAGGAGAAGAGACTGGGAGCCTCTCTCTCTTTTCTCTCTAACCTCACTCTCTCTCTAACCGAAGACCTCAGCGTCAAAGAGAAGACGAAGAGGGCCTAAATACCGAGGATCACATGGAACCCTAGTAGAGGGTTCCAGAAGAAGGCTAACGAGAAAACAACATGGGCCGGGACAAGAGGCAAGCGAACATGCCCACACAAGGAGAGAAGGGCTGCCATGGCCTTATGGGCCAATACCTCCACAATATGCGTATTTTATTATTGTCTAAGTTTGATCTCATAGAATATGATCTAACCTGTTTGAGTTTGGGTGATATGTTATATTTAAATCTAGTTTGGTTAAAGACTAAAATAAGTTCAAGTGAAGCATATTAAATAAAGAAGTATTTCAAACGGATAGTCTGGTTTGTGAAAACAAAGCTTCTGGAGCATGATAGGCCTTTTTATTCAAATATTGCTATTATTTAAGGGATTCCCAATAAAGTGAGTTAAGTTTCAAAAGTCCAAACATATGACTTGTCTGTTATACACCAAACCGTTGCACACCCAGGAACTAGGCCATTAATCCGTTCAACACCAATCCATTTAACACCATGTATAACTAAAAGGCCATAAATGAAGTTTAATACTGAAAAAAAAATAAAAATAGGAAAGAGTTCCTCAACCGCCACTGTTACCACCGGCACTGCCAACAGTCTTGCCGCACCACCGCCCAGTGACTTGCTCCGACCATAGTGACCGCCGCTCAGTAACTTGCTCCGGCCATGGTGACTCCTACCTACCAACCATAGTGACCACCGATCACTGGCCACAGTGACTCCGGTTACGATGACTGCTTGCCCGGCCGGGCAGTGACTGAAGTCACCATCAACAGTGACTCCCGCCTACCAACCATAGTGACCACCGATCACTGGCCACAGTGACTCCGGTTACGATGACTGCCTGCCCGGCCGGGCAGTGACTGAATTCGCCATCAACAGTGACTCTGCCGCCACACTCTGCCGCTAGTGACTCTACCCCCGTGACTGCCGCCACCCCTGGCCAGTCACTGCCGCCCCCTCCCCCGGCAAGGCACTGTCGTTGTATGCCTCTTTCATTGAACCACCTCAACCACCCATCCCTCCCGGCTAGGCGGCCACCGCACCCCAACCCAATCCCCATCCTCTGTCCACCACACCCCAACCCCACCACACCCACCCCATCCCTAACACACCCGCCCCAATCCCAAGACTCCGCCCACCCCTACCATTGAATCACCTCCGCCCCGCCACGACCATTCCGGCTGGTGACCGCACCACAGCCCAACCACATCTCAACCCTGCACAGTTGCTACCTAGGACACTGCAACCCGTCTCCAACCCCTGCCATTGAACCATCTCCGCCCAAAGCGGAGTCGCCATCCACCGAGACGACAGATCTGACACCGATGGCCCCAAGGACATCGGATCTAGAACCGATGACGTCAAAGATAGTAGATCCGGTACCGGCGGCCCAAGGACGACAAATCCGACACCGGTGACCGTAAATACAGCCATCGTTCATCCAGGCGGCAGATCCAGCACCTGCGGCTTCGGTCAAGCGAGCACAGGCGGCAGAGGTGCGGTATTCGAGCAATGAAGCAGATGGATAACGTTCAGCTTGAAATTGGAGGAGGAGAAGAAGTGAGCGATGGCTGGAGCAGTGGCAGCGAGGGCATTGGAGCTTCACGTCTTGCATCCATGGCAACTCTATCCGTACCTTGCACGAATGAAGAGAGAAGGAAGGCAACGTCGAACGAAGAGAGAAGGAAGGCAGCGTCGAATGAAGAAAGAGGTAAGCATCGAGTCAGTTTTTTGGAAAAAATGAGAAAAGTCATAAATTTGGAAATTAGAAGTCCATTAGTGATACACATGCCATTTTTTCAGCATTGCCATTTTTTCAGCATGATAACTGATATCAGATCATTTAAAATGTTGTAATATATTATTGTATTTTATGATTTTTTTCTCTCTTTCTTATCTTATTTCTCACACCTAAACTCTTTGGTGATCCCCTTTGGATTGCATCCTATAAATAGGGACCTTTGCACTCTTCATCGCTCTTCATCATTTTCGTCATTGCTATAATTGTTTTTTATGTTTTCACTCCTCTTGTATTTATGGTTAGATTATTTTGTGTGAAATGGTTGTGGTGGTGACTTGTTGCATTTAATTGGTGTTCGTCATGATGGGAAGAATTTTCAGTATCAGAGTTATGTAATGGTCAAATTTAAGTAGGGTAAGGGGTTGTGTGATTATGTTTCTTAAAAATTTGTATGCCCTAAGTTGAGAGTTGAAAAACTTGATGAAATGTTTTCATTTTTGGAGACTAATTTAATAACTCGAAGATTATTACTTTGATTAATAATTCTATTGAACAAAGGATTGAAGTTCAACTAGAGAAGTTCAAAATGGAACTTTTTATCGAGATTGATTTGTTCAAAATAACTTTGCACTTAATATTAGTTACAAGCTTAGAACCCGTTTGGTAATACTCAAATCGGCTGTATTGGCCGATTCTGCTGAAATTTATGAAATTCTGACCGAACTCACCGAAGTGGCTGAATTGGCTGATTCTGCTGATTTATGAAAAAATATATTTAACATGTATTTTATTAATAAAATAAAGAAAAAAGTATATGAGAAAACAGCCAAAAAGATCATCTACACTAAGTTTAGCCAATACATGCAGAAAAGTAACTTCGATCGTACTTTTACTTATTATTACAAAATTTAAAGCGTGACATTAAATGGTACATGTTTGATAAAAAAGTTGGCCGAAATTGTGAGATTAAAGTGGTACATTAAGCGGGTTGTTATGTACTTATGTTGAAATTGTGAGAAATAAAGTGGTAATTGATTAAAAACCATAACATTATAACATTCAAAGTAAAAGTTTGTTTAAATATAGTAATAGACATTTTAACATGCGTAATAATATACCAAAAATTACATAATAGGATGAATAGCAGTAACTGGCTAAGTGGCTAACTGCAGGTCTGTAGTTTCAAAATCCAAAATCCAAATACACATACATAATGTAGTTTCAAAATAGTAAATAAAACATATACAAAGTAGCAATTGGAAATTGGCAAATTTCAACAACATTCAACTTGAAGTGTTTACATCGATCTAATTTCATGTTCCCGGTTCCATGGCTTCCATCTTGAAGAGTTGGAGCATACCAGCTAACAGCACCCTCTAAGTCAATCATTGTATTTGTTCCTATGTACATGAGTCACATGACAACAAGGAGATTTATAAGTTTCATGAAAATACAAAGACTGTCATCATTCCAATAATTAATGTAATAACTGATAAATACAATTTGTAATTGCAATAGTTCCAGCAAGGCAGTAAGTAAGAAGCATATATTTAGGCTCAGATTGTTTATTCACTTCACTAAAAATGGGGGCACATGAAACTATATAGAAATAGAATCAACACCAACCTATTAATTTCTTTTTGGGTGGAAGCTATCATCATAGCCAATATATGCAAAACTTATTCTATAATGAATCAATACATTTGAAAATTTCAGTAGTACCAGCAAGGCAGCCAGTAAGAAGCATATATTTAGGCTCAGATTGTTTATTCACTTCACTAAAAATGGGGGCATACGAAAGTATATAGAAATAGAATCAACACCAACCCATTAATTTCTTTTTTGGTGGAAGCTATCATCATTGCCAATATATGCAACACTTAATCTATAATGAATCAATACATTTGAAATTGCAATAGTTCCAGTAAGGCAGTAAGTAAGAAGCATATATTTAGGCTCAGATTGTTTATTCACTTCACTAAAAATGGGGGCATACGAAACTATATAGAAATAGAATCAACACCAACCCATTAATTTCTTTTTTTGGTGGAAGCTATCATCATTGCCAATATATGCAACACTTAATCTATAATCAATTAGTATAGAGAGAAACAAGATTACCATGTCTTGTTGTACAAATACACTAATTAGGTGAAATTGTACCAGTGAAACAGCAACACTTCCATTTACCATCATAGCAGCAGGGTGATGACAGAAGTCATAGAACCATAGCATAGCATATCATTAGTGAAGTAACATATTACATATTTAAAAGATAAAGGAAAAGTTTTACCATTATCTGATCAAGAGAAGGGCCTCCACCAACATTGCCATCAGTTAATTCTGCATTAAAAAATAAAAACACAGCAATGGAGGAGGGGACTTCTATAACTAAATGAATTGCATCATATGGAATGCTAGGGGTCTGGATTCCTCCAGTACCAGACTTTATTCCCTAGTTCAGCAATGGAGGTTAAAACTAGTTGTAGTTATTGAACCTATTTGTGATAGTAGTAAATTGGAGTTATACAAAAATATCTTGGGATTCAGTGAAGCTCTTTCCTCTTCAATTAACAAAATCTGGTTGTTCTGGGATTCTACTATCATGGGGATTTCTGATGTTACTTGGCATGCACAGTATGTTCACTTTAAGGTGACTAGTAATGAATTTGAAGGATGGATTACTGTGTTCATGGGAAGCACACATACTATACTAGAAGAGAATTATGGGATGCCCTAGGAACTATTTCTTCAGCAATAAACAAACCCTGGATGGTGGGAGGGGACTTTAATGAAATAGCAGCATATAATGAGCATCAAGGGAATTCCTTGCCTATTATCAGAGGTATTAATGAGTTTTCTGATTGTATTTCAGCATGTAACTTGATTGATCTTCCCTATGATGGGCCTAAGTTCACTTGGTCAGGAGTCAGATCAAATGGCAGAGTTTGGAAAAGGCTTGATAGGGTGCTATTCAACATTCATTTCATCAATAAATTTGACACTATTAAGATTTCCCTACTCAACAAGACCCCCTCAGATCACAATCCTATGCTTATTCAAATTTCCAATAGTTCTTTTTCAGGACCCAGAAGTTTCAAATTCCAGAATATGTGGTTTCAAAACAAGAATTTTCTTGATTTTGTTAAAACTAAATGGGAGTCAGTGAAAACAGGTGGTGGTATGAGAGGTTTATACACTAAGCTTCAGAATCTTAAAAAGGAGCTAAGGATTTGGAACAAGGAGGTCTTTGGAAACATATTTGAAGATATTAAGATATGTGAAAGGGAGGTGCTGGAATCAGAAAAAATATTTGAAGATAACCCAAGTGAATCAAATAGAGAATCTTTATTTCATAAAAGAGGGCTTCTCATACAAAAATACAAGTTAGAAAAGAAGTTTTGGAAACAGAAAGCACACATTCATTGGCTAAAAGAAGGAGATAGCAATACCCACTTCTTCCATTCTTATGTTACAGTCAGGCAAAAAAGACAGAGTATTACCTCTATCAAAAAAGCAGATGGTAGCACCCTTACTTCATTGTCAGACATTGGTGAAGAGGCTGTTAGATTCTTCTTTGAGTTGTACACTGCAAAAGACTCAATCAATAATGAAGAGGTGCTATAATATATTCCTGAGATCATAAGCCAGGAAGATAATAACAATATTATGGTCTTGCCTACATCTAATGAAGTCAAAGCAGCTGTATGGGAACTTAATCAAAACAGTGCTCCAGGGCCAGATGGTTTTAATGGGAAATTCTTCAAGAAATGTTGGGGGATAGTGGGAGTGGATGTTACTAGAGCAGTGCAGGAGTTCTTCTTGGGCATCCCTATTCCTAAGAGCATGTCTAGTGCATTGATTGTATTAATTCCAAAAATTGACAATCCTTCAACTTTCAGTGATTTCAGGCCTATTTGTCTATCAAACTTTATTAGCAAAATATGCACTAAAGTGTTGGTGAACAGAAAAGAAGCATTTTGCCTAAAATTATCTCTAAAGAACAAGTTGGTTTTATGGCTGGAAGAGATATTGCTGATCAAATCTTGATTGCTCAGGAGATGATTCACAGTATTGACAAGAAAATCAGGGGAAGCAATTTGGTGATTAAACTTGATATGGCTAAGGCATTTGATAAGGTCTCTTGGCAGTTTTTAAGTGCTATTCTTCTGAAATTTGGTTTTTGCAGCCAATTTGTTAATTTGGTTCTGAATAATCTCAGGTCTACCTTTCTTTCAGTTCTTATTAATGGTTCTCCCCAAGGTTTTTTCAAGCCTACCAGGGGTGTTAAACAAGGAGACCCCCTATCCCCCTTTCTATTTATTATAGCTGCAGAGGCTTTTTCAAGGGGACTAAAAGGTTTAATGGAGGCTGGCAAAGTTAATCAATATTGGATGGGCAATCAAGGATATCCTATTTCACATTTGGGTTTTGCTGATGACCTACTGGTCTTTACTAATGGGGAATCCAGATCAGTTTCAAAGTTCAAAAGTTTTCTGCTCACATACCAGCAAGCTAGTGGACAGGAAATTAATTTTGAAAAAAGCTCTTTTGTTTGTGGTCAATCAACTCCAGCAAGACAGATGAAGATCAAAGAGGGGTTAGGTATGAGGTTATCTTCTCTGCCTATTAAATACTTGGGAGTTAATCTCCACAAAGGTATCAACAGGTTTAATTTTTGTGGGAACATTATTCATCAGTTTGAGAAAAAGCTTACTCATTGGAAGCAAAAAAACCTAACTCAAGGGGGTAGGCTAATCCTCATTAAACATGTTCTTAACTCTATTCCTCTACATACTTTGGCAGTAGACAACCTTCCCAAAAAAGTCATTTCAGTTCTTAATAGAAAAATGGCTTCATTTTTTTGGGGATCTTCAAATAATAAGAACAAACATCACTGGATCAAGTGGTCCAGTATTTGTTGTCCTACAGGGGAAGGTGGTTTGGGCATTAGGGCCTTGGGAGACATTGAAAAGGCTTTTTCAATCAAACTATGGTGGAAGTGGCAAACTGAGGATTCACTGTGGACACATTTTATAAAAGCCAGATACAATAGAGAAGGGAACATGATACCTAAAGTGACTGATTCTTCAATATGGAGGAGAATCTGCTTCATTCATGATCAGGCTCTCAGTCTTTGCACTACTGATGGCACAGGATCCCTGCAGTGGAATGAAGAAGAGGATGGTCAATTCTCATTTAAGTCAGCATATGAAGAAGTTAGGGAGCTTTCATATAATCAAGAAGTTTATAGAAATATCTGGGATTCTAAGCAGGAGTTGAAAATCAAGCTTATTCAGTGGAAAGTGGTAAAAGGGATCATTCCTACTTCTGACAAGTTAGAGAGATTCCAAACTATATTGAGACCATCTATATGCCCCCTATGCAGAAATAACAGTGATACTATGAATCATATACTTTATAAATGCTCAGTATCTAAGAAGATTTGGGAATACTTTTGGGGAATTCTGGGTCTTCATATTAATTCATCAGTAGATTTCAATCCTTTGAGACTGAAATGGGAGGAAAAAGGCAAGTCTAGTCTGCTTCAAGTGTTCAGGAGGAATATTACAGGTATCATTATTTGGTTCATTTGGAAAACCTATTCATCACTGATTTGGGGTTCTAATAGAAATCAGATAACAGCTCAACAAATCATTATTCAAATCAAGAATTACACACAGTCATGGGTGTATACCTTATCAGATCAAAAAGTTAGGTTTGTTGAAAATATTTTGAAAGAGGAGCAGGTGATACCAAAAAACTTCAAGATTAAACAGCCTAAACCTCGGATTGTGAGATGGCAGAAATCGAAAAGGAAAAAAAAGTTAAATATCGATGCAAGTTACTTAGCTTCAAGAGCTTCAGGAGGAGCGATGCTTCGTGACAAGGAAGGGAGGATGATTCAGGCGCTTAGTCTTCCGCTTCAGGCTAAATCGGCGCTGGAAGCAGAGCTGAAGGCTATCCTATTAGCGATGAGATGGGCGACGGAGGAAGGTTTTGAAGAGTTTGAAGTGGAATCGGATTCATTTCTGGCTTTGGAATACATTGCAGGTAAACCGACGAGAAGATGGAATAGATTGGTTTTGGAAATCACAGACATGGCTTTCAGGAAAGGAGTTTCATTTGGGCATACTCTGAGGGAAGGAAATTGGGTAGCCCATCAACTGGCCCAATCGAACTCCAATAAAAGATATAGCAGCCCATTTCATATGCCCATTAGAGCTAAACAGGCTTATTGGATGGATTTTTTTGGTATTCCTTCTATTCGTATTTAATTATTCTTGTATTCTTTCTGAGAGGCTTTGGTCTGATCCTCCTCTCATGTATTACTTTTTAATCAATAAAATCCTGGTATATGACACCCGGCATATATCCCACTGATTTTGGTGGTTTGCCTTCCGGGTTAAAAAAAAAAAAAAAAACACAGCATTAAGTAAACAATAAGGTGAAATATAAAATTTGAAAACTGAATGTGTAAAAGCTTATACCTGTTTCCAACCTCTCTAACTCTTCAATGTTTTCTTCTATTGAGACGGGCTGATTGGACATCTTTAACCAGTCTTGAGCACATACGAGGGCTTCCACAATTTTGACACTCAATGAACTCCATGCTTCTTGGACTGACAACAATATGTTTTAGCACAATGTTTGCATTGTCCTTTAATAAGGACACCATTACTATCTTTTATCTTGTCAGAGTAATCCCATATTCTGGATCTGGACTCTACCTCCTTTCTTGTTTTTCCAGAATCAGGCACATCAACAACAGTTGTCTGCTGAGTGCTGGTGTTAGGCCCACCATCATGAGCTTCCACCATAGGTTCTTGAGAAATAGGAGTCAGAGGAGGTTGAGAACCAGATGTTGGTATGTTATCAATACATTGACCTTCCATTCTGATAACTATAGACAATTCAAATACGTCAATGCAATCAACACATTGAACACATAAATGACAAAATCACATATTGACAATCATAAATACTTTAATTCATTCACAGTAAAGTCTGGAACAATCAGCAATGTGATCTACAAAAGGATATAAGCAGTAGGCTTATTCTCTTCTCTACAGACTTAGAAGATACCGGTTCACTCTAACTACTCGTTTGAGTGTTTGAGTAGAAAAAGGTAACTTCAACACTTGTGAGGCAGAATATATGAAATATGAATCATCATGTTTACTCGGAAAATTATATTCAGCCATCATCTTATTCAGCAGTTCAGAATACAAGTGAAATAGGTACCAAAATAGGCATCAAGCTTCACATTAACAGGCATCAGTCATCACATTAACAAGCATCAGTCATCACCATCTCACAGATGCATCACAGTTTACAAATCCATAGTCAAGTAGTCAAGTAGGTATAAAAATAAGTCAAACAGAGGTATGACATTATCATGCTTCACATTAAATTAACAGGCATCATCGAGGCAATGAGGCTAACATTTTACAAATCCGTAATCCATTGTAAACAGGCTTCCACCATTCATGAATTAGTAAGCCACAATTACACAAGGAATACATATCAAAAGACAAACAGTATAACACAAGTACACAACATATCTAGGGTTCAAGCTTCCAGGCTTCCACCATAGTATATTACCACCATAATAGTTTAAAAAATCAATCATTTTTACTTTTATACCTCACAAGAGACTCATAGTGTCGTATAGTCGCAGGCTTCCACCGTTCCACCATTCTTAAGCTTCCACCAAATTGGAGGAACACCAGTCCTGAGAGGAGAGGCAGAGAGTCAGAGACAAGTCAGACAATAAACTATCAGACCCGGAGGGTGAATGAGAGAGATCTGATTGACGAGAGGTTAGAGAGAAGAGGATTAGGTTAGAGAGAAAGGGTCTGCGATGAAGACTGAAGAGATAAGGGGTCTGCGCTGAAGAGAGAAGAGGATTAGGGTTAGGGTTACAGGTGAATAAGTAGTATTTATACTACTTGGAGTTTCGGGTTTTTCGGGTGGGTCGGGTAGAGAATTTTAAAACCCTACCCAAGACCCGCTACCCTGAAAGATTAAGGAAACCGGTTTCGGTTTTGTTTTTCGGGTTCGGGTCACCTGACCCGGTGGGTGTACCAAGGGTATATCCGAACGGGTTTTCGGGTCAGATCGTGTATTGCTTACCCCTATTTGGGATCAATTAGCCTTGACATAATCTGCTAAATTGAAAGCTTGTGATGCTTATATCAAGTGCGTGGATGAAGATCGACTTGTCCAACTACTTATGGGTCTACCTCAACAATTTGATAATTTTTGCATGGGACTGTTGCATTGTAAACCGTTTCCCTCTATTGAAGATGTGGAAAATGAACTAATGGGCTAAGAAAACTTGTTTAAAGACGTTAAAGGGGGTACATGGGCGTAGCCATGGGAGGGCCAATCCTGGACCCCTGGCCCTGGCCCAGCCTAAATATAAAAATGTCCATATTGTTAGGGTGTAAAAAAATTTGTGTAAAAAATTTTCCAAAAATATTCTTTGTACCGGCCCAGTGCTCTGGCTCCGCCCCTAAGGGGGTACATACTGCCTCCACTTCCTTCTTTGCATTTTCTTACTTTGCCCCGGTCCTTGCACCTCCTACTTATCAGTACAAAATCCCCTGTTGAGGTTAAGCCCCGTAGATCCGAAAGCCCAACACACGCTTTGAATATTTCAGGATGTGGGTAATAAATTGAGGGTATAAAAAATATAAAAGCAGAGTAATAATATGCTCAAAGCCCACTTGCATTTAAACAATTCACCGATTACACAGGAAACTTCCCGAACGGTACGTCGGAATAGTGATCAATACAAGAACAAGAGTAATAAAGCTATTCTAGGCCTTGAGTATCAAAATGCTAACCCTTTACAATGAGATTAATCCCTCTATTTATACTAATGGGGGGTATGGGGTGCTCCACGCCGATTGGTCGTTAATACAGCCACTTGAATGCCCATGCTTCCACTAGTAGATGCCATACTCTAGCATTTATTGCTCCCTACCACTTGCCATCTATCCGTTCCCCGAACGGGGTGATGGACTATGCATAAAACACCATTGATCTGGCCCAAGTATCCTGGTTGACCTGATCCCCATTCGGGGCATATATCTCATTGGGCCTGTTGTTCGCGTGGATTCCGAGCTGTATATTGGGCTGAATATTTTGGGCCTTTGATCCAGGTATTGGGCCTTCAGTCCAATATCCCACCACAAATCCCCCACTTCTGATGTCTCGAATGGTAATGAGTGCATAAGGAAGTAAAACTTGTATGCCGAGTGTCGATCGGGGTCCAGATCTCGTTGGTTCCCTATGTCATGATTTAGTATCTTATTGCGACTGTCGTTTGATTTTTTCCATAATTGCCATGACTACTGGTCTTTGCTCTCCCATGCAACACGTGTCTTTTCCAATGCTCCCGGTGACATGTCGCCCTCTGTTTGGTCAATGAATCGGTGCTTGTCAGGCTATAAGTAGGCCTTTTGGTTCGTCGGTTCTAGGTTTCAAATTTTCAAATCCTTCGTGTTTTTGCTCTGCCTTCTCTTTAGAACTCTTCAAGCTCCGTCCGCTCAGGTATATTTTGCTCCTTGCTTTTTCCTTTTACCTCGTGTTCGGTCAACATGGATTCTCGATCACCTTCTTCTGGATCGAATCGGATTCCGCTACTCAAGGGGATCTCCATGACGCCGCTGCACAAGAGGCCATAGCAGTTCCCTTTGCCGATGTTGCTAATGATGCGACCGCGGGGGTGGTTGATGAATATCCTTCAAGCGACTCTACTTCCGGCGAGGACTCTGATGGCACGATGTCCGGCGATGAACTGGCTTCAATGGCGGCTGGCCCCCCAGGCGATGTCCCTCGTTATAGGGTTGACCTGAGATTAATCAGGGAGAGGAGGCAAAAAAATTAACTTCTCACAATAGGGCCCAAATTCCAGCCCTAATTCCAGACCCGATTAATTTCCGTCTTCGGGCTGGGCTTCACCCAATGCGCCACCTCCCTGGGATGGTGGTGGTCCATATAGACTCAGTAAAAGCTGGGCTTAGGTTTCCCCTGCACCCATTTTTCGTGTCTTTCTTCAATTTCTATGAAGTAGTACCGACACAAATCATGCCGAACTCCTATCGGGTGATGACCGACTTCATTTGCCCTTGTGTAGATGCCAAGATTACACCCACTCTGGAACTGTTCCACCAATTTTTTAAGGTGGCCCCCCAGCAGACACATGGCTACTTGGCTGCAACTGCCCGAACAGGTCATATTTTATTTAAGGGCAACCTTACTTCAATCAATGGGTGGAAAGATCAGTTCTTCTTTGTTTCCGTGCCGGACGGCTTGATTTCGAATAGGTGGAATGCTTTCCCCCGTAAATCTCCCGATCCGCTTCTTACTGAGCAAATCTGCAAGGATGTTTTCATGGTGGAAGAGGACAAGACCTGCGACATTATAGGATACCTGACTTCCGATCGGCTTATCAACGCCGGGATAGGTATTGCCCGCACTCTTGGGTTTGCTTGATTGAAAACCATGTGCCATGGGCCGGGCGGTCCTTCCCGTGCGAGAAACATCATTTTTTAGTTTCCCATGATGTATGATCGCTCGGTACTAACTCTTATCTTTGTTATTTTTTTCAGTTTCTAATCCAGACGCTCCCATGGATGATAGCCGTGTTCTTGCTGCTGGTGGAGTTGGAAAAAGAAAAAAGGCTAAGAAGAATAGCCACCCCAAACCTTCCATTGCTGCTCTTCCGGCCCCCGATCAGCCTGCTCAGGCCGCTCAGCCCCTTCAGCAGGTTTCTATTCAACAAGTCTTTGATGATGACATGCTGATAGACAACCCGTTCGGGTCAGATTCACTGCATCATCTATCTGATGCATTCCGGGACGCTCAGGAGGTGAATGTGGGGGCCAATCAACTTACTGTTGCTGAGGTGGCTGGACAGATTAGGCGGATCTCTCTGGAAGATCCGGTCCATGAGATCTTGGAGAAGGTCGGCTCTTCTGCGAGCCAGATCTTGACGACTTCTGCTTTTTTCAATAATTCCCTTTTGCCTAACCTCCCGGTCGATCGGGCAAAAGAATGTGTTGCCCTAACGGCTCTGAAGGTACCTGGCTGCCATCCCCTTCATTATTTAGTAATTTATTTATGCTTTTGTCATCTCGTTCTTTATTTTCGAATGACATGCAAATGGGTTTATATAGTTTACAGCTACGGGAGGCCCGTTTGGCCAATGAGCGGGATTTGATCATCGCTCAAACTTTTGCTGAGCAGAGTGCTGCTGCTGCCCTGGCAACTCTTGAGGACGAACGAAAAGCCTTTGCTGGAGAGAAGCACAGGCTTGAGGATGAATTGGGGGGCTTCGGGTTCAGCTAGCTGTTTCCCAATCGAAAACCCTTTACAATGAGATTAATCCCTCTATTTATACTAATGGGGGTATGAGGTGCTCCACGCTGATTGGTCATTAATCCAACCACTTGAATGCCCATGCTTCCACTAGTTGATGCCATACTCTAGCATTTATTGCTCCCTACCACTTGCCATCTATCTGTTCCCCGAACGGGGTGATGGACTATGCATAAAACACCATTGATCTGGCCTTAATATCCTGGTTGACCTGATCCCCGTTCAGGGCATATATCTCACTGGGCCTGTTCTTCGCCTGGATTCCGAGCTGTTTATTGGACGGGATATTTTGGGCCTTTGATCCGGGTATTGGGCCTTCGGTCCAATATCCCAACACCCCCTATACAGAAAACTGTAACTATTGCAAACAATCTGAGCACTTGAAGAATCATGTCCTCAACTGCGAAAACGGTGTGGTTGAAAGCCTCAACAATTGGGTTAAGGTTACAAACCTTCATAGTCGTGGAGATAGGGATTTAAGCCCACCTATGTAGCACCGATACGGGTACGCGAAAATGCGGAAACATGGAAACGGGTACGAGGATATGACAAAACCAAAAAAAGTAGGATACTGATACGGGGCCATATTTATATATATATATTAAAAGTTATGGGGGTGTATTTATAAATGATGGAGTATATGGCCCAGGGACCCCCGACCCATAGACTCCTACTATCCTAATCAAAGCCCAAGAGGTCCAGGAAGCACAGCAGGCCCAAATCGTAGTGCCCCGGGTACCAAGCAACCCACGGAGCACACAGGGGTGCCTTCGCCCCCCTGGCCGAAGGCTCCAAATTCTCACAGAAAGGCTATTTTAAGCATACAAAGCTACTGGGAGAAAACAACGAAAATCAGTACCCCTCGGCACCTGGAGCCCTCGGCCTCAAGGGGCCTTCGACAAGAAGAGCCCTCGGTTAATCATCTATAGCCGAGGGTACCTTCCTCGACAAGAATATCCTCTCCACATGCGCCTGGATCGCCGTACCAAGTACAACGTCACATCCAACCGCCGCATTAAATGCTGCCACATACGAATGCCAGTACCACCCGGTTGATGTGACCCCTCGGCCATTGGATGCTTGACACGTGTCCCCGTATCGCATTTATTACTACTATAAATAGCACCCCATTTCCCCTTTGTAAACCATATTCTGAATACGATGAATTCACACTGAATACATATTCTCTCTCTTATTTGTTCGCTCTGACTTCTCTCTAGTTACTCCCCACAGTAACCCCTCGGATATATACCCCCGGGTACACTATCCATCATTTGGTGCTCTCGTTGAGAGCTCAAACAATCAAGTAAGAAACCCCCCCCTCGCCAAACACAAAACACCCACCAAAATGGTGAGAACAACACGTGCCAACTCCAAGAATGTTGAGGACAGGAACCTGGCCCTCGGCAACGTCAACGCCCCCGACGCCTCTAACAGGGCTCTCAAGGGCGGTGCCCTCGCTGGGTTGGAACAGGCAGTTGTCGACCTACGCCTTCAGATCCAGCAGAATGCCCCCGATGCCCGCCTCGGCATTGAAGCCAAAAAGAAGGACCGAAGCGAAAACCAAGTTAGCCCTCCGGTCCTCACTATCGACGTGCAGTCGGCATTCTCCGCCTTCATCCAAACACTCACTCAAAATCCGGGTGCCTTTGGCACTCTGGTTCCGCTTCAACCTCAGGTCGGGGAGAACGTCATGCCTCCCCCTCCTCCACATCCCTTTGGAAACCCCATCCTTCGGATTGGGAACGACGAAGGGGTCGTGGCTCAAGATACCGCCTCTCAGGAGGTCCAGTCCCGGGACCGCCACAACGTAAATAAAGAGAGGCCCCGGACCTCCACCCTCGAGAGACTCGGAGGGGCGCAAGACCACCGAGGGGTCCAAGACCGCCTCAGGGGGAAGGCGCTCCAAAGACCTCAGGAAAGTGGCGGATCCGTCTCCCGGGCAGACGAAAGACTTCCCCCTCACGACAAAGGCAAGGCCCCCCTCCATGCCGACGATGCCCGTCACCACATCAACCAGGCCCACTCGGCCCGTGTCCGTTCGCAGGGGGCGGAGGCCCTCCCGAAGGATCCCAGGGACGAAATCATCGCGGCCCTCCAGCGTCGGCTTGACGAAATGGAGGCCACCAAAGCACACGCCACCGTTTCTGCCCCTCAGGTAGATCTCAAATATGAGGCCATGCTGGTCAAGATGGAGGAAATGCAGAGGAAGATGCCCGAGGGCTCCGGGGAACCCACCATACAACTCCGGACCCGGATGCCATTTACCCCAAGGGTATTGGCGACCCGGATCCCGAAAAATACTGAGGGCAACTCATCAAGCCCTACGACGGGAAGACTGACCCCCAGGAGCACTACAGCAGGTACCAGAACAGTATGATGATGGTGGGGGCATCAGATGAATATTTGTGCCGCTGGTTCCTCTCCACCTTAGAGGGGCCGGCATACGAATGGTTCAACCGATTGCCCGAGGGCTGCATTGACTCATGGCAAGAACTCGCCTAGCGTTTCTTGACCCAGTTCGCAGGGAGACGCCAAACAAGAAAGCATTTCTCCCACCTACTAACGGTGAGGCAGAAGAAGAATGAGACCCTTCGGCATTTCTTGGAACGTTGGTGGACGGAGGCAGATAAAGTCGACGGCGCCGATGACGGAACCCTCTTGGCCCTCCTACAGACCGTCCTCCGCACCAGGAACTTTTCAAGGAGCCTCATCATCGACCCCCCCCACGCGATTACATAAGGGCCCTACATCGAGGGGATCGTTACGCCGAGGCCGAGGAGGTGGAAAAATATCACCACAACCCCAACCAGCAACGCCCTCGGCAAGATGACAAATATAACCGGGGGCCGGGGGCTCCCTAAAATCAATCTAAAGGCCCGGCACCCCCCGGTGATCGCCCCCGGCCTAGCCAAGCCAAGCCCGGGGAGGGTTACAAGGGGAACCCGAAGACTTGGGCACAGCCTGTTCTCCTGGAACGCCCTCGGACACCCTTGACGCACCCCATCAGCGTCATCCTCGACTTCGCCGAGGAGAGGGGCCTCATTGAGTGCGACTCTCGCACACCCCCGGAGGTATACGCCATCAACCCTCAATACCCCTACTATCGTTTCCATCGACACTAGGGGCAAAAAACCGATGACTGCCATCAGATGAAGACGGCCATCGAGAGATTAATACAGGCGGGCCATCTGTCCCAGTTTGTCCAAAGCCCTCACCAACAGGGTCCCCCCTACCAAGGGCCACCCTGAGGGCACCCAGCAAAAGCGAACGCCTGGGTTAACCCGAACACCATCCCCCTCGGCAAGAAGAGGGAGATCGGGAACCTGGAAGAGGAGGAAGAAGGATACCCCCACTATCAAGAGAAAAAGTGCTTATCCTCATGATCACCGGAGGCAACACCGGGGGGATTCCACGAGCCAGAGGAAGAAGTGGGCTCAATCGCTTTACGTGGGTGAAGTCACCCATATGCCCCCCGTAAAGCGGCTGAGGGAAGAACCCATCACATTCACCAACTCCGATCTCCCCCCGACTTCCACTCCCCACAGGCAGTGGGTGATCCAAAGTGAAATAAACGACACCATCATTCACCGAACTTACGTTGACACGGGCAGCTCCGTCAATGTAATGTACCTCAGCACCTTCAGAGAGCTGCATCTGGAGAGGGGGTTCCTTCGTCCAATCAAGACCCCTCTTGCCGGCTTCACCGGCGACACCATTGATTCCGAAGAGGTCATAACCCTCCCGGTACTATTCGGTGACGGGCTCCATAGAGCCAAGCTCGAGGTGGAGTTCGTCGTCGTCAACATCGATTGCGCCCACAACATCATCCTCGGCCGACCAGCCCTCGAGGATCTCGAAGCCATCATCTCCATGAGGCACCTCTGCCTCAAGTTCCCAGCCGAGGGAGGCATCGGCTACTCGAGGGGAAATAAAAAACTCACCTGCGCCTGTTACCTTCAAGTAACGAAGAAGGTAAGCAAGACGAAATTTCGTGTTGACACCATCACCAGAACCATGGAAGAGGAAGAAAAGAGGCCGAGGGATGAACCAGCCGAGGATGTAGAAGACTTTGCGCTCGATCCGGCCAAGCCGGAGAGTGTCATGAAGATTTGAGCCCAGCTCCCCGAAGATTTGAAGACTGGCATCACCGAGGCCCTTCGCGCCTACTCCATTGTTTTTGCATGTAGTCCTCGCACATAAGCCTCCCACCTTCCGCATGTGCGTGGACTACACGGATCTGAATAAGGCATGCCCTATGGACCCCTTCCCCTTGCCAAACATTGATCAACTGGTGGATGAGACCGTGGAGTGCGAGATCATGTCCTTCCTCGATGCCTTCCGAGGGTACCACCAAATTTTCATGCACGAGGAAGACGCCGAAAAAACAGCCTTCATGACTCCCGAGGGCATCTTGTGCTACCTTGTCATGGCCTTCGGCCTCAAAAACTCAGGCGCCACTTACACCCGGATAGTGGCCAGGGTATTTCAGGCCGTCCTAGGGCGCACCATGGAGGCATATGTTGACGACATGATCGTCAAAAGCAAGCAATCAACAAGCCATGCTGACGACCTCAGGGAGATCTTCGCCATCATGCAGAAGTTCAACCTTCAACTGAACCCGAAGAAGTGCACCTTCGGCGTGCAAGGAGGCAAATTCTTAGGCTACATGGTGAGCCGAAGGGGTATCGAGGCCAACCCCGAGAAGATTCAGGACATCATCAACATGGAGCCCCCACGCAATGTGAAGGAGGTTCAATGGCTGACGGGCCGCCTGGCAGCCCTCAACCGCTTCTTGTCCAAGTCGGCGGAAAAATCCTTACCCTTCTTCCAAATCATGAGGAAAACCGATGGCTTCCAGTGGACTTCGGAGTGTCAGGAGGCCTTCGAGGAGTTGAAACGGTACTTATCTTCGCCCCCTGTGCTCTCTAAACCCAAGGTGGGGGAAACTTTGTACCTCTACCTTGGCGTCAGCCCGCCTGCCATCAGCTTAGTACTCATCCGGGAGGAAGACGGCATCCAACATGCCATCTTCTACATAAGCAAGACCCTCTGGGAAGCGGAGCTCAGATATTCCCCTGCAGAGAAAACGGTGCTAGCCATCGTTTGGACCGTCAAGAAGTTCGGCCACTACTTCCAAGCTCATCTGGTACAGGTCCTCACGCACCAACCCCTCGGCGCCCTCATGAGGAGCCCCACCAGCTCCTCTCGAATGGTAAAATGGGCTATCTTTCTAAGCCAATGCAACATCGACATCCGTCCGAGGCCCGCCATCAAGGGCCAAGCCCTTGCAGACTTCGTGAAGGAATGCACGGCAAAATCAGCCACGGACGAGGAGCCCTCGGCTCCCTCGGATGACTGGTGGACCCTCTACATGCGGGGGAGGGGTAGTTCTCATTACGCTCGAGGGCTTCCGGGCCTACTATGCCATCCGCTTCTCCTTCAAAGTCTCCAACAACGAAGCGGAATATGAGGCCCTCCTATGTGGCCTTCGGCTGGCAGCTAACATGAAAGCCCGGCAAATCCACGTCAAATGCGACTCCAAGTTAGTCGTGGGCCAGATTTCCGGGGAGTATGAAGCCAAGGAAGGGAGGATGAAATGGTACAAAGAAGCGGCCAAGGAGTTGCTTAAGGTATTTGAGGCACACTCTCTCACCCAAATAGTGAGGACTCAAAACTCCGAGAACGACATTTTATCAAAGCTCTCGGCCGAGTCCCCCGAACACATATCCAAGATCACCAAAATCGAGGAACTCAGCCTCTCCAGCATACATGCTAGCTCCGTCATGAACATACAGAAAAGGCAGGAGGACTGGATCTCAGACATCGCTTCCTTCATCACCATAGGGCAACTGCCCGAGGATGAGTCTTGTGCCAAACTAGCAAAGCTGAGGGCTCCCAGTTACACCCTCGAAGGCGGGAGGCTCTACAAAAGATCATACAACGGGGTATTATTTCAGTGCCTTCATCAAGATGAAGCCGAAGTTGCGATGGAGGAAGTGCACAGTGGCACTTGCTCAGCTCACTAGGGACCCTTCTCCATGTCCTGAAGGCTCATTGTCCAAGGATACTTCTGGCCAACTATGGCTAGGGACTGTGCGGATCTCGCCCGAAGGTGTACCGCCTGTCAGCACTTCCAGAAAGCCCCCGGCAGGCCAGCGGTTAAGTATGCCCCCATCAGCACATCTATACCCTTCTCACGATGGGGCATAGACCTTGTGGGCCCTCTGCCGAGGGGTACCTCCAACAACAGGTACATCATCGTCGCCATTGACTACTTCACCAAGTGGGTGGAGGCTGAGCTCCTCTCCAGCATCACCGAGGCCAGATGTCGTCGTTTTATCCTCAAGAACATCCTCACAAGGTTTGACGTCCCTCAACAAATCATCTCCGACAACGGGACTCAATTTGAGGCAGCCCCATTCTGTGCCCTCCTGGAGGCATGGGGCATGAAGCATACCTTCTCCTCCGTTGCCTACCCTCAAGGCAACGGCCAAGTAGAGAACGCCAACCGAACATTTCTCGAAGGCCTCAAAAAGAAGTTGGAAGCCGAGGGGGGAGGCTGGGTGGAAGAACTCCACAACATCCTCTGGGCCTACCGCACCACCCCTCGGCGCGCGACTGGCGAAACACCCTTCTCCCTATGTTATGGATTCGAAGCTAAAGCTCTTACGGAGGTGACCCTTCCTACCCGAAGGGTGGACCAATATGACCCTGAGGTCAACGACGCCAACATGGCCCTCGACCTCCATCTCATTTCAGAACGCCGAGAGCAGGCCTTCGTGCGAGCGGAAAACTACCGAAGGCAAGTCAAGAGCTACATCGATGCCAAGGTCCGCTCCCGGGAATTCCAAGTGGGGGACTACGTCCTCCGAAGGAGGGAAGCCAGTCAGCCAACCGAGGGCAGGAAAATGGCACCCAAGTTTGAGGGCCCCTACATCGTCGCAACCATCATCAAACCAGGGATGTACAAACTCAAATGCCCCAATGGGACAGAGGTTCCCGGACATTAGAATGTACACCACCTAGTTAAATTTTATCAGTAATATTAGAGCGGCCAAGCCCTCATAACTAGTGAATGTATTACCCTACGGGCCAAGGCCTCCAATTTTTTAAGAAAATGAAGACGTATTGAAGACACCAAGAAGCAAGACGACTATGAGCGGCCAAGCCCTCATATGAGCTCTTGTGCCCAAGGCCTTATCACAAGCGAGATCCGTCGGCACCAAATGCCGAGGGGAAACACCCCAATCCCCTACAACGAATGAAGAATAACACCAAGTGATCTCAAAAAAGACCCCTCAGTACCCAGTGTCGGGGGTACGCACTACTATCAACTTTCAGCAGTGGAAGAAAACACCCAGTGTTTCCTTTGAAGACCCTTCGGTACCAAGTGCCGAGGGTACACACTCCTATCAACTCCAGAAGAAGGACACCCAGTGTTTTTGAAGACCCCTCGGTACCAAGTACCGGGGGCCACATTCTGAAACAAACACCAAGTGTTGTTTCTAAAGCCGTACCCCTCGAGGACGCATCATACGGAAGGCGCCACCTATCAGTGCCGGCAGCACGTAGTGCCCTCGGCCATTTGCAACCAGTGTGCAAATGAAAACCCTTCCTTGAAACGCTTTCCGCGTCACTATCCCAAGGGTAGGACAGGCAAGTAATACGTCCAGGATTCGACTTTCAAAAATGGAACGCTTTCCGCGCCATTGCCCCAAGGGCATGGCAGGCATCTAATATGCCCAGAATTCAACTTCCAAAACGAAACGCTCCCCGCGCCATTACCCCAAGGGTATGGCAGGCCATAGACTATGTCTCGCGCCGAGGGGACGACTTTCAAAACTGAGGCGCTTTCCGTGCCGTCCTCCAAGGGGAGGCAGGCCACAGACTATGTCTTAAGCCCATGAAACGGCCCTCGATCCCCTCGGAACTCGGAAGGTTAACCCGAGGGGGAGCTAATGGTGTATTCTGTTGCCTCCCGATAGGCCCAGCCTTACCAAGAAACCAAGTTTCTTGAAGCCTTCCCTTCACTACCAAAAAAAACAAAAAAAAAGGTGGGGGTGGGTGAAGGGGAGTAGACTCAGCAAGAAATCAATGAGTACACAACTCTAACAGTTCACATCAGAACGCCCGTCAACATTATAAGACATTTCAACATACCGAAGGCTTCCCTAGTGGAACACTTCCGGTAACTGAAGGTTCTTATTCATTGAACACCTTTGACAATACCCGGTCCCCGAAGGCTACTACTCGACAAATATCATCAAGAAATGGCTAAGTCCACTTTCTGGCTGCCTCCGGCGTCACTGACACCGAGAGATCTACTCCCTCAAAAGGAATAAAATTGGCTAAGTCCACTCATCAACGATCCAACACAAATGTTATCAAGTATTGGCCAAGTCCAAGCAGCTATCGCCCCCAGCATGTCACCCAAACACCGAGGGGACTCTCCCAAACTTCGCTCGAGAGTATTCATCTTATCATGCCATTGTGGGAGTGTAAAAATTCCTAAGTCCACAACATGATAATTTGGTGACCAAGGAACGAGGGCACCTGTTACACATCACCGAAGGCAAGTCTCCCAAGAAGTTGGGTGTCCCCGGGACTACCATCATAGTCGAGGGAGATCTCACCTGAAAATGCTGCAACCCTGAAGGCCCCTTATACCGAGGGCCAGGTGTTAAACAGCACTTAGAAAATTCTCCAAGTCCTAAATACGGGGTCCTCACTCAAAATATCACACACGCCGGAGGGACTTACCAACCGAAGGAAACATGGTACTCTCTCAATTAGAGAAATTTCTAATCCTTGAAAATTTGGCCCTCGGCCAGCCGGCGTTGCTATACGGATCATCAGGAGGCTCCTACCCCATGCAAATCGAGGGGCCTATCAGCTGAAGGCTTACTAGTATACAACACTTGGGAATCCTTTTTCTAAGTCCAAAAGCCTTGGCCCTCGGCGGATTGAGTGCGATACAAGATCGAGGGGAAGCACCTACCGAGGGCCTGTCACTAAACAACACTTAGAAAAATTTCTAAGTCCTAATACGGTTGGCTTTCGGTGAACTCAACATTCAACCGGGGCCTCAAGCCACTACAACACTCAAAAATATTGGCCCTCGGTGAACTTAGGACGGCTACACCAACCCTGAGGGTTACACTTATCGAAGGCTAGCTGATATTCAACACTCAAATGTTAATGCAGTCCGAGGGGTCACGCAACCCAAGGGCACAACTGCAAGGGGACTCTCATGATCAATCGAAGGCTGCTATCTCATACAAACGGAGGGGTCTACTAGCCGAAGGCTCAATGTGGAAATTACACTTAGAAAAATTTTTCTAAGTCCTAAACATTTGGCCCCCGGACATACATTCATACACGAAGGTTAGCTCAAACTTTACTATTCACAGTTGACTTTTGCAAAAACGGAGATTGATGCGAATCCAAGGCTTGGGGGAAGTTTCCGAGCTACGTTTGGAGGTCGCCTCTCCTAGGCGCACCTCTACGTACAACTCCCTTCTTAATCTGAGCTCCTATGCAAGTTTTGGTTACTATTCATCATCTTCTCTAATGGGGAAGGTGTGTCCGAAGAATAGTAAGCTCAAGGAGATACCGAAAGCTACTAAATCTTCTTTAAGGCTCAAAAATCTTGCTTTAATGAAGGTCGGGGAGGCTAATGTTGAATTTGCACTTGAGGAAAAGAGTGATGATGCTACGAGCCAAGAAGATGGGGAATTTGTGCCTACGGCTTCATGTGAATCCTCCTCTCATGAAGAGGATACTAGCTTGGTAAGTGAGAATTTATTACAAAACATGGAAGATGGAATTTCTAGTGATAATGTGATGGCCGAAAATGATGTCTTGAGTTCTAATGCAATTGAGGGGGGATCCGAGCCTCCTATGGAAGAAATGTCACATGAAGATGAGCATTTGGTTGAACATCTAATTGAAACCAAAGATGTAGTTGACCCTTTACCAAAGGTGGATGCAACCGAGCCATCTTTGGAGGTGGGGGAACCTCCATCAAAGGATATTGTGGAACAAGGTAGTGGCAAGATCAAACCGTGGGCTTCTCCATGGACCTCTTTGTTCAAAGATAATAGGGAGCCAAACAAAGGTATGAAGTTGAAATACATAGAACCCATGGGGGACTATGTTGATTTGTCTCAAAGAGTTATGCCCTCTATTATTGATCTTTGGGGATTCTGTTTGGTGGGGTACTTTGCTGGTAGATTCCCCGGGATTAGGCCTATACAAGATATGGTTGCAAAATGGGGAGTCCAATGCCATGTTCGCCAACATGATAGAGGATGGGTTATATTCAAGTTCAAGAGTGATGAAGCTAGAAACAAAGTCTTGATGGAAGGGCCGTATTCACTCTTTGGTAAGTCTCTCTACCTCAAGACTCTCTCGGAAAATTTCTCCTTTGATAGTGAGGAGTTCCTAAAAGTCCCAATTTGGGTGAAGTTTCCATTTTTACCGTTGCAAGTATGGGATGAAGAGGTTATTAGTGAGATAGCCTCTAGGGTGGGAGTTCCTCTCACTACGGATAGAATTACTCAAGAGAAGGCTAGATCCAATTATGCAAGAGTACTCATTGAGGTGGATGCCTCAAAGCCTCCACCCCTACGGCTTAAAGTGAAGATGCCTTCGCAAAAATTCCATATCCAAAAGGTTATCTACGAAACCTTCCCTAATTATTGTTTCCATTGTAAAGCATATTGTCACCATGCTTTTACATGCAAAACTATTGCCGAGCTTGAACAAAGGGAGAGGGATGAAAAGAAGAAGGCTATGGAGGAAGGGGGAGATCAACCTCCATTGGCCGGGAACAAAAATGAGGGGGAGGCTGCCAAGCAAAATGAGGAAACGCACAAAGTGATCAAGGAGGGTAAGAGGCCTATCAAGGCCGCGACACTAACCAACAAAGGGCAGAGGACTTCTCATGCCGCGGAACAGATGAAGAGTACAGGGCCAGGGACATCTAAGGTGGACACATCATACAAAGCCGCGGCTTCCAACTCTAATGCCGCGGCATATCATAAGGGCAAAGAAGTGGGCTCCAAAACCGTGACTTCTTTACAAAAGGAATACCACCCTTTCCTCTTGGTAAAGAGAACAAAGAAGGTTAGAGTGGGTATAAAGAAGAAAGGGCCCACCTTACAAGAAGAGGAGATATCATCCGGTTACACCACACAACAAGAAGAGGAAGAAGAGGCCCCAAGGAAGATAGGAGGTTTCAAGGATATCTTTGATGATGAAGCCATAACATCTATGATTGTGGATGAGGCTCGTGAACCAAAAATTGAAGTCAAGCATATCAACAAACTCAATGAACCCACCATTCTGCTTAACCATCATCTCAAGGTGGTTGGACCTAAAGCTCCCGGTGTGTGGTTCACTACGGCTTGTTTGGAGTCTCTAGAAGGGGTAAAGAGACAAAGGAAGTTCTACACATTCTCGGCTGCCTTCATGACTAATGTCTATAGGCTTTTTCTTGATAGATACTTCGAGGATGGCATTCCAATGGGTAATGGGAGCAAGGTCTTGGACACATGAAAAATAAACACAAATGTAACCCGTGTGGTTGATGATATCCGAGAGGCATATATTGATGATGTGATCACCAAGATTGATTTTGAAGAAGATGGAGGCCATTGCATACACCTGGTCCATGGTGGTGAAATCAAGGAGATGATGACTAGGCTTGATAACTACCTCTCAATTGATGGTTATGCTTCAAGAAGTGGACTCACATTTACAAAATCATGCTTGGAATCTCTCCTGGGAGTCACACATTCGGAGGAAAGGTATGATTTCTCCTCTCATTTTATAACCTTGGTTTATCCTTTGTTTATTAATAGGTACAAAGGTTGTGAGAGATATAGAGAGTGGGTTCAAACACAAAGATAAGTGAATCGGCTTGCAAGGAGAAAGGGGGTCAAGGCCAAACATCCTTAATGATATTAGCATCTTGGAATGTAAGGGGGCTTAATCAAGCCTCAAAACAAAATACTATTGCTAGCTTTGTAAGAGACAATAAGGTACGTATTTTTTGTTTACTTGAAACTAAAATGACTCCTACTACTTTTGATAATTTTTTGAAGTTTCGGTTTAATACATGGAACTCTATAACCAATTTTGACAAAATGAATGGGGTCGCATAGCAATCATTTGGGACCCTAATTTTGTAGATGGTGTTGTATTGGAAGTGGATAAACAGCATGTTCATGCTAGGTTTACATGCAAAATTACACAAATGCCTTTCTATGTGACTTTTGTTTATGCTCTTTACACAATTGTGCAAAGGAGGGATCTTTGGGAACACTTAACCGGTTTAAGCACTAACACCCTAGCTCCTTGGGTGGTCTTGGGTGATTTTAATTGTGTTGGCTCTCCTAGTGAGAGGAGGGGGTCTGCCCCTCCCTCGGCTTATGCAAAGAAGCACCTAAATGACATGAAAATACAATCTACTCTTTTTGATGCTCCTTCTACCGGTGAGTTTTTTACTTGGCATAGGGGAGCAATTTGGGCTAAATTAGATAGGGTCCTTATCAATTCTTTTTGGAACACACAAAATGTGGCATGTAGGGCTCATTTTTTTGATATGGAATGTGAGTTTGATCATGTTGCATCTTTGGTTACTATTGGGGCCGAAACCACTAAAAGTTCTAAACCGTTCAAATTTTTTAACATGTGGTTAAAACATGAAAGGTTCCATATGATTCTTGAGAGTGTTTGGAGTAGGGAGGTTGTTGGGTCGGCTCAGTTTAGGCTCGCACGCAAACTGAAATTACTTAAACAACCCCTAAAACAACTCAATAAAGAGGAATTTAGCCACATTTAATCTGGGGCGAAGGTGTCTAAGAAGGAGTATAAGAGGATCTATCAATTAGCCCTCTTGTCTCCTTTAGATGAAGCCCTAAAAGACGATCTTTTGAAAGCACAAAAGAGGGCAATGTTTTTAAAAGAGGCCGAGGAAGCCTATGTTAAACAGAAGGCCAAGGTTGTCCACCTTTTACAATCGGATAAGTGTACCAAGTATTTCCATTCTATTGTAAAGAAAAAGAATGCTCAATACTCTATTGCTTCCTTGAGATTGGAAGATGGAAGTCTTACCAAGTCCTTGGATCAGGTAGCAAACGAGTTCATTGATTTCTTCAAAGGTTTATTTGGTACTCATTTTCCTATGCATGATTATGATCCGGGGGTTATCTATACTGGTAGTACCATTTACCAGACTCTCACTTATGACCTTATTAGCCCTGTGACTGATAAGGAAATAAAGGAGGCTGTATTTGACATTGGAAATGACAAGGCCCCCGGCCCTGATGGTTTTTCCTCAGCTTTTTTCAAGAATAATTGGAATTTAGTGGGAAAAGATGTTTGTGGGGATGTGAGGGAATTTTTTGTCTCTGGGAAGATGCTTAAACAGGTCAATCACACTGTTGTGTCCCTTATCCCTAAGACAAACCATTCCCCCATGGTTTCTGATTTTAGGCCAATTTCCTGCACAAATGTCACTTATAAGGTTATTACTATGATCTTATCTGCGCGTTTAGGGCCGTGTCTTGCTAGTGTTATTAACCCAGCACAGGGAGCTTTTGTTGATGGAAGGTTGATGTCTGACAACATCTTCCTGGCACAAGAGTTAGTGAGGGGTTACACTAGGAAAAGGCCTTCTCCTAGTAAACATTAAAAAAAATTATATTTTGAAAATTCACATTGACAGGAATTTAATAACATTTTATATGTAATAATTTCATTATGTATATAGAAATTGCCCTAAATAGGAGAAAAAACATATTGAAATTCCAAAATAGGAGTATCATGTTTTTTATTCCCTGAACAGGAGTAATCTGTCAAGTTTGGAAGAAAATGTCATGTTTAAAGCCTAGTAAAGCCACAATTGGCAGAAATTTACTCCTATTTAGGGAATAAAAAATATGATAGTCCTATTTTGGAATTTCAAATTTTTTTTACTCCTATTTAAGGAATTCTGTTTTATGTTGATGGAGTATATGGGTCTAGGCCCCAGGACCCACATACTCAGAAGAACAGAAAGCGCAAGCTACAAAGCAGTGCCCTTGTCGGCCAGAGGACCCCCGTCGGCCGAAGAGGGACCAACTCAGAATATGGTCCTGAAGCCAGGGAACTTCGGTGTCCCCGTCGGCCGTGCCCTCGTCGGCCACGAAAGCCTCACAGAACTAGATTTTACACTTAATCATTTCTAAACACATTGTATTCGGCCCAATAGCGGTCCAGTTGTAAATGGGCCTCCCAAGCCCAAGGCTTGGGAGCCCAGCCCGTATTTTTCCTATAAATACTTCCTCTGGAGGTAGTTGTAGGGGTTACAAAATCATTTATTGAAGCATTTACTTGCACTTCTCTCTCTAGCTCTCACTTCTCTCTAGATATATACTCTATCATTTGATGCTCTCGTTGAGGTTTAGGCCCAGGTGAAAGAGCACGTCGTACCGGCCCCTCGGAGCGAAACGCCCAGGCAGGGCCGACGATGTCCCCATGACGATGGGCCCGCAAACGGCCCGCGTCTTGAAATTGGAAGTTCACCGCGTCGTCCACACGCCTGATCGCAGGACGACAGGCCTGAAATCATGGCCGAGGTGACAAAATCCCCAAACTCGGGGTTGGGCAACGACAGCCGTTGGAAACCAACCAAAAGTCTAGCCCGCGTCATAAATAGGTGACGGGACCCCCTCTGAGATCATGGACGTTATAAACGAAGTCCAAACCGGCCGGAGGACTATCGACCCTTTCGGCCAAAGCCTGAAAGAAGGACACTCCCCGAAATAGGGAACGAAAAAAAAAGAAAAGAGGGAAGCCGAGAACCGTGTGCACTTACCGGCCTCGAGCAGTAAAAATAAATCCCCACGAATCAAGCCACACATTTGGCTAAGTACATATCAGTTGAATACAAAGGTAACACTGCCAACGGATAACCCGGACGAAGCGGCCACCCGTTACGAGGAAAGTGTCAAGGACGAAGCATGCACCTATAAAATCCTAACCAAGTGGTTGGGTGAAACGAGGGTGGTAACCTTCATCGTCCATGACCGACTAAAGTTCCAACACTTAGCGTGCAAACCAACAGTCCCAGCTTGACACTTAGGACGAAGCGGGCACTCAAACACTCGCGGGAAAGTTGGACACACTGACGGCAACTCTTACCGGCCACAACATTCTTGCTGGCCGTTGAAGGCGCTAAAACCTAGGCGGCCGCTCAAGTTGAACACTTCGAAAAATTTCAAAGGCGAAAGGGAAAAGGCATCCCCAAGACGAAGCGAACAACAGAGAGAAAAGTTGCCTAAGGGGATTGCAAACACTTAGAAAACTTTTGAAGAAAGTTGCCTAGGTGAATTTCAAACACTTAGAATTTTTTTTGAAGAAAGCAAATGCGAAGGAAAAGGTACGCACCCGGGTGCGCAACACCCGGGTACCTTCATCGGCCACACCGCCCGAATTGGCCGACAACGGTACTAAGCAGAAGAAAACTACATGGCCCAACACTTAGAGAAATCTCCAAAGTATTGAATAACGAGGGGACAGTCTCAAGACGAAGCTGGTACTTAAACACTGGCAGGTGCCCGTCTCGGCCCCAGCAACGGCCGGTAGTTATCTATGTCTTGGTTTGACACTTAGACAAATTTCAAATTTGGAATAACGAAGGCAAGAAACCAAAACATTTAAAGCCGAATGGGACAAAAGCACTATCTATTCAATCAAAAGGTCAAGTCCCATAGAGGAGCGCTTCGGCCATCACATTCAGACGGCAAAGGACAGATACCCTTACCGGCTACGACTACAGAAATCAGAATTGACTTCTTGTTCAAACACGAAGCAATGGCCTAAGGACGAGATCACCAAGTGTGGCGTTGAGTTCAACACTTAGAAAATTTTCCAAAGTCTCGGGCAAAAGAAAAAGGGGGCGTGGTGCCATGACGACGCGGACACCCACTCACTTGAAGCCTTGATACTTAGAAAAGTTACCTAAGTCCCAATTCCAAACACTTAGACAAATTTTGAAAAACTTGAGAACAAAAGTAAAGGGAGAAAAAGACGATGAGAAGACAGAATAAGGCCGGAAACATATTTCATTCATGAAGTCATTACATGGGAGGGCGCTTCGGCCATTACATTCAGACGGTAAACAAAAAACTACTAATTACAAAGCAAAATCAGTTATGGACGATCAGGCCTCCTGAGCCCCCTCATCGGCAGCATGACCCGCAACGTCCTGGTCAACGACGAACTCGGCACCATCCTCGGCCTCGGTATCTAGGCCGGCTTCTACAACGGAAGTGGCGGTGTCGGCCAGGACATCATCTTCACCGTAGTCTGGTTCGCCGAGGCCAGAACTATCTATCGGAGCCTGCCTGTCACAAAGGGGGAGTTTAATCTGCTCCTCCGGATCCTTCATCAGCTTGAGAAGCTGAAGGTTCCGCCTGGCCCACCCCCGAGTATAGTTCAGGGCTTTGAAAGCACGACTCAGCCGCCGATAGAGGAGCCTTTGCATCCGATGCTGGCTCATGTTGTAATACACGGACATCTCGCGCTCAAAATACTCTTGGCCGGCAGGGGAGTTTTGCCCCCAGACCTCGAGCTTGGCCGTCACGACCTCATAACACCAGGGCAGGCGCTCGTCGGCTTTCCAGCCTTCGGCCAAGAACTTCTCAACAGCACCATCAGCGGCCCTCACCGTTGCAGCCTCGGCTTCGGCTCTGGCTTTCTCGGCATCATCGGCCCGCCGACGATCAGCCTCACGGGCGTCCCTCTCTTCGGAAAGTTTGGCTAGGGCCTCGTCTCTGGCCGCATCGGCCTCATCGGCCCTCTTCTGCAAGGCCGCAAAGTCCTCTCGCAGCCTCCCCAAGTAGTTCATGGCCTCATCGGCCGAGGCTGCCTTCTGCTCAAATTCTCTCAAACGGGCAATCTCCCGTTGCTGCCTCTTGTTGCTCTCCATGAGCATGAAGGCACCCTGCAACACAAAACACTATCAGACAAGTTCTTAAAAACATCAAAGGAAAACGACAAAGTTAAGGACGAAAGGATTTACCTGGACGACAAGGTCCATCCCACCGTCGTATATCTTGACATCGCCGAGCTTGTCAAGATAAACCCGGTCCTTGGCCGGAATGGCCTGAGAGAGTACACTACGGCCGTCAACACCATCGTTGAAGACACCCCCATCCTTGGGGTACTTAACCTCCATCTTATAAGTGGCCGTAGCCACCTCCTTGCCGGACCGCTTCGGCCGGGAATCCTGAGCGAGGGGGAGGGGTTGAGAAACATCCCCGGAGAGACCAGAGGTGAGATCCACGAGGGCAGCAGCAGCAGCACCGGATCCCCCTTCGTCCAGAATCAGGACGGTCAGAGCGCGGACCTCATCGGCAACAGAGGAAGACGAAGCTTTCTTGGACTTCTTGGCGGGTTGCATGCCGGCCTCAGTCAGCTTCTTCTGGGAATCATCCGCCGGCCGCTTTTTCTTCGGTGGGGGAGTGGCTTCTTCGTCACATCACCACCTGCAGCTGCCTTCGCCGCGGCCTCCTTGGCGGCCAGCTCCGCCTTCGCCTTCGCAGCGGCCTTGTTCATCACTGACCGGCGATCCATTGCAAAGTCTACACAACAAAGAGAAACAAGTTAGCAAAGTAAAGGAACAAAACAAAACAAGGACGCCATAGGAAGTATTACCATCAGCTTCGGCAGGGATGCCCAGATCGGGGCCGTCGGCCTCCTCGAAGGTAGTGGTCATCTTCGGCCACAGTTGGACGTCATCCTCCCTGTCACCATACACGAAGTATCTAAAGAAGTCGATAGCGGTCATCTTGTACTCCGTGATGTAATCATTCACGCTCCTCGGCCCCCCTCAAGGAACGCCTCCACCTGAGCATCTAGGATCGAACTCTTCGGCGGGTCATGAAGATTGAACCTCCCATCATGGCCGACGGAGGGGAATTCGGTGCCACCCTCGCCCAGGGACACGAAGACAAATTTGCTCTTCCAACCATGTATGGATGAAGGCAAGTCTGTGAAAGTCCTCTTCTTCGGCAGCTGCTGCAGAGTGGCGTAGCAGGCGCAATTCTTATGGCTCCCTCGGCCAATCTGATAAAGATTCATGAATAGGGCCGTCGTCGGCTTGTAACCTAATTCAGCACAGTGGAGGAGGAACCCCACCATCAACGAGTAGCTGTTAGGGGCCAGCAAGGCCGGAGGGAGCCCCACCATGTCCAAGTACTCCTTGATGAAGGGGTGAAGGGGAAACCTTAGCCCCTTAGCAAAGCTCATCGGATACACTCCGAAGTATCCCGGGGGCGGATTGAGCACGTGGTCTGTCAGCCTAGGTGCCCTAACCCTCCCGAACGTCCCCACGTACATCTGTGCGACCAAATAATCAGCAGCGCTGCTCTCTGGCTTGATGAGGAGAATGTTGGTAAGGTCCAGGTAAGAGAAACTCGGGCCCTTCTTCGTCCGCCTATTCTTCTTCGGCCGCGATACCCCCTTCACAGCAGACACCGGCTTCGGGCACAGAATGGTAGTAGAGGCAGATGCCCCGTCCATTACGCGGGAGACCCCTGCGTCCTCACCCTCAGATGACGAGGCGGACCCTTCGTCCTCGTCCTCTTCGTCCACATTATCTCCAGATTTGTACGGGCTCAAGTGTTCAATCTCCTCGGCACACTCTTCGATCACGTCGTAGTCAAGAGACTTGACGGAGGGCTCGTCGTCATACGGGTAATACTCCTCGTTCAAGGTTTTCATCTTAACAACTCCTAAGGCACTAAGGGTATCTACTTTAGATCTAAGGTGTTTTTGTGACTAACACTGGATCAAAGCCTACAGGGAGCAAAATATGTAAGAGATCGAAGAAAAGATTAAGGAACTGACCTTGAAGTTTTGAAGGAGGTGAAGAACACTCAGAAAAAGGCTTTATCTCTCTAGAATTTTGGGCAGCACTTCGTTTGCTCAGGATGAAAATGAGGGCTTTCTTCGGAATGGGGAGGGTATTTATAGCCCCCCCTCCCAACGGTAACTACACGTGGCATCACCCTAGTGGCCACACCAACGGCCACCAATGGGATGCCACCACTTGGTCAATGGGCCAAACCCCCTCTACAGATCAACGGCCGACCAGCAAAGCAGGCTCTACGCAGCAAGGAAGGGAAAATAGCACCCACAACGGCCAACACAGCCAACGGCCACCCACGTTGCACCCGTATCGGCCATTTAAGCGGCCATGCATATTATGCAAAGGAAGGCTTTACAACGGCCACAATACCCAAAGGGAAAAGAACCCAACGGTCATAAGGCCCTCACGCTAAACCCTTGATGATAACCCTTTGAAAGCGACATGCGTCCAAGGGTTCTCCCACAGGGTTACCTTGGTCAGGAAATCGCCAAAGGATTGGATCCAAGGGCAGCATGAGGATCCCGCTTCGGCCTAGTTTTCAAGTTACTCCTTCACCCCTCACTCACTCTTCGGCCTGAAGCAGTGGGGGACTGGGGGACTACACCGGCCTCAAGAATGGCAGGCAAAATGAGAAATAAAAACGCACAAAGTACACAGTTGCAACTACAAGCGCGGACACATCGTCCATGTACCACAACGGTCCCAAGGTCCTTATAACTCCACCTCCGACCAGACACCGCTATCGTCCCCAAAAACCTTGGGCAATATGGCGCCTTGTCGCCCAAAGGCACATGGTGTCATCAGCAACGGCCAAAAGGGGTGCATAACACCCTTACCGGCCATCCAGAACAAAGGACGCTCATCGTCCTCAAAACAAAATGCAACCTCAACGGCCTTGTCGGCCCAAAAGGAAAGTTCAACCATCAACCGATCAAGAATAGACACTACCTTCCTCGGCCAAGAATCCCAGAACACTCATCGTCCACAAACCAGCACACCAAAGGAATGACAGCCTTCCTCGTCCATATCAAGGGGCAGGCAACGGCCAAACCCAGAACAGGGCCACCAACGCCATGACAGAGAACGGCCAACGTGGTCCCACATCGGCCAAGAGCATCAAGCACAGAAATCTACTCTCCTTCACTTCGTCTACATCTCAGCTTAGAGAGTGGGGGACTCTTGATGGAGTATATGGTCTAGGCCCCAGGACCCACATACTCAGAAGAACAGAAAGCGCAAGCTACCAAGCAGTGCCCTCGTCGGCCAGAGGACCCCCGTCGGCCGAAGAGGGACCAACTCAGAATATGGTCCTGAAGCCAGGGAACTTGAGTGTCCCCGTCGGCCGTGCCCTCGTCGATCGTGCCCTCATCGGCCGTGCCCTCGTCGGCCACGAAAGCCTCACAGAACTAGATTTTACACTTAATCATTTCTACACACATTGTATTCTGCCCAATAGCGGTCCAGTTGTAAATGGGCCTCCCAAGCCCAAGGCTTGGGAGCCCAGCCCGTATTTTTCTTATAAATACTTCCTCTGGAGGTAGTTGTAGGGGTTACAAAATCATTTATTCAAGCATTTACTTCCACTTCTCTCTCTAGCTCTCACTTCTCTCTAGATATATACTCTATCATATGTATATTAGTAGAAAATCGTGATCAAAGTAAGGTCTGTGAATAATGCAAAAATCACAATGTTGCAAGAATTAAAGAACGGAGGAAATATTTATTTGTTTCTAATAATTAATTTGGGGTGGGAAGTGGGATGTAGGACATGCTTGAAAAGATTGTTTGAGAAATGAGACAATCAAGTAAAGTACAAAATGGGAAACACACGTTGAGAATGATGAGTCTCGATTGCAATGATTTACGTACGTGTATAGAGGACCGAGTTTAAATGTTTATAGTGTGTTTTTAGTTCAGTAAATTACTCCCTCGCCCCACTAAATTTGTCTATTTTACCTTTTCGAGAAATCCCATTAAAATTGTCTCATACCCAATTTGGTAAAGATTATGTGACTCTAAATCATTCTTACTTTATTCTTACTTTATCTATTAATATCAACCATATAAATCAACTTTTCTTAATAACCTTTGTCACCCCTTTCAATCCCAATATTAGTGGGACGGAGGAAGCAACACATATTTTAGATACTTATACGAGTACAATATCTCTTTGTTTTCATCCTTGTAATATATTACTTCTTTCGTCCCATTTAAACGTTCACACGCGGTTTACGACGTTTGACTGACCATAAAGTTAACTGATCCCTGCCATTAGTAGAATTATTTTAGTAAATTAAATTTACATATTCAGAAACTACATTAAAACCGCTACAAAGCTTGATCACGGAAATTTAAATTTGATAAAAGTTGAATATATAAAGTAAAAGATTAAGAACGATGCACATTGACCAGAAAATAGTGAACGAGAACCTTTAAATGAGATTGAGAGAGTACTTCCTTTTTGGTCCCACTTAACATCCAAAACATCTTACTTGTTACTCCGCAGTAAAAATATTGTGCAATATTTTTATTACATAAAACCTGATTATGAGATTAGGTAAATCAGCACAAAACCTTCTGAAATTCATATCACCCTTATCTAGTTATCTCCTCTCAAAAGTCGTGCATGGAGAAGATCTTTTGACAAGGGCATGGATAGTGCAACGCCGTGGTCCGCCCCTCGACAATGAAGAAAAAGATATTGACCTTTTCCTATTTTTGGACATGTGAAACAATCAAGCTAGGATTTTTAATTCTTATTTTCTTAAAGCCACTAATTTTGTCCACAAAATTTCTCCCACACGATTATGTAGGGAGCTTTTATACCTTTCTCAAAATGTGCACCAATCATTTAGCTTGGAAAAGATAAGGGAACTTGCCAAAAAATGTGTGAAAAAAGGTAGTCCAATCATAGATATAGATTCCAACATTGTGCATATGGGTCGTGTGGTACAATCAAGTCTCAAGGATTATTTGTCGCACGCCTTTCATTTGTCCGATTCTGATTATTCACTATTTATACATATCAAATGCTTTACGACCATATACATATTGACTCACTTAATTCAGTTTTTATATAATCTGTATTTTTATTCAACCAACAAAGTTTTTTTAATTAAAATCTTACTTTTATTATTCGTTATTTTTTTTGAAAACAAAGAACTTAATTATTATTTATAATGATGTCAAGAAATATAATAATTAAAAGCCCAAACATTACAATCGATCATAGCGTCCAAAGTTACACTAGGACGAGACAAATAACAAAAAAACATATAAAGGCGCTCGTGTTCGCTGCCCTTGCAACGATATAGACTAGTAGCACGGTGTGAATGCTCATGCTACTCAAAATGGATCCGGTTTAATCAGTCAGCGAAAAGGAACTATTGAATTTCCTGGTTTTGTCAGCCATTGGTAAGGAGCCAAGTGAAGAAATTGCTCCGATTTCACCAGCCACCGGAAAGAACATTCCATGCAATTCCATCTTCCTGAATCTGCGCTAGTTCAAGAGGGGGCGATATATGTGTTTAGTTGTGATTCTCTCATTGTGATTGTTGCACATTGTCTTATATTGAAGTGCATTTGTGATGATTTTGTGTTTTCTTTTTAACCATGACTGTTTCCAACTATTTGACTTATGATGATTTCAGAGAGTTTTTAACCATTAAATACAAATGCTTAATGTAATGGTCATGTGATTAAGTGTTCTTGTTGCAATATAGTAGTAGTCTATTCTTATCCAAATTTATGTTTCTTTCTCAATGTGTTTTTGTGAAGTGTGTGATGGGAATTTTTTTGTTAAGTTTACTAGTCATGTGCTATTGAGTGATGATGACTTCAGGTTATGTTTTTACCATGTTTTTGTTTGTGAAGTCTATTGTCCACATGCTACTTATCGATGATGATGCATATGTTATCTTCTTACCTCATGTTTGTTTGTGCAGTCTCTTGGCTGTGTGATGAGTTATGTAAATCGGGGGTGATATAGAACTAGAGAGAAGTTGGACATAATTAAGAGTGAAAAGATGTATATTAAATTTGGTAGAATAACAATACAATGAATTTCATGTCTGTTTTCAAAAGGAGAAGGTGGTTGTTGATAGGCAAAAGTACAAGACTGGGCGTAATAATGCAGCCCTGGAAAACTGCTCGACGGTGTTACTCATATGTCAGCCCTCCGAGATCTGGACATGTAACGCCAACAATAGCACCTGTGATGCAAGCTTCGGATGTGTGCATGTTTGTGTTGGTCCTGGTTGTACTGGATACAGTCTAGAGGGGGGTGAATAGACTGTATTGGTTTTTAACTTTTTCAAGCTAAGTACCAGATTTAACAGAATAGCCTGTTCTGTTGGCAGAACAGACTGGCAACGGATGGGGTTCTGGTAGGGAGTTCTGTTAGTATAGCCTCAGAGAAGCAAAGGCAGTAGCCCTTCTGTTAACTCACAGGACAAGTTCTACTGAACACAGATACCAAGTCTTTGGAGTCAAGCAGTTCAAATAAAAGCGATAAGTAAAATGCAGTAAGTAAATGACACCAGGGCTTTTTATAGTGGTTCAAGGAACAACTTGTTCCTCTAGTCCACTGTTCCACTAAGCTTGTAAAAACGACCGTTTACAACGCCTTAGCCCTATCACTTAAGAAGCTCTCCACGTCTTCTTCAAGTGTAGATGTCTTCTTGGATGCACTTCTAGCTTCCCTAAGACTGGTCCTTTCACTGAGCTTTCCCGGAAGTATCACCACTTCACTACTCCAGGTACTTGGACGTCCTTCTTGTGAAAGAAGAGGTTCTGTTAAGAACAGGGGTTCCTCCAACTTGCTTCGTTACAAAAGATTTGTATGTGAAGAGCTTGAAGAGTTGAAGAACACTTGGAACTTTGCTTGAGTTGGAAGTAAGGATTTTTCCAACGTCCGCCTTCTCTTGTAGAAGATAATGAAGATTTTGGGATAAAGTTATCCTGACATTGCGGCAGTTGACTTGACCAGTAGGACCCGGTAAAGTTGGCGGGTTACTATTTTGGGATAAAGTTATCCTGACATTGCGGCCAATCATCTGCATTTACTCTACAGAGTACGGGAGGCATTAAATGTTCATTTAATGCGCGTACTGTAGCTTTTCCGTTCAAGACTCCTAGCCATTGAAGGAATCTTTCAGTTGGTTTACCGGCTTGGTGAAATTCTTCTAAGTGTCAGGCCTTCTGGTGTCTTTAGCAGAGAGTTGATCAGAGAAGGTCTTGAGCACTTCTGTTGAAGAAATATCCAACAGAGAACCAGGAGGGTTTCTGTCAGAGTAAAGGCTAACAGAGACCCCGAGGTCTTCTGTTCTGAAGGCTTTCTGCTTTGGAGGCCTTCTGCTCTGGAGGCCTTCTGCCAGTCGATTAAACTAAAGAACTTTTACAAAGAAAAATTCTAATACATTAAATCAAAAGAGGGGTACTCTAAAGTCCTAATTAATATAGCATCATCAAAATCTAATTACAAATATTCTTTACAATTTCCCCCTTTTTGATGATGCCAAAACCCTTTAACTATTTCCAGAGAAGTGACTTCACCGTAAAGAATTAAAGTTTAAAACTTTCATTAAAATCTTGGTGGGCAACTTGGCATAAGAAAATAGTAAGAGTACAGTACAATCAGATAACAGATAATAAATCAAAGAGCAAACAAACACAAGCAAAAAGCAAAGAGACAGGAATTGAGGAATAGCCTTACAAAGTGAAAGGCAGAGATGTGATTTTATTAGATACATGATAGAGTATATCTAGAGAGAAGCGAGAGCTAGAGAGAGAAGTGCAGTAATATGCTTCAATAGAATGATTTTGTAACCCCTATAACTACTCCCAAGGGGAGTATTTATAGAGAAAATTAGGGTTGGGCTCCCAAGCCTTGGGCTTGGGAGGCCCATTTACAACTGGACCGCTACTGGGCCGAATACAAAGCCTCTAATGGGCTGTACAAATGAGTAAGTATAGAATCCGATTCTGGGAGGTCTTCGTGGCCGACGAGGGCGTGGCCGACGAGGGCACGGCCGACGAGGGCGCGGCCGACGAGGGCACCCGAGTTCCTTGGGCTCAGGACCGTAATCTGAGTTGGCCCCTTTTCGGCCGACGGGGACGTCTTGGCTGACGAGGGCGCCACTCTGTTGTCTTGTGCTTTCTGTTCTTCCGAGTATGTGGGTCCTGGGGCTCAGACCCATATACTCCATCAATACAATTTACAGAAAAGATTTCTTACACATTCTCCATAGTAGCTGCTTGCAGAGCTTCATCCTCCAGTCTTTGAAGCCTTAGCAGCTCTTCATTGATTTCTGCTCTGATTTGAGATAGGTTACCAGAGCTTTGATAGGATGCCCAGATAGGAGATAGCTTGCAATCCAAGTAGCTAAGAACTCCTTCATGAATTGTCTTGCCAGGGACAACGTTCTTCTGGTACCAATCTTCTGCTTCTTCTAGGGATCCCCCATGTCTGACTCGTACAAAACCATCCTTATCTAAGAAGAGGTTCTGTTGCTGAGTGAGAGTCATTTTCATTTTCATTTCTTCAAATTGAACTCTATCAATTTTCTGGGATCCACCCAATCTCCAATCAGTAAAACTAAGTATCTTCTTCTTCTTGGTGCCCTTCTTAACTGGAGACGGGGGTCTGGGTATTCCTGCTGCTCTCTTTTTCTGTATGGCAGCTTCAAAGTAGGGCGCAGGGTCAACAGTTGGTTCAGCAGAGGAGGATGCTCTTGCAGAGGCTCTGGTGGACCGAGGCTTAGTTTGTTGAGGGTCCTCTTCCCCCTTTTTGGCATCATGGAGGTCCTCTATCATGAGGCTGATCTTCTGGAATTCTGAGGCCTGTGAGGTAGCTATCTGCTCAAGGGCCTCTGGTAGAGTCTGAGTGACAGAAGTGAGACCTTCTATCAGCCCTTGCTACTTCTGAATAGCGAAGAAGATATCCTTGTTGTTGGCTTCCAGCAGGACCATCTTCTGGTATCTGTCTCTGTCAGCAGAGAGGAGATGTTGAGCTTGATCTTGGTGGACTCTGCACATTTCTTCTATGGATAGCAATTGCTTCTTAGTCCTGTGGTCAGATCGTTGCAGCGTCTCAAGGTTCTCAGAGATGGTGCTGATGGCCTTTCCTTGATTCAGTAAGGTTTGATGAAAGATAGAGAGAGTCTTGTGAATACTGTCCACTTCTGTTGACAGTGCATCTGTTCTGGCAGAGGATGAGGCCATTAAATTATGGAGGGATTCTGTGAGATTGGCGAAGCGGTCTGAGATGAACTGCATCCCAGAGTTGAGGTTATCATCCACATGGGAAAGGTGCTCGAAGTGTTTGTCATTGATCTGGATCAGTTTGTCCATTCCTTCCAGGACTTGACCACCAAACACTTCTGCAGTTTCAACAAACCTGTTGAAAGGGATTTGTGGTTCTGATCCTTCAGGTTTTGTCATTCCCAGTCCTCTGGACCTGTGCATAGGAGGCCTTCTGGTTTGTTGCAGAGAGGGTTTTTGAGGAGATGGTTCTCTGGTAGGAGTTGGTTGACGTTTAGAAGTGAGATCTCCAGCAAGAGAGGATGAAAGGAAACCATCATTCTCACTATCAGACGAGAGAATACGGTGTAGAGGTTGTCTCTTGGGAGTAGATGCAGCAGAATACAGAGAGGTTCTGGGAGAATTTGCTGCAGGAGAGGGTGAGGAGGTATTTTGTGGGGAAGTTGATTTCTGTGGTGGGAGGGAATTCTGGTGCTGGGGTGTAGGTTGGGGAGAAGGGATTTTCTGTAGAGGGGAGGCATTCTGTTGTGGAGGAGATGGTGGAGGTGAGGGGGAGCGGTTTCTGATTGGGATAAGTTCTTTGCAGGTGGAGGGTGATTTGGTTTTCTTATTTGATGAGTGAGGAGAGGTTGAGGTTTTCTGTTCTGTTGGTTTTGGTTGAGGGTTCTCTGTAGATAGGGTTTCTGTTGGGATGGTTTCTATTGGAATAAGAAGAGAGGGGATTTGGGGTTCTGTTGAGATATGAGCAGTGAGGGTCCAAGACGTCCACGTCGGCCGACGAGGGCGCCACTCTGTTGTCTTGTGCTTTCTGTTCTTCCGAGTATGTGGGTCCTGGGGCTCAGACCCATATACTCCATCAGGAGTCCCCCACTCTCTAAGCTGAGACGTAGACGAAGTGAAGGAGAGTAGATTCCTGTGCTTTGTTGCCCTTGGCCGATGCGGGCATCCTCGGGCCGTTAGCCGTTGCGGCGTTGGCGTTGTTTCCTCTTTGGTGATCCTGTTCCGTGCTTTGGCCGTTACCTGTTCCTCGTTGTGGCCGGGGAGGCCGTTGTTTCCTTAATGTGTTTGAGGATGATGACTGTCTTGTTTCAATGTCGGCCGTTGAAGGCGCGTTTTCCCTTTCTAGACGTTGGTGGTTGAAGTTTATGTTTGGGCCGGTGAGGCCGTTGAGGTTGTTCCTTGCTTTGAGGACGATGGCGTCCTTTCCTTTGGGTGGCCGATGAGGGCGCTCGCGCACTCCTTTTGGCCGTCGCTGGTTGGCCTTCTTGTTCTTGGCCGGAGGGCCCGTCAAGATTGATTATTGGCGGAGGACGATGAGTGTCCTTGCCTCTAGTGGCTTGTTGGCCGTTGCTAATGACGTTATGGGCCTTTGGCCGATGAAGTTCCGTTGTGCTGAATGGATGATGTGGCCATGCTTTGTGGTCACGTTCATGTTCTTTGTAGTGTTTCCTTTGTGCTTTGCTGAGGCCGGTGTAGTCCCCCAGTCCCCCACTGCTTCAGGCCGAGGAGTGCGAGGGGTGAAGGAGTTGCTTGAGTCCCTGGCCGAAGCGGCATCTCCGTAGTCCCCCCTGAATCCAACTCTCATGGCGATTTTCTGGCCAAGGTAACCCTGTGGGAGAACCCTTGTGCGCAGATCGCTTGTAGAGAGTTATCATCAAGGGGTATTATGAGGAGCCGAAGGCTGTGGGCTCTTTGTTCCCTTTGTTCTGTGGCCGTTACGTTCCTGGCCGTTGCCATCTTTTTATTGTTTGGCATTTGTGGTTTTGGCGGGCAAGTGGGACGTTGTGGGCGCTTGCTGGCCTTTGTAAAGCCGGTGAGCGTGTGTAGGCCGTAGAGTCCGTCTTGCCAGTGGGCTGTTGATAGGGTTGGCCCGTTGGTGACGTGGTGGTCCCCCATTGGTGGCCGTTGGTGTGGCCATTGGGGGGGGTGCCACGTGTAGTGACCGTTGGGTGAGGGGTTCTATAAATACCCCTCCCCCTCCGACGAGGAAACGTATTTGCATTCTGAATTTGTCGAAGTGCTGGCTGATTTTCTAGAGAGATAAACTCCCAGCCTGTTCTTCGTTGTTCAAGGTTAGTGTTCATCGTGATCTTCCTCACTTTTCATACTTTGCTTCCTAGACTAGTGATCTAGTGTTAGGTGTTTGAACACCCTTAGATCTTAAGTTAAATCTCCTTAGGCCCGTAGTAGTAGTTATGAAGAGCTTGAACGACGACTACTACCCCTACGACGACCAGCCCTCCACGAGGTCGCTTGACTACGAGGTGCTCGAGGAGTTTGAGGAGGAGATAGAGCGTTTAAGTCCATACAAATCCGGAGAGCCAGTGGACGAGGAAGGCGAGGACGAGGAGTCCGCCTCCTCTTCAAAGGGTGAGGACGTAGGTGCGTCCCGAGTGGTGGACGGGGTGTCCACTTCTGCTGTCATTCCGTGCCCGAGGCCGGTGTCTGCCATTAAGGGAGCTGCCAAGCCGAAGAGGGTGAGGAGGCCGAAGAGTGGGCCCGGCATCTCCTATCTAGATCTCACCAACATCTACCTGATCAAGCCGGAGAGCAGTGCAGCCGACTATCTTGGTGCCCAGATGTACGTGGGGCCGTTCGGGCGGGTTAGGGCACCCAAGCCGACGGACCATGTTCTTCTGCCACCACCGGGATACTTTGGGGTATACCCGATGAGCTTCGCTAAGGGGTTGAGATTCCCCCTTCACCCTTTCATTACTGAGTACCTGGACATGGTCAGGCTTCCTCCGGCCTTGCTGACGCCGAACAGCTACTCCTTGATGGTAGGGTTCTTGCTCCGGTGTGAGGAGTTGGGCTACAAGCCGACAACGGCACTATTCATGAATCTGTACCAGATCGGCAGAGGAAGCCACAAGAACTGTGCGGCCTACGCCACTCTTCAGCAGCTGCCGAAGAAGAGGAGCTTCACGGATTTGCCTACGTCCATTCATGGGTGGAAGAGCAAGTTCGTGTTTGTGTCCATTGGTGAGAGTGGCACCGAGTTTCCCTCCCTCGGCCACACCGGGAGGTTTAACCTGCATGACCCGCCGAAGAGCTCTATTTTGGACGCTCAGGTGGAGGCTTTCTTGGAAGGGGGGCCGAGGAGCGTGAAGGACTACATCACGGAATATAAGATGGCCGCCCTCGGCTTCGTGAGGTACTATGTCTATGGTGACAAGGAGGATGACCTCCAACTCTGGCCGAGGATGACCACCACCTTTGAGGAGGCCGACGGCCCGGACTTGGGCATTCCTGCTGAGGCCGATGGTAATTCTTTCTTCGGCTTTCTGTCTTTATGTTTTGTCCTTTGCCTTACTAATCTGTTTGTTTTTCCTTTGTAGATTTTGTCATGGACCGTCGTTCCATGATGGCTATTGCCAAGGCCAAAGCGGCCGAGGAGATTGCTGCTAAGGCGGCCGAGGCGGCCCGACGTGCCGCTGCTAGTGGGAGCGGGGCTACTGCTGATGCGGCCCCAAAGCCTGCCCCATCAAAGAAAAAGAGGCCGGCCACTGACGGCCAAAAAAAGTTGACTGAGGCCGGCGTGAGCGTCTCTAAGAAGACGAAGAGGGCGCCTTCCCCTTCTCCGGCTAGTGAGGCCGGTACTCTTACTGTCCCCAGCGTGGGCGATGGTGGTCCCGTCGTGGACCTTACTGTTGCTGACGATGCTGCCCCAGCGCTTCCTCTCGTCCAGGAGCCACGGACGCAGAGGGCCGGCAAGGAGATTGCCGGTGCCACCTATCAGAAGGTGTTAGAGTACCCCGTCGGCGGGGGGGTGTTCAACGATCTCGTCCCTGGCCACGTCGTCCTGGCCAAGGCCATGCCGGCCAAATATCGGGCTCATTTGAAGAAGCTCGAAGACCCGAAGATTTACGAGGGCGGCATGGATCTCCTCGTCCAAGTAAGTTATTGTCCTTATATTTTTGTTTCTCTTCGTCTGTGTAGAGTCTTTTGCCTGACCTTTGTTTTCCTTCTGCAGAGTGCCTTCATGCTTATGGAAAGCCATAAGAGGCAGTATTGGGAGATAGCTCGCTTAAAAGAGCTGGAGCAGAAGGCTGCCTCGGCCGACGAGGCGGTAGCTTGCCTTGATCGGCTCCGGGAGGATGCCAAGGCATTGCAGGCCAGGGCTGATGAAGCCGTTGCAGCCAGGGACGATGCCCTGGCCAAGCTCGAGGAGAGCAAAAGGGAGCTCGAGGAGTCCCACAGGGCGCTCGAGGCCGAGAGGCGCAGGAGCGAGGAGGCCGCCAAGGCGAAGGCTGAGGCCGAGGCCGCCGTCGTGAAGGCTGCCGATGAGGCCGTCGAGAAGTTCTTGGCCGAGGGGTGGAAGGCCGATGAGCGGCTCCACTGGTGCTATGAAGTGGTGGCCGCCAGGCTTGAGAATTGGGGGATGAACTCCCCTGCCGGCCGGGAGTATTTCAGCCGGGAGATGTCCGTTTATTACAACCTGGGCCAGGAGCGGATGCAAAGGCTCCTGTGTCGGCGGCTATCCCGGGCGTTGAAGGCCATGAATTACACGTCTGGGTGGGCTAGACGGAACCTGAAGCTGCCGAAGCTGATGAAGGATCCAGAAGAGCAGGCCAAGCTCCCGCTGTCGGAGCGAGAGTCCCCCATAGAAAGCTCCGGCCTCGGCGAGCCGGACTACACTGAGTTCGACTTCCTGGACGATGCCACCAGTGCTGCACCTGCTGCCGGCCAAGAAGCTGAGGACGAAGAGGGAGCTGATGAGGCCGATGAGACAGCCGCAGATGGAGGTGCCCCCGAAGCTTGACAGGCTACTCATTTGTAATTAGCTTTTCAATTTTTTGCCAAGTGATGTAACGGCTGAAGCGCCCCCATTGTAATGAATTGATTAATGAAAGAATTTTTGCCATCCTTCTCGGCTTTGAATCCATTGTATGCTTGTTTGCCTTTTGTCATTTCAATTCAGTAAATGGTCAGTGTCGAGTCATAACTTGGGTCACCCGCGAGTGTCCGCTACGTCCGTAAGGTTGGCCTTCCTGTCCAGTAGTCTGGTCGGCCTATTCCTTTTTGTTTTACTATCATAACACTTAGGATTTTGTTTCAAAAATTTCCCAAGTGTTTTTGGGTCCATGTAGCTGCTGTCTTTACGGCCTAGTGTCTTGATCGGCCTGGACGTAGTTGCATAACACTTAGGAATTTTTTCAAATATTTGCTGTGTTTTGGGATCCACTTAGGCGCTTTCTTTTCGGCCTGGTGGCCTTGTCGGCCTGACCGGTGGTTCTTGGCCACGTCCTTTTGCCCTTGATCGTGGTGTTGAAGCAGTGTCATTGTCGGCCTGGGTCCCTGTGTTGTGGCCGATAAGGGCACCTTCACCATATTCTTGTGGACTTTGAATTTTTTCCAAGTACATATGCAAGTCGTAGGTAGCTAACGGCCTTACAATATGTATGTACCCGCTTCGTCCAGGGTTATTCCACTTGAGTACTCAAGAGAGTTTTCCAAGTGTGAATGCTGGGCATTTACTTCGCGGCAGTACCGTTGTCGGCCAAGGTATGGCTTGTGGCCGATGAGGTGCTGGGTAAGGAATGGCTTTCCAAGGATATGGTCCTACCTTCGTCGGCCAGCCCTGGTTCCTTGTTGAGGAACCCTTTTTCTTTCTTCTCAAGAGATTTTTTTTTTCTAAGTGTTTGGTAAACACTTGAACCAATTCTCAGAGAACTTTCGCTTGGCCAGCAGCCTTGGTTCCAGTGCCTGCGTCGGCCATCCGAGGTGCTGTGGCAAGTTGAGGTTGTTTCTTGATTGCTTGATCCTTTCGCGGGTGTGATAAGTGCCCACTTCATCCTGGTCATCCTCAGGATTGCGATGCCTTGTTTCATACCAAGCGTTGGTGCCTCAAAGGACTATGGCCGATGAAGGTCACCTCTCGCTTGTCACCCAACCGATGCGGTTAGGATTTTGTAGGTGTGTGTTTCGGCCTTGATTATTCCCTTGTAGTGTGTGGACGTGTCGTCCATGTCACCTGTCAGTGGTACTACATTTGTGTTCGACTGATATGTACTTGGCCTAGTCGGGCCTGAGTTGTGGGGATTTTATTTTTTCATTGCTCGAGGCCGGCAAGTGTGCGCGGCCGTCGGCTTCCCTCTTTTTCCCTTGTATATATATATATATATATATATATATATATATATATATATATATATATATATATATATATATATATATATATATTTCGGGGGATATCCTTCTTTCAGGCTTCGGCCGAAGGGTGTGCTCGTCCTTCGGCCGGTTCGGACTTCGTTTATAACGTCCGTGGTCTCAAGGCGGGTGCCGTCGCCTATTTATGACGTGGGCTAGACTTTTGGTTGGTTTCCAACGGCTGTCGTTGCCCATCCCTGAGTTTTGGGATTTTGTCACCTCGGCCATGATTTCAGGCCTGTCGTCCTGCGTTCTGGCGCGTGGACGACGCGGTGAGCTTCCCGTTTCAAGACGTGGGCCGTTTGCGGGCCCCTCGTCCTGGGGACATCGTCGGCCATACCTGAGTGTTTCACTTCTAGGCTTACGGGGCCAGGACGATGTGCTCTCTCAGCTAGGCCTGAGCCTTTCGCTGATACAAAATACAATGGAGTGCCTGAGCTTGTCGCTCGTAGGCTGCAAATGCAAGGGGCCATGTCGGCCAGACCTGAGCCTTTCGCTCTAAGGTGGCCGACGGGGGCACCTGCTAAATGTTTTACTTTGAATTTCCAGAGAAAAAATCAGAACATGATTTTATTCATAAGTGGCTCGAGGCCGAGGGTGGCGTTCAATCAGTAACCCGTTAAGGGGTGAGGGCTTCGTCGTCTACACCTCCTTCGGATTACTGATAAAACTTCACCAGATGGTGTACATTCCATGTTCGTGGTACATTGGACCCATTCGGGCGTTTAAGCTTGTAGGTGCCGGGTTTGACCACGGCACTGACGATGTAGGGCCCTTCGTACTTCAATGCTAGCTTGCCACCCTCTGTCGGCTGGCTTGCTTCCCTCCGGCGGAGGACGTAGTCCCCCACCTGAAATTCCCGGGAACGTACCTTGGCGTCATAGTATGATTTCACTTGACGCCGGTAGTTCTCTGCTCGGACGTAAGCTTGCTCACGCCTCTCATCAACCAGGTGTAGGTCAATCTTCATGTTCTCTTCGTTGGTGTCAGGCTCGTACTGTTCCACTCGCCGGCTGGGGATGGCAACTTCCGTGGGCGCCTTTGCTTCAAAGCCGTAGCACAGGGCGAAAGGCGTTTCGCCTGTCGCCCTCCTCGGCGTGGTTCTGTAGCACCACAGGATGTTGGGGAGCTCGTCGACCCAACTACCTCCTGCGGCCTGGAGGTTCTTCTTCACTCCCTCCATAATTGTTCTGTTGGCGTTCTCGACCTGCCCGTTGCCCTAAGGATAGGCGACGGAGGAGAAACGGTGCCTCACCCCAAACTCCCGGAGGAGCTCCTGGAAAGGGGCTGCCTCGAATTGGGTGTCGTTGTCTGATATGATCTCCTGGGGGACGCCAAAGCGTGTGATTATGTTCTTGTAAACAAATTTTTGGCATCTGGCCCCCGTGATGCTGGCCAAGGGTTCCGCTTCGACCCACTTGGTGAAGTAGTCGACGGCGACGATGATGTAGCGGTTATTCCCGGCGGCTCTGGGCAGGGGGCTGACCAGGTCAATCCCCCATCTGGAGAATGGAATCGCGGTGCTGACAGGGGCATAGTTGACAGCTGGCAGACCAGGGGCCTTCTGGAGTACCTGGCATGTGGTGCACTTCCTGGCCAGGTCAGCGCAGTCCCGTGCCATCGTCGGCCAGAAGAAGCCCTGGATGACGAGACGCCGGGACATGCTGAAAGGGCCCTGGTGTGAGGAGCAGACGCCACAATGAACTTCTTCCATGGCGGTGTCGGCCTCGTCCTGGTGCAGGCATCGGAGGAGGGTGCCATTGTAGGACCGTTTGTAGAGTTTGCCATCTTCGACGGTGTAGCTTGGGGCCCTGAGCTTGGCAAGTTTGGCCCTCTCCTCGTCCGGCGGCAGCTCCCCCGTGGTGATGAAGGTGGCGATGTCGGAAATCCAGTCCTCTGGTCGCTGTTGGACGCACAAGACGGGGCTGGCATGGATGCTGGACATGCTCAACTCCTCGATCTTGGCCAAGTGGGAGATGTGCTCCGGGGTGTCCGAGCTGAGCTTGGAGAGGATGTCGGCTTCAGCGTTCTCGGCCCTTGGGATCTGAGTGATCTCGTGGGTTTCAAACGCTTTCAGCAATTCCTCCGCTGCTTGTTTGTACTGCTTCATCCGGCCTTCCTTTGCCTCGTACGATCCCTCCACCTGGCCCACTACCAGTTTGGAGTCGCACTTGATCTTGAGGTGCTTGGCCTTGAGGCCGGCGGCGAGTCTGAGACCGCTGAGGAGGGCCTCATACTCGGCTTCGTTGTTGGATACCCTGAAGTTGAAGCGGATGGCATAGTAAGCTCTGAACCCTTCAGGGGATATGAGGACGACGCCGCCGCCGCATGATTTCGCGGCCGACGAGCCGTCAGTGAACAGGGTCCACGTGTCGTCCGGCTCCGGCCCGGGGTTGGCGACGACCGTCTCCCTTGCTGTGCATTCGATGACGAAGTCGGCCAAGGCTTGCCCTTTGATGGATGGCCTTGGCTTGATCTCAATTTGAAACTGGCTGAGGAAGATCGCCCATTTCACCATCCTCGAGGAGCTTGTGGGGCTCCTCATGAGTGCGCCAAGAGGCTGCTGGGTCAGCACATGGACGGTGTGGGCTTGGAAATAGTGCCCCAGCTTCTTCACTGTGTGGACGATGGCCAGCACCGTCTTCTCAATGGGGGAGTACCTGAGCTCGGCCTCCCTGAGCGTCTTGCTGATGTAGAAGATGGCCTTCTGCACCCCTTCGTCCTCGCGGATGAGCACGGAGCTGATGGCCGACGTGCTCACCCCTAAGTACAAGAAGAGGGTTTCGCCGGTTTTGGGCTTAGAGAGCACGGGTGGGGACGACAAGTACCTTTTCAATTTGTCGAATGCTTCCTGGCACTCCGTCGTCCACTTGAAGCTGTTGGCCTTTCGCATGATCTGAAAGAAGGGGAGTGCCCTCTCGGCTGACCTAGAGAGGAACCGGTTCAAGGCCGCCAGGCGCCCCGTCAGTCGCTGTACCTCCTTGACGTTGCGGGGTGGCTCCATGTTGATGATAGCCTGCGTCTTCCCCGGGTTTATCTCGATGCCTCTCCGGCTGACCATGTAGCCGAGGAACTTGCCACCCTGGACGCCGAAGGCGCATTTCTTGGGATTGAGGCGGAGCCTGAACTCCTTCATTATTTCAAAGATTTCCCGGAGGTCGTCGGCGTGGGAGGTGGCCTGCCTGCTCTTGATGATCATGTCGTCGACGTACGCCTCCATCGTCCGGCCAAGGACCGCTCTGAAGATCTTGGCCACCATCCTAGTGTAGGTGGCGCCGGAGTTTTTGAGTCCGAAGGCCATGACGAGGTAGCAAAAGATTCCCTCCGGGGTCATGAATGCCGTCTTCTCAGCGTCATCTTCATGCATGGAGATTTGGTGGTACCCTCTGAAAGCGTCGAGGAACGACATCAACTCGCACCCCGCCGTCTCGTCCACCAGCTGATCAATGTTGGGGAGAGGGAACGGGTCCATGGGGCACGCCTTGTTCAGGTCAGTGTAGTCAACACACATTCTGAACGTCGGCGGTTTTTGTGCGAGGACGACGTTGGCCAACCATGTCGGGTACTTCACCTCTTTGATGTGCTTGATTGAGAGGAGCATGGCGACCTCTCCTTTGACGAAGTCCCGCCTGTCGGCGGACAAGTAGCGCCGCTTCTGTTTGACAGGCGCGGAGGCCGGATCGACGGTCAGCCGGTGAGTGATCACCTGGCGGCTGATGCCTGGCATATCGTCCGGGCCCCACGCAAAGACAACGGCGTATGACCGTAGGACGAGGAGGATGGCGTCTCGTTGGTCCTGGGGGAGTTGCTTTCCGACCCTGAGAACCCGCTCCGGCCGGGAGGTATCCAGAGGGATTTCCTCGACCTCCTCGGCCGGCTCTGCACGTGGCCTCTCCTCGTCCATGGCGACGGCGGCCGTAATGGTGTCTATCCTCTGTCCTTCCCTCTCAGCTGGCCTTGTTAGCTTGAGGTAGCAAGCTCTGGCTATCCTCTGATTTCCTCTGGCGTAGCCGATGCCGTCATTGGTGGGGAACTTCAAACATAGGTGCTTCATGGAGATGATGGACTCCAAATCCTCCAGCGCTGGCCGGCCCAAGATCAGGTTGTGGGCGCACTGGAGGTTGACCACCATGAACTCCATGTCAATCTTGGCGTGGTGGGGGCCGTCACCGACCTCCACGGGGAGGACTATCGTGCCCTCGGCGTCGATAGAGTCCCCGGTGAAGCCGGATAACGGGGTCTTGATCGGCCTCAGCAAAGCCCTGTCCAGCTTCAGCTGCTTGAAGGTGTCCAGGTACATCACGTTGACGGAGCTCCCCGTATCGATGTAAATACGGTGGATGATGGAGTCACCAATCTCACATCGGATGACGAGGGCGTCCCTGTGTGACTCCGTACCCGGAGGCAGATCCTTGTCGGTGAAGGTGATCGCCTCCGTTCGCTGCTTCTTTGGCTGGGGGGAACGTGGGACACCTCCCCAATGTAAAGGGATTGAGCCCATTTCTTTCTCTGTGTGGCGGAGTCCCCCCCAGTGTTTCCACCCACGATGAGGTGGATGAGATTCTTCTTTGGCGGAGGCTCCTCGAAGTCCTCGTCGTCGCTGAGCCTACCAATCTCGCGCTTCTTCGCAGAGGGTTCGCCCCCATGTTTGCCGGTGTTTACCCAAATGTTCTTGCGTGGGCCACCTTTGACAAACTGGGAGAGTTCCCCCTGGCGAATAAGGCGCTCGATGGCCTTCTTCAATGTGATGCAATCGTCGGTGTTGTGCGATGAGTTCTTGTGGAACCGGCAGTATGTGCCGCCCTGCTGGATGGCAAGGATCTCCTCGGCCGGCCGAGGAGCCTGCTCGATAAGGCCGTGCTTCTCGGCATAATCGAGGATGGTGCCGACCGGGTGGGTGAGGGTTACCCCCGGTCGTTCCAGCCTCGGCCGCCAGTGGCGGTCTTTCTTACTTTGTCCACCAGAGCCGTGGCGGCCCTGGGCACCCTTGCAACGATATAGACTAGTAGCACGGTGTGAATGCTCATGCTACTCAAAATGGATCCGGTTTAATAAGTCAGTGAAAAGGAACTATTGAATTTCCTGGTTTTGTCAGCCATTGGTAAGGAGCCAAGTGAAGAAATTGCTCCGATTTCACCAGCCACCGGAAAGAACATTCCATGCAATTCCATCTTCCTGAATCTGCGCTAGTTCAAGAGGGGGCGATATATGTGTTTAGTTGTGATTCTCTCATTGTGATTGTTGCACATTGTCTTATATTGAAGTGCATTTGTGATGATTTTGTGTTTTCTTTTTAACCATGACTGTTTCCAACTATTTGACTTATGATAATTTCAGAGAGTTTTTAACCATTAAATACAAATGCTTAATGTAATGGTCATGTGATTAAGTGTTCTTGTTGCAATATAGTAGTAGTCTATTCTTATCCAAATTTATGTTTCTTTCTCAATGTGTTTTTGTGAAGTGTGTGATGGGAATTTTTTTGTTGAGTTTACTAGTCATGTGCTATTGAGTGATGATGACTTCAGGTTATGTTTTTACCATGTTTTTGTTTGTGAAGTCTATTGTCCACATGCTACTTATCGATGATGATGCATATGTTATCTTCTTACCTCATGTTTGTTTGTGCAGTCTCTTGGTTGTGTGATGAGTTATGTAAATCGGGGGTGATATAGAACTAGAGAGAAGTTGGACATAATTAAGAGTGAAAAGATGTATATTAAATTTGGTAGAATAACAATACAATGAATTTCATGTCTGTTTTCAAAAGGAGAAGGTGGTTGTTGATAGGCAAAAGTACAAGACTGGGCGTAATAATGCAGCCCTGGAAAACTGCTCGACGGTGTTACTCATATGTCAGCCCTCCGAGATCTGGACATGTAACGCCAACAATAGCACCTGTGATGCAAGCTTCGGATGTGTGCATGTTTGTGTTGGTCCTGGTTGTACTGGATACAGTCTAGAGGGGGGTGAATAGACTGTATTGGTTTTTAACTTTTTCAAGCTAAGTACCAGATTTAACAGAATAGCCTGTTCTGTTGGCAGAACAGACTGGCAACGGATGGGGTTCTGGTAGGGAGTTCTGTTAGTATAGCCTCAGAGAAGCAAAGGCAGTAGCCCTTCTGTTAACTCACAGGACAAGTTCTACTGAACACAGATACCAAGTCTTTGGAGTCAAGCAGTTCAAATAAAAGCGATAAGTAAAATGCAGTAAGTAAATGACACCAGGGCTTTTTATAGTGGTTCAAGGAACAACTTGTTCCTCTAGTCCACTGTTCCACTAAGCTTGTAAAAATGACCGTTTACAACGCCTTAGCCCTATCACTTAAGAAGCTCTCCACGTCTTCTTCAAGAGTAGATGTCTTCTTGGATGCACTTCTAGCTTCCCTAAGACTGGTCCTTTCACTGAGCTTTCCCGGAAGTATCACCACTTCACTACTCCAGGTACTTGGACGTCCTTCTTGTGAAAGAAGAGGTTCTGTTAAGAACAGGGGTTCCTCCAACTTGCTTCGTTACAAAAGATTTGTATGTGAAGAGCTTGAAGAGTTGAAGAACACTTGGAACTTTGCTTGAGTTGGAAGTAAGGATTTTTCCAACGTCCGCCTTCTCTTGTAGAAGATAATGAAGATTTAATCTCAAGGAGGCTTTTTGCGTTTTTAGCGTTTGAATATTTTGTATGCGCACAGTTGTAGCAAAGTTATCCGGTTGTTCTTCGTAGTGTATCTTTTATACTGAGCTTGTCTTCCCGTTGGAGGAGAAGGAGGACAACTGCATTAAATGAGCGAGCAGTTGACTTGACCAGTAGGACCCGGTAAAGTTGGCGGGTTACTATTTTGGGATAAAGTTATCCTGACATTGCGGCCAATCATCTGCATTTACTCTACAGAGTACGGGAGGCATTAAATGTTCATTTAATGCGCGTACTGTAGCTTTTCCGTTCAAGACTCCTAACCATTGAAGGAATCTTTCAGTTGGTTTACCGGCTTGGTGAAATTCTTCTAAGTGTCAGGCCTTCTGGTGTCTTTAGCAGAGAGTTGATCAGAGAAGGTCTTGAGCACTTCTGTTGAAGAAATATCCAACAGAGAACCAGGAGGGTTTCTGTCAGAGTAAAGGCTAACAGAGACCCCGAGGTCTTCTGTTCTGAAGGCTTTCTGCTTTGGAGGCCTTCTGCTCTGGAGGCCTTCTGCCAGTCGATTAAACTAAAGAACTTTTACAAAGAAAAATTCTAATACATTAAATCTAAAGAGGGGTACTCTAAAGTCCTAATTAATATAGCATCATCAAAATCTAATTACAAATATTCTTTACAATTTCCCCCTTTTTGATGATGCCAAAACCCTTTAACTATTTCCAGAGAAGTGACTTCACCGTAAAGAATTAAAGTTTAAAACTTTCATTAAAATCTTGGTGGGCAACTTGGCATAAGAAAATAGTAAGAGTACAGTACAATCAGATAACAGATAATAAATCAAAGAGCAAACAAACACAAGCAAAAAGCAAAGAGACAGGAATTGAGGAATAGCCTTACAAAGTGAAAGGCAGAGATGTGATTTTATTAGATACATGATAGAGTATATCTAGAGAGAAGCGAGAGCTAGAGAGAGAAGTGCAGTAATATGCTTCAATAGAATGATTTTGTAACCCCTATAACTACTCCCAAGGGGAGTATTTATAGAGAAAATTAGGGTTGGGCTCCCAAGCCTTGGGCTTGGGAGGCCCATTTACAACTGGACCGCTACTGGGCCGAATACAAAGCCTCTAATGGGCTGTACAAATGAGTAAGTATAGAATCCGATTCTGGGAGGTCTTCGTGGCCGACGAGGGCGTGGCCGACGAGGGCGCGGCCGACGAGGGCACCCGAGTTCCTTGGGCTCAGGACCGTAATCTGAGTTGGCCCCTTTTCGGCCGACGGGGATGTCTTGGCTGACGAGGGCGCCACTCTGTTGTCTTGTGCTTTCTGTTCTTCCGAGTATGTGGGTCCTGGGGCTCAGACCCATATACTCCATCAATACAATTTACAGAAAAGATTTCTTACACATTCTCCATAGTAGCTGCTTGCAGAGCTTCATCCTCCAGTCTTTGAAGCCTTAGCAGCTCTTCATTGATTTCTGCTCTGATTTGAGATAGGTTACCAGAGCTTTGATAGGATGCCCAGATAGGAGATAGCTTGCAATCCAAGTAGCTAAGAACTCCTTCATGAATTGTCTTGCCAGGGACAACGTTCTTCTGGTACCAATCTTCTGCTTCTTCTAGGGATCCCCCATGTCTGACTCGTACAAAACCATCCTTATCTAAGAAGAGGTTCTGTTGCTGAGTGAGAGTCATTTTCATTTTCATTTCTTCAAATTGAACTCTATCAATTTTCTGGGATCCACCCAATCTCCAATCAGTAAAACTAAGTATCTTCTTCTTCTTGGTGCCCTTCTTAACTGGAGATGGGGGTCTGGGTATTCCTGCTGCTCTCTTTTTCTGTATGGCAGCTTCAAAGTAGGGCGCAGGGTCAACAGTTGGTTCAGCAGAGGAGGATGCTCTTGCAGAGGCTCTGGTGGACCGAGGCTTAGTTTGTTGAGGGTCCTCTTCCCCCTTTTTGGCATCATGGAGGTCCTCTATCATGAGGCTGATCTTCTGGAATTCTGAGGCCTGTGAGGTAGCTATCTGCTCAAGGGCCTCTGGTAGAGTCTGAGTGACAGAAGTGAGACCTTCTATCAGCCCTTGCTACTTATGAATAGCGGAGAAGATATCCTTGTTGTTGGCTTCCAGCAGGACCATCTTCTGGTATCTGTCTCTGTCAGCAGAGAGGAGATGTTGAGCTTGATCTTGGTGGACTCTGCACATTTCTTCTATGGATAGCAATTGCTTCTTAGTCCTGTGGTCAGATCGTTGCAGCGTCTCAAGGTTCTCAGAGATGGTGTTGATGGCCTTTCCTTGATTCAGTAAGGTTTGATGAAAGATAGAGAGAGTCTTGTGAATACTGTCCACTTCTGTTGACAGTGCATCTGTTCTGGCAGAGGATGAGGCCATTAAATTATGGAGGGATTCTGTGAGATTGGCGAAGCGGTCTGAGATGAACTGCATCCCAGAGTTGAGGTTATCATCCACATGGGAAAGGTGCTCGAAGTGTTTGTCATTGATCTGGATCAGTTTGTCCATTCCTTCCAGGACTTGACCACCAAACACTTCTGCAGTTTCAACAAACCTGTTGAAAGGGATTTGTGGTTCTGATCCTTCAGGTTTTGGCATTCCCAGTCCTCTGGACCTGTGCATAGGAGGCCTTCTGGTTTGTTGCAGAGAGGGTTTCTGAGGAGATGGTTCTCTGGTAGGAGTTGGTTGACGTTTAGAAGTGAGATCTCCAGCAAGAGAGGATGAAAGGAAACCATCATTCTCACTATCAGACGAGAGAATACGGTGTAGAGGCTGTCTCTTGGGAGTAGATGCAGCAGAATACAGAGAGGTTCTGGGAGAATTTGCTGCAGGAGAGGGTGAGGAGGTATTTTGTGGGGAAGTTGATTTCTGTGATGGGAGGGAATTCTGGTGCTGGGGTGTAGGTTGGGGAGAAGGGATTTTCTGTAGAGGGGAGGCATTCTGTTGTGGAGGAGATGGTGGAGGTGAGGGGGAGCGGTTTCTGATTGGGATAAGTTCTTTGCAGGTGGAGGGTGATTTGGTTTTCTTATTTGATGAGTGAGGAGAGGTTGAGGTTTTCTGTTCTGTTGGTTTTGGTTGAGGGTTCTCTGTAGAAAGGGTTTCTGTTGGGATGGTTTCTGTTGGAATAAGAAGAGAGGGGATTTGGGGTTCTGTTGAGATATGAGCAGAGGGGGTTGGAGAGATTACCTCAAGTACATTTTCTTCGATCAAGGATGCCCTCCATTCTTTGATCAGCTCCATCATAGCATGCCCTTCTGTCTTAGGTACAGAGGGTTCTCCTGGTGTAGAGTGAGGTTGCACAGACTCATTTGCCTTCTTGGCAAACAGCCATTCTTCAAAGGCTTCTATCTCTCCATCTTCAAGGGGCTTGACGGACTCCTCTGAAGATGAGGATATGAGAACAGCCTTTCCCTTGTAACTTGCCTTCTTCTTCTTGAGGACGGAATGGAGGAAGTTGAGGGCAAAGCACTTTGAGACATCATCAGTGCCCACCCACTTCAGTATGGCCTCTTCTTCAGGCTCATAGTGGTCAAAGAATTGGATGATCTTATGAAGGGGTCCCATCCTCCATCTTCTCCATTCCAGTACACGAGCAAACTGTCTATCCAGTAAGGACAGATACCCTTCTTTCCCTGCATTAGGGTGTTCTGGTGACGTTGGCACCCTATTCTGTTCTGGGGTGGTAACAGAAGTGGGGTTCTCTGGTTCCCCTTGAATGTCTGCTACCTGCTCAGACACTGTAATTAAAGGCTTGATAACCTTCTTCTTAGTTTTGGTGGTTCTCTTCCTCTTATGTGTAGCCTTCATGGGTGGAGGAGGTGCAACTTGTTGTGTTTTCTTCTCCCTTTTCTTCTTCTTCTCCACAGAAGGTGCTTCAGAGAGAGGTTTCTGGAACTTGTCTCCTTGTTGTCTCTTGTTATCAAGCTGAAGCTGTCTCTTAAGCTCTGCCTTGATAGCAATTTCTCTATTTGGAGATGCAGATAGAAAGATTACCTTCGTGTGATCCAGAGGTATGGTCTTCCTCAAGGTGACACCTTGATTGAGAAGCAGTTCAGAGATGAGCAACCCATGGCCTAACTTCCCAGAATATAGGCCTGTCTTGGGGTTCTTCTTTTTTATGAACTCAATCAGGGACCGTACCATAACTTGTCCCCAGTTGACGTTTACTCCATGATGTACTGCATAGAGGGCCTTGGCATTTGCAGTAGTGACATCATCAGTGGAGGTATACTTGCACCATAAACATTTGTGGAAAATGTTGATGAGCAGCTCAAAATCCTTCTTGAGCAGGTGTTTCTTGATGTTCACCTTTTCCACTTCTTCACCTTTTCTGCAGTAGTTCCTTTTGAATTCAGGAACGGTGATGTCAGCTTCTTCTAGATCAAATAGAGAGGCCCTGCCTTCCTCTAGTTGAATGTCAAAAACTTTGTTGAGGACGTCAACATCAACCAGTATCTCTTCTCCTTAGACACTAGAGGTGATGGATTCATCTTTGTAGGACGCGTTGAGGTAGAATTCAACAGTACCAATGTTGCTGTAGACTTCATAAGTGTAGGAGATGGCCTTGCTTAGTTGGCATTCTGTCAGTCCGTCAATGATGTTGGTCATTCTTTCTTCTTTTTCTGCAAATCTGGGTAGTACTTCCAGTTCACACTTCATCCCTGTCAACACATTCTTGAGCAGGGTTGCTTTTTGTTCCTTGGAGAGGTCGGTGAAGTTCAAGAAAGCCATAGCCGGATTTAGCGGTTGAGAGTTTTTAGAGAGATAAGAATTTGAAAGCTTGAGGGTAATGAAAGCAGTAGCGGTTTAGGTTGAAATGAGGAGAATATATGGGTACGGGTTAGTGGACGTTTGATATTATTTGCGGTTCCAAGGTACCAATAAATGAAAATGGGGGCGCAGTAAATATTTTGCGGTTGTTATACCGTTTAAGGGTAAAAGGGTAAAAGACCGTTAATAAGTTACTAGGTCACCCGGCTTTTCAAAATTTTCTAAGTCCACAACCTTTTCCGTTAGATGTAAGAAGAGGTTTTCTGAAGGAAGGAAGGGAGGGTTTCTGTTGCTGAGGTGTTCTGTCAGGAACGGAGGTTCTCTGTTCAGGATAGAGAACAGAAGGGGTTAACAGAAGGGGTTCTGCAACAGGTATTCTGTTAGCAGAGAGTATGCAACAGAGGGCCTTCCTTTTCAACTTTCTCTTGGAATTTCATCCATCATTCCCAATTCCTTTCTCAGTTTGTTGAATCTAGCCTCAGGTAGAGGCTTTGTCAGAATGTCTGCAAGCTGGTCTTCTGTTGGCACATGCTTCATGCATATGTACTTCTTTTCAACATGATCTCTGATGAAGTGATGTCTGATCTCAATGTGCTTTGTCCTAGAGTGAAGAACTGGATTCTGGGTGATGGCAATGGCACTGGTGTTGTCACAAAGCAATTTGATCTCCTTTGCTTGAATGCCATAATCCTTCAGCTGTTGCTTCATCCAGGGTAGCTGAGCACAGCAACTCCCAGCTGCAATGTATTCAGCTTCTGCTGTACTTGTTGAGATTGAATTCTGCTTCTTGCTAAACCTGGAAACAAGCCTTCCTCCTAGCATTTGGCAGTGACCAGAGGTGCTCTTCCTATCTAATCTGCAACCTGCAAAATCTGAGTCAGAGTAACCAATTAGTTCAAAGTTACCTCCCTTTGGATACCATAGGCCTGCATTTGGATTTCCTTTGATATATCTGATGATTCTCTTTGCAGCACTAAGATGGCTCTCCTTGGGCTTTGATTGGTATCTGGCACAGATTCCAACAGAGAATGAGATATCTAGTCTGCTTGCAGTCAGATACAGCAGAGATCCTATGATTCCTCTGTAGGTAGTTGCATCGACATCTTTGCCTTCATCATCTAGACCAATTCCTTGTGAGGTGTTCATGGGAATCTTCACTGAGGATTTGCCTTCCACTCCAAACTTTTTGATCAGGTCTCTGGTATACTTCCCTTGATTGATAAAGATTCCTTCAGGAACTTGTTTGACTTGTAGTCCTAGGAAGTAGCTGAGTTCTCCCATCATACTCATTTCAAATTGACTCTGCATTACTTGAGAGAATTTCTTGCAAAGTTCTGAATTAGTACTACCAAATATAATATCATCAACATATATTTGTACTAACAGAATATGATTAGCAACAGAGATTTGCAATAGAGTTTTGTCAACCTTTCCCTTAGTAAACCAATGGTTCACTAGGAATAGGGACAGTGTGTCATACCATGCTCTGGGAGCTTGCTTAAGACCATAGAGGGCCTTTTTAAGCTTGTAGACACAGGAGGAGTGAGTAGGAATGACAAAACCTGGTGGTTGTTCCACATAAACTTCTTCTTCAAGATCTCCATTCAGAAATGCACTTTTGACATCCATCTGGTAGACCTTGATGTTGTTGTAGGCAACATAGGCTAGAAATATTCTGATGGCTTCCAGTCTGGCAACTGGTGCAAAAGTCTCATCAAAATCTATTCCTTCTTCTTGGCAATAACCCTTCGCTACCAGCCTTGCTTTATTCATTACAATGTTGCCATCTTCATCAGCTTTGTTCTTGAATACCCATTTTGTTCCAATGACATTCTGGTGCTTTGGCCTAGGGACAAGTTCCCATACTTTGTTCCTTTCAAATTGAGTAAGCTCTTCTTGCATTGCGTTGATCCAATCTGAGTCTGCAAGAGCTTCTTCTACAGTCATGGGTTCCATCTGAGATATATAGCAGGCAAGCATTGCTTCTCTCCTTGTTGATGCTGATCTGGTCTGCACACCACTTCTGATCTGTCCAATTACTTGGTTAGGGGGATGATCTATTAACCAAGTCAGATCAGGTTCTGTCAGTTGCTGTCTGGGTCTTTCTTGTTCTTCATCTTCTGAATCTTCATCATCATTCAACAGAAGGGGGTTTGGTGCAGGTGTTGGAAATGGAGGGTTATCTGCTACCTCTTCTGTTGGTTCAGGTGTTCTGTCTTCTATACTGACTTCTTTGAGGATCTCTGTTACTTCTTTAATATAGGTGCTATCATCAAACTTCACATGTATAGACTCTTCAACATGTAGAGTCCTTCTGTTGAGTACTCTATAGGCTTTACAGGTGTTTGAATAGCCTATAAAGATACCTTCATCAGCTTTCTCTTGAAAGACTTTCAGATGCTCCTTTCCATTGTTAAGGATGTAGCATTTGCATCCAAACACATGAAAGTAAGTGATGTGGGGTTTTCTTCCTTTCCAGAGTTCATAAGGGGTCTTCTGGTGATTCTTGTTGATCATGCTTCTGTTCTGGGTATAGCATGCAGTGTTGATTGCTTTAGCCCAGTATCTCATAGGTAGTCCAGATTCTGCAATCATTGTCCTTGCAGCTTCTTTTAATGTTCTGTTCCTCCTTTCTGCTACGCCATTCTGTTGAGGGGTTCTGGCGGCAGAGAGTTGATGAAAGGTTCCATTTTGATCACAGAAGTCCTTTATGACTTGGTTGACAAATTCAGTTCCTCTGTCAGACCTGATTGTCTTAACCTTCAAGTTCTTCTCAGTCTGAAGTTGCTTTAACAGAGATGGCAACTTCTGAAGAGTTTCATTCTTCTTTGATAGAAAGATAGTCCATGTATATCTGGAATAGTCATCAACCATGACTAGAGTGTATTTCTTTCCACCAACACTTGGAGTCTCAACAGGTCCAAATAAATCCATGTGGATCAGATTTAAAGGACTTGTAGAAAGATCTCCAGCAATGGGTTTGAACGAGTTCTTCTGTTTCTTTCCCTTCTGGCATGCACTGCAGAGGGTCTCTTTCTTGTAAACTATGTCTGGCAGTCCATCAACAATGTGTTCTCTTGCCAGTTTGTTGATTGTTTTGAAGTTCAAATGGCTAAGCTTCTTAAGTCAGTCCCAGCTTAGTTTTGAATCTCCCTTGGCTACCAGGCAAACTCAATCCTTTGCAGTGTTCCAATCAACCACATAGATGTTCTTCTTCCTTGATGCTCTAAGAACCACTTCTTTTGTTGTCTCATGCTTCACATAGCAGAAGTCCTTTGTGAATTCAACAGTGTAGCCTTTGTCACAGAATTGGCTAGCACTCAGCAAGTTGAACTTCAGTCATTTGACATATGAGACATCATCAATGACTATCTGGTTCTTGATCAGCTTCCCTCTTCCTTTTGTTTGACCTTCTTTGTCATTACCTCCAAAGGTAACTCTAGGTCCTTTGCATTTCTGGAACTCAGTTAGGCAACTTCTGTCACCTGTCATGTGCCTGGAGCATCCACTATCAGTAAACCATTCTTGCTCTGAGATAGCTCCAGCACACAGTTCCTGCAAGATCAAAAGAAAGATTTAGGTACCCAAGCAATGTTGGGTCCTGAGAGGTCATGGAGTCTGGGTAGTTGGTACCATTTTGGTCTCATCAGGTGAAACCTTGGTGGATGGTACACATTGTCCACCTGGTAGTTATAGTAAACCGAAGTGTGATTCACTTTGGGCAGATGCTTGTGAGGGTCATGCTTCCTGTTTACATACTTTTGCATAGCTTTCTTTGTTGGAAAGAAGTCTCATATACTATCAAGAGCAGAGGGACGGTTAGCTTTGGGCTTCTGAAGTTGACCAGCCAACCTCTTCTGCCTAAAGTTAACTCTCTCTTGATATCTACCCTTCTGGTGGTCATTTCTGGCACGATTGTCATGAGGTTGTCTGTCAATGAATGGTCTTTTATTTTTGTTATTCTGAAAACCCTTTCTGTTGTTAGGTTTTCTGCCAGGTTCATTATTTTTCAAAAAGGGTTTCTGTTGAACCTTTATCTTCCCTTTTTCTGGTCTGACTTCCTCATGAACAACCTTGGTGCCAGATACACCAGCTTGGCAGATGGGGCTAGAGATCAGTGGCACTATGACCTTGTCTACCTTAGCAACACTGGTGCTAGGCATTACAGAAGGCTCACATGATTCTGTTGAGCCATAACCAAAACCAAAGCCTGTGCCAATTTGTTGATCAAGTAAAATCTTTTCCATGGAAGACTGGGCCTTCTGGTAAGCTTTGTACTTAATCTCAAGAGGCTCAATTTCTCTTATTCTCTTGAGAAGAGAAACATTTTCAGTTTCCAGCTGATCTCTCTCCTTAATTAGAAGATTGATTTTGGTCTCAACCTCCTTTTTTAAGTCAAGAATTTCAGCCTTCAGCTTACTGTTTTCTTCTGTGACAGAGGAATTGTAAGGAATATTTGTATTTAGATTTTGATGATGCTAGATTAATTAGGACTTTAGAGTACCCCTTTTTAGACTTAATGTATTAGAATTTTCATTTGTAAAGTTCTTAGTGTAATCGACTTGGCAGAATGCCTTCAGAGCAGAAGACCTTCTGAGCAGAAGGGCTCCAAGAGCAGAAGACCCTCGTAAGGCATTATTGAAACAGAGGACCTTTGGTTCTCTGCTCCAGAACAGAAGACCTCAGCATCTCTGTTAGGCTTTACTCTGACAGAAACCCTTCTGGGTCTCTGTTGGAAATATTCTCAACAGAAGTGCTCCAGACCTCCTCTGTTCAACTCTCAGTTAAAGACACCAGAAGGTCTGACACTTAGAAGAATTCCACACAACCGGGAAGTCAACTAAAAGATTCCTTCAACGGCTAGGAGTATTGAACGGAAAAGCTACAGTGCGCGCATTAAATGCTCATTTAATGCTCCCCATGCTCCGTAGAGTAATTGCAGATGATTGGCCGCAATGTCAGGAATACTTTATCCCAAAATAGTAACCCGCCAACTTTATCGGGCTCTACTAGTCAAGTCAACTGATCGCTCATTTAATGCAGTTGTCCTCCTACTCCTCCAACGGCAAGACAACCTCAGTATAAAAGATACACTACGAAGAACAACCGGATAACTTTGCAATTTTTGCTAACCATTGCTACAACTCTTCATACAAGAAATTCAAACACCTAAAAGCAAAAAGCCTCCTTGAGATTAACACTTCATCATCTTCTACAAGAGAAGGCAGAAGTTGGAAAAATATTTTTTCCAACTCAAGCAAAGTTCCAAGTGTTCTTCAACTCTTCAAGCTCAACACATACAAATCCTTTGTAATGAAGCTAGTTGGAGGAACCCCTGTGTTAACAGAAACTCTTCTTGCTACAAGAAGGACGTCCAAGTAACTGGAGTAGTCAAGTGGTGATACTTCCAGGAAGCTCAGTGAAAGGACCAGTCTTAAAGGAAGCCAGGCAGTGCATCCCAGGAGACATCTAGGCTTGAAGAAGACGTGGAGAGCTTCTTAAGTGCTAGGACTAAGGCGTTGTAAACGGTCGTTTTTACAAGCTTAGTGGAACAGTGGATTAGAGGAACGAGTTGTTCCTTGAACCACTATAAAAATCCCTGGTGTCATTTACTTACTGCTTTAATATTTGCACTTAGATAGAACTGTCTAACTCCTTAGACTTGGTATCTGTGTTCAGCAGAACTTGTCCTACGAGTTAACAGAAGGCCTACTGCCTTTGCTTCTCTGAGGCTAAATCAACAGAACTCCCTACCAGAACCCCATCCGTTGCCAGTCTGTTCTGTCAACAGAACAGGCTATTCTGTAAAATATAGTACTTAGTTTAAAAAGCTAAAAACCAATACAGTCTATTCACCCCCCCTCTAGACTGTATCCAGTATAACCGGGACCAACAAGTGGTATCAGAGCCTCCTTGTTCTAATAATCTCTTAGGTTATTTGCTGAACAAAGATCCTCTTGTTTTTCTGTTTGACCTCATTTCTATCTGATATAATGGATCACTCCTTGTCCAAGAATCTTATGTTTTCATATCTTAAGTTTGATGACTGGAGGATCCGGATGAAAGCACATCTCTGTGCTCTGCATGATGAGATGTGGGAAGTTCTAGATATTGGCCCTTTCACAAGCTTCCAGAAGGTCAATCCTGAGCATGCTATTGACAACACCAGACCCCAGATGATCAATAAAGCCAAGTCAGAATGGACCACTGAAGAGAGAAGAAAGTACAACCTGGACAATATTGCTAAGGACATCCTCTACAAGTCCATTCATGATAGGTACTTCAACAGAATAAAGAAGTGCAAAACGGCAAAGGAAATCTGGGATACTCTTGAGCTCATTGGAGCTGGTGATGAGCAAGAGAAGGACAACAAACTGACTATAGCCAACAAGAAGTTTGATGACTTCAAACTTCTCCCTGGTGAAAGCATCTCCAAGATGTATGACAGGCTCCTCACTCTCACTGGAGAGATCTCTGAGCTTGGCAAGGAACTCACCACCAAGGAGATCAACCTGAAGGTGTTGAGGGGACTGCCCTCAGCATGGAAAATGAAGGTAGTTGCTGTCCAAGCCAGCAAGGATGTAAAGACTTATCCCACTGATAAGCTCATTTCAGATCTCAAAGCTCATGAGTTTGAAATGACTGAAGAAAAGGAAGATGTACCAGAAGAGAGGACCACTACAGCCCTCACTGCCAGCACATCAAAGGTAAATGATTTTGACCCTTCAGTACTTTTATCTGACGAATATATGGCTGCCTTTGCCAGGAGATTAAAAAAGTTTATGAAGAATCCCAAAGATGGAAGGAGTCCATCTTTCAACAGAAAGCCATACCAGAAGGTCAAAACAACAGAAAGCAGTGGTGAGCTTCTCTGTTACAATTGCAGACAACCTGGTCACTTCAAGGCTGATTGTCCCCATCCAAGGGTGTCCAAGAAACAATGACAAGATGGAGAAAAGAAGAAGTACGAAGACAACTCCAAAAGGAGAAAGGCACTTGTGACAGAATAGCTAGAGAAAGACCCTCTGTCAGAAACAGAATCCAGTTCTGACTCAGATTCTGATGAGGCCTTCTGTTGCCTTGATACTGAGACAGAAGACCTTTGCCTCATTGCTCATTCTGATGATGAGGTAACCTCTACTTCTGAATCTAGTTTTTCTTCGGTAGGCTTAGCTTTTGATTCTGATTCAATGTTAGAATTTTGGGAAGAGTTTAAGGCCATACAATCCACTTATTCCTCTGTAACAGAAGAAAACAGTAAGTTAAAAGCTGAGATTCTTGACCTAAAGAAGGAGGTTGAGCTCAAAATCAATCTTCTAATTAAGGAAAGAGATCAACTGGAGACTGAAAATGTTTCTCTTCTCAAGAGAATAAGAGAAATAGAGCCTCTCGAGATTAAGTACAAAGCTTACCAGAAGGCCCAGTCTTCCATGGAAAAGATTGTACTTGATCAACAGATTTGCACTGGCTTTGGTCTTGGTTATGGCTCAACAGAATCAGGTGAGCCTTCTGTAATGCCTAGCACCAGTGTTGCTAAGGCAGATAAGGTCATAGTGCCACTGATTTCTAGCCCCATCTGTCAAGCTGGTGTATCTGGCACCAAGGTTGTTCATGAGGAAGTCAGACCAGAATAGGGAAAGATAAAAGTTCAACAGAAACCATTTTTGAAAAATAATGAATCTGGCAGAAAACCTAACAACAGAAAAGGTTTTCAAAATAACAAAAATAAGAGACCATTCATTGACAGACAACCTCATGTCAACCGTGCCAGAAATGATCACCAGAAGGGAAAATATCAAGAGAAAGTTAACTTTAGGCAGAAGAGGTTGGCTGGTCAACTTCAGAAGCCCAAGGTTAACCGTCCCTCTGCTCTTGATAGTATATGGGACTTCTTTCCAACAAAGAAAGCTATGCAAAAGTATGTAAACAGGAAGCATGACCCTCACAAGCATCTGCCCAAAGTGAATCACACTTCAGTTTACTATAACTACCAGGTGGACAATGGGTACCACCCACCAAGGTTTCACTTGATGAGACCAAAATGGTACCAACTACCCAGACTCCATGACCCCCCAGGACCCAGCATTGCTTGGGTACCTAAACCTTTCTTTTGATCTTGCAGGAACTGTGTGCTGGATGCTCCAGGCACATGACAGGTGACAGAAGTTGCCTAACAGAGTTCCAGAAATGCAAAGGACCTAGAGTTACCTTTGGAGGTAATGACAAAGAAGGTCAAACCAAAGGAAGAGGAAAGCTGATCAGGAACCAGATAGTCATTGATGATGTCTCATATGTCAAAGGACTGAAGTTCAACTTGCTAAGTGCTAGCCAATTCTGTGACAAAGGCTACACTGTTGAATTCACAAAGGACTTCTGCTATGTGAAGCATGAGACAACAAAGGAAGTGGTTCTGACAGCATCAAGGAAGAAGAATATTTATGTAGTTGATTGGAACACAGCAAAGGATGGAGTTTGCCTGATAGCCAAAGGAGATTCAAAACTGAGCTGGGACTGGCACAAAAAGCTCAACCATTTGAATTTCAAAACAATCAACAAACTGGCCAGAGAACACATTGTAGAAGGGCTACCAGACATTGTGTACAAGAAGGAGACCCTCTACAAGTCCTCTAAATCTGATTCACATGGATTTATTTGGACCTGTTGAGACTCCAAGCGTTGGTGGAAAGAAATATACCCTAGTCATGGTTGATGACTACTCCAGATTTACATGGACTATTTTTCTATCAAAGAAAAATGAAACTCTTCAGAAGTTGCCATCTCTGTTAAAGCAACTTCAGACTGAGAAGCATTTGAAAGTGAAGACAATCAGATCAGACAGAGGAACTGAATTTGTCAACCAAGTCATAAAGGACTTCTGTGATCAGAATGGGACTTTTCATCAACTTTCTGCCGCCAGAACCCCTCAACAGAATGGCGTAGCAGAGAGAAGGAACAGAACTTTAAAAGAAGCTGCAAGAACAATGATTGCAGAATCTGGATTGCCTATGAGATATTGGGCTGAAGCAATCAACACTGCATGCTATACTCAGAACAGAAGCATGATCAACAAGAATCACCAGAAGACCCCTTATGAACTCTGGAAGGGAAGAAAACCTAACATCAGCTACTTCCATGTATTTGGATGAAAGTGCTACATTCTTAACAATGGAAAGGAGCATCTGAAAGTCTTTCAAGAGAAGGCTGGTGAAGGAGTCTTTATAGGCTATTCAAACACCAGTAAAGCCTATAGAGTACTCAACAGAAGGACCCTACATGTTGAAGAATCTATACATGTGAAGTTTGATGAAAGCATCTCTGTTAAAGAGATAACAGAGACCCTCAAGGAAGTCAGCATAGAAGACAGAACACCAGAACCAACAGAAGAGGTAGCAGATAATCCTGCATTTCCAACACCTGCACCAAACCCCCTTCTGTTGAATGAAGATGAAGACTCTGAAGATGAGGAACCAGAGAGACCAAGACAGCAGCTGACAGAACCTGACCTAACATGGTTAAGAGATCATCCCCCTAACCAAGTGATTGGTCAAATCAGAAGTGGAGTTCAAACCAGATCCACATCAAGAAGAGAAGCAATGCTTGCCTGCTATATATCTCGAATGGAACCTATGACTGTTGAAGAAGCTCTTGCAGACTCAGATTGGATCAATGCTATGCAAGAAGAGCTTACTCAGTTTGAAAGGAACAAAGTATGGGAACTTGTTCCTAGGCCAAAGCACCAGAATGTCATTGGAACCAAATGGGTATTTAAGAACAAAGCAGATGAAGATGGCAACATTGTAAGGAATAAAGCAAGGCTGGTAGCTAAAGGATATTGTCAAGAAGAAGGAATAGATTTTGATGAGACTTTTGCACCAGTTGCCAGACTTGAAGCCATCAGAATCTTTCTAGCCTATGCTGCCTACAACAACATCAAGGTCTACCAGATGGATGTCAAGAGTGCATTTCTAAATGGAGATCTTGAAGAGGAAGTTTATGTGGAACAACCACCAGGTTTTGTCATTCCTACTCAATCTTCTTGTGTCTACAAGCTTAAAAAGGCCCTCTATGGTCTTAAGCAAGCTCCCAGAGCCTGGTATGACACATTGTCCCTTTTCCTAGTGAACCATGGGTTTACTAAAGGAAAGGTTGACAAAACTCTATTTCAAATCTCTGTTGCTAATCATATTCTGTTAGTACAAATATATGTTGATGATATTATATTTGGTAGTACTAATCCAGAACTGTGCAAGAAATTTTCTCAAGTGATGCAGAGTCAATTTGAAATGAGTATGATGGGAGAACTCAGTTACTTCCTAGGACTTCAAGTCAAACAAGTTCCAGAAGGGATCTTTATCACCCAAGGGAAGTATACCAGAGACCTGATCAAGAAGTTTGGAGTGGAAGGCAAATCCTCAGTGAAGGAAAGGATATAGATGCAACAACATACAGAGGAATCATAGGATCTCTGTTGTATCTAACTGCAAGCAGACCAGACATCTCATTCTCTGTTGGAATCTGTGCCAGATATCAATCAAAGCCCAAGGAAAGCCATCTAAGTGCTGCAAAGAGAATCATCAGATACATCAAAGGAAATCCAAATGCAGGCCTATGGTATCCCAAGGGAGGTAACTTTGAACTAATTGGTTACTCTGACTCAGATTTTGCAGGTTGCAGACTAGACAGAAAGAGCACCTCTGGTCACTGCCAATTGCTAGGAGGAAGGCTTGTTTCCTGGTTTAGCAAGAAGCAGAACTCTATCTCAACAAGTACAGCTGAGGCTGAGTACATTGCAGCTGGGAGTTGCTGTGCTCAGCTACTCTGGATGAAGCAACAACTGAAGGACTATGGAATTCAAGCAAAGGAGATCAAGCTGTTGTGTGACAACACCAGTGCCATTGCTATAACTCAGAATCTAGTTCTTCATTCCAGGACAAAGCACATTGAGATCAGACATCACTTCATCAGAGATCATGTTGAAAAGAAGCACATTTGCATGGAACATGTGCCAACAGAAGACCAGCTTGCAGATATCCTGACAAAGCCTCTTCCTTAGGCTAGGTTCAACAAACTGAGAGAGGAATTGGGAATGATGGATGAGATTCCAAGGGAAAGTTGAAAAGAAAGGCCCTCTGTTGCTAAATTCCTGTTAACAGAATACCTATTGATGAACCCCTTCTGTTAACCCCTTCTGTTCTCTACCCTGGCAGAACACCTCTGCAACAGAAACCCTTTCTACAGAAAACCTCCTCTTATGTCTAACAGAAGGTTGTGGACTTAGAAAAATCTGAAAATCGGGTGACCTAGTAAATTATTAAAGGTCTTTTACCCTTTTACCCTTGAAACGGTATCCAGCCGCATAATATTTACTGCGCCCCTTTTTACATTTATTGGTACCTTGGAACCATAAATTATCTCAAACGTCCACTAACCCGTATCCATAAAATCCCCTTTCGCAAACCTAAACCGTTACTGCTTTCATAACTCTCAAGCTTTTGAACTCTTATCTCTCCAAAACTCTCAAACCGCTAAAAACTCCATGGCTTTCTTGAGCTTCTCCGATCTTTCCAAGGAACAAAAGGCAACTCTTCTAAAGAATGTACTGACAGGGATGAGATGCGAACTGGAAGTCCTACCCAGGTTCGCAGAGAAAACAGAGAGAATGACCACCATTGTTGACGGACTGTCACAGTGTCAACTGAGCAAGGTCATCACTCACAGTTATGAGGCCTACAGTAACATTGACACCGTTGAGTTCTATCTCAACGCATCCTTCAAGGATGAAAACATCTCCTCCATCGTCCAAGGAGAAGAAATTTTGATTGATGCTGACGTCATCAACAACATCTTCAATATTCAACTAGATGAAGGCAGGGCCTCTCTACTTGATTTGGAGGATACTGACATCCCTCTGCCTGAATTCAAGAAGAAGTTTTGCAGAATAGGTGAGGAAGTAGAGAAGGTCAACATCAAGAAGAACCTGCTCAAGAAGGAATTTGAGCTGCTCATTAACATTTTCCACAAATGTTTATGGTGCAAGTACACCTCCACTGATGATGTCACAACTGCCAATGCCAAGGCCCTCTATGCAGTGCATCATGGGGTAAACATCAATTGGGGACAAGTCATGGTAAAGTCCCTGATTGAGGTGATCAAGAAGAAGAACCCAAAGACTATCCTCTACTCTGGGAAGCTAGGGCATGGACTGCTCATCTCAGAAGTGCTCCTCAAACAAGGGGTAACCTTGAGGAAGGCCACAGCCTTGGATCACACCAAGGTCATTTTCCTGTCTGCCTCTCCAAACAGGGAAAAGGCTATAAAGGCAGAACTGAAGAGACAGCTTCAGCTTGAGGCTAAGAGACAACAAGGAGAGAAGGTACAGAAACCCCTCTCTGTAGCCCCTTCTGCTGAAAAGAAGAAGAAGAAGACCAAGAAGGCAGAACCGGTTGCTCCTCCAACCATGAAGGCTGGACAGAAGAGGAAGAGGACCACAAAACCCAAGAAGAAGGTTGCTAAACATGTGGTCTCAGTGTCTGAGGAAGTGGCAGACACTCAGGGGGAACCAGAGATCCCCACCTCTGCTGCATCTCCTGACCAGAATAGGGTGTCAACTCCAACAGAGCACCCTAGTCCTGTCAAAGATGGGTATCTGTCCTTGCTAGACAGACAGTTTACCCGGGTCCTTGAATGGAGAAGATGGAGAATGGGACCCCTCCACAAAATAATCCAATATTTTGATCACTATGAGCCAGAAGAAGAAGCCATCCTGAATTGGGTTGGGACTGATGATGTCTCAAAATGCTTTGCCCTCAACTTTCTTCACTCTGTCCTTGAGAAGAAGAAGAAGGCAAGCTACAAGGGAAAGGCTGTTCTCATCTCTTCACCCTCAGAGGAGACAGTCAAACCTCTAGAAGAGGGAGAGATAGAAGCCTTTGAAGAATGGCTGTTCACCAAAATGGCAACTGACTCTGTGCAACCCAACTTCAACCCGGGAGAGCCCTCTGTACCCAAGACAGAAGGGCAAGCCATGATGGAGCATATCCAAGAGTGGAGGTCTTCTTTGCTCAAAGATAACATCATTGAGGTAAACTCTCCAACCCCTTCTGTTAATATCTCAAAAGAACCTCTTATTCCCTCACCTCCCACCAGCACAGAAACCCCTCCACCAGAACACCCTCAACCTAAATCTCCTGAACAGAAAACCCCCACCCCTCCTCACTCACCCAAACAGAAAATTGCTTCACCTTGCAGAGCAATTGTTCCCTTTAGAAACCGCTCACCTTCACCTCCACCATCTCCTCCTCAACAGAATGCCTCACCTATTCAATCTTCACCCCAGCACCAGAACCCCTCCTCCCAACAGAAATCCTCTTCATCTTCCGAATCTGAACATCAAACCCCTCCACCAGAATCACCTCCTCCACACCAATCTGCAGAGAAGCTTAAACCTATATGGTTTCTCAGAGATTCTGATCCTACAACCATCTCCCCCATCTCTGCTCCCCAAGGCCATTCCAGGCATTCTACTGCCCCCAATCCCTCCCTCAGAAAGAAGAAGAAGATAGTCCGAAACAGAATACCTATCTATTCATCTTATGAAGATTCATCTGACATGGATGGATTCATGATCAACAAATCCTACAAAGCCACATCAAAGAGACAGAAGACCCCTCCTCTGACTCAACTGGAACATGAACTGCTTGTTGAATCTCTCTCATCTGTCCAAGAACATCACCCCTTGCCTAAGGGAAGAGGTCTAGAGATGCCTCCATCTGATGGACAACAGAATAACATTCCCTTCAACAAATTTGTTGAATCTGCAGAAGACTTTGGTGGACAAATCCTCCAAGGCATGAACAAGTTGATAGAGATCAATGATAAACACTATGGGCACCTCGCTCATGTGAATGATAATCTCAATTCAGGAATGCAGTTCATATCTGATCGTTTTGAGAACCTCACAGGAACACTCAACAACTTCATAGCCTCCTCCTCTGCCAGAACAGATGCCCTGTCAACAGAAGTGGTAGGTATCCACAAAACACTCTCTATCTTTCAACAGACTCTCCTAGATCAAGGACAGGCAATCAACACTATCTCAGAGCATCTTGAGGCTCTGAAGAAATCTGATGCCAGAACAGAGAGACAACTGACCTCTATTGAGGAAATGTGCAGAGCTCACCAAGAACAAGCTCAAGCTCTCCTATCTATTGACAGAGACAGATATCAGAAGATGGTGCTGCTTGAAGCCAATAACAAGGACATCTTTTCTGCCATTCAGAAGCAGCAAGGTCTCATTGAAGGCCTTACCTCTGTCACTCAGACTCTACCAGAGGCCCTAGAGCAGATAGCCTCCACTCAGGCCTCAGAGTTCCAAAAGATAAGTTTGATGATAGAGGATCTGCATGATGCCAAAAAGGGGGAAGAGGACCCTCAACAGACTAGGCCTCGATCCCACAGAACTCCTGCTAGGGCACCCTCCTCTGCTGAGCCTACAGTGGATCCTGCTCCCTACTTTGAAGCTGCCCTACAAAAGAAGAGAGCAGCAGGCATACCTAGACCCCCATCTCCAGTAAAGAAAGGCACCAAGAAGAAGAAAGTTTTTAACTTCACTGAATGGAGATTGGGTGGATCTCAGAGAATTGACAGAGCTCAATTTGAAGAGATGAAGGCCAAAATGACTCCCACCCAACAACAACACCTCTATTTAGACAAAGATGGTGTTGTGAGAGTTAGGTATGGGGGATCTTTAGAAGAAGCTGAAGAATGGTATAAGAAGAACATTGTCCCAGGCAAGACAATACATGAAGGTGTTCTCAGCTATCTGGACTGCAAGCTTTCTCCCATTTGGGCATCTTATCAAAGCTCTGGCAACCTTTCCAAGATAAGAGCAGAAATAAATGAAGAACTGCTCAGGCTTCAAAGATTGGAGGAAGAAGCTCTGCCAGCAACTAATTTGGAGAATGTGTAAGGATTGTTTCTGTAAATCTTATCTAATAAAATCACATCTCTGCCTTCTCACTTTGAAGTGCTTTTCCTCATTTCCTGTCTTTTTGCCTTCTGCTTGTGTTTGCTTATTTCATTTATATTCTGCTATCTGAATGTACTGTACTCTTACTATTTTCCTATGCCAAGTTGCCCACCAAGATTTTAATGGAAGTTTTTAAACTTTAATCTTTCTTTATGGTGAAGGCACTTCTCTGGAAATAGTTAAAGGGTTTTGGCATCATCAAAAAGGGGGAAATTGTAAGGAATATTTGTATTTAGATTTTGATGATGCTAGATTAATTAGGACTTTAGAGTACCCCTTTTTAGACTTAATGTATTAGAATTTTCATTTGTAAAGTTCTTAGTGTAATCGACTTGGCAGAATGCCTTCAGAGCAGAAGACCTTCTGAGCAGAAGGGCTCCAAGAGCAGAAGACCCTCGTAAGGCATTATTGAAACAGAGGACCTTTGGTTCTCTGCTCCAGAACAGAAGACCTCAGGATCTCTGTTAGGCTTTACTCTGACAGAAACCCTTCTGGGTCTCTGTTGGAAATATTCTCAACAGAAGTGCTCCAGACCTCCTCTGTTCAACTCTCAGTTAAAGACACCAGAAGGTCTGACACTTAGAAGAATTCCACACAACCGGGAAGTCAACTAAAAGATTCCTTCAACGGCTAGGAGTATTGAACGGAAAAGCTACAGTGCGCGCATTAAATGCTCATTTAATGCTCCCCATGCTCCGTAGAGTAATTGCAGATGATTGGCCGCAATGTCAGGAATACTTTATCCCAAAATAGTAACCCGCCAACTTTACCGAGCTCTACTAGTCAAGTCAACTGATCGCTCATTTAATGCAGTTGTCCTCCTACTCCTCCAACGGGAAGACAACCTCAGTATAAAAGATACACTACGAAGAACAACCGGATAACTTTACAATTTTTGCTAACCATTGCTACATCTCTTCATACAAGAAATTCAAACGCCTAAAAGCAAAAAAGCCTCCTTGAGATTAACACTTCATCATCTTCTACAAAAGAAGGCAGAAGTTGGAAAAATACTTTTTCCAACTCAAGCAAAGTTCCAAGTGTTCTTCAACTCTTCAAGCTCATCACATACAAATCCTTTGTAACGAAGCTAGTTGGAGGAACCCCTGTGTTAACAGAAACTCTTCTTGCTACAAGAAGGACGTCCAAGTAACTGGAGTAGTGAAGTGGTGATACTTCCAGGAAGCTCAGTGAAAGGACCAGTCTTAAAGGAAGCCAAGCACTGCATCCCAGGAGACATCTAGGCTTGAAGAAGACGTGGAGAGCTTCTTAAGTGCTAGGACTAAGGCGTTGTAAATGGTCGTTTTTACAAGCTTATTGGAACAGTGGATTAGAGGAACGAGTTGTTCCTTGAACCACTATAAAAATCCCTGGTGTCATTTACTTACTGCTTTAATATTTGCACTTAGATAGAACTGTCTAACTCCTTAGACTTGGTATCTGTGTTCAGCAGAACTTGTCCTACGAGTTAACAGAAGGCCTACTGCCTTTGCTTCTCTGAGGCTAAATCAACAGAATTCCCTACCAGAACCCCATCCGCTGCCAGTCTGTTATGTCAACAGAACAGGCTATTCTGTAAAATCTGGTACTTGGTTTAAAAAGCTAAAAACCAATACAGTCTATTCACCCCCCCCCCTCTAGACTGTATCTAGTATAACCGGGACCAACAGGAATAGGTGGCTTGAATGGCCTTAAACTCTTCCCAAAATTCTGACATTGAATCAGAATCAAAAGCTAAGCCTACCGAAGAAAATCTAGATGCAGAAGTAGAGGTTACCTCATCATCAGAATGAGCCATGAGGCATAGGTCTTCTGTCTCAGTATCAAGGCAACAGAATGCCTCATCAGAGTCAGAGTCAGAACTGGATTCTGTCTCAGACAGAGGGTCTTTCTCGAGCTGTTCTGTCACGAGTGCTTTCCTTCTTCTGGAATTGTCTTCATACTTCTTCTTTTCTCCATCATGTCCTTGTTTCTTGGACACTCTTGGATGTGGACACTCTGCCTTGAAATGTCCAGGTTGTCTGCATTTGTAACAGAGAAGCTCACCACTGTTCTCTGTTGTTTTGACCTTCTGGAATGGCTTTCTGCTGAATGATGGACTTCTTCCATCTTTGGGATTCTTCATAAACCTCTTGAATCTCCTAGCGAAAGCAGCCATATATTCGTCAGATAAAAGTACTGAGGGGTCAAAATCATTTACCTTTGATGTGCTGGCAGTGAGGGCTGTAGTGGTCCTCTCTTCTGGTACATCTTCTTTTTCTTCAATCATTTCAAACTCATGAGCTTTGAGATCTGAAATGAGCTTATCAGTGGGATAAGTCTTCACATCCTTGCTGGCTTGGACAGCAACCACCTTCATCTTCCATGCTGAGGGCAGTCCCCTCAACACCTTGAGGTTGATCTCCTTGGTGGTGAGTTCCTTGCCAAGCTCAGAAATCTCTCCAGTGAGAGTGAGGAGCCTGTCATACATCTTGGAGATGCTTTCACCAGGAAGAAGCTTGAAGTCATCAAACTTCTTGTTGGCTATTGTCAGCTTGTTGTCCTTCTCTTGCTCATCACCAGCTCCAATGAGCTCAAGAGTATCCCAGATTTCCTTTGCAGTCTTGCACTTCTTTATCCTGTTGAAGTACCTATCATCGATGGACTTGTAAAGAATGTCTTTAGCAATGTTGTCCAGATTGTACTTCCTTCTTTCTTCAGTAGTCCACTCAGATTTGTCCTTATTGATCATCTGAGGTCTGTTGTTATCAATAGCATGCTCAGGGTTGACCTTCTGGAAGCTTGTGAAAGGCCCAATGTCAAGTACTTCCCACATCTCATCATGCAGAGCACAGAGATGTGCCTTCATTCGGATCCTCTAGTCATCAAACTTGAGATCTGAGAACATAAGATTCTTGGAAAGGGAGTGATCCATTATATCAGATTAAAAATGAGGTAAAACAGAAAAACAAGTGGATCTTTGTTCTGCAAATAACCTAAGAGATTATTAGAACAAGGAGGCTCTGATACCACTTGTTGGTCCCGGTTGTACTGGATACAGTCTAGAGGGGGGGATAGACTGTATTGGTTTTTAACTTTTTCAAGCTAAGTACCAGATTTAACAGAATAGCATGTTCTGTTGGCATAACAGACTGGCAGCAGATGGGGTTCTGGTAGGGAGTTCTGTTAGTATAGCCTCAGAGAAGCAAAGGCACTAGCCCTTCTGTTAACTCACAGGACAAGTTCTGCTGAACACAGATACCAAGTCTTTGGAGTTAAGCAGTTCAAATAAAAGCGATAAGTAAAATGCAGTAAGTAAATGACACCAGGGCTTTTTATAGTGGTTCAAGGAACAACTTTTTCCTCTAGTCCACTGTTCCACTAAGCTTGTAAAAACGATCGTTTACAACGTCTTAGCCCTATCACTTAAGAAGCTCTCCACGTCTTCTTCAAGTGTAGATGTCTTCTTGGATGCACTTCTGGCTTCCCTAAGACTGGTCCTTTCACTGAGCTTTCCCGGAAGTATCACCACTTCACTGCTCCAGGTACTTGGACGTCCTTCTTGTGAAAGAAGAGGTTCTGTTAAGAACAGGGGTTCCTCCAACTTGCTTCGTTACAAAAGATTTGTATGTGAAGAGCTTGAAGAGTTGAAGAACACTTGGAACTTTGCTTGATTTGGAAGTAAGGATTTTTCCAATTTCTGCCTTCTCTTGTAGAAGATAATGAAGATTTAATCTCAAGGAGGCTTTTTGCGTTTTTAGCGTTTGAATATTTTGTATGCGCACAGTTGTAGCAAAGTTATCCGGTTGTTCTTCGTAGTGTATCTTTTATACTGAGGTTGTCTTCCCGTTGGAGGAGGAGGACAACTGCATTAAATGAGCGAGTAGTTGACTTGACCAGTAGGACCCGGTAAAGTTGGCGGGTTACTATTTTGGGATAAAGTTATCCTGACATTGCGGCCAATCATCTGCATTTACTCTACAGAGTACGGGAGGCATTAAATGTGCATTTAATGCGCGTACTGTAGCTTTTCCGTTCAAGACTCCTAGCCGTTGAAGGAATCTTTCAGTTGGTTTACCGGCTTGGTGAAATTCTTCTAAGTGTCAGGCCTTCTGGTGTCTTTAGCAGAGAGTTGATCAGAGAAGGTCTTGAGCACTTCTGTTGAAGAAATATCCAACAGAGAACCAGGAGGGTTTCTGTCAAAGTAAAGGCTAACAGAGACCCTGAGGTCTTCTGTTCTGAAGGCTTTCTGCTTTGGAGGCCTTCTGCTCTGGAGGCCTTCTGCCAGTCGATTAAACTAAAGAACTTTTACAAAGGAAAATTCTAATACATTAAATCTAAAGAGGGGTACTCTAAAGTCCTAATTAATATAGCATCATCAAAATCTAATTACAAATATTCCTTACATTTTGGAATGCCTAAGAAATGTCCAAGTGTAGAAACATTACCGAGCAAAGGTGGATCAGGTTCGCGCTGTCTCATACGGCAGCGTCAGTATGAAATCATGGAGCTATAATCATCAAGTTCAGCCCAACACGAAATGGGCCCACCACCAAAGAGTTGGGCTTTAGGTGAGGTCTCAGGTAGCGTAGGGCCTTAGCCGATGTGAAAATGACTTGGGCTACTGTCTTGGAAATTCTTGTCATAGCCCCTGGAGTGTGACAATATATTCAATCATCATGTGTTATTGGCGATTTGTGTGCACGGGCGACCTGCAGACATGAATGTAGTCCAGAAATCTATCTTACAAAGATAAGATTTGATTTTTGTTTCTTCCCGTAATGTTCCCTTTTTAGGGGTGGGCATAAAACCCGAACCGAACCGGCCCAAAATGGTACTGAAACCGAATACCATACATTTAAACGGTTCTATAGATTTTTATCCCGAACCGAAACCGTACCATTTGAAACGGGTACGAGACCGATCCTAGATTTTGAGAACCGAAAAATACCGGACCCTTAGATCAGAATTGTGAGGACAATACTTCTCAGCATATTCAATGATTCCACACAGAAAGTAAATACTAAGGGCATGTTTACTTCACTGCTAAAGTCACAGTTAGGTTAGTAAGACAGGTGAAGAAAACACGCACACTGCTTAAAAAGCTGACTACTAATCCAAACAGGTGTTTAAAGTGTCACTTACTAAGCATACCACCCCACATGTAGCATTTAAGCGGCATTTTAAACTTTTTCAGTTTCTGAATTTACCCTTACCCTTATCTCTTACTGCATGTTATCCCTACCCTACCCCTACCTCCTCTACCCACCCATCCATTGCTCTACCCCTAGCTTACCCAGACCCCACTGACCCCACCCCACCCTACTTTTGTCCCCAACAAGTACACATACCCTACCCCTACCCGAACCATACCCATTACCCCCTCTCGCCCATACGTACCCCCTCTCCCTTTCCCTACCCTGACCTTACCCCAAAACCAACACCTATCCATGCCCCCTACCCCCGCACCTACCCCATGCCCCTACCCATACACTGGTACCCTCGTACCATACCCATATCCATACTCCCACACCTAGCCCTAACCCAATCCTACCCCGTACCCATACCCCTACCTCGACCCCCCTACTCGGGGCATGTACCCCTATCCCTACCCCTACACCACCCCTACTCATGATCAGTATAGGGTAGGGTGGGGGTAATGGTGGTGCAGGATGGGTAGGGGTAGGGTGAGAAGGGATATGGTATACGATGGAGGTAGGGTGAGAAGGGATATGGTATATGATGGGAGTAGGGGTAGGGGTAAGGATTGGGTCATGCTAGAGGTAGGGGTAGGGTGAGGGGGATATGGAATACGAGGTATGGTCGGGGTAGGGCAAGGTTTGGGTCATGGTAAGGGGTAGGGGTATGGGGGGTTGGGGTAGGGGTACAACGGGTGGTAAGGGGAGTAGAGGTAGGTGTAGGCCCCAACGTATTATATGTATGCATACCTGTATACACGAATGTTTGTGTATCTATATATGTATCTAAATCATGTGAAGTAACACGAGGGCACCGTTTATTAACGTAAGTTATAATTAGCATCGCTTAGTAACCTGTGAAGTAAACGTGTCCCAAATCATATATTTATCTACCGTTTTTCTAGGAGTAATATCATTGAAATTGTTTCTTATATAATAAAAACAAATTTTTACCCTAAATAGGACTAAATTGTTCCAGAAATTCCAAAATAGGATTACATATAATTTTATTCCCTAAATAGGACTAGATTACCCTTTCACCCCTATTTTTTTCTTTTCCCTGCGCACATGCTCTAGCGCCTCTTTAATTTCTCCCTTGCGCATCTTATTAACTCCACTGCGCACACATCTTCTCCATTGATTGGGCATCATCGTCTTCATCTGTTGGCCATCTTCTCATCCCTTCACACATGAACAACCAAACCTAGAAGGCCTGTCATAGACCGACTTTTCTTCTCCGCAGATCTCCTTCTTCTCCGATTATTCTCCCCGTCCTTCTTCCCCACTTCTCTAGTTCTCTCTTCCCCTCTTCTATTAAGTTACAAATACTAATTGAAACTAAAAAATGTCAGGTTAAACTCTGAAAATGCCATTAAAATGGCATTTTTATTCATCACAAAAATTGAATTTTTCTTTGAAAATGCCATTAAGATGGCATTCTCAATTTATGTTGGCATTTTGATGAAGAAATTGGCATTTGCATTGACAACGACCACATCTGCAGTGGTGGAGGTCATATATGTAGCGGTAGATGTTGGATTAGCTGCGACGGTGGCCAGATCGGCAGGGCAGCGACCGGCAGCGACAAAGACTAGATTTGGCCAGATCTCCAGTGACAAATATGCAGCGGCGAGAGCCAGATCTGCAACGGTGGCATCTTGATCTGCAGTGGCGGCCAATTTTGAGGCAGCGGCGATGACCGGCAATCGGCGGCGACTGGTAACCGACGACTAGTGGCAGTCCAGCGTTCCGGTTGGTGGAAGTATGATTTTCAGGCTTCATGGGTGTTTTTGTCAAATTACAAATAATAACTCCTATTTAGGGGATTTTAAAACTTTAGTCCTATTTTGACAATTAAAGATTGTGTTGAGTTTTATTCCCTTCAACCCGTAGGCCCAACACACAACCTAAGCACTTCAAGTGGGTAATTTAGGAGAGTAAGATCAAACAAGTAAGATAAGGCCCAATAAGAAGTTTCAATATAATTCTAAGGGGTTACAGGTGTGAGGTCGTACGTACAGATACTGTGCTATTCTACAAAATGAGGACGTTCGTCCCTCGCTATGCTACGAGGTGCTACAATGCTATAATGCTAGAGTGCTAAGTTGCCTCCCCTTACAATGAAATAAATGCTATTATTTATACTGCCAATGGGTAGTTTAGATGCGTTGATCCCAACCACCAAATATTCTGTATTAAATGCGCAACCACCAAATCTTCTATATTAAATACAGAATCCCGCCAGGATCTTGGCACGTTCGTCCTCATGGGCTTGTCTCATGTCTCCTGCTAGGCCCAAAGTCTGGCGAGACGCGCGTCCTGTGTTGTTCCTGGGCCAAGGTACCCGCTGACGTTAGGATACGTACGTCCCCTTAGCCTTGGTGTTGCTCCTGGGCCAAAGTACCTGCTGACGCTAGGATACGTACGTCGCTTGGGCCTTGGTGTTGCTCCTGGGTCAAGGTACTACTGACGCTAGGATACATACATCCCTTGGGTTAATCGGAATGGTATCCCGTTGTCTTGGGCCTTCTGAGGACGTTCATCCCCATTGCCTACGTACCTTTGGATATGTACGTCTCCTGGGTTAGCTCTGTTTGAGGCCAAGCTTTGCCTCGATTCGGGGAGGATGATCCAGTTGGCTTTCGTTACTGGCGACGTTCGTCGCGTGGCCCAATCCTTATGGCGTTCTGTTTCTGAAGACGAACTGCGCCATGAACTGTCTGGACAATTGTTCAAAGTTGTCGATGGATTCGGGCCTGAGCTGCCCGAACCATTCCTGCGCCAGCCCTCTTAGGGTGCTGAAGAAGAATCGGTAATTGGCTTCATCGGAGGCTCCCAGCATGGATAGTTCTCCCTGGAAGGAAAGTAGGTGGGCTTTCGGGTCCCCAGCCCAATCATAAGTCAGGGCACCGGATGGCCGAATGTCCCTTTGAATCTCTGCCGCCATGATTGTGGCGGAGAAGGGAGAGAATAATGCAAACCTGGGCAGAGCTGGGTCAGTATCCGCCCATCGGCTTAGTTCATTGATCTGCCTCTGGAGGTCCACAAGCATCGCATCTCGAGGCCGTTCGTCCCCAGTCACATTTTCGGTACGCACGGCGTCAGTGCCATGATGCCTGTTAACGACCCGGGCCTCCTGCCTCAAGCCGTTCATCACGGGGATCTGCTCCTGAGCCGCGTGATCATTTCGGGGCATCACCGTGGTGAGGTCTTGGACCGCGTGCTGCACCGCACCTCTAAAGACCATGTGCCTGGCTCCCGCAGCTCCCCACATATCCGGAGACTGGACGTTTGTGACGATCCTAGTCTGGATCAAGGAGCGAGAATCCACAGTCTTGCTTGTACGCTCGCCAAGCGTCTGCATAGCGCGGATCGGGGAGACCGGGGTACACTCGGTGTTAGCGAAGTACACCCGCTCCGCCTCCCGATCATCCGCCAAATGGAGGATGGTATCCGCCATTTCCCTCAGTGCATTAGGGTCCCTCCTAAGTTCGTGGGGAATCATGTCACTAAGCACCCCAAGGTCCCCACGGCTCCACACACTGCTGGACTGGCCGCCTGCTGGCGGGCTCTTCGGATGCGTGAGAGCCGTTCAGAGAGATCATAGGAGTTTCCTTCATTGTTCCTTGCCATTTTACTTGTTTTGAGTGTTTAACAGTGATCTTCAGCTAAGAGCTTGGTTTTGGAAGAACTTTTTGATCAGTTTCCCATAGACGGGGCCAGTGTTGAGGTTTATTCCCTTCAACCCGTAGGCCGAACACACAACCTAAGGGCTTCGAGTGGGTAATTTAGGAGAGTAAGATCAAACAAGTAAGATGAGGCCCAATAAGAAGTTTCAATATAATTCTAAGGGGTTACATGCGTGAGGTCGTACGTACAGATACTGTGTTATTCTACAAAGTGAGGACGTTCGTCCCTCGCTATGCTACGAGCTGGTACAATGCTATAATGCTAGAGTGCTAAGTTGCCTCCCCTTACAATGAAATAAATGCTACTATTTATACTGCCAATGAGTAGTTTAGATGCGTTGATCCCAACCACCAAATATTCTGTATTAAATGCACAACCACCAAATCTTCTATATTAAATGTAGAATCTCGCCAGGATCTTGGAATGTTCATCCTTATGGGCTTGTCTCCTGTCTCCTGCTGGGCCCGAAGTCCTGTGAGACGTGCGTCCCGTGCAATTCCTAGGCCAAGGTACCCGTAGACGCTAGGATACGTATGTCCCCTTAGCCTTGGTGTTGCTCCTGCGCCAAGGTACCTGTTGACGCTATGATACGTACGTCGCTTGGGCCTTGGTGTTGCTCCTTGGTCAAGGTACTGCTGACACTAGGATACATACGTCCCGTGGGTTAATCAGATTGGTATCCCGTTGTCTTGGGCCTTCTGGGGATGTTTGTCCCCATTGGCTATGTACCTTTGGATACGTACGTCTCCTGGGTTGGCTCTGTTGAGGCCAAGCTTTGCCTCGATTCAGGGAGGATGATCCAGTTGGCTTTCGTTACTGGCGACGTTTGTCGCGTGGCCCAATCCTTGTGGCGTTGAGTTTCTGGAGACGTTCGTAGGGTGGGTCTCAAAGGTTTATGGGCCTTCCCTCATTGGGCCATTAACCTAACACAAGTCCCCCACTTCTGACGTTCCGAGCGTGCGCGGGACATAAGGAAGTAGAACTGACTCCGACGTACGTCGCCAGCCAATACCCTTGGTGCCTCCCAAGTCATAGGCAGAGGGGTACCTCATTAAAAACTCCGCTGAGGAAAAAACCATGTGGGAAAAAATCCTAACAAAGGAAAAAGCGTATACTTCGCTCTGCCATGAATTCTGGGGAGGAAAGCAACGCCCCTGTGAGTAGTTCCGGGGGGGTCTTGCCAGAAGATACACGCTTAGGGGACGAACGTCCGGTGTACTGCTTTTAGCTGATCCCTCTGACGTGATGGTCGTCTCCTGTATTAAGGATATCCGAACGTCTTGCTTTCTTTATTCACTGGATCGCCGTACTCGTCCGTCTACAAAAACAACCGTTAGGGACGTACGTCTTCCCGTCTAGACGTTCGTGGATGATGCTTGTCTCCAGACCCTCAGTCTCTGAAGTGGATATGCTTGTCTCCAGACCCTCGGCCTCTACCTTGGCTTCTCGCCGGTCTTTGGCGATGAACGAGTCTCCTACTTTTGGGTTTCCCTTGTTTCGTTCGTCCACCTCCCCACCGCACCGGCAACTTAAGCCTTGAGGCCGTACCGCAATGGTTAGTGTTCTTTGATGGAGAACAAGTTTATTCTCTTTGGGACGTTCGTCCACCTTCCCACCGCATTGGCAGCTTAAGCCCTGAGACCGTAACGCACTGGTTAGTGTTCTTTGATGGAGAACACGTTTATCCTCATTGGGACGTTCGTCCACCTTCCCACCGCACCGGAAGCTTAAGCCCTGAGGCCGTACCGCACTGGTTAGTTTTGTTTGATGGAGAACACTTTTATCCCCATTGGGACGTTCGTCCACCTTTCCCACCACACCGACAGCTTAAGCCCTAAAATCGTACCACACTGGTTAGTGTTCTTTGATGGAGAACACGTTTATCCCCATTGGGACGTTAGTCCACCTTTCCCACCGCACCGATAGCTTAAGCCCTGAGGCCGTACCACATTGGTTAGTGTTCTTTGACAGAGAACGTTTTATCCTCTTGGAGACATTCGTCCACCTTCCCACTGCATCGGTAGCATTACCGCACTGGTTAGTGTTCTTAGATGGAGAACGTTTTATCCTCTTGGGGACATTCGTCCACCTTCCCACTGCACCGGCAGCTTTACCGCACTGGTTAGTGTTCTTGGATGGAGAACGTTTTATCCTCTTGGGGACGTTCATCCACCTTCCCACCGCACCGGCAAGTTTACCGCATTGTTTAGTGTTCTTGGATGGTGAACGTTTTATCCTTTTAGGGACGTTCGTCCACCTTCCCACCGCACTGTAGATTTACCGCACTTGTTAGTGTTCTTAGATGGAGAACATTTTATCCTCTTGGGGACGTTTGTCCACCTTCCCACCGCACCGACAGCTTTACAGCACTGGGTAGTGTTCTTGGATGAAGAACGTTTTATCCTCTTGGAGACGTTCGTCCACCTTCCCACTGCACCGACAACTTTACCGCACTGGTTAGTGTTCTTAGATGGAGAGTAGGTTTATCGTCTTTGGGATTCCCTACCCTCGGGAGTTACGTCTTCCTCTTCCCCCATTTTATTTTTTAATATTTTTTGTTGTTTTTTTGGGGGAGGAAGAAATTTAGCAAAATGGTGTCACTGATAGGATTTCTTCGGGTGCCCTACGTTCCACATGCTAACAGCATGTCCGTCCATGTTGTGGAGGAAGGACGTCCGACGGAGTATACCCTGCATCCCCAAAGATCGCTTGATCTCCAATTTCTTCTTATGGTCGTTCGTCCTGAGGGATCCCTCCGGGCGTTTACCCGCATGGAGATAATCAGCGTCTTCGGCCTTTGCCTCCCGCTGGTCGTCCCCGCGCCATGTGAGTAGTTTCTTGTCCGGTTGTTTCTGGTTCTGAGGGATAGGCTCCCTTGATCCGTGTTATGCCCTTCCTTGCGATGATATTCACAGTAGGCCTTGAGGATCTTTCTCATTGGGCCTCTGGCGACGGGCGACACTTCGAGCATCCCTTCATCTTTGATGGCCTCAAAGATTTGGCTCACCAGGGATGCCAAGGGGGTAAGTCCGGTAAACTCCCGCCGGTCGTAGGATGGAGGATTGTGGGTTTTCCAAAAGGCGTAACCACCGCTCATCTTCATCTTTTTCATCACAGGGACTTCTGCCCGCATCGGCCTCAGACGATCCGCAACCTCCTTGGCTGTAAGGGCGGCCACCCCATCTATCTGGGCGATCTCCTCTTCGATTGTCGCATATCTCAGTGCTCTGGCTAACACCTCGACATAACTTCTTCCGGGGTTCCTCTTCAAATCCAGGTAAAGATCCCTGGTTATAAAGGCATTGGTGAAGAGGGTGATGTTCGTGCTCTCTGTAAGGTCCTCGGCCTTCAGGGTTTCATCCCTCCACCATATGAGGAAGGTGGAAAGGGTTTCGTCCTTCCCTTGGCGGACGTTCGTCAACTAGCTGAAGTGCCTCTTTGGCGTGGAGCTAGAGACGAACTGCGCCATGAACTGTCTGGACAATTGTTCAAAGTTGTCGATGGATCCGGGCCTGTGTTGCCTGAACGATTTCTGCGCCGGCCCTCTTAGGGTGCTGAAGAAGAGTCAGCAAATGGCTTCATCGGAGGCTCCCAACATGGAGAGTTCTCCCTGGAAGGAAAGTAGGTGGGCTTTCGGGTCCCCATCCCAATCATAAGTCAGGGCGCCGGATGGTCGAATGTCCCTTGGAATCTCTGCTGCCATGATTCTGGCGGAGAAGGGAGAGAATAGTGCAAACCTGGGCTGAGCTGGGTCAGTATCCGCCCGTCGGCTAAGTTCATTGATCTGCCTCTGGAGGTCCACGAGCATCGCATCTCGAGGCCGTTCGTCCCCACTCACATTTTCTGTACGCACGACGTCAGCGCCATGCTGCCTGTTAATGACCAAGACCTCCTACATCAAGCCGTTGATCACAGGGGTCTGCTCCCGAGCCGCGTGATCATTTTGGGACATCGCCGGGGTGAGGTCTTGGACCACGTGCTGCGCCGCACCTCTGAAGACCCTGTGCCTGGCTCCCCTAGCTCCCCCCATATCTGGAGAGTGGACGTTTGTGACAATCCTAGTCTGGATCGAGGAGCGAGACTCCGCGGTCTCGCTTGTACACTCGCCGAGCGCCTGCATAGTGCGGATCAGGGAGACTGGCGTACGCTCGGTGTTAGCGAAGTACACCCGCTCCGCCTCCCGCTTGTCCTCCAAATGGCGGAGTGTATCCGCCATTTCCCTCAGTGCATTAGGGTCCCTCCTGAGTTCGTGGGGAATCATTTCAGTAAGCACCGCAAGGTCCCCACGGTTCTACAAACTGCTAGATTAGGCGCATGCCGCCTGCTGGCGGGCTCTTCGGCTGCGTGACAGCCGTTCGGAGAGATCATATGAGTTTCCTTTATTGTTCCTTGCCATCTTACTTGTTTTGAGTGTTTAACAGTGATCTTCAGCTAAGAGCTTGGTTTTGGAAGAACTTTTTGATCAGTTTCCCACAGACGGTGCCAGTGTTGAGGTTTATTCCCTTCAACCCGTAGGCCTAACACACAACCTAAGAACTTCGAGTGGGTAATTTTGAAGAGTAAGATCAAACAAGTAAGATGAGGCTCAATAAGAAGTTTCAATATAATTCTAAGGGGTTACAGGCATGAGGCCGTACGTACATATACTGTGCTATTCTACAAAGTGAGGACGTTCGTTCCTCGCTATGCTACGAGCTACTACAATGCTATAATGCTAGAGTGCTAAGTTGCCTTCCCTTATAATGAAATCAATGCTACTATTTATACTGCCAATGAGTAGTTTAGATGCGTTGATCCCAACCACCAAATATTCTGTATTAAATGCGCAACCACCAAATCTTCTATATTAAATGCAGAATCCCACCAGGATCTTGGCATGTTCATCCTCATGGGCTTGTCTTCTGCCTCCTGCTGGGCCCAAAGTCATGTGAGACGTGCGTCCCATGCTGTTCCTGGGCCAAGGTACCCGCTGACGCTAGGATACGTACGTCGCCTTAGCCTTGGTGTTGCTCCTAGGGCAAGGTACCTGCTGACGCTAGGATACGTACGTCGCTTGGGCCTTGGTGTTGCTCCTGGGTCAAGGTACTGCTGACGCTAGGATACGTACGTCCCCTTGGTTAATCGGAATGGTATCCCGTTGTCTTGGGCCTTCTGGGGACGTTCGTCCCCATTGGCTACGTACATTTGGATACGTACGTCTCCTGGGTTGGCTCTGTTGAGGCTAAGCTTTGCCTCAATTCGGGGAGGATGATCCAGTTGGCTTTCGTTACTCGCGACGTTCGTCGCGTGGCCCAATTCTTGTGGTGTTGTGTTTCTGGAGACGTTCACATGGTGGGTCTTAAGGGTTTATGGGCTAACCCTCGTTGGGCCATTAACCCAACAAATTGATTTAGTCCTATTTAGGTAAATACCTCAATAAAAAATCAATCACTTTTTTTATCGTCAACTAGCCTTCTTTCATATCATAAATTTCATTATCATTACATCAATCAAAGGAAAAACAAAACTGACACTAACTAAAATCCAACAACTACAACTGTAAACCCTATGATCAGACTTAGAGACGGTCACCCCTGAAAGAGCAACGCGAATCGCTAAACATGTAGAGGACTTGCCACAGCCATCCCTGTTCCCATAGATCCAAACATACTCAATGACATAAAAAGGCTGAATTTCCAAACGAACTGACAAACCTAACAACATAGACGATAACAAAAAGCCAAATGACAGAATAAAAAATAACTAATAGGAAAACTTCCACGGACTCTAGCACCTCGTACAACCCATGTCGGTGGTTCAGGAGGAGGCCGTATCCTTGATACAACTCTAATTGATCCTCTATTGTCAATCGTCATCTGGCCTGCTCGAAATCCGTGCACCTCTCCTCGTCCCGTGCTCGTAGCAAATCCACCGCTAGCGGTCATCTTCTTTGCAGCCATGCCCTTGCTACCCTGCTCACGAAGAAATCGATCGCCGAACTCTGATTTCGATGTCGTCAAGCTTGAGTAAGGATTCTTGTTAGTCTGCCTCGAATCTAATTCCAGCGTTCGACACAAGTGAAAGGGATTCACCGGCCGGAAGAACCGAACCTGCTAAGGAAAAACTAAATCATAAACTTGCTAGGGAGACACCGCGACACTGGCCAGCCAAAAAATCAATCACTTTATTGAAGTTGAACCCAAATCTATAATATTTAAAGAAAAATATATTTTAATTGTGATTGATCTTCTTTCCGTTTGACATTTGCATAGAATAAGGAAACTGATTCTAAAACAAACTTTGAGACTACTCTGGAATCGCCCTAAACTAGCGAGGCATTTGTGAAGGGACAAGTCTCATTCCTCTCGGCTCCTTTCAGTATTGAAAGTAAGAAAACGACCGTTTCCTCCTCTGTACATCCCACATCTAGCAATACACCCTGGACGAGGGCCTGCACCAGCAACGCTTAACAGTTATCTCGTTTATGTTTTAGGTTCACTGTTCAATTCTTTTCTGGCTTTCAAATGGCAAGATATAGTGCTAGCAATGGATCACCATCTCACCAAAGAACAGGTCTATTGAAAGACCAAGTCCGGCTGGTTAAGAGAAAGAATTCTGATAGATATGAGATTGCCCCAATAACGGATGCTCTGTCATTTGAGAAAGGATTCTTTGCTGTAATCCGTGCCTGCCAGCTGCTGACTCAGAAAAACGATGGGATTATATTGGTTGGATTGGCCGGACCTTCTGGAGCCGGGAAGACCATTTTTACGGAGAAAATTTTTAATTTCATGCCAAACGTTGCCGTTATTTCAATGGATAATTATAATGATGCAACTCGGATCGTTGATGGCAACTATGACGGTAAATAAGAATTTTTACCATTGATCTTTTCGTAGTTCTTTGTCAAAACTAAAGCTGTGATTTTTTATTGTTCCTTGAAATCTGGTCTTTTTTTAGTTGATATTTTTTCCATATTTATTGATTATCTTTGTTTTTCTATGTATGTCTGATACTATATGTTTATGAAACAGACCCACGGTTGACAGACTACGACACTTTGCTAAAAAACATTCATGATCTTAAGGCAGGAAAACCTGTTGAGGTTCCAATATACGATTTCAAATCAAGCTCTCGAGTAGGATTCAGGTTAGGTTCCTTCAATTTATCTAGTCTTTTGGTGCAAACTGTATTGTCTTGTGTAAACATTTTGAAGCTACTAGTTTAGGATCGAATAATTGCAAAAAGTACGCGTTTACATTTTTAGGCTCTGGAGTAGCCCAAGATATCATCTGTTGTCCTTAGACTTTGAGTCTTAGTATATGAGTGTGAAGTACACCTTTCTATCGAAGATTATTTTGGGGTGACTTAGACAGTTAGACTCAATTCAATATGGCACTGAACTCTGGTCTGCTGGTGGTGTGTGGGGTGATCGCTCACTCAATGGTTTCAGGTATCTCGTTTGGGTTAGGCTTGCGCCCATTTGTTCAACTCTTCAGTTTTAGAGTCTGATTGGGCTGTAGGGTGTTGAGTACCAAACATCGATGGCCCTTAGGGTTTGAGTCTAGAACCGTATATTAGTTTGACATAAACTTCACCTCTTGAAGATCCTTTTGTGGTGTTTGATGTTACACTGATTTATTTTATTTCAATCCATAATTAGATCTTATGTTTTATTCACTTGTGGCAGGAGTCTCGAAGTTCCTAGCTCACGCATAGTGATTATAGAGGGGATCTATGCTTTGAATGATAAACTGAGGCCTTTACTTGATCTCCGAGTATCAGTCACTGGGGGTGTCCATTTCGATCTAGTGAAGCGAGTGTTGCGTGATATTCAACGTGCTGGTCAAGAACCCGAAGAGATAATTCAGCAAATATCTGAAACAGTTTGTTCATGCATACTGTTTATAAAACTCAATCATTTATAAAAAGTTTACTTTGAAATATTCCTACGATGTAATATGTATAAAACCAAATGCAGGTTTATCCAATGTACAAAGCTTTTATTGAGCCTGACCTACAAACGGCGCAAATAAAAATAATCAATAAATTTAACCCATTCACTGGGTTCCAGAGTCCTACTTATATTCTAAAGGTAATTGCATCTTTAGTTCTTACTCAGTTATATCTCTCATATTAACAATATCTTGAAAGAGTTCAGATATAGGGTTTTGGAGGGGATTGCTTTGAAGGAATTATTTTATATCTTGGTATATATTTGAGATTTTGCAGAAGATGAGGGAGTAAAATAATTTGTGACTAAAACATTTCAAGCACTTTTTATTTGTTTTACATTTCAATACCAAGATATAGTGGAAGACTGCCAAAAACTTCCCTCCAAACCTCTCCATCCAAAAAAGACCGTAAAGAAACCTTGTTAGCTAAATCTTAATGCTCTGCAGTCATCAAGGGATGTGACAGTAGAAGTGATCAAGTCATCATTGTCGGAGGATCATATAGAGAGTACAGAAGAGACGTATGATATTTATCTTTTGCCACCTGGTGAAGATCCTGAATCGTGTCATTCATACCTGAGGATGAGGAACAAAGATGGAAGATATAATCTCATGTTTGAGGTGTGCTTAATGACAATATTGCTTTGTTCAAACCGTGATTGTTTACTTAATTTTTATGTTACAAGTGACTTTAACTTGAGCAAAACAAAAGTGACTTTAACTTAAGCTATGTAATAGTCTAGTAGAACTTTTATATAGCACTTCCATGTGTTGCATCTACAAATCATTTTACTAGTTGGGCTGTAGATATATAATTCTCAGACTATGTTTGGAACATGAAAGAGGTAGGACAAGGGGGCAAGTGCTGATTTGTTTTTACAATATATTGTTTTTCATCGGAAACTCAAAATTTCTTAGAACATTCTAGAATTCTTTATATATTTATATTCACTACTCACTAGTCTTAAAAATAGATAGAAACATATAAAATTTAAGTTTGAACAAGTATTTAATATTTTTAATTGAGGCTGAACCTTTTTTTTTCCAAAATTTTGTTTCCTCCCAAATTTCTCTTCCTACGTTTTCCTTGTTTTATTTCTCAATCATGTTCTGGGTAAATGGTAATGCAAGGGTAATGAAAGCTTGAGAAGTTGGAAGCAGTGATTGTGTTTTGTCATGCTTCTAAAATTGCAGGAATGGGTGACAGATTCTCCATTTATCATATCACCAAGGATCACCTTTGAAGTAAGTGTGAGGCTTCTTGGTGGATTGATGGCTTTAGGGTACACAATAGCAGCAATCCTAAAAAGAAGCAGCCATGTGTTTCGTGATGAAAGGGTCTGCATTAAAGTCGATTGGCTTGAACAGCTCAAGCGTCAATATGTCCAGGTACTACTATTCAAAATTCAAATTACACATAACAAATGGTTTGTTATAGAAGTATAGGAGCTATACTTTATAACAAGTAATACTTCAAATTTTCACAACATATATTTGGTTGGAGAGTCATCTACCTGAGATTGGCAATTTGGCGAACCATTATTTTAAGAAAATATGGATTTGTAAATAATGAGTGCGATTTCATCTCTTTAGTATTATACTCCGTATATGATTTTCTTAATAGGATTTTATTAGAATAATCTAGTGTGCACCCAAACTAAATCCCACCATACTAGCAACACAAAAGGACCGTTATAACCTTACATTCAAAGACCTATAAATCTGGTAGGAGTGAATGCTAGGGTAAAATTGACCTTTTGTGTGGCAGGTTGGGGTCAATCGTGGATTTAACATTGGGTGCAGTTCTCATATTTTTTACATTGGTTCAGAAGCTTTGTCAAACTTGATCGTTGATCCTTTGTGTTAGATTTGGAATGCAGAACATAATAGGAAAAGAAAAAAAAGATGAAAATAGAGATGAAATTGAAATGAAAAAATGTGTGTGGGTGGGGGGGTAAAAATGCTTCAAGCTCAATAAGTTGATTTAAATATTTGTTAAAATTCATTATATCTGTCAAACTTTAAAAATCCTAATCAATTTTGATTTTCCTGTTATTTTTCCAAGTAAAACCAAACATGAGAAATAATTTTCCTTGTTGATTCTTTTTCTTACTTTCCCTACTCTTCTCCGGGTTTCAAAAGACTTAATCCAATGCAATCTTTTTTGTCCTTGAGAATTCACGTTGTTGTGCTTGTTGTTGAAGATTGTAGGCAATTTTGGTTCCCAATTTCTGCTATCTGTTTTGGTATGAATTTCTAAAGAGCTTTAACTAATTGATATATACGCTTTAAGGTCCAAGGAAGAGAACGCTTGGTTGTGAAGTCTGTTGCTGATCAGCTTGGGCTGGAAGGTTCATACATCCCACGCACATATATTGAACAAATACAGCTAGAAAAGCTTGTGAACGAAATTATGGTATGTGTCCTGCAACTACACTAAACTATACATGGTGCTTTCTCCTGATACATTGAATTATGTGGTTTCCTGACCCTATAGTAAACTTTTGCTAGGTGTTACCAGATGACTTGAAAACAAAGCTTAGCATAGATGAGGATCTGGTGTCCAGCCCTAAAGCTGCACTTTCCCTTGCCTCAGCCGAAATGTTGGCATCTCGGAATAAGAAAATCCAAAGGTCGAACTCTTATCATTACCCATTTTTCTTAGTAATGACCCCCTCCATTGTAGCTTTTAGTGAACAAGAAGCTAGATATGTGGGAATGGGAAGTTGAGAATTGTTTTTTAAGAATCCCATTAATAGAGAACTTCTCCCTTGTTTGGTGAGTATTGGGAAGAGATTTAGAATAAATAAGAAGTGTTATTAACGAATCGTTTACCCTTTCAATAACATTTTGGGCATTCTATAGCTCTCCCAATGTTTCTTTCATTTACTTGCACGGTACATAATATATTTGGGAGACTTAAGGTCCACTAACTCCCACTTCTTATCGTTAGAATTGTCATTCCCCAAAGTGATACTCTCTTTGTCCTATTTGCTAGATACAATTTCCCTGTTCGCTTGTTTCAAAATTATGAAAACTTTCCCAATTTGAACTACAGTCATTTTTTTACTTTCCCAGTTTTACCCTTTTATCTACCATTTCAACCTTTTTCTCAGCACATTCTACTTTTTGTAGACTCATGCTACTTTTTGTTCCTTTTAGAAGATAAGAATTGTAAAACAAGAATTAGCTCATTTATATTTGTACAACTCGTGCCTAATGTAAATGCATTTTCCCTCATAAAAGTAATGTCATTAGTTCATTTTGATCATTCTATGTCCAATATAGCATATTTAGGCTCCGTTTGGTAGCAACAATTGGCTAGTTCTGCTTGTTTTGCTTATAACCGAAAAAGAAAAATACGTAACTTTACTTATTTGGCTGTTTCCAAACTTTCATGAACTTTTGTACATGAAAGTTTGTTTTAATGTGCTTGTGGCAATTGGGGGGTCTTGGTATTCAAACAAACAGGGACAAAAGTATGTCCAAAGATGACCGGTATTCATTGACCTTCCGGAAGCTTGATAACAGGGCTCTACCATCAACATTAGCAAACCAGGTAACATTCACATGCACACTCTCTCTACCCAGGAGTTGAATGTATCTCTTTCATTTCTAATGTCAATTTATTCTATTAGGGAGCTATTGAGCATCTATCAGAACAAATTTCAACTTTGAATGACCGAATGGATGACTGCACTTCGAGGATGGAAGAACTCAGTTCGAAACTAAGCAACCGACGACGAAGATCTCCTAGTAATTCCCAAAAAGCCACTGCTCAGCAATCTGAAGCCTGCAATGGATCTGCCCCCACTTCTCACTTCATATCCAGTTTGGAGAACGGTTCCTTGACTGGTTCCATTATGCCTCATTCTTCCTCTTCATCCCATATTGCCAGGGACTCCACTTTCTTGGAGGAGGTATTGTTAACCATAAAAAACTCTTTTTTTAATCATATTCAAGAGTTCTGATGGATGGTTATAGCAATTTGGTTCTAACATTTTTTTGGAAACAGCTATCAAGTATTGCTCGGAATCAGCGACAGATTATGATTCAACTGGGAAACCTGAGCACTCTTCTCAGTGAGGGGCCGGGTCGTGGATCTCATCCAGATAGTACTAACCAGCAGCATAGGTTAATTGCTGGGCTTGAACCGGTCAAAGTCTATGTTCTCTCTGCTCTAGCAGTTGCTGGGTGTGGAATCTTCCTGTTTAGAAGTTTTCGACATTGAAATTGAAAACCAGAAATAGATCTTGCTCTAGCATAAGATCTTTCATCTTTGACACCTATTTTAGTTGCGGTGCTGCCCTTCTCGTCGGGAAAAAAAATATTTTTTTAGATAATATACAGAAGACATAGTTATGTTCTGTTATGAGTTTTACTAGAAGAGAGGGGCAAAAACTTTTTAGATCTTTTTTGGAAATTCCTTCGGTTTAATTTATTTCACATAATTCTGTTTATTGATGTAGATTTATGGCATGACCCCCTCCACCAACCCCACCTTTTCATTTTGACATAAAATGATTATTCTAAAATTGGCTGAATATCTCGAAATTTATGAAATTCTAGCTGACTGAATTGACTTAATTTGCTGAATTATGGAAAAAATATATGAAAAATAAAGGAACACTATATGAAAAATGTTGCCTTTGGATAAGTAAACATAACAGTGGAAATATATGTTCTGTTTTCGAAGAATGGAGATCATATTTCGTTTATGTTGTGTGAAATATATCCTTCCTCTATTCATGTCATTGAAAACCGGGATCAAACGTAAAATACAGTCAACGTTTGTAATCTACTTACAAATGTTTGTAAGACACGTACAATACATTTAACGAGTTAATGAGTTAACGAGTACGTAAGGATTAGAAACCGAACGAAATAGGAGTGAAATGTTGTATATTGTTTTTTTTTGACTAATTACTCATTTTAACGATTTTAAGTATGACATGAATTCAAAAACGTTTTTGCTCATATTTCAAGAATTTTCGTATAAAGATTTTATAAACTAAGTTTGGAAGAATATTTCAAAAAAATCATTTGGACATGATGGTCCATCAACTTAATTTTTGGGGGCGCTTATGACACTTCCAATACGGGAATTGTAGTGAGCATATATACTACCTCCGCCCAAAATACTTGGCCAAATTTTAAAATTTGGATCATGATTTTAATTAGTATAATATTATGAAAGTTAAAATTTTTATACTTTTATGAAAGTATTTTTAATAAAGAACACTTTTATATCATTTTTATATTATAAATAATTTCTAATAAATATATATAATTAGTCAGAGTTTTATGGATAACTCCGCCATGATATCATTTTTTTGGTATCATGCATGTCCCAAGCCAGGATAAAGGAGGAGAGTGCTGTGGTAGGCGTGTGACGGCCAACAGTATCACCTAGTCACATCACATTACATGAATCGAAATATGAAAATTGGTTGTGATATCATGCATCGATTCATGTTAGCCGACCCCAATATCTTTTGGGACTAAGGCTTGGATGTTGTTGTTGTAGTCAGAGTTTTATGGATGACCAAGTATTTTAGGACATAGGTAGTAGAAGAGATGGAGAAAGATGATTATTGTAATTAAATATAGATAAATTAGTGTTAATTAGAAAATGAAAATGAGAAGAGAGATCAAATAAATTGTAAGTTTGTAACCTAAGAGTCCGTTTGGTAATGCCAAAATCAGATGATTTTGCTGAAATTTATGAAGTTCAGACAGAAGTGACTGCATTAGTTGATTCTGTTGATTTATGAAAAAATTATACTTAAAATATAATTTATTAATAACATAAATAAAAAATTATATGAAAAAATAGCTAAAATAGTCCTCTACAGTAACTTCAGCCAATATAGCAAGAAAAGTAAGTCCAACCTTACATTTTCTTATTATTACACAATTCAGTGCGCGAAATTAAAATTTACATGTGGTGAAAATATTGATTGATTGATAAGTTGAAAAACAAAGTTAACAAATGGATTCTAAGTCTTAGATAAGGTTTAAGTATGGTCAAAAAAAGATAAGGTTTAAGTGGATCTTACGGAGGAGGAAAAATAGATTTTTTTCCACTTTTGGTCCCTTGAGTATTATACCACTTCCGCAATACGTACCTGACTTTTAACTTGTCCACATGTAGTCCCTACATTTTGTTCCTTCACCATCCGTCATCCTTCCGACCAAAACTCCGGCCGGATGCATCATTTATTAAAAAAGGGAAGGTTAGTCTAGTAATTTCATATGCTTAAAACGGCTAGAAGCCTAATACCTTACAGGGGAGGTACTCCGCCTACCTACGCTTACTCTCTCACACTGCTACTGAACCATTTGTTCCGGCTGAAGTTCTGATTTTCGTGAATTTGACGAACCCTAATACCTTACCGGTGAATGAGGATGCGTCTGGCTGGAGTGTTTGCAACTGGAATGGGGCGCAGATAGAATGGAGAAGGAACAAGTGCTCAACAAAGTTCTTCATCAAATGTTGATGGTAATGGTAAGTTTGTTGAACTTAAGTACGTAATTTGTTTGTGCATATGGTAGGGTATGGTTTTTTGCTCGGTAGGGTAGGGCTTTGTTGCTGAGAATCCTTTTTGCCTTTACTTTTTCGGATTTGACAAATGGGACCAATTCTTTTTCCTTTTCCCTTTACTTACAATGATTTAACTACCACATTCAATGTTTTTTATGCAGCCCCATGTGATACCACATTTACTCTAAAGTTGAGGTACGAAGGAAGAGTGAGTGAGAGTAGCAGACCATTTTACAGGGGAGGTACTATGCATTTGTTTTCTGATGTAGATGTGGATGAGTTTGGCTTAATTGTGTTGAAAGAGAAACTAGAAGAAGTTGGTTGCACAAAGAAGTTAAGAAAAGTCTTTTCCTATTCAAATTCTTCACTAAATGAACTGAAAGGTGACTCTGAAATATGGTCCTTTGTGAGTAATGGCAGTGTGGGTAAAATTGTGGAGTTATGGCTGGCAGATAAAAATCCTACAGAATGGTCCAAGTCTCATTTCTCTACACACTCCAAAACAGATATGTTAACTAATAATATATGTGAGTGTTTCAATGGGGTCATCTTAGAGGCAAGGCAACAGGCTATTTTAGTATGTTTTGAAAACATTAGGAAGCTACTGGTCACAAAATTTTTAATAGTACACAAAAGGCAGATAAATGGACTACTAATCTGTGCCCTAGAATTGTGAAAAAGTTACAAGACATTGAGAAGTTAGCTGCAGGTTTAATAGGTTATCAGTGTGGTGAGAATGATTTTGAAATAATTGGAATGAGTGGTACACAGCATGGGGTTGATTTAGAGGAAAATATGCACATGCAGGCTGTGGGACTTAACTGGTATACCATGCAAGCATGTTGTGTGAGCTATTTGGTTGAAGTATGGAAGGGGTCCAATTGATGCTTATGTGCACCCATGTTACACAAAAGAATCATATTTGAAGATATATGCTAGCATTATAAAGCCAATGGCTGGAAAAGATGAGTGGCCTTTATCTGAGAAAATTCCCCCACTTCTTCCTGTGTATTATGCCAGACCGGGAAGGCCAAGAAAATTGAGGAGGAAATCAGCTGTGGATCTGAGCAATGATGGAGTGAGAGTAGCAAGGACACACATCAAGATGCATTGTTCAAATTGTAGAAAAGAAGGCCATAATGCAAGGAGGTGTCCTGAAGATCCAAATAACAAAGATAAACTGGTAAATGCACTCATGCTTTATGTTATTTATGTCATTTACTTATTACCACTTATATGTACTTAATTTTATTTGTCTTTAACGATGATAATTTTTCTACACTCAACTTCAATCTAGAAAAAGAAAACCAAAATCTGCACCAAGGCATAGTGGAGGAAGTGTTGATGAAAGTGATAGTAATGAGGATGTGGGAGCACCCAAGGTTTCTCATTTAGAAGAGGACAACCTTGTGGATATCAATATGCAATATGAAGACTTCCCATCTTTAGGAGCTCATTTTTCCTATTGTTGTTTCAGTGGAAGAAACTTCAATGTTCACTCAAGTGAGTGACCAAGAAGCTGAAAAACTGAGTGTCCAAGAAGCTGAAAGAGAGACTGGAGAAGAAACTCAAACCCAAAGTGAGTATAGTGCTGCAAATCAGAGTGATGAAAACAAGATTGATGATGTTGAACAAGAGAAGACCCATGAGTTTGAACGTATAAATACTCATGGGGTCAGGATAAGTTTTGGATCACCCCCTCCTTCTAAGACTTTCACTTCAAAAGCTGCACAACCACAAGGGGTGAACTCAGAACATGGAAAAGCAAAACTCAAAAAACTGGACATAAAAAAAGGACCAACCTATTCTATCATATCCAAAACGACCTTCAAGTCAATATTTTTTGGGGAATGATGCAGACCCAATTGACCTTGGCTAGAGTTTGAGCTCAATCATTTGGAAAGGACTGAAGGGGCTTCAATTTTTTGTAGTGTTTTATGTCAATCTTGAACTTTGTATTTGTCGTTTGGATGTACCATGAACAAATCATGGTTATTGAAGTGTGTTTGTAGTTTGGATGGCATATGTATATGACTATTTTCACCGTGTTTATGGTTAACATGTATTGAAGTGTGTTTGTAGTTTGGATGAGATAGAATACCAGTGTGTTAATGTTTGTAATCTGTTCTTTTAGTTTGGAAGTCATAGTATATGAGTGTTTTTCAGTTTGTGTAGGGTAAACATGTGTATGTGTTGCCCAGATAATGGTAATTGTTTATGTATGTTTTCAGTTTATTCATAGTTTTGGTAACACAACAGATGTAACATTGAATATGCAAGTAAGACAACTTCATAAATACATGTCATCAACATGAGCATTTGTCATCAATACATTTCAAAGCTATTAGCAACATTGTTCTGAATACACACAAAATATGCTACAAGACTATTTGCTATATGCATGCATGGATACAAAAAAAACTAAAACTGTTATAATGCACACGACCAGTCTGGTGCAAGGGTATCTTTTGTGCTCTATCTTCTTCATCTTCTCTTTGTTGTTGTCTGGTTTCTCAGCTGCTTCCAACTTCATCTCCAATGTGTGAATGTGATTTTCATACCCATTTAGTTTTTTTAACAAGCCTGGAATTATTTTCTTGGACCTTTTGCACATTGGAGGGTCGAACCAGTCCATCAAATCACACCCTACAGACCACTGCAATCACATAATACAAATACTAAGAAAATCAATCATCTAAAAAATTAAGGAAAAATTGAAAGCTGCAGCAGACGCGTAATACCTCACTTCCAACGCATTTCCAAAACCTTCTCCCACAGTTTTCTTGTTTCCATGTAGTGAAAAGCTTCAATTCTTGCCCACATTGACAATGTTTGACCGGAATCCACTCTCCATATTCATACCGGCCTGTTGATTTCGAGGTAGCAGAACTACTGCTAGATATGGTGGCCTTCGAGCTTACAGAGGTTGTGGTGTGCGCGAAGACGAAGGAGGAAGACGAAGGAGTAGTTGGTTAGGGATTTAGGTTTAAATGCTGGATAAAGTATGGGTATTAAAGAAGGGGTGGTTACGAAACAGATGGAGTAGACGAGGAAGAAGTTAAAACCGGCCTGTGAAATTACTAGACTAACCTTCCCTTTTTTAATAAATGATGCATCCAGCCAGAGTTTTGGTCGGAAGGATGACGGATGGTGAAGGAACAAAACACAGGGACTACATGTGGACAAGTTAAAAGTCAGGTACATAATGCACAAATGTTATAATACTCAAGGGACCAAAAGTGAAAAAATTTCAGGAAAAATAGATGAAAATGTGTTAAAAGTGATATACAAAAATAAAGAAAAATTCTGAAAATTAAAAACGAAACGCTAACAGAGCACGCGGTTAGAGATGCTCTGAGTAAAATACTGGATGCACGGAGATGCGCCCGAGAGCTTATTAGTTCGCGGCCTCCAAAATCGAAACATCTCCCTAATCTCGGGATCTTCGTATGATCGAGTCGCTCTCCGTAGTTAGTTGACAGGTATGGTATGTCTGATGCATATGTAGTAGATAAAACTGTGGTTTTAAATATTTGGATGTTAGGGTTTCTAGCTTTCTGAATGCTAAATTGTTCTGCATTCAAAATTGTCCTACTATTATTTTCTAATTTTCAAGCTAAAATATTGTGTTGGGGCTGTCTTTATGATTTAATTTAATTACATTGAGTGTAGCTTATAAAGTTAACACATTGCAGATTTATGTTTTGATTTTTATTTGTTTTGTTATTTGATATGCGTTAGAGTTTCTGGATTACCATGGCTGGAAGAGATAGAATCAGTAACCTCCCTCCAGATATACTTGACAAGATTGTGGGGTACTTACCCGTTGTTGAAGCTGCTAGACTCGCTGTTTTGTCTTCTATATTCAGAGATACTTGGTTCAATCTTAAACAACTTAAATTTGATTATGACTTCGATGCTCACATTCAGATGAAGTATCCTGAAGAAAATCCTGAGTTTACCTGGGATACTGGGGGTTTTAATATAGCCAACAAAGTTCTCATACAGCATAGAGGACCAATTCACAATTTTCTTTTGCATTTTTTGGGTGTACATTCTAAAGTGCCTATTGCTGTGTTATTTTCTTTCTTAGATCAGTGGTTTCTTATTCTTACACAAAAAGGTGTTGAAGAAATGGAATTTCAAATTTATTCAGCCCATATGTTCAAGCTGCCAAATTGCACATATACTTGCTCAACGCTCAAGATATTGCGTCTAAGTGGAGTCATCGTAAAACCAATAAATACCCGTTTTATATTTCCAAATGTCACTTCACTTGTTTTTGAGTGTGTTTACTTTTATGATGAAAACCTTTCTGATTGTGGTGTGAACGTCCCAATGCTTGAAAATCTCTCATTTGAGAAGTGTACGAACATGTCTTGTTTTAACATTACTGCTCCTAGACTTCAAAGTTTATCAGTTACAGATGGTCGGAATAACAAATTGGGTAGTTTTCTCCCAGTCAACTTGGACTTTAAATCTATATCTACTTTGAGCCTCAATGATAATTGTCTCAAGGTACACTAGCAGGGACTTTATTACGGAGTATTTTTTGTTGGCTGTTATTCCTTTAAAATATTTTCTTAGGAACTCTTACAACTTGATTCCCATTTAATTTCAAAAGATTTTGTTATACAAGTTACTGGAAGGGGAGAACAAGTACAACCGGCCACACTAAACGTGGAGCACATGAATTTATCAGGTTTCAGACCGTCTTCTTCTTCTTCTTTTGCTTGTTTACTGCAGATATACTTTCAGGTAATTATTGTTTTTCTCAATAAACTATTCAGTGAAGTTGTAGTTTTTTTTTGTTGCTCTGCTTTTCTTTATGCTAGTTTGTTCAGTTAATGATGAACACTAAATGCTTTTTATTTTCCCACTTTTTTATCGTCAGCCACATGGCCACCCACCCCTTTGTCTTCCTGAATTGAAACTCTTGGAGGAGCTTGATGCTGTGGCTCAAACATGCAAATTGTTGCATGTGTTGAAGTTCTGTTTTAATGGATTGGGACCTGAAATGCATTTCATCAAGACACTACTTGCCTCCTTTCCGACACTTGAGAAGGTTTTCATCGTTCGTTACAAACAGTACGGCAATAAGTTTACCATGAAAGAAGAGTTCAAAATCATGAGTGAGCTTTTGCGTTTTCCTCGTGCATCTAAGAAAGCAGAAATTGTTTATACATCTTGTAATAATCACATGTGTGTTGAATGTAATTAGTAATTAGTACTCGGACTTTTTGGTTTTCAAACCAACTGAAGGCAGTTATTAAATGTAACCATCTTATGGAGGTGTATTTCTCAAGTGACTTAGCAGATATGACCTGTTAATCAATTTGGGTTTGATTATTTCCTACTTCTGATTGCATTCTTCTATATTTTCATTAAAAATAATGATGAATGACGTATATAATTTTACTAGCAGTATGTATGCCCAATGTGAGATAGTTCATGTCCAATTAGGGGTGGACCTAGGGATGGACCGGTACCGCTTGGACCGGGATCGGGACCGGACCTTGAGCCCGAACCAGGGGGGTTTTGGGACGGGCGGTTCATGGGCTGCAGCCCTATGGGAAATTGGGAACAGGTCCGGGCCTGGTCTGGGCCCAAAAATGTTTTTTTTTTTCCGAAATGATTGGGTGGTAGGTATCGAAGATTATAGTTATATTTCATTTATATTTTATACCTTCGTGATTGACATATAACAATGGCCATATGCATGATGCATATGTACGTGCTAGACATTCCACCTTACTTAGAAAATACACATGGTAGGATAATTCATGATGTGACATGCAAAGTACTAATACATTGTGTGAGACTTGAATAATATTTCTCAAGAACACTTGCACTTTCTTTCATTTCCAATTTAATATATATTTCTACATTTAATACTATTTTTATCATGGTATAAGAGCCAAATTCTTGAAAAAATAGTGTATTCCTGATCACTCAAAATTCCTGAAAATAGTATCTCTTATCCTTTTATCAAACAATGGCGGTCGATGCTGAGACCAAAGCTAACAGTCAAAATTTCGAGGGCATAGTGATTGATTCTATGTCACCTTATTTCATTCAATCTGGAGATGAGCCCGGAGATGTGTTCGTCACCTCAATTTTACGTGACGGTAACTACGACGATTGGCTCGATGAGATGAGTAATGCCCTTTATGCAAAAAATAAGTTTGGCTTCGTGAATGGTGATATTCCGATGCCTAAATCTGATTCACCATACCTCCCGCATTGGCAACGAGCAAATGCAATGGTGAATGCTTGGTTAAACAGTAGCATGGACGTTGAACTTAGGCAAAGTGTGAAGTTCAAAACGGCCCGGGAGATATGGGTAGATTTGCGAGAACGATTTGAGAAGGAGAGTGCACCTCGAGCATATGAACTCCGATGTATCCTTGGTTCCACCCGGCAAGAAGGTCGGTCAATATCCGCCTACTTTAGCCGATTATGTCGTGTGTGGGATGAGATGGTATACTATCCATCAACACTCAACCAAAATGCTCATGTGAGGGTCACTTGCAACATCTCTAAACAAATGACGGACTCTCGCGATAGAGACCGACTTTACAATTTTTTGATGGGTCTAGATGACGCTTACGGGCAACTAAAAAGCCAAATTCTTGCTACTAGACCGGTTCCCACCCTCACTGCCGCATATCATCTCGTCTCGGAAAACGAACATCACCGATCCATTGCATCCTCTCGCAAGCCGGGCACTGGTGGTGTGGCGTTCTTCACACGACCGAAGATGGAAATCACCCCAAGTCGACGTACAAACCCAAAAGAGGCTAGAAGCTGCTCCTATAGTCCTATTGTGGAAAAATTAATCACACGTATAAAACGTGTTTTGAGAGGCTGGGATATCCTCCTAATTGGAATCTTAAGTCTAAAGTGAATAAAATAATAAGAGGGAGTGGTGAACCCAACATCTCTTTTCAACGGCCGAACATAAGTCAAGAAAAATTCAGCCAATTTCCAACACGTGTTGCACACGTGTACAGCCAGCAAAAATCTGAATTTATATTATCTGATGTCCGGTTGCAACGATTGGCCAAATTTATGAAAGAAGAAATAAAGGACCCAACGTCCGACCAATCCTCTTCTGGTGTCCAAATTAATATGGCAAGTACATCATCAAGGCGTCGTGTTTGGATAATAGACTCCGGAGCAAGTGAACATATTATTTGTAATAATGATGGTCTCGTTGATATTCAAACACATGCATCAATAATCTGTCAAAATTCCAAATGGTGACACGGCTCATGTCCAAGCTATTGGAAGTTTGGATTTATTCAAAGGATAGTTTTATACATCCGAAATTTTAATGCAACTTGCTCTCAGTTAATCGCTTAATAAGTGATTTCAACTGCACACTCACATTTTTTAATGATTTGTGTATCTTACAGGACTTACTCTCGAGGAAGCTGATTGGAGTGGGCCAGTGCCATGATGGTCTATATTATTTGGAATCACCGAGCGTTGAGGGGTTGGCAATGTCAGTTTCCGCTAATCTCAATTTATGGCATCAACGTTTAGGGCATGCTTCGGACAAGCAATTGCATCATATTGGTTTTCCTCGGGGTTTAGGACAGAGCAATAATTTATGTGATTCATGCATACGAGCTAAGCAGACTCGTCTACCATTTACTATTAGTTCTATTAAAACAACTCGTTGTTTTGAATTAATACATTGTGATATTTGGTGAGGATATCGGTGTGATTCAATTTCCGGTGCACGCTATTTTTTAACCATAGTGGATGATTTCACTAGGGCTGTGTCGGTCTATTTAATAAAAAATAAATCTGACGTTCCCCAAATTTTGATTCAATTTTTCAACATGGTGTGTACCCAATTTGAGCAAAAGGTTAAGCGCATACGGGCTGATAATGGTGCAGAATTTCAAACTAATACCTTGTTTGAATATTATAACCAAAATGGGATTTTGTTAGAAACATCTTGTACAGACACACCACAACAAAATGGGGTTGTTGAGCGTAAACACAGACACATATTAGAGGTAGCTCGAGCTCTTCGATTCGAGTCTGGTTTACCTGTTGATTTTTTGGGGGAATGCATTCTCACAACTGTCCATATCATTAATAGACTACCATCATCCTCAATTATGAACAAAAGCCCATATGAAAAATTATTTGCAAAATTACCAAGTTATGATCATTTGCGGGTATTTGGGTGTTTGGTATATGCACACAATAATAAGCAGAAAGACAAATTTGGAGAAAGGGGGAGTCCGTGCATTTTTATTGGGTATCCAAATAGACAAGACTTTTCGGGTATTTGATTTGCAAAAACATACCACATATAGCTCTCTGGGATGTAACTTTTTTGAAGAAATTTTTCCGTTCAAAATAGAGCTGAACGAGGAAGCTGATTTGGCAACCAAAATTGAAAGGGTGTACAATAATATTATCAGATCAGGTATGGTGCTCGCAGGTTCCCAAAAATCTGCCCCGGCATTCCGTTAACCTCAGCCACAAATGCATATGCCCACTAGACCCCCAAGGACAAATGCACCTGCTGATCACCAAAATATCACATTAGGCTGACTGCAATGGAGGGGTGAAAACCCCAAATGTGAGGTTTTCACCCCAAAAATGCTACAACCCAGAAGAATTTTTGTATAGGAAGGAGTGATAGGGAGTCTGGGAAACCTTGGGGGCGACTCCTGGACGGCAATTGCCTCCGGCCTCGATGCGACTTGCGCAATGGAGAAATTATGATTCATACTCCTCTCCATTTCTTTCTCTCCATTTCTTTTTCACTCTATCTCTCTCCTTAAAAAAATAATTAAATCTCATCTTTTCTTTCTCCCTACCCCACCATTTCCCCATCTCACTCATCTTTTCTACTCCCTCCGTCCCGCTAACAATGGGACAAGAGGGAGTGACACGCAAATCAATAAAAAGTGGTTTATGTGATTGATATTGAATTGATAAAGTAAAAATAAAGTAAGAATGATTTAGAGTCACAAAAACTTTGCCAAATTTGATATGAAACAATCTTAGTGAGACGGATCGATAAGATAAAATTGGACAATCATAGCGGGACGGTGGTAGTATCTCTCTCCGCTAATCTCACAGTATGTCACTGGGCTTTTAGCTATGCCACGCGCCTGACAACATGAGGATTAAAGGAATGGACTGGGTTGCTGCGTGGGAATTAACTGCCGTGTTGCGGCTGAAAAGGGAGTGGGTGACCTGGCTTCTTGACCTCATTTGAGCAGTTCGTATACCGTGGGAGCGGCCCATATTGAGCATCCTACTCCCGCGGCAAAACGACGTAGCATTAAATTAAAAAAACGCGCACACAAACCAACAGATTCTTTCTCCCACCTTTTCCCTCCAGCGGTTATGCTCTCAACTCCCGATGTTTTACATTTACGCCTTTTCGAAGTTCGAAATCCAAAAGTCTACTTTCTGAAAAAGTCTCGCTCTACATTTCTTCTGAATCAAGCAAGTTCGACGAAGTGTTTTTTTTTTTAAACAAATCTCTGCAAAGAAGACAAGAGATTAAGTAAAGGCTTTCACCGGAGCAACTTGAAGATCAAGTTCAGCACCAAGTACAACCAAAATGGTTAGGGTTAAGGAAAAATCGGCTATCAGGTATAAGCTATAACATAGACTCAAATATTACTCAATGCGATTGTTTTTTTGTTATGAAAACATGTGTATTATGCCCTGAAATATGTTGTTTACATGTAAATACAAGCAAAGTAATTTTTGGTTCATAATCCGCATCTGACTGTATTTAAAAGGTCAAAATCCCGGATGTTTACTTAAGTTAACAAGTATATACAATCTATAAGGTATTATTTGATAGAAAATGTTGTCCAGAGAACATTTTTCGAAGTGCTTGTGTATGGTGTAACTTCATTGAGTTATTATGTAACTTCTTTATGATAAAATGTCACTTGCTATTTATCTGCAAGTATTGGAGCCATATTTGATTATTGAACAACTTGTGTAACTTATGTAAGTACAGATAGAATTTATGTAACATAAGTATATTAATATGTAACTTATGTCAATTCTTAGTTACATGTAACTTTGGGATATAACTTATGAAACAAGTGTATAATATTATGTAACTTATAAAAATTGGTCATTATAAAATTGAATTTTACAATTGTATTTATCCAATGACTGCTACTATACTGCCCAGAATTAATTATTTAACAGCTGGCGTGTAACATGTAACTACAAATAAAATAGATGTAACATAAGAATATTAATATGCAACTGTTGTGAGGACTTGTGTAACTTTTGAAATATAGAACTGAATCACATCCAAGGGCATAACATGTAACTTTGAGTTATAAATTATGTAACTAATGTATAATATTATGTAAATGCTGCTATGAGTTATATAAATTAATAATGTTAGCTTAAATTGATTATGACTTGTGAATGTTATTCTGTATAATATTAGGAATACAAGAAGCAATGAAACAGAACAGAATGAGAAATTTAAAATGGAAATAGGTGTATAATATGAATGTTATTCTGTATAATATTAGGAATACAAGAAGGAATGCAACAGAAGAGAATGAGAATTTTAAAATGGAAACAGCTGTATAATTATGACTTGTGAATGTTATTCTGTATAATATTCTGTGTTATTAAGTTGAGGTGTAACTTCTGTTATTTGAGATGTAATTGATGTTAACCTGATATGTAACTTTTGTTTATTGAAATGTAAATGTTGTTAATTTGATATGTAACTGCGGTTTATTAGAGATGTAATTGCTGTTGAATTCAGAAGTAATTTGAAAAGAACCTGCTATTCAATCAATTGTTTACTAACCAGTGTTATTGTCTTAGTTATTGTCAACTAATGTATAATATTATGTAAATGCTGCTATGAGTTATATAAATTAATAATGTTAGCTTAAATTGATTATGACTTGTGAATGTTATTCTGTATAATATTAGGAATACAAGAAGCAATGCAACAGAAGAGAATGAGATTTTAAAAATGGAAGATTGTGTACCAATACAGAGTCAAGAACCATTGCAACTGTTGACTTATGACAAGCCAACTACAACCAGAAAAAGAAAAACAGTTGTAATATCACATGAAGAATCCAAAAAGAATGATGAACAAATAGATGGAAACAGTGCTGTCAACTTAAGAACCAGAGTAGGACCAGCTCCATTTATCAAGTTGATTAAATTGCTTGATGAAAATAAAAGAGCAGCAATTGAAGAGATTGGCTTTGGAGGTCTGCTGAACCTAAGTTTTGACAAATTTTATGGAGACTTTGTCCAATTTCTATTGCAAAGTTTGCGACCAATATCAGCTCAGCTACAACTCACAAATGGTGAGTTGTTGGATATTGAAGAACAAGATGTTAGAGCTGTTTTTGGTTTGCCGATGGGAACGATTGATGTCGAGGAAGCAAATGCCAAAAATGAAAGTGAAGAGTACATTGAATTGTTGAAGCAGTGGAGAGAGTACTGGGGAATTCAAAAGGGCAGCCCAGAGACAACAAAAATGATCCAAAAAATCATTGATGATGATGATTGTGGAGATGTTTTTAAGAGAAATTTTGTGGTGTTCACAGTTTCATGCCTCATCAGAGGCAATCAGAGTATAAAGAGCAACTTCAAGATCTTGCTCTCTCTGATAAAAGTTAATGAAATCAAGAACTTGAACTGGTGCAAGTATGCAAGACGATCATTAATGGATGCTGGAGAAGAATGGCAAGCTCAGCCAACAAAGATGTTCACTGGACCGTTGTTGTTTCTGATGATTTGCTACTTCGATAGAGTGCAATTTAAAGGTCAGGTTTTGGACACTCTTTATCCAACAATCAGAATCTGGAGCAAAGAAAGAATTGAAAAGAGAATAAAAGATGAGAGGAAGTTGGGATTCGGGCTCGGGAAGGTGATCCCACGAATTATGATAGCTGATGAAGAGAAAGAAGAACGAGAAGAAAATGAAGAAGCCAATACAGAACAAAATGAAGATGAAGAGATGATATCTAAAGAGATAAATTTTAAATAAACACTATATCTAGGTTAGTTGCTTCACTTATGTCACTGGAGTTACACACTATGGAAGTTACATACTGTTGATCATTACTTACATATACTTGAACTAAAGTTACATACAATTGATCATAAGTTACATTGCTTATATTTCATATCTAATGGTATATGAAACTTACAAATGAAATTTAATTTTTGTAGGACTGTGTCAAAGAAATAATTGCTGTTGCACAGAAGTTCAGCGATGCTTTTGTGGAATTCTCAAAACTTCCAGCAACAATTTCTAAAAGATTTCCCAATTCCGATATCTTGAAAAAGATATACTTGACAACAGCTGATTACTTCTTCAGACAAGCTAATGGCAGTGCCAAGGAATCAGAAAAAGAGAGGTTGGCAGAAAAGTGCACTCTTGATGAGGACGATGATTTTTTCAATATACCAGGGGTAATGGAAGCCCTAGATAGATTAGAAAAAGCTGCTTATCTGAAGTTCTCAATGCCTTCATTTGATCTGGGCATTGAGTTCAGCATGACACAACCTTCTCAAAATGAAAAAAATTCAACAAATGAGAATCCAGTTGCTCAAATGACTGAAGACCCAATAATGAAGATTGCTAGAAACATAGAAGAAGAAAACAACAAACAACAAATGGTTTAGATACTTGAAGGAGGAGTGAGGGAAGAAGAATATAGAAATCAAGAGGATGTTGTAACTGAAGAGCAAGAAGATGTAGAAGAAGAAGTGAAGATGACAGCACCTGTGGCAAAAAGGCAGAAGCTGAAAAATGCATCTAAGGCAGCTGATACAGAATGGAAATTCAGGTCACCATATCTCAAACACAATCACAGGCTGTGCAAGGAGATGAGGAAGGAAGAAAAAATGGTGATTGACTATGCATTTTCAAAGGAAGTTGGAAAGTAAGATGTTCTTTATTATATATATCATTATTCAAGTGATTATGCAAGATGTAACTTCGGTTATACTTTATGCAAAAAGTGTATAACAACTATGTAAGTCGTGTGATGACTTATGTAAATTGTTTTCAAAGATAGAACAGGCTTTAGAAATTGTTGAATTGTATTTATAAAATTTAACTTTTTTATTTAATCATAGAAATCATTTACGAAATAATGTTCACTGTGTTTTTAAAAAAAACATGCAAATGCTGTTAATGAAAGATGTAATTGTTATTAAGTTGAGATGTAACTTCTGTTATTTGAGATGTAATTGTTATTAAGTTGAGATGTAACTTCTGTTATTTGAGATGTAATTGATATTTATTGAAATGTAAATGCTGTTAATTTGATATGTAACTGCGATTTATTTGAGATGTAATTGCTGTTGAATTCAGATGTACTTTGAAAAGAACTTGCTATTGAATCAATTGTTTACTAACCAGTGTTATTGTCTTAGTGAATTGCTGTATAATGATGACTCAAGCCTCTTTTTGAACCATGAGGAGTTCCAAACACCTGAAGATGACAAAGAAGTTGACAATTCAGAGAACACAAAAACAATCCTCCCAAACGAGCACTGATACTTTCTACATTGGTCTATGTACGTAACATTTTTCTTATTCATTGAATAAATAAAAAAATATTCATTATTCTGATTCATTTCCATGGTTGATAATAAACAGGCACAATTTGCAGTGTTATATGCAAACAAAGAAGACATGATGGTAGAGAGGTTGGAATTTGAAGTTGATAAACAAGGAAATCTCAAAGATTATGATATGGTAAAATGTTATTATTACTGAAAAAGATAAATGAAATGATTCACTATGAAATAATTAACTAATGAATGCTTTTCATGAATTGCAGGTCTTGTTTCCTGTACACAAAAGTCAGCACTACTATATTTATTGCTTCTATACAAACAAGAATGTAGTTGATGTCATAGACAATAGAATTCTTGAAGACGGGTTGGAGTTTAAAGACAAGTATGAGGAGAGCTTTAACCAATTGGTAAACTTATGTTCATGTATTACAGAAATATCAAGCATTGTTAAATTTATTATTTTGTAAATGTATTAGTGTGCTAATGCATATCCTGAAAATAGGTGGAAGGATTTAAAAAGTACTGCAACAAGATTAAACATCCAGCTGGAAGAATGGCCACATGGAACCCTAGAATCTTGAATATGCCATGGAGGTACAATGGGAATTATGTTGACTATGGCATTTTTGTAATGCGTCACTTGGAAACATATTGTGGACAGGGAGACAAGTGGGATTCAGGATTCCCAAGTGCATCTAAAGCTGCTGGAATAAAAGCTCAAAAACAAACACTGAAGAAGCTCAGACTTGTCTATGCATCAGAAATCATAAGCTCAAAATTCAACATGGAAAGGGAAAATGTTTATAAAAGAGCAAAAGACTTCATAAATATGTAAAGTACATTCGTTTTTAATGTGGCAGGTGGAAGGTGGCAGGATATTATGGGTATCTCAAAACATTATTTGTTTTGAGTGGTCTGTTTTTTTAAAAGTACATTCGTTTTTAAGGTGGCAGGTGGAAGGTGGCAGAATATTATGGGTATCTCAAAACATTATTTGATATTATTGGTAGAAGGTGGAAGAATATATATTTCCAATAGATTATGAAGTTCTATTAAAACATTTCAAGATTTCTGGTTTGTTATTAGTGTAGTACATTATGCAACTTTCATGTATGATCTATGTCACTTTGGTTTATTAAAATTGTGTATGTTATGTATGTTATGAAGTTTGTGAATTATGTGTCTTAGTACGTTACTCAAAACTACTATAAAGACTCCAGAGTGCTTTATTCAAGTGATTATGTAAGATGTAACTTCGGTTATATCTTATGCAAAAAGTGTATAACAACTATGTAACTCGCGTGATGACTTATGTAAATTATTTTCACAGATAGAACTGAATCGCAAAGAACGGGCTTTAGGAATTGTTGAAGTGTATTTATAAAATTTAATTTTTTTATTTAATCATTCAAATCATTTACGAAATAATGTTCACTGTGTTTTTAAAAAAAATCATGCAAATGTTGTTAATGAAAGATGTAATTGTTATTAAGTTGAGATGTAACTTCTGTTTTTTTAGATTTAATTGATGTTAACTTCGGGTTATGTAACTTTTGTTTACTGAGATGTAATTGTTCTTAATTTGATATGTAACTGCGGGTTATTTGAGATGTAATTGCTGCTGAATTCAGATGTAATTTGAAAAGATCCTGCTGTTAACTTCATATTTAAATTCTCTTAATCTCTTAATGTGTTAATAAATTTGAGTTTAAGCATACTAGTAACAAAGGATAACACAATGTTAACAAAAAGTAAAGGTAATGTAAATGCCATAAAAACAAATGTAACTCACATAACCAGAAATGTAACCAAAGGATAACACAATGTTAACAAACAGTAAAGGTAATGTAAATGCCATTAAAACAAATGTAATTCATTTAACCAGAAATGTAACCAGCAACAATTAAATATTTAATGTCTCTAACTTTTACAGTAAAACAAAAACAAAGGTATAACATGTCTCTGAAAAACTTATTTCACTAAAACTAATTTCGCATTTGGTGAACTGCATTACATTGCATGAAGTATGGATCTAAAACTTGTGGAGATCCAAACACACTAATCAAAGAAGTCATTCCTCCAACTGGATGAACAAGATAACCTTGTGGAACCATAGAACTGACTGTGTCCTAGAATTCAAGAAGAAAAATAATTGCTTCAGTAAAGGTGAATTAAAGAAGAAAAAACATATAAAAATAAGAAAATACCTGAACAACAGATTGTGCAACTGCTTTTGAATTACTTGCAATGTTTTGAGATTTAGAACGTCGACCTTTGACTATTTTGCATTGTTTTTCAACGATGCTTCTCTTCCGTGTATTTCGCTGACCTTTAGGACGAGAACGTGGAGGATCAAGTATTGTCCTCGGATCAGAACCCAATTCATCTACACCAGAAACATTCTTTTGAATATCTAAAAATTGTTTGATAGATTTATACCCTTCCTCACATACTTGCCTAGCTTCAGGTAGACCAGAACTTGCACCAAATATGGTATTGAATTTTCTAGTCATTTGCACTCTCCAAACAGAATCTTCAATTATTTTCCCACACATAAGATCTCTTCCTTGAGTAAAAGGAGGACTAACATGTTGCAAAATAGCAGCCTTTGTCCATCTGGGGAGTATATAAATTTGGGGAATACATTTCACACAATGGATGTTATATATACGCAATATGTGTCTACACAAAATGCCAACTTCTGAAAACATCTTACAACTGCATGTCACTGTGTTGTCATTTCCATTAAAAGTAACGTTGTGCCTAATCAAATCTACACCGTTCAACCAAACATGATACACGTAATCATGAGAATTCTCTGTCATTAATTTAAAAAAGTGTGACATACCCTTCAAATATTGTTCTTGGAACAGTTTGAATATCTCAAGGGTGTACACATCTCTAGCATGTGACAAAATACTATCTTGCAGCAGTACCATCTCAACGGAGCCTTCTGAACATCTGAAATCTTGACCATTTTCCTCTGACCTCCACTCATCAACAACATCACCAAACATTTTGTAAAAGTCACACAATGTTGCAGTTTTTGAGAGTCTTCTGGATATGGATCTATTTGTAGATTCACTTCTTTGGGAGGATAGAACGCCGCCAGAGAAATAATCCTTTGAAAATGCAGGACACCACTTTTCTTTATGACTATAGAGCCTTTTTAACCATTTGTTGTCATTGCATTCATACACTTTGTTCAACCTGAAAACAAGTAAAAAACTAACACAAAGTTACATACTAAAGCAACACATGTTACACAAACGCAATGAACAAGTTACACGGAATAAGTAAGAGGTTACATCAAAATACAAATAACTTACTCAGACCAGTAGAAATCAAACTCTGCAACTGTGTCACATCGTTTGACAACATAATCATATAGAGGAACAAAATTTATCTTCTTCCGTAGAAACATGATGTGTTTTTTCGAATTCTCATCTATATGCCAAGTGCATAGTCGATGTCTTGACTCAGGGAAAACTGATTTTATAGCTGCTGCCATTGAAAATGATTGGTCTGTCATAAACGTGATAGGGTGTTTACTCCCCATAGATTTCAAAAAAGTCTGGAATAACCAAACAAAGGACTCCACATTTTCATTCAACATAAAGCCACAACCAAACATAATATTCTTACAGTGATGATTCATACCAACAAACGGACCACAAATCATGTCATATTTGTTAGTCCTGTAAGTTGTATCATGCACGACTAAATCACCAAATCTCTCATAATCTGATCTCATTTGGCCATCTCTCCAGAAAAAACAACTTAGTACACCTTCATTTACTTCAAAATCAAAGTAAAAATCAGATTCCACTTCAGCCCTTTTTTTCAATATAGAAATCAAAGTGTTAGAATCACTACCATCAAACGTTTTACTCTTTTCAGATTCTAGAACGTTATAAGCATCACGTTTGGTGAATCCAAGAGCACTAACCCCACCTGCCTATTTTTGAAGCATACGGTGAATATCAGAAACCTTTGTCCCGCTCTCCTTCATCAACATAATAAATTCAAGATACTCATGATCAACACCTCGATGTGATTTGAGAAGGTGTCTTTGACCAATTGGACAAAAAGAATGGTTGTGATCAGTAATATGCTTTGAAACAGTCCATTCACCATCAACACTAATAGAAAACTGCAGCTTTGCTTTACAACCTGAACGATAATCTAATTTCGTATACATTTTGTTTTCAGTGCCCTTTTGTAGTTTCTTCCCTTCTTTCCAACAATAGTAAGACTTCATAATCAAACTTACATTGCCACTCCTAAACCTCTGTTTGCATCTTCGAATACCAAATCCATTTTCAAAAGCATGACTGTTGTAAAGATTATAAGCATCCTTTTCAGATTTAACACACAATCCAACAAGTGATTTATTCTCGGTTGCCTTGTCAATAGTTGCAAATGTATCTGACAATTCATAAAGGTGATATATGAAAAACAAACCACTGTAAAGAAGATACATACAATTGAATACAAGTTACATAGTGTTGATCATAAGTTACATACACTTAAACTAAAGTTACATTTTAATAAACATAAAGCTACATAAAACTTAACTCAAGGCACATAAGTTAGATACATAAAGGTACTCAAGGCACATAAGTTGCATACATAAAGGTACAGTTCAATTACATACAGTAGAACAAAAGTTACATACAACAAAACAGAAAGTTACATAAGCTTTAGCGCAAGTTACATAAGCTACATAAAACTTAACTCAAGGCACATAAGTTGCATACATAAAGGTACAGTTCAATTACATACAGTAGAACAAAAGTTACATACAACAAAACAGAAAGTTACATAAGCTTTAGCGCAAGTTACATACATTAGAAAAGAAGTTGCATAGATTTGAATGTAATTTACATATTATTAAACAAGATATTAGAGCATACTGCAAACATAAAACGAAGAACCAAATTACATAAAACTAAACAAAAGTTACATACAATTGAAATAAAATGACACGACATCGAACAAAAAATAAACAAAACAAAAATTGAATCACATGACAGGAAAAGTACCTCTACTAAGAAGATGTAACAATTTAGAAGCCATTGAACCAGTTTCATCTTCTCCTGAAAGGAAAACAACAAAATTCAACCAATATGAATACTACACTCCAAATTCTAAAGCAATAAGATAAAACAGAAAACAAAACATATTACAGCATACTGCAAGCATAAATAAGATAAATTAAATTCACAAAACTCAAAAACTGTAATGTTTACCAATGTGCTCGATATGAACCGGCTGATCACATTCAAAATTATTGTCAACGGATGAAGGAATCACGTTATCATGTATAGTAAAAGGAATAGAATCTCCGAATTCAATCGATGAATTCACAACAGCTGAATCATCTAGAGAGAAATCCATTGAAGCCTTTGAAGGCAAATCAGGTTCGTAAGCTCAGTGAAACAAAAACGGAAGAAGGAAGCGGAAGAAAGAAGTCGGCTGCAACTGAAAACAGAAATACGAACCTAATTTTTTTTAATGGAAAATGACATCGTTTTGGGATCGGCACACCATGCGCATGGTGGGCCGATCCCACGGTATAATTTGCGCATTTGAGAGTTGCGGATGAAAAAGGGTGGTCGGGGCTTCTTGACTTCCTTTTGCAAGTGGGATTATTTAAAAACTATTGGTTTGGTGTAATAATACTTGCAAAAAAATTAATTCAAATTTTTTATTGTTTTACATTGAAATGTTTGATTTTTGTAATAATAATTATTGGTAAAAATAAAATTACCACATAAATGATGTGTAATAAAAAAAGTAAAGATTTATACATTTACTTGAAAAAATAGATGTTGAGTGTACAGATTGACGGTGTTGGGTTGCAGAGAAAAACCGAATTACCTGGATGAATACGTATAGAGTGGTGTGAGATTAGATTTATTGACGAGTTGGGATTGCAGTCAGCCTTAGAGGACAAAAACAGCCCACCTGCTATGCATGAGCTCCATAATGAAGGACATCCAGCTGCCCATCTTGACGGTACAGACTCTGGCATCCCGCTCCAGCTCACTGGGACCGATGAAATGATAATCACCGACCCATGTAATCAGATAACCTTCCAGTCAACTCCCCATGCAAACTCACAACCACATGTAATGGGACATGGCCCCCCTAACCTGCCAGATTCAGTTGGATGCACCGAGCCACAAAATGAGCTGAGAAGAAGTGAACGTCCAAGAAAGCAACCAAAGCGTTTAGCGGACTTGCTCCGGCACCCTCTCTTGCTCCGGCACCGCCCACCACCAATCATGCTAACTCAATGGTATATCCTATTTCACATTTCATTAATTATGATAAATTTTCTCACACTCATAAGGCTTTTCTTGCGGTCATCGCCGCACGTGATGAGCCAAAATACTTCTCACATGCAGTCAAGGATCCACTTTGGAGAGAAGCTATGCAAAGAGAAATTAGTGCTCTGGAAGAAAACAACACTTGGACTCTTGTTCAGCTACCACCCGGAAAAAGAGCTATTGATTCCAAATGGGTCTATAAAATTAAATATAAACCCAATGGAGAAGTGGAACGTTATAAGGCTAAACTGGTTGCCAGTGGTTTTACTTAAATTGAGGGCATTGATTTCCACAAAACATTTGCACCCGTTGCCAAGCTCGTTACAGTCCGATGTGTGTTGGCTGTTGACGCCAAACGGAATTGGGCAGTTCACCAATTGGATGTGAATAATGCCTTTTTCATGGGGACCTATCTGTAGGAGATTTTGAGAATGGGAATTGATGATTGTATTAACATATAAATGGGTATTTATACAAGTACATGAGACAATAACGGTAACCTTATTCTAGGAAACAAATCAACAATAAATGAAAAGCTATACATGGTATAAACTAAAATAGGAGAAATATACTATAATAGAAAATAGCTGTTAGACTCCCCCTCAAGCTCAAGGTCGAGTCATGAGCTTGGAAGTAATGGAGCGGAAACAATGAGGTTTTAGACTTTTGGTGAAGATGTCCGCCAATTGTAGGTCTGAAGGCACAAATGAAGTGAGGAGAGTGCCATTTTGGACACGTTCGCGGGCAAAATGACAATCAATTTCAACATGCTTCGTACGTTCATGAAAAACAGGGTTTTTGGCGATGTGTAGAGAGGCTTGGTTATCACAATGGAGGCGAGCAGGATGAGGTGAAATATGTAATTCATGTAGTAGTAACTGGAGCCAAGTAATTTCACTAGCTGCAGAGGCCATAGCACGATATTCAGCTTCGGCAGAAGAGCGAGAGACAGTTGGTTGTTTTTTAGTGCACCAAGAGAGGGGATTGGTCCCAAGAAAAGTGCAATAACCAGTAGTGGACCGACGAGTCATAGGACAAGATGCCCAATCATCATCACAATAAGCGTGAAGGCGTAAGGAGCTGTTAGAGGAGAGAAGAATGCCAAGATCAGGTGCGGCTTTGAGATAACGAACCACACGGAGAGCCGCATTCCAATGGGTATCCTGCGGAGAAGACATGAATTGAGATAATAGATTGACTGAAAAAGTAATATCCGGGCGGGTGACCGTGAGATATAGCAAACGTCCAACAAGACGTCGATATGGAGCAGGGTCCGATAAAGGAGTGCCAGAGGAGGAGGCAAGGTGAACGTCTGGATCCATCGGTGTGGGTGCAGGTTTGCATCCGAGTAGACCGGTGTCTGAGAGGATTTCAAGTGTGTACTTTCGTTGGTTGAGAAAGATGCCACGTTTGGATCGGGCAACCTCGATACCTAAGAAGTACTTTAGTGGACCAAGATCTTTGAGCTGAAAATGCTGAGAAAGATAATGCTTAAGAAGAGGAATAATAAATGGATCAGCACCAGTAATAATAATATCATCAACATAGACAAGTAAAATAGTGAGATAGGAACCACGAGTGTAAGTAAACATAGAATAATCAGCCTTAGATTGACAAAAACCAGCACACGAAAGAACATGAGAAAAAGTAGAAAACCAAGAACGAGAGGCTTGTTTAAGGCCATATAAGGATTTGCGTAAGTGGCAAACACGAGTCTCCCCCTTTCTGCCATATCCCGGGGGAAGAGTCATATAGACATCTTCATGCAAATCACCATGAAGAAAGGCATTGGATACGTCAAGTTGGTGAGTGGGCCAATGTTTAACAGCGGCTAAGCTTAAAACGGTACGAACAGTGGTAAGCTTTGCAACGGGGGCAAAAACCTCAGTGTAATCAAGTCCCTCAAGTTGGGAATAACCTTTGGCAACAAGGCGAGCTTTATATCTATCAATAGAACCATCAGGGTGATGCTTAATTTTATAAACCCAACGACAACCAATAGCTTTTTTGTGAGGAGGTAAAGGGATGAGATCCCAGGTGTGGTTAGCATCAAGAGCTTGAAGTTCAGAGGCCATGGCTTGACGCCATAGAGGGTCTTTGCAGGCAATGGAGTAGGAGGTGGGTTCTATACCTTTAGTAATATTATTTATAAAAAGAAGGTGTTGTGGGGAATATTGGGCGGTGCGGAGGGAAGACTGGAGGGAATATGGGGTTCCAGTAGAGGTAAGAGTAGTAAGGCCGCATGTATAGTCATGAAGATACTGGGGCGGTTTGGAAATACGTTGTGAGTGGCGGAGAATTGGCGGGCTAGATACTTGTGGAGGGGAACTGTTGGGTTCAGTTTGTGGATGTGGGGGTGGATGATCATGGGAGGGCTGAGTGGAAAGTGTGCCTAAGTCATGTGGTGGAGGAAGAATGGAGGCAGGCCTGCTGGGCGGGAAGTGAGGTGGGGGAGAATGGTCTAAGTGTGTGGCGGATAATGGTTGGGAAGGAGATGGTTGACAAGGGGAAGGGTCATTGGCAGGTGGGACCATGGGGTCCGGTATAGGGAGAGGAAGTACAGTCGAGGAAGATTCAGGGTGGGCGTTATTGTCACGAAAAGGAAATATGTGTTCATAAAAAATGACATCACGACTATTAAAAATTTTGTGACTATCAAGGTCATAAAGGCGATACGCCTTTTGACCATGCGGGTAGCCTAAAAAAATGCAACGCCGAGCACGAGGAGAGAACTTATCGGGATGGTAATGAATGGTGGAGGCATAACAAAGACAACCAAAAGATCGTAAATGATGAAAAATAGGACTTTTGCCAAAAAGAACTTCATACGGAGTTTTATTGTGTAAAAGAGAGGTGGGGTGCGATTAATAAGGTAAGTGGCAGTGAGAAGACAATCGCCCCAAAATTTGAGAGGAAGCCCAGCTTGAAAACGTAAGGCCCGAGCCACATTGAGGAGATGGCGGTGCTTACGTTCAACAACCCCATTTTGTTGGGGAGTGCCAGGACAACTCGTTTGGCTAAGAATGCCATTTTGAAGAAGAAAATTTTGAAAAGTTGGTTGAGTGAATTCCAAGCCATTATCGGAACGGAAAGTTTTGACACAAGTATGAAACTGAGTTTTAACATAATTAAGAAAATGTACAAGAAGTAAGTAAGCATCAGACTTAAAATGCATCAAGTAAGTCCAAGTAATCCTAGAATAGTCATCAACAATAGTAAGGAAATAAGAATGATTATCAGGAGTAGGGGTAGAATATTTTCCCCAAATGTCAACATGAATTAATTCAAAACAAGTAGTAGTACTAGTACGGTGTACAGGAAAAGGCAAACGAGTTTGCTTAGAAAAATGACAAGTCTGACAAATATTATTGTAAGGAGAGCATCCCAAAAAGGGAACTAAATGTTTAAAAACATTGGGAGAGGGGTGTCCAAAACGAGAATGCCATGTCTCGGAGGAAATAGCTAAAACAGTAGAGGAAATAACATTATTAGTAAACACATATAATCCACCACGTTCATGGCCCCGACCAATCTCCTTCTTCGTCGAAAGGTCCTGAAAAATACAATAGTTAGGATAAAAAAACACAACACAATTGGATTGTTGAGATAATTTGCGAACAGATAATAAATTAAATTTGAAAGTAGGGATGTACAAGACATTATCTAGATGTAAAGTAGGGGATAAGTGGATGCCGCCAATGCCATGGACTGGAATGGAGGTCCCGTTAGGGACTGAAATATTAAAATTGGAGGGTGGGGGAACTGGACATTTAGAGAATAAATCCAAATTGAAACAAACATGATCCGTAGCACCGGTATCAATAATCCATTCATGAGAATTAAAAAGGGAAGTAGAAGACAGAGCAAGGGGCGTACCAATCATATTAGCTTTAGGTTCCTTAGAATCTTGAAGCAAACGAAGTAATTTTTGTATAGGATCATTACCGACAGTAGCAGCGGGATTGGAAGAACCATGTGAATTACCCTTGCGGTAAAATTTGTGACCGGGAGGATAACCATGAAGGCGGTAACAAACCTGCTGAGTGTGACCAAGAAGACCACAGTGAGAGCATTTGTGTTTAGAGGAACCTGTCACGGACTGCTTTGGGCCTCCGTTTTGATGAGCTATGTAAGCAGCGGGATGACAAGAGGACGGCAAAGGCAGCAAACCTGGTAGAGAACCTGGGACAGTAGTGTTGAAGGCTGCATGTTCCATGGAAGACATAACCGGGGCATGGATGCGTTGGGCTTCATCCTGAAGCAAAAGGGAGTATGCACGCTTGACAGAGGGCAGTGTGGTGTTAAGGAGAAGCTGGCTGCGTGAGGGCGCATAAGTATCCCGAAGCCCCATCAAAAATTGCATCAAACGGCGTCGTTCAATTTGAGTGATATATGCTGTCCGGGAAGAACAAGTACACTATGGCGGAGGGTCAAGAACATTAAGTTCTTCCCATAAACCGGATAGTTTATTGTGGTAGACGGGGATAGAATCATCCCGTTGATGAAGAGTAGCAATAGAGCGCTCGAGTTCCTAAATCCGGGGGCCATTGGCAGTGGAGTACCGATCTTTGAAATCAGACCAAACGGTGGAGGCGTCTGGGGCATAGAAAACCGTAGGTGCAAGAGAGGAGTGAACGGAGTGTAAAATCCAGGACATAACCATGTTATTAATGCGCTGCCAACGAGCATCGTCCCGATGATCCGATGGAGGAGCCGGCAACGATCCATCAACAAAACAAAATTTATTTCGGCCTTTGAGAGCCATAGTCATAGCAAGCGCCCATGAAGAGTAGTTGTCTAGTCCGGTGAGGGGGCTGCCGACGAGGGAGATGCCGGGGTTATCTTAAGAGAGCAAGTATTATGGACTCTCCATATTATAGTTCAAGGGTAGTTCAGAACTGGGGGAATGAAGAGAGTTGGCTGGATCAACTTCATCTTCTGAAGAAGAGGCATCCCCAGCCATGGGAGTCAAGGGAAGAAGAATAAAAAAGGGAAAGAAAGTGCCGTAGAAGAATTAGGAAGCAAAAAAAACTTTTGATACCATGTAGGAGATTTTGAGAATGGGAATTGATGATTGTATTAACATATAAATGGGTATTTATACAAGTACATGAGACAATAACGATAACCTTATTCTAGGAAACAAATCAACAATAAATGAAAAGTTATGCATGGTATAAACTAAAATAGGAGAAATATACTATAATAGAAAATAGCTGTTAGACTATCTGAGGACGTATACATGCGTTTACCCCAGGGTTTTGCCAAGACTGGTGACACACGTGTTTGCAAGTTACAAAAATCACTATATGGACTAAAACAGGCTTCTCGTAATTGGTACCATAAATTTACCCAAGCCCTAATCAAAGTCGGTTTTAGACAATCTCGGGCCGATCACTCCCTTTTTATCTTTCAAAAGGGACAAATTTATACTTTTGCCCTCATCTATGTTGATGACGTCATCTTAGCAGGCAACACCATCTCACAAATCAAAACCATCAAGACCTACTTAAATGACACTTTCAACATCAAAGACTTAGGCAACTTAAAATATTTTCTTGGAATTGAGGTTGCTCGCTCTCCTGAGGGATTTTTCTTTGGTCAACGAAAACATACACTTGACATCCTAGAGGAAAGTGGGGTCCTAGGTGGCCGCCCCAGTTCATTTCCCATGGAACAGAATCTAAAGCTCCGCCCCGACGACGGCAGCCCACTCATTGACGCACCTTCTTATCGGAGATTGATTGGCCGCCTGCTCTATCTTACCGTCACTCGTCCAGACATTGTCTACTCCGTCAACCAACTTAGTCAATTTCTCGGAGCACCAAGATAGACCCATCTCGATGCCTCCATCTGTGTCCTTCGCTACTTAAAACTTACCCCGGGACAAGGCATTTTTTTGGGATCCGATAGTGATGTCACCTTGAGTGCATACTGTGATGCAGACTAGGTAGGATGTTCTTTTACCCGACATTCTAGCACTGGTTACTTTATCACTCTTGGACAGTCACCCATATCTTGGAGGACAAAGAAACAATCTGTCGTCTCCCGCTCTTCCGTCGAAGCATAATATCGTGCCATGGAAATCACAGTCAGTGAGATCTTATGGTTACGATGGTTACTACGAGACCTCACAATTCTTCAACATGGGCCCACATTACTTTACTGTGATAATCAGGCAGCACGCCGTATTGCACTTAATCCGGTTTTCCACGAACGCACAAAACATGTTGAAATGGATTGTTACTTTGTACGGGAACGGGTTGCCAACAATGAAGTTTGCCCACACTATATCTCCACAACCAACTAGGTGGCAGACATATTCACAAAAGCTCTTGGGACAGACCGTTTCCAATTTCTTCGTAACAAGTTGGGTGTTCGAGACCTACACACTCCACCTTGAGGGGGAGTATTGAAGATTATAGTTATATTTCATTTATACCTTCGTGATTGACATATAACAATGCCCATATGCATGCACATGTACGTGCTAGACATTCCACCTTACTTAGAAAATACACATGGTAGGATAATTCATGCATGTGACATGCAAAGTACTACATAGCAAATGTAAGCACATGTAATGTTCTTTTCTCTCACCTAGGATTACTACTCACTGTAAGGCATATATACATGCACGTATCTTATGTAATACATTGTGTGGTATAAATAAGAAAAAAAAATTATATATATATATATATATATATATATATATATATATATATATATATATATATATATATAATTAGAGGACTATTCATGTGCGTCTGGCCGCACCACAGGGGCCGTCAGGCCGACGGCGTTTGGCCACCTTCCCGGTGGAATTTTTTGATGAAATTTTTATGGCATGTTCTTCATCAAGTCTAGTTTGTCCACAAAAATATTCAGCTAAAAACTCAATCCGGAAGGTCTTCAACAGATTTTTTGAAGTTGACTGCGTTTTGTGTGTGAATTTCGAAGTTTGAAGGACACCTGAATTTTGCTTTGTTAATTCTGATTTCGGCAGCACATGTGAAGATTTCGAACATATCATTTTCGGCAGACTGAAATCCTCTTCAAGGTCTTCCGAAATCAGCTTAAGAAAATAAGCACGACCCGAGATCTGACTTGCAGAGCTGATCCGAAATCATTTTTGTTCGCTTATCAGAGATTTAGAACTTTAAAAAAGGGGCACCTGAGTTTTGCATATACAGGTCACCCGAGATCTTCAAACAGCACATCCAAAGTTCCAATTTTGGCCCACATCCGAAATCTAATTAATTTCGAAGATCCGAAATCTTCATCCGAGATCAGAATATCAACATCCGAAGTCCTAATAAGCAGCACCGAAATCTGTATTGTCAGAAAGTTCTCGCCTTAAGATCATTCAACAGCATCGAATGTAAGTACTCTAAGTGTTTGGTGTGTGTTTTGTTGACGGTAAGTAAATCAACACATTATGTATCCTGGTTCAGAGGTGCTGTAATCCTCCTCCGTTCAGTCTCACCCTCTTTCAGATGGATTTCCACTAAAGTATTAAGCCCCAATACACTTAGTGTCAATCTAGCCTTTACAACAAATTGGCCTAGATTGAAGGTGTTTCACTTTGGATTACACACGACTCCAAGTTACTCAATCCTTAGAATTTTCTCAATTGATCCAGTGGAGATCAAAAGATACTCTATCTATCTATCTATCTATCTATCTATCTATCTATCTATCTATCTATCTATCTATCTATCTATCTATCTATCTATCTATCTATCTATCTATCTATCTATCTATCTATCTATCTATCTATCTATCTATCTATCTATCTATCTATCTATCTATCTATCTATCTATCTATCTATCTATCTATCTATCTATCTATCTATCTATCTATCTATCTATCTATCTATCTATCTATCTATCTATCTATCTATCTATCTATCTATCTATCTATCTATCTATCTATCTATCTATCTATCTATCTATCTATCTATCTATCTATCTATCTATCCACACTTATGACTTGATAACAAAAATCCTTCTAAGTGTTTACAACTGTTTTTGTGATTTACAAGAAAATTGGTCTCCAACTAAGAACTAAACTTCCAGAATATAGCAATGGGAAATTCTAACTTGGAAATTTAGTGAAGCATGAGTCTAAGCCGAGAGCAAAGTTAAACAAACACTTTCTCTTTTGCTAGATATCTCTTGAATGTTTAGTAAGATTTTCACTACTGAGATGACTCAAAAATTTACTTGGAACTCATGCTTCAGCCTATATTTATAGGCTTCTCTAGTTTGATTGATCTCATCCGTTGGTTAAGATGAGTCAATCTCTGACGTTGAACGTGTTGACCTTTGTCTTCTTGTGCTAGAGCAGATATTGGGGATTTTACTTGTCTTCACTGATGAGACGCTGAAACATCCTTTCAGGATCATTCTGACGATGATATTGTGTATGTCCCATGCTCTGGATCCCTTGTACAATTTTAGCATTAAATGCATATCAATTTTCGTCTTCAATCATACACATGCAATGTATATGATATTTGTACCTTTTTGACCTTATTTTTGTGACAATATTAATTTTTGTGTTAAATAAATATATAATGGTAGAATTTAAATATCCTATTAAGGTAAATAAAAATTACCTTATTGCATTTTAAGTTTCCAGTATAACTTTATTTGTCACAAAAATTGTGCATTGATTTGTCACTTATGATTAATTTTGAATAGTGACACTCAAAGTAAATAAGACACAATGTACAAGAGCAAAGTATAGTGGCATCAACAAAATCTATCAAAATTGGGTACTAACATAGTGTATTATGAGTGAGTTTGTGACTTAGGTTTGCAAGAGCTCCTTTTGGAGTATATATAGAGAAATGATGGGCTGGGCCGCTAATATGGGCTGACAGGCCAAACTACATAAAAGGCTAATCTAGTACATACAATGAATGTGTAAATTATACAGTAATATAAATGATGTATAGTACGTGAACAACTGTACGTCCCCGGCCCAATAGTTGGCAGACCGGGATAGACTCCATCACATACAATCTATTTGAGTATGATATAATATGTAAGAAGTTAAATTATACGGAGTCAACGGATAATTTAATTAGTACGTTCTCATTGGACACAGTTTGATTTGAGACCAGCTAAATTTTCCATCATCCGTGTCCGCAGGTTGTCAGAACATCAACATCCTGATGACTATATTTCCCTCTCTCCTCCTGAAAATCAAACTATGTCCAATGAGGAAGAAGCCTCATCTTCAAAGGCTTCTGAACCATATTTTCCTACGATTATCAAGAAAATGGCTGATCTCCATTATTCTTTCGAAGAAGAACGAGAAAAGTTTAAAACTGAAAAGGAAAATCTTTTGAAGTAAATTTCTGAATTAACTGATCAATCCTCTCAAAGCTCGAAAACTCTTGATAATTCCCTTTTCGAAAAGAACAAAAAGAAAAATCATTTTTCAAGAAAACTGGACTCTGCTCCATCTCCTATTTCTAAAGGCAATCTTTCAAAACCTCCTTCTCAACAGGCTTCCAAGGAAAACGGCTCATCCTCTCACTCTCGTTTTGAAAAACCGAAAAGTAATGTTCTTAATAAACGCCAAGAGAAAAGGATGGCCTGGATTTTCAAACAAACTCAAAAGGAGGCTGCAAGACTCAAAATGTTTTCTGAAAAATCAAAATCTCTTTTTACTAAGTCTTGTAGTAATTTCAAGGATACTCATTTTAGTTCTGAAAGTCAGTCACCAAGTTGTTTCACAGACAAGTCTTCTAAGTCTTCTACTGATGGTTCTAGTCATGTGAAAACTCATTCTAGTGCTTCTGTTAATGCAACCAGGCAGTCTAATTCTTCAAGTCATCTTTGTGATGTGAGTGATGGGAAATCTAAACAAAAAAGATTCTAAGCTTCTACCTATGATGTTTGTGATAATGTTCAAATGAAATATCCTCTCAAGGTTTATTCAGTCAAACATTTGAAACGTCTATCAAGGGAGAAAATCTTTACTTCTCAAAATCATATTCCATCATTCACCTGTGCTGAAACTGTTATCGTTCAAAAATGGATTCCTAAATCAGAATTACAATCATATAGCTCTCCAAAAGCTTCAAAAGAGATTGGTTTCGGAACAAAAATAAAACAAAAATTTCACAATTTGTGTTATGCGAGAAAGGACAGACCCATCCTTAAATGGGTACCAATGGTTTCTTAATCTTTGCAGGTGTCCCCTCATGTGTGGTACAAAGAGATTGATATGTTTGCTTCACACACATGATGGGAAATTGAGCTGTTGAGCAACAACCCCATGGCTTCTGAGTAACTCAACTCAAAACCCGATATACATAATGGCTTCGGAGTAACTCAACTCAGAACCTGCACTACAACTTGGCTTCTGAGTAAAATAGCTTAGAACCCGCACTGCAACAGAGTTTCTGGGTACATCAGTCCAGAACCCGATACCACAGAAGGCTTCTGAACACCTCAATTCAGAACCCACGCACAAACATAAGACGTATCATACGTCAAGGGGGAGCGATGAAGATATCTTTCTGAGCTTCCAAACAAGTTCAACAAAAGCTCTCAGTGCACCATTCAAGACAAATCTTTCTTTAAGGGGAGCAAGTGTGCACATTGTAAAGGAGAGTATTGGCATGTATACTCCCCACTGAGCTGAAAATCAACAAATGCACACCTCAACTCTGACGCACGCCAAGAACACAACAAATGCATATTCTAATTTCTGAGGGAGAGTGTTTCTTTTTCACTTCTCGTGATGCCATACAACGAAGAAAACACATACCAAGGGGGAGCTCCTACTTTACTCCCCGGATGACAATAACAATACTTGCAAATTCTAAGGAGGAACATCTATATTTCCTCCTGGCGCCACACAATGATCGATGTAAGAATCAACTCAACGATGTACCTTTTCAGGGGGAGTTACAAAGTTCTCTTCCCAAGCGTCAAACAACGACAAATGCATCCTATTGAGTGCTCCTATTGAGGGGGAGCAAAGAGATCAATGAGAGATAAGTCTCAATGGCTTAGTAAACCCAATTGAGCCTACCCAAGAGACAGAGCCGAGAGTGAGTGAGTGAACACTATGAGAGTGAGGAAGCAGAAGGTTCATCAACTGAGCGAGAAAACAATATTCAAAGACAAGTCTGCTACCTCAATTGAGCGATCAACTAAAGAATCAATCTTAGTCACTCAAATACTCCGGACAATTCCCCATAGGTACAGGACTGAATTTATTCAGATCCCGGGTAGAAGTCGCTGCATCTTGTCCAACAGCGCATGCATAACCCTACCCTAGACCACTCATCTGTTTCCCAAAAGACAGGTGTTTCATCAAAATTTCACGGGGAACCTCATTATTTATCACTGTCTCCTTCTGAGGCGACTGATACTGACTACAGTGGCCCACAACCCCACACCACCGAACTTTTATTGATCACATTGTGTCTAGTTTTTACACTCCCAAATGTTTTTAATTTTCTAGGACAGACACATTTTAGAGTCAGTTTCTAATCTTCAAGACCTGCGAGAACTTCCATATGACTCATCTATTATGGATGTAAACCGATGATTGGATGGAAATCCTGACAATGCAACATCGATATCACCATTGTCTTCAGGCCGTCAGAACGTGCTAGTCTCTGGTATGATGAAAACGGTAAGTCTCTGTGACTCCGGCATTATGTTACCAATGATCCCTAGGTTCCACACTTGTTACCAATGATCCCTAGGTTCCACAAGCTGAAAGAGCAACATATTTTTCTAAGTCCACTTCTATCCCAATTCTAGCTGATCCACCATCATCATCAAGAAAGAAAGTTTCTAAGCGAAAAGAAAGAGAACTCAAAAAGAAAGCTGTTGATCTGATATTGCTTGACTGGATAGAAGACAATGAAAAGGAAGAACTTCAAGAGTTGAAAAACGAAGAAGCTCTCAGGAAGCTGAATTTCATTCGAGAAGTTAAGAGGACTGCTACTGAAAAACTAATGGGACTGGAACCTGAGGAATATGCTCAAGGAGAACTCTACGACGATCCACTTCCTGATTTTCATATAATCAAAGATCTAATCAAGACGCGCCCAAAGGAATCCAGAATAGAAGACAAGTTTGAGACACCTTGGGATAACGTCAAGATAATCGTGCCATACCAAGAAGATCTGAGACCAAGGATTTGGAGAAGTGAGAAAGGAATCAAGAAGATTGACGAACTTGAGCTAAGAGGACTTGAACACTTGGAAGGAACTACCGCTTCTGGACATATATGGATGCTATGCAACATGTCAGCTGATCAGAATGACCCGTATGGACATTGAAAGAGATTGGTAAAGCATTCTGATTCACCGATCATAGGGATTAGAGTCGTAGAGATCCATAATATTGGCCAAACATTTTATCCAGTGTATGAGTTTGAATGACAGAACGGAATGATCCAAAGAGCATCTGAAGCTGATATGTACTACATTGTTGCGAAAGATCTGATCTAGTTATTCTACAAGTACAAAATTCACCAAAATCAGGGATCTACCACAAAAAGACAAAGATCTAGGTCTAAATGCTCTCAAGAGATTCATGATGAGAAAAATAAAGTATTATTCTCTCTTTGATCTGCAAATGGCCATAGAAAACAATTTTCCAAAAGTGAACATGACTGCTCCGAGAAATAGAGCTCCCTGGGTCGAGAATTTTGAAGAAGGCACCATCGTTACACAACCAAAGATAGGACTGATCTAGAAAGACTACAAAGGCATGAAGCGAGTCCTGCTCATTAAAGAAATTCACAAGTACTGCGATGGAACGCTCAGAATCATAGAAGACCATCTCGGAGATGCTGCACTGAAGCTACAAAATTCTGAAGATCCAGATGACCCGGTCCAGATTGCTCTTATTGCAGACTTTAATGAAGATGTAGGAGTTAGACTTGAATTCAGAAGAACTCTGAGACATTATGTAGTCATCCTAGGCTATCAGAAGTCATTCTACCAGATTCAGAGATAAATCGTGCTTCATCGACGATTGAACACAAAGGGGGAGAATGTTAGAATATTATTTATTGTGTTCATTCAACAATTCTTTGCAGCAAAGACCCCACAGCAGAACGGGGTGGTTGAAAAAAAGAACAGAACTCTTGTTGAGGCTGCAAGAACAATTTTGATCCATTCCAAACTCCCACATTCTCTCTGGGCTGAAGCTATCAACACTGCCTGCTTCACTCAGAATAGGACCTCAATTCACAAAAGGTTTGGAAAGACACCGTATGAGCTGATCAACCGCCGAATCCCCAGTGTTTCTTTTCTAAGAGTTTTTGGATGCAAGTGCTTCGTGGCTAATGATAGGGAAGATCGAAGCAAGTTTGATCCGAAAGGTTTTGAAGGCATGTTTATTGGTTACTCCTCTTCGTCTAAAGCTTACCGAGTGTACATCAGAGACAGAAAGAAGGTCATTGAAAGCATCAATGTGACCTTTGACGAGAAGGAAGAACATGCTTCTGGACACATCAGTTCAGAACCCAATACCACTGGTGTTCTAGCACAACTACCCACCTCATCTCCCTCACCTGATTCCAACACTGTGGATCTCGATCATCTGTTTGACCAAATATACGAGAATCCATAACCACATGATCCATCTCCTCCACCTACTACTGCGTCTACAGCTGCAACACCTACTTCTGCATCAACTCCATCATCCTCTACTACCACAGCTGAGACTGGATCAACAACTGAAGCTACACCGCCTCCAACCACTGATCCTACATCTTCATCTGTTCCTCAAACTAATAACCCGTATGTTGATGAGCAACTCAACAACAATGCTCAACCACTCCCTCATGTCAGAAAATGGACACGTGCTCATCCACCTGATCTTATACTTAGAAATCCTTCAAGTGGAGTGTGCACACGATCTGCTATGAGAATGAATGTATGTTTTCATGCTTCCTAAGTCAATCTGAGCCTAGTCATGTCACTGAAGCGTTAGCTGATCGTGATTGGATAATCGCCATCCAAGAAGAAATCAATCAATTTGAGAGACTGAAAGTCTGGTCACTTGTGCCTCGTCCCCCTGGAAAATCAATCATAGGCACTAAGTAGATCTTCAAGAACAAGAAAGATGAAGACGAGATTGTGATTCGCATTAAGGCCCGCTTAGTTGCGAAAGGTTATAAACAGCAAGAAGGCATCGACTACAATGAAACGTTCGCTCCAGTTGCACGCATAGAAGCCATTCGACTATTCATGGCTTATGTTGCACACAAGAACTTCACCATCTATCAAATGGACGTCAAAACAACATTCTTGAACGGGATCTTGAAAGAAGAAGTTTACGTTGATCAACCAGAATGCTTCATCAATGAGAAATATCCATATCACGTCTATCGTCTGGATAAAGCCTTATATGTACTCAAACAAGCCCCGAGAGCTTGGTATGAGGAATTATCTGATTTCCTGGTTGATTCTGGCTTCTCTAAAGGAACAATTGACACTACTCTCTTCATTAAGCGTCATGGGTCTGACATCATCTTGGTTCAGATCTACGTTGACGACATCATTTTTGGTTCCACTGATCCGACCCTATGCACTGTGTTTGGAAGTCTGATGCAATCTAAATTAAAAATTAGCACGATGGGTGAAATGAATTTCTTTCTTGGACTGCAAGTTAAACAATTTCCTGACGAAATTTTCATTCATTAGTCCAAGTACATTCATGATTTGCTGAAGAAATACGGTCAAGAGAACAACTCCCCTGTGAAAACCCCGATGACTCCTGCTTGTAAGCTTGATACTGATCTATCGGGAAAGCCTTTTAATGTTACCACTTATATGGGAATGATTGGATGGAAGTCCTAATGGTGCAGCATAGAAATCACCAACATTTTCAAGCCATTGCTTTCGAGTTTATCTCTAGTGTGATGATAACGGGAGTCTACGCGACCCCAGGGGGCTACAAGTTTTCTTTGCATATCATTGTGATCATGCCATAACGACCAGAGTGACATCTACCATAGATGCTTCACGATGATCGGTTGGAAGTCCCGTTAGAGTTGTAACGTTTCTATCATTTTATACAGGCCACACATCAGTGTTTTCATTGATGTTGTCATAACGGAACACCTCATTGTATCCGGATTTTAGTTTTGTTTTGCAGAATAAAAGGACGAACAAAGGCATGACGTCCTGACTCTTCGGATTTTCATGAGGGGAAGAGTGGTCCACGAGTTTATAAAATTTCAAAGATCATTCTCGGACACTTCTCTCCTCCAGCACACACATCTGCCCACTCAGCTTCAAATCAAATGGTCAGCACACTCTCACGAATCCACCATCAGTTTCCGCTGAACCACCGACAAGTTCTCCACAAAATAAAACTTATACCCCCTTGACCTCTCAGAGTATCCTACAAAATAGCTACTAACTGTTCTTGAGTCCAGTTTCTTTTCATTTGGCCTATAAGGCCTTGCCTCAGTTGGACAACCCCAAACATGGAAATGATTTATACTGGGTTTCTTTCCAGTCCAAATTTCATAAGGGGTTTTAGTTGTAGCTTTAGTGGGAACTCTGTTAAGTATGTAAGCTGCAGTTTTCAGTGCCTCTCCCCAGAGGGAATCTGGTAAAGTAGTATGACAAATCATACTCCTAACCATGTCCTTCAATGTACGGTTTCGTCTCTCAGCAACACCATTCATGCTAGGAGTTCCTGACATGGTGTATTGAGGAACAATTCCACACTCCTCTAGGAATTTAGCAAATGGCTCTGGACGTTGTTCACCGGAACCATCATATCTACCATAGTAATTACCACCACGGTCAGATCTAACGGTTTTTATTCTTTTGCCTAATTGGTTTTCAACTTCGGCCTTATAAGATTTGAACACGTCTATTGATTGGGACTTTTCATGAATGAGATAAAGGTAACCATAACGAGAGTAATCATCTATGAATGTGATAAAATATGTTTGGTCATTTCTACATGGTGTAGGGAATGGTCCACAAATCTCCGTTTGTTCGTTTGTTTTCCCTTAACGCACTCAACACAAATATCAGAATTTGAGGAGTCAAGAGAATCAAGAATTCCATCTAACACAAGTCTCTGAATTCTTTCTTTAGAAATATGTCCTAAATGCTTGTGCCATAGTGAAAATGAATTCTCATTGGTTAATTTTCTTTTAGTACCACGAGTACTTGCATGCAAAGTTTCATTATATGAGGTATTTATATCAAGTGAATATAGATTATAATAAACTGATAAAAGACCAGTACCAATAAGTTTTGAATCTTGAAATAGACTGAACTGACTATTTCCAAATGAACAAGAATAACCAAATTTGTCCAATGCAGAAATAGAAATTAAATTTCGCCTAAATGACGGCACAACAAATGTCTCTTTCAAATCCAAATAAAAACCAGTCTTTAATAATAATCTAAAAACACCGATTGCCTCAACTTCAACCCGCTTGCCATCACCGACATAGATGTATCTTTCACCATCAATTGGTTTTCGGCAGCTTAGGCAACCCTGCATAGATACACTTATGTGAGTAGTAGCACCGGAATCTACCCACCAAGTGTCTTTTGGTACCGAAATTAAATTAACCTCAGAACAAACAAGAGCAAGAGACATACCCTATTTCGCATGCCAAGCGTGGTACTTAGTGCAGTTCTTTGTCTTGTGATTAGTCCCTTTGCAAAAGAAGCATCCAAATTCCTTAGTTTCTTCCTTAGTTTCCTTGTGATGCTTCCTGGGAGGCCCTGAATTTGCAGCTTCCTTAATTTTCCTTTTCTTGCTGCCCTAAGAGGTAGATGCCAAATGAGCACTTTCTGTCTTATCTTGCTTTATTCTCTCTTCCTCTTGAACACAATGAGAAATGAGCTCATTGAGAGACCATTTCTCCTTAATGCAGTTGTAACTGACTTTAAATTGATTAAATTGAGAAGGAAGAGAGATCAAAACTAAATACACAAGCAATTTCTCGGGAAAATAAGCTTTAGTGCACTTAGTTTTGAAGCAATGTGAGACATTTCCAAAATGTACTCCCTTATGTTCCCTTTGCCTTTGTACTTCATGGAAACAAGAGTGCTCAAAAGAGTACTAGTTTCCGCCTTTTCGTTTTTAGCAAAACGGTTTTCAAGTTCGGCAAGGAATGATTTTGCATCAGCCTCTTCAGACATTGTGCCCCTGAATGATTCTGGAATTGCACGTTTCATGATCATTAGACTCATGCGGTTTGAGTGTTCCCACCTCTCCATCTCCCTCTTTTCATCAAGGGTAGATGTGTCCTTAAGAGCGGCGGGTTTCTCAATCCGAAGTGCAAGGTCTAGATCCATGCAACTGAGAACAATCATAACGTTCTCTTTCTATTCCTTAAAATCCGTGCCGTTAAGCATTGGGATGCTATTAATATTAGCAGATATTGTAGCAGCAGAATTGTTGACTGAAAGAGAACAAAAAATAATATAAATGATATGCTCTAGGAGCTGAAATTAATTTGATAATTAATTTTAAATTTAAATATTAGCAATCTCCATCACAAGATACCTAGCGCAACATCTAATCTTGTCTTTGGACATAAATTAGACTTGCAAGTGGTACTCTTGGTGTGATAATAAAATTTTGATAATAAAATCACGTCAAATATTAAGCCTTTCTTTGGACCGACTTAATATTCACACGAAAAAAACTTCATAGTTATCACAAATTTTATTATCACAAATGTACTTAAATTTCGGCCAAATAATAACCTTCCTTTGGGCCGATTATTATCCGCATGAAATAAGAAAGTACACAATCATCTTAATACATGAGTTAATTAATTTCAACAAGAGAGGCTACTTTGGCAGCATGTTGTGTCAATTAACTAACCCAAATATCAGGCATGCTAATTGTTGGTAGAAAATATCCCGGGTAGAGAAATTAGCATCATTTCAGTATAGTAAAATAGCGTAGAGAATACATGGGGGTTGATGGCCTATTTATAGGCATCCATCATAAGTCTAAAGTCTAATCTACGTGGGCTTGGCCCATATTAATAATACATCTCCAAGCTAATGGGCGAACCGGCCCGATAAATAGGTAAACGAGCAAGGGGCGACTCCCGCTCGTGAGACTGCATCCTGGGCCTAGTTGGGCCTAAGCTCGGAGACAACGGGCCAATGTCACTGGGCTTGGCCCATTATCCCAACACTAATATTAACTCTAAAATTTGAAAAAATAAAATTGGGCAATTTTTTTTTTTTGAAAATGACATGCAAATGTGTTATGTGTAATGATAATTTGTAAAATCCGTACCCAATCGATGTGTGATTGCAAAATAGGGTTTATACATCTCATAACACACAATACACATTTTTCAAACCGTAAATCATGATCATCAACAAAAGTAATTTATTTCCAAATATGCAATTCTAATAGAACTGATATTGGCCGAAATTACATATAAGTATTCAATTACCAAAAAACGGTAATCATCACATATCTGTACCGAATTACTAAAACCAGTAAAATTCCAAAATTGAATCACCGAAAAAGGAACCAAATCAAAATTTTAATTTGATACACATTTACTACTCCGGACGACTCAATAATTGAATCAAACATGATTCACCAAGAATCAATTTAGTGATTCCATCCAATAACGTATTGATCACCGTATTAAGTGATATTATAGTATTACCACTTACGGATTATTCAAATCAAAAGAAAAACAAAAGATGATCCTTAACAACACAAAAGTTAACTATTGAAATAATCTGACTAAAATCAATCGTAGGATTGATTAACCCAATAACAACACAGAAGATCGAAAACAAAAAACCATTATCCATGTTGCAATCGAAAAACAATGACATTAGAGGCGGGGCGGGGCGGGGGGATCCCACTAAGTCTGCAATTTACTGATTCCACTAATGAATACAGAAGAAAATTAGGAATTCTAGCTAATAAAATTATTCCATCGCCAGAATGCCAAATAACAAAAACGGAAACTAAAAACTCATACAAATCGCCATAACGATTTACCGAAATTTCTGTTGTAAATCGTAACTGTGATTGAGAGACAGGGGTTGAAAGAAAAATATCTGATCCTTTTAGCCATCAAGTACTGATTTGAGGAATACGGAACTAATTGCATATATGCAAAAATATAACACACCTCCATCCACTCAAAAGTCCTATGCAAAAAATTCAATGTGCGAATGATTTTAATTGATTTCACAGGGTTGCAATCTGAGTTTGATTAGTAGTGTCCATTGATAATTAAAGATGGGCTCAGGAAAATAAATATTTCAGGTCAAGCCGGTCTAAAACTAACAAACTATGTATTCTCTTGCCCCACAATTCGTCATCTAGAACTTAGCTGCGTTAATTTGGATTGAGAAATGGTCTCAAATAAGACCGTAACTTTGCGTAATACAACGTCTAAGACCACCCACTTTTTTAAACCCAAATAGGAGTTGTTTTTTACTTAATACCGAGTCCGCCCCCGATTTATTAATTGCACGATCTTCCCTTTCATTTTGTTTTAAACTGTACGCTGCCAGCATTTTTCCATTCCTTTGCCGTCTGGTCTAACATAAGCGCTTCTCAATCTGCTCCTGCCTATTTGTTCTAGCGCGGACCAGGCCATCGATGACGGCGGCCGCAATAGGAACGATGGCCAACCACCGCATCGTCGGACTTCCTGAGTTCTTCTTCCGTAATATTTTCCACCCCATCTGGATGGTTCGATCTTTCCCGTTAGCATCAAAACAGGTCAGCCCGCTGAAACACCGTCTAGCTCATCGCGTTCGTTTTGTAGCAGCTTTCTTAACGGCAGACGAACCGGTGACGATTTAGAACTACCGTTGCTCAATTTCATATCACTTGATAGCAGATTCTGGTTGTTATTGGATTCACCTGCTGGATCTGTCCGTTGTAGAGATTTGATCGGCCAACATGAGAGAAAACCCTGCATTATCGCTCTATTTTTCTAGCTTCCGTCTAGCTTTTGCTCTGCTTTAATTAGGCCGTCTAGTTTTTTCTTTCGTTTTCCACTTTTCCATATAATTCAATTTGTTTTGTTTATTGATTTTGCGAAATGAATTGTTTTGTTTATTATTTTTGTCTCTTTCGATTATCTTTTTAGACTTTTTCTTCTATTTGTTCCTTTCTCATTTTTGTGTTTGTTCTCTTCACTTTTTGTTAGAAAAATAATTTTTTGAAATTAAATTGAGAGAATGCTATGTGATTTTCCTTTAGTTTGTGTTAATATCTTTGGCATTTCAGCTTTCACACTTTGCTGGTTAATATTCTTGGATGAGGAAGCTGATCTTGGTGCTGTTATAGCATTATATCCTGGTATGATGGGGCAGTGATCAATGCAAAGCCTTGGGGTGCTGGTGGTGAAGCTTGTGAAATGTGGGATGGATCATAGACAATGTCTCCTACGATGTCCTTTTTATAATATTGCCATGACATTCTCACATTTTGGGTAGAGAGTAGTTGTTTCATTTTAATGTATGTATCAGCGAGTTTTTCTTTTGCACTAGAACTGTTTGATGAAATGCCTATATGAAAATTGTCCCTGTTTTGCATTTTTAGTTGAGAAGAGTTTTGGGCAATTTACTTAAATTGTATGAGCAGGTGGGCTGATTATGCATGTACTCAACTAATTAAATTGTATGAGCAGGTGGGCTGATTATGCATGTACTCAACTAAACGTGCGATTTTATTGTAACATTGACATATTTTCTACCTTTTAATTATGACAATGTCATATATTGACAGTGTTAACATTTCTCACAATTACTTATTTTTAACAATGTTTACAATAATGTTACATTGACATTGTTTTTAACAATGTCATTTTTCTAACATTGACATTGTAACGACAATTTCATTGACATTGTCACGACAATGTCATTCACATTATCATGACAATGTGATTTTCATTGTCATTATAATGTCATTTTATGACATTGACATCTTCACTATATGAAATTGTGACATTTTTTTTGACATTGTGACGTTTTTATGCATTTTGACAATATTTGCAATATTGAAAGATTGTTTATTTTGTTAACGTTTAAGTGGTAATGTTTGAACATTGTATGATTTTTCTTGGCATTGTGATTTTTTTAGAATTTTGATATTTTTATGGCATTTTAACATTCTTTCTTTTTTATTTACAATAAATACAAATATACTCTGTACAATATTGTGACATTAACATTGTTTTTAATATTATTATGTTTATATCATCAACAGTGCCACAATATTATTGTGATTGCTGTCGATATTAAAGTCGTCATGAAATTAGCGAAAAAATATATTAAAAATGAAACAATGTCAAATAATGACAATTATAAAAATATTATAATTGTAAAAAAATGTTTTTGCTGAAAAGACATTGCTGATAATGTAATAATGTATCATAATATATTACTCGTATAATATTAGGAAAAATGAAACAATGTCAAATAATGACAATTACAATGTCAACATTAACACTTGTAAAAAATGACATTGCAAATATGACAATGCCAGAGATTTAAAAATGACATTATGATAATGACAATGTCAATTTGAATGCTGAAAACACAACATAGTGATGACATTGTACGTCGAGAAGTAACATTGATTTCGATGATGTCATTGAGATATGTGACAACGTCATATTATTTTAAAAAAATTCAATGTTTGAAGCTATGAGAATGTCAAAAAATTATCACAATGTCAAATAATGAAACTCTCAATGCTATAAAAATGACATTGTAATATGAAAGTGGCAATGCAACCAACAATGACATTTTATTAATGACATTGTCAATGTCGAAACCAATGAGTCAAAGACGGTCATAACAATCCAATGTTATAAAAATTATCAGAGTTAAAAACAATGACAATAATATAATAATTATATTGTTTTTATTGAATGTGATAATAATGATTATAATAATAATAATAATAATAATAATACCGACAACCTCATGATTTTTCATCAAAAGGCATTCATTATAAGGATAAATGATTGAAGTTAATCAAGAAATAATAAAAAGGTATTAACATAAACATCAAACAAAACAAGACACTTAGGGTATGTAACAAAAAAAACACTTACGAATCAATTTGAATAGGAAATTAGAATAAGACAAAAATATTAAAAAAAATAATACATGAAGGAACCATACAGAAAAGCAAAGCGTAAAAGAAAGTGACAAAAGAATCAGAAATGAAGAAAGCGGAAAATGAGCAGCGAGCCAGTGTCCGAAGAAAGGAAGAAAAGAGAAGAAGGAGAGGAGGAGGAGAAAAGAGAAGAAAAAGAAGAAAATAGATCTCATCTGTGACACCATCACGGACGGTGCCCTGCATGTCCTTCTCGCTGCCCATCTTCTCTTTCATTGTCGGCACAGTTCCTCTTTAGAGATTCGATTTGAGTTCTCGGATCTTAATTTGCTTTTCACAAAGAGTTTGGGAGTGGAAAAGACTGAAAGCTTGGTATTCAAGGAGACTGGGGTTGAAGTTTTGTACGGAGCTAGAGAGAGCCACCAAGAATACTCCGTATGAATGCAGGGGTAATTTTGTCCCTTCCATCAACTTTAGTCCTATTTGGGTTTATAAAAGTAGTCAGTCCTATTTAAGTTCAAAGGTTATGTTTTAGTCTTATTAGAGTCTTTTTCTCATTTGGATTTCACCCTACTTCATAACTCTGATTCTTTACTACACAATAATCGCTTTACCCTGATCCTTCTGATCGGCATATCATATGACAACAGAAACTTAATCCTGACTCTATGATAGATGACCTTTAGAGATCCGGGAGACGGAGGTTAGAGTGTGTCTTCTAGTTGATACACACCAGGGCCGGTCCTGGTGATGTGCAGGGTGTCCAACCGCACAAGGCCCAAAAAATTGGAAGGGCCCAATTTTTTTTTGTAGTAGTATACTACTACCTTCGTCCCGCTATGATTGTCCCATTTTACCTTATCGGTTCGTCCCATTAAGATTGTCTCATACCAAATTTGGTAAAGTTTGTGTGGCTCTAAATCATTCTTACGTTATTCTTACTTTATCAATTCAATATCAACCACATAAATTTTTAGTCCAAAAAAAAAATATCAACCACATAAACCACTTTTTATTAATTTGCGTGTCACTCCCTCTTGTCCCAATGTTAGCGGGACGGAGGGAGTATTATTACTTAGGTGGACTAGGGCAAGGCTTTGAAGCAGACCTGGTTCGTCACTTCGCGTATTCCTCATCTGCAAAGGAGGAGCGTGTATATAGGAACTAAGGAGTAGTAAATCCTCTGTTTCCACCGGTGTGGGAATCTTAAGCTTTAGAAACAAAAAAAGAAAATAAGCGAGGCATGCGGGATTTGAACCCAGGTGAAAATAAAAGCATGCACGCTTATTTCTAAACATCAACCACTACAAAAAAACACGCCGTTTGTCACGGATTTTTGTCACGGATTCCGGCCGTGACAAAGTTGTCACAGGCTTTGTCACGGAATTTTGGGATTTGTCACGAAAATTATTTGTCACGGATTTATCTGTGACAAAAGCCGTGACAATATTTTGTCACGGATTTGGTCCGTGACAAATTTACTCCGGCGGCCGGTTTTTTACTCCGGTGAATACTTTTTTTGCTTCCGGGCATTTGTCACGGACAGATCCGTGACAAATGCGTGACAAATTTTAAAAAAACTCAATTACTGATTTTCCAGCGGTAACCTTTAATAATACGGTACGGAAAAAGATTTGTCACGGATAAATCCGTGACAACTCCGTGACAAATTTCAAAAAACTCAATTATTGATTTTCCAGCGGTAACCTTTAATAATACGGTACGGAAAAAGATTTGTCACGGATAAATCCGTGACAAATCCGTGACAAATTTTTTTATATAACCCAACTCCATCGTCCATTACAATTGCAAGAACAACAATTATCAGTTCAAAAATTCGTAGATTCGAGTGATGTAGTATCGGTTTAAAGATTGAATGATGTAATCCGTCAGTTCATCATTTTCCGAGTTTATGCAGATAAGGTATGTCATTTTAACTAATTTCTTTTAATTGTGTGATAGATTAATTATTAGCTTAATAATTAATTATTATTAGTGAGCTAGGATTCTTTTTTCTTTATATAATAATAATTAATTATTAGCTTAATAATTAATTAGTGAGGTTAGTTGTTCATTTATTTAAACTATTAACGTAATTTAGTGAGGTCATGTTAATTTTCATATTATTAACAATATATTATTAAACTATTAACGTAATTTAATTAGTTAAATTTAAATATAAATATTAATTAGTTAAATTATTGTTATTATTAATGCATAATAATTTAGGATGTGTAGTGATGATTTAAGTATTAGCTAGCTTATTATAGATTAATTAATTAGTGACTTGTAGTGATTTAATTAATTAGTTAGCTAGCTTAATTATTAGGTTATTAATTATCACCAATTATTATTTATTAGCAATTATTGTTAATGGGATGCATAATATAGCTAGCTAGGATTGAAACTTTATTATTATTTAGTTTAGTGTGAATTATTATTGTGAATTATTAATGAGATAATATTTAACAATAATATTAGTTAAATGTAAATTAATTAACTAATTAATTAAGTTAAAACATTGAGGAAATGGGTTTAGAATTTGATGAGTTGATAATATTAGTTAGATTTAAATATTAGTTAATTGATCAATGATGATGATTAGGTTTAATTTGTTTATTAATTAGTTAATTATTGTTAATGCATAATTTAGGATTTGTAGTGATTTAAGTTAGGATTCAAACTTTATTAGTTAAGTGTGAATTATATATTATTGTGAATTAATGATATTTAACAATATTAGTTAAATGGAAATTAACTAAGTAATAAGTTAAATTAGTTAATTATTGTTAATGGGATGCATAATATATATAGCTAGGATTGAAACTTTATTATTATTGTGAATTATTATTGTGAATTATTAATGAGATAATATTTAACAATAATATTAGTTAAATGTAAATTAATTAATTAACTAATTAATTAAGTTAAAACAAAATAATTGAAACTAATTTTTGAAATACGGACGTACAAGTTTTATATTACCTATTTGTTCTACAAAATAAATAATTAAAATACCTCTTAATAAAAATTGGTTCGGTTCAGTTTGAACCGATTTTATAACTCAAAAAACCTTCATTAAACCGATTTATGTTCGAGTCCCGACTTTTGGGTCCCATTTGAGTCGGTGCGATTTCGGTTCGGTTTTTTTTAACTTGTGTTGAAACTTTGAAAAAAAGGCCCAATTATTTTTTTTGCACAGGGCCTTCATTTCCTCAGGACCGGCCCTGATACACACCCTCAGGAATTATCTCTCTAGCGATGGGATGCAGAAAGACTGAATGACGTGTTCAACTAGGGACCATAACCTGTTATTTATAGAGAGTGCTTAACCGTAATCAGCCCATCATTGATTAGGTCAAGCTCATGGATCTCTACACATTTGGGCCCTATACCTTATTAGATAACTTATTAGCCCACTTAAATTAATATCCATAGGACCACTAATTTTTGGACTTAAATATAAGATAGCATATATCATACAATTAAACCCGATAAATAATATACTGTGAATATTACATGTAGTATAAGTCCAATAATCTAACACTACATGTATAACCAGTTAACCACCATGAATTTGCAAATCACATACGTAATGTGTTTGTCAAATAAAAGAATGTACATTAAGAATGTTTTTTTACTTCGAATTTTGGATTGTAATTTTATGGTGTGGTTTGATAAAATTGTATGGTACCTATATGATCTATGAGTATTTTATAAATGTCTCGTTTGGTTTAATCTAGTCTATTATCTCACCTCATCTAGGAATGTACTGCAACTAACGGTAAACTCATTTTGAGAATCTTGAGTTGAACAAAAGGTGACAACTCCGGTATCCTTCTAAAAAATGAGGTATCGTATCTACTATTCATGTGATTGGACCACACAACTTTATCATTTTTAATTTAGATTTAAATAATTCAACTGATACATTCTCATTAGTCCATGTGGACAAAGGAATGATAATTTATGGGTACCACAGAATCTAACAACAAAGAATACTCCTTATTAAAATTTGAGTTTTGCTGTACAAGTGGACAGAACATCAAACGACTGAAAGACCAATACAGACAAATCACAACTGATAACAACCGTCACATGAATCTTGAAAATCTTCAACACTCTAACCCTCGTCGGCATCTTCGCAACCGACGTAAAGTTCAAAACGCCGGCGCCGTAATCCCCAAAGAAATCCGGACTGTCTATAACCTTATCCCCGCTAAGCTTCGCGAAAGCGATGATGTCATGCTGTCCTCTCGCCGGGATGGCGCCGTGCTCTATCGGAATCTCGGCCACAGCGGATCCGCAATAGTACACATTAGCGACGGAGCCGTCGTACCGGCAGTCGCCGTAGTTGGGATTCTTGACGGTGAGCGTGAAGTTCAACGTCGCGCTTAGGGACGGAGCCGGGAAGACCCCGAACGTGACGTTGTGGAGAGTCGCCGGATGTGTGACGATTTGTGGCGGCCGGGGTTTCAAGATTGTGAAATATAGAGAGAGGAAAGCGGCGATAAGGGCGATGATCAGAAGTAGAACTACGACGCCACATATGTTTAGGCTTTTCCTGGCCATATTGATTTCCGTAGGTTTAATTAGGTCTAAAACGATGGTTAAATCCTTAAGCACGCACGTAATAATAATTTAATAATACGGAGTAATAAATACGTAATGTTGCTATTTTTTAGAGTACATATATATGGTAAAGAGTGAAGAATCCTTGACGGTATCCAACTCAAATTAGGCAGTTACGTGAAACTAGTTCGACTCAAATTTAATCATACTTCCAAATTCGTATAAATTTATTACCCTAATTAGGATTGAGATCAGTGGCGGAACCAGGACTCGTGACTCGCAGGGGCACAATAACAAAGAAATGATATACTAGTCTAGAAAAAAATCATATGCATCACGAGTATAACAATAAACAAAACTATAAAATTTAAATAAAACCACTGTTTTTGGAATGATCTGTTGCACCCATTAAAATCACTTTGTGGAAATTTAAAGTCACGCGGTTGGCAAAGACTTTTTCTCAAATAACGTCTCCTCAACTCATCTCTAATATTAACATCATAAGTCTCAATCGGCATAACTTTTCTGTCCAGCACTTTTCTGTCCGAACGCCGGCGTTTGGGGCAGTTCCCGGCGGAATATTTTGATGAAAATTTTTGAGAATGTTCCTCATCAAGTCTAGTTTATCCATACCAAACTTCAGCTAAAAATTCGATCGGGAAGGCAGTCAAATAATTCGTTGAAGTTAACTGTGCCAAATTATATATAGAAAAACGCAATTAACTTCAATGAATTATTTGACTGCCTTCCCGGTCGAATTTGGACCTGAAATTTGGTATGGATAAACTAAATTAGATGAGGAACATGCTCAAAAACTTTCATCAAAAAATTCCACCTGTAACCGCCCCAAACGGCGGTGTTCGGACGGCGTTCGGACCGGGAGGTGCTGGACTTGAGAATTTTCCAATATATATAAATATATAAAAAAAATCACCGCAGGGGCACGGGCACCCCCTAGCCCTAGGGTGGGTCCGCCCCTGCATATGAATCCTATTGGAAACATACCTATTTTTGCATTCCATTCTTACCCTTCCATTAAATATGAATTAAAAATAGTCAAAAGCCATAATAAGGAGCCAAGTAACATTGCTTCCCGCCTTCATTAATGTATACAAGCAAGAATCCATTGAAGCATCCAGACTTTCTACGGGTTACGATTCAGGTCACAAATTTGAAATGGTTGGAATGAAATCAGGCTTGAATATTACTCTGACTTCTTTATTGGTCGATCTATAGTTAAAGGATAGTACACATAGGTCTGATTTTTTAAACAATAACTCTTTCTCAATTAAGTGTGATTGCTAGAGATAGCAAGGGACAAAAGTCAAGTTCATAGATGGGCATGGGGATGGATTGTCAGAGATAGAGGGACAACTCACTCAAGCTAGTTGGTGGAATGTGAAGGCAATTTGGTCACCGATTTGGTCAATGTGATAGTGAAAACTGATGCGTCTCTAGTCCTAGACGACATACAAAGTATCCCTAACACTTCTCAAGTGGGAGAAATCTTCAAAGATATCAAGTCACTTTTAAGCGAGGATCTGAATATATCAATTCAATGGCGCAGAAGATCAGCTAATCAAGTTGCTCATGCTTTGGCCAAAACCGTTGTTTCTATACCTGATTGTGATGTAGTTGTTGAATTATATATTGACGTTTTTCTCATAAAAAAATCAAGTGTGACATATTAATTTAATGATCTTAATTTTACTTAGATTTTAAGATTTATTAAGCTTTAAATTGTTTTCTTAAACATATATGTTAGTGACTAGTCTAATTTCTTACAACGTATTACTTTGTGGTGCTATCTTTTGGTGTTATTTAATTTGTATATTTGTGATCAGATATTTTGTTAACTAATTCAAAACTGTGTTTTATATTTCATTTTGTATTTTTAATATATTATGGTGACATTAATACTTAATTAGTTTGAAAATTTTATTACCTGATATTTTTTTATTGTAGCGATATTTTTTAAGAATCAAGAACACGGACCGAACCAACCCATTTCAAAATGGGGCGGATAAGTTCTGGTTTATATTTTGAGATTTAGTTTACCCAAATCAAACCTACCAATGGAATGGAACTGACAATTATTGAACATATATCAATTACCTGAACCGACCCGAACTGTGCCCACCCCTAGACTCAACGAGGAGGGGTAAATTTAGTTTTCAAAAATTACTTAGGAATAGTTAGCACCAAAGAGCCTACCTGAAAAGGAGCTCTCAAACAAACAAAATTGTACATTGTTGAGCCCATGAAGTACAAATCAACACATACATTCAATTCATTAGAATACAATACAGTTCTTAAATGAAAACTACTTTGACTTTTGAGGAGGCACGAGGAAAAAGCAAAATTTGCTTAGTAGTTTGAAGTTTGAAGTGTTTTTCAATGACAAACTTCTCAACTTGTGGGAAGCATGCAAGAAACACCTTGATCCAAGACAGCCAAGTCTCACTCCTGCTTGTGCTTGAGAAGTCACCCAAAATCATAGTGTGAAGCAAGGAAAGACTTCCAGCCACACCGAAAGCATACTTTGAAAGTTTTGAGTTTTTACCTAAACAATTCCCCAACAGTTCAATAATCTGCAAAAAAAGCAACACAACAAAAAGTAACTCATCCATCACCTAAACTCACAACCCAGTGGCACTATATTATTGAAAAAATAATATTACCCATGCATCCATATGAAGTTTGCGCAAATTTGGGCATAACCGCAACAAATGAATGAATGTTGAAGAAATATCACCCTGTACTTTGTAAATCCCATAAAGGTCGCTGCACTCTAGTGGGTCATCACGCAACAACAAGTATTCCACATTTAATCGTAGAGGTGGTTGCAGTGAGTCCCGTTATAGTAAAAGGCTCAAAAAATTCTTCGAATCACAAGAAAAATGTTAGATCAGATCATCATCATCATTACCCCAGTGCCGCAAAGCCTTGGCCATATCTAGTTTAACCACTAAATTAGAACCTCTTACTGTTTTATCAATACTGTGAATCATTTCTTGAGCAATAAGAATCTGGTCAGCAATGTCCCTGTTCTTCATAAAACCAGCCTGCTCTTTAGATATAATCTTAGGCAACACACTGTCCAGCCTTGTCACTTTAATCCGGGTACAGATTTTACTCAAGAAAGTAGATAGACAAATAGGCCTAAAGTCAGAAAATGTGTTGGGGTTGTCTTTTTTTTGGGAATAAGTACTAATATAGCACTAGACATTCCATTAGGGATTGGGAAGCCCAAAAAGAACTCTTGCACAGCTTTCAATACATCTAAACCCACAATTGATCAGCATTTTCTAAAGAATTTGCCATTATACCCATCTGGACCCGCTGCACTATTTTGGTTAAGTCCCCAGACAGCCTGTTTAACTTCCTCAAATGTAGGTAGAGAAGTAAGATAATCATTGTCCTCTATAGAAATCAGGCTAGGAATGACATCCAAAATGTGATTATTCTCATTGTTTTGTTCTGCAGTGTACAAGGAGGAGAAAAAAGTCACAGCAGCATTCCCTATATCAGAAGGAGAAGTAAGAGTATTTCCCTCATAGTCAATGGAGGCACTAGTACAAAAAAGGCTTTTCACATCGGTCAAAAAAGACTTTTCACATCGGTCAAACAACCGATGTGGTTCCAGCCCATGTGAAAAGTATTGGCTTTTCACATCGGTCAATGAACTGATGTGGAAATTCTTTCTACATCTGTCGTTCAATGCCCGATCTAGAAGATAGTCGAAAACGGCGTTTTAAATGATATTTCACATCGGTTATAACCCATGTAGAAAAGCAATCACATCGGTTATTTTACAACTGATGTAGAAAAGCTTCAATTTTTCCCAGAGCATAGGTTTTTCACATCGGTTATAACCCATGTAGAAAAGATTTTACATCAGTCATTTTATCAACCGATGTGAAAAGCTTCATTTTTTTCCGGAACATATGTGTTCCACATCGATTATAACCCATGTAGAAAAGCAATCACATCGGTTATTTTACAATTGATGTGAAAAGCTTCAATTTTTTCGGTACTTTTCAAGAAAAAAATTGCAATATAACCTTCGTTTTTACTATAATCACATCATTAACAGTATCATCAACTACTATAGCACAATTTTTCACTTTGATCCATCTAAAACAATAACACATGCTATTTTATAATTCTTCCACAAATGTTGAACAAGTTCAAGTAACAACTTAGTACATAATAATAAGCTAAAATAAAACAATCCTTGCACAAGTCTAGAGTAATAACACATTGTATAAAGTTACAAGTCTCATTATCACTCAAAAACTTAACCAAACACGTTCATCATGTGTCGTTGATGGATTGTGTCATTTCTAAGAAATATGATGCCCAACGAGTTCGTGCTTCATCAACCTCTTCTGATGAGAATGATTCCGGATTGGCGAATCGCTACAAATTAAATAAGAAGGTTATTAAAAAATATTACTTGGAGCAAACCTATTGAATGTAAATAAAATAATAATGTACCTCATCCCACATTTCAAGAATTACCGCCGAAACAATATTCAACATATGCAACATCACATGATAACCACATTCATAACTCCCAACTTGCATTCGAGACTACAAGTTAGAACAACATAATTACTAATCAAGAATTACGGTATTCGACTTGATGCTACACAAATGAAAGTAAAAATAACATACAAAGTAAAGTAGTACTCTATCCGGTCCTAAATAAACTTCACACTTTCCAAAATAAACTTCACACTTCTATTTTTGGAAAGTTTTTAATATAAAGTTACCCTTATACCCTTACTTTATTACCTACTTACACCTACTTTCTCTCTCCCACTACACTTTATTTACTTTTTGTAGGGGTATGGTGGGGAAGTCAAAACAAAAAGTTCAACTTTCTTAAAAACCGTAATGTCAAACCGAAGATTATTTAGGACCGGAGGGAGTAAATATTTACCATAGGAATAATCCATTTCACTCTTCCCTTTCTTGAGTTGAGCCTACTAATACATGTACTTGACTCCTACAAGTACATGTTTTACTAAAAAAATATTTAGAGCCCGTTTGGTAACACGAAAATCAGTTGATTTGGCTGATTCTGCTGAAATTTATGAAGTTCTGGCTGAAGTGGCTGATTCTGGTGATTTAAAAAAAAATATTAAAATATATTTTATTAATAAAATAAAGAAAAAATTATACGTAAAAATAGCTAAAATGATCATCTACAGTAACTTCAGTCGATACAGCCAGAAAAATAACCCAACCTTACTTTTTCTGCTTATTACACAATTCAGAGCGCGAAAGCAAAAGTTACGTGTTTGGTGAAAAAGTTGGCTGATAAGCCCGATAAGCGGGTGTTACAAACGGCCTCTTAGGATGGGAAATATCCAAAAGTTAACTTGCAATTAAAAATTTAAAATGATAATTTAATCCACTTACTATACGTCAAAGATAGCTACTTAGGCAGAACTCTGAAAGTGATTCGACTCACACGAGCTTATGTGGAGCCTGGAGGTGGAGAGTAAATCCAGACCGAAACGAAGAGCTACCCAAAAATGTGTGATGGAGATGAAGAGTGCGTGTTAGAGACTCGGTGGGCACACGGCTACGGAAATAGCGGGTAGGGCTGGGTTAGGGGAAGAATTAGGGGTGGACCCTAATTTTGGAAATAGAAATTAGTTCAAATAGGACTAAAACTATGGCAAAAACCTAAACTAGGATTTGCTATGTTTTTATTCCAAAATACGACCATATGAATCCTATTGGAAATATACCTATTTTTGCATTCCATTCTTACCCTTCCATTAAATATGAATTAAAAATAGTCAAAAGCCATAATAAGGAGCCAAGTAACATTGCTTCCCGCCTTCATTAATGTATACAAGCAAGAATCCATTGAAGCATCCAGACTTTCTGCGGGTTACGATTCAGGTTACAAATTTGAAATGGTTGGAATGAAATCAGGCTTGAATATTACTCTGACTTCTTTATTGGTCGATCTATAGTTAAAGGATAGTACACATAGGTCTGATTTTTTAAACAATAACTCTTTCTCAATTAAGTGTGATTGCTAGAGATAGCAAGGGATAAAAGTCAAGTTCATAGATGGGCATGGGGATGGATTGTCAGAGATAGAGGGACAACTCACTCAAGCTAGTTGGTGGAATGTGAAGGCAATTTGGTCACCGATTTGGTCAATGTGATAGTGAAAACTGATGCGTCTCTAGTCCTAGACGACATACAAAGTATCCCTAACACTTCTCAAGTGGGAGAAATCTTCAAAGATATCAAGTCACTTTTAAGCGAGGATCTGAATATATCAATTCAATGGCGCAGAAGATCAGCTAATCAAGTTGCTCATGCTTTGGCCAAAACCGTTGTTTCTATACCTGATTGTGATGTAGTTGTTGAATTATATATTGACGTTTTTCTCATAAAAAAATCAAGTGTGACATATTAATTTAATGATCTTAATTTTACTTAGATTTTGAGATTTATTAAGCTTTAAATTGTTTTCTTAAACATATATGTTAGTGACTAGTCTAATTTCTTACAACGTATTACTTTGTGGTGATATCTTTTGGTGTTATTTAATTTGTATATTTGTGATCAGATATTTTGTTAACTAATTCAAAACTGTGTTTTATATTTCTTTTTGTATTTTTAATATATTATGGTGACATTAATACTTAATTAGTTTGAAAATTTTATTACCTGATATTTTTTTATTGTAGCGGTATTTTTTAAGAATCAAGAACACGGACCGAACCAACCCATTTCAAAATGGGGCGGATAAGTTCTGGTTTATATTTTGAGATTTAGTTTACCCAAATCAAACCTACCAATTGAATGGAACTGACAATTATTGAACATATATCAATTACCTGAACCGACCCGAACTGTGCCCACCCCTAGACTCAACGAGGAGGGGTAAATTTAGTTTTCAAAAATTACTTAGGAATAGTTAGCACCAAAGAGCCTACCTGAAAAGATAAAACAAATTGTTTGAAAATTATATCTTGTCATGTATTCAAATCATTAATATTTGAAAATTGTGAAATAAAATAAGTGTGCAAATGCTAAATAACATTGACTTGTAACTTATTTATTTAGTAATTTTAAATCACTATGATTATATTGATACGCTCCTCACTGCAAGAAAAAGCAGAAAGTTTCAAAATTGAACCGTCTATCCCTACAAAGTACTCCAAAATCTACTAACCATCCAATCTTACAGCCTGTAAATGTGCAACTGTGCAAGCATTCCAAAATCTTGTACAGATGCAATAACAAAAAAATCAGGTTGAAGTGTCTCAATCTCAGGCAATAGGAGCTCTCAAACAAACAAAATTGTACATTGTTGAGCCCATGAAGTACAAATCAACACATACATTCAATTCATTAGAATACAATACAGTTCTTAAATGAAAACTACTTTGACTTTTGAGGAGGCACGAGGAAAAAGCAAAATTTGCTTAGTAGTTTGAAGTTTGAAGTGTTTTTCAATGACAAACTTCTCAACTTGTGGGAAGCATGCAAGAAACACCTTGATCCAAGACAGCCAAGTCTCACTCCTGCTTGTGCTTGAGAAGTCACCCAAAATCATAGTGTGAAGCAAGGAAAGACTTCCAGCCACACCGAAAGCATACTTTGAAAGTTTTGAGTTTTTACCTAAACAATTCCCCAACAGTTCAATAATCTGCAAAAAAAGCAACACAACAAAAAGTAACTCATCCATCACCTAAACTCACAACCCAGTGGCACTATATTATTGAAAAAATAATATTACCCATGCATCCATATGAAGTTTGCGCAAATTTGGGCATAACCGCAACAAATGAATGAATGTTGAAGAAATATCACCCTGTACTTTGTAAATCCCATAAAGGTCGCTGCACTCTAGTGGGTCATCACGCAACAACAAGTATTCCACATTTAATCGTAGAGGTGGTTGCAGTGAGTCCCGTTATAGTAAAAGGCTCAAAAAATTCTTCGAATCACAAGAAAAATGTTAGATCAGATCATCATCATCATTACCCCAGTGCCGCAAAGCCTTGGCCATATCTAGTTTAACCACTAAATTAGAACCTCTTACTGTTTTATCAATACTGTGAATCATTTCTTGAGCAATAAGAATCTGGTCAGCAATGTCCCTGTTCTTCATAAAACCAGCCTGCTCTTTAGATATAATCTTAGGCAACACACTGTCCAGCCTTGTCACTTTAATCCGGGTACAGATTTTACTCAAGAAAGTAGATAGACAAATAGGCCTAAAGTCAGAAAATGTGTTGGGGTTGTCTTTTTTTTGGGAATAAGTACTAATATAGCACTAGACATTCCATTAGGGATTGGGAAGCCCAAAAAGAACTCTTGCACAGCTTTCAATACATCTAAACCCACAATTGATCAGCATTTTCTAAAGAATTTGCCATTATACCCATCTGGACCCGCTGCACTATTTTGGTTAAGTCCCCAGACAGCCTGTTTAACTTCCTCAAATGTAGGTAGAGAAGTAAGATAATCATTGTCCTCTATAGAAATCAGGCTAGGAATGACATCCAAAATGTGATTATTCTCATTGTTTTGTTCTGCAGTGTACAAGGAGGAGAAAAAAGTCACAACAGCATTCCCTATATCAGAAGGAGAAGTAAGAGTATTTCCCTCATAGTCAATGGAGGCACTAGTACAAAAAAGGCTTTTCACATCGGTCAAAAAAGACTTTTCACATCGGTCAAACAACCGATGTGGTTCCAGCCCATGTGAAAAGTATTGGCTTTTCACATCGGTCAATGAACTGATGTGGAAATTCTTTCTACATCTGTCGTTCAATGCCCGATCTAGAAGATAGTCGAAAACGGCGTTTTAAATGATATTTCACATCGGTTATAACCCATGTAGAAAAGCAATCACATCGGTTATTTTACAACTGATGTAGAAAAGCTTCAATTTTTCCCAGAGCATAGGTTTTTCACATCGGTTATAACCCATGTAGAAAAGATTTTACATCAGTCATTTTATCAACCGATGTGAAAAGCTTCATTTTTTTCCGGAACATATGTGTTCCACATCGATTATAACCCATGTAGAAAAGCAATCACATCGGTTATTTTACAATTGATGTGAAAAGCTTCAATTTTTTCGGTACTTTTCAAGAAAAAAATTGCAATATAACCTTCGTTTTTACTATAATCACATCATTAACAGTATCATCAACTACTATAGCACAATTTTTCACTTTGATCCATCTAAAACAATAACACATGCTATTTTATAATTCTTCCACAAATGTTGAACAAGTTCAAGTAACAACTTAGTACATAATAATAAGCTAAAATAAAACAATCCTTGCACAAGTCTAGAGTAATAACACATTGTATAAAGTTACAAGTCTCATCATCACTCAAAAACTTAACCAAACACGTTCATCATGTGTCGTTGATGGATTGTGTCATTTCTAAGAAATATGATGCTCAACGAGTTCGTGCTTCATCAACCTCTTCTGATGAGAATGATTCCGGATTGGCGAATCGCTACAAATTAAATAAGAAGGTTATTAAAAAATATTACTTGGAGCAAACCTATTGAATGTAAATAAAATAATAATGTACCTCATCCCACATTTCAAGAATTACCGCCGAAACAATATTCAACATATGCAACATCACATGATAACCACATTCATAACTCCCAACTTGCATTCGAGACTACAAGTTAGAACAACATAATTACTAATCAAGAATTACGGTATTCGACTTGATGCTACACAAATGAAAGTAAAAATAACATACAAAGTAAAGTAGTACTCTATCCGGTCCTAAATAAACTTCACACTTTCCAAAATAAACTTCACACTTCTATTTTTGGAAAGTTTTTAATATAAAGTTACCCTTATACCCTTACTTTATTACCTACTTACACCTACTTTCTCTCTCCCACTACACTTTATTTACTTTTTGTAGGGGTATGGTGGGGAAGTCAAAACAAAAAGTTCAACTTTCTTAAAAACCGTAATGTCAAACCGAAGATTATTTAGGACCGGAGGGAGTAAATATTTACCATAGGAATAATCCATTTCACTCTTCCCTTTCTTGAGTTGAGCCTACTAATACATGTACTTGACTCCTACAAGTACATGTTTTACTAAAAAAATATTTAGAGCCCGTTTGGTAACACGAAAATCAGTTGATTTGGCTGATTCTGCTGAAATTTATGAAGTTCTGGCTGAAGTGGCTGATTCTGGTGATTTAAAAAAAAAATATTAAAATATATTTTATTAATAAAATAAAGAAAAAATTATACGTAAAAATAGCTAAAATGATCATCTACAGTAACTTCAGTCGATACAGCCAGAAAAATAACCCAACCTTACTTTTTCTGCTTATTACACAATTCAGAGCGCGAAAGCAAAAGTTACGTGTTTGGTGAAAAAGTTGGCTGATAAGCCCGATAAGCGGGTGTTACAAACGGCCTCTTAGGATGGGAAATATCCAAAAGTTAACTTGCAATTAAAAATTTAAAATGATAATTTAATCCACTTACTATACGTCAAAGATAGCTACTTAGGCAGAACTCTGAAAGTGATTCGACTCACACGAGCTTATGTGGAGCCTGGAGGTGGAGAGTAAATCCAGACCGAAACGAAGAGCTACCCAAAAATGTGTGATGGAGATGAAGAGTGCGTGTTAGAGACTCGGTGGGCACACGGCTACGGAAATAGCGGGTAGGGCTGGGTTAGGGGAAGAATTAGGGGTGGACCCTAATTTTGGAAATAGAAATTAGTTCAAATAGGACTAAAACTATGGCAAAAACCTAAACTAGGATTTGCTATGTTTTTATTCCAAAATACGACCATATGAATCCTATTGGAAATATACCTATTTTTGCATTCCATTCTTACCCTTCCATTAAATATGAATTAAAAATAGTCAAAAGCCATAATAAGGAGCCAAGTAACATTGCTTCCCGCCTTCATTAATGTATACAAGCAAGAATCCATTGAAGCATCCAGACTTTCTGCGGGTTACGATTCAGGTTACAAATTTGAAATGGTTGGAATGAAATCAGGCTTGAATATTACTCTGACTTCTTTATTGGTCGATCTATAGTTAAAGGATAGTACACATAGGTCTGATTTTTTAAACAATAACTCTTTCTCAATTAAGTGTGATTGCTAGAGATAGCAAGGGATAAAAGTCAAGTTCATAGATGGGCATGGGGATGGATTGTCAGAGATAGAGGGACAACTCACTCAAGCTAGTTGGTGGAATGTGAAGGCAATTTGGTCACCGATTTGGTCAATGTGATAGTGAAAACTGATGCGTCTCTAGTCCTAGACGACATACAAAGTATCCCTAACACTTCTCAAGTGGGAGAAATCTTCAAAGATATCAAGTCACTTTTAAGCGAGGATCTGAATATATCAATTCAATGGCGCAGAAGATCAGCTAATCAAGTTGCTCATGCTTTGGCCAAAACCGTTGTTTCTATACCTGATTGTGATGTAGTTGTTGAATTATATATTGACGTTTTTCTCATAAAAAAATCAAGTGTGACATATTAATTTAATGATCTTAATTTTACTTAGATTTTGAGATTTATTAAGCTTTAAATTGTTTTCTTAAACATATATGTTAGTGACTAGTCTAATTTCTTACAACGTATTACTTTGTGGTGATATCTTTTGGTGTTATTTAATTTGTATATTTGTGATCAGATATTTTGTTAACTAATTCAAAACTGTGTTTTATATTTCTTTTTGTATTTTTAATATATTATGGTGACATTAATACTTAATTAGTTTGAAAATTTTATTACCTGATATTTTTTTATTGTAGCGGTATTTTTTAAGAATCAAGAACACGGACCGAACCAACCCATTTCAAAATGGGGCGGATAAGTTCTGGTTTATATTTTGAGATTTAGTTTACCCAAATCAAACCTACCAATTGAATGGAACTGACAATTATTGAACATATATCAATTACCTGAACCGACCCGAACTGTGCCCACCCCTAGACTCAACGAGGAGGGGTAAATTTAGTTTTCAAAAATTACTTAGGAATAGTTAGCACCAAAGAGCCTACCTGAAAAGATAAAACAAATTATTTGAAAATTATATCTTGTCATGTATTCAAATCATTAATATTTGAAAATTGTGAAATAAAATAAGTGTGCAAATGCTAAATAACATTGACTTGTAACTTATTTATTTAGTAATTTTAAATCACTATGATTATATTGATACGCTCCTCACTGCAAGAAAAAGCAGAAAGTTTCAAAATTGAACCGTCTATCCCTACAAAGTACTCCAAAATCTACTAACCATCCAATCTTACAGCCTGTAAATGTGCAACTGTGCAAGCATTCCAAAATCTTGTACAGATGCAATAACAAAAAAATCAGGTTGAAGTGTCTCAATCTCAGGCAATAGGAGCTCTCAAACAAACAAAATTGTACATTGTTGAGCCCATGAAGTACAAATCAACACATACATTCAATTCATTAGAATACAATACAGTTCTTAAATGAAAACTACTTTGACTTTTGAGGAGGCACGAGGAAAAAGCAAAATTTGCTTAGTAGTTTGAAGTTTGAAGTGTTTTTCAATGACAAACTTCTCAACTTGTGGGAAGCATGCAAGAAACACCTTGATCCAAGACAGCCAAGTCTCACTCCTGCTTGTGCTTGAGAAGTCACCCAAAATCATAGTGTGAAGCAAGGAAAGACTTCCAGCCACACCGAAAGCATACTTTGAAAGTTTTGAGTTTTTACCTAAACAATTCCCCAACAGTTCAATAATCTGCAAAAAAAGCAACACAACAAAAAGTAACTCATCCATCACCTAAACTCACAACCCAGTGGCACTATATTATTGAAAAAATAATATTACCCATGCATCCATATGAAGTTTGCGCAAATTTGGGCATAACCGCAACAAATGAATGAATGTTGAAGAAATATCACCCTGTACTTTGTAAATCCCATAAAGGTCGCTGCACTCTAGTGGGTCATCACGCAACAACAAGTATTCCACATTTAATCGTAGAGGTGGTTGCAGTGAGTCCCGTTATAGTAAAAGGCTCAAAAAATTCTTCGAATCACAAGAAAAATGTTAGATCAGATCATCATCATCATTACCCCAGTGCCGCAAAGCCTTGGCCATATCTAGTTTAACCACTAAATTAGAACCTCTTACTGTTTTATCAATACTGTGAATCATTTCTTGAGCAATAAGAATCTGGTCAGCAATGTCCCTGTTCTTCATAAATCCAGCCTGCTCTTTAGATATAATCTTAGGCAACACACTGTCCAGCCTTGTCACTTTAATCCGGGTACAGATTTTACTCAAGAAAGTAGATAGACAAATAGGCCTAAAGTCAGAAAATGTGTTGGGGTTGTCTTTTTTTTTGGGAATAAGTACTAATATAGCACTAGACATTCCATTAGGGATTGGGAAGCCCAAAAAGAACTCTTGCACAGCTTTCAATACATCTAAACCCACAATTGATCAGCATTTTCTAAAGAATTTGCCATTATACCCATCTGGACCCGCTGCACTATTTTGGTTAAGTCCCCAGACAGCCTGTTTAACTTCCTCAAATGTAGGTAGAGAAGTAAGATAATCATTGTCCTCTATAGAAATCAGGCTAGGAATGACATCCAAAATGTGATTATTCTCATTGTTTTGTTCTGCAGTGTACAAGGAGGAGAAAAAAGTCACAGCAGCATTCCCTATATCAGAAGGAGAAGTAAGAGTATTTCCCTCATAGTCAATGGAGGCACTAGTACAAAAAAGGCTTTTCACATCGGTCAAAAAAGACTTTTCACATCGGTCAAACAACCGATGTGGTTCCAGCCCATGTGAAAAGTATTGGCTTTTCACATCGGTCAATGAACTGATGTGGAAATTCTTTCTACATCTGTCGTTCAATGCCCGATCTAGAAGATAGTCGAAAACGGCGTTTTAAATGATATTTCACATCGGTTATAACCCATGTAGAAAAGCAATCACATCGGTTATTTTACAACTGATGTAGAAAAGCTTCAATTTTTCCCAGAGCATAGGTTTTTCACATCGGTTATAACCCATGTAGAAAAGATTTTACATCAGTCATTTTATCAACCGATGTGAAAAGCTTCATTTTTTTCCGGAACATATGTGTTCCACATCGATTATAACCCATGTAGAAAAGCAATCAAATCGGTTATTTTACAATTGATGTGAAAAGCTTCAATTTTTTCGGTACTTTTCAAGAAAAAAATTGCAATATAACCTTCGTTTTTACTATAATCACATCATTAACAGTATCATCAACTACTATAGCACAATTTTTCACTTTGATCCATCTAAAACAATAACACATGCTATTTTATAATTCTTCCACAAATGTTGAACAAGTTCAAGTAACAACTTAGTACATAATAATAAGCTAAAATAAAACAATCCTTGCACAAGTCTAGAGTAATAACACATTGTATAAAGTTACAAGTCTCATCATCACTCAAAAACTTAACCAAACACGTTCATCATGTGTCGTTGATGGATTGTGTCATTTCTAAGAAATATGATGCCCAACGAGTTCGTGCTTCATCAATCTCTTCTGATGAGAATGATTCCGGATTGGCGAATCGCTACAAATTAAATAAGAAGGTTATTAAAAAATATTACTTGGAGCAAACCTATTGAATGTAAATAAAATAATAATGTACCTCATCCCACATTTCAAGAATTACCGCCGAAACAATATTCAACATATGCAACATCACATGATAACCACATTCATAACTCCCAACTTGCATTCGAGACTACAAGTTAGAACAACATAATTACTAATCAAGAATTACGGTATTCGACTTGATGCTACACAAATGAAAGTAAAAATAACATACAAAGTAAAGTAGTACTCTATCCGGTCCTAAATAAACTTCACACTTTCCAAAATAAACTTCACACTTCTATTTTTGGAAAGTTTTTAATATAAAGTTACCCTTATACCCTTACTTTATTACCTACTTACACCTACTTTCTCTCTCCCACTACACTTTATTTACTTTTTGTAGGGGTATGGTGGGGAAGTCAAAACAAAAAGTTCAACTTTCTTAAAAACCGTAATGTCAAACCGAAGATTATTTAGGACCGGAGGGAGTAAATATTTACCATAGGAATAATCCATTTCACTCTTCCCTTTCTTGAGTTGAGCCTACTAATACATGTACTTGACTCCTACAAGTACATGTTTTACTAAAAAAATATTTAGAGCCCGTTTGGTAACACGAAAATCAGTTGATTTGGCTGATTCTGCTGAAATTTATGAAGTTCTGGCTGAAGTGGCTGATTCTGGTGATTTAAAAAAAAAATATTAAAATATATTTTATTAATAAAATAAAGAAAAAATTATACGTAAAAATAGCTAAAATGATCATCTACAGTAACTTCAGTCGATACAGCCAGAAAAATAACCCAACCTTACTTTTTCTGCTTATTACACAATTCAGAGCGCGAAAGCAAAAGTTACGTGTTTGGTGAAAAAGTTGGCTGATAAGCCCGATAAGCGGGTGTTACAAACGGCCTCTTAGGATGGGAAATATCCAAAAGTTAACTTGCAATTAAAAATTTAAAATGATAATTTAATCCACTTACTATACGTCAAAGATAGCTACTTAGGCAGAACTCTGAAAGTGATTCGACTCACACGAGCTTATGTGGAGCCTGGAGGTGGAGAGTAAATCCAGACCGAAACGAAGAGCTACCCAAAAATGTGTGATGGAGATGAAGAGTGCGTGTTAGAGACTCGGTGGGCACACGGCTACGGAAATAGCGGGTAGGGCTGGGTTAGGGGAAGAATTAGGGGTGGACCCTAATTTTGGAAATAGAAATTAGTTCAAATAGGACTAAAACTATGGCAAAAACCTAAACTAGGATTTGCTATGTTTTTATTCCAAAATACGACCATATGAATCCTATTGGAAATATACCTATTTTTGCATTCCATTCTTACCCTTCCATTAAATATGAATTAAAAATAGTCAAAAGCCATAATAAGGAGCCAAGTAACATTGCTTCCCGCCTTCATTAATGTATACAAGCAAGAATCCATTGAAGCATCCAGACTTTCTGCGGGTTACGATTCAGGTTACAAATTTGAAATGGTTGGAATGAAATCAGGCTTGAATATTACTCTGACTTCTTTATTGGTCGATCTATAGTTAAAGGATAGTACACATAGGTCTGATTTTTTAAACAATAACTCTTTCTCAATTAAGTGTGATTGCTAGAGATAGCAAGGGATAAAAGTCAAGTTCATAGATGGGCATGGGGATGGATTGTCAGAGATAGAGGGACAACTCACTCAAGCTAGTTGGTGGAATGTGAAGGCAATTTGGTCACCGATTTGGTCAATGTGATAGTGAAAACTGATGCGTCTCTAGTCCTAGACGACATACAAAGTATCCCTAACACTTCTCAAGTGGGAGAAATCTTCAAAGATATCAAGTCACTTTTAAGCGAGGATCTGAATATATCAATTCAATGGCGCAGAAGATCAGCTAATCAAGTTGCTCATGCTTTGGCCAAAACCGTTGTTTCTATACCTGATTGTGATGTAGTTGTTGAATTATATATTGACGTTTTTCTCATAAAAAAATCAAGTGTGACATATTAATTTAATGATCTTAATTTTACTTAGATTTTGAGATTTATTAAGCTTTAAATTGTTTTCTTAAACATATATGTTAGTGACTAGTCTAATTTCTTACAACGTATTACTTTGTGGTGATATCTTTTGGTGTTATTTAATTTGTATATTTGTGATCAGATATTTTGTTAACTAATTCAAAACTGTGTTTTATATTTCTTTTTGTATTTTTAATATATTATGGTGACATTAATACTTAATTAGTTTGAAAATTTTATTACCTGATATTTTTTTATTGTAGCGGTATTTTTTAAGAATCAAGAACACGGACCGAACCAACCCATTTCAAAATGGGGCGGATAAGTTCTGGTTTATATTTTGAGATTTAGTTTACCCAAATCAAACCTACCAATTGAATGGAACTGACAATTATTGAACATATATCAATTACCTGAACCGACCCGAACTGTGCCCACCCCTAGACTCAACGAGGAGGGGTAAATTTAGTTTTCAAAAATTACTTAGGAATAGTTAGCACCAAAGAGCCTACCTGAAAAGATAAAACAAATTGTTTGAAAATTATATCTTGTCATGTATTCAAATCATTAATATTTGAAAATTGTGAAATAAAATAAGTGTGCAAATGCTAAATAACATTGACTTGTAACTTATTTATTTAGTAATTTTAAATCACTATGATTATATTGATACGCTCCTCACTGCAAGAAAAAGCAGAAAGTTTCAAAATTGAACCGTCTATCCCTACAAAGTACTCCAAAATCTACTAACCATCCAATCTTACAGCCTGTAAATGTGCAACTGTGCAAGCATTCCAAAATCTTGTACAGATGCAATAACAAAAAAATCAGGTTGAAGTGTCTCAATCTCAGGCAATAGGAGCTCTCAAACAAACAAAATTGTACATTGTTGAGCCCATGAAGTACAAATCAACACATACATTCAATTCATTAGAATACAATACAGTTCTTAAATGAAAACTACTTTGACTTTTGAGGAGGCACGAGGAAAAAGCAAAATTTGCTTAGTAGTTTGAAGTTTGAAGTGTTTTTCAATGACAAACTTCTCAACTTGTGGGAAGCATGCAAGAAACACCTTGATCCAAGACAGCCAAGTCTCACTCCTGCTTGTGCTTGAGAAGTCACCCAAAATCATAGTGTGAAGCAAGGAAAGACTTCCAGCCACACCGAAAAAATACTTTGAAAGTTTTGAGTTTTTACCTAAACAATTCCCCAACAGTTCAATAATCCGCAAAAAAAGCAACACAACAAAAAGTAACTCATCCATCACCTAAACTCACAACCCAGTGGCACTATATTATTGAAAAAATAATATTACCCATGCATCCATATGAAGTTTGCGCAAATTTGGGCATAACCGCAACAAATGAATGAATGTTGAAGAAATATCACCCTGTACTTTGTAAATCCCATAAAGGTCGCCGCACTCTAGTGGGTCATCACGCAACAACAAGTATTCCACATTTAATCGTAGAGGTGGTTGCAGTGAGTCCCGTTATAGTAAAAGGCTCAAAAAATTCTTCGAATCACAAGAAAAATGTTAGATCAGATCATCATCATCATTACCCCAGTGCCGCAAAGCCTTGGCCATATCTAGTTTAACCACTAAATTAGAACCTCTTACTGTTTTATCAATACTGTGAATCATTTCTTGAGCAATAAGAATCTGGTCAGCAATGTCCCTGTTCTTCATAAAACCAGCCTGCTCTTTAGATATAATCTTAGGCAACACACTGTCCAGCCTTGTCACTTTAATCCGGGTACAGATTTTACTCAAGAAAGTAGATAGACAAATAGGCCTAAAGTCAGAAAATGTGTTGGGGTTGTCTTTTTTTTTGGGATTAAGTACTAATATAGCACTAGACATTCCATTAGGGATTGGGAAGCCCAAAAAGAACTCTTGCACAGCTTTCAATACATCTAAACCCACAATTGATCAGCATTTTCTAAAGAATTTGCCATTATACCCATCTGGACCCGCTGCACTATTTTGGTTAAGTCCCCAGACAGCCTGTTTAACTTCCTCAAATGTAGGTAGAGAAGTAAGATAATCATTGTCCTCTATAGAAATCAGGCTAGGAATGACATCCAAAATGTGATTATTCTCATTGTTTTGTTCTGCAGTGTACAAGGAGGAGAAAAAAGTCACAGCAGCATTCCCTATATCAGAAGGAGAAGTAAGAGTATTTCCCTCATAGTCAATGGAGGCACTAGTACAAAAAAGGCTTTTCACATCGGTCAAAAAAGACTTTTCACATCGGTCAAACAACCGATGTGGTTCCAGCCCATGTGAAAAGTATTGGCTTTTCACATCGGTCAATGAACTGATGTGGAAATTCTTTCTACATCTGTCGTTCAATGCCCGATCTAGAAGATAGTCGAAAACGGCGTTTTAAATGATATTTCACATCGGTTATAACCCATGTAGAAAAGCAATCACATCGGTTATTTTACAACTGATGTAGAAAAGCTTCAATTTTTCCCAGAGCATAGGTTTTTCACATCGGTTATAACCCATGTAGAAAAGATTTTACATCAGTCATTTTATCAACCGATGTGAAAAGCTTCATTTTTTTCCGGAACATATGTGTTCCACATCGATTATAACCCATGTAGAAAAGCAATCACATCGGTTATTTTACAATTGATGTGAAAAGCTTCAATTTTTTCGGTACTTTTCAAGAAAAAAATTGCAATATAACCTTCGTTTTTACTATAATCACATCATTAACAGTATCATCAACTACTATAGCACAATTTTTCACTTTGATCCATCTAAAACAATAACACATGCTATTTTATAATTCTTCCACAAATGTTGAACAAGTTCAAGTAACAACTTAGTACATAATAATAAGCTAAAATAAAACAATCCTTGCACAAGTCTAGAGTAATAACACATTGTATAAAGTTACAAGTCTCATCATCACTCAAAAACTTAACCAAACACGTTCATCATGTGTCGTTGATGGATTGTGTCATTTCTAAGAAATATGATGCCCAACGAGTTCGTGCTTCATCAACCTCTTCTGATGAGAATGATTCCGGATTGGCGAATCGCTACAAATTAAATAAGAAGGTTATTAAAAAATATTACTTGGAGCAAACCTATTGAATGTAAATAAAATAATAATGTACCTCATCCCACATTTCAAGAATTACCGCCGAAACAATATTCAACATATGCAACATCACATGATAACCACATTCATAACTCCCAACTTGCATTCGAGACTACAAGTTAGAACAACATAATTACTAATCAAGAATTACGGTATTCGACTTGATGCTACACAAATGAAAGTAAAAATAACATACAAAGTAAAGTAGTACTCTATCCGGTCCTAAATAAACTTCACACTTTCCAAAATAAACTTCACACTTCTATTTTTGGAAAGTTTTTAATATAAAGTTACCCTTATACCCTTACTTTATTACCTACTTACACCTACTTTCTCTCTCCCACTACACTTTATTTACTTTTTGTAGGGGTATGGTGGGGAAGTCAAAACAAAAAGTTCAACTTTCTTAAAAACCGTAATGTCAAACCGAAGATTATTTAGGACCGGAGGGAGTAAATATTTACCATAGGAATAATCCATTTCACTCTTCCCTTTCTTGAGTTGAGCCTACTAATACATGTACTTGACTCCTACAAGTACATGTTTTACTAAAAAAATATTTAGAGCCCGTTTGGTAACACGAAAATCAGTTGATTTGGCTGATTCTGCTGAAATTTATGAAGTTCTGGCTGAAGTGGCTGATTCTGGTGATTTAAAAAAAAATATTAAAATATATTTTATTAATAAAATAAAGAAAAAATTATACGTAAAAATAGCTAAAATGATCATCTACAGTAACTTCAGTCGATACAGCCAGAAAAATAACCCAACCTTACTTTTTCTGCTTATTACACAATTCAGAGCGCGAAAGCAAAAGTTACGTGTTTGGTGAAAAAGTTGGCTGATAAGCCCGATAAGCGGGTGTTACAAACGGCCTCTTAGGATGGGAAATATCCAAAAGTTAACTTGCAATTAAAAATTTAAAATGATAATTTAATCCACTTACTATACGTCAAAGATAGCTACTTAGGCAGAACTCTGAAAGTGATTCGACTCACACGAGCTTATGTGGAGCCTGGAGGTGGAGAGTAAATCCAGACCGAAACGAAGAGCTACCCAAAAATGTGATGGAGATGAAGAGTGCGTGTTAGAGACTCGGTGGGCACACGGCTACGGAAATAGCGGGTAGGGCTGGGTTAGGGGAAGAATTAGGGGTGGACCCTAATTTTGGAAATAGAAATTAGTTCAAATAGGACTAAAACTATGGCAAAAACCTAAACTAGGATTTGCTATGTTTTTATTCCAAAATACGACCATATGAATCCTATTGGAAACATACCTATTTTTGCATTCCATTCTTACCCTTCCATTAAATATGAATTAAAAATAGTCAAAAGCCATAATAAGGAGCCAAGTAACATTGCTTCCCGCCTTCATTAATGTATACAAGCAAGAATCCATTGAAGCATCCAGACTTTCTGCGGGTTACGATTCAGGTTACAAATTTGAAATGGTTGGAATGAAATCAGGCTTGAATATTACTCTGACTTCTTTATTGGTCGATCTATAGTTAAAGGATAGTACACATAGGTCTGATTTTTTAAACAATAACTCTTTCTCAATTAAGTGTGATTGCTAGAGATAGCAAGGGATAAAAGTCAAGTTCATAGATGGGCATGGGGATGGATTGTCAGAGATAGAGGGACAACTCACTCAAGCTAGTTGGTGGAATGTGAAGGCAATTTGGTCACCGATTTGGTCAATGTGATAGTGAAAACTGATGCGTCTCTAGTCCTAGACGACATACAAAGTATCCCTAACACTTCTCAAGTGGGAGAAATCTTCAAAGATATCAAGTCACTTTTAAGCGAGGATCTGAATATATCAATTCAATGGCGCAGAAGATCAGCTAATCAAGTTGCTCATGCTTTGGCCAAAACCGTTGTTTCTATACCTGATTGTGATGTAGTTGTTGAATTATATATTGACGTTTTTCTCATAAAAAAATCAAGTGTGACATATTAATTTAATGATCTTAATTTTACTTAGATTTTGAAATTTATTAAGCTTTAAATTGTTTTCTTAAACATATATGTTAGTGACTAGTCTAATTTCTTACAACGTATTACTTTGTGGTGATATCTTTTGGTGTTATTTAATTTGTATATTTGTGATCAGATATTTTGTTAACTAATTCAAAACTGTGTTTTATATTTCTTTTTGTATTTTTAATATATTATGGTGACATTAATACTTAATTAGTTTGAAAATTTTATTACCTGATATTTTTTTATTGTAGCGGTATTTTTTAAGAATCAAGAACACGGACCGAACCAACCCATTTCAAAATGGGGCGGATAAGTTCTGGTTTATATTTTGAGATTTAGTTTACCCAAATCAAACCTACCAATTGAATGGAACTGACAATTATTGAACATATATCAATTACCTGAACCGACCCGAACTGTGCCCACCCCTAGACTCAACGAGGAGGGGTAAATTTAGTTTTCAAAAATTACTTAGGAATAGTTAGCACCAAAGAGCCTACCTGAAAAGATAAAACAAATTGTTTGAAAATTATATCTTGTCATGTATTCAAATCATTAATATTTGAAAATTGTGAAATAAAATAAGTGTGCAAATGCTAAATAACATTGACTTGTAACTTATTTATTTAGTAATTTTAAATCACTATGATTATATTGATACGCTCCTCACTGCAAGAAAAAGCAGAAAGTTTCAAAATTGAACCGTCTATCCCTACAAAGTACTCCAAAATCTACTAACCATCCAATCTTACAGCCTGTAAATGTGCAACTGTGCAAGCATTCCAAAATCTTGTACAGATGCAATAACAAAAAAATCAGGTTGAAGTGTCTCAATCTCAGGCAATAGGAGCTCTCAAACAAACAAAATTGTACATTGTTGAGCCCATGAAGTACAAATCAACACATACATTCAATTCATTAGAATACAATACAGTTCTTAAATGAAAACTACTTTGACTTTTGAGGAGGCACGAGGAAAAAGCAAAATTTGCTTAGTAGTTTGAAGTTTGAAGTGTTTTTCAATGACAAACTTCTCAACTTGTGGGAAGCATGCAAGAAACACCTTGATCCAAGACAGCCAAGTCTCACTCCTGCTTGTGCTTGAGAAGTCACCCAAAATCATAGTGTGAAGCAAGGAAAGACTTCCAGCCACACCGAAAGCATACTTTGAAAGTTTTGAGTTTTTACCTAAACAATTCCCCAACAGTTCAATAATCTGCAAAAAAAGCAACACAACAAAAAGTAACTCATCCATCACCTAAACTCACAACCCAGTGGCACTATATTATTGAAAAAATAATATTACCCATGCATCCATATGAAGTTTGCGCAAATTTGGGCATAACCGCAACAAATGAATGAATGTTGAAGAAATATCACCCTGTACTTTGTAAATCCCATAAAGGTCGCTGCACTCTAGTGGGTCATCACGCAACAACAAGTATTCCACATTTAATCGTAGAGGTGGTTGCAGTGAGTCCCGTTATAGTAAAAGGCTCAAAAAATTCTTCGAATCACAAGAAAAATGTTAGATCAGATCATCATCATCATTACCCCAGTGCCGCAAAGCCTTGGCCATATCTAGTTTAACCACTAAATTAGAACCTCTTACTGTTTTATCAATACTGTGAATCATTTCTTGAGCAATAAGAATCTGGTCAGCAATGTCCCTGTTCTTCATAAATCCAGCCTGCTCTTTAGATATAATCTTAGGCAACACACTGTCCAGCCTTGTCACTTTAATCCGGGTACAGATTTTACTCAAGAAAGTAGATAGACAAATAGGCCTAAAGTCAGAAAATGTGTTGGGGTTGTCTTTTTTTGGGAATAAGTACTAATATAGCACTAGACATTCCATTAGGGATTGGGAAGCCCAAAAAGAACTCTTGCACAGCTTTCAATACATCTAAACCCACAATTGACCAGCATTTTCTAAAGAATTTGCCATTATACCCATCTGGACCCGCTGCACTATTTTGGTTAAGTCCCCAGACAGCCTGTTTAACTTCCTCAAATGTAGGTAGAGAAGTAAGATAATCATTGTCCTCTATAGAAATCAGGCTAGGAATGACATCCAAAATGTGATTATTCTCATTGTTTTGTTCTGCAGTGTACAAGGAGGAGAAAAAAGTCACAGCAGCATTCCTTATATCAGAAGGAGAAGTAAGAGTATTTCCCTCATAGTCAATGGAGGCACTAGTACAAAAAAGGCTTTTCACATCGGTCAAAAAAGACTTTTCACATCGGTCAAACAACCGATGTGGTTCCAGCCCATGTGAAAAGTATTGGCTTTTCACATCGGTCAATGAACTGATGTGGAAATTCTTTCTACATCTGTCGTTCAATGCCCGATCTAGAAGATAGTCGAAAACGGCGTTTTAAATGATATTTCACATCGGTTATAACCCATGTAGAAAAGCAATCACATCGGTTATTTTACAACTGATGTAGAAAAGCTTCAATTTTTCCCGGAGCATAGGTTTTTCACATCGGTTATAACCCATGTAGAAAAGATTTTACATCAGTCATTTTATCAACCGATGTGAAAAGCTTCATTTTTTTCCGGAACATATGTGTTCCACATCGATTATAACCCATGTAGAAAAGCAATCACATCGGTTATTTTACAATTGATGTGAAAAGCTTCAATTTTTTCGGTACTTTTCAAGAAAAAAATTGCAATATAACCTTCGTTTTTACTATAATCACATCATTAACAGTATCATCAACTACTATAGCACAATTTTTCACTTTGATCCATCTAAAACAATAAGACATGCTATTTTATAATTCTTCCACAAATGTTGAACAAGTTCAAGTAATAACTTAGTACATAATAATAAGCTAAAATAAAACAATCCTTGCACAAGTCTAGAGTAATAACACATTGTATAAAGTTACAAGTCTCATCATCACTCAAAAACTTAACCAAACACGTTCATCATGTGTCGTTGATGGATTGTGTCATTTCTAAGAAATATGATGCCCAACGAGTTCGTGCTTCATCAACCTCTTCTGATGAGAATGATTCCGGATTGGCGAATCGCTACAAATTAAATAAGAAGGTTATTAAAAAATATTACATGGAGCAAACCTATTGAATGTAAATAAAATAATAATGTACCTCATCCCACATTTCAAGAATTACCGTCGAAACAATATTCAACATATGCAACATCACATGATAACCACATTCATAACTCCCAACTTGCATTCGAGACTACAAGTTAGGACAACATAATTACTAATCAAGAATTACGGTATTCGACTTGATGCTACACAAATGAAAGTAAAAATAACATACAAAGTAAAGTAGTACTCTATCCGGTCCTAAATAAACTTCACACTTTCCAAAATAAACTTCACACTTATATTTTTGGAAAGTTGTTAATATAAAGTTACCCTTATACCCTTACTTTATTACCTACTTACACCTACTTTCTCTCTCCCACTACACTTTATTTACTTTTTGTAGGGGTATGGTGGGGAAGTCAAAACAAAAAGTTCAACTTTCTTAAAAACCGTAAAGTCAAACCGAAGATTATTTAGGACCGGAGGGAGTAATTATTTACCATAGGAATAATCCATTTCACTCTTCCCTTTCTTGAGTTGAGCCTACTAAAACATGTACTTGACTCCTACAAGTACATGTTTTACTAAAAAAATATTTAGAGCCCGTTTGGTAACACGAAAATCAGCTGATTTGGCTGATTCTGCTGAAATTTATGAAGTTCTGGCTGAAGTGGCTGATTCTGGTGATTTAAAAAAAAATTAAAATATATTTTATTAATAAAATAAAGAAAAAATTATACGTAAAAATAGCTAAAATGATCATCTACAGTAACTTCAGTCGATACAGCCACAAAAATAACCCAACCTTACTTTTTCTGCTTATTACACAATTCAGAGCGCGAAAGCAAAAGTTACGTGTTTGGTGAAAAAGTTGGCTGATAAGCCCGATAAGCGGGTGTTACAAACGGCCTCTTAGGATGGGAAATATCCAAAAGTTAACTTGCAATTAAAAATTTAAAATGATAATTTAATCCACTTACTATACGTCAAAGATAGCTACTTAGGCAGAACTCTGAAAGTGATTCGACTCACACGAGCTTATGTGGAGCCTGGAGGTGGAGAGTAAATCCAGACCGAAACGAAGAGCTACCCAAAAATGTGATGGAGATGAAGAGTGGGTGTTAGAGACTCGGTGGGCACACGGCTACGGAAATAGCGGGTAGGGCTGGGTTAGGGGAAGAATTAGGGGTGGACCCTAATTTTGGAAATAGAAATTAGTTCAAATAGGACTAAAACTATGGCAAAAATCTAAACTAGGATTTGCTATGGTTTTATTCCAAAATACGACCATATGAATCCTATTGGAAACATACCTATTTTTGCATTCCATTCTTACGCCTTCATTAATGTATACAAGCAAGAATCCATTGAAGCATCCAGACTTTCTACGGGTTACGATTCAGGTCACAAATTTGAAATGGTTGGGATGAAATCAGGCTTGAATATTACTCTGACTTCTTTATTGGTCGATCTATAGTTAAAGGATAGTACACATAGGTCTGATTTTTTAAACAATAACTCTTTCTCAATTAAGTGTGATTGCTAGAGATAGCAAGGGACAAAAGTCAAGTTCATAGATGGGCATGGGGATGGATTGTCAGAGATAGAGGGACAACTCACTCAAGCTAGTTGGTGGAATGTGAAGGCAATTTGGTCACCGATTTGGTCAATGTGATAGTGAAAACTGATGTGTCTCTAGTCCTAGACGACATACAAAGTATCCCTAACACTTCTCAAGTGGGAGAAATCTTCAAAGATATCAAGTCACTTTTAAGCGAGGATCTGAATATATCAATTCAATGGCGCAGAAGATCAGCTAATCAAGTTGCTCATGCTTTGGCCAAAACCGTTGTTTCTATACCTGATTGTGATGTAGTTGTTGAATTATATATTGACGTTTTTCTCATAAAACAAATCAAGTGTGACATATTAATTTAATGATCTTAATTTTACTTAGATTTTGAGATTTATTAAGCTTTAAATTGTTTTCTTAAACATATATGTTAGTGACTAGTCTAATTTCTTACAACGTATTACTTTGTGGTGCTATCTTTTGGTGTTATTTAATTTGTATATTTGTGATCAGATATTTTGTTAACTAATTCAAAACTGTGTTTTATATTTCTTTTTGTATTTTTAATATATTATGGTGACATTAATACTTAATTAGTTTGAAAATTTTATTACCTGATATTTTTTTATTGTAGCGGTATTTTTTAAGAATCAAGAACACGGACCGAACCAACCCATTTCAAAATGGGGCGGATAAGTTCTGGTTTATATTTTGAGATTTAGTTTACCCAAATCAAACCTACCAATTGAATGGAACTGACAATTATTGAACATATATCAATTACCTGAACCGACCCGAACTGTGCCCACCCCTAGACTCAACGAGGAGGGGTAAATTTAGTTTTCAAAAATTACTTAGGAATAGTTAGCACCAAAGAGCCTACCTGAAAAGATAAAACAAATTGTTTGAAAATTATATCTTGTCATGTATTCAAATCATTAATATTTGAAAATTGTGAAATAAAATAAGTGTGCAAATGCTAAATAACATTGACTTGTAACTTATTTATTTAGTAATTTTAAATCACTATGATTATATTGATACGCTCCTCACTGCAAGAAAAAGCAGAAAGTTTCAAAATTGAACCGTCTATCCCTACAAAGTACTCCAAAATCTACTAACCATCCAATCTTACAGCCTGTAAATGTGCAACTGTGCAAGCATTCCAAAATCTTGTACAGATGCAATAACAAAAAAATCAGGTTGAAGTGTCTCAATCTCAGGCAATAGGAGCTCTCAAACAAACAAAATTGTACATTGTTGAGCCCATGAAGTACAAATCAACACATACATTCAATTCATTAGAATACAATACAGTTCTTAAATGAAAACTACTTTGACTTTTGAGGAGGCACGAGGAAAAAGCAAAATTTGCTTAGTAGTTTGAAGATTGAAGTGTTTTTCAATGACAAACTTCTCAACTTGTGGGAAGCATGCAAGAAACACCTTGATCCAAGACAGCCAAGTCTCACTCCTGCTTGTGCTTGAGAAGTCACCCAAAATCATAGTGTGAAGCAAGGAAAGACTTCCAGCCACACCGAAAAAATACTTTGAAAGTTTTGAGTTTTTACCTAAACAATTCCCCAACAGTTCAATAATCTGCAAAAAAAGCAACACAACAAAAAGTAACTCATCCATCACCTAAACTCACAACCCAGTGGCACTATATTATTGAAAAAATAATATTACCCATGCATCCATATGAAGTTTGCGCAAATTTGGGCATAACCGCAACAAATGAATGAATGTTGAAGAAATATCACCCTGTACTTTGTAAATCCCATAAAGGTCGCCGCACTCTAGTGTGTCATCACGCAACAACAAGTATTCCACATTTAATCGTAGAGGTGGTTGCAGTGAGTCCCGTTATAGTAAAAGGCTCAAAAAATTCTTCGAATCACAAGAAAAATGTTAGATCAGATCATCATCATCATTACCCCAGTGCCGCAAAGCCTTGGCCATATCTAGTTTAACCACTAAATTAGAACCTCTTACTGTTTTATCAATACTGTGAATCATTTCTTGAGCAATAAGAATCTGGTCAGCAATGTCCCTGTTCTTCATAAAACCAGCCTGCTCTTTAGATATAATCTTAGGCAACACACTGTCCAGCCTTGTCACTATAATCCTGGTACAGATTTTACTCAAGAAAGTAGATAGACAAATAGGCCTAAAGTCAGAAAATGTGTTGGGGTTGTCTTTTTTTGGGAATAAGTACTAATATAGCACTAGACATTCCATTAGGGATTGGGAAGCCCAAAAAGAACTCTTGCACAGCTTTCAATACATCTAAACCCACAATTGACCAGCATTTTCTAAAGAATTTGCCATTATACCCATCTGGACCCGCTGCACTATTTTGGTTAAGTCCCCAGACAGCCTGTTTAACTTCCTCAAATGTAGGTAGAGAAGTAAGATAATCATTGTCCTCTATAGAAATCAGGCTAGGAATGACATCCAAAATGTGATTATTCTCATTGTTTTGTTCTGCAGTGTACAAGGAGGAGAAAAAAGTCACAGCAGCATTCCCTATATCAGAAGGAGAAGTAAGAGTATTTCCCTCATAGTCAATGGAGGCCGGTAATAGCCTGCTTCCTATTCCTGATTTTCACAAAATTATGAAAGTATTTGGTATTTGAGTCCCCCTCTATAATCCATCTTAAATGAGCCTTTTGCTTCCAAAAAATTTTTCAAGCTTATACTTTTGAAGCAGCAACCCTCTTTTAAAAGACCAATCTTCCCTTTTATCATCACTGGGATCCTCCTCAAATTCTTTTTCTGCATTAAGAACCTCTTGTTCACATTCTTTAATGATGTCTTAATCTTAATTGTTATAATAACTTTGGTTGTTCAATAAACCTTCACATATATATTTTTAAAAATTTATATATACAATATTATTGTAATATGACATGTCGTAAAAAATTATAATTTTGGATATATTTTATGTAAAAATTGGATCAATAATGAAAAGGTGATAACACTTTAATGAAAAGGGGTTTTAAAAGGTGTAATGGATAGTTGGACGGAGCAGAGCAAAATAGGTTGAACCTTAAATTTAAAATTTGGCAAATTTTAAATGAACGGATGGAGTGATATATACTCCCTCCGTCCCGTTGGAATGTTCCCGATTTGACCTACACACATATTAAGGAAATAAACTTATCAGGGGGTAAATTTTACTGTTTTGACATTGTTTCGACACTGTTTGACATGGTTTCGACACTGTTTTGCACTGTTTGACCCTGTTTTGATGTAGGATAACTTTCCATTTAGGGAAATGGGAACTTTGCGACGGGACATCCAAAAAAGGAAAGCAGGAACATTCCAACGGGACGGAGGGAGTAATATATTCTATAATATACTCCGTAATAGAAAACTAAATGTGTATGAAAGAAGTATGTTCCCTACAGAATAGTTGACAAAATAGAATGTTATATTAATCGAATAATTATATTTTAAGACTCATAAGGCTCAAACTCGGATGACGTAAGATATATAATCCCTCTCTTCTTTTTTAATTGCAACGTTACTATTCTCTCGGTTGTCAAAAATTGAATTTGTGTTACGTTAATTAGTTAAAGTAAAGAATGTGAATATTGTTAAATTCAAAGTGCTACATTTATTGAAGAAAGGTGGTAGTATATATGTAGAATGTTGTTGATGTTTCTTTGGTGAAACATCAATAACATATAATTAAAAATCACTTAAATTAAATAAATTAGATTAGAAAATCACGTGTTTGACAAATAATTGGTTGATGAAGCTGATATCGCCAAAAGCGGGTTCATCACCGATGTGGCCATGCGACATAAATATGGAAGTGGAAAAGTTTTATTATAAATTTCTGTCATATGAGATATCATAAAACTTATAATTTTTTATATTTTTTGGTAAAAGTTGGATCAATAATGAAAATTTTATAACACCTTAAAGAAAAATAGCTTAAATATATGACCATGATACTTATTTTGGTCATATATTATGAAATAATTTGTTTAGTGGTTAGATAATAGAAAAGTTGTTTAATATATCTTATGATCTTTTTTATGTGTACAATATTGGTGTCATATGAAAGATCGTAAACAATTATGAATTTTGATACTCCCTCCGTCCCGGATAGAACTTGACTACATTTAAAGAAAAAGAGGATTTTTATATTATGAGACCCACCATGCATATCTATCCGCAATTTATTGCTTTGTTATTCTGTATTTCCGACTTTCCGTGTATTAGAAAGAAAGAAAAAAGAAAAGAACTTTAAACTGCCACGTGGCAGAATTTTATGAATGGAGTGAAACATGGAGAGTTAGCCAAGTGTGCTTACACTTGGAAAAATTCTAATACATACAGGGTATTTTCTAATGAGGGTACTTTAATATCCTAATAAGCCTAGCATCATCAAAATCTAAATATAATTATTTCTTACAATTTTTATATATGCATTATTGGTGTCATATGAAAGATCGTAAAAAAATATGAATTTTGGTATATGTTTTATAAAAATCAGAGAAAAACTGAAAAAAATTATAACACTTTAAAGAAAGTAGATTTTTTTTTACAATGGGCCCCTTTAATTAATTATTGCCACGTTTTTTTGATCTAAATAGAAAAATCCTCACCTTGGTTCATTAGTCATTATTACGGTAGATTCTATGGTACCCATAAGGTACCGTACCTTTGTCCACATGGATTAATGAAAGTGTTGCAGTTGAATTATTTAAATCTAAATTAAAAATGATATATCTATTTGAACCAATCAAATGAATGGTAGGTACGATACCCCATTTTTTAAATTGATATCGGAGTTGTCACCCATTATTATACCGTATAACTCCTTTAGTTGGTCACGTGGACTTTATAGAGGGAAGGAGATAATTTTGGAGAGAAGGATACATAAGCTTCATGATATAATTGTCATTTAATGAGCTATTTCTTTTCTTATATATAAATAAATAGATTATTTTACACCCCTAAGTTTTAATGTGTAAACTACCAAGTAGGCTCTAAGGAGCACCCAACTGTAGCTGTTCAACTATCCGAGCATCTTAAATTCTGATGTTTTATTACGCCATACTTATTAGCATGTCGTTTAGTCTAGATTGCTTGGGTGTCGTTTTGTTTTACGGTGTTTTACACTTTTACCTAAACAGGCACCCGTATGTTTATCAGTTTGGAGCGTATTATATCTCGTTGGAAAGATAGATCGAAGCTCTAAAGCTATTGTTTCAACTTCATTTACAATGCATTAATTAAAATTGGGGCGGAGCCAAGGCACTGGACCAGACTGGACCGGTACAAAGAATACTTTTGGAAAAAAATTTACACTATGAACATTTTTTAAATTTAGGTTGGGCCAGGGCCAGAGTTGGTCCTCCCCTAACTCCGCCCCTGAACGGCACCGTTTCGTTAAATGAAAATTTTAGAACAAAAAACAGGTTACCCGACTTACGTCTTGAGAAGCAAACTAGGGAAGTAGGGATATGGATGACAATGTTGGAAAAATAGGAGTATTTCAAATGAATAAAATATTTTATTAATATCATATGAAGTATTATAAGTGTTTTTTTATCTTCCTTAATATTCCTTAAATATACTATTATCTACTTGTTGTCATTACTTGTTGGAAACGGTTTGCATTAATCACAACGGTAACAATTTTTTATGTTACAAATGTAAAACATTAAATAGCTTTAACTTCATACGTTTCTTCAAGTGGCTAGCAACGATCATTTTATTTTTGATTATATATATCCAGCCACCTGCATGTTTCTTTTAGTAGAAGAATGAGCCAAAAAATCATTGATCCATTAATCTTAAGAAAAGACATTAGTCTTCATTTTAGAGTAGCTAGCAAAATATACTTTCTACGGTCTCCTGGATTAATATTATTCTACACTCGTTGTATCTTGGGAAAGATTTTCACTGAAGAGCTCGTTTTATCTTGGGGAAGATTATCACTAGCCGGAAATACTTTTGTAACGTTTTTTTTGCAGGGTTATCCGGTCAATTTCCTCCAACAAACAATGGGGTGAGTTTGGTGCGGGGTTCACTCATTTTTCAGGAGAAGAGTTGGATTAGAGAATTACCTTACGGAGCTTTAAAGGAGGGACGAATGCGGAAACCGGGGACACTTGCTGGAAAACACTAGAAAATTGGAAGGAAGCAGAGGATGGAAAACCCTAATCATGCCTGCGATCCCAGTATTTATAAAGGAGAGGCGCCATTTCAATGGCCAACCCACGAGTGACACGTGGTGAGGAGCGTACCCGGGGACACATGTCATGTTGAGACGGGCAGGTACGAAATGATTACTTTTGCATCGGAAGTTGAACCGGCCAGGATAACTGTCACCTAGAGCCCCGTGAACAACGGCGGGGAAGCAACCGCCACGTCACTTTGGGGGAAAGGGGACAGCGGCTCAAAGTAGTACGGCGGAAACTAATTACTTCTTTATGTCCCGCGCACGCTCGGAACATCAGAAGTGGGGGACTTGTGTTGGGTTAATGGCCCAACAAGGGCCGGCCAATCAACCCTTAAGGACCAAGAGGAAGGTCAAGGCCCAAGGGCCAGGGGACGAACGTGATCCAACATACCCCACTCTCAGGGCTAAAGGGCCAGGGGACGTACGTAGTCCAGCATACCCCAGTCTCAAGGCCCAAGGGCCAGGGGACGTACGTAGTCCAGCATACCCCAGTCTCAAGGCCCAAGGGCCAGGGGACGTACGTAGTCCATCGCCAGCCAACACCAGGGCCCAAGGACCAGAGGACGTACATCTCATGGCCCTTACCACAGGGATCGGGCTGCAACCAGAAGATTGGGTCCAACCCTGAGGGACGAATGTCCCCACCCCATGACGGGAAACCAAGATCCTAGCGGGAAACGCATTAAATGTGTGAGATTTGGTGGTTGGAATCATGTCGCCCACAACCAACCACGTCAGCACTCCCAACCACCCATGGGTAGTATAAATAGTCGCATTTATTTCATTGTAAAGATTTCGCAATTTGACTCTCTAGCATTATAGCAGTAATAACAGCTCATAGCATAGCATAGTACGTTTGGCCCTTCGGCTTGTAATCGTTGAGTGATTAAATACAGTTGTTGGCCCATTTCCTATTGTCTCTTCATCTTATTTGTCCTTCACCCATTCGAAACCTCCAGGTTACGTGTTGGGCCTGCGGGTTGAGGGAATAAACCTCAACATTGGCGCCTTCTGTGGGAAACTGATCAAAAAGTTCTTCCCAATTAAGCTCTCCAATTAAAAAACTCTAAGACAATTACAAGGCAAGTAAGATGACTACCAACAACGCAAGGAACTCTCAAGACCTTTCTTCGCGACTGACTCGCAACAGGAGAAGTCGTAACCAGGCGGCAGGGGCCCAGTCCAGCAGCTTGTGGAGTCGGGGGGATTTTGGGATACTCACTGACTTGATCCCCCAGGAGCTCCGGAGGGACCCCAACGCACTACGGGAAATCGCAGACACCATCCGCTGACTGGCGGACCAACGGGAGGTGGAGCACGTACATACCGCCAATACTGAGCAGACCCCGCTCTCGCCTATCCGCCCTATGCAGTCTTTCACCGAGCGTACCGGTGAAAATAACCATTCCCGTCGTTCGGTCCATTCCACGATCACTCAGAATATCTGATCTCCGGATATGGGGGTGCCGTAGGAGCCGGGCCCTTCAGGGGGACGCAGCGCCACACAATCCAGGACCCTATGCCAATCATGCCCCGTAATGGATGGGCAGCCAGGGAGCACACTCCCGTGATGGATGGCCTGATGGCGGAGGCCTGAGTCTACCATGGACAACATGACTTCGGAATTGTGCCGAGGGGAAACACCTGGGCGGTGGTGAACCCCGCACCCGCTGTGACTGATCCACGGGATGCCATGCTCATGGAGATGCAGAGGCAGATCAATGAACTAAAATGACGTACGAAGAATACACCGGCGCAGCCCAGGATTGCACTTTCACCCCCTTTCTCTGCCAGGGTAATGGCTGTGGATATATCAAGGGACGTTCGGCCTCCGGGAACTCTGATTTATGATGGGAGCGGGGACCCCAAGGCCCATCTGCTATCTTACCAGGGGACGCTCTCTATGCTGGGAGCCTCCGACGAGGCCATATGCAGGCTTTTCTTCACCACCCTCAGAGGACCAGCACAAGAATGGTTCGGGCAGCTCAGGCCCGGATCCATCGATAACTTTGAGCAATTATCTCGGCAGTTCATGGCATAGTTCACGTCGAGCTCCACGCCCAAGAAACATTTCAGCTGGTTGACGAACGTCCACCAGAATAAGGGAGAATCCCTATCCGCTCTCCTAATCAAGTGGAGGGATGAGACCCTGAAAGTGGAGGACCTCCCAGAGAGCACCGGCATCACTCTGTTCACCAATGCACTGGCAACTGGGGACCTCTATCTGGATCTAAAAAGGAACCCAGGGCGCATCTATGCTGAGGTATTGGCTCGGGCACGGAAGTTCGCTGCGATCGAGGAGGAGATTTAGCAACGGGACGGAGTAGTGGCCCCCGCAATGCGCAAGATATCGGACCGACTGGGTCCCGGTCCGGTGGATGCACCGACACCTAAAAAGAAGAAGACGATCGGTGGTTACGTTCCTTGGGCCGCACAGGAATGCCCAGGGGATAATCTTCACATTGATTCCGGGCATGCTCCTTTGGCCTACCCCATTAGCCAGATTTTTGGGGCCATCAAGGACAAGGGGTTGCTCAAGGAATCGGTACCCACCAAGGGGCACATGATGGGCCTGGATGCGGGAGCTTACTGCGAATATCATCGCAAGACGGGACACCACACGGATGACTGCCAAAGTCTGAAATACGCCATCCATCAACTTATCGAGAGGGGATACCTAGGGGAATTCACTGCAGGAGGAATGTCCCAAAGCCCTTCACAGCAACACAGGAGGCCCTACAGCTGGCGCCGGGACGATCGGTGGGAGGCTGGGGTCAAGGAGGAGGACTTCCGTCATATGGGAAAGCGACCGGAGGCATCACTCGGACCGGTCGGCACCAAGAAGAAAATGGAAATCAAAATGATCTTTGGAGGGGCGGAAACCGGGGACACCCCGGCGGAGAGGAAGAAATTCGAGAGGACTCTCCGAATAAACTCCATCTCTGCACCTCCCGCCAAGAAGCATAAGGCCGAACCTATTGTGTTCGGACTGGCAGATCTGCCACAGTCACCAGGACCGCACAGGGATGAACTGGTGATCAGCATGGATATCCGGGAGTGGATAATCCGACGAGTCCTGGTCGATACAGGAAGCAGTGTCAATGTCTTATACTGGGACGTTTTCGAAAGGATGCATATAAGCAGGGCTGATCTGAGCCCCCTACAGATGCCCCTGGCGGGTTTCACCGGCCACAGCATTGATGCAGAGGGGACGATCGTCCTCCCAGTGGAGATTGGGGACAACGAGTACCGGGCATCTATCCCCATGACGTTTGTGGTGGTGCGGTTGAAGTGCGCCCACAACGCCATTCTGGGATGACCTGGATTGGAGGATCTTGAGGCTATCTGCTCTATACGACATTCCTGAATAAAGTTTCCCACAGAAACCGGGGTGGGAGTGGCCCGTACGGACCCAGATACTGCAAGGGCCTGCTACAAGGAAGCAGTAAAGAAGATGACGGAGAGGGATATGAGGGTCAACAACATTGCCGAGACAGCCCGACGGGAGGAGGCTATGCCCCGAAGGGAGGAGGCTATGCCCCGACCGGAGCCAGCAACCTAGCTGGAGGAAGTGGAACTGGACGACCCCTCTGATCGGAAAGTGTCCATTGAAATCGGCCTAGAACCAGAAATCCGGGAAGGAGTGATCTTAATCCTTCGAAGGTTCAAGATCTTGTTTGCTAGAGGGTCGGAGGACATGCCGGGAATTGATCCTGAAATTATCTGTCACAAATTGGTCGTTCGGCCAGATGTCAGACCCGTGCAGCAGAAGAAAAGATACATGGCGGTCGAACGGAGGGACTTTATCAAGGTGGAAGTCACTACCCTTCTCAACATACGCCACATTCGGCCTGTTATGCATGTGGAATGGCTGTTCAACGTCGTCCTAGCACCTAAGGGGCCCACATGGCGGATGTACGTCGATTACTCCGATCTCAATAAAGCTTACCCAATGGACCCCTACCCAGTACCGAGGATCGATCTGCTGGTGGATGAAACCGCAGGATGCGAGCTGCTCAGCTTCATGGACGCCTTCAGGGGGTATCATCAAGTGTTCATGCATCCGGACGATGCTGAAAAGACTGCCTTCGTCACATCAGATGGAGTGTACTACTATGTGGTCATGCCGTTCGGCTTGAGGAACGCAATGGCCACCTTCTAGAGGATGATCGGGATATTGTTCAAAGACGTCCTTGAGAAAATCATGGAGGCATACGTGGATGATATCCTAATCAAGAGCAAGAAGAAGGAGAACCACGTTCAGGACATGGAGAGGGCCTTCACCGTCATGGAAGGAGCGAACATGAGGTTGAACCCGAAGAAGTGTGCTTTCACCGTCGGGGGGGGGGGGGGGGGGGGGGGGTCCTTGGCTACATGATGAGCGAGCGGGGAATTGAACCTAACCCAGAAAAAGTAAAGGCCATCATGGATATGGAGGCCCCCAAGAACTTGAAGGGTGTACAGAGGCTTACTGGGCATTTGGCGGCTCTAAGCATATTTATGTCGAAATTGGCTGACCGGGCAATCCCCTTTTTCCAAATCACGAAGAAAGTCAATCCATTTGAATGGACCCCGGAGTGTCAGACAGCATTCGAGGATTTCAAGACGTACCTCTCCTCGCCGCTCGTCCTTACCAAAGCGGACCCCGGGGAGCAGCTGTACATGTATTTGGAAGTGGCCGATCTGGCGGTAAGCTCCGTCCTATTGAAAGAGGACGATAGCGTTCAACGGCCTATATATTTCGTGAACAAGGCACTGAACGGCCCAGAGACCAGGTACACGCTGATGGAAAAGATGATCCTGGCCCTGATTGCATCAATAAAGCGCTTGGCACCATACTTCCAGGCACACTCGGTGACGGTGTTCACCACTCAGCCATTGGCCACTATCCTCAAGAATCCAATGGCGAGTGGGAGAATTACGAAGTGGTCCTTGATGATTGGGCAATACAATGTGGAATTTAAGCCAAGGTCGATGATCAAGGGGCAGGCACTAGCGGATTTCATTGCAAAGTGTACAGCATGTACGGAGGATGGAAAGTATGACAGCAACGACTTTGACAACTGGTGGGAGATGTACATCGACGGGGCAGCAAGTGCAAAGGGATGCAGGGGGGTGCGGTCATCACTTCCCCCGAGGGTTTCAAGGCTTACTACTCCATGAAATTTGAGTTCAAGGTCACCAACAACGAGGCCGAGTACGAGGCGCTAATCGCAGGATTGAAATACGCGAGGGCCCTCGGCGCAGCTCGTCTGAAGGTTCAGATGGATAGCCAATTGGTGGTCACACAGATGAACGGTACCGCCGAAACCCGGGAGGAGCGGATGAAAGCCTACAGAGAGCTGGTAGAGGAGCAGAATGCGCAGTTTGAGCAAGTGATCATCGACCTGGTACCTCGGGTAGAGAACGCCGAAGTTGACATTCTATCTAAGTTAAGCAACCCCCACCCGAGGATCATGCGACGCTCTTCCCCAGACACATTGGGAGCTTCGCCAGACAGGAAGTGCTCCATCGACCAGCAACAGAGACAATCCAGGTAAATGTTGTTTCTTTTGCAGATCCCAGCTGGGTGAAGGAGGTAACCGATTATATTAGGGATGGAACTCTCCCCCTTGATAAAGACGGACGAACCTCCGGAAGGGCCCCGTGGATAAAAAGACGGGCGACGAGTTTTGTGGTTATCAGTGGAGAACTATACAAGAACATGTTCGGCGGACCATACCTCAGGTGCTTACCGCTGGACCTAGCTGCAGCAGTCATGGAGGAAATCCACTAGGGCATCTGTTCCAGTCACCAATGGCCCCGAACGCTGGCAAGGAAGATCATCCTGCAGGGGTACTATTGGCCGACCATCCAACGAGACTGTTTCAACCACACTCAGAGGTGTGCAGTGTGCCAACAGTACGCACCTATGCCAGGGAGGCCGACCAGCTTCTATACCCCGATGACCGTCGACCTACCATTTGCGAGGCGGGGGATAGATCTGCTAGGGCCTCTGCCCAGGACGACCGGCGGTAAGAAGTTCATAATTGTAGCCATTGACTATTTCACCAAGTGGTTGGAGGCCGAACCATTGAAGAACGTCACTGAGTTCCAATGCCAACGCTTCGTCTGGCAGAATGTATTATGCCGGTTCGGCATCCCGGAGCAGATCATTACGGACAATGGCCGGCAGTTCGTCGGCAAGGGTTTCGAAGCATATTTGGCCAAGTGGGGCATCCGACATTCCAAGGCCTCAGTCGCGTACCCGCAGGCAAACGGCCAGGTGAAGAATATGAACCGGACCATCATGGATGGCATCAAGAAAAACCTGGAAGATTACTCCTCAACCTGGCCGGAGCAGCTGAACTATGTTCTGTGGACGTACAGGACAACTCCGAGGATGGTGACCAGGGAAACGCCATTTGCACTGGCGTACGGTTTCCAGGCCAAAGTCCCCACCGAAGTGCTTGTGCCCACACACCGGACATTGCACTTCGACCCGGAACAGAACGAGGAAAATCTGAGGGTCGAGCTGCACTTCATCGAGGAAAGAAGGGATCTGGTCGCACGACGCATGGAGGAATACCATCGGGAAACCGAGAGGTATTTCAACAAAGCAATGAAGGTCAGGGAAATCAAAGTCGGAGATTTGGTACTGCGGAAACCGGAGAAGAGCAAGCCGCTCGAGGGCGGCAAGATGGACAAGAACTGGGAGGGGCCATACAGGGTATGTGAAAAAAGGCTGGCGGCGGGGACGTTCCTCCTACAAACCATGGAGGGACGCCCCACTGGCATATGGAATGTGGAGCACTTGAGGAAGTTCTATCAGTGAGTTTCCAAAAAAAAACGGGGAGATAAAAAGGAAGTCCAGGTCATACAATGTAACAACAAAAGTTAATGAGAACGAGCGGGCTTGGACATTAGCCTAAAAAGTCCCGTGGTTTTTTCCCTTTCCGGGTTTCCATGATAAAATCATTGTGTACATCATCATCATAGAAACACTACGAACCTCCTAGAGGAGATAGACATTATCATTGGGCGGCACCAATCCTCCGAACGGTACTGCCACCGCACGGAAGACCTCTCAAAAAAAGGAAACCAGAGGGGCACTGGGGAATCCCCAAAGGAGATAAACCCGTTCCGCATCACAATCACGGCTGAGCCCAGCCTAGGATCCAAAGGACTGGGCCAAATGGGCAGGTAAGACGAACGGATGACGGGACGAAGAACGGGGAATCCCCAAAAGGGATAAACCCGTTCCGCATCACAATCACGGCCGAGCCCAGCCCAGGATCCAAAGGACCGGGCCAAATGGGCAGGTAAGACGAGCGGATGACGGAATGAAGTTAAAGACCTCTCAAAAAAATCAGAGGGGCGCTGGGGAATCCCCAAAGGGGATAAACCCGTTCCGCATCACAATCGCGGCCGAGCCCAGCCCAAGATCCAAAGGACCGGGCCAAATGGGCACGTAAGACGAACGGATGACGGGACGAAGAACGGGGAATCCCCAAAGGGGATAAACCCGTTCCGCATCACAATTGCGGCCGAGCCCAGTCCAGGATCCAAAGGAACGGGCCAAATGGGCAGGTAAGACGAGCGGATGACGGGACGAAGTTAAAGACCTCTAAAAAAACAGAGAGGCGCTGGGGAATCCCCAAAGGGGATAAACCCATTCTGAATCACAATCGCGGTCGAGCCCAGCCCGGGATCCAAAGGACCGGGCCAAATGGGCAGGTAAGACGAGCGGATGACGGGACGAATAACGGGGAATCCCCAAAGGGGATAAACTCATTCCGCATCACAATCGCGACCGAGCCCAGCCCAGGATCCAAAGGACCGGGCCAAATGGGCAGGTAAGACGAGCGGATGATGGAACGAAGTTAAGAAGGGATCAAGCGAGAAATAAAATACGATCGTAGCAATCAAGCAATACATTTTATTCATCGGCTCTACCGACCGGAAAGTACAAATCATACACGAGTTCGGAGTGAAATCAAGAGTACAAAATAACTGGAGCTATCATGCCTTATGGAGCTATCCTTGAATATAGATGTGCCTGCAAGAGCCTGGAGGGTGAAGCTCGGCAACTGCTGTAGAATCTTGCCACCGGCTCTGGAGGGTCTCCGTTGCTGCAGAATCTTGCCACCGGCTCTGAAGGGAGTCTCTGATTTTTTTCAAGCTCCACCATTAAGGGCCACTAGAGACTTGAGAGCTTCACTCACAGCACAAGCAGCTGAAACATTAGGGGTCACGCTCCTCTCCTCTCTTTTAGAAACACAAGCCAACGGCCACTGCGGAAGAAGCAGTAGCCGCTAGGGCTTACTTCATACGCACGAGGCAGCCTGGATACCCTTGGCCTGGTACGTCTTTTTCACCAATCCCAAAAGAGAGGGGATGGGAGGATGCTGAGTCAGCCTCCACCTGTATGAAGAAAACATATTATAATTGCCACGTTATCTTTTTTAACGGTTTGTTCGTTTTTGTACTAGTTTAGCACTAGACATGTGATTATATGTACCATTGCGTTTGATTTGCAAGATGAGGTACACTTTACTCCACACGGTGCAACTTCATGTACTGAACTGACCTTTTCCTCTTTAATTTAATGAATTTACGGAGACAGAAGACATAAAAATGGACAAAAAAAACTAGTCTACTAAATAATAAATAAGGGAAATATAATTAAAATATCCCAAACTTTAATGGGGTGTGACATAAGCACCCCAAACTTGCATATGTAATTTAAATACTTCAAACTTTATATAAAAAGTTATTTTATCAACATGGTCATGTATTATTTCTTTCAAAAATATTAATTTTTGGTGAATATTTCATAATTTGATAATTTTTAGCATTCATAAAGATACAATTAACATTCTAAGCTTTCATTGTAAAATAAATAGTATTACCCACCACTATATATAATTCTAATGTTTTTCAATTTGCTATTTTAAATTATGCATTTAACACCATACACTACAAAAAAACACGCCGTTTGTCACGGATTTTTGTCACGGATTCCGGCCGTGACAAATTTGTCACGGGCTTTGTCACGGAATTTTGGGATTTGTCACGAAAATTATTTGTCACGGATTTATCCGTGACAAAATTTTGTCACGGATTTGGTCCGTGACAAATTTACTCCGGCGACCGGTTTTTTACTCCGGTGAATACTTTTTTGCTTCCGGGCATTTGTCACGGACAGATCCGTGACAAATCCGTGACAAATTTCAAAAAAATTCAATTAATGATTTTCCAGCGGTAACCTTTTATAATACGGTATGGGAAAAGATTTGTCACGGATAAATCCATGACAAATCCGTGACAAATTTCAAAAAAAACTCAATTATTGATTTTCCAGCGGTAACCTTTAATAATGCGGTACAGAAAAAGATTTGTCACGGATAAATCCGTGACAAATCCGTGACAATTTTTTTTATATAACCCAACTCCATCGTCCATTACAATTGCAAGAACAACAATCAGTTTAAAAATTCGTAGATTCGAGTGATGTAGTATCGGTTTAAAGATTGAATGATGTAATCCGTCAGTTCATCATTTTCCGAGTTTATGCTGATAAGGTATGTCATTTTAATTAATTTCCTTTAATTGTGTGATAAATTAATTATTAGCTTAATTAATTAATTATTATTAGTGAGGTTAGGATTCTTTTTTCTTTATATAATAATAATTAATTATTAGCTTAATAATTAATCAGTGAGGTTAGTTAAATAATTAATTATTAGTTAAATTTAAATATAAATATTAATTAGTTAAATTATTGTTATTATTAATGCATAATAATTTAGGATGTGTAGTGATGATTTAAGTATTAGCTAGCTTATTATAGATTAATTAATTAGTGACTTGTAGTGATTTAATTAATTAGTTAGCTAGCTTAATTATTAGGTTATTAATTATCACCAATTATTATTTATTAGCAATTATTGTTAATGGGATGCATAATTAATATAGCTAGCTAGGATTGAAACTTTATTATTATTTAGTTTAGTGTGAATTATTATTGTGAATTATTAATGAGATAATATTTAACAATAATATTAGTTAAATGTAAATTAATTAACTAATTAATTAAGTTAAAACATTGAGGAAATGGGTTTAGAATTTGATGAGTTGATAATATTAGTTAGATTTAAATATTAGTTAATTGATCAATGATGATAATGCATGATTAGGTTTAATTTGTTTATTAATTAGTTAATTATTGTTAATGCATAATTTAGGATTTGTAGTGATTTAAGTTAGGATTCAAACTTTATTAGTTAAGTGTGAATTATATATTATTGTGAATTAATTATATTTAACAATATTAGTTAAATGGAAATTAACTAATTAATAAGTTAAATTAGTTAATTATTGTTAATGGGATGCATAATATATATAGATAGGGTTGAAACTTTATTTTTATTTAGTTTAGTGTGAATTATTATTGTGAATTATTTTTGTGAATTCACAATAATAATTCACAATATTAGTTAAATGGAAATTAACTAATTAATTAAGTTAAAACATTGAGGAAATGGGTTTAGAATTTGATGAGTTGATAATATTAGTTAGATTTAAATATTAGTCAATTGATCAATGATGATGATTAGGTTTAATTTGTTTATTAATTAGTTAATTATTGTTAATGATTAATTTAGGATTTGTAGTGATTTAAGTTAGGATTCAAACTTTATTAGTTAAGTGTGAATTATATATTATTGTGAATTAATGATATTTAACAATATTAGTTAAATGGAAATTAACTAATTAGTGTGAATTATTATTGTGAATTATTAATGAGATAATATTTAACAATAATATTAGTTAAATGTAAATTAATTAACTAATTAATTAAGTTAAAACATTGAGGAATTTGAGTTGATAATATTAGTTAGATTTAAATATTAGTTAAATATTAGTAAATCAACGCTTTTAGTTAATGTCACAAATTAAAGTTGGTTAATTCAAATTATTAATGCCACAAATTAAATAATGTACTGCTTTTAGTTAATTAATAATATTAATGTACTTATATATTATTTTGATTATAATATATATACAGGCATAATGTATAGACAAAACAGAAGTTGGATGTACCAAAAACATCGTGATAACTATGGAATACGCAGTGAATTTTTGAATGGTGTTGAAGATTTTATTAAATTTGCACAAGAACAGAAGAATTATATGGATGGAGATAAAATCAGATGTCCATGTACAAAGTGTAAAAATCTTCAATTTAAAGATGTCGACCAAGTTGTGTGGGATTTGTACGAAAAAGGTTTCGTTGCCAATTATTATAATTGGACTTCTCATGGTGAACCTTTCGATCCATCACTTTTACCGCAAACAGTGGGTTCATCTCGTAACGTCCCTACCGAGATGAGTGGATGGGGAGACTATGATCAAATGACGTGGGATCAAAGAATGGCATATGATGTATACGGTGCTTCAACGATGCAGTTTAACCCACCACAGCCATTTAACGATCTTCCCGAAGCTTCGACCTCGTATCAACCCGATGCGGATGAAGATCAGACCTTTTATCAGTCTGCTGCGGATGAGTATCCGAATTCTCATGTTCCTCATATTGAAGACTTAGCTGAAAGATTTCAAGATGTTTTAAAAGCTGCTGATCAGCCTCTGTATGCTGATTGTGAGGGATACTCTCAGCTATCCGCCGTTACAGAGTTGATGAACATTAAATCTGAATACAATCTTCCTGAATCTTGCATGTCTAGGTTATTGCAGTCATTTGGAGGAATGTTACCGCGTGACCATAATCTTCCTGATTCATATTACAAAATGAAACAATTAATGTCTCAGTTGGGGCTTCCTTGTATAGAAATTGATGCGTGCCCAGAAGGATGTATGTTGTTCTGGAAGGATGATGTGGCACTTGAGACCTGCAAGTTCTGTGGTGGAGAGAGATACAAGCCTGTTCCTCATAGACGAAAAAAACCACGAAAAAGGTCTGCATTGTATAAATTGTTTTACCTCCCTCTAGCTCCACGCCTGCAGAGGATGTATGCTTCAAATGCTACTGCGAAACACATGACGTGACATGTTGAGCACGAAACCAAAGAGGGTTTGATGTCTCACCCTTCCGACTGTGAAGCTTGGAGACACTTTGACCGTTGTCATCCTCAGTTTGCAATGGAGCCACGGAATGTGCGACTGGGATTGTGTTCAGACGGATTTGCTGCTTTTGGAAAGTTTGGGAAGAAATTTTCATGTTGGCCAGTCATGTTAACTCCTTATAATCTTCCTCCCGACATGTGCATGAAAAGTCATTTCATCTTTTTAACTTTAATTTGTCCAGGTCCCTCGGATCCTAAAAAAAGGATAGACATCTATCTCCAACCCCTGATCGAGGAGATGAAAGAACTTTGGGCCATTGGGACACCAACTTATGATGTTTCGAGAGATCAGATGTTTATCATGAAAGCTGCCATCATTTGGACCATTAGCGACTTCCCTGCTTATGGTATGCTTTCAGGATGGAGCACACACGGTCTTATGGGATGTCCGATATGTATGGATCAATCAGAGGCCAATTGGCTCAAATTTAGCGGGAAACCAAGTTACTTTGATTGTCACCGCAAGTTTCTGCCTATGAACCATCGATATCGAAAGGACAAGAAGTCTTTTATTGTCGGAAGAGTGGTACGAGATCCCCCTCCTCCGAGACTTACAGGTGAACAAGTTTTTAACCGGGTTCGACGTTTTCCTACGGCCGTGCAGCAACCCCACGGGGAGCCAAATGGGTATTGTGATACCCATAAGTGGACAAAGAGAAGTATATTTTGGGAGTTGCCGTATTGGAAGGACCTTCTCATTCGTAACAATTTAGATGTCATGCACGTTGAGAAGAACGTCTTTGACAATATATTTAACACGGTTATGGATTTTACCCACAAAACCAAAGATGGTCTTGCATCTAGAAAAGACATGACAATTTGGTGCGACAGACCCGAACTCGCCGTCGATCTAGAATACGTGGGTAAAAAAATTCCAAGAGCAGTCTACCAACTCACAGCCCCACAAAGGGAATCAATATTAGAGTGGCTTGTTTCTCTGAACTTTCCAGATGGCTATTGTTCTAACTTGTCAAGATGCGTGGACCTGGACAAACAAACAATGACGTCGAGCATGAAAACTCATGATGCTCATGTAATCATGCAACGACTTCTGCCGATTGCACTGAAAGAGATGCTTCCTGCAGACGTCTGGGGCTGTATTACCGAAATCAGTCAATTGTTTCAGTCGATATGTTCCGCCGTTTTGGATGCCGAATCCCTGAGGAGACTAGAAGACACTGTTCCTATTCTGATGTGTAATCTGGAAAAGATACTGCCCCCATCATTTTTTGATGTAATGGAACATCTTCTAATACATCTTCCGTATGAGGCTTTGAATGGAGGGCCCGTCTTCTATCGTTGGATGTACAGATTTGAAAGGTTAGTCATAATTTCATTTATAAACGATGATTTGTTTAATAAGAACATTTGTTTGTTTACAAATTTTATTTTGCATGACAGATTTCTGGGAGATTTGAAAAAGAAAGCGACCAACAAGGCACACATTGAGGCTTCAATTTGTCAAGCATATATTCAACAAGAAACCTCAACGTTTTCATCTTTTTATTTTGAGCGTGAAGTAATCAGTAAAAGAAAGAGACCTGCTCGGAACGATGACATTGGCGAGGATTCATATGATAAAGTAGTTTCTATTTTCAACTACCCAGGTAGAGGTAAAGGAGCTGCGACTTACCGTTACATCGTGGGCGGAGAAATGAAAATTGCACATACTTACATCCTCATGAATTGTCCAGAAATCTTACCATTTTATAAGTAAGTTGAATTGGTAGTTACATTTGTAATATAGCTAATATTTTTTTAATAATTAGAGTGTTATAATAATATCTTTATGTTCAATTCACAGTGAATTTAGAGCGTCTTTATCAGCATTTCCTGATGATGCAATTGATGCAATGGTGGACTCTGACTTTGCATCATGGTACCAACAGCAGGTATTATATATATATATAAATACATTATATATACTATTAGCTAGTAATTTTTAATCATTACCTAATGTTATCATGTTTTAATTTGCAGATCAGGTACCGTGGGATTAACGACCCTCTGTTAGTATCATTATCGTGGGGCCCTTCTTCCTATGCAAAGGTTTGGCATTCATATGTGATAAACGGTTATACGTATCACACAGTTGAATATGGAGAAGGTCGACCAACAATGAACAGCGGGTTATGTGTCCCGACCATCGGTTCTGATAACTCGGAAACCAATTTTTTTGGTTTCTTGCATGAGATTCTCGAACTTCAAATGCCTTCTGGTTTGCAAGAATTAACATGCGTGTTGTTTCGCTGCACATGGGTCGACCCTACACGTGGTGTGAGAAAAAATTCAAAATATAATATAATTGACGTCAACCACTCTCGTGTGTATCAGAAAAATGAGCCATTTATACTCGCTCAACAAGCAGCCCAGGTTTATTATGCAGAGTATCCTTCAACGAGGCGCACACGGAATCCTTGGGTGTGTGCCATTAATATCCGTCCGAGCAAAATTGTAACACAGGCTCAACAAAGGGATATTGACTTTGATGCTTTTCAGCAAGATTTTTTCCACCCTCCGCCTATTGCTGATACGGTCAACCATAACATTCAGTTAAGTGATCCAAATGGCGGAGATGTTGAAGTTATGCCTGAAACACACCTTCCGCCCCCTATACCTCAAAATGAGCGCGAAATTGAAGAATTATATATACAACAACTGCACGATGACCAGGAAGAAGAAGAAGAATGGATATCTGGTGATGAAGATACAGAAGAAGAAGTTGCCTATCAAGAAAATACTGATTCTGATAGCGATTAAATGTATAGTTAACAACCAATGTAATTACTTTTAATTGAACTATTTTAATTTGAATTTTTAACTTTCTTTCGTCATTATTATATTATTCCAAGATATAATAGTTAGGTATGTAATTCGCAACTATCATTTCTAAACAAAATAATTATTCCATATTATATTGTATAATAGCGATTAATTAATTAATAAAATTAAGTTTTTAAAATTATTCAATTGAAAATTAGTGGTTCATTATTATCGATTCGTAAATTTAAAATTAATTAGGTAATTTCGAAAATCGAAAATTAAATAATTCGAAATTTAACATTATTTAAAATTCGGAAATTAGTTTTTTAACATTATTTGTTATTAGTTTTTTAACATTACAAAATTTTAATAATTCGAAATTTAATAAACAAGAACATGAATTTATTTATTAAATTTAAAAACTAAGTAGAAAACACACAATTTTTTATCATTTATTACATTCAACAACTCACAATACAGATAAACAAATAAACACAATATTATTCATTAGCGTCAAAACTTTCATCTAGAGGCCTATCAAGTAGCTCGTTAATTCTTTCTGCAGCTTCCGCGTTTATAGGTATCATATACTCCGAACATTGTTCTGCACGTAAAAGTGCCCTACGCAAGTTTTTCCCTCGTGAAACGTTGTATGAGTCCGATTCATAGTCTATAATATCGCCAAAGCTTTCAAGCGGTCTACTCATCAGCTCACGGATGCTTTGAACTGCTTCTGCATTTCGAGGCTTCATCAACTGTGTAACTTGTTTTAATCTTTGTACACTTCTACTGATCAACTTCCACACATCTGGTTCTGGATTAGCCATTTTTTCGCACCGAAAAAATGGGACTCTAAGCACATATTTATACTTAAATTTGTCACGGATAGGTCTGATTAAGGCTGAAAAAGCTTTAATATTCCCTGCACCGGTTTGTCACGGATTCATCCGTGACAAATCCGTGACAAAATTCAAAAATTTGAATTTTGTCACGGATTTGTCACGGATGAATCCGTGACAAACCGGTCAACCTGCCGTTCTGCCGCCTCGTCTGCCGTTCCCTGCCGCCTCGACTGCTGTTCCGCAGTTTACAAGTTCCGATAACTTTGTCACGGATTAATCCGTGACAAATTTCAAATTTAAAAATCCGTAATTAATTTCTCACGGGCTTTGTCACGGACGGGTCCGTGACAACCCCTAATATATAAACGACACTTAGCCATTTTTTTCTCTTACGCTTCCCAATTCCTTCAGCAACCCTAAACGCCTCCCACTACTCCCTTACGCCTTCCGACACCCGCCCACCGCCACCCTCCCAAACGCCTCCCACTCCGCCGCCCTGCTGCCGCTCTTACACCCGCCGACCGCCACCCTCCCAAACGCCTCCCACTCCGCCGCCCTTCTGCCTCTCTTACACCCGCCGACCGCCGCCGCACACATCTCACCGGCCACCGCGGATTATCTCCACCCCTGCCGCCGTTCTTCGAAGCCGGCCTTCTCTTCTTTCCCTTTCATTTCTTGCCTTCTTCTCCGAGGTTATGTTTCTAACTCTTTAATTTCCGAATATTTTAGAATAAATGTTTTAAAATGCCAAAAAGTAAATGCATGTTTTTCTTAATATTCTTTAATTGTTTAATTTAATGTGTATATGTTAATAAGTTATCATGCATTGAATATGTGTATATGTTTAATGTTTACATGTTTCCGAATATTAATATGCATGCTCGAAATTTTATGGCATGATTTTAATTATTTAATGCATGTTTTTCTTAATATCCATGCATGTTTCTATGTTTTTCATAATATTCATATGCATGCTCGTAAATTTATTTATTTAATGCATGTTTTTCTTAATATGGTTTTAATGTTTATATGTTTCCGAATATTCATATGCATGCTCGTAATTTTATTGCATTTTTTTAATTATAGTCGGATTACACAGATATAATGCATGTTTTCCGAATATTCATATCCGAATAGTCGTAATTTCCATATAAGACATGTTTTTCTTAATATTCATGCATGTTTAAATGTTCTTCTTCATATTCATATGTGAGGTTAGATTTAACGTTTCATAATGTGTATCATTTGTGTATAGGCTTTAAATATGCCTTAGATATTGTTAATTTAAGAATGCCTGCTTTAGAATAGTTAATTATTAAATTTTCAGTCAAGGTTATTTTGAGTTTTTGTTAATTTCGGATATTTATTAAGACTAATAATTTCAACTCCATTAATTTTCGCCCCCTCATGTTACACTTTCAAAAAAGTTAACATGTCTAACCCAACAAAATAATGAAACTGTTAATTATTTTTTTTATAATATTTCGGATATTATATTATTTTTTTAATATTATAAAACACTTTAAAAAAATTTGGATCATTTAACTGATTTTTAAATAATTTCGGATATTATAATATTTTATTTTAAATAAAACGTTGTTTCATAAATAACATAAAACAGAAATGAAGTAAAAATGTATTTTATATATTAAAATAGAAATAAAAAACCAAACAAACTGTTTTTGTTTATATAATACGAAAATGATTTCATATGTTTCATGAAAAATTGATTTTATGGGTTTCATGAATAAACAAAAAATGAAACTGATTTTTAAATTTTTTTTGAAAAAATTGATTTTATAGATTTTAAAAATCAGGTCATTGTTTTTTTTATAAATTAATACCATACCCAATTAAATTCCATAACATAAAAATCATACAAAAACTCATTCTACCCCTCATATTAAACTCAAGTTTAATATGTTCTATATTTCAAAGATTGATAAACACGTAACACAATTAAATTCAATAACATAAAAATCATACAAAAAACTCATTCTACCCCTCATATTAAACTCAAGTTTAATATGTTCTATATTTCAAAGTTTGATGAATAAATAGGAAACTAATAAGTTTAAACCATTGATACCACACAAAAACTTCATAAACTGATTTTAGAAAACTGTTTTTTATAAATAATACCAAATACAAGATGTAATAAATTGTATTTTTCTAAATTAATGCAAAAAACTGATTTTCGATGATTTATAATTTAATAGGGAAAAACTGATTTTATTAGTTTAAATTAAAAAGTTTGATCAATTGATTTTATATAAGGTTTCATAAAAAATATACACAACACAAGTTACCTCCATAACATAAAAATCATTCAAAAAACTTGTTCGACCCCTCATATTAAACTCAAGTTTAATATGTTATATTTATCAAAGTTTCATACCACACAAAAACACCATAAAATAATACCTAACATCTTGAAATTCAATAACATAAAAATCATACAAAAAACACATTCTACCCCTCATATTAAACTCAAGTTTAATGTGTCTCATATTAAACACCAGTTTAATATGTTCTATATATTATTTCTCAATAATTTTAGATGAGTGAGCACGAACGCCGCCTTTCCACCATTGCTCGTCGTGGGCGTCAGAATTCACGACGGGCCTCAAATGCTGATCGTGATATCAATGATGATATCAATCCCGACGAAGGACAAGCTCTTGACGGACATGTCCAAACTCCTCCCTCCGAACAATCAGACGCTCATATAATGGGGAGGGGGCATCATCTCATGCACCTCCTTCATCTCGTGCAATATATGCCCCCCCCCCCACTCAAGAAGAGCGCCACAATCCCGGTTCGCTTGAGGTGACACCTCAATCGATCCATAGGTAATAAAATACTAACATTCTGTAATATAAAATAGTATAATCTCTTTATCTAAGAATTAATACAATTGTTTTTATCAATTATCAATTTTTTGAAGCGATTCCGAGGTCTTGAATAGAATCAAGGCTATCGTTTGTGGTCATTTCACCGGGCCGTGGTCGACTTATGGTGAGGTTCCGGCGGCCACTCGTGAACTATGGTGGCGGTTGTTCAAGGTAAAAATAAATATTTTAGCTACATTTTAGTAACTTAAATTTAAGAAATGATGATATATCAATGTTTTTCATGAAGGCTTCCCATCGTTGGCATTTTGCCCTAGACCAAGCGATTCTCAAAGAATACAATTCTAGGATTTCTGGGTGGTTGAGACCCACTTTTAGGACCGCCCGGTCTACGGGTAAAAAGCCAAAGTTCCTTGGTGATGATGTGTGGGAGATGCTTTGCCGCCACTGGGCTACGGATGCCTCATTTTTGCTGAGAAGCGAAATGGGCAAGGCAAACCGGGCTTCCGATAAAGCCAAGGAAGTTCAATGGCACGGGGGCCGCAAACCCCAAAGTCAACATAAAAAAGATCTGGTAAACTCTATTCAGTTAAAATTATTTCCATTCCATACCATTATGTATATATATTTTTTTATTAACTTTGAAATCCGTGTAGGAAGGATCTAGACCCGTGCCAAAACGGGTCACGCCATTGAAACTCATGGCACATTGCTGGACGAAGAAGGGTGCCATGCCGCCTCCCCGCCTTTCTGAAATTGAAGTAAATAATGAAACATTATTCAATAAATTTCGATTTTTTTAGATCTCTTATATAATAAATTTTTGAACTTGTAGAAAAAATATGAGGAAGAGCGGGGTAAGAGAGTTGATGAGCTAGCTGATTCTGATGCCGAACTTGATGAAAATCAAGATGATGAAGCCATCTTGGCGGCAACCGGAGTTTACAAGGGCCGGGTGCCGTTTATGGGTTCTGAAGGCGTACGGATCCTCGAGAAGACCAAAAGAGCTAGCTCATCTTCTCATTCGGCATATGATGATCGGGTTACCCGCCTCGAGAAACTATTGGAGGAACGTGAAGCCGAGGCTCGAAGGCGGGATGAAGAAGCTCGGATACGGGATGAAGAGCAAAGAAGAACAAGAGAAAGGTTGGAAGAGATGGAACGCCAAATGCGTATTTTCAACGCCACCTACCGTCCATCCATGCACATACAGCACCCCGAGATGACCCCACAAGTTCCCTTCGCGGGCAATATGGGCAATATGGGCAGTATGGGTAGTAGGGGTTTTGCTAATTATAGCCATATCCCCAACAACTTTCCATATGGATATTATGACGATATCCCGACTCCCGGAGCTCAAGCTTACCGTGGCAGCAGCCGTGGCCACGGAAGGCAACCCGATCATCGTGACGAACCTGATGATGCTGATGCTGATTATGATGACCATTGATGGTTTGTAATAATTAGTTTATTAACATTTTAAGGATTTTAAAATTTTGATGTGTTAATGTATGAATATTAATGTGTAATGGTTTGATTGTGTTTAAATAATAGTTTATTTGTGTTTTATAATGATGGTTTGATTAGATTATTATTTATTATGATACCTAATGTGTAATGGTGATTAATGGTGATTTATTATGATGGTGTTTTGTAATAGTTGATTGTGATTATTATTATAAACAATTATTTATTATGATTATTGTTTAACTATTTATTATTAAGTTTAATTTTTTTAAAAAGCGCCTAAATTTTAATGGTTATTTTTATTAAATAAACTTTTGAAATAAACTTTTAAAAATGCGCTGAATTTTTAAAATTTTTTTTAAAAAATTTAAACTTTTGTCACGGACTGTTCTGTGACAAAATATATATTCACGCTAAATTAACGTTTTTTTTAAAAAAAAAAAATGTTTTGTCACGGATGGGATCCGTGACAAATTCAAAATTTTGAATTTTTTTTGAAAATTTTAAAGCTCCCGCTCACTCTATTTTAAAATTTTCAAATTTTTTTCAAAATATTTTGTCACGGATATGTCCGTGACAAAATTTAAATTTTGAATTTTCCGGACCGTTTCAAATACCCGCCCACTCTATTTTGAAAAACCTTTTTAAAATTTGTCACGGATAATTCCGTGACAAAAAATTATTTTTTTTTTTGAAAAATAAAAACATTTATTCACGGATGCGTCCGTGACAAATGAAAGGCGATGGGATTCCGGTGAAGTGTTTTGTCACGGACCGTGGCCGTGACAAATCCGTGACAAACAGTCTCACGGATTAATTTCCGTGACAAAAACGTTATCACGCCCCTGGTGTCACGGATGGGATCCGTGACAAATCCGTGACAAAAAATCATTTGTCACGGATTTTTTGAACTGCCGTCCGTGACAAAATCCGTGACAAACGACGTGTTTTTTTGTAGTGATAAATTTACATTTTTGAAAGAAATAATACATAACCATGATGTTAAAATAACTTTTTATATAAAGTTTGGGGTATTTAAATTACATATGAAAGTTCGGGGTGTTTATCTCACACACCTTCAAAATTTGAGGTATTTTAATTATTTTCTCCAATAAATAAAGTCTCAATCACATTCAAGATGTCCAACTCGTTACAAGTTCAGAGTTTCAGACTCAACATGAATGAATATAACGTTAAATCTTCCATATAATTAAGTGTTTGTTTTTTTGGAAATAATTAAGCATTTGGTAACACTTGATTTGGCTAAATGTACTAATTCTGTTGACATTTATGAAGTTCTGATCGAAGTGGCTGAATTAATTGATTTATGAAAAACATATTTATAATATATTTTAATAATAAAATAAATAAATAAATTATGTGAAAATAGCTAAAATTGTCTTCTACAGCAGCGTCAATTCAGTCAGAAAAGTAACTGCAACCTTACTTATTTTTATTATTATGCACTCTATCACGTGAAATAAGAAATTACGTGTTTAGTTAAAAGAAGGTCGATAATGTTGATGAAGCGAAAAACATGGTCACCAAAAAGCTTCTATTGGTTTTTAATTTTTTTATCAACCATCAAATATATTTTTTATACTTAGAATGTCATTAGTTTGATTAAAATTTTCCGGTGTGCTCTGATCTGTTTCGGCAAATTTATTCTTTTTTACTCTTGGATGGTCGAGGGTCGAGGGCGCCGAGGGGAACCTAGTGTAAACAGGGCTAAAAGTTCCTTTATGTAGTTTCGAACCCGAGACCTACCGTATGGGCTATGTTTGACATAATGAGTTGGATTTGGAAACTAATGTCTAAGTTGAGCATTTATCTAAATGAGAGACTATAGTTTGGAATTGAATTATAAAACGTAGAGTCGGAACCGCAAGCTAAATAAAGCATACATGTTTTACAAAGAGAGCTAAAAGGTGGCCGGAACTAATGTTCTTTATAAAATTTTGTAATATTTGTTTGGTTCAAAATCATTCTTAGTTTATTACAACATCCATCTCGCTTAAATTAGGTTCTTATTGTAAAATGGCACGGTTATTTAAAAAAAAAATTTAAATAAGTTTATTTGAGTATATTTTGAAAAATAGTTTTGATGTGTATATTGTTGGGTGTGTCTCGGAAAAACGAAGAAATATTAATTAATAAAAATAATTAATTATTGAAATAGCCAAAGAAAAACAGAAAAAGAGATGGGACAGAGTTTAGCCAGAGCTCGTGCTACGCCCGATGTCCTTAAAACGTATTCGTCGCCTCCCACGGTGCTAGGAGCGTTGCAACGGCCGTTTCCCAGGATACGGTGGCTAACGAATTAACGTTTGAGCACACAAACGAGAGTTCCGGCGAACGAGAACAAAGGAGAAACACTTAGGATTTTTTCGGAGAGCTGTAGGTGTTTTTCAGAGCTAAAACGTGTGTATGGTTGCTTGTGAACGTGTAAAACCGTGTGTTTGTTGCAAAGCATATGCCAGGTATTTATAGGAGGATTTGTTGTGTGTTAAATGGTGTGTTAATGGACCTGAATGTTGGACATCAATGACCAGTCCGTTGGGCATTGAATCGTCCATAAACTGTCCATTTAACGCAACATTAAAAGAGAAGAACGTTGGGCATTCATTGCTGTAACGGACCAGAAGACCTCGAGCCCTTCTGTTGCGACCAGGATACCTCAAGCGTTCTGTTGCGACCAAAAGACCTTGAGGGTTTCTGTTGCGGATAGAATACCTCGAGGGTTTCTGTTGAACCGAACAGAAGCGGAGTGGTTCTGTTGAGAACAGAACCCTCTTCAGGTCCGGACAGAAACAGAACGATTCTGCCAGTCTGGAAAAAAAAGGAACGTTTACGGGAAGAAACAAAAATTAAATAGTATCTTTGAATTATAGATTTTTCGGACGGCATTCATGTCCGCAGGCCGCCCGCGCATACGAGTCGCGGTTTTTCTTTTCCGTTTTCGGGATTTGATCGGCACCCCCCCTCCTCCCCGCGCGCGAGAGAGAGAGCATTTACCTTTAGGAATCTTAACTACTTAAAAGAGGCTTCTCTTTATAAGGGGTGAAAATCCCTTGAGTTTTTCGGTGTGGTATAAAACACACTAGAAACCCATCATTTTCCCAGTTTTTCCATTTCAATGAGTGAACTTCGAGAATCAATTTCTCATTCACCTGTTATCCGTTTTGAGCGTACCATTAATCGAATTGGAGCCCTTAACAAGGACAATCCGAAACCACTTTGACCCGACCCAAATCGGAAGTGGACCCCACTAAAATAATTGCCACAAAATGACCATTTAATGCAACTTTTAACACATTTTTCCAACATATATAATATAATGAGGTCATTGATGACATCTGCCATGTTTTTTTTGCAACAAAAATACAAGTTATATCAAAATATAGAAAAGAGTACAACCGCCAATGAAGGTAGAAAGTTAAAGATATAACATAAAGTTATTGAAATAACACGCTAATGATCCATACCCAAAAAAGAAGCTCTCCTCCTGTTGAAGATAGAAACTGATAGCCAAGGTCTTCAACAATACCACATAAATAAGCCGAAGCCACCCTTCCAAAAATCATGACAAATCTTCCCTATGAAGATGTAATCGCAAAATATCAAGGTGGATCTAACCCTTAATCCCATTTTTATTTTGAAGTCGAGCGTTTCATCTAAACTTAAGTTGAGTAGCCATCTTATAATTAGGCTCACATAGTCGAGCAAGCCGCTCTTTATCTGAGTCATATCACGAATACCCTTCATTTGAAACCGCGTCAAAATCCAAATCATCTCCCGAATATTCTAAAGATGTTATAGATATATTATTTTAAATATTTGATGATTCGTGCAGATGTTATATTATAAATGTTTGATGATTAAATTATCATTTAAAAGTGTTATTTATTTCCTAAAATAGAAGTTGAAACTTTTATATGGGACGTAAAAAAAAAGAAAAATATGAACCTTAAAATGACAAAGAGACTACTTTTTTCACTTTATCAATTCAATATTAATCACAAACACGTTTTTGTAAAAGTTAGAGGGACATGGTACACCGTACACGTTTTCTCTTAGAATGGGACGGATGGAGTACACTTTTCTCACTTTAAAGTTGTTTTCACTTTATTCATTACTCCCTTCGTCGTGTAATTAAATTTCTAGTTTGACTTCATAGATTTTTAGGTAATTTTGATTGATTCTACAAATATTTCATTTTCAAGTATATTAGAAAACATTCTACCTCCGCCCGAAGACTTGATTGATTTTTACGTTTTTAACCTTTTTATTTAATTTTTTAATTTTTTTAATTTTTTTTAGATTTTTATTTTATAAATATTTTATAAAATTTTTAATACTTTTTGACGTTTTTTATTATTTTTTTTACATTTTTATTATTTTTTATGATTTTATTATTAATTAAAACATTTCAAAAGCTACAAGAGTATACTTGTCCAAGCACACATAACCAGTCCTACTAGGGGGAATTAAAAACATGTAGAGGCCGTTTGACGACATCATTTTTCGGCTTATCAAGCTTATCAGCCAACTTTTTCATCAAACACGTAACTTTTGTTTTCACGCACTGAATTATGTAATAAGCAGAAAAAGTAAAGTTGGAGTTACTTTTCTGACTGTATTGGCTGAAGTTACTGTAGATGACCATTTTAGCTATTTTTACATATAATTTTTTCTTTATTTTATTAATAAAATATATTTTAAAAATATTTTTCTTAAATCAGCAGAATCAGTCAATGCTATTTGTGCTACCAAACAGGCTCGTAATCCTATTTGTGCACTTTGACGACTTTTTTGTAGGTAATTCAACCATCGGTTGGGTAACTCATGGGAATTAAAAAATACGTAGTATGCAAGTAGAAAGATTTGATTGGCAATGGTAAAAATCAATTTGATTATGTCATACCAGTACTCACACTGCAAGAGTCCAAGTGATGAAGTAATACAAAAACACTATCTATATCAAACTAAACTGGAGAGACTAACTTAATTCTCTGCAATGACGTTTCGCATGCCAAATTCCAAACAAATTAGTCTTCACTTGAAAAACTCATTGCACAGTTCAGGTTTTACAGAGTCATTCATTCACTTCATTCATTCAAAGTAGGTATAATAACATTCCTCCACTAATATTCTACGCAGTAGTTATTAGCCAAAATAGCATTAACAAGTTAACAACAAAACAATACTTATATTACTTGATAGAGTTTGTAGCAAAACTACCGTCTGCCCATAATTGGCTATGCTATCCACAAATCATTGATTGAATTGAAATGATAGCAAATGCCAAACGCAATGCCTACACTGCCAATCACACAACCCAGAAATCATTCAGTATTCAAATTCACAACCTTCATTTCAACGTTTGTGGGAAATTCCAAAAACTTTTTATTAAATTCAGAGTCGAGATCGTATATGACAAACTTCACAAGTGTTGGAAAGGAAGAAAGCAGCCCCTTGATCAAAGCCGGATAATTCTCACATGCATTAACGAAGTCAATCCTCATAGTGTGAAGCAAGTTGTGAGTTTCAGCCACGCGATAAAGTTCCTTCGAATTCTCTGACTTTGTGCCTAAACAATCTCTCAGAGCTTTGAAAAACTTCAGGAAGTGCAACAGAAAGAAAAAGGAACAAATACAAAATGAGTCAAAGTTCTTAAGAAAGTAAATTAACAGGCGCATGGCAATTGTATTGGAAAACACTAGAATATTTCAAAGCGATTATCAGTTTAAGAAAAAATATTACCGCCAAATCCATATTTATTTCACGCAACTTTGGACATAATTTCAACAAATGAGTGAAGCCAGAAGACACACCATCTTCAGTATATAAATGTGAATCATTTGATAAACAGAGGCGCTCCACATTTAGTTCATGTGGTTGTAGTTGTGGTCCACTTCTTGGGAAGTCTTTAACAAATTTCTAAGAAACCAGCGAAGAATGTTAGAGTAGTTTCCGTTGCACAATATAAATAAATGTGTACTCCGGACTAGTTGAAAATAATTAGACTAACATACCTTGAGAGAAAGGGCATCTAGAATAAGAGTACTAACAGATGCCATATCCAAGTGAACTGGGAGAAAACTACGGCATTGGTCATACGGAGAGTGAATATGTAACTCACAGAGTTTTGGTGCAGTAATGTTAAAACGGAACATGTTATCACAATCGATAAACAACAAACTCTCAAGCATAGGAACATTAACTCTATATTCTAGAGTATCATTAGGCTCAAATTCAACATTTTCAAAAGAAAGTGAAGTGGCATTTGGTAATATGCAAGGCACATCTAATGGTTCAACAGAGACTCCATGGAGACGCAATGTCTTGAGCGTTGGACAAGAAAATATGCATTTTGGCAGCGAGTATTCATCTTGCCCGTCTCGGTCAAAACGAATGTCGATTTCTTCAACCCCTTTTCGGGTGATCAAAAGGAGCCATTGATCAATGTCAAATGACCGTGATGCCAGTGAACTCCTCGCATGGTGAAAAAAAGAAAATCTAAATTTGCGAATATGGCCTTTGTGCTCTATGAGAACTTTGTTGACTACATACATGCCAGCAGAGGTCAGGATATCACTATTCATTGTTTTAGTTTTTGTTGTTTTGGTCCTGACATCAGTGTGAGCAGATGAGTATTTCTTCTCAATGTAACAGAAGAATTTATAATCAAAATCGAGATCCCTAAGATTGAACCACATCTCTCTCCAGAAGGTAGATAAAATGGCCATTCCAGCAGCTTCATGAATGGCCAATAATCCCAATATTTTGTCAAGTATTTCCGAAGGAAGTTCACTGAATCTATCCATGCTTCTGGTAGCCATCATCCAAACAGCAGCTTGAATATATGCAATTAAAGAACAAATATATTAAAATTAAACTACTAAGATACGCGAACCTGGAGATGGCGATCAAAATAAAGTCTCAAATACATTTAAGATGTTAATAATGAATATGAATATCAGGAGAATGCAAAATCGAAACAAGTACGCATCTGGGTCGGTGCGCTATCAGAACTAACAGATTAAAGAGTGAATCCACTCACATGGAACAACGCACGAAGCTATATCGTTGGCTTACCAATGCTTCACCACACCCGCAAACCAAGAAACATTACTTCGTACTTTAACAACTAGGGCAAATCGGAGAATAACTTGTGAAGACGATAGTCATATTATTATATCACTTTCACATTTAGTTCCTTACTTTCTGATTGTTCACATTTAGTCCATGACCATTATCATCTCACTACCCCTCGTCCTTTCGGCTAAAATTCCGGCAAATTTAGCCCACTTATCAACTTCAGAATCAGTATTTGCATTAAATTTTATATAAGGTTGGGTTTTTCATATCGGTCTTTACATTAAATTTGGTTTTTCATACCTAAAATCTGCATCAAATTTGCCGGAATTTTGGCCGAAAAGACGAGGGAGGTGACGGGATAAAGGTCACGGATTATATGTGGACAATCTGGAAGTAAGGGTCTAAATGTGGAAATGGTATAATAGTCATGGGATCAAAACTGGATTTTTTTCTCTAAAACTTCTCGAAAGTTGATTTTTCATACTTTAGAAATTTTGTTAAATACGAGAAAAACCTTTTGAAATTCCAAAATAAGAATTTCATCTTTTTATTCCCTAAATATGAGTAATTCTGTCAAGTTTGGAAAAAAGATGATGTTTAAAGCCTAGTAATGTCAAACTTGACAAAAATTTATTCGATTAAAAAACATGATAGTCCTATTTTGTAATTTCAATATTTTTTACTCCTGTTAAAGAAATTCTCTCATAAATCTTTTGGGGCATCGGGTAATGTTGAATTTGAACTAAGGATGGACAATTTGGTTTACAAATATGTTTCTTTGTTCTTGTTTTGGTTCAGTTTCGGTTTACTCGGTTTGAAGCATATTGTATCAAACTAAAATCATTTGTGTATCAGTTTGTTTTCGATTTGGTTTCAGTTTGATTTAGTTTCAAGTCCAGTTTACCAAAGTGAAAGACATTTTTCCATGAATATTACTAAATTAAATTCAAAAGACAAAAACATGGCTTATTTTAAAATTAGAAAATGAGTAATCACATTTTTGTCCAAAAACATAACAAGTCATATTTTTGTTCGTGGAAACTCTATTAGTAATTTATACATCATTTTTTTTTAATTTTAGAATTTTTTCTTTTGATGGAAGGTAGCTTATATTGATTTCACAGCATACATATATGGGCTAAAAAGACAAAAAGATCGCTAGCAACCGCCGACCCTCGAATCAGACTCAAATTTAATCACATCACAAGAAGCAATATAACTTGTTGATCCATTAATGGGCGCAAGTGCGCAACTGAGCCAAAGACGATAATTGCAGGTAAAAAAATAAAAACTCCGCTCCATCTTCCAGTAATAACCTGCCAATCGCCATCCCAAGCTTGCTACCTGAGATTGTTCCTTCGACGGGCTTAAACATTTGAGCCCGTCTACTCCCCGTTTTTTGGCTTGTCAACAGCCATATTATCCCTACTTGGCCCCCTGTTTATGTGCTTCCCATATCGTTCTTTATTTTTGCTCTCCGGACACTTCCTCGGTGCTTCCAAAATCCCCATCTTTAGTTGTGCTATCTCCCATTCCAATTGTAGATTCCTTCCAACCTTGCTCTCCTGATCCGCCTTCCGTCATAGGAGTAAATACATTTTAAAATTTTAAAATAGGACTGCTATATTTTTCCAAAATAGAAATCATAATTTCCATAATTGAAAAATATAGTCATTAATGACAGTATATATTATCATTTCACGCCTAGTACTGCCACTATTTGGTATTAATGACTCCGAAATGACAATAAGAATTGACATGTTACTCATATTTTGAGAGGGAAAACATAACAAATTTTTGCATTTAAAAACAAGTTTGACAAGATGTAAGCAAGTCTTACAATTTTACATTGCCTTTTGGATACTTTTTCTTCAATCATCTAAATAAACAACTTAGAAAAGAATGACCAATATAATACCTGGAAAAATGCTTGGTGTACACCAAATGTGTACACCTTTTGTGTACACATGTTTGTCTCCAGCAGACAAGTTGTGATGCAGTATATGGGTCTAGGCCTCAGGACCCACATACTCGATCAGAAGAACAAAAAGCACAGCCACTACGTGGTGCCCTCGTCGGCCGAAGAGGGGCCGACTCAGAATATGACCCTGAAGCCAGGGAACCAGGGTGTCCTCATCGGCCGTGCCCTCGTCGGCCAAGACCCTCGTCGGCCACGGAAGTCTCACAGAACCGGATTTTACACTTATTCATGTATATAGCCCACCAGTGGCTCTGTATTCGGCCCAATAGCGGTCCAGTTGTAAATGGGCCTCCCAAGCCCAAGGCTTGGGAGCCCAGCCCGTATTTTTCCTATAAATACTTCCTCTGGAGGTAGTTATAGGGGTTACAAAATCATTCTATTGAAGCATTACTTGCACTTCTCTCTCTAGCTCTCATTTCTCTCTAGATATATACTCTATCACTACACGTGGCACCCTCCCAGTGGCCACACCAACGGCCACCAACGGGACGCCACCACGTCATTAATAGGCCAAGCCCAATCCACAGATCAAAAGCCCACTGGCAAAGCAGTCTCTACGGAACGGGGAAGGGGAGAATAACACTCACAACGGCTAGGGCACTCAACGGCCAACAACAGACAACGGTTACCCCACAACACCCGCATCGGCCATCTAGACGGCCACAATACCCCAAAGGAAAGGAACATAACGGCCATGAGGCCCTCGCACTAAAACCCTTGATGATAACCCTTTGAAAGCGACCTGCGTCCAAGGGTTCTCCCACAGGGTTACCTTGGTCAGGAAATCGCCAAAGGGTTGGATTCAAGGGCAGTATGAGGATCCCACTTCGGCCTAAGTTTCGAACTACTCCTTCACCCCTCACTCACTCTTCGGCTTGAAGCAGTGGGGGACTGGGGGACTACACCGACCTCAAGAATAACAGGCGAAATCAAAGAAATCCAAAAATACACTAAGTCCACAACTACAATATCAAGACATGCACCACAACGTCCATAACATCATGGTGCACCTTCGGCCACAACAAAGCTTGAGATCACAGGACACTTATCGGCCTTGAAACCACACATCACTGTCAAGCCAGAAATCAAGAGAAAGGTTAACATACCTAAATCACTGTCGTCCATGTACCGCAACGGCCCCAAGGTCCTCACAACTTCATCTTCGGCCAGACAGTGTTATCATCCCCAAAACCTTGGGCAACATGACGCTTTGTCGTCCAAAAACACAGAGCATCATCAACAACGGCCAAAAGGAATGCACAGTGCCCTCATCGGCCACCCAAAACAAAGACGCAACCCCTACGACCTCACCAGCCCAAAAGGGAAACTTACCCAATCAACAACCAAGGATAGACACTACCTTCATCGGCCACTCGTGCCAGAACACTCATCATCCACAAACAAAGCGCACCAAAGGAACAATAGCCTTCCCCGTCCGCATCAGGGGGCAGGCAACGGCCAAACTCAGAACAGGGCCACCAAACGCCGCGACAGAGAACGGCCAACGTGGTCCCGCACCGGCCAAGAAGCATCAAGCACGGAAATCTACTCTCCCTCACTTCGTCTACATCTCAGCTTAGAGAGTGGGGGACTCCTGATGGAGTATATGGGTCTAGGCCCCAGGACCCACATACTCAGAAGAACAGAAAGCACAGCCACTACGCGGTGCCCTCGTCGGCCAAAGACCCTCGTCGGTCGAAGAGGGGCCGACTCAGAATATGACCCTGAAGCCAGGGAACCAGGGTGTCCTCATCGGCCGTGCCCTCATCGGTCGTTCCCTCGTCGGCCAAGACCCTCGTCGGCCACGGAAGTCTCCCAGAACCGGATTTTACACTTATTCATTTATATAGCCCACCAGTGGCTCTGTATTCGGCCCAATAGCGGTCCAGATGTAAATGGGCCTCCCAAGCCCAAGGCTTGGGAGCCCAGCCCGTATTTTTCCTATAAATACTTCCTCTGGAGGTAGTTATAGGGGTTACAAAATCATTCTATTGAAGCATTACTTGCACTTCTCTCTCTAGCTCTCACTTCTCTCTAGATATATACTCTATCAAGTTGTCGGTCAACAGACAACTCTATTGTAATTCCTGCAGGTGGTTTTTGGACAAAAAAGAGACCATCTGTTTCTTTAGACAGAAAAGTGATAAAAATACAATTGAAAGACTAAATTACCCTTGCAATGAATATTGAAACCTTGCATCCGGCAGATCCTTTGCAATTGATTTCAAATCCTCTGCATGAGGAAGACGAGGCCTTGCCGACACAAGAAACCACCATCGCCGCCCAGTGTATGCCGCCTCCCTCCACTGTCGTACGACGCCGCCGTCCTCTTTCAAACACCGCCACAGTTTTCGCGTCTGCCTCCCTTGTCCTATGGAGCCGCCAACCATCTCCCACTGCGCCACCCCAACAAACGTCGCCTCATATGGAACTGACGACTAGGGTTTCAGATCGATGGCTAGGATTACGATTGAACGCGATGGTGCGATGGTGAGGTGAATGTTGGGTGGGGGCTAGGGTTTTGGGGTAGAGTCCGACAGATGGGGAGGTTGAGATCTTGAGAGGGTTAGGCTATGGCTTGGAAGGGGTCTGCACCGCATGCGAAGGGGAAGTGGCTAGGGAGATTGCTGGAGAGCGGGCTGGGGGCTGCTGGATTGCAGGTTGGGGGCTAGCGCCCTAGCGGGCGAGGAGTGGCAGCGGTAGCCCCCGGGAGTGGGTTGGCGGCGGTCGCCGTCGGGAAAGGGTGGTGCTGGGGAGGCAGGCTGTTACTAGGCAGGGGCAACTTGTTTCAGGGTGGTGGTTGCTAAAGGGGCTGGTGGTGGCCGAAGGTGGTAGTCGCCGCCGGTCGTCGGAGGTGGTGGTCGCCGAAGGTGGCTGCCAGTGGTCATTATTAGACCAAGTAAGTGTAAATGGTTAGTCACTGTGCAGGGACTAATCTTAATCAACACAGTTAATCTACGAGTATGTCACTATGGGAATTGGTCATTGTGTCCTTTGGTCACTGGGCCCTAAGTCACTGTGTCGTTTGGTCACTGGACGAAAATCATTGTGTCGTTTTGGTCACTGGACAGAAGTCACTGTATCATTTGGTCACTAGACAGAAGTCCCTGGAGAGGGTCAGTTAGTTTAATAGGGGTAAAATAGTCTCCTTACTCTTTTTTAGTCACATTTTTGGAACTTTTTAAAAGAGGTCACTTTTTTGTTCATTCTTTACTTTTTAGTAATATTCTTGACATAACCCAACAACTTGTTCAATTTGTATTAAGCAATGCATTAATAGATAGACATCACGAAATAAATAAGAAACTGATACAAAATTAATTTGCAGATGAAAAGGAAACAGAAAGTAAATATTTATAATGTCACATGCGGTTTTATGGTAACCCATAGTTCGCATGGGGGCGTGGGCGTATGCACAAGTCAGTGAAGAGTCGAACATAAACCGATCACCCTCAGGCTCGGGACAATGCAATTCCAATCGTAGTTAAACTAGTTACCTAATTAGAGTATTAATTTGACAATTGAAAGGTTGTTTGTTATTTAGTTATTTACTCATCTTCTCTAATGAGTTGTGATTCTATGATTTAATGTATTCATCCTTGAGAATAATAATATGTTGCCGAAATTTAATATAGAAGACAATTAGCGTGACTTCACTCATAAAACAAATTGGTCAAAAAACAAACACACGATTAAATTGTTTAAACACTCCTAACAACAGAACTTTAACTGATTAAAGTTTGGTATTTCCTTAACAAAGCTGGTAATGTGCAAGAAATCCGCATTGGGGGAGTATGGAGTATTGGAGTACACCCGTCCCAATTGGTTGGGTAACTCTTGGGAATTAAAAAATACTATCGTATGTTAATAGAAAGTTTTGTTTGGCAAAGGTAAAATCATAACGAGACCCAAGAGTTACAAAGCATAAAACCGTCATCCCACGTGGAAATGGCGTGAATCCCAGCCACCTTCTATGCATGTTTACTCCTTGAAGTTCAAGATCCGATTCCACGACCTTTCCAAGCTTGGAACGAGTGAAAACGATCAAGAGAAGAAGAAGTTGTTGTAGAAGAAGGTTCTTGTATTTTTTTTGGTTCTGCTGCATCAAAAGTGAGTAGTTTTAGGTTTTCTTTTTACGCTCCTTAACTTTTAATAGGTATATTAAATGGGCTTTGAGCTCCTTGCTCTCTTTATTGTCTAACCTTCCAATTGATATTTATTTTAATTATAAACACTTTCCTTGGTCCGAAATAAATTAATTCTCCCGACATAACATATTATCGTGTCCCATATAAATATAGTATGCGACCCCGGAATTCACTAGGCGGTCTTTGCCTCTACATGAGTTTCACAATTTAAATTAATATTGCTAAAATTAATAGCGCAGTCGCGCAGCTAGGATAAATTACCAATATCTTATTCATCATACTCTTGAAATTTTTATTTAGCAAAAAATTACATCTGAGGGATGGTGTTAGGGATGGTGTCACAGGAGAAACTAGGTACCATTGGCAGGTACGCGACGATCATATTAGGTGGCGGCACGGGCGACGAGCAAACGGGGAGAGGTGAAGGGATGAACAAGAGAGAAGACAAATAGACGGTCCACCCCCTTCTGAACCACCGCCTTGGAGTGATTGAGGTGTCAGGGTTTGGAAGATTTTGTTTCAAGAAAATTGGCATGAACAAGTTTGGAGATTTTAATAGTTATTTAATTTCTTATGGTCCTATTTTCGCGTTATGTTTGTTTACATTGCTCTATTTTTTGTTGATGTATTTAGTTTTAGATTAGCAATTATGCAAGCTATTATGTCGTTAGAAGGATTTATATGGCTAGTGATTGCCGTGTCACACTCATTTGGTGGTTAGCGATTCGTATTGTTCTTTGAGAAATGATCGTTTCTATGTATAAGCTGTAAGATTGATAATGATAGTTGATTACTGAAAGTTGTTGTGACTTGTGAGTATTGGGCTCTTTGAGTTTGATGTAACGATTCAAATTTTAATGATATAAATATAAGCGTTTTTTTTTCTCAAAAAAATAAACATTTATATGAAAACAAGAATCGGGCATAAACCGATCGATCTCGTTTCACTCGGGACCATGCGTATTCCAACTTCCAATAGCAATACTCCCTAGTTACTTAATTCGAGATTTCGAGTATTGCTTCATACTTTTCTTTTTGGGGTATTAATGTTAACCCAATTGATAACTTTTCCAACAACGTGGGCTGTTAGCAAAGGATTTGAGAGCTTTCAGGTTGAATGTAATGTTGAGGATATTGTGGATTACGTTTCAGGTAGGAAACGAGATCAATGGATGGAGGAGATTGATGGTTTTAGGCAGATTTGTTTTAGGAAAGGCATCCGGTACCGACATGTATTGCATGAGGTTAATGAGCTGGCTCATCTGCTTGCTGGACTCTCCTCAGCCCATTTTAGGCATTGGGCTCATCGGTTGTTATTTACTTATTACTCATCTTCTCTAAAAAGATGAGGTTATCCGATTTAATGTTTCCATCCTTGAGAACAATAATACATTGCACATATTTAATGTAGAAGGCATTTAGCATGACTTCACTCATCACAGCAAGTTGGTCAAAAAAACTAAGCTGGTATTCCTTTAACAAAGCTGGTAATGTGCAAGAAATCCGCTTTGGGGCAGTATGGAGATTTGGAGACTTGGAGTACACCTATCTCAATTGGTTTGGGTAACTCACAGTCGAATGCCAAATTCCAACAAATTAGTCTTCAATAGAAAAAGTTAATGCACAATTCAGGTTTTATACTCATTCATTCATTCATAGTAGGAATAATAACAATCCTCCACTAATATTAGACGTAGTAGTTATTAGCCAAATTAGCATCAACAACAAAACAATGTTTATATTATACTGTAACTTGATAGAGTTTGTAGCGAAACTACTGCCTACCCATAATTGGCTACGCTATCCATAAATCATTGATTTAATTGAAATGATAGAAAATGCCAAACGCAATGCCTACACTGCCAATCACAAATTCCAAACATCATTCAATATTCAAAATTCACAACCTCCATTTCAACGTTTCTGGGAAGTTCCAAAATCTGTTTATGAAATTCAGAGTTGAGGTTGTTTATGACAAACTTCACAAGTGTTGGAAAGGAGGAAAGTAGCCCCTTGACCAAAGGTAGATAATTCTCACATGCATCAAAGAAATCAATACTCAAAGTGTGAAGCAAGTTGTGTGTTTTTGCCACGCGATAAAGTTCCTTTGAATTCTCTGACTTTGTGCCTAAACAATCTCTCAGAGCTTCGACAAACTTCAGGAAGTGCAATAGAAAGAAAAAGAAGAAATCCTCAATGAGCCAAAGTTCACAACAAAGTAAATTAACAGATGCGTGACAATAATATTGGGAAAACTGGAATATTATTTGCCTAAGAAAAAAATATTACCGCCATATCCATATAAATTTCATGAGACTTTGGACATAATTTCAACAAATGAATGAAGGCAGAGGAAGCATCATCTTCATTATATGGATTTGATAAATAGAGGTACTCCACATTTAGTTCATGTGGTTGTAGTTGTGGTCCACTGCTTGGGAAGTCTTCAACAAATTTCTAAGACACCAGCGAACAATGTCAGATAGTTCCTACCGGGCATTCTAAATAAATGTGTAGTTCGGAGTAGTTGAAAAAGAATTAGAAATGTGTACCTTGAGAGAAAGGGCATCTAAATCAAGAGTCCTAACAGATCCCAAATCCAAGTGAACTGGGAGAAAACCACTGCACTCCTCATACCAACAAGAATGAATCTTTAAATCACAGAGTTTCGGTGCAGTAATGTTAAAACTGAACATGTTATCACATCCGATAAGCAACAGTCTCTCGAGCGTAGGAACATTAACCCTGCAATCTAGAGCATCATTAGGCTCAAATTTAACATTTACAAAAGCAAGTGAGGTGGCATTTGGGAATATGCAAGGCATATTTAATGGTTCAACAGAGACTCCCTGGATCCACAATCTCTCGAGTGTTGGACAAGAGAATATGCATTTAGGCAGTGAGTATTCATCTTTTTCTCCTAGAAAACGAATATCGAGTTGTTCAACACCTTTTCGTGTGATCAAAAGGAGCCATTGATCAATGTCAAATGCCCGTGATGTAATCGAACTTCTCCCATGATGAATAAATGAAAATTCAAATTTGCGAATATGACCATGGTGCTGCATGAGAACTTTGTTGACTATATGCATGCCAGCAGAGGTCAAGACATCACTATTTATCATTTCAGATTTTGTTGTTTTGGTCATGACATCACTGTGAGCAGATGAATATTTCCTCTCAATGTAATGAAAGAAGTTACAATCAAAATTGAGATCCCTAAGATTGAACCACATCTCTCTCCAGAAGTTATATAAAATGGCCATTCTAGCAGCTTCTTGAATGGCCAATAATCCCAATATCTTGTCAAGTATTTTCGAGGGAAGTTCACTGAATCTATCCATGCTTCTCGTAGCCTGCATCCCAGCAGCAGCTTGAATATATGCAATTAAAGAACAAATATTTTATAACTAATCCACTAAGATACAGAACTAGGATATGGCGATTAAAGTAGTCTCAAGTGTCAACAACATTTAAGATGTTAAAAATGGATTAGTATTAGTATGAACGAAGAAGGAATGCAAAATACAGATAAGTACAGTCAGAATTCCAGATTCAATTCTAGCGGTTTATAAAGCGCGCGTTTATAGAGTTTCAAAAGAGCTTAACTACTGCGGCAAAGCCATAAACCATTACTCCGTACATAAATAGCTAGGGCGAATCTGGGAATAACTAGTGCGGTTCGGAGACGGTAGACATAAATTATTTTTTTTTGAAGGGACTATCGGATAATTTATGTCTGGGATGTAAACTGAAATAACTAAAGGCGAACCGCCTCAACCGCCGGCATTGCAATTAAATAGAGAGCCCCGCCCGTTTGAGCCTATGCGAGCAGGAAAGTGTACCGCCTGTTTGACTCGCGAAAGGGCCGCTTGCTTAAATGAAAATGATTTATAATAGACATAGTTTAGTTGAGTCTCATTCGTGTCCGGCCGGCCTGCAGGGAACAGCCGTCCGGACGAGATCATTTCGGACACTACGCCATCGAATTTTATGATGAATTAATTTGAGTATATTCTTCTATCAAGTCTAGTTTATTCATACCAAATTTCAGCTAAAAATTCAATCGGTATGACAATGAAATAAATTCTTTACAAAAACTCCGCTTTCTATATATATATATATATATATATATATATATATATATATATATATATATATATATATATAAACAGCGCAATTTATGTAAAGAACTTATTTGACTGTCTTCCTGATTGAATTTTTAGCTTAAATTTGGTATTGATAAACTAGACTTGATAAAGAACATGCTCAAAAAATTTAATCAAAAAATTCCACCGGAAAGGTCCCCAAATAACCTCGGCCGGACAGCGGTTCCCGTCAAACCGGCCTGATATGATCTGCCATCTAGTTTAGTTTATTCTATATCTATATCTAAATATAAAAAATAGAAAATTTTGTTATCCAATTGTTCATTCCTGGGCGGAGGAAGAAGCAAATAGAGCAAAGGCCTCCTCTTTCCATCCGCTCTTCCCTAAGGCCCCGTTTGGTTGGAGGGCTTCGGAGGGGAGGGGAGGGAAGTGAGAGATTTGTGTGTGTTTGGTGGAAGGAAATAGGGAGCAAATAAAGGTAAATTGCGAAAATATTTTCATTAAACCTTTCCCCCTATTTCCTCCGACCAAACACAATTTTTTATCAAAAACCTTCTTCTCTTCCCTCCCCTTCCCTCCATGACTATCCACTTCCCTCCCCTCCTTTGAACCAGACAAGTCCTGAGGGCTTATAGTTTAATTGGTTGAAACGTAACCCAGCTGGACCCCCAGAATGTCATCAAAATCATTCCAAATACCCCCAGAATGTCATCATAAGCTACTCTACTGGAGGACATCTAATACAAATATCATTCAAACCGTGGAAGATGAGGAGTAAATCAATGTCTAAGATGTTTATTTTTATCCCTACAAAAAATACGGTGCGTTGAATGTTAACACCGTAATGTTTATGCATAGCTATTTTCCCTCTTGAAGACAACTGCCCCTCGTGGTTACGCCCTCAATGGCTGAATGTAAAGTCTTTTGATCACATTCAGACACTAACGATTTTACTTCTTTACACAATGAAAATCATTAATCTTTTTCCTTTCATTTTAAAAATGGTGTCACATATTACTAGATAAAGAGGGTATAATCCGCATGTGTTTAGTGGCAAATTTAAGACATTCATAAATTTTAAAAATTTGAAAGAGAGTTTTGTTTCACCAATTATTGTGTTGTGTGGCGGTCTCTCGTTCAAATCTTGAGTGGGCTCTTGTTAAAATGACTAGAAAAGTCTTGTCTCATATACACCATCCTTGTGATTACAGGCAAACCTGGTCTGATTCTTGGTCGGTTCATGTCCCAAACCGACTGGTCCTGGGGAGGGTGGGCAGGGGCAAGACATTATTTACAATTCTAGCCTTCTAGGCTAGAATATTGTATTTCATTCATCTAGATGTTTAAGTAGGAATAGGAACATTCCTCAACTGATATTATACGTAGTAGAAATTAGCCAAAGTAGCATTAACAAATTTACAGCAAAACAACACTTATACTATACTGGTAACTTGATAGAGTTTGTAGCAAAAACTAGTGCCTACACATAATTTGGCTACACTATCAAGAAATCATTGATTGAATTGAAATGATAGCAATTAGCAAATGCCAAACGCAATGCCTACACACTGGCCACTGCCAATCACACAATCCAGAAATCATTCAATAACAACCTTCATTTCAACGTTTGTGGGAAATTCCAGAATCTCTTGATTAAATTCAGGGTCGAAGTCGTTTATGACAAACTTCACAAGTGTTGGAAAGGAGGAAACTAGCCCCTTGACCAAAGCCGGATAATTCTCACATGCATCAAAGAAGTCAATACTTAAAGTGTGAAGCATGGTGTGTGTTTCAGCCACGCGATAAAGTTCCTTTGAATTCTCTGACTTTGTGCATAAACACTCTCTCAGAGCTTCAACAAACTTCAGGAAGTGAAACAGAAAGAAAGAGAAAAAATCCTCAATGAGACAAAGTTCACAACAAAGTAAGTGAACAGATGCATGACAAGAATAGTGGAAAGAATTAGCATACTTCAAAGCTATCATTTGACTAGTAAAAAACATTACCGCCATATCCATATGAATTTCACGCAACTTTGGACATAACTTCAACAAATAAATGAAGGAAGAAGAAATATCAACTTCATTATATGGATTTGATAAACAGAGGTACTCCACATTTAGTTCATGTGGTTGTAGTTGTGGTCCACTCCTTGGGAAGTCTTCAACAAATTTCTAAGAAACCAGCAAACAGTGTTAGACTAGTTTCTGCCAGGCATTCTAAGTAAAAATGCAGTCTGGAGTAGTTGGAAAAAAGGGACTAACTACCTTGAGAGAAAGGGCATCTAAACTAAGAGTACTGAGAGATCCCAAATCCAAGTGAACTGGTACAAAACCACTGCACTGGTCATACCAGCAAGACTGAAATACTAGCTTACAGAGTTTTGGTGCAGTAATGTTAAAACTAAACATGTTATCACATCCGATAAGCAACAAACTCTCGAGCATAGGAACATTAACCTTGTAATCTAGAGCATCATTAGGCTCAAATTTAACATTTAGAGATTAAAGTGAAGTGGCATTTGGTAATATGCAAGGCATATTTAATGGTCCAACAGAGACTCCACGGAGCCACAATCTCTTGAGCGTTGGACAAGACAATATGCATTTTGGCAGCGAGTATTCATCTTTTCCATTTCGTTCAAAATCAATGTTGAGTTCTTCAACCCCTTTTCGTGTGATCAAAAGGAGCCATTGATCAATGTCAAATGACATTGATGAAAGTGAACTCCCATGATGAAAAGAAGAAAATTCAAATTTGCGAATATGGCCTTTGTGCTCTATGAGAACTTTGTTGACTACATACACACTGTTGGGATTGGAAATTTCTTCTATTCAATATCAAGAACAGAATTACAATTGGAGGAGCAAACTCTCACACTCAACTATTACAAAAAACCAATCATCACCAATACACTTCTACACTAAGTGTATTTCACTCTTCACACACTTTTCTCACTTTCTAAACTGATACTATGAACAACAATGGAGCACTCTATTTATAGGGCTGGTTTGGAGACATGAGGAAGTTGCATCCAAGCTTCCTAGTTATCTCCATATCTTCTCCCACACTATTTGTTGGAGAGCTCTTTCCAAGAAGGTGCCACCATGTTAAGGTGTCTCTTGGCAACTTTCAAGAAAGAAGGTGGAAGATACCTACAAATCTCCCCCTCCACCTTTTTCTTTATTTCTCTCGTTCTTGCGGTGCTCGCTGGCTCCCCCTCGCTGGCAACAAGTATCCATTCGGATGTGGAGTATTTTCTTTGTGGAACTATGCCTCGCATAGAACGTCAAACATGAATACCTTCAGATTCGTCTTCAGATGAAGGCTCCCCTTGCTGAGGAATATCATCACTGTGAGTATCATCATCACCTGCTGAACCATCACTCTCGTGTTCAGTAGAATCATGCATCTCCTCGTCGCTGAGAGGAATGTTTGATGATACAGGCACTTCGTCTTCTGGAGTATGTTGTTGGCAGATTATTGGAGCACACCCATGAAACTCGTTTTCATGAAATACAACATCTCTGCTTCGAATAACTTTCTTCACTTCGGGATCCCACAACCGGTATCTGACTTCTTCATCTCCATAGCCGATGAAGATACATGGGTTTGACTTGAGATCAAGCTTCTGTCTCAACTCCTTGGACACATGTGCAAATGCCTTGCACCCGAACACTTTCAAGTGAGAGTAAGAAACATCTCTTCCTGACCATTTCTTCTCTGCCACTTCAAAGTTTAAAGGAACAGAAGGTGACCTGTTTATAAGATAACAAGCTGTCAGCACAGCTTCACCCCAAAATGGCTTAGGTAGCTTAGCCAGACTCAACATGCAACGAACTTTCTCCATAATGGTCCGATTCATTCTTTCGGCTACACCATTGTGTTGCGGAGTTCGTGGAACCATCTTCTCATGTCTGATTCCATATGCGGCACAATATGCTGAGAATTCTCGGGAAGTGTACTCTCCTCCATTGTCTGAACGCAGACACTTCAGCTTCTTCCATGTTTCTCTTTCTACCATGGCATGAAATGATTTGAATCGATCAAACACTTGATCCTTATGATTTAAACAGTAGGCCCATACCTTTCGTGATGCATCATCAATGAATGTCACGAAGTATCTGCTTCCTCCAAGTGACTCCTCTTCAATGGGTCCACATACATCAGAGTGGACAAGACTGAGTAACTCTGTATGGTTCTTCTTGGTAGAACTGAAGGAAACCTTGTGTTGTTTCCCAAATAGACAGTGCTCACATGAATCTAGGGCAACACCTTTGCCCATGGAAATGACTTCCTTCTTTGCAAGAGTTGCCAATCCCTTCACGCTCAAGTGACCTAACCTCCGGTGCCACAAGTTTGGTGACATCTCTTCTTCAACAGCATTGAGACTCGGATGACACAACTTTGCATGAGTTTTATAAAGAGTGCCACAAATATGGCCTCTTGCAACAACCAAGGAACCTTTAGATAGCTTCCACGTACCTTCTTTGAATCGGTTAAGATATCCTTGTTGATCCAGAGCTGTACCGGAGATAAGATTCAATCTAAGATCCGGAATGTGTCGAACATCTTTCAACACAAGTGCGCATCCGACATTGGTTATTATGTGCACATCACCAATGCCAACAATCTTCGAGAAACTGGTGTTTCCCATCTTCACAGCTCCAAAGTCTCCGGACTTATAAGTTGTGAATAAGTTCTGGTGTGGAGTGGCGTGAAATGATGCGGCTGTATCAATCACCCACTCAACATCATGAGTGCCTACGTGTAAACATTCTTGTTCACCATGTGTAACAAGACACACGTCTGATGACAAACTAACCATGGTCTCACCATCTTCTTGGCTAGTATTTTGACTCGTCTGTGGCTTCTCTCGTAGAAACTTTCTACAATCTCTTTTCCTATGTCCATAATTACTACAGTAATTGCAATATCCTTCGAACCAAGTATTGTTTTCAAAGGACATACCTCTCTCTTGTGATCTTCCGCGAACTTGAGAATTTCCTCTACTTTGACCTTGACCTCTACCTCGACCTCGACTTGTTCCTCCATTTCTGCCTCCCCCTCGTCTGTTAGTTTCTGATATGAGGACATATGATTGTTCCGTCCCGGCTTCCTTCCATCGGACTTCTTCATTCATCAGGGCATCTGTGATTATCTGCATAGTCACCTTCCCATTTGGAGCAGAATTACTGAGAGTGACAACAAGAGTCTCCCAGCTGTCAGGTAGAGAGCTCAAGAGTAGTATCGCCTGCTCTTCATCTTTGAGAACCCATCCGGTGGTGCTCAACTGATTCACAAGATCCTGGAATTGACTGGTGTGTTCTGACACCGAAATACCCCCACGTAATTTGTGGTTTACTAATCTCCTCATTAGTAACGTCTTATTTCGGGCGGTTTTTGCTTGATACATGCTACCAAGCTTCTCCCATAGTGTGTAAGCACTTTGTTCTTGAGCAACATGGTGGAACACACTATGATCTATCCATTGTCGAATTTGTGCGACAGTTTTTCGATTCATTTTTGTCCATTCTTCATCCGTCTTTTTATCCGGTTTCACACCATTATTATCAAGAGGATCCGCTAAATCCCTCAAATTTAGCAAATCCTCCATCCGAGGCTTCCACATATTGTAGTTTGTGGATGTGAGCGCAATCATGGTGTCCGACGATGATTTATCCATAATAAAACGCTCTATATATCTCGTACCTTATTTTCGAAGCCGAATTTGGACAAACGGAGCTCACCGTTGGATCCGGAATGGACGAAAATGGTAAGAACCGGTCTGACCTCGTCCAAAACTGGTCTGGAAACGGGTGAACCGGCCTCCAAAAGCACGAACCGGTTCGGTCCGGTTCAGGCGCAGCCCAGCCTGCAGCCCAGCAGGCGAATGACGTGGCTCTGCTCCCTCGCTGACGTGGCGATGACGTGTAGCCACGTGGCGTCTGACGTGGCTCACAGCGGACGGCTTGGGTGGATGACGTGGCGGATGACTCGGCACCACGTGTCGCTGACGTGGTCCAACGTGGCGATGACGTGGCAGCTGACGTGGATCGTCTTGTTCTTCTGGACTGCGTGATGACGCAGTGATGATGCAGGCAGTTTTCCGGCGGCGCGTACGACCTCTTCCGGTGGCCAAAAAAATCCCCAAAAATACCAGATTTCTCTTCTCGTCGAGACGAATCTAACGGTATGATCAGATCCTGATTCCGAGCAACTTGAAAAATCACGATTTTCTAACCTGTAGAAATTTATATGAAAATGAGAAAACAGTGTATGAAAGCTCAACCTCGCTCTGATACCACTTGTTGGGATTGGAAAATTTTTCTATTCAATATCAAGAACAGAATTACAATAGGAGGAGCAAACTCTCACACTCAACTATTACAAAAAACCAATCACCACCAATACACTTCTACACTAAGTGTATTTCACTCTTCACACACTTTTCTCACTTTCTAAACTGATACTATGAACAACAATGGAGCACTCTATTTATAGGGCTGGTTTGGAGACATGAGGAAGTTGCATCCAAGCTTCCTAGTTATCTCCATATCTTCTCCCACACCTATTTGTTGGAGAGCTCTTTCCAAGAAGGTGCCTCCATGCTAAGGTGTATCTTGGCAACTTCCAAGAAAGAAGGTGGAAGATACCTACACATACCAGCAGAGGTCAAGATATCACTATTTATCGTTTCAGTTTTTGTCGTTTTGGTCCTGAAGTGACTGTAAGCAGATGAATATTTCTTCTCAATGTGATAAAAGAAGTTACAATCAAAATTGAGATCCGTAAGATTGAACCACATCTCTCTCCAGAATTTAGATAAAATGGCCATTCTAGCCGCTTCTTGAATGTCCAATAGTCCCAATATCTTGTCAAGTATTTCCGAGGGAAGTTCACTGAATCTATCCATGCTTCTCGTAGCCATCATCCAAGCAGCAGCTTGAATCTATGCAATTAAAGAACAAATATTATCAGATAAATCTACTAAGATATGCGAACTTAGAGATGGCGATTCAGATAGTCTCAATCACATATATAGATAATCACGCATCAGAAATCCAGATTCAATTATAAAGCGTTTATAGAGATCACATATGTGAGTGAAATCCACTCACATGTACGAAGCTGGATCCTTGAGTTTCAAAAAACCAAGAAACCATTACTCCGTATTTAAAGAACTAGGGCAAATAAGGGCATAACCTCAAATTAATGTGTGCTACTTTACAATTGACCTCAAATTCAACCTTTTTTCAAAAATATTTTGGCATTTTTATTTCGTGCACCGCTAGATGAAATTCTAGTATTTATACAAACCTCAGATTCAACAATTGAAATAATCAAAGAACTTTATCCATCGGAATAATTGACAATTCTGATTTAAGTTATCATAAATTTTGATTTATTTATTTCTTTAAAATTTCATTATTTATTCGTGATGAATTTTTCTTCACAAAAATTTATTAGTTTAGTGGAAATAAATATTACTTAGATTTTAAAAACATATTACTCCTTCCGTCCCAATTTGATTTGTAAAATTTCCTATTATGGTTGTCCCAAAATGGTTTTCCACTTTCTATTTTAGGTATGTAAATAAGAACAAAGTAGCAAATTTATCCTTACTTTTACTTTTTCCCCACTAACTTAAAGGCATCTACTTTTAAAAAGATGGACAAAACTGTAAAAAGCAAACATCATTTATTATCATTCATTAATCCTTGTGTCGGTCAAAATTTGTAATTCAATTCGATACGGAGGGAGTAAAATTTATACGGAGTAATATTTTAGATAGTGAGTCATTTTGTTTTTCAAGTTTCTTATTGAAAGTTCTCTGAAAAAAGTCTCTTATCGATAGTGACTCGTCGTTTAGGTTCCAAATCAATAAAATCCCATCATCAAAATCTTGTACCAACCATCAAGTAAAATTTATTTGACATTTGATGTTTTGAATTGCAAAAACTTCGATGTCTTGTTGGTTTACATTTAGTTTGATCAATTTAGTTTTAATTAGGGGTGGGTGCGGTTCGAAACGGTCTGATAAATTGATGAAACCCGCAATGTATCCGTGAGGTTGTAACGCTCCGATATGGTCCGGTTCCAACGATAGAACCGTTCGGTACCATGTCGTTTCAAAACGGTACAAAATGGTACGGTACAATGTCAAACTCATGCTAAAAAACTTGAACAAATCTTGCAGTAGATATCATCACACCAACCAACTCACATGAAATGTTGATATAAATACAAGAAATTGCATACGTAGTACTAAAATTCAGAAATACACAACTAATGCAACACACCTAAGAAAAAGTATAGCAAAACGATGACACACGGGATAAATATCATCTTTAATTTACTAAATTCATGTGAAAATATAAAAACGAATATTATCAAATTGTTGAATACTCCCTCCGTCCCTTAAAACTTTGCCAACTTTCCTTTTCGGGACGTTCCAAAAAACTTTGCCACTTTCTCTTTTAATCAATTATTTTGTGGTTTCTGTTTTTTCTCTCTCCTCTTCACAAATCTCAACCACACAGTTTTTACTTTATTATTCTCCGTGCCGGTCAACTTTGGCAAAGTTTTAAGGGACGGAGGTAGTATAATAGAAATCTTTAATGTTATTCTTCTTCGTTCTGGATTAAATATTACTCCGTAGTTCTCACTTAATTTATAGCTGAACCTTGAAAGCTAAGCTAATATTTAAACCATATTAATTAACTTGTAAAAACTGCACAAACATGATACAACAAAAAGTCATATACGCTACATTACTAGAAATGAATAGTCATTAATGATTTCTAAAATTTTAATATTCTTTCAATACATATCAAAGTATAACATAAATTATCTAAAAAGAAAAAATAACAATATATATATATATATATATATATATATATATATATATATATATATATATATATATATATATATATATATATAAACACATTTAGATATCTTAGGGACACATGAATATATACATACTTGGGCTATAAAATTGTTGGTCTATAAAAGAGATCTATTGGTATTGAAAAATATAAAAAATTCAAATGCATTATTTTCGAACGATTCGGTCCGGTATTTTTCGGTTCTCAAAATCTAGGACCGGTCCTGTACCCGTTTTAAACGGTACGGTTTTCGGTACGGGATAAAAATCTATAGAACCATTTAAATACCCGGTATTCGATTCGGTACCATTACGGGACGGTTCGGTACCGGTTCGGTTCGGGTTTTATGCTCACCCCTAGTTTTAATTAGATTTGGACTACCGTCAACTCATATGGTATGGTATGGTATGTTTTTATTTTATGTGTACTCTACGGTTGTAAATAATTAAAATACCCCAAACTTTGAAGGGGTGTGAGATAAACACCCCGAACTTTCATATGTAGTTTAAATACCCCAAACTTTATATAAAAAGTTATTTTAACACCATGATTATATATGATTTCTTTCAAAAATGTAAATTTATGGTGTTAAATGCATAATTTAAAATAGCAAATTGAATACATTAGAATTATATATAGTAGTGGGTAATACTATTTAGGCTAAAGGGTCAAATAGGTCCTTGTACCCTTTCGGATTGATCACTTTGCCCCCTCAACCCAAAAAAGCTCCAATTGGCACCATGAACTCGATAAAAATATTCAAATTTCACTTTTTGCATGTTTCAACCCGGTCACCGCCACGTCACCTGGTGGGGGTGCCAACTGTGCATGTGACGTGGCAACCTAGGGGGTCAAATAAGCTCCTGAACCCGATCGAATCGTTCAATTTACCCCCTCAACCCTAAAAAATGTCAAAAAAATTTTAAGGGCTGAGGGGGTAAATTGAACATTTCAGTCGGGTTCAGGGGCTTATTTGACCCCCTAAGTTGGCACCCTACCGGGTGATGTGGTGGTGACCGGCTTGTGACCTGCAAAAAGTAAAATTTGAATCTTTTTATGGAGTCTAGGGTGCCAATTGGAGCTTTTTTTAGTTCGGGGGGCAAATTGAACAATTTGGAAAGGTACAGGGGCCTATTTGACCCTTTAGCCTACTATTTATATTTACCACTAGTGCAAAATATGTATTCTATAACTAGGTTTTAATATGGGTTCAATTAGAACCGTTATAGTATGTAGGAGCGGGATCATATTTATAAATAATGAAAGTTCGAATAAGTTGAGCGGGTATCTTTCATAAATAAAAAAAACATTATTCATATCGGACATTAAAAAACTGACATGAATTAGAAAAACGGGGCCATTTTTCTAATTTCCGAAAATTTTAATTTAGAAATGGGGTATATTTTATAAATTAAAAAAGTACTTGTTATGAGTTGTGTGTAATAAAATTTTACGCTTGTTTATTTGTAGTCTCGAATGCAAAAAGGTGGTTATGAGTGTGGCTACTATGTTATGAGACATATGACTACTGTTGTTTCTGCTGGTATTGTTGATTCTTGGATGAAGGTATTCCCATATACTTGTGATTTTATCGTTACTGTACATGTTATTTCTTTTGCTTCATGATTTTTGTATTTATTCATTTAGTTTCGTTATTTAATTTGTAGGCATTCAACGTACAAGAGTCATTCACTGATCAAGAAATCAACGAGACTCAAGAGTGTTGGGCGTCATTTTTCTGCGAAGCTACGGATATTTGATATAAGTTTTAGACTCTTAGCTATTTTTTGATGAGTCTTGTGAACTCAAAGTTAGTTTTTGATGACTCTTGTGAACTCAAAGTTAGTTTTTGACGAGTCTTGTGAACTCAAAGTTACTTTTTGATGAATGTTAAGGACTATTTTTGCTGAATATGTTTGGATGAAAACAATGTGAATGTGGAATTTTATTAGTTATGAGCAATGATATGTGTTTACTTTGTTGCGATAAATGTTCATATGATGTGTAAATTTCTGATATTTAGAGTTGGGTATGAATTAAATGTTAGGAACACATTTCATATGGGTTGATTAATCCCATATTGAAACCCTTTAATAACGGTTAAGGTATAACCGCTATTAAATGTTTCAATAACGGTTATATATTAACCCTTATTAAATGTGTCGGACTTTTAACATGTGCTGCAACAATATCGGCGTATAACCGTTATTGAAAGCTCATTTGAACCGTTATTAAAAAAGATTCCATAACGGTTCCTGAACCCATATTAAAAGTGCCAGACTTTTAATAGGTGCTGGAACAATAACGGTTCCGAACCGTTATTAAAAGTCCGTTATAACCGTTATTAAATCCATATTTTCCACTAGTGTACATGGAATTTTAGAATGTTAATTGTATCTTTATGAATGCTAAAAATTATCAAATTATGAAATAAACACAAAAAATTAATAATTTTGTAAAGAAATAATACATGGCCATGGTGCTAAAATAACTTCTTATATAAAGTTTGGGGTATTTAAATTACATATACAAGTTTAATTTATGGTGTTTATCTCACACCCCTTTAAAGTTTGGGGTATTTTAATTATTTTTCCCATTTAAATTTGGTTTAATTGGGGACTGATATAAGTCCAACTAATAAATGCATCCTAAAGTATCATATTTTGATGGGTTCAATCACATGTGATGTCAATTAATTAAAAATTATTCCATTTTGGTTATATCTTTGAATAGTTGGGATATGAATTAATTATTTTTGTAATATTTTTCATTATATCTAATAGTTGGGACTACTACACATTATTTATAGTTATTTTGTCTTTACTGATAACTACCTTCATCCTATAATTAATTTCTACTTTCAACTTAACATGTTTTTAGGTAATCTTTTAGACTTTACAAGTTAAAAAATATGTCACTTTCAATATACTTCCTATATTTGTTCCAAAAAAAAAAACTACCTCGTATATTAGAAAACATTGATACCTCTAACCCTCTAAGACGGATTTTGCTCCTCTCCATTAACTGGAATGGTTCATTGGGAGAGAGATAGAGAGAGGTGGGGAAATGATGGGGTAGGAAAAAAAAGATCATGTTTAATTATTAATTTTAAGGAGAGAGATAGAGTAAAAAAGAAATGAAGAGAGTAAATGAAGAAAAGGAAATGGAGAGGAGTATGACCCCTCTAAAACATGAGTGACAGGCTGTGATTATTATAAAAAGTAAAGTTGTCTAATTAGTACTCCGTATTAAATTAGTAAAGTGTGTGTAAAATAATAATGAATTGTAACCATTCAAATATTATGGATAAGGCTAAATGGGGACAAATTTATAAGTAGGACTACCATCGTTTTATTCCTAAAATAAGACCTATTCTCTCCTATTTTGGGAAGTTTTAATAATCTTATTTTTTCATAGTTTCATTTTTCGACTTTTGTAAACATTTTGGTCCTATATACAGGGGCGGATCTGGCATAGGGCTAGGGAGGGCCTAGGCCCCACCTCAAAAAAAAGAAAAAGAAATTACTAGTATATATATATTATATGTGTACTGGGAAGAAATGGTATAATTAGAACAAACGTCCTATTGTAAACAAAAGTTACGTTGGTGTGGTGGTAGAGGCGTGATTGACAGTGTAGAGGTTATGTGTTCAATTCCAGCTGGAGTAGCATTTTTTCTTGTATTTTCCATCCAAGTCCAGGAACATGCTATCTACACAAATCAAGTCTGAATTTTAACTTTTGAATACTAGGATGCAAAAATTAAGTAGTCCAACTAATCGGGCTTTATTAGTCTGAAAAACCAATTAGTTCAATTGATTGAGCTTTTTGAATATTGTCCTAAAAATGAATTAGTTTAATTCATTGGGCTTTTGAATATTGACCGAAAAATTAATTAGTTGAATACAATGGATTTCGTAGGTGAAAATAAGTTTTCTTTACATAGAGTATAGATTTTAGAGTAAAAAAATCGGTTTATCTTGTTTCCGAGAAACTAACCTAAAAATTGGCACTAAACATTGTTAGTATATATGTCCTAGCGACAATCACTTTTTAGAGATATATGTACTTGATCACATTCAGTTTTATATATTTGATATATACGGTATTACACATTGATGATTAAGTGTTTCGATTGTCAATATCTTATTCATAATTGTGTTCCCTTAGACTTATGTTGTCAATAAGTAAGTGAGAGCTTATATGATATAACATAAGGTCCTAAAATAGCCCCAATCAATGATCATCAAGAATGGGATATTGATGATATGCGATAAGATTGGTATGTGGACTGCATCATACTTTTAGAAAGTATAGTTGTTCTCACAACTATGAGTTCCTGTAATTCATGATGGTCACATAGATATTTTAGAGAATATTGGCATACCCACCGAGAAACCATTTGATAAGTTCTATTCATGTGTCTATGGGATATCGGCGTATAGAGTTGTGTAATAGTCCTCCGACGTGAGGTCAATACGTACTACATGTGTGGAGTGATGTACTTTGACCATGACCAACGCTTGCACTCCAATCGGGGTAGATACGGCATGTGTTGGGTGCATCACGAAGCACATGGAGTAGTAGTTGAGCCAAGAAAGGATTCATTCCTCATAATAGATTAAGAGAGAACATTCTACTTCTCATATCTAGATGGATCATAAAGTCATTGGCCAATGCAAAGATATATTCGTTTTTGGATATCGAATATGATCGTTATGGATCATCTAGAAAGATTGAGAGACAGAGACTGAGTTATTGGAATAGACACAATATCATGTTCTAGACTCAGTTGAATGTTCGTTGAATGAAAGGACCGTATCACTATGAGCTCTATATTACAGGGAGTTTGAATAGTCCTCGCAAACGTCCTTATATATTAAGATTGTCTGGTAAATCGTCTAGGGATTCTGCTAAGACCTTAATTTGATTAGTGCTTAATATATAAGGCCCTATGGGTCACACAACAAGTGATTATACCTTCCGATCGAATTGTTAGAAGGAATTAAATATTATTAATTGGATTAAATAATATTTAATTTGTAATACTGAAAATGGATTAAATATTAATTAGATTAAACATATTTAACTTATGAAGTTGAAGGAGAGTTCTATTTGATAGAACTATTTAAGTGGAATAAATTTGATTTATTATACTTAATTAATATGTATTTATAATTAAATAATAAAGTTGATATTTTGTTGGATGCATTTTAGAATTAAAGAATATTCAAGAAAATATTAAATAAATAATAATAATAAAAGGTCTATCAAGAGAATGAGAGTGGCGGCTGCACCCATTCTCTTTTCAATGTATGGATGTTTTTTATTATTATTATTATTTATTAATTATATCTTTATTTAATTAATAAATGGTATTAGTTGTAGTTAGACTAGAACTCATTTATTGGGAAGACTTTCATTGTGATTGGGAAACTAGTTTAGAACTAGTATAAATACACCCTCCTCCTTCATATTCAAGAGACCAGTTTTTAGATTCAGTATTACCAGTTTATTTCCCTGCGAAGAGATTTCCTAGCCTTTCTCTTAGGGAGATCTAACCGTTCTTTCGGAAAAGAGAAATCACGTGGATACCAAAGGTCAAGGATTTTCACCGCTAGGCTGGAAGATCTGTAAGTTCTAACTCAGATTTGTTATTATTATCATATTCGTTATTTTGTCATAATCAGGAAAGATCTGTTTGGAAAAATTTTAAACTTCCGCTGCTGTACTTTCGAGGTACGTTACATCAATTTCCTAACAGTGGTATCAGAGCCAAACTGATTCTAATGACATTATGCGAATCTAATATATTTTGTGATCAAAATATATAATTGAAATAGTATGTGATTTGCCGTAACTCTCTTTTCAAGATTGAAATACAATCATTTTGAATAAGACTTACGGAGTATGTTTTTTTTTAGAAATTGGCATCTAGTTCTTCGATATGGGGAAAACGTTGGTCTGCATATTTTTTTTTTTTTTTAAATTAGATCTTCGAAATTAAGAAATAGGAAGTAAATCAAATTAGATTTGCGTTATCTACTTCGGCGACCAATATTCGCAAACGAGAATTCAAGGCCGGCCACCGAAGAACCAACGGCGACCAGATGAAGATGGCTCTGCAATTCTGCAAACCAGCGACAAACACACCCAGAACGCCGATCTTCATACGGACGTTGGTACTTGGTAGACTACGTTGTACATATGAAGGAACAATTTGATCTGCGATTTTTTTGGAACTTGTTTTGTTAGATCTCCTGTGTTGTTATCTACATAGTCTTGGACTCTGGGGAGATAAATATCTAATATACTATGTATGTTTGTTTTCCTTCATACGCTGGTAGAGAAATTACAGTTAGAACAATAATTAAGTTAAATTGTCCTTAATTAAGATTAATTATCTTGGAGATTTATAAGGACTAGCTTTACTCGGAAATTATAATTATTATTTTAGCATGCTCATATTAATTGTTAATTGTATCTGTTTATAAATTAGATTTATAATACATACTTAATTTATCTATCCGAGTTAGACCACATCTACATATTATTTGATAATATGTTTTAAGCATCTTGATTAAATAAGTAATTTAATACCCCGCTAAATATTCCCCATAAATTAAAATTTAAGTCTTTTCTAGGATAACGACATCACCCATCATAATTGAATTAGTAGAAATATTTTTTCGTTGAAGAATATTTCACCCAAGTGTTTATTCCATTCGACAAAATATAGAACTAATTTATTGATACATATGTTTGTGATCACGTGATGGTTTTGACTTACTTAAATTAGCTCGAGTCGCCCAAGCGTCAGTGTTAATTTAAGGATGTCGATCAATTAAAAATTGATCAACCAAGAATTGCTTGGACGCAATTGGTCTAGGGACCTACCCATTATATTATTGCAGTGATCAGCCCAAGCTGAGACTGTAATAGTATGAATGTGGATCTTGGCCACTATGATTGTGAAAACAATCCATGTTCTTTTTATTGGGGTCAAAGAGCATGCAAAATAGTAGGAGCTAAATAATTAAAAGTCCATATTATTGAGTTAACTAAATGTGATCATAGGAATTATTATATGAATTTTAATTCCCATTCTATTTGAACTTCTTTAGGCTTTTAGGAATGTCGAATTTATCATTGAGAAGTATCTTGGATACATGCAAGCTTACTGGACCAAACTTTCTGGACTGGGAAAGAAATGTGCGTTTAGTTCTTAGACAAGAAAATATTGAGTATGTGTTAGACACGCCGGTACCCAAGATTCCTGATGTTAACTCTCCCGAGTTTGCCACGTTTGACCTGACTGCTCGAGAGAAACACGTTACTGATGCTAAAACTGTGCAATGTGTTATGTTGGCTGCAATGTCTATGGAGTTGCAAAGGCAACACGATAGGATGAGCGCCTTCGAGATGCTTGAACACTTGAAAAGTCTGTTTGATTCAGAAAGTCAGACTCTAGAGTATGAACTTCTGACAGACATTTTCAAGTGTAGACTTCAAGAGGGTGGCAACGTGTCTGAGCACGTCCTCAAAATGATTGGCTTAATTGAAAGAGTTGCTACCACCGGAATTAAGTTTGAGGATCGTGTCTCAGCTGCTATCATCCTATATTCGCTTCCGAGTTCATTTACTAACTTCATTGTGAATTATAATTTGAACAAAACGAAAGCAACCATGCCTGAACTCCATAACATGCTTAAGTCTTATGAAACCTCAACCTCTAAAGGAAAGACTGTTCTTATGGTAAGATCTAATGCTAAGTCTCGTTCTAAGAACAAGAATAAGCAAAAGAAGAAAGGTAAGGTTGGACCTACTCCTACAGCTCTGAAGCCTAAAGGTGGAGGTTATATGAAGCCAAAGGTTGCAAAGGATGTTTGCCTCTACTGCAAAGAGAAGGGGCATTGGAAGAGAGATTGTGAGCTGTATAAGGCTAATCTAGCCAAAGCACCGGGTGCTTCAAGCTCAGGTATTTTTTTATCATTAAATAAATATGTATATAACTAACTCTCATTGTTAAAGTATTAGATACAACTTATGGCTTACACATTTGTAAAAATGTGCAGAAGCCTGAGAAGCAGTGTAGCAGTTGGAATGGGTAAAATTGACCTACGCGTGAAGGCTGGAGCAAAAGTTGCTGCTGAACGTGATAGGATCTTATAGTTTAGATTTGCCCAGTGGTTTTAGATTAGAATTAAATAATTGTTATTTTATTCCTTCTATTATTTCCATTCATATGTTAGACATTAAAAGATTTCTATTTCCATTTTGCTAATAATAATTGTTATTTTTATAAAATGATGTTGTTGTGGAAATGCTTTTCTTATGAATGGTTAATTATCAATCGACATATTAGATATTAAATGAATAAAATAAAAGGATCTCGATTAAGTAATCATAAAAATTACTACCTCTCTATGACATTGCAAACTTGGTCAAATTAATGAAACAAGAATAGCAATGTTAAATGAATTAGATTATTTAACACCATTTGCTTTTGAGTCATATGGAAATTGCGAATTTTGTCTTTCAAGCAACTTGACTAATAATCCTTTTCTAGGAAAAAGGATAGCAAGTCAAAGAGTATTTAAGTAAAATTTCTGATTTATTTAAAAGGTCAAAGAATTCGGTCATAATGAACTCCTCCAGAACACCTTAGAAGTCTGGCATTTCTGCAAGAAGAAATAGGGCTTTGTTAGACATGGCTAGATCTATGATGATTTCATTTTCTCTTCCAAACATCCTTTTGAGAGTACACGCTATAAATCTCAATATGCATTCTGAAAAGTTTGATTAGTGCAAAACGTACTATATGAGTTATAGTATAATAAAAGACATTTTCTTCACATATTAAATATGGGTTGCCCTACATATGTAAAGAAATGTGCACTAATAAAATTGAAAGCTGAAGTAACATAGAGAATGAAGATTTGTTAGATGGTCTGACGAAGGATTTAGTGGGAGAATTAAGTTGAAGGATGTCTCTAGGAGGATATCCTTCAGCTAGTGGGAGTAATATAGAAAGCGCTTCGCACTAGCAAGTGATTCTTATGAAGAAATTAATGGCATGGTTGTCATTTCTTCTGCACCTAACTCTCCCTCTCTGAGTATAGCACCAAAAAAAAAAACATTCAACTCTGTGGGTCTACTAGGATTCGTCATGAAACAACTAGGTTTGACCTCCTCATGGAGGATCATGATGATGTTGAGATTCCTGATAAGGATGAACCTAAGACCTACACTAAAGCAATATTAGATGTTGATTTAAAGAGGTGGCGAGATGCCATGAAATCTAAAATTGACTTGATGTATATCAATCAAGTATGGAACTTGGTTGACTTGACTGTTGGGTTAGACCCATTGGATGCAAAGGACTTTCAAGAAGAAAATTAATGCTGGAGGCAAGGTGCAAACATACGAAGCTGGGCTAGTGGCTAAAGGTTATAGTCAAATGAAAATGAATTGACTATAGTGATACCTGTTCGCCAGTTGCAAAACTGAAGTCCATTCGGATTTTGCTTGTGATAGCCGCATACTATGATTATGAGATTTGACCAATGGATGTCAAAACCCATTTCCTTAATGGAAACCTCAAGGAGGAGGTGTACATGGTACAACCTGAAGTTTTTTTTTTTGAATCCAAGCCAAATTCTAAATCATTATGTTAATTAGAGAAATCTAATTATGGGCTATAACAAGCCTCTAGGAGTTGAAATATTAATTTTGATGAAATAGTCAAATCGTTTGACCTCATCAAATGAAATGAGGGTGCTTGCGTGTTTAGAGTGCGCAACAAGGATAGCGTGGTCTTTATAATCATACATGTTGATCATAGAGAATGATGTTCCCTCATTGAAGTCCGTGAAAGAATGGTCACCCAAAATCTTCATGAATATCTTTTTGTCTATGGTAGACAAAAAGAGCTAGTAGAATTTAATTATTCTATCACTAGTTTCATGTATAATAAGAATGACTACGAGTCACAGTCACTATATGTTTTTAGTCACAATGTAATAGTAGTGCTGAAAGAGTTGCAAGTAAGAAACTACTATAAATTCGACAACTAGAGCCTAGTAAATTGTTGCATTTGATGCAACATAGGTAAGCATTTAGATACGTTAGTTCCTTAAAGAAATAGGGGTAGTTCCTAGCGACAGTTATCCAATAATTGTTATTGTGACTGTACCGGTGTATTTGCACAAGATAAGGAACCAAGATGCAAAGTAAGGAACTAGAAAATACCAGTATGCTATTATATTTTGATACAAATAGCAAGATGAGAAGTTGAAATAGAACGCATTCCCGTAGAGGACAATTTGGCTGGCTCATTCACCAAACCTTTGAGATGTGAGAAACACACTAGACTTTGAGAGTCTGGGTGATAGGTGCATCGGTGATTGGCACTAGGCCAAGTGGGAGATTGTTAGTATATATGTCCTAGCGACAATCACTTTTTAGAGATATATGTACTTGATCACATTCAGTTTTATATATTTGATATATACGGTATTACACATTGATGATTAAGTGTTTCGATTGTCAATATCTTATTCATAATTGTGTTCCCTTAGACTTATGTTGTCAATAAGTAAGTGAGAGCTTATATGATATAACATAAGGTCCTAAAATAGCCCCAATCAATGATCATCAAGAATGGGATATTGATGATATGCGATAAGATTGGTATGTGGACTGCATCATACTTTTAGAAAGTATAGTTGTTCTCACAACTATGAGTTCCTGTAATTCATGATGGTCACATAGATATTTTAGAGAATATTGGCATACCCACCGAGAAACCATTTGATAAGTTCTATTCATGTGTCTATGGGATATCGGCGTATAGAGTTGTGTAATAGTCCTCCGACGTGAGGTCAATACGTACTACATGTGTGGAGTGATGTACTTTGACCATGACCAACGCTTGCACTCCAATCGGGGTAGATACGGCATGTGTTGGGTGCATCACGAAGCACATGGAGTAGTAGTTGAGCCAAGAAAGGATTCATTCCTCATAATAGATTAAGAGAGAACATTCTACTTCTCATATCTAGATGGATCATAAAGTCATTGGCCAATGCAAAGATATATTCGTTTTTGGATATCGAATATGATCGTTATGGATCATCTAGAAAGATTGAGAGACAGAGACTGAGTTATTGGAATAGACACAATATCATGTTCTAGACTCAGTTGAATGTTCGTTGAATGAAAGGACCGTATCACTATGAGCTCTATATTACAGGGAGTTTGAATAGTCCTCGCAAACGTCCTTATATATTAAGATTGTCTGGTAAATCATCTAGGGATTCTGCTAAGACCTTAATTTGATTAGTGCTTAATATATAAGGCCCTATGGGTCACACAACAAGTGATTATACCTTCCGATCGAATTGTTAGAAGGAATTAAATATTATTAATTGGATTAAATAATATTTAATTTGTAATACTGAAAATGGATTAAATATTAATTAGATTAAACATATTTAACTTATGAAGTTGAAGGAGAGTTCTATTTGATAGAACTATTTAAGTGGAATAAATTTGATTTATTATACTTAATTAAGATGTATTTATAATTAAATAATAAAGTTGATATTTTGTTGGATGCATTTTAGAATTAAAGAATATTCAAGAAAATATTAAATAAATAATAATAATAAAAGGTCTATCAAGAGAATGAGAGTGGCGGCTGCACCCATTCTCTTTTCAATGTACGGATGTTTTTTATTATTATTATTATTTATTAATTATATCTTTATTTAATTAATAAATGGTATTAGTTGTAGTTAGACTAGAACTCATTTATTGGGAAGACTTTCATTGTGATTGGGAAACTAGTTTAGAACTAGTATAAATACACCCTCCTCCTTCATATTCAAGAGACCAGTTTTTAGATTCAGTATTACCAGTTTATTTCCCTGCGAAGAGATTTCCTAGCCTTTCTCTTAGGGAGATCTAACCGTTCTTTCGGAAAGGAGAAATCACGTGGATACCAAAGGTCAAGGATTTTCACCGCTAGGCTGGAAGATCTGTAAGTTCTAACTCAGATTTGTTATTATTATCATATTCGTTATTTTGTCATAATCAGGAAAGATCTGTTTGGAAAAATTTTAAACTTCCGTTGCTGTACTTTCGAGGTACGTTACATCAATTTCCTAACAAACATTTGGGTAACCGATAAAACTTCGGTTCGATATCTATGACTTTTAAGATAATTGTATTGTCGGTTCTGTAATATTCAATTTATTCTTTGACATTTCTATAATTTACATTTTGACTTCTAAGATATTATTATACTGTACTACATTTTGACATTTTTTTTATAATATACGTTATTTAATTAAATTTTGACCCCACCTGAACGTAAATGCTAGATCCGCCCCTGCCTATATAGATTAATGTACATATAAAATATGGCATGAGGAAAATTTAGTGTGATAGGCTAAAAAATATAAAGAGACAATATAAGGAGACCGAGTGAGATAAACATGTTTATTTCATTCATCTAGCCATTTAGATCCAACATCTAACATTTCAACTGGAGACAATAGTCTTCGGTTAGGACAATAACTCATAATTTAAACATTAGTCATCAACTTCAGCTCCAGTGACAAACATTGGAGTGTTTGACTCTAATACCCCAAAAATTTGAGAGAATTTGGGAAATATTAAAATTTGTGTTTCATATCGTTTAGATGGTCTTTAGATAATTTATTATGTTTGGTTTAGTGTTTGGGACAAAAGGGAGGTCCAAACGAGGAAGAAACGGGGCAAAAACTAAGATTTGGGGCATCTGGGGTCACGCACGGCGTGCGTGGCAAGAAAATCAAGCGGAATAGCTACTGCCAGCCACGCACGGCGTGTGTGGAAGGTACGCACGTGTGCGTCCCTGTTTTATCCTAATGCGACTCAAACTTCGGAAATTCACTATAAATACATCCCTAATCCAATTTTCCTCATTCCAAAAACGATAGAACCGCTTCTTCAAGATCTATCTCATCGAGCTCTTCAATATTAACATATCCAGCACGAATGTTTATTCCAATGAGGAGATCAAACAATCCAATCTTCCGGTAAGTGCGTTTGTTGCCTAATTCGTGCTGTTCATCCGTTTTCTAAATTTTTTTCTCCTAAATATAGATCCTTCGACCCTATCACTTCCTAGGGACGTGTGAGTGACCCATAAATCTAGGTTTGACGTTTAGAATTCGTTGCTAGCCTCGAGGTAAGGACTATTGCAACCAAAACTACTATTTTGCCCCTATTATGTATTAATTAGGTTTCGTGCTATGATTTGAGTTTCTTTCTGAAATTTTATGGATATTTGGGTTACTATAGTATATATATGATTATGTATGATTTTTGGGAATTTATGAACGTGTGATTTTTGTTGAATTTATCAAATTAGTTTGCTATGGCTAAAATATGTGATTTTGAGGATTGTTCTTTTGGGATTGGAAAATTCTGGTGATTGTTTTGATATGAGTTGAAGTATGATTTGAGACTATTATAACTGGTTATTTTGAAAATATATTATGGGTTCAGAATACCCCAATTTAATTATTTTGGTGGTGGTAGTAAATGCTACTTTTGGGAAGTGGTTGTTTGGGTTAACCCCTCTTTTTGGAAAGTGTTGTGAGATCAAATCTTTTGGGACAAATTATATATTTTTAAATGTATAATTTGGTATGAAAATTTACATATATATTCTGGAGTTATAAATATCCTTATTGGATTATTTTGAAGATGATATTAAATACTATTTTGGAACTAGTTTTGGATAAACCCTAAATTTTAAGTTTCTCTGTCAATCCAAAATTGTTTCCTCGTATTATATGCTTATCATGCATTATGTGAATTAAGTGTGAATTTTGAATTATGTGCATGTGATTTTGAGGAGATATTTATGGTAGTTGAGAAATATAAATTAAGTGCTTTTGGGGCATTAGATATTTTAAATACCTTCTAGACTTTTTTGAGAGATTGAGAAATATTTTTGGAGTATATTAATTCAAGATAAAAGAATGATTTCATAAGAGGTAGGCATCTCGGGAGTAATCCGAGGTGTTAGTTTTCCACGTCCCTTAAAATGTGGAGAGTAATTAGGGCTACTACTAAGAAGAGATTTTTGAGTAACTTTCGGATCGATGATCCCTTTTAAGGAGAGTTGTGGTAGTAGTAGTAGTTCCGACGAAAAAGGGCTGCTACTGCTAAGGGTGAGGATAAGTTTTGAGTGATAATTGGATCAAATACCCCTTTTAAGAAGCAGAGTTGTAGTAGTAGTCCCTAATCATTCAGAGATATCTTATTCAGGGGTAGTTGGTAGACTGAATCCCGATTACTGGTGACGACTTACTACTCGGAGGGCTTGGAATCCTTTTTAGGGGGTGTGCACACTTAAGGTAGTCGTTTCGTTTCCACAAGAGCAGTTGTGGTACCGGCACTTGATCAGGGTGGCCGTCTGTAACCACGATCCAGCGGGTTCAGCCGAAAGGTTGAGCACCGCCATTCTAAACTACTAGGAAGTTAGTGAAAGAGATCTAGATTGTTTTAAGAAATTTAAAGAGCCGAATTATGATGATATTTTCAAAGAGAAGTTGAGGATTTTGGTAAAGAAGTGACTTTGAGACAAATCAAAGAGAAAAGAATTTTAGTGGAGCGTGTTATTTTTATACAGTATTATATCAAAAATTATTTTCACCAAACCTGATTATTTTACGGGGTTGGGTAGTACTTACTTAGCTCTAAAGCTATTTTTTGTTTTCTTTCCTTTGTTTGTTTTTCTTGTCCCTCTCTCCTCCCTAAACTTTTAAACTTTTAACAGGTGATGAGATGGATGCTTGATTGGTTGCTTGAATCGGAGAGCGATGTAGAAGATGCCTTCGTCAAATTTAGTCTTGAAATAAACATTTATTTACTATTGCATTAGTTTTTATGGTTTTATTTTTGGTTGCCTGTGCATCCGGTTAAGAGATGACTGGATGTGGTGGTAACACCCATGTCCCAATTAAGACTTCCGCTGTATTTCTGATGTTTTCAAAAAAAGAAGATAATCCCTTTGAATAAATCATTATTTAAATGTATTTTTGGGCGGGAAAAATGGGGGTGTTACATTGACAATCAGCGGTTGATTGTTAGCTGAATATATTGGTTGTACGACATCAACGGATCTTGTTAGGTGTTTTGACCAGCCGCTATCACCAGTGGCGGAGCCAGAGGTTTGTCCAAAGAGGGGCAAACCAAAGACTAAAAATTTTAAAGTTCGTGTCCAAAATATAATAAGAACAACAATAGCGTAATAATTTAACAAAAAATTATAGTTCATTACATACTACTTGATTTACTTCTGCAACCTAGGCAAATCAATCCTACGAGTTTTCATATTTTGAAAATGCTGCATAATAGCTTCATTATCAATTGCTTGAAAAATGTCTCTTTCGATGGGCATAAATTGGCAGATGAGAAACTTACTTGAAAATTGCAGAATCTGAGAACAAATGGGGAGAAGTGAGAACTAGGACTGGATTCGATTCGGGAACCGAACCGAAATAGGAAATATCCGAACCGAACCGATCTTTCGGTTTCGTATATTCTATAACCCGAAACCGAACCGATCTAAGTTGAGACCCAATTTTTCGGACACCGAATTTTCAGTCCGGTTATTCGTTTTTTTCACAAAAACCGAATGGGTATTCAATATTTGTTTATATTGTAGCTAATACTTGCACTCAAGCTTTACTAGCAACTTAATCTTTATCAACTATGAAGGAGCGATTATATAGGCTCAAATGAGGAGTGAATCCTCTATTTCATCCGGTGTGGGACGAGTTGTAGGCTGAAGAAAATAAAATTGGAAGAATTGGGGCGGAAGAAAAGCAAAACAAGTTTAACTTAATCCGTCCTGGGGGGGATTCGAACACGGGTGATACAAAGGGAGCGTGTTACCTGTCTCCACTGAGCTACTCTGGATTATTGGCAAATTGGGATGCCAAATGTATTACATACATTAATCCCCTTTTATTCTATATTTCATTTTTTTTACTTTTTCTGAAAATACTTTTTTATTTATTTTAACACTTCATCTTAAAATAACCTTAAGTTGTACTTATTGTTTTTAAAATTAAAAAAGAAGTCAGGGCAAGAAACATATTATAAGTAATACTAGTAAAAAAAATTAGTCGGAGCGGGAGCGCTTGCCCCCCCTTGCCCCCCCCCCCCCCCCCCCTAGCTCCTCCACTGGCTATCACTAGCGGTTCAAAATAAAGTACTCGCTTTGTCCCTTATAACTTTGTCAATTTTCCTTTTTTGGATGCTCCACTAACTTTGCCAATTTCCTTTTTAAATAAAGAATTTGTGATCCAGTTCATCCTCTCTCCTTTGCATAAACCTCAATCACATATGTTTTACTTTATTATTCCATGTGCCGGTTAAACATGACAAAGTATTAGGGACGGGGGAGTACTTGATAACTTAGCTGCTCACAATTACCTCTTAAGACATAAAATAACCGTTAACGATATGGGTACAAAATATATATATGAATATAACATTGCTTTTTATTTTTTGATAAGTACATCAACAATTATTTTATATAATCACTATTATTATTTTAGATATGTATGCATGCACAAACAAATACATAAATGCTTTAAAACAGTACTATTTTTAACTATTATCTATACACAAATTCATGTAATTTTAGTATTAATATTTTAAATATGATTATTTTTAGTAACTTTTAAAATAATATTATAATATTCAAATTATATTCATGATGATACTTATTATTAGTGTTATCATGTTGTCGCTAATATTTTTCATTTTATTAATTTTTTGAACATTTATTGAACAATTCATGAGATAATTAAAATGGGAGTGTATATTAGGATTTTAAATAATAATATCAAGAAGTTATTGACTTATTGTAAAAGCTATTCTGAGCGGCTTTTTCTTTTGGCTTTTTCATAACAAACAGCCGAACACTACAAGAAATCTCGCACTTTAGTGACAAAAAATCCGTCACTAATTCCGCCACAAACAAGCTTGGTGATGGAAATCTGTGACACACTGACCGTCACTAAATTCTGGACGGTATTGCGTTTACTGACGGATTTATAAAGTCGTCGCTAATCTGTGACGGAATTCAATGGCAGATACGTCTGCCATTATGTATTGTGACAGAAATCAGTTGTTAATTTCCGCCACTGATTAATTTTCAAATATTTAATAAAATGCATTTTGCATTGCAATTATTCATGATTAAATTTCATTAGCATTTTTGTTTTAATAAACATAAAATAAAAAACAAAATGTATGCAAAATGAAATCATAAGGCATTCTATTTAATGTATACACAATCAAATAATAGCTATTAGCATCTTCTTATATGATAATATATAACCCAAAAGATCCTTATAGGTACCAAGTTCATGTACCATAAAAAATTCACAAAATAGCATACACCACATTGAGTTGTTTATACTTAAGTGTACAAGCTTTTCTATGCAAAAACAACATATCTAATGGGACATAGAAGGTTCATTTGATTCTTGAGACCCTTGAGAAGAGAAATCTGTTTGTGGGAAAAAGCCTTCCGCATCAATTCCATGGGATTTAAAAAAGGAAAGTCATGTATCTTCAAAAGTCTTAGGTTGTGAATCAGGGTCTTCATACATTAAACTTTCATCCACAAGAGGCATTGCCGATGGACACTCATGGCCTTGGGAAGATAACCATTTTCCCATTTGTTCATCCCAATAGATGCAAAACTCATACACACGTAGTATTGATTCACAACATCTTTGATTATCAACTGACTCTAACTGTTGAATGAATGATGCGGAGTACCTCCCAGTTCCAAAAACTCGTTTCCTTTTGCACTCAACCACTTCAAAATACAGAGAATACATTTTGGATAATGCAACTTTTGATGCCTTGGATAACCCAATTTCTGCTTCCGATGATTCAGTATGTTCACTTTGAGCTTTATGAAAAGTGTCGAACAACCTGTTAATGGCCTCCTGTGATACAAAATGATAAAGTCATTATATAATCCAAGTTACATAATACCAATATTGCTACTTTCTACTATAACATCATAACAATTCAATAAATTAAACAACTCTTCTCTTATGATGCTTTTTCTTGAAATGAGGGTCAGGGCACTGTGGATCGGAGTAAATAACTTTTTAAAGTTTTAAACTATAGTACTCCATAACCAATGTAAAGCCTGGAATCTTTAACAACACAGAAGGTGTGGCCGGGTGGACTCACTAATATAGAAACCAACAGCAATGGTCCAGGGTATGTAAGGTGTGGCCGGGTGGACTCACTAATATAGAAACCAACAGCAATGGTCCAGGGTATGTAGATACAATTCTCTCAAAAGAAACTGTGGCATTTGCAAACATGAAATGTCTGCATATCAAATGTAATCAACTAGAGCATAATAGCTTGTTTTCAAGAGGAAAGTTACAAACTTTTGAAAATCCTTGCATATTTTTGAGACCTTGCTTATTTGCCCATTAAACAGCACATTTAACCAACTGCCAAACATAATCACCCCCCAAAAATGAACTGAAATTGTTTATATTTCAGTCAAAGTTATCTAAAAGGCATTTCCGAAATTGAATAAAGTAAACATCCACCGCCTGCTAGAAGAACACTATTCCCAGAAAAATTTGAGATGGTTGTCAATTACGGTTGTTAACTTGTTGAGTATCCAAAAAAGTTTGTTTTCATTTACTTATATGCTTAGCATAAAACAATACATTCACTTTTTTTAGAGGAACAATACAGTCACTTAACTATATGTATTTAGATTATTATTTACATTTCTAATAAATATATACCATAATCGAGTTGTATATTTTCCACCATTCAAATCACATAAATACTCACATTAAATTTATATAATCAGATACAAAGAAACATTTCAAAATGAAAAGTGAAAAAATAATGGCATACCACAATTTCTGAGTGTGAGGAATGATCGATTAGCTATCCATTTTTCCTTTTATCGAGATGGAACATCTTACAAAGTTTCAAGGGATTTATGTGTTCACCAGTAAGTCTCAACTAAAACAAAATCCAAACTGTCATCAAATGAAGCAATTGAAAGTATTAAACTTTTAAAATAAAAATTACACATTATAATAATTGTTATCCAAATGAAACAGTGAAACACACGTTGCATATGAGCAGCTAATTAACCACACCAAATCTGTTTCAAGACAGACATAAAAATTTGTCAGTTAGCATCTAAAGCATGCCCACACTCAAACACAGGTTGACCAATAATCTTAGCACTGGAAAAGAAATGAAAATTGAAAAGAATTAAGCAATTCTATATCATTCTTTGACATTGAGAAACCTGAAACTGGCATTTCTCGTTGGTCCTGAGCAAGTGCAAAAGCTGCTAAGGTAAGGATAGAGAATTTGTATTCTCTTTAATATACTCGAGTTTTTTTAGTTCATAATTTGAAGACTTCCCAACTTGAAAGGTGGGAAAGGGTTTGTCAAAGGACGAGAAGGCACGTAAACTAGTTCTGCAGCACTGGCTTGAAGCAATAAGTTTCCTATATCTTTGAAGTTCAAATAGTCACATTATTATATGGTAAAATCACTATTTGGTCTCTCGATTCATGTTAACTCTGCAATTTAGTCCCTCATTGCCAAGTTAGTGCAACTCAATCCCTTATTCATTACAAAGTTGTCAAATATAAGCCCCCACATCATAAGTATGGAGTCATTTGACATGGGCGTCTTTAACAACTTCGTAGAAACACGCTCATCATTTTATTTTTATTTTCTGTGTAATGATGTTTGCATTAGTGTGTGAGGGACTGAAATGGTAACATTTTAGATAAGTGAGAGACAGAATTCAACTAGATAAGCGGATGAACTAAAAAAGATATCAACAGAAAAGATATCAACTGAAAATAAATGAAAATTTATCAAATGAAAAAATAAAGCAAGTTTGATAATAAAAACTGAAAACAACTAAAAAGAACCGAAAAAATTGAAAACTCAAAGCTGAAAATTTGTTTTGTATATTCAAAGCAAATACCTCTTCCGCAGCCACATCAACTGCAGCTCTAGATCCCCCATATTGCTTACACCTGTCCCCACCGGCAATACGATTCTTCTTACCTGACTCACATCAACTCCAGCTCTAGTTCGGTCAGTATTCAGTATGTTTATGTGCATAACCGAAATTTCGAATTAACCAAATAGTTTGGTTTACCGAAATTTCGGTGTACCAAATAATTACTCTATTAATAAAGTAAAAAAAATATAGGCTAAAGGGTCAAATAGGTACATGAACTAACTTAACGTGTTCAATTAGCCCCTTATACAGGAGGTTCTGCTCGGCCGTCGCCAATTGGGGCGGTTCCCGGTGGAATTTTTTGATGAGAGTTTTTTAGAGTATTCTTCATTAAGTCTAATTTACCCATACCAAATTTCAGCTAAACATTCAACCGGGAAGGCAGTCAAATGACTTTTTGAAGATAACTGCTCAGTTAAACAGCGCGGTACATTTCGTAAAATCATTTGACTGTCTTCCCGATTTAAGTTTTAGGTGCAATTTGATATGGGTAAACTAGACTTAATGAAGAAGATGTTCAAAAAATTGCATCCGAAAATTCGATCGGGAACCGCCCCAATTGGCGATGGTCGGACAGAACCTCCTAAATAAGAGGCTAATTGAACACTTTAAGTTAGTTCACGTACCTATTTGACCCTTTAGCCAAAAATATATATACCAAAATAGTCTTTTACGCATTGATCCTCACCACTTTAAGCATCATCATCTGTGTACTCAACTTCATTTCCTTGGACACCATCATTGTCGTTATTTGCATGCTCATTGTCATATGCTCCGTCTAATGCGTCATCCATATACTCTGGAGTAGTCGAGGTGGCAGGACGACCACTAGGGTCATCGATATGGTTTGCCCCTGAAAAATCTAACTCTATGTAGAATGAGATTCCCGGTTCATTTTCTTGAAATGCTGATGGTTCTTCCTCTTCTTCGTCTTCTTCTTCTTCATTTGATTCTTCGCCTCGTTCCTTCTCCACAAAAGCTCGGGGAATGCATTGAACAATAGATTGCCATCTGCTGACCTTCCTCTTTGCACTCGGATACGGTACATACACAGCTTGATCAGCCTGTGATGCTAATATATATCAATATGGAGTACGAAGTCGGCGTTACATGTGTACATCAACTATGTTGTATAATGGATGGACTCGTGTACCTCTATCTGAAGGATCAAACCATTCACATTTGAAAACAAGTACCTTGATATTCCAACTGAATTATTGTTGGGTGTGTTTCGTAATAAACGAAGAAATATTAATTAAATAAAATTAATTAATAAACAAAATAGCTAAAAGAAAACAGAAAATAAGATGGAGCAGATTTTAGCCAGAGCTCGTGCTACACACGATGTCCTTAAAACGTATTCGTCGCCTCCCACGGTGCTAGGAGCGTTGCAACGACCGTTTCCCAGGATACGGTGGCTAACGAACGATCGTTTGAGCACACAAACGAAAGTCCCGGCGAACTGGAACAAAAGCAGAACACTAGGAAAATTTGGGAGTAGCTGGAAGAGTTTTTAGCTCAAGAATACGTGAGGAATGTATTGTGCGTTGTCAAAACCGTGTGTTTGTTGCAAAGCACCTACCAGCTATTTATAGGAGGATTTGTTGTGTGTTAAATGGGGTGTTAATGGACTTGAACGTTTGGACATCAATGACCAGTCCGTTGGGCATTGAATCGTCCATAAATTGTTGTAACGGAAGAATTGCGCGACAGAAGACCCCAACAGAACACCCCCTTCGAGGGGTTCTGTCCGGAGCATTTCTGGGAAAAATTAACTGTATCTCTTGAGAGATAGATTTTTGGACGGCATTCGTGTCCGCAGGTCGCCCGCGCACACGAGTCGCGGTTTTTCTTCTCCGTTTCGGGATTTGATCGGCACCCCCCCTCCCCCCTGCGCGTAAGAGAGAGCCTTTCCCTTTAGGAATCTTAACTCCTTAAAAGAGGCTTCCCTTTATAAGGGGGTGAAAATCCCTTGAGTTTTTCGGTGTGGGATAAAACACACTAGAAACTCATCATTTTCCCAGTTTTTCCATTTCAACGAGTGAACTTCGAGAATCAATTTCTCATTCACTCGTTATCCGTTTTGAGTGTACCACATATCGAATTGTATCCCTTAACAAGGACAATCCGAAACCACTTTGACCCGACCCAAATCGGAAGTGGACCCCACTCAAATAATTGCCCCAAAATGACCATTTAATGCAATTTTTAACACATTTTTCCAACAATCCCCCACATGAATGAAAATTGATTTTCGAGACTGAAAAAGACACGAAGATAGGAGGACACGTTGTGTTCACCGGATGATCCTTGCATACGGAGAGGTAGGTTTTATCCTTTGAACATTCCGTTGTACAGACACGTTTATTTACTGGCTGTCTAGTAGACTCGATGTCCTTGAACTATATTGCCGTCGTGTAAACATTGACTTATCTTTACACAAGAACCTTCCAACTTTGTTCCGTTCTCATGGGTGTGCCCGTTTTGGCCATGGGTCACCGTCCTGGTTCTGCAAGAGTTTCTAAAGAACTGAGCCTTTACAGTTCTCTTTTGAAGCGGCCCTCTTCTCTCTCACATAGGTGATTCTTTCACGAGTATCCCGCATACTCATCCAATGTTGTCGAGTAGATCACCATTTTAGAATCATTAAAGCAAACGTGTTTGCTAACCTCGTGCGGGAGTCACTGTTTTAAACGAGGAGTGGGTAGGAGTCCGGGACCCCCACAGTGACCATCCTTCGCCCTATAATTTAGTTGTCCCTTTTGAACCTAGGACCAACTAGGTTGGGTATCCACTATAGAACTTTTCAATTCACAGGCTTTAGTCCCATTCCTCGTGACAACTTCTCCAACAATTCTCTATTCAATGCCTTGGTTAGCGGATCCGCTATGTTATCCTTTGACTTCACGTAGTCAACAGTGATAACACCCGTTATGAGGAGTTGTTTAATGGTGTTATGTCTACGACGAACGTGTCTAGACTTACCATTGTACATATTGATCTGTACCCTTCCAATTGCCGCTTGACAATCGCAATGTATGCATATTGGAGGGACAGACTTTTCCCAACTTGGAATATCCTCAAGAAAATGGCGTAGCCATTCAGCCTCTTCAGTGCACTTATCCAAGGCTATTAGCTCAGACTCCATCGTGGATCTAGCTATTAACGTTTGTTTTGAGGATTTCCATGACACGGCTGCACCTCCCAAAGTGAAAACATATCCACTTGTGGACTTAGAGTCCTTTATGTCGGATATCCAACTAGCGTCGTTATACCCTTCAAGTACAGCTGGATATCTTCCATAGTGCAGTCCAAGGTTTTGGGTTTTACCTAAATACCTCAAAACCCGTATTATTGCCTTCCAGTGTTCATCACCGGGGTTGCTAATATATCTACTTAGCTTACTAACCACAAAGGCAATGTCAGGCCTGGTACAACTCCTTAGATACATCAAGCTTCCAATAATCCTAGCGTATTCTACTTGAGAAATACACTCTCCACGATTTTTGGTAAGTTGTACGTTTTTATCTAATGGAGTCCTTGCCTCTTGATAATCATCCTTATTAAATTTCGTAAGGATTTTATCAACGTAATGGGATTGGCTTAGCGTAAGACCGTCAGGTCCTCTAATTATTTTAATCCCAAGGATTAAATCGGCCAGCCCCATATCCTTCATGTCAAATTTAGAATTTAGCATGCTTTTGGTAGAATTAATCATTAGATTATTGCTACCCACGATGAGTATATCATCCACGTATAAACATAAAATGACATAGCTGTCTACCGTGCTCTTCACATAGACGCATTTGTCACTTTCGTTTATTTTAAACCCATTAATTAACATTGCATGATCGAACATTTCGTGCCACTGTTTAGGGGCTTGTTTCAATCCATACAATGATTTAATTAATTTACACACTTTCCTTTCTTGGCCTGGAACACGAAAGCCTTCGGGCTGTTCCATATAGATTTCTTCGTCTATATCGCCATTTAGAAAAGCGGTTTTTACGTCCATTTGATGAACTTCCAATTTCCGCAATGCGGCAATTGCTAGTATCATCCTAATGGAATTTATTCTCGTCACCGGAGAATACGTGTCAAAGTAATCATGGCCCTCACGTTGCTTGTATCCCTTGATTACAAGTCTGGCATTGTACTTATCGATGGAACCGTCAGGTTTCATTTTCCGTTTAAAAATCCACTTGGATCCCAAAGGTTTATTTCCCGGAGGAAGATCAACCAATTCCCATGTGTGATTTTTAAGGATAGAATCCACCTCACTTTTGATAGCTTCTTCCACATAGGACCTTCAGTAGACGTCACGGCTTCCGTATAAGTCCGTGGCTCATTTTCTACCAAACATGTTAGAAAATCCGGTTCATTTTCTACCATACATGTTAGAATATCCGAGTCAACTTCTACCAGGTAGGTGAGAAAATCCGGTCCGAAGGATTTTTCAATTCTAGCACGTTTGCTACGTCTGGGTTCGGGTTCTTCTCCGGAGCCCTCGCTAGTATTTTCCATAGCTACGTCAAATGTTCGTTTTGACGTGCTAGGCCCTTCACTGGACTTGCATGGAAATACATCTTCAAAGAATGAAGCATTCCTTGAATCAATTATTGTGTTTTTATGTACATCTGGATTATTCGAATCATACACTAAAAACCGATAAGCATTACTATTTTGTGCATACCCAATAAAAATACAATCCACCGTTTTTGGACCTATTTTTATTTTCTTAGGTGTTGGTACAAGCACCTTAGCAAGACACCCCACACTTTTAAATATTGATAGGAAGGCCGTCTGCCTTTCCACAACTCGTACGGAGTTTTATCATATTTTTTCCGGGGAACCTTATTTAAAAGGTAATTGCTTGTCAAGATTGCTTCGCCCCACATATTTTGTGGCAAGCCCGAACTTACTAGCATCGCGTTCATCATATCTTTCAATGTGCGATTCTTTCGTTCGGCAACACCGTTTGATTGAGGTGAATAGGGTGCGGTACGTTCGTGTACTGTACCCACACTAGCGCAAAAGTCACCAATTGGTGCTTCATACTCACCACCTCGATCACTCCTAACCGTCTTAATCCGTCGATTAAGTTGGTTTTCCACTTCATTCTTATAAAGAATGAATTTATCGATTGCTTCGTGTTTATTTTTTAATAAATAAACGTAGCTATAGCGTGTGCTATCATCGATAAAGGTAATAAAATATTTGTTACCGCCACGTGTTTGTATTTATTTAAAATCACAAACGTCACTATGAATTAATTCAAGTGGTTCCATTTTTCTTTCAACCGATTTGAAAGACGTTTTCGTTAGTTTTGGCTCTACACAAACTTCACATTTGTGCTTCACATCAATTGTGAATTTAGGAATGTGCTCCATGTTGATTAATCTACGTATAGAATTAAAATTAACATGTCCTAGTCTACCATGCCACACATTGGAAGACTCAAGCAAGTAAGCAGAAGAGATTTTATTATTATTATTAATAATAGTCGTTACATTGAGCTTAAACAGCCCATCACATGCATACCCCTTGCGCACATACATTCCCGATTTAGACAAAACTAATTTGTCCGACTCAAAGACCATGCGGAAGCCATGCTTGTTCAACAACGAACCGGAAATCAGGTTTTTGCGTATTTCCGGAACAAACAAAACTTGGTTTAGAGTCAGCTCCTTGCCCGAAGTCATCTTCAGGACCACCTTGGCCACGCCTTCAACCGCGGAATGAGCCGAGTTACCCATCCACACTTTCTCACCATTTGATGGCTCAAAAGTTGTGAATAACTCCCGGTTTGAGCAAATATACCGAGCTTGCTCTTCCCATTATTCTTGGTTTTAGAGCCTTTTGCATGCTCCAGCACGTTTGCCTTGGCGCCATGAAGAATTGGGAGTTTCCCATCGTTCTTCCGGTTATCCTCTTCAATCCGCAGACGGAGGATCAATTGCTCCAAGTTCATTTCCTTTCGCTTATGCTTAAGGTAGTTCTTGAAATCCTTCCAAGCCGGCGGCAATAAATGGATAATTGACGCCACTTGGAAAGACTCACTAACTGTCATTCCTTCATCTCGAATTTCGTTGAAGATCATTTGCATTTCCTCAACTTGACTCAAGACCGTCTTCGAATCCACCATTTTAAAATCAAGGAATCGACCAACAACAAATTTCTTTGCACCGGCATCCTCGCTTTTATATTTGTGGTCCAAAGCATTCCATAGCTCTTTAGCCGTAGCTAATTTGATATACACGTCGTACAAAGCATCATGCAGCCCGTTTAACACATAGTTTCGGCAAAGGAAGTCAGAATTCCAAGCTTCAACCGCGTTAAAAGATTGCGCATCCACCTCACCCCCGGTTGCTACCGTCGCATCTTCGGTCAAGAACCTTGCAAGACCGAGAGTAGTGAGATAGAATAGCATCTTTTGCTGCCACCTCTTTAAGTTTAACCCGTTAAATTTTTTGTGTTTCTCCACAGAGTTGCTCGGCACGGTAACCATAGGGATTGCCCCTTGGTTGCCCAAAGTAGATGCACCGCGTTGTGAACCATTGTTCACCAGTGCTCCACTTTCAGAGTGATTATCGTTCGACACGTTCTGCCCACCAACATTTCCAATTTCTTGCGAAGCCATTCTAACGTTTTCAACGTTTTCCGAAAACACAAAAATTAAGTTCGTTCACCGAAGTGACAAACTACGTTTTTAGATTGTTTACCGCAGTACAACAACCAAGGAAAATACGTTTTTGGATTGTTTACCGGAGTAGAACAATCACCGAATACGTTTTAAGATTGTTGGGTGTGTTTCGGAATAAACGAAGAAATATTAATTAAATAAAATTAATTAATAAACAAAATAGCTAAAAGAAAACAGAAAATAAGATGGAGCAGATTTTAGCCAGAGCTCGTGCTACGCACGATGTCCTTAAAACGTATTCGTCATCTCCCACGGTGCTAGGAGCGTTGCAACGACCGTTTCCCAGGATACACTGGCTAACGAACGATCGTTTGAGCACACAAACGAAAGTCCCGGCGAACTGGAACAAAAGCAGAACACTAGGAAAATTTGGGAGTAGCTGGAAGAGTTTTTAGCTAAAGAATACATGAGTTTTTAGCTAAAGAATACATGAGTTTTTAGCTAAAGAATACACGAGTCGCAGTTTTTCTTCTCCGTTTCGGGATTTGATCGACACCCCCCCCCTGCGCGTAAGAGAGAGCCTTTCCCTTTAGGAATCTTAACTCCTTAAAAGAGGCTTCCCTTTATAAGGGGGTGAAAATCCCTTGAGTTTTTCGGTGTGGGATAAAACACACTAGAAACTCATCATTTTCCCAGTTTTTCCATTTCAACGAGTGAACTTCGAGAATCAATTTCTCATTCACCCGTTATCCGTTTTGAGTGTACCACATATCGAATTGTAGCCCTTAACAAGGACAATCCGAAATCACTTTGACCCGACCCAAATCGGAAGTGGACCCACTCAAATAATTGCCCCAAAATGACCATTTAATGCAATTTTTAACACATTTTTCCAACAATTATTTCTTGTATCAATCCATAGTAATCGAGCTTCGATCCATCAAAACTTGTTGTCTTCACCATAACCCCGCAATTACATGTAACCCTGTCTTCAGAATGCTCAATAGTGTTAAATTTATAGCCGTTTATATTTAGCGTCTGGTAAGTACTCACATATGGAGAGGGAAATCTAGATAAAGCACGAAGCCATCGTGGATAATCTATTGTGTCATTTTCCACCTAAACAAACCACAAAATCTTACTTTGAAAATAACCTTCCCTGATTGAGGCCTCAACTCTTGCCTTGTTTCCTATTTTTGTCTTCAACACTGATCCTAGGAAATTGTGTCAATGATAACACTTAAAAGTTAAAACATGAAGTAACAATTTATAAAAACTATAGTATCTGAAAGAGATAAAATAAAAGATAATAACTTTTCAAAATGATACATCCAGCGATACTGTGCAGGTCCGCCCCACAAAGCTTCATCTGGTAAATGTACAACAAGATGCTCACTGGGGTCAAAGAATGACGGTGGGAAGATCTTCTCCAACTTGCATAGGATAATGGGAATATCTGCCTTTAGCTTCTGCATGTCAGAAACAGTAATATTCTTTCTTGTTAACTTGCGAAAGAATAAGCTAATCTCTGTGATTGCCTCCCAAATTGAAGCAGGTAACATCTCTCTAAAAGCAATCGGAATTAAACATTGCATAAACACGTGACAATCATGACTCTTCATGCCAAATACTTTAAGTTTTTCCATTTCTATGCAACGCCCTAACCGAGATGCAAAGCCATCAGGGAACTTAAGTGAATCAACCCATTTGCATAACACTTCCATTTGCTCACTTGAAAGAGTAAAGGGAGCCTTAGGGAATTTTCCATGACCGCCCCTTCTCCATACTCGACCTATGACAAATTTGTTCCATATCCATTCTCCCTTTAGCATGATCCTTCGATTTTCCTGGCACCCCCAGAATTGTATAGAACATATTCTCAAAGAAATTCTTCTCTATGTGCATCACATCGAGATTATGTCATATTAGCAAATCCTTCCAATATGGAAGATCCCAGAATATACTACGTTTCTTCCATCCAATATCTCTTCCAGCTATTTTATTATGCTCAATACCTCCTAATTCAGTTACAGGCATGAAGGAACCCATCTCATCATAGCAATATGAACCATCTCTCGGTAACGGAGGGCCATAGAAGATTGATTTTCCCTTAGTAAAGTTCTCATTATCGAACCGGAATGGATGATCACCTGGGAGGAACTTTCTATGATTGTCAAACCAACTATGTTTTTTGCAATGGGATAACCAAAAGGTTTCAGTAAACTCAATACAACATGGACATGCAAATTTTCCCTTCGTACTCCATCCAGAAAGCATGGCATATGCGGGAAAATCACTAATTGTCCATAGCAAAACAGCTCGCATAATGAAATTCTCTCTTGAGAATGCATCATATGTTATAAGTCCAACGTCCCACAGTTGTTTCAACTCTTCTATCAATGGTTGCAAATACATATCTATCCCTTTTGTTGGATTTCTTGGTCCAGGTACCAATATAGACAAAAATAAAAATTGTTGTTTCATACACATACCTGGAGGCAAGTTGTATGGTGTCACTATGATAGGCCAACAAGAGTATTTCTGACCAAATTGTCCAAATGGCTGGAACCCGTCACTGCATAACCCAAGCCTAACATTTCTCGGGTCTTCAGCAAAATCTGGATGGAGATTGTCAAAATGAGTCCACGCCTTTGCATCTGACGGACGACGCATCACTCCTTCTCTATGGTGAACTTTGTGCCACCTCATTTTCTCTGCGGTAGTATCTGATGCATAAAGCCTTTGTAGTCTAGGAGTGAGTGGGAAGTACTCCATTCTTGAAAGTGGAATTGCTTTTTTTGTTTGCTTACTAACTCTGTATCTTGCACCATCGCAATACTTTCACTCCATTAGCTCACTGTCTCCTTTCCAATATATTATGCATCCTTTTGGACAACAATCAATAGACTGACTTGTCATTCCCAACGACGATAGCTTCCTTTTTATTTTTTTGAAATTTGGTATAGGCCTATTGGGGATTTTAGTTGGGAAAAATCTATTCACAAATTGAGCAATTCTGTTTGTAGCAGCCTCAGATAAATTCATCTCAGTCTTTATGTTCAACATTTCAGTCATTGCGCTCAACTCAGTCATTGGACAACCCTCAAAACATGGTTGACTTGTCATATCTAGCATCTCATACATCTTCTTCGCTGCTTCACTTTGCTCATCATTCATAAGAAATTCGTCTTGATTTTCTGTTGGGAATTTATTTCTCATTGCATCCTCAAACATCGATTTGTATGGATCATATTGGACCTCATATGCATTACCATGGGAGGAGTTGGCTTGATCAAAATAAACCAGACCATTTGAATTGGGCGTCTCTCCATGCGCTGCCCATACGTAATAGTCATCAACAAAACCTTTCTCAAATAGGTGCGATTTGAAAATATCCGAAGTCAACCATTTTCGATTTTCACACTTTCTACATGGACATGCAATGACACCGCTGGGATATAAATTTGTCGATGTCTGGATGAACTCATTGACACCTTCCTTGAAGTCATCATTTAGAAATCCTCGCCTCTCTAGTCTTTTGTACATCCATGACCTATTATTATTCATACTAAAATCTAAACAAAAAAATGACATATATTACATCTTCACTGAATAAAATAATTAAAATAGCAATGTACTATCAATATATATATATATATATATATTATCAATAAAATGTTCCCAAATTTTCTCTTAAGAAATCAATATGAATTTGAATTTAAGTGACCATCTACATTTTAGATTTTATTTTTACTATGTTATCTCCAATTTTTTAAATGATACGAAAAACATATATCTATTATCGAATTTCATACGTCTAACTTGAACAAGCAATTTCCTACATTTCTATTCTAACGATAATCTTCAATCTTGTAATTAACACAAAAATAGTTGAATTTTATTTTTTAAAAGATAATAAGGAAACGAAATAAACAAGAATAGAACTGTTCTATTACATAAACATATACACACATGATGATAATTAAGTTAATCTATAAATTAAATATGATTACATGTAACTTTTATTTAAAAAAAGTAAGAATTCTAACCTCACATGTGGAGTTCCTCGTTGCTGAAGAGAGTAGCTAGGTCAATGAGATATGAGGATATGGAGGGTGTGGAGTCAGGATGGGTTGGTAAGCTAGGTCAGTGAGATATGAGGATAAGGAGGGTGTGGAGTAAGGATGGGTTGGTAGGAGTATTTATTTTTTTGAATTAGTGACGGTTATTACTGGGGAAACCGTCCGCCACTAAATACCAACGGATACAACATTTTCGTTAAATTCTGACAGTAAATGCCGTCGAACAAAATTTCGTCACAACAATCTGTCACTAATTTGCGAAATTCTTGTAGTGTAATAAAAAAATCTGTTTACCAAACAATTATAATAGTTGTTTGACAAAGTTAAACAAGTAAAGTCATTCCAAAAAGCCAAAAAATGATTGATAATCCATTAACTAAACACTCCCATTGTGTTTGTAGCTGTAGTTATGTGTTGAGTTCATTTTGACCATTCTCTTAGAAGTTGTTCTCTTCGTCTGATCTGAATGTTTCTGATCTGAATTTTTTAAGATCTGATATGATCTGAATTTTTCTGATCTGATATGATATGATTTGATGTGAATCTTTCTGATTTGATCTGATCTGATTTGATTTTTTTTATCTGATATGAATGCTTGTGATCTGATCTGATTTGAATCCTTCTAATCTGATCTTAACTTTCTAAACTGGTATATAAAAATATTAATACTACTAATAATACTTCTAATAATAATATCAATAATAATAATAATATCAGTAATAATTATAATAAATTAATAATAATAACTATTATTATTATAATTATAATTATTTAATAATAATAATAATAATAATAATAAATAATAATAGTAATAGTAGTAATAATAATAATTATAATAATAATAATAATAATAATAATAATACTAATAATAATAATAGTAATAACAGTAATAATAATAATAGTAATAGTAATAATAATAATTTTAATAATAATAATAATACTTTTAATAATAATAATAATGATGATAATAGTAATAATAATAATAATAATAATAATAATAATAATAATAATAATAATAATAATAATAATAATGGATAGTGTACCCGGGGGTAGCTTATCCGAGAGGTTATTATGGTGAATAACCTAGAGAGAAGTCAGAGCAATAAGTAAGATAGAGAGAGTGTATTCGAATATGGGAAGTTGTGATGCCTTACAATGGAGAATGGGCTGCTATTTATAGCAGTAATAATTGCGATGAGAGTACACATGTCAACAATCTAACGGTCGAGGGGTCACCTCAAACGGGATGGCACCGGCATACGCATGTACACCGCATTAAATGCGGTGGGTGGATGTGACGCCGCATCAAATGCGGCTGTCGCTTGTCTCCAAAGGGAATCTTCGATGTTCGTGCAGTAGTCGAAGGCTCCCTTGGGGCTGGGGGCTCTGTGTAGACGAAGGCTACCCAAGCGCTGAAGGCGTGCATGAGCCGAGGGCTCTTGATTTCCGCCGTTTTCTCCGAGTAGGTTTGTATGCCTAAAATCAGTTGTCCTGTGAGATTTTGGAGTCCTCGGCCATGGGGCCAAAGGCACCCGTACGTGCACCGTGAGCTTCTTGACACTTGAGCCGCTGTCCTTTAATTTGGGCGTCTTGTTCTTCTTGGGCCTGTTGGGCCCGTGTTAGAGTAGTGGGAGTCTGTGGGCCGGGGGTCCCCGGTCCATATACTCCATCAGGAGTCCCTCACTCTTTTTGCCGAAAGGTACTTGAGGAAAAAGGAGTAATTTGCATTTGTCCTCTGGTGTTGGCGTTTGCTTCGTTGTAGTTCGTAAAGTAGTGAGAGGTTTGTGTTGCGTGATTTGCCGAAGGCAGTCCCTCAATCCTCCACATTTTGGGACTAAAGGATTATGTTGGTGTTGTGGGAAAACTTTTAACTTTTGTGATTTTCCCGAAGGGGTTCTCCCTTTTGTGATTTTCCCGAAGGGGTTCTCCAGTCCTCCACTCCTTGAGACACATGTAATGGGGTGAAAAGGAGTAGTGTGGTGCCAGTCTTCACCAGAGAGCCGAGGGCTAACGCCTTTTGCTTCATTTTGGGGAGATGCCTCGTTAAAAACCTCATTAGGAAAAAACCCTATGGGAAAAATCCTAATGAGGAAAAAAGAGTGCACCGGATGCCCCATAATGAAGTTAAAAAGGTGAACCCTTCGGTCTGAGATGAAGGATAGCTGAGGCCGAGGGCCATTCATAATCTGTGGAGAGTAGCTCTGAAACACCGGAGAGCTGTCTTTGATATGAGGGCAGTGATTACCGAGGGGATTCCTACAAGTCCTTAGGCATCGGGGGCTGAGTGCTCCCGAGGGGTTATCCTAACTTTCATGATGAAAGCTACACGTGGCAGGAGGGTCTTTGAACCCAATAATCCGAGGGCGTGTAGTGGTGCTCGAAGGCTCACATTGTTACTGTATCAAGGGTTCCAGCTGAGGGTCCCCTCAATGATTCAAAAATAGCCGTTGGGATATGACCGTTGGAGGTGGGGTCCACGTGGCGTATCCTGGTTGGCTCGCTTCGGGCGGGTGGCGCCGGTTGGTTGAGGCGGCGGTTTGTAATGATGGCTTTTTGAACTGGGTGCCCAGTTCACGGCTCAAGATCGAAATGGGGAGGCTATAAATACCCCTTGCCTGGCTCATACCCTTTGCGCGATCTTGTTGTAGCGAAGCTGTGGCAAAATTTTTCTAGAGAGAGAAAGTTCCTTTCGATCAAACCCTAATATCCGAGGTCAGTTCCTTCCCTGTTCTTGAGATTCTTAGTATATTTTTCTTCTTAGCTTCTAGATCTATTGTTAGAGCCTTTAGAACCCTTTTTCCTTCGATACTTCTCTCTTATCGATACCGAAGGATGTCATCGGAGGATGATTCCCAGAACATTTCAGGGGAGCCTTCGGTGCAATCGGAGAGCTACTCGACCATGGAGTCCTCGAATGAGTAGCCTTCGGCCTGTGACGACGCTGCGGTGGCCGAAGAGGTTCAAAACAGCCTCCGAACCGAGCTGGAAGCTGAGGATTTTGAGCAGGTAGTAGAGGATGTGGAATTAGCCCTCGCCGTTCAAGTTGCGGAGGAGGAAGAAGAAAAGGAGAGGCAGCAAGTTACTATTGTTGTTCTGCCCGCTCGCAACGATGCCGAGGCAGGAAGCTCCAGGCCCTTGATCCGGAACCTCTCAGTGTGGCTCTGGGCAAAAAGAAGAAGGTGAGGGCTTCCCCCAAGAAGAAACAAACTGCTTCGGACACTGGGCATCCGGTGGGTATTCCCGAGGGGTACTCCTATCTGAACACCGCCGCCCTGGACATGAGGATGAGGGTGACATCTGCTGAGTACAAAGCCACACAATTCTTTGTTGGTCCTTCGGCGCGGGTGGTGGAACTGGGGCCAGACGACGTACTGTTGCACGCACCTGAGGGCTGCTTTGTTGTTCACGTCCTTTCGGTAGAATTGGGGCTCTGGCTTCCCCTCCGCCTGTTTTCTTTAGACTACTTGAGGTTCGTGAAGCTGGCTCCCTGCCAGTTGACGCCCAACAGCCACTTCTATATTGCAGGCTTCCTTTCCTTGTGCCGGAGCCAGGGGGTCCCACCTTCTTTGGACCAATTCTTTCTATCGTTCAACATTTGCCGTAGCAGGCATTCAAACGTCGGAGGCTTCGCTAACCTGCAACAAGTCCCCGATTTCAGGCTCTTTGATGATGTGCCTTCGTCCCACAAGGGATGGAAGGATAAGCTCTGTTACATTCGTTTGGCGGAGAACTCCTTCCCTGCCCCACTTTGTGACAGCTTCCAGAGGCACCCGAAGGTGGAGGGTGCCGCCCTTGAGAAGAATGGAAGAAAACTCTCCAAGAAGCTGGAGGGGTCCAACAAGCATGTGCTGATTAAGGACGCCACCCTCCCGGATAAGTTGTATGATGTGGACTTCCGCCGGTGCCGGTTAATGGGGGAAAAAGATGAGAGATATCCCCTGATCGATCGGTTCTACCAAAGTGCTGGAGGTTGTTGCCGAGGGCTTTTCTTTTTCACATTTAGGATTTTTTCAATTGTTTAGTTGTGGTAGTATTTTAACACTTGCATGTTGCCCATCTTTTCAGGACCAGATATGGACGCCAAGGCTCTTGCCAGATTGAAGAAGCAAATGGCCAAAGAAGGCAAGAAGAAGGAGGCTTCCAGCCAACAGAGGCCTGTGGACGTGTTTTCCCCGAAAGGGGTCCTTGAGGGCACAAAGCCCTCGAAGGAAGCTGTCGCTGGTGCTGGTGCCGGTGCTGAGGCCAGGGGCTCCCCGGCCGTTGCTGCCAAGCGGAAGGCGGCGGGCAAAGGTGTTGTGCCCACCGAGAAGAAACAGAAGAAGGGGGCCCCCGAGAAGAAAGATGCTCCCATTGTCATTCTCGAGGATCACTCATCCTCCGAGCCCTCGGGTAAGGCTGTTGAGATGCCATGGCCTCAAGAAAATGTGCAGTTCTCCATCACCAAGGGGACTGCCATTATGCATGGTACTCTAGACCTGAGGGAGTTTCTGCGGGGTGCCACCCCTCCGACAGATAAGTCGGTGCTCTCTCGGCAAAAGGATGACGCCCTCGGCTCCAAGGTCCTCTAAGCCTCAGTCACTGTAAGATTTCTCTTTTCTCCTTCCCTTTAGTCAATTCAACGTATTGTGCGTAGTGCCATCAATTTTATTGTTTGTTGGTTCCCTTTGCAAGCATGCCTCGGGCTTGGTGAGCTCATCCAGAGGATGGAGCAATCACACACCCAGAAGCTGAAGGCCGATGAAAACGCGGTCGAGGCCCGGAGGCAGCTTCAGGAGTCTAGGAAGCCTTCCGGGTGGAGAGGGAAGCCTACGGCAAAATCCTCGAAAATTCTAAAATGATCGCCAAGGTTGAGGGCAAAGCCGAGGCCTAGAAGGCCGCAGCCAAAGCCACCCAAAAAACTGTTGAGGACGCCGAGGCTGCCAAGGATGAGGCGGTCACGCAGGCCAAGAAGGATGTCGTTGCCGCTTTTCTCACTGAGGGCTGGAAGTCTGAGGAGCAGAGGTAGTGCGTGACCTCGGTGGTGGAGACCTCGGTGGATGAATGGGTGGCAGGGCCCGGGGTGATGTGGTTGGCTTGAAGGGGCAAAGCGTTCTACGATGGTGGTGAGTTTTTCACCCAGGCCATGATATATCGAAGGCTTGCCCGACACTTCCCCCTCTTCAGCCAGACACTCGAGTCCCCCTCCATCCTGATGTGGAAAGGCCTGACTTGGAGGACTCCGAGTTGATGCGGGAGGCTGATGATGAAGAAGAAGAGGGCAGGGATGATGCCACCTCGAAGCCTGGCGAAGAGGTTGCTGCTGCAAGAGCCGATGTTTGACAACACTTGTAATTTTCTTTGCTTTTGAATGTATGTTGATGTATAAACAATTACCCTTCGGGCTGAATGGATTAGACACTTGCCTTTGTATAATTTTCTTTGCAAACAATGATTTACTCTCCTTTTCTTGAATGGATGAATGCATGCCTTCGGGCTTTTGATGCTTGAATTTGCCCTTGCTGATTTCTGAATGGGTGCCCTCGGTTCCCTTTATGTTTTCTTCACAGCTTTATGAATGCATGTTTGTATTACAATTTGACCGGGGGCTTAAACATTTAGGACTTAGAAAATTTTCCTAAGTGTTATTTTACCACTAAGCCCTCGGTCGAAATCTCCTTTTAGTTGTATGAAATAGCTAGCCTTCGTCGTCTATCCCCGGGGGATTGGTGTTATGGACTTAGCCATTTTTCAGGTAAAGTCATGAACATGCCCTCGGTCGACATCTTCCCTTAGCATGTGGTGCCCTCGATCTGTATTAGTCTTGGGCAAAGTTGTCCTTAGCAGGGTATGATGGTGGCGGGGGCCCTTAACTCATGGACTTAGAAAAATTTCCATTGAGTTTGCAACTAGTAGCCTTCCGTAGAAATGTGGAGTTAGTGAATCTCTGACTCACTTGTAGAATGGGAGTCTCCGGTGTTGAATGATGCCGGAGGCTGTAGGAGTGTGGACTTAGGAAATTTGAGCTCATGTTTGTGAGCAGACGTCTTCGGTAATGTATAGTAGGCACCTTCGATCCTTGTTGAGCATATGAGCCTTCGGCTTTGAGGGATTCCAAAGTGTGGACTTAGGAATTCTGTAGCCCAATCACCTTATAGTAGGCGCCCTCGATCCATGTTGCCTCCTTGAAGGCTATCTAACAGGAGCCTTCGGGGTAACCTCTCAAAAAGTGGGCTTGGATGATTTCATCCTGATACATAAGGGCAGATGCCTTCAGTCCATGCTAAGATGGAGGGTGCTGCACAGTAGAGGCCTTCATATTTGACCTCAGAAATGTGGGTTTTGGAATTCAAGCCCCATACATAGAGTCGTGTCCCTCGGCGTTTGTTGAAATGCCAGAAGCTGTAGTATATTGGACTTTAACCAAATTCTACCCATTTGTAGGATTAAGGCCTTCGGTGTTAAATGATGCCGGAGGCTGCCAGAGTGTGGACTTAGCCAATTTTTATACTGGCCGCCGAAGGCTGTTCTATTGTAAAATTGGTACTCATTGATTGCTCGTTGAGTGTACTCATTGATTGTAAAATTGGTACTCATTGATTGCTCATTGAGTCTACTCCCATTCACCCTCTTTTTTTTTGGAATCATGAAGGGAAGGCTTCAAGAAACTTGGTTTCTTGGTAAGGCTTGGCCTATGCAGGAGACAACGATAAGTAGTTGGCTCCCCCCTCGGGATTAACCTTCCAGGTTTTGAGGGGATCGATGGTCGTTTCCTTAGCCCGAGACATAGTCTGTTGACTTCCTTCCCTTGGGGGGTGGCACGGAAAGCGCCTCAGTTTTGAAAGTCGTTCCCTCAGCCCGAGCCATGGTCTGTTGCCTGCCATTCCCTTGGGGTAATGGCACGGGAAGCGTTTCATTTTGAAAGTCGAATACTGGGCCCAAGACATGGTCCATTGTCTGCCATTCCCTTGGGGTAATGGCGCGGAAAGTGTTTCGAGAAAGAGTTTTATTTGCATATTAGTTGCAAATGGACGGGGCACTTGGTGCCCCCGGGACCGATAGGTGGCGCCTTCGGTATAGTTGCGTCCTCACAGGGAACAACTTCATTTATAACATTTGATGTTATTTTTAACACTTGGCACTGAGGGGACGCCTTTTAAAATCATCATGAAATGAGGCCTTGGGCGGAGGGCTCGCATGAGGGCTTGGCCGCGCATGCGTGCTTTGTACTTGGTACTTGGTGTCTTCAACATATTTTTATTCTTGGAAAGTAAGGGCCGTTTCGGTAATACATCCATGAGTTATGAGGGCTTGGCCGCTCATATGTTACTCATAGAATTTGACCAGGTGGTGTATATTCCAATGTCTAGAGACCTCAGTCCCATTAGGGTGTTTTAGTTTCTAAGTCCCTGGCTTGATGATGGTTGTCACAATGTAGGGGCCTTCATATTTTGGCGCCATTTTGCCGCCTTCGGTTGGTTGACTAGCTTCCCTTCTTCATAGGACATAGTCCCCCACCTGAAATTCCCGAGAACGGACCTTGGCGTCGATGTAACCCTTCACTTGTCTTCGATAGTTTTCTGCCTTTAGGAAGGTTTGCTCTCGGCGCTCCGAAATTAGGTGGAGGTCGAGGGCCATGTTGGTGTCGTTGACCTCGGGCTCGTATTGGTCTACGCTTCGGGTGGGGAGAGTTACCTCAGTGGGAGTGACGAGCACTTGTCGTGAGTGCGTCAAAATAATTTCAATACTAAACACTTATACGTAGTATAGCGTAGTAGAGTTCGTATCCACAGGGAAAGGAATAATTCTCTTTTTATGATACTTAGTAAATAAAAAGGGGGGGATTTGGATTGAGTGATTTATTTTTAATTAAGAACTAAGATGAACAACCTATATGTGTTTAATTCAAAGATAAAAAGGACTTGGCATTGCTACTTTCCACTTGTTGATATATTTTAGTCGATCATTGTCATATCTATAACTTATTCCCTCTCGAATACTCAATCGGGGAGTATATCCACTTCATCGAGGGTAGTTATTAACAACGACCGTTCATTAATAACCCTTACTATTAATCAAATATAGAACAACGCCTTATACCGATTTAATAGTAGCATTTAATCTTTCTAACTCCTTGATGAAATCAATTGAGATTGATAACCTCAACACAAGCGGTTTAGATTTAACCAACAAAATTAATCCCTCTTAAGTTTATTAACCACGACCGTGCATTAATAAACCGAAGTTACTTACTTGTGAAACCATCAACGATTAACCATCGGTTCGTTGATCGTTTCTAGTAATAATTAATATATGAAACAAAACTAGTTGATCCTTTAAGTAATGTTCAAAATATTAATATGAAATATGAATAGGGATTAATTAATATTCAAGGAAGAATATTATTAATGAAGATGAATCCTACTATAATTAATATCAAGATGTTAACTAATTGTCATCCTAGCAACACTCCTCAATATTAATATAGAGGAAGAAAATACCATTCTAACTAATGTCGAGATGTTAACTAATTGTCATCTTAGCAACACTCCCCAACATTAATATAGAGATGATATTAAGGAAAGAACTATTAATTAATATTCAAGGAAAGAAGTTAAGAAAATAACTCACAACTTTAATAATCAACAAGCTTCAATGAGCAACACCAAGAATGGAAGTTTAGCTCCTCATTTGGAGGCTAAACATAGCTAGAAAAATATAAAGAAATGCTATTCTAAACTGAGCTAAAGAGTATGGAAGAAGGGATTGTGAAAAGTGAAGGAAAATGGGGTTATTTATAGGTGTTTTCAACACCTAATGCCGGATACCCGGCCGGGTATTTTGACATACCCGACCGGGTATTTACCAAATCAAATATTTTCCCATGTTTTTGTGTCTTCTGCACGTTCTTTGGTCCGAAATCACAGAATACCCGACCGGGTATATGGAATACCCGACCGGGTATTTGCTAATTTTGTAGCAATTTCCTTTGTCACTTCATACCCGGCCGGGTAAAGTCCATACCCGACCGGGTTTTGCACAAAACTCAGGTTTCTTCATCCTTTTTGCTTCCAAACCTATCCTAAACTTATAGCTCAACTAACTACAACTTACAACAAACAATAAAATGCTAAAAATACGATTACAATCAAATGCAAAGTAGCAACTATAAACTTACACAAAACTAGTAAATAAACATTACAAACAATAATAAAAATGTATACTTAGGCACTAACAACTAGTGCCCATCAAACACCCCCACACTTGAACCTTTACTCGTCTCGAGTAAATTAAAACCTGCCCATGAAGTTTTCAAAACCACAAAAGTAGCAGAACAACCATCCAACATTTTCTTCTTCTTCTTTTTTGATTATCTTCTGCAAAAATAGATATTTTTCTCTCATTCTCTCATTTTGCCTAGGAGCCTTTTCAGGTTTTCATCCTAGCCTCTCTTTTTATTTTTTTCATTTCTCACAACTCACTCATTGTAGCCACTTTTGCTTAGATTGCCCATTTTTTTCTGGGTTTTCAACCTAACTAGCATTCTTTTTTTTCTTTTATTGTTTTTTTTTTGCTCTTTTTTTTTGTTGATGAAAAATAATGCAAGTTACAAGGTTAAAAAAAATGAGTACATACCAAATGAGTGCCTCCCCTACACTTTTTTCGAAACACTGTCCCTTGTGTTTGGAACCATGATTGTCGATGTACCCTCCATAACCGCCATCGCCACCAAGACCATGTTCACCGGAGCTAGAACCCCTAAATTGCCCTAACATGAGGGATAATACCACGTCGGGTGTTGTACTAGGTTGGGCATGTTGGAGAAGTACCCTTGGTGGTCGAAGTCATGTGTTCTTTTTGGTGCTTTTTTTTTCTCGTTTTTATTTTTTTGTGAATTCCAAACTTGAGCTTGGGGGGTTAGGGAATTCGGTTTGTAGGGTATTTGGGGGATTTAATGGGTTTTGTGTGTGTGGGTTTGGAATGTAGGGTGAGGAGAAAAAGAAATGGCATTTTTTTTTGAGGTTTTGGGATCAGAGAGGATGGTGTGGATAAGAAGAATGTGGAGTTAATTTGGATGTTTTGGTTGAGATTGGAGTGGTTTGAAGCTTGGATGATTGTCAATGGAGGTTGAGGGTTTGAGTTTGGGACATTAGGGAAGCAAATGGGTGTTTTGTGGGCTGATTTAGGACCAAAACGGACTGAAATCTCGATTACCCGGCCGGGTTTTAGAAATACCCGAATGGGTGTGTTGTTTTTCGCTTGGCAGAACGTTTTTAGGCTGTTTTGGCCAAAAACCCGGCCGGGTTTTCGTGATACCCGGTCGGGTATTAGGCTATTTTATTGATTTTTTCAGTTTTTTGCCCGGTGGCTGTGTTGCCCGGGTATTCCCCTTTTGTGCTGGTACCCGACCGGGTATGGGATATACCCGGGCGGGTTTTACTCCAAAATGTTTTTTTTTTTTTGAAATAATAAAAAAGAAACAAATTCTTAATTTAACACACACAACTGAAAATGGGAATAATTAAAATAAAAATTTGGGTTGCCTCCCAAGTAGCGCTTGATTTAATGTCGCGGCACGACGTTATTTTTATTTTATTTTCTGTTTTAAGTGGGATCGTGAGCATCCCTCGTTTCATTTTCAAGGGCCATGTTTGGCCATATTTCATCTTTTTTCTTCGACCTTTTCCAGTAAGGCCGAATTTTCTTCTTTGTCAACGCCTCAAGTGTCGGTGGTTTTAACTTGCACTGAGGCGACTTTTCAAATTCTTCTTTTTTCAAAATAGATTTTTTTGGCTCAATTTTTATTTTATTAAAAATTGAGAATTTTTTTGTTTCCTCTGTAACAAAAATATTTAGTGTCGGCGGTGGTTCAAAAACATTTAAAGAACAAAGAGATTGATCTTTAATCTGTCTTTCGGTAGAATCAAAGATGTTGAATTCTACTTTTTGATCATCAAATTCTATTGTTAATGAACCACTAGACACATCAATTTTTGTTTTAGCGGTTTTTAAGAAGGGTCTTCCCAAAAGAATGGGCGTTGTTTGGTTATTATCTCCCATTTCCAAGACATAAAAATCAACAGGGAAAATCAAATTTTCTACTTCTACTAGCACATCTTCTACTACACCCTTCGGGTAAGTATTAGACCGATCCGCTAGTTGAATCACTACACCAGTTTGATGTAGTGGACCGAGTTGTAAGGATTTATATAAGGAATAAGGAATGACATTTATTGATGCTCCTAAATCCAACAAGGCCTTAGAAAATAAGGTATCCCCTATTTTGCAAGGAATAGTGAACATGCCTGGATCGCTACATTTCTCAGGGAGTTTCTTTTTAAAAATGGCCGAGACACGTTCACTCACTTCAACTTTTTGTTTCCCTTCCAGTTTATTTTTCTTTTTCATTGTGCATAGTTCCTTTAAGAACTTTGCATAACGGGGAACACTTTTGATCAGTTTGAAGAGTGGGATGTTTACCTCAGAATTGACGAATGTTTCGTAGATGTCCCGATCATTCTTCAGCTTCCTCGTGTCTTTCAATGCCTCAGGGAATGGAGGGAGTGGTTCATATGATGACAGTGGAGGGAATTTAGTCTTCGTTGGCTTCTCCTCTTCTTGTTGAAAGCCTTCTTCAAGATCAACCTCTTGCTTCTCCTCCTCAACTTCCCGTGGTTGCAATTCTTTACCGTTCCTCAACATGATTGCATTGACATGTTGTCTTGGGTTTTGCTCAGTTTGGGAGGGGAGCCTACCCGAATCTTTTGCTTCAAGTCGACTTACGGCATTTGAAATTTGGCTAACTTGAGTTTCCAAATTTTGAATGCTCGACTTGGTTTCATGTTGGAATTGCATCATGGTTTGTTGGAATTGCCCCATGCTTTGTTGCATTGTTCCCATATTGACGGCCAACGCTCGAATCATGTCTTCGGTGGACATACTCGAGTTCGATGTTTGGCCTTGTGGTTTGTATTGTTGAGGAGGAGGATTTGTTTGAGAATTTCCGTACCTTAAATTCGGATGATCCCTCCATCCCGGGTTGTAAGTATTGCCTTGAGGATCGTACCTCCTTTGACCTTGGAACCCCAAAGCATTGACTTGCTCGGAGTTCTCTTCTTGTAGCGTTGGGCAAGAATCTGTGGGATGCCCTTGCGTTGAACAGATGCCGCAGACCTTGACTTCTTGGGTTTTTGGATTTAAAAGGAAATCTTTAACCAAAGAAGTCAAGCCGGCTACTTGACTCTCCAACGAGTTGTTGGATTCCGCTGCCATGACTCGTTTCGATGATGACCTTCCGTTGTAATGTCTCGAGTTTTCGGCCAACTCCGAAATGAGGTCTCTTGCTTGAGAAGGGGTTTTGTTAACAATACCCCCTCCGCATGCCGCATTCACCATACGTCTATCTTGATCAACAAGTCCATCATAGAAGTAGAGGATGAGATCTTGTTCTGAATACCCATGATATGGGCAACTAGCACATAATTTTTTAAAGCGCTCCCAATATTCATATAAGGTCTCATTATCCGCTTGCTCAATGTTGCTAATTTGCTTCTTGAGACTTGAAGAGATAGATGCGGGATAGTACCTGTCAAGGAAGCTCTTTTTCATTTGAGCCCATGTATTGATGCTCCCCGAGGGAAGATAGAATAGCCAATCTTTGGCGGTGTCTTTGAGAGAGAATGGGAATGCTCTCAGCTTGATTTGCTCCTCGGACACGCCATTGGGGCACATGCTTGTGCACACAATATGGAACTCCGACAAGTGTTTATTTGGATCTTCCCCTCGTAAGCCATGGAAAGAGGGAAGTAGATGAATGAGCCCAGATTTTAGCTCGAATGTGACCCCGTATCAAGAGTTGGAAAAGTGATACATAAGGGTTGTTGATTTAGATTCGGAGCCGTTAGCTCCCTTAACGTTCTTGTTTCAAGAGCCATGTGAAAGGACTCTTCGGATTCGCTAGAATGAGAACTAGCACTTGATGATTCCTCCGAAGAAGTATTCGGAAATAGATTCCTGAACCTCTCGAAGGCTTGTTCTGTTTCGGGCTTTGTTTGGTAGGTGATTTGGTTTATAGATCGGTGTTTAACCATATACTCAAACAAAGCTCAGCCAAAATAGAAATCTTTATATATAATTTTTTTTTATTTTTCTTTGAAATAAAATAGAAAGAAAATTAATTGCCTTTCCCCGGCAACGGCGCCAAATTTGACGAGCACTTGTCGTGAGTGCGTCAAAATAATTTCAATACTAAACACTTATACGTAGTATAGCGTAGTAGAGTTCGTATCCACAGGGAAAGGAATAATTCTCTTTTTATGATACTTAGTAAATAAAAAGGGGGGGATTTGGATTGAGTGATTTAATTTAATTAAGAACTAAGATGAACAACCTATATGTGTTTAATTCAAAGATAAAAAGGACTTGGCATTGCTACTTTCCACTTGTTGATATATTTTAGTCGATCATTGTCATATCTATAACTTATTCCCTCTCGAATACTCAATCGGGGAGTATATCCACTTCATCGAGGGTAGTTATTAACAACGACCGTTCATTAATAACCCTTACTATTAATCAAATATAGAACAACGCCTTATACCGATTTAATAGTAGCATTTAATCTTTCTAACTCCTTGATGAAATCAATTGAGATTGATAACCTCAACACAAGCGGTTTAGATTTAACCAACAAAATTAATCCCTCTTAAGTTTATTAACCACGACCGTGCATTAATAAACCGAAGTTACTTACTTGTGAAACCATCAACGATTAACCATCGGTTCGTTGATCGTTTCTAGTAATAATTAATATATGAAACAAAACTAGTTGATCCTTTAAGTAATGTTCAAAATATTAATATGAAATATGAATAGGGATTAATTAATATTCAAGGAAGAATATTATTAATGAAGATGAATCCTACTATAATTAATATCAAGATGTTAACTAATTGTCATCTTAGCAACACTCCTCAATATTAATATAGAGGAAGAAAATACCATTCTAACTAATGTCGAGATGTTAACTAATTGTCATCTTAGCAACACTCCCCAACATTAATATAGAGATGATATTAAGGAAAGAACTATTAATTAATATTCAAGGAAAGAAGTTAAGAAAATAACTCACAACTTTAATAATCAACAAGCTTCAATGAGCAACACCAAGAATGGAAGTTTAGCTCCTCATTTGGAGGCTAAACATAGCTAGAAAAATATAAAGAAATGTTATTCTAAACTGAGCTAAAGAGTATGGAAGAAGGGATTGTGAAAAGTGAAGGAAAATGGGATTATTTATAGGTGTTTTCAACACCTAATGCCGGATACCCGGCCGGGTATTTTGACATACCCGACCGGGTATTTACCAAATCAAATATTTTCCCATGTTTTTGTGTCTTCTGCACGTTCTTTGGTCCGAAATCACAGAATACCCGACCGGGTATATGGAATACCCGACCGGGTATTTGCTAATTTTGTAGCAATTTCCTTTGTCACTTCATACCCGGCCGGGTAAAGTCCATACCCGACCGGGTTTTGCACAAAACTCAGGTTTCTTCATCCTTTTTGCATCCAAACCTATCCTAAACTTATAGCTCAACTAACTACAACTTACAACAAACAATAAAATGCTAAAAATACGATTACAATCAAATGCAAAGTAGCAACTATAAACTTACACAAAACTAGTAAATAAACATTACAAACAATAATAAAAATGTATACTTAGGCACTAACAACTAGTGCCCATCAGGGAGCCTTGGCTTCGAATCCATAGCATATGGAGAAGGGTGTTTCGCCTGTTGCTCACCTAGGGGTGGTGCGGTAGGCCCATAGGATGTTGTGAAGTTCTTCTACCCAGCCTCCCCCTTCGACTTCGAGCTTCTTTTTTAGGCCCTCAAGTAAAGTCTGGTTGGCGTTCTCGACTTGACCGTTATCCTGAGGGTAGGCAACTGATGAGAATGTGTGTTTGATGCCCCATGCCTCTAGGAGGGCACAGAAGGGGGCAGCTTCAAACTGAGTCCCGTTGTCGAAGATGATTTGTTGGGGGACGCCAAATCTCGTGAGGATGTTCTTGAGAACAAAATGGTGGCATCTAGCCTCGGTGATGCTAGCGAGGGGCTCAGCTTCCACCCACTTGGTGAAGTAGTCTATTGTGACACTCCAAAAATTTAAATAAAAATAAAAACAATTTTTTTTAGTCAGATAAAATATTACGAAAATAACATTTTAATAATTAATTGAGTCAGACAAAAATTCAACAGTTGTAACATTCTAATCAGATAAAATTTCAAAATTTATGACGTTTTAGTCAGATAAAAATATTTCAGTAATAGGAACAACATTTTATTAAACAAGTGAACCAGACAAAAATTTAACATTGTGTCATGTTTAGTCTGATAAAAATGGTCCGATAATAGAAGTAACATTTTATATCAAGTACCGGATATACTTATGGCATAAGTAATAAAAGTTATTTTAACTTGTGTATAAAATGCATAAAAATGTACAAACTTGACTTTTCAAACTCTAACACATACGTACACTTTATTAGTAAAACTAAAAGTTGAGATAAAACCTACTATATTACGTATGCGTATATATACTTAACATAGGAAATCATTCATAGAAGTCCAGATATTTAATCACACGCTGCATGAATCAGAACTCAAATAAGAGCCACATTCAAAGTTATAAACTGACCAGGACTCCTTGGGTGTTATCTCAAATGGCCGGCAAACAAACCGCAACTACAAACGCTCTATGAGGTATAAACGGATGCGGAAGAAGTTATTCGGTTAAACACAAACTCTAACGCTATCTACCCTTGACCTACACCTATAAATACTAGGCCCGAACCTGCGTTTTCTTCATCAAACCTGCGGCACGTATATAAACATATATATAGTCTGTTTTTCCGACCCTTCTCTATAACCCTAAAACCAAAACCAAAACCATTCTAGAAACCTTCCCCTTCGTGAGACGAATCCAACGGAGAAAGAATCATTTAAAACGGTCGTGAAACGAGGGAGAAAAGCCTCGCCGGAGTTCGCCGGGCAAACTTCCACGGCGGAGAAACAAGGGAGAAGGGGGACACCGCTGCCGCCGCCAGTCCATCACCGATCACCGCCGACCCAGAAGGAGCCGATTGCACCGCCGTTTCGCTTGTCCGACGAGGTAAATTTTCCCCCCTGTGTTTTGCTCTCTTCCGGCGTTGCAGCGAAGAAGACAACCCAGCTGAGCTGGGGTCTGTCCTGGGGCCAGCTGTTACTGGGCTTTTATTTTTATTTTGGGCCAGTCCGGCCCAGTTACAATAAAAATTAGAAATAAAATCGTAAATGAAATAAATAAAATCTGGAAAAATATAAATTAAATACCTAGTATAAATATACATATTCGGACCAACCGGAATTGAAAGATAATATTTTTAGCTATTTTTAATTGATTTAAATGTAATTAGGCCAATTTATACACATTTAGTAAATAATTAACTAAATGACGAAAATAATTGTGAAATAAATATTGGAGTAAACTAGGATAAATATATAACTAACTAGGACCTTATGGACCATTTATAATTAATAAAAATTAAGATTTAGTATATTTAATTGTAATTGAACCGGTTAATAGATATATGAAATCAAATGAATAATTATGGAAAATAATTATAAAATAGATATCTGGACAACCTAGGTCAAATATAGACCCAAAATATAGTTATAGACGGTTATTAATTTATAAAGTCGATTCTTAGTCTATTTAATTTAATTGGGCCATATAAAACTAGTTAAGTAATTAAATAAGGAAATATTAATACTAATGATGAAATAAATAAATCACTGAGATTGAAAAAAAATATTCTGGACTAAAAATGATGTTGGAATAAAATAAGGAAAATAAAATAAGGTTGGGTTAGCTAGCATAAATAATTGACTATATGTAGACTTAATAAATAACTTAGTTATGTAATTAGTGGACTAATTCAATTAATAATTTTTATGATTGATTATTAGAGATTCGGACTTCATATAAATATTTAAAATATTTGAACTCATAAATTAATGGGTTAATATAAATAAAGTAATTAAATAATATTTTATGAGTAGAGTAAATTAATGGTGATTATTGAATAAAAAATTGAATGTTGTAGTTATTTATATTCGGATATTTTATTTAATATTAGAATTCAAATATTATTATTAATGGCTGAATTAATAAGGTAATTTGATTAACTCGAATAATTAATTAATTAAATAAATTCGAATAATAACATAATAGGGAAAAATTGGATAAATTATGAAAAATAGAATAAGTGACTAATTATATCATCTTAATTAAAAAGGTGATTATATAGAGACCGGAATTGAGGAAGAGAATTAGGAGCATCAGGACTTAAGGTAAGTTTCTCTGCCAATCCAAAATCGTTTCCTCATATTATATGCTTATTATGCATTATGTGATTAAGTGTGAATTTTAAATGTGTACTGTTTTGGGCGACTAAGAATTTGTGAAATATTGGAGATATATTTTGGGGTTTAATCCCTAGTATGACTTTGGAGTGATTTTTCATGTAATACAATTTTGGAGTATTTATGAATGTGAATTTTTGGTGGACGTATCCATTAAATGGATATTTTGGAAGACTATGTATAGAGAAATAATTTTCCAAGAATGAATAATGTTTTTATAATGATTATTGACATCTCGAGAGAAACACGAGGTGTGGGTGGTTAGAACTATATACCGCGGGTTTAGTTTAGGTTCATGATGATTATTGGTGGCGGGAGAAATCCCGGTAAATATTGGTGGCGGGAGATTCCCGGTATTTCTTTTGAGAACTTTAAAAGTTCTTTGGTGGCCGCGGTAGTAGTTTCTAATTACCCGGGTTTCTAACCCATTATGAGGTAAGGGGACGTTGTCCGAACTACTTGGACTTCTTACTACTCGGAGGGCTTGGAATCCCTTTTAGGGGGTGTGCACACTTAAGGGTGAAGTTCAGTTTCCAATTGGTGGTCGGTGGGAGCCGGAATTCCGGGATGAGTCGTACACAACAACAATTCATTGGGCTCGAGGAATCTTGAGTTTCGTCCATCTTAAAAGAATCTGAAAGTGACATTGATTTCGGAATGGTGATATTTTTAGCTACAAAAGTTATTTTTGAAAAGTGACACTTCTTTTGAGATATTAATTAATTGTTGGGAGCTTATAAATATTATTTTTAATTATAAGGGTATTTGAGATTATAAAGTTGGTAAATGATATTTTTGATTAAAAAAGTATTTCGGTGGTGTGAGTATTTTTATATAGTATTATATGAAAAACTATTTTCGCCAAACCTGATTATTTTACGGGGTTGGGTAGTACTTACTTAGCTCTAAAGCTAATTTTTGTTTCCTTTTCTTTGTTTCGTTTTCTGCACTTTATTTGTGCAGGTAATGATGAATATGAAGCTCATGATGTTTGACGAGCCTTGAGAGCGCTTTAGAAGATTTAAGTGTAGTCTTCACTTAGTTTAAATAATGTTGTTAAATTTTGAATTTAAGTTTTTAATTCGGTTGAACTCATGGTGGATAGCCTTAACATCCAGCCAAGTTGAGGGCTGGGTGTGGCGGTAACACACCCTTTTTCCATTATTGTTATTTCCGCTGCAAAACTCTATCTATTTTAAGGAATAAATCAAGGTTGTTATCAATATATTATTATTTCAAGTATTATTTTGGGCGGGGGAAATGGGGGTGTTATATCTATGGTCATAATGATGTACCTGTTGTTAGAGGTACCCCTCGGCAGAGGGCCTACCAGGTCGATGCCCCATCTGGAGAAGGGTATGGCAGTGCTGATGGGGGCGTAGTTGACTGTTGGTCTGCCGGGGGCCTTTTGAAAGTGTTGGCACACGGTGCACCTTCAGGCGAGGTTTTTGCAATCCCGGGCCATTGTGGGCCAGAAGTAGCCCTGAACTATGAGCCTTCGGGACATGGAGAAGGGTCCCTATTGAGCCGAGCAAGTGCCAATGTGCACTTCCTCCATCGCGACCTCAACCTCATCTTGATGAAGGCACCGGAGTAAGGTGCCGTTGTAGGATCTTTTGTAGAGCTTCCCATCTCGATTGTATAGCTGGGAGCCCTCAGTCTCGCTAGTTTTGCGCGGGCCTCGTCCTCGGGCAGTTGCCGTGCGGTGATAAAGGTGATGATGTCGGAAATCCAATCCTCCAGCCTTAGGTGTATGTCCATGATGGGGCTCGCGTGTATGCTTGAGAGGCTAAGTTCTTCAATCCTCACGATCTTGGAGAGGTGCTTCGGAGATTCGTCCGAGAGCTTCGATAAAATGTCGCCCTCAAAGTTTTGAGCCCTCAGTATTTGAGTGAGAGAATGTACCTCAAATACCTTAAACAACTCCTTGGCCGCTTCTTTGTATTGCTTCATCCTTCCTTCCTTGGCCTCATACTCCCCCGAAATTTGGCCCACGACAAGCTTGGAGTCACATTTGACGTGGACTTGTCTGGCCTTCAGGTTTGCTACCAGCCGAAGGCCGCATAGGAGGGCCTCATACTCTGCTTCATTTTTAGACACCTTGAAGGAGAAACGGATCGCATAATAGGCCCGGAAGCCTTCGAGTGTGATGAGGACCACACCTCCCCCGCATGCCTTGGCAGCCGAGGAGCCGTCGGTGTATAGAGTCCACCACTCATCCAAAGGTACCGGGGGCTCTTTGTCCGACGCTGATCTTGATGTGCACTCCGTAACGAAGTCCGCCAGGGCTTGGCCCTTCATGGCGGGCCTCAGACGGATGTCTATATTGTATTGGCTGAGGAAGATGGCCCATTTCACCATTCTGGAAGAGCTGGTGGGGCTCCTCATGAGAGCGCCGAGAAGTTGGTGTGTGAGCACTTGTACTGGGTGAGCTTGGAAGTAATGTCCTAGCTTTTTGACAGTCCAAACAATGGACAACACCGTTTTTTCCACGGGGGAGTACCTGAGTTCTGCCTCCCTGAGGGTCTTGCTGACGTAGAAGATGGCATGTTGGCCGTAGAAATTGAATCATTGATTATATTCAGTGTAGTTGTCATTGTACTTTTCAATTGCTTCAAAGTACTGACCTCCCCTTCACAGGGGAGGCCACCTCACAGTTTCAGGTAGAACTTGAAGGTTGCTACCATCCGCCCGTTGCTTCGGGGAGATCGAAGGAAGAAGACTTGGTTCGTGCTTCTTCTGTTTTTGTGTTGAAAACAATTTAAAGAATACTCATGGATATTATTTTTCTGAATAATTATTTGGGGGCTTGTATGCCTAAGTTTGCCAAGTGTGGCTTGAACACTTGTAATATTATTTCCGCTGCTTTAATTAATATTTTACATTATGTTTGTTTATGGATGTACTACGTGTGAATGATATTACAGACGCCTTGTATAGTATGGACATGTTGGACTGCGGTTGACTATTCGTACTGTACGGCGGGTTGTTGACGTGTCCGGGTAGATCTGGGGCGTGACAATTTAATTGGTATCAGAGCCTTAGTCCGTAAACATCATAATGAATTCTCAAAATTCCCTTTTTGAAAATGAATTTGAAATCATGAGCAGAAGAAGTTTTGTACTTATAGAACTTTTGGTGCTTGAGTGCAATGTCTCTAATTGTTAAGATGGTACCCTTAGCAATTGGTATGACGATGATTTCAGCTAAAAGATGTCTTTAAGTGCCTATCCGTCAATTGACATTTGATACGAGTCTAATGACTCATTCTCAATTTCTTTCAGAAATGGAACATATCGGGAAAGTTACTCGATGGAACCCGACTGGCCAGGCACCAGGAGGGTCCCAACCTGGCAGTCGGGGGCATCGAGGGTGTCCAGGGGACAAGGCCGTGTAGGCCACTCACTGACCGTGAGTGACGGCCATGTAGAGACGATTGAAACTGAGCCAGTTGAAACCCCCTATGATGGGGAAGATGATGACGTTAGTGAAGAGAGCGATGATAATGACGCTCTCGAGAGGATTGAGGAATTGCTTTGGCAATATCAACAAGGTCACCAAAGGCACCGGGCAATGCGTGCTTTGGGAGAGGCTTCGAGGAGAGGAAGCCGTGCAAGTCCTAGGGAAAGCGTAGAACCCAGAGGAGGACGAGGTGCCGAGGTTCCTATCATAAGGATGTCAAAATACATCAAGGAGGCAAGAGATTTGGGATGCAAACCGTTTGATGGAATGGGAGACATCTCTGTGGCGGCCGAATGGATCAAGAGATTCAATGAAGCGGCCCTTGATATGCAGCTTCCACCTAATATGAAGATGAGAGTGGCAACAAGATTGATGGAAGGAATGACGTTCACCTGGTGGGACGGAGTCAAGGGGAAGTACGGCAAAGCCGTCACTTGGAAGAGTTTCCGGTAGGAGTTCTTTAACCAATACTACTCCGACTTCGAGGTGAACATGAAGAGGAGGGAGTACACAAACTTGACCCAAGGAGGTGAATGCACGGTGAAGGAACTTGAGAACAAGTTCAGAAAACTTGTTGAGTTCATACCAGAGTACGTTTGTGATGAGAACCGGATGGTGAACCACTTCTGGGATGCCTTGGACCTTGACATACATGAGAGGGCAACACAATTCCCTAATATGACATTTAGTCAAGTGGTTGAACAAGGCTTGAAAGCAGAGAAGGAGTGGGAAGAGAGAAAACGAAGAAATGCCGAGGAGGCAAAGAAAAGGAAATGGGAGAACCATGGCCCTCAAGGTTCAAACAAGAAGGAGAACCACGGGGGAGGAGGATCTTTCAGGACACCTGCACCACCATCGAGGCGGAATCCCAGCATGGGTGGGCAAAATTCGGGGTCACACGCCTCAGCGAAGCCTAAGTGCAAGAATTGCGAGAGAAATCACGAGGGCAAATGTCGTGACCCCCACGGTGCTACCAATGCGGAGATACGGGCGGGGCACATGAGGCCGAACTATCCTCAACTTGGTGGGAACCGGGCATCAGGGCCAAGCAGTGCAACCACGGTGAGTGGAAACCGCAGTGGAGCACAAATGCAAGCGTGGGTCACGGAGGGGCAAGTACAAGCAACGCACCCTCTGTGAACCAAGGAAGGACCCAAGCTAGGATCTATGCAATGACGGAGGCAGATGCCTGAGCTAACCCAGATTCAATTGCAGGTATAACCGCTTAACTTCTCGTGTTTTATCCATTCTTCATCCATATTTGAATTTATAAAGCTCAGGGATCAGTTGGGAACAGACTTAGGATAAAACTGGGGGAAATCGGGAAGAAACGGGCTGATACCCGACCGGGTATAAGAGGTTACCCGACTGGGTATGGGGGATTTTTGGCCTCATAAGCCTTTTGGAACACATACCCGACCGGGTACGGTGATATACCTGACGTGCTACCGGGCTGGGTAGAGTGGAAGATTATCCACTCGAACTCATACCCGACCAGGTATGGTAAGTTACCCGACCGGGTACACCTCGATGGGTTCGTCAAATGAAAAAGTTGTCTTCTAGAAAGTTGTATATATTGTCATTCTCTAAATGATGGAATTTTAATTGAATTAGTTTGTTAAGTATGTGAAGAGATATGATCAAAACAGTGAGACAGTGCCAATTTGTATCTCAACTGCGAACGTCAACCATCGTTGAGCATTATGTCCACTCTAAGGACATAATTTCAAATTATGTTCTTCATAAAAGTTGTTGGTATGTTATTGTTAGATATAATGGAACTCTCATGAGTATTATTGGACCATCATACACAAGGAAATGATAACAATACGAATACGGGTTGTACGAAGTTCCAAAAACATAGCAAAATTAGCCTTAAAAGCGATCCCTTCCACATTCTTTGCAATTCTTTGCTTAAAAGGACAAAAAATAAGACCCGGTATGTCAGAGAAGTATCTTACATGGATTATAAATGTAGGAACACTAAAGATTAATGGGAGAAGTGCGAGAATCCTTATCAATACCGGGGCACAACGATCATTTGTGAGTGAAGCATTCACCGGGGGATTCAACGTACCACTTGTACCGCTCAATCAAACCCTATTGGTATCCACACCTTTGGGGGATGATATCGAAAGAAATAACCATTATCCATCATGTGAGGTGGAAGTGGAGGGCCAACCCTTGACGTGTGATTTGGTACCGCTGAGTATGATTGAGTTCGATGCGATCCTCGGAATGGATTGGCTTGAGAAGCATAATGCTAGGGTCGATTGCTACACGAAGGTTCTTGAACTCGAAAGCGGTGAAGGATCGACCTTACGCTTTGAGGGTGATAGAGGTAAATCAAACAGTTGCATCATATCCGCTGTGAGAGCAAGGAATATGATGACAAAGGGATGCCACTCATATCTAGCACATGTGGTAGATAAAACCAAAGAAGAGGTAGACATCAACGACATAAGGGTAGTGTGTAAGTATCCGGACGTCTTCCCAAAAGACTTACTGGGACTTCCACCCGATAGAGTGATTGAGTTCGTGATCGAGGTTAAGCCCGACACCAAACCAATCTCTATACCGCCGTACCGAATGGCACCCGCTGAACTTAATGAGTTGAAAACCCAATTGCAAGAGCTATTGGATAACAGTTTCATAAGGCCGAGCTACTCCTCGTGGGGAGCACTGGTGCTATTTGTGAAAAAGAAAGATGGGACGCTTCGAATGTGTATTGACTATCGTTAACCTAACAAGGTCACAATCAAGAATAGGTATCCTTTATCTAGGAATGATGACTTGTTTAATCAGCTCCGAGGAGCAACAGTATTTTCGAAGATTGACTTGAGGTCGGGGTACCATCAGTTGAAGATAAAGGAGGATGACATACTGAAGAGTGCTTTCCGCACAAGGTATGGTCACTTCGAGTTCCTAGTCATGTCGTTTGGACTAACAAACGCACCGGCGGCATTCATGGACTTGATGAACCGAGTATTTCATAAATACTTAGATCGGTTCGTGATTGTGTGCATAGATGACATCTTGATTTACTCAAAGAGTGAAGAAGAGCATGAGGAGCACTTAGTACTCATTGTTGAGACAATACGGGAGAAGCAACTTTATGATAAGTTTTCCAATTGTGAATTTTGGCTAAGGGAGATTGGCTTTCTCGGTCATGTAGTCTCGGGATCGGGAATCACAGTTGATAACAAGAAGATTGAGGCCATCACTGAATGGGAAAGGCTAAAGAACGTGAAGGAGATTTATAGTTTCCTTGGATTGGCAGGTTACTATAGAAAGTTTGTGGAAAAGTTCTCTGTTTTGGCGTCGCCATTAACAAAGCTCACTCGAAAAGGGGTTAAGTTTGTATGGGATGACCGATGTGAGAAGGAAATCCTAGAACTAAAGAAGAGATTGACCAAGGCACTGGTACTTGCATTACCCAAACAGGGTATGGGGTACGATGTCTATAGCGATGCGAGCATCCAAGGGCTTGGATGTGTGTTGATGCAAAATGGGAGGGTGATTTCCTATGCTTCACGACAGTTGAAGAAGCATGAGGTGAATTATCCTACTCATGATCTAGAGTTGGGCGCAGTGGTATTTGCACTGAAGATTTGGAGGCATTATCTCTACGGGGAGACATGTCACATACACTGACCACAAAAGCTTGAAGTATGGGTTTACTCAGAAGGACTTAAACATGTGACAAAGACGGTGGATGGAATTGATAAAAGACTACCATCTAGTTATTGAGTACCACCCCGGTAAAGCCAACGTGGTAGCGGATGCCTTGAGCCGAAAGAGCTCATCGGGAGCATTGCTAACTAGCCTGAGGGCATTGAGAGCTCAATTGGAGGTATCTAGCGATGGTGCCTTGTTAGCTAGATTTGAGGTGAGACGCACATTACTTGATGAGATCAAGAAGGGTCAAGAAACTGACGAAGAGCTTATGAAGGTCCGTGAACGTATGCTAGCGGGACCGGTTGAGGATTTCGGGGAAAGAGACGATGGTCTCTTATTATTTCGTGACTGAGTGTGTGTACCGTTGGATGATGAGCTCCGAAAGTCCATCTTAGAGTAGGCTCATTCATCGGCATATGCCATGCACCCGGGAGGTACGAAAATGTACCGTGATTTGAAGGAAAGTTACTAGTGGTCTGGTATGAAGAGGGATATAGCCCAGTACATCAATGGATGTCTTACTTGTCAACAAGTTAAGGTAGAGCATCAGCATCCAGTTGTGTTATTGCAGTCACTTTCCATTCCTGAATGGAAATGGAAACACGTGAATATGGACTTCGTGGTAGGGCTACCACGGACGGTCAAGAACTATGATGCAGTATGGGTTGTGGTTGATAGGCTCACGAAGAGTGCACATTTTCTGCCTATCAACACCACCTATGCACTGGAGAGATTAGCCAAATTGTATGTGGATGAGATCGTGAGGTTACACGGGGTTCCAATAACCATTGTATCCAATAGAGATCCACGATTCACATCAAGATTTTGGCCGAAGTTCCAAGAATCTATAGGAACAAAACTGAAGTTTAGCACAGCTTTTCATCCGTAGACGGATTGATAATCTGAAAGGGTTATACAGATTCTGGAGGATATGTTGAGACCTTGCGCGTTGGCGTTCCAAGGAAGTTGGGACAACCATTTAGCACTCGGGGAGTTTGCCTATAACAACAGTTATCAGGCGAGTATTGACATGCCTCCATACGAAGCATTGTATGAGAGAAGATGTCGTACACCTTTGTGTTGGGATGAGGTTGGCATGGCCAAACTTGAGAGCACAAAGTTGGTGGAGATACCCAAGTCAAAGGTGAATATGATTCGTGAGAGGCTTAAGACGGCCTAGGATAGACAGAAGAGCTATGCCGATAAGCGTCGAAGAGCTTTAGAGTTTAAGGTGGGAGATGAAGTATTGTTGAAAGTTTCACCTTGGAAGGGAATCATCCGACTCCAAAGCCGAGGGAAACTTAACCCACGATACATAGGGCCATTTGTGATTCTTGAGAGAATTGAGGCCGTAGCATATCGATTACAGTTGACTCCAGAGTTGGAGAAGATACATAATGTTTTCCACGTGTCTATGCTTAAGAAGTATATGCCGGATCCATCTCATGTGTTAGAAAAACCACCCGTGGAAATACGGGAAGACCTGAACTATGATGTGCAACCGGTGAAAATACTTGATAGACAAGTAAAGAAGCTAAGGAGAAAGAAAGTTCATATGGTGAAAATCCTTTGAAAAAGTGACCGAGTTGAAGAAGAAACTTGGGAAACGGAAGCCTTGATGAAGGAACAGTATGCGTCTCTGTTTGAATAAGCGTTGTGAATTTCGGAGACGAAATCCCCGTAAAGGGAGGGTGAACTTGTAACACCGTCTCCAAACATATTTAGTTGTTAGTAAATTATGTAATAATACTTGAAGAATGAATTATGAAGTTTCGAAATTGTAAATTTTTATTATTTCTTTTGTGTGAATAGTAAATTGCACGTGGGGCCCGCACTGCGAACGAGGACCGCCCGATAATTCGAGAACCACATATCATATTCATCTTGGCCTGTACAATATGTATATGGTAGTGGATATTCTAGTTGGTCCATATAAAGGGCACAGAGTTGACCTGTTGGTCAAACGAGGTCCAATTACCGGCATTGGTAATTTATCGGATAACAGCCCGAAATGAATTTCGGAGACATCTAAATTAAAGTTGGGAAATGTACATCTATTCTAAAGGCCTATAATGATTAGGAATGTGTGATACATTTTATTTGGCCCAATAAAATAAAATACAATTAAAGCAGTCCGAAAAATACAACTTTCGAGGCCAATTGTACACTTCTGGACTTAAAGGGTTGACCTCCCACATGGGTGGGGGCCAACCCACGAATTTAGTCACACAAGAAAGAGGTTGTACGGCTGGAAGGAGAGGAGGAAGATGGGAGATGTTGCGGTTGATTGGCAAAGCATCTAAGGTACACGAGGTGGGCCCCTCATCACACACTCATTGAGTCAATGAGAAAAAAAGGCTATCCTCACTCCTTTCTCACCCTCATTTTCGGCCAAGCACACCATAAACAAGGAAAGGAGCTCTGAAATTGTTACTCTCCATATCCAATAAATCTCAATCGAGCAAGGAACTCAAGGAAGAAGAAGAAGTTGCAAAAGAAAAGAAAAACCTTGGGAATTGAGGTAAGAAGCTCTTTAGTAGCTTTTCTTCATTCACTTAAAGTTCATATGACTTGTATAGCATATGGAGGACCCCTAGAATTGTTCTACATGTTTAGAAGTGTATAATGATGGGTTGGAAGGTAGTTCTAAGTCCAAGAACGGACTTTGAAGTCAAATGACCGGTTCACCGGAAAATAACCTTTTAGAGGTTATTTGTGTTGATATGGGTTTTGTGATGATAAAACCTTATTAGGAGCTTGACTAAGGTGTTCCTAACTGTTTCTGGAGTTTCGCCAGAGTTTCGTCGGAGTTCGCCAGAGTTATGTCGGAGTTCGTCGGAGTTATGTCGGAGTTCAACCAAGAAGGGTAGAACTTCTTAAAGCTCATTCGAGGTGAGGATGACCGACTATATTGCTTATAATTAGTGAGTTAATTTCATAAGATTACCTAAAGTGTTAAATGTGATTTTCATGGATTATTAATGATTAATGATGCCTAAATGAAAATACCATTGCATATGAGTAAGTGAAGCATGATATTCAAATTTTGAAGAAATTGTGTATGATTGTGTATTATGAATATGATAGCATGATAATGAAATAAATTGTGAAATATGGTGATTAAATATACTTTTACTTCAGGTAAAGAAATCATGAATGGATAAAAGTGATATTTTTGATATTGGGGGTTAAATCATATTTGGAATGGATAATCAATTGAGATGAGCAATATGACTATGAATTAAGAACTTGGTTGTTCTAGGATTATTTGACTAGTAATGAAATAATAGTTGGAATTTTAGTATGAAAAATGATAGAGTAAATCCTAATGACTTGGATTGTGAATGATATACCTTAAGTAGTCTTATGAGATACATTAAAGTAGGAATGTGTGAATACTAAGTTAAGCTAGGAGTAGGCCTCCAAGGCTACTCAATAAAAAGTGATCCTAGGCATAGAAGTTGCTGAGGAATCTTAATGATATGATTTAGCGGAAGCCTCTAACATATGGGAAGGTGACTAGAGTCAGCCTCTAGCACAACGTAAGATGACTAGAGTCAGCCTCTAGCATAATGAAGAGTGAGTAGAGGAAGCCTCTAACACAATGAGAAATGCCTAGAGGAAGCCTCTAGCATAATGTAGAGTGACTAGAGGAAGCCTCAAAGTTTCAGGTAGAACTTGAAGGTTGCTACCATCCGCCCGTTGCTTCGGGGAGATCGAAGGAAGAAGACTTGGTTCGTGCTTCTTCTATTTTTGTGTTGAAAACAATTTAAAGAATGCTCATGGATATTATTTTTCTGAATAATTATTTGGGGGCTTGTATGCCTAAGTTTGCGAAGTGTGGCTTGAACACTTGTAATATTGTTTCCGCTACTTTAAAGAATATTTTAGGGATAAGGCTCAAATTGGACACTATGGTTTCATCAGAATCTCATATTGGACACTAAGGTTTCAAATAGACCAAATTAGACACTATGGTTTCATATATTTCTAATATTGGACACTAAAGTTTCATAATTCATAGTTTTTGGACACTCACTTATATTGGATAAAGATCAAATTGGACACTCACTTATATTGAATTATGAAACTTTAGTGTCCAATATGAGATACATATGAAACCATAATGTCTAATTTGGTCCATTTGAAACCTTAATGTCCAATATGAGATTCTGATGAAACCATAGTGTCTAATTTGAGCCTTATCCCAATATTTTACATTATGTTTGTTTATGGATGTACTACGTGTGAATGATATTACAGCCGCCTTGTATAGTATGGACGTGTTGGACTGCGGTTGACTATTCGTACTGTACGGCGGGTTGTTGACGTGTCCGGGTAGGTCCGGGGCGTGACAAAGTGGCACCCGAATTCTTCAGGCTGAAGGCCATAACCAGATAGCAGAAGATGCCTTCAGGTGTCATGAAGGCTGTCTTTTCCGCGTCTTCCTCGTGCATGTAGATCTGGTGATACCCGCGGAAGGCATCGAGGAATGACATGATTTCACAGCCCGCTGTCTCATCTACCAATTGATCAATGTGTGGTAGAGGGAAAGGGTCCATAGGGCAGGCTTTGTTGAGGTCCGTGTAATCCACACACATGCGGAAGGTGGGGGGATTTTGTGCGAGGACCACGTTAGCCAGCCATGAAGGGTATTTCACCTCCCGGATGTGTTTGATGGAGAGGAGCATGGCGACTTCCTTCTTTACGAAATCCCTCCTTTCGGCCGAGAGGGGCATTCTTCTCTGTTGTACTGGTTTGGCCGAAGGGTCCACCGCCAGGCGGTGAGTGATGACCCTTCGGTGGATCCCCGGCATATCCTTTGGCCCCCATTCGAAAACAATGGAGTAGGCGCGGAGGGCTTCAGTGATGTCGGTCTTCAAGTCTTCGGGGAGCTTGGATCCAATCTTCAAAACTCTCTCCGGCTTGGCCGGATCGAGTACAAAGTCTTCTGTCTCCTCCGCAGGCTCAGCCCTCGGCCTGCCTTCTTCCTCGTTCAAGGCGGCCGGTGTTGATTGTATCAACGCGCAGTTCAGTCTTACTAATCTTCTTTGTGAAATGAAGGTAGCAAGCCCAAGAGAGATTTTGATTCTCCATCGAGTAGCCAATGACATTGGGCATGGGGAATTTGATGCAGAGGTGCCTCATGGAGATGACGGCTTCCAAGTCCTCGAGGGCGGGTCGACGGACGATGATGTTGTGGGCGCAGTCAAGGTTGACGACGATGAATTCCACTTCGAGCTTCGCCCTATGGAATCCATCGCCGAAATCAACCATGAAAGAAATGACGCCCTTGGCGTCGATGCTGTCCCCTGTGAATCCGGAGAGAGGTGTTTTGATCTGTCGAAGGGATCCTATATCGAGCTCAAGCTCCCGAAAAGTACTGAGATACATAACGTTGACAGCGCTACCTATGTCAACATAGGTGCGGAGGATGATGGTGTTGTTGATTTTTGTCTGGATGATGAGGGCGTCCCTATGGGGAAGAGATCCCGGGGGCAGATCCGCATCTGTAAAGAAGATAGGATCTGCCCTCGGCCTCTTATTTAGGAGCATATGATTGACCTCCCCAACGTAAAGGGATTGAGCCCACTTCTTTCTATGGCTCGTGGAGTCCCCACCGGTGTTGCCTCCAGTGATCATGTGGATGTGGCGCTTGTACTGGTGCTCCGGATCCTCCTCCTCACTGAGGTTCCCAATCTCACGCTTCTTCCCTTGTGGGTTTCCCAAGGGAATAGTGTTTGGGTTAACCCATTTATTAGCCTTCGGAGTGAGCCCTTGGTGGTGAGGGATCCCCTGAGGAGGAGGGCCCCCGACGAATTGAGACAGATTGCCTGCCTGTATTAACCTTTCTATGGCTTCCTTCAGATGGTGGCAGTCATTGGTCATGTTCCCTTGATGGCGATGAAAGTGACAATAAGGTTCGTTGGGATTGATTGCATATACCTGTAGGGGTGCGCGTGAGTCTCGCTCCACAAGGACTGTTTCCTCCGCATAGTCCAAGATAACGCTGATGGGATGCGTCAGAGGGGTGCGTGGACACTCCAGGAGGGTAGACTGGGCCCACGTCCTTGGATTTTTCTTGTAGCCGCCCCCGGGTTTGGCTTGGCCATCCGGGGTCGGTGGTTGTACTGTGCCTCTCGTTTGGCCGGAGGGAGTGGTCCTCCTGGGCGCTTTCTACCTTCGTGCTTTTGTGAAGGCTCCGGGTTGCGGCGATCATTCTTGATTTCCTCGGCCTCAGCATACCGGTCCCCCCGCTGGAGGGTCTTCGTATAATCGCAGGGGGGATCAGTAATAAGGCTCCTCGAGAAATTACCGTTGCGGAGGACGGTGTGGAATAGGGCCATCAGCGTTCTATCGTCGGCGCCATCGACTTCGATGGAGACCTACCTCCAGCGCTCTAGGAAACTCCGAAGGGTTTCCTCTTTCTGTTGCCTTATGTTCAGAAGGTGGCAGAAATGTTTCTTTGATCGGTGCCTCCCGACGAATTGTGTCAAGAAACGGTGGGCAAGTTCTTGCCATGAATCAATGCTGCCTTCGGGCAACCGGTTGAACCATTCATACGTCAATCCCTCCAAGGTGAAAAGGAACCAGTGGCATAAATACTCATCCGATGGCCCCACCATCATCATGATGTTCTGGTACCTGCTGTAGTGCTCCTGGGGGTCGGTCTTCCCTTCATAAGGCTTGATGGGTTGCCCTCGATATTTTCCCGGAATCTGGGCCGCCAATACCCTTGGGGTATATGGCGTCCTTGTCCGGAGCTGGATGCATGACGGGTTCCCCAGAGCCTTCAGCAATCTTTTTCTGCATCTCTTCCATTTTGGCCAACATGGCCTCATACTTAGGATCCGTATGGTAAGCGGAAGTGGTTGTGTGAACCTGGCAGGCCTCCACTTCGTCGAGGCAGCGTTGGAGGGTCTCAATAATCTCGTCCCTGTGATCCTTTGGGAGGGACTCTGCGCCCTGCGATTTTACACGGGCCCAGTGAGCCTGGTTGATCTGGTGCCTGGCGTCATCGGCATGGAGTGGCCCATTGCCTTTGTCTCGGGGGGACGCCTCTCGTTTTCACTGGATACAGATCCCCCGCTTTCCTAAGGTCTGTGGAACGCCTTACCCCCGAGGCGGTCTTGGACTCCTCGGCGATCTTGCGCTCCTCCTAACCTCTCGAGGGCAGAGGTCCGGGGCCTATCTTTGTTCGCGCCGCGCTGGTCCCGAGACTGCACTTCCTGGGAAGCGGTGCCCTGAGCCACGACCCCTTCGTTGTTCCCTAACCGAAGGATAGGGTTAACGAAGGGGGTGGAGGTGGGGGGGGACGACGTTCTCCCCGACCTGTGGCTGAAGTGGCACCAGAGTGCCGAAGGCACCTGGATTCTGGGTGAGTGTCTGGATGAAGGCAGAAAACGCTGTCTGCACGTCAATAGTGAGGACCGGAGGGCTCACTTGTTTTTCGCTTCGGTCCCTCCTTCGAGTCTCGATGATGAGGCGGGCATCGGGAGAATTCTGCTGGAGCTGAAGGCGCAGGTCAACAACAGCCTATTCCAACCCGACGATGACTCCGCCCTCGGGAGCCTTGTTGGAGGCTCCAGGGGCGTCGACCTCGTCGAGGGCCAGGTTGATGTCCTCGAGGTTCTTGGACTGGGCACGAGTGGTTCTTCCCATCTTGGTAGGTTTTTTTTGTGTTTGGTGCAGGGGAAGGTTTCTTACTTAATTGTTCGACCTCTCAACGAGAACACCAAATGATGGATAGTGTACCTGGGGGGTAGCTTATCCGAGAGGTTATTACGGTGAATAACCTAGAGAGAAGTCAGAGCAATAAGTAAGAGAGAGAGTGTGTATTCGAATATGGAATGTTGTGATGCCTTACGATGGAGAATGAGTTGCTATTTATAGCAGTAATAAATGCGATGAGAGTACACGTGTCAAAAATCTAACGGTCAAGGGGTCACCTCAATTGGGATGGCACCGGCATACACATGTACACCGCATTAAATGGGGTTGGTGGATGTGACGCCGCATTAAATGCAGTTGTTTCTTGTCTCTAAAGGGAATCTTCGATGTTCGTGCTGTAACCAAAGGCTCCCTTGGGACCGGGGGCTCTGTGTATCCGAAGGCTACCCAAGCGCCGAAGGCGTGCATGAGCCGAGGGCTCTTAATTTCCTCAGTTTTCTCCCAATAGGTCTGTATGCCTAAAATCAGCTGTCCTATGAGATTTTGGAGTCCTCGGCAATATGAATCAAATTTTGCCGATTTTACGTTTAGATAGTGCTGATTTTCTAAAAATCATATTTTTTTACTCGTAATGAGTTACAAGGGTCATAATATATCAAATCGAAGATATTTCAAAGCTCTATACTTTCAAAATTTCAGCGGGTCTGCTGACCACCCTGACCACCCTGGCCCCTGGCTCCGCCACTGAAAGAGTAGTATTGCATATATCATACGATAGTACTACGTAAAAGTATACTTTGCCAAGCAAATATTTCATCACACAAATTAACTCATGCTTATATTTTAACTTAAGTCACTCTATATAATAATATGGTGTACACAGCAGGCTCAAAGATGCTGATGTATTTGAGCAGTTGACTGTCACATACTAGGTGCTTGGTGAAGCAGGCAATATGACCCACCATTCATTTCCCCGACCCGTCGTTGATTTCCCAACCTACTGTTATTTTTGAGACCCACCGTTGATTTCCCCGATCCACAGTTTTTTTCCCCGACCCACCACTGATTTCCCTACAAATAAGAAACTTTTACACTGACTTGCACTGCATCTGAGAAAATGTTGTAATGCACTGCTGCAAATGCATGGACACCTTGAATAAGTGAACAAAGTTGCTTGTCACGCCATGATGATAAATCAAGAATTTCAGCCCCCCAATCTACGTATCCCTTTAAGTCAGTGTTGTCTAAATGGTGACCATCAACACATCTGAGATCAAATTTCATTTTTAGGGGAGTATATTCCTCATAAAGTCGGGAGGCACCGTCTATAATAGGTATGGTGGTTTTGTTGCTGTGTATTGACAACTTCAAGGCATCCTTCTTATCTCTCTTGAAGATGTAAAATGAATAGGTGCTTGGTGTAGCAGGTAATATGACCCACCGTTCATTTCCCTGACCCACCGGTGATTACCTACGACTCACCCTTGTTTTTCCCGACACATTGTTATTTTCCCCGACCCATTGTTGATTTGCCCACCCATTGTTGATTTCCCCAATGTGTTTCAAACTTTTCCGTATAATTTACTTTCAAAGAATACTAAAAAATTACTAAAAGAGTACAGCATTGCATATATCATATAAATACTCGGCCAAGCAAATATTTCATCACACAAATGAACTCATATTTTAACTAAATGATCATATTTTAGTATGATCGACCAAGTCGGCTCAAATAGACTGATGACTGTCACATAGCTCGCTAATTTAGCGCTGAACACTATGTGATCTAGTCTTGTGAAAGGTTTCTTATCTCCTTCTATGTCTGCTAGTGGGTAATGAATCACAGGCTCCCTCTTGGACAATAGTCACCTAGGTGCTTGCTGAAGCATGCAATATGACACTGCCTTAGTTCCTTTAGAGGGAAAGAACTAATTCAACTTTTGTGGAGGAGCGAGAAAATTCCAAAATCTACTGCTTAAGACTAGAATTTCTCAAGTGTTGGAAAGGAGGCGAGCAGTCCCTTGACCAAAAGTGGACAACTCTCATATTCCTTAAATTCAAGACTCAAAGTGTGCAACAAGTTGCGTGTTTGGGCAACATGATAAAGCTCACTTGATAGTCCTGAATCTAACTCTAAGCAATTTCTTAAACGTTTCAGAAACTTCAGAAAAGCAACAACAACAAAAGTAATCCTCAAATCAGCCAAAACTCGGATCACTTATGCGTGCACGATAATAACAATGGAAACTCTAGAATATTTGTGGATTCATAATTTATCCAGCAAAAGAATAAAAATTACCAACATATTCATATCAAGTTTGACCAATTTTGGGCATAACTTAAGGAAGTGAATGAATCACAAGAAACATCATCATATGGAGTGCAGGTGGTTGTACTGTTCTACAGAAATCTTAACCTAGATTCTTGAAAACTTAAAAGAAAAATGCTACATCAGTTCCTAACAATCCCCGCAATTTATATATAAACAGAAGGCATAGTAAAAGGTCTATCTGGCTAACATACCTTGAGTGAAAGGGTGTCTAAATCAAGAGCACAAACAGATCCTAAGTGAAAGTTAACTGGGAGAAAACCCTGACCTTAAATTGCTAAAGCACCGAGTGCTCGTGCAGCAATGTTAAAATGGATCATGTTTTTACATCCAATAAATGATAGATTCTCCAGCATGGGAAGATCAATCTTATGATCTTCTTGAAGAGCATTAGGCTTAAAGACAACACTTAGAAAACAAAGCTAGGTGATGTTTGGAAATATGCAAGGGGAAATTACCCGCTCAACCGAGACTCCAAAAATACACAACTTCTTGAGTGTTGGGAAAGATGCCAGGAATATATGCAACTCGGCACCGGGTATTCATCTCGTAGCTTACAGTCAATACTAAGGTGGATTTCTTAAGCACCTTTTTGTGTGACATGAAGGAGCCATTGGTCAATGTGATAATACCTTGATTTAAGTAAAACCTTATGATCGAAAGTAAGAAACAAAGAAGAATTTGTGAATATGCCCATTGTGTTGCATAAGAACTTTGTTGATTACAAAGAACTCAGTAGATTAAAAATTATCAATATGAGGGTATGAATTATTGTTATGGATGTGTACATTTTTGCGAATATCAAATTTGAGCTCTGTAAGACACAACCATCTCTCTCCAAAAAGTAGATAAAACAGCCATTCTAGGTTCTAGCAGCTTCATGAATTGACAAGAGTCCCATAATCTTGTCAGGTATTTCAGCAGGGAGTTCACTCATTCTCTCTCCTTTTTTTACTCATCGATCCACATTAACTCCATGGATCAAAGAAAATAATAGTAATAAACAAGAACAATCATAAAAAAATTTGGATCATTTTTTATCCCAAAGGATTAGACCATTAGTTAGCATAAAAACACATAAGAGAGCATGCAAACTGGCATAAATAGTCACTGGTAGCATCCTAGCATTAATGGATAACAAGAAAAATTATTAAATAGAGTTTGGAAACTAATGTGTAATTACCAATTACACTCCCAATATCTGCTCACATCATTACTTAACCTCACTCCATTCCAACTCGATGTGGAGAAAACAATGATCAGTCTCAATGACATTCAAACCTACACCTACTTCAATTTTTTCAGTGCACACGAGCATCTTTTCATTGGAGATTCTGTAGGATAAGTCAATGTCAATCATGAGAGCGGAAGATGTTGGAACAACAATCATACACCTAGAAAGTGGAATAATCCCCTCACCACTTACTTGTACGCAATCATCTCTCATCTTCTCCAAAAGTACAATCCGGTAATACTTTTTTGTAGCAAGAAGAATAGTCGTATTGACTGTAATAAGCAACAAGATTACCGTACAACCAAGGAAGACTAAGGCTAGCAACCGTAGATGACTCCTTTGACAAATAAGACTCTTTTACACTGACTTGCACTGCGTATGATAAAATGCTGTAATGCACTGCTGCAAATACATGGACACCTTGAATAAGTGAACATAGTTGTTTGTCACGCCATGATGATAAATCAAGAATTTCAGCCCCAATCTACGTATCCCTTTAATTCACTGCTGTCTAAATGGTGACCATCAACACATCTGAGATCAAATTTCATTCTCATGGGAGTATACTCCTCATAAAGTCGAGAGTCGCCGTCTATAATAGGTATGGTGGTTTCATTGTTGTGTATTGACAACTTGAAGGCATCCTTTTTATCTCTCTTAAAGATGTAAAATGAATGATTGTCATTACATAAAACCTCTACCAAACCATATACTTGCGCTAGCTTCTCCTTCTCTCGACCTACGAAAACAGAGAATACTTCAACAGTTGCAGATGGGAATGGGATGCTTTTATGACGACGGAGCTCCTAAGGTTCAATAACATCTTGCAACATGCCACTTGCTTCTATGAGTAGATTGGGTGAGGACAGTGTCATTGCATCATCATCATAACAAGACTCATCTTGTGGTCCTTCTGGCAGAAGATAAAACCATGTCACACAAAATTCAACTAAAATATCCCCAACTGTAAAATTGTCTCCCGACATTAGATAGCTTTGTGCTCTCAATTCAACCTCTTCTTTAAGAATCGTGTGCCCTGTTTCCAATTCTGACAAATCTAAATCCAACACAAGAGAAGAATATCCTGGCAAAGCTACCCAACACCTTGATAGAGGTAAACTGTCCGTGACTTCCATATCAACTTGTTCAAAGTCATGCGGGTTCTTTTTGAAAAGCACACTCTCTTCGGAGTCGTAATTACCATATGTGTTTCTATAGCGGGCAACAACTCTGCCGTTAATCTTAAAACAATGAGACTTCTCTCTTGTTCTCTTACAGTGTTGTTTTTGAGAAAAAGATATGCCTACCCGAGCATAAACCCCAAATGGAATTGCAATGTACTTAAATATTAGGGATGCTCGGTCACTGTGAATACATTTCTCAATAACTTTTTCATAATCGTCTTCCTTATTTTCATTCTCTAAATAGAAAGACCCTTGAACAAGTATATTTTGATTCAAGTCTTGTAGTTCCAACATTATCCTAGTTTTCAACAATGGCATGTATGCTTCAAATGGATAGCATGAATAATCCGGGCTGATGAGTGTTAGCATACCACTCGAACCCACCACCTCGGCCTCGTCATAGTCTCGCTTATAAAGGTCATGAACAATCATTTTTTCACCCGTGACATCAATAAACTCTCCATAAATCCTACTGTAGATGGAAACTGGTTTCCACCCATCTACTCTTTTGGTTGGTAGGATGCTCACTGAAATCACCTGTACTAAGGGCCCTACTTGAACTTGAGGACTGCCATTTTTCTTTTTCGCTTCCCTTCTATCATTAAGAGAACTAACACGGAATTTGAAAACATCAATAAAGTCTTCACATGAATCTGGCATATCTATGTTTTCTGCAATCTTCTCTATTTCTTTCCTTGAAACATTCGGGTACTTCTTCATAAACTTATCCACATCCATAATTCGAAGCAAATCTCTTACCAAAAGCGACTTAAAACTTTGTGTATTAATATGAGAAGTCACACGGAACTAAGGAAGGTGAAATTTGCGATTCTGACTTCTGAGAAGGGCGAATCGCCGAAGGGCGGAGTGCAGCCGTGCAGACGACCGGGCGACGATGGGCGTTAGGCGAGTAGGCCATGAGGCATGCTGGCACCAGGCAACTCACTGATTCTCTCTCCTTGTCATCGTTACAACTGCCATAATCCAGTCTTCTGGAGTTCTGGAGTATAGGAAAGTCAAAAAATACATGTATTCAGGGGCAGATTAAGAAATTCTCTTTACAAGGCACATGTGCGATCAAGTTTAAGAGATTGGGTGTTTGGAACTTTGGATATAATTCTTGAATCTACTGCTTCCCGAAGTGATTGGGTGTACAAGTATTTCTGCACCCTCTAACTCCTAGAAATAGTTTCTTAAAAGCGAGGAAAGAAGGCTGTGACAATCTGATTTTGATTCTATTTCACTTTCAAAATAGAAGTTGAAGCAGAAACACCCTACAACCCACGTCTATCCAAACAAAAACTAAATCAATTTAGGGCAAATCTAAAAAATTAGGACAAATCATTTTATTACGAATCTAAAAAATTAATTAGGGCAAACCACTTCACGACGGAAAAATAATAATTTTGATTTCACTATAAAACTAAAATTAATATTTATGAATTTGAAGTGTTTCATTTACAACGACAAAATAATAATTTTACAATTTAAAAATAAAGAGTTAATATGTTAACATAAAAATCTTTGTTTTAACTCTTTAGTTGTTTTTTCAATTTCGAATTCATAATTTATTTTTGGTGCTTTTCAAAATTTATTTTATTTATTTAAAGTCGATATAAGTAATTTTGCTCATTTATAGGAACATGAGAAGTATATATATGCCCTTTTTAAAAGTTCAAGGGTATATATGCACTTCTACATAAACTTCAGGAGTATATTTTTTCCAAAAAATAGAACTTGAATATATTTGTTCTCATATCATACTAGAGAGAGATATTTGTACATTTTCCCTTATATATAAAAAGTGTATGGTACAGAACCAAATAGAAATCCATTTAGAACTAAAAAGGTGAAAAGCGGTTATCTTAATTAAAGAAGCATTTAATAACTTTGTACCAAGTATTTGATAATAGTTAAATATGTAGTACTACGTATTATATAATTATTATGTAATTATTACTAGTTACAACTTACAAGCAATAAATAACACATTTAAATGAAATTAATTTAAAAATCGAGTATTAGCCCTAAATAGGAGTAAAATAAGCCCAAAATTCAACATTAGGAGTACAATCCTTTTAATCCCAAAATAGGACTAATATATATCTCTTCTTCCCATTCTACCCTCTTCCTATAATTTCCAATAGATTTATTTTATTAATAAAAAAATCATAGTTTTATTTATAAAAAATAAAAAACATTTATAAAATAATAATGAAAACATGAAAAAAAAAATAAAAAAAAAATAATAAATAAATTATTTAAAAAAAATTTAAAAAGTCCAAAAAATAAAATAAAATACCTAAAAAAATATTTAAAAAAATATGTACGTCACTGCCAACGCGCCCTCTACCTCCCAACACCACCGACTCCGGTCGCCGGAAAAAAATGCCATTTTGTGTAAAAAAAATGCCACATTTCTCTGAAAATGCCATAAAGATGGCATTTTTACTCTTTGAAAACATCCATCTTTCTCTTATTTTCTCTTCAAAATTGCCATCATGATAACATTTTTTCCCCAACTTGGCAATCCTTTCCGGCGACCGGAGGTGGCGATGCTGGAAGGTGGTTGAGGTGGTGGTTGAGGTCTATATATTTTTTAATTATTTTTTACGATTTTTTTTTATATTTATAATTGTTGGTCCAAAATAGGACGCTCGTAGGCTTTTAGGAAAGCTACGTACGACACTCAAGCAAGAATTGGGAAAGTACGAATATGGAAAGTTAGCCAGAAATAGCATATCTGTATTTGAAATTCGAATTGCCTTTTATAGGCGATTACAAATGGTAACTGCCGAACATAATAATGACTAAATTAATTACAACATTAATACGGAATTAAACACATAATTAAGTAGCGCATTGATTGTTGGCTGTTACTCTTCCTGGCTGGCAGGTCAGCCTGGCTGGCAGGCTAGACGCTTGAGCTCCCTCCTGCTGGACTGGACAGTGGGCTTCCCGCTAGGCTGGAGGAAGGCTTCTGACCGGGCTGGAGGCAGGCTCCCGGGTAGGCTGGAAGGCAGACTCCCGGGTAGGCTGGAAGGCAGGCTCCCCGTTGGGCTGGAGGCAGGCTCCCACCTGGGCTGGACCGCAGGCTCCCAGCTGGGCTGGACCGCAAGCTCCCAGCTGGGGTGGTGGTCGGCAGGCTCCTGGCTAGGCTGGAAGGCAGGCTCCCCACTGGGCTGGAAGGCAGACTCCCCACTGGGCTGGAAGGCAGGCTCCCGGGTAGGCTGGAAGGCAAGCTCCCGGGTAGGCTGGAAGGCAGGCTGCTGACTGGGCTGGTAGGTAGTCTCCCAGGTAGGCTGGAAGGCAGGCTGCTGACTGGGCTGGTAGGCAGGCTCCCTGCTGGGCTGGACGGCAGGCCGCCCTGGGCTTTCACTCTTTGATGGGCCTGATCGGTTGGGTCGGAATGAGCTCTGGATCACTAGGCTTGGGCCTGCTGGTCCAAGTCCGGGGCCTGGGCCGATTAGGCTCTGGACCTAGTCCCATAACCCCATCACGAGTCCCCCACTCCCTTAGTCGAGTAGTAGACTCGGCTAAGAGGGAGTAGTTTAAGTCAGCTGTCGATTTAAAAATATTCACATATCAAGGAACCATAATTGTGGATTATGTGAATCCCGGAGTTTATGGAAATTCCCAAATTAAATCAGGCTCCCAAAAATTCCTTTCCTTTTCTTTTCTTTCCTATCTTTTCTTTCCTTCTTTTTTCTTTCCTTTTCTTTTTTCTTTCCTTCTTTTTTCTTTCCTTTTCTTTCTCTTCTCTCCCCTGGTCTGCGTCCGTCTTCCTCGCGCCGCACCAGCGCCGCAGTCAACCAGCTGACTGGCTTGACCGGCGGTTTTCTCCCGGCGGCTCCTGGGTCGACCCCCGCTGCGCTCAATTGCTGCTCCGCACCACCTCCAGTGGCCGACGTCTCCCCTGCAATCCAGCGGATCTGGCCGGCGGGTCTGGACCCCCATGTCCGGCCGACCCAATCCCCTCAGCCGGCGGTCGTTCCACTTCTGGCCGGCATGGTGTCCTCTCAGGCGGACTGGAAGCCCGACGCCCCCCATGTCAGATGGTGACCTTCTCTCAGGCGGCCAGCCCGTCAAATCCTCCGCTGGACGGCATCCCCCGGGCCTTCTTCCCCAACGGCCGGCGTCGCCCAGGAGGCTGGATTGCTCCTGAATTCTGGTGGCTGCCGACGTTGATCACGAGGGTATCGGTCACCCCCTGCCGACCCGTAGCCATCCCTCTAGGTGGATAGGCGTCCGCGTTGGCCGGCGGTTTCCCCGACGTCGTTCTTCTATTAGGTGGTGGCAACCCACGTCGACCCACGGCTGGCCGGTCGTCGTTGGCATGTGGATTGACACTTTGTTACTTCTCTTTTTTTTTGGCAGGTTTACAAGTTTTGATTTTATCTGACCAAAGCTCTTTCATGAGTCTGACAAGGTGAAGGACGCTCAGACAGGCAGCGAGACAATTCCATGCCTCGGCTAGGTCTTCCCAAGTGCTTAAAGAATCATTATGGTGAGAACAACCATGGAGGGGATGGCACTAGAGTCTGGATTCCAAGAGACCTCTTTGAGGTTCCTAGCCGCTCCCGTGATTAGACCATTGGACATGATGGTGCTGGGTCCGCTTGGCTACGACCTTGTATTTTGTATTTCCTTTGTTTCCCACTTGAATATTCTTTTTTGTAGGAAAAGGTTGGAGGCTCCCTTACAACCCATAATTTCCTTTCTGTAGCCTGTAGGTCGGGTGATTGTGCCTTGCTGGTTGTGGTCCGATGCCATCATCTTGTGTGGGTTGGACGCGCCGGGAACATTGATCGATAACGGTGAAAACCCTACCTCCCATGTACTCCATATGGGAGCTTCGTGAAGAGGGGAATCGACAAGAGAGAGGCTGACCTCACCCTTACCGATTCACTTTCGTTTTTTTAATATTCTGATGATAACTTTCTGTTGTCTGTAGGGTCTCAACGCTCGGGATGACCTGCTGAAGATTTTGTTCACGGCGGCAAGCACCAAGGCAATTGCGGGTTCTCATGCCCTCACGGAGATCCCCGAACGTGTGAAGGATCATGAGGACGAGAGAGCCCCACGGCGGGGAGCCTACCTTCCAGTTCGGACTTCGAAGCATGTAAGGCGGCAAGCGCCCCTATCGCGGAAACGGCGGTCAAGGCTTTCCCTCAGGAGTGCCCAACAATGTAAGTTGATTGCGACATAGTACTTGGGCGTCAGTCGCCAGTTGATGGTGGCGTAGTGCCTGAGAGACGGCCAAGAGTGGACTGACCATGGCGATGACTAAGTTGACTTTCAGATTCTAGGAGAGTTCCTTAAGCTTTCTAGTAATTCCCGTGTCTGGATCATTGTACTTGATGGCCATGGGAACATCCGGCCATGACTGTTGCACCTTTTTTTTTGTAGCTTGTAGCCACCATATGTAAAATTCGAATGAATATTACCTTTTAATTCATATGTTTCCTTTTCTTTACTTTGCATTACGAATACTTAACAATTTATTCGGGGATCTGGCTTCTCTAACCTCCCGGGGGGCGGTTAGGCTGGCGTGGCCGAGCCTATCCGTTCCCCTCCTAGTTGGATAGAAGTGATATGTTCGCTATTGATATGGAATCAACAAATAAGCGACTTGTTTGGCCAGCGAGGTCGGACATTGAACCGACGAGGAAGACCCTTAGGTCGGTATCCTGAACGTTCATGACCCGGGGGTCAGTCCTACTGTCACTTTAACCCATCCAGTTTGCCCGGACTTGGGGAATAATCTGGTTACTCCCGCGTGGATAGCCAAACAACAGGGGCGGACCCTGCATGATCCACCAGAACGAACCCGCACCGCCAACTCAGGGATGACGAGAGTGCGAGCTGCTTGGCCAGCGATGTTATGCGGTGAGCACTCGAAAAGACCCGGAGGTCAGCATCCTGAGTACCCTCGACCCGGAGGTCGGCCCTACCATCGCCTCGACTGTCGCGGGTAGCTCTTTACTTTAGAAAATTGCCCGGATTCTTGAAAATCGCTTGGCTATTTTCGGTTAAAGAGCCTAGCCGAGGTCGGCCAAACACCGAGGGGGGGCATAGTACCTTTTTTTGCCGCCGCCCTTTATTGCTAAGTGAGGTCGGACCTCTTTTGATGACAAAATATCGCTAGCAAAGTATATTGAATTCATGATGTGGGCGGACCACATGAAGAATTACAAATTGTAATCCCGTGCTCGGAGCACAGGAGTTTACAAAGAAAAGTGAAACTTCGATTTTCTACTGGTAAAACTTCATCAGGTGCTCGGCATTCCAGACGCGGTCTACCAACCGGCCTGTTGTTGTCTTCAACTTGTATGTCCCAGGGCCGATCACTGCGTCAACCACGTAAGGGCCTTCCCACTTGACGGAGAGCTTACCTCCCTCTGTCGGCCTGCTGGCCTTCCTACGTCTTAGGACATAATCACCGACGTCAAAACTCCGGGGTCGGGCTCGGCTGTCTTGGTACGCCTTGACTTGTCGTCGATAGTTTTCCGCTTTGATGAAGGCACGGTCTCTTCTTTCCTCAATGAGGTGGAGCTCGGCTCGGAGCCTCTCCTCATTGCTGGCTGGTTCAAACTCTTCCACTCGCCGGCTGGGAACTACGGCCTCGAACGGTGCCCTCGCCTCAAAGCCATAACACAAGGCAAAGGGGGTCTCTCCTGTTGCCTTCCTTGGGGTTGTTCTGAAGGTCCAGAGTATATTGTTCAACTCCTCCACCCAGGCAGTCCCGAGGGCCTCCAACTTCTTTTGCAGTCCATCGACGATCGTCCGGTTGGTGTTCTCCACCTGTCCATTTGCCTGGGGGTAGCAGACCGCAACTCGGCTGGATTCTACGCCCCACTCTGCACAGAATTGTCGGAAGGCTTCGCAGTCAAACTGCCTTCCGTTGTCGGAGATTATTTGGAGGGGAACCCCAAACCGGCAGAAAATATTCTTCCATATGAACTTCCTACATTGGAGATGTGTGATGCTGGCAAGCGGCTCGGCCTCAACCCACTTCGTAAAGTAGTCCACTGCGACGATGACAAACTTCCGGTTTCCCGACCCGGTTGGTAAGGGACCGACCAGGTCGACACCCCATCTTGTGAATGGAAGGGCGGTGCTGATCGGTGTGTACATCGTTGCTGGTCGGCCGGGGCTCTTCTGGAACTTCTGGCATGTCTCGCATTTCCTTGCATAGTCAGCGCAATCCTTCATTATTGTTGGCCAAAAGTATCCCTGGAGGACGACCTTCCTAGCTAACGTGCCTGCCCCCTGATGGGCGGAGCATACGCCCCCATGGAGTTCAGAGACGATCATTTCCGCCTCATGTGGGCGTAAACACTTTAGCAAGGTCCCATTGTAGGACCTCTTGTACAGCTTCCCATCCAAGACGACGTAGGCCGGAGCTCGTCGCCGGACTAACCTTGCCTCCTCCTCTTTATCGGGGAGCGTCCCGTCGGCTATGTAGCGCAGGAGGTCATCCACCCAACACCAGGCGACTGGTTGCAGGGGAAGGACGTCAATGGACGGTGAGGCTGATATGCTTGAGGTCGTCATCTCCTCAATGCGTGCAATTCTCGATATATGTTCAGGTAACCTTTGGGATAGCTTTGAGAGGAGGTCTGCATCGGAGTTTTGATTTCTCGGGATGCAGATCAACTCTGCTTGCTTGAACAACCCGAGCAACTCCCGAACAACATCTCGATACTTCATCATTCTTTCTTTCTTCGCTTCGAACTCACCTTTGACCTGGGAAACCACCAGGCGGGAGTCACAGTTCACCGTTATCCACTCTGCTCCCATGGCGGCTGCCAATCGTAGCCCAGACAGTAGGGCCTCGTACTCCACCTCATTGTTGGAGACTTTGAAAAGATAGCGGTAGGCATAGTAGGCTCGGAATCCCTCGGGTGAGATGAGGACGATTCCGCCCCCGCATCCCTTGGCTCCTGCCGACCCATCAGTCGCTAGAGTCCACCATTGTTCATTGCTCTCTTGTTGCCTATCTGCCACTTCTCGGGCCGTGCATTCCACAATGAAATCAGCCAGACCCTGGCCTTTGATGGACGTCCGAGGCTGGAAGTCAACCTCATATTGGTTGAGGAGCATCGACCACTTCACTACCCGGGTTGTGCCGGGCGCCCTCAGAGCGGCACCTAGGGGTTGGTCCGACAGGATTCTGATCGGGTGCGCTTGGAAGTAGTGCGTCAACTTCTTGGCGGTGATGTAGGCGCCATATATTGTCTTCTCGAGCGGGGTGTACCGGGGCTCAGCATTCTGGAGGGTCTTGCTCACATAGTAGACGGGACGCTGAACGCCTTCCTCCTCGCGAACCAGCACGGAACTGATTGCGCCTTGGGAAACCCCAAGATAAAGGATTAATGTCTCCCCCCTCTCCGGCTTGTTGAGTAAAGGCTTAGAGAGGAGGTACTTCTTCAGGTCGTCGAAGGCTCGCTGACACTCAACATTCCAGACGAAACCATTTTGTTTCTTTAGGACCTGGAAGAAGGGTAGAGACTTCTCGGCGGACTTGGACATGAAGCGTCCGAGGGTTGCTAGCCGGCCGGTGAGAATCTGGACTTCTTTCACTGACCTCGGGGGTTCCATGTCAAGTATTGCCCTTACCTTCTCAGGATTTGGCTCAATCCCCCTCCGTGTGACCATGTACCCCAGGAACTTGCCTCCTTAGACGGCAAAGGTACATTTCTTCGGGTTCAGGCGCAGACGGACTGCCTTCATGATCCCGAAGATCTCTGCCAAATCATCTGCATGATCGGACGCCCGGGTGCTCTTGACGATCATGTCGTCAACATACGCCTCCATGTTCCTTCCGAGCACCTTCCGAAATACCTTGGCCACCATCCTCGTGTACGTCGCCCCAGAGTTCTTCAGCCCCAAGGCCATGACAAGATAACAAAAAATCCCCTCTGGGGTGACGAACGAGGTCTTCTCCGCATCTTCTTCATGCATGAAAATCTGATGGTATCCTCGAAAAGCGTCCATGAAGCTAAGGAGATCACATCCGGCCGTCCCATCGACTAGTTGGTCGATGTTAGGCAATGGGAATGGATCCATCGGACATGCCTTGTTGAGATCGGTGTAATCAACACACATCCTCCAGGTTGGCGGCTTCGGGGCCAGGACCATGTTTGCCAGCCAGACCGGGTACAAGACCTCCCGGATATGCTTGATACTCAGGAGCATGTTGACCTCCTTCTTCACGAATTCCATCCTCTCGGTTGAGAGGTGTCTTCTTTTCTGCTGGATGGGCTTCGCCGTTGGATTGACCGCCAGCCGATGGACAGCGATGCTTCGGTCAAGGCCAGGCATGTCCTCCGGTCCCCACGCGAAGACAACGCTAAAAAGGACAAGTACCTGGATAATATTCTCCCTCAAGCCGGCCGGGAGCCCGGTCCCGATCTTGACCTTCCGCTCCGGCCTCTCGGGGTCAATCTGGATCTCCTCCACGTCTGAGGTGGGTTCAGCGCGGGGCTGACCCTCCTCATACTTCATGGCTTTGCTGTTGATAGTGTGGACCCTCAAGTCTTTTTGACCGATTTGTTTGCAAGCTTTCAGATAGCAGCTCCTCGCCATTCGCTGATCTCCCCTGGCGACTCCGACGCCATTCGGAGTGGGAAACTTCATGCATAGGTGCTCCTGGGATATCACACATCTGAGGTCTTCCAGGGCCGGCCTTCCCATGATGATCTTATGCACACAAGTTAGGCGTACGACGATAAACTCGACGTCTAACTTGGATACGCAGGGCTCGGAGCCCACCATCACGGGGAGGACTATGCTGCCCTTCGACTCAATGGAGTCCCCGGTGAGGCCCGAGAGTGGGGTTCTCACCGGGATCAAGTCTTTTCGGTCCAGCCCGAGACCTTGGAAGGTGTCATAGTACATGATGTTAACGGAGCTCCCATTGTCCACCAGGACTCGCTGGACGATCGTGTTGTTGATTTTGACCTTGATGACCAAGGCATCCCTGTGCGGCGGAGGCATCGGTGGCAAATCTGCGTCGGTGAAGAAGATGGGGTCCCTCTTCACCCTCTTGTCTGCGGGAGCCCTGGTTATCTCCCCGACGTATAGGGCTCGGGCCCACTGCTTCCGCTCTTCAGAGGTGTCGCCTCCCTGGGGTCCCCCGAATATGAACGAACATCGATGGTACTTCCGGGGGCCGTTCCCTAGGTCGGCATCGTCTTCTTCGGAGAAGGCGCCGAGCTCCCGCTTCTTGGCAGGCGGTGTGTCCTTTGACGTGCTAGCTTGGTCGGACCGCTGCCACGTCAGGCTCCTCTTCTGTGGGATGCCTCCTTGTTTGCCAACGAATTGTCCCAGGTACCCTTTCTGGATGAGTTCTTCAATTTGCCACCGGAGAATGACACAATCATCTGTATCATGCCCTGCTCTCCGATGGAATCGACAATATTGGTCGTGGTTGCGATTGGCAGTCACCGCATCACACTCCTCAGGAAAGTCGACTAAACCTTGCTCCTCCGCGTAGTCGAGGATGGCCCCGACCGGCTGAGCAAGTGGAGTCAATTGCTTGACGGGCTGTAGCGGTCCGCTCGGGACGTCCGCCTTGCCCTTGCCTCTACTTTTGTTACCTTTGTATTTGTTGTTTTTGTTGTTAGCTTTGCCGTCAGCTTTCTCAGCACCCGAACCGGCTTCCTTCTTCTTTTCTTCTTTTGCACCTTCTTCCTCATCTCTTTTCCTCTGCAAGGCGTCCTCCGCCTCGGCTTGCCGGTCGGCATGGCTGAGCGCCTCCTCGTACGAGGTAGGGGGACTTCTGACGAAATCTTTGTAAAGCTCGCCCGATCGGATAGAGTTTGTGAGCATGGCCACCCCGGTCCTGTCATCAAGGCCCTGAACCTTGACTAACTCGGCCCTCCACCTCGCTAGGAAGGTCAACAATGATTCCTTCTTCCCCTGTTTTAGGCCGAACAGGTGGCTGAAGTTTTTCTTGACGTCTCGGGAGCTCGCGAACCTCAAGAGAAAGTGCTGAGCCAACTCACGGAAATTCGTGATACTCCCGTCGGGTAGAGAGTCATACCATTCACGAGCCGGGCCATCCAAAGTGGCGGAGAAACCGCGACATCGGATTGCGTCCTCGTACCCCATCATGACCATGTAGGAAAGGTACCGAGATACATGATGCTGGGGGTCAGAAGCGCCCTTGTATGCTTCAATGGCGCAGGGCTTGTAGCCCCTCGGCAACGGCGCATCCATGACCGCCCGGGTGAAGGGTTCGGGTATCCAGAGGTCGGCCGTGTAGGGCTCCCCCCCGACGACCCTCCTTCTCAACTCGTCAAGGTGCTGTCGTAGATCTTCCACCTCGGCCGGCGGTGGGTTCCCCTGGACAGCTCCAGCGCGGGGCTGGGCATGTCCGGCGGCACCTCCAAGTCGTCCGTGCACGTGAGGTCGGGGCCCCACGTTTTGCCTCTCCGTGGAGCCAGTCCGACTGCTCGCCCGGTGAGAGTGGCGAGAGGGCTCGCCTCCTTCCATCTGCGTTGGGCGCCCCTGCTGGGCGCCCCTCCACGTCTGCCGATGGGGTCGGCTAGGCTGCTGGGAGACTTCTTCCCCCCGCCGATGGGAGACTTCTTCCCCCCGCCGATGGGAGACTTCTTCCCCCCTGTTTTGGTTGGATCCAGAGCGTCGCTCATCACGCCGCCTGGAGGACATCTCCACATCCGCTGGCGTCTGTTGACGGGCAGGCTCATCCACATTTCCGCCAGACACCATCTGTTGGAAATTTTGAGCCAAGGTCCCTACAACCCGAGTTGCCTCCTGCAGAGCTTCCACCCCAGCATTGAGTTGAGCCGGGTCCATGCGCGGAGCATGACGTCGGCCACCCCCCCGCCGGCTGCGGACCGAGCGCTCACCTTGGGTGTGGTTGAGCGTCGCCCTTAGGTCGCCGTGGCCTGATAATTGGTTCCGAAGGTCGCCTTGGCGCGCCGCCCTCCTGCCCTGTGCATGGTTGTCGAGGGCACGCTGGCGGCCAGACCGGGCGGACTCCTCGGTGTGGACTGAGACATGGTCACGTCGAGACGAGATTCCGGCCATCTTCCTGTGTGATTCCTACTCAAGTTATGTGAGAGACAATAGAGGCTCTCAATGAAAGCACCAATGTTGGTCCAAAATAGGACGCTCGTAGGCTTTTAGGAAAGCTACGTACGACACTCAAGCAAGAATTAGGAAAGTACGAATATGGAAAGTTAGCCAGAAATAGCATATCTGTATTTGAAATTCGAATTGCCTTTTATAGGCGATTACAAATGTTAACTGCCGAACATAATAATGACTAAATTAATTACAACATTAATACGGAATTAAACACATAATTAAGTAGCGCATTGATTGTTGGCCGTTACTCTTCCTGGCTGGCAGGTCAGCCTGGCTGGCAGGCTGGACGCTTGAGCTCCCCCCTGCTGGACTGGACGGTGGGCTTCCCGCTAGGCTGGAGGAAGGCTTCTGACCGGGCTGGAGGCAGGCTCCCGGGTAGGCTGGAAGGCAGGCTCCCCGTTGGGCTGGAGGCAGGCTCCCACCTGGGCTGGACCGCAGGCTCCCAGCTGGGCTGGACCGCAGGCTCCCAGCTGGGGTGGTGGTCGGCAGGCTCCTGGCTAGGCTGGAAGGCAGACTCCCCACTAGGCTGGAAGGCAGGCTCCCGGGTAAGCTGGAAGGCAGGCTCCCGGGTAGGCTGGAAGGCAGGCTGCTGACTGGGCTGGTAGGCAGGCTCCCAGGTAGGCTGGAAGGCAGGCTGCTGACTGGGCTGGTAGGCAGGCTCCCTGCTGGGCTGGACGGCAGGCCGCCCTGGGCTTTCACTCTTTGATGGGCCTGATCGGTTGGGTCGGAATGAGCCCTGGATCACTAGGCTTGGGCCTGCTGGTCCAAGTCCGGGACCTGGGCCGATTAGGCTCTGGACCTAGTCCCATAACCCCATCAATAATGATTGTTTAAAAATTCTATTATCAAGGACAAAGGAAAGGGTAGAATACGAAGAGTTAGTCCTATTTTTGCAATTATCCTTTTATTTACTCTTATTTAGGTAAATATCCCTTTAAAAATACTACAACGGAGTATAATTGAAAAATTAGAAACATAAAAAAATCATTTAGACACATACAAAATAAAAATTGAATAATAAAATATTATGATTTAAAAATATAATAAATGTATGACACTATATTATATTCAAATGTTTGTTAGAATGTAAAAACCTAATCCATTATTCAAGTATGACACTATAATTGTTTGCTTAAAAACACTTTTTCTCCATTTAGCTTTGCAAAAGCTAAAAAGGGTGTTTGAAAATACAAACTTTTGCTTAATTTATTGGGAAAATTACCAAAATAGGATTAAAAGAGTTTGAAAATTCCAAAACATGACTGTCATGTTTTTATTCCCAAAATAGGAGTAATTACTGACTAGTTTGGAAAATACTGTCATGTTTAAAGTTTGGTACTGCCAAAACATGGCATTAATTAGTCCTATTTTGGGAATAAATATATGATAGTCATATTTTGGAATTTGAAAACGTTTTTAGTCTTATTTAGAGTAATTTCCCTAATTTAATCACTTTTCAATCAAAAGCTAGAAGCAGCCTTGGGGTGTTTTTACCAGCTTCTATTTTATTTTGTAATTAATTCAACTTTTGAGTATAAAATTAAGTTAGATTGTATGGTACTCATAAGGTATCATATCTTCGTTCACATGGACAATCAGAATGTTGCAGTTGAATTATTTAAATCTAAATTAAAAATGATATGATGATTTGGACCAATCAAGTGAATGGTAGGTATGGTACCCAATTTTTTTAATGGGTACAGGAGTTGTCACCTAAAATTTATCCCCAAACTCCCCTAAAATTCAACTTTTTTATCAATCTCCCGATCGAGCTTCCCTTCTCCATGTTCTGCGTCTTCTATTCTTCCGTGTCAATCTTCCTTATCGTTGTTTAGGTTTCAAGAAAACCTAATCAAATTGTTTGGTGCACATAACCAAAATTTAGATAACTGCTCCAGGGTTAGAATGTAACCAAGTTCTCCTTAGTGCAGAACAGATGAAATACTTGTCTGATGCATGCTTATTGTTCAAATCGATGGGATTGGAAGGGGGCTTTAGGGCTTTCCTTGGCTCATAGAGATCATAATTTATACCACGTATTTCATTTTTTAAAATCATTATATATATAAAAATGCAATCGCCTATCCAATAACTGTATGTTCCCGCCTTAATTTTATTTGCACATGCAAATAAAATTCACTCCGTATGAAATCCAAAGAAAATATTAGACAAAAAATGTTCAAAACAAAAGCAAAAACTATTTAAAACAAAAGAATATAAATGTCCAAAACTTTTAGAATGGATTTTTATGTCGCTCAGGTGCAATTTCTAATACAACTTCAAGGATTTGTGGATTATTATTACAATAAAAGTTGTGTGTTGATAGGGTGACAGAATTCATAGATTTTCATTGAAAGTTGGATGAGTTTCTGAAAATATTCTTTTTATTAGGGTGGCATTTTTTTTAGAATCCAAAGCAAATCAATCCTTTGGCTTCCTCCATTATATTTATAAGCAGGTTGCAAATACACCTATAGATCAAGCATGTGTTGTCCTCATCCATGCATCTATATCAACTTTAACGAAGCATGTTGCAGTTGTTAAGCGTTACAGATTAAATAAATAATCACTCGCTTTCTCATCTTACGTTATTCTTAAAACCTCTATTATTTGTCCACATATATGTCGCTCGCGATGTCACGAATTATGAAATATAAATGACGTAAATAGTTCTAACAATCAATTCAAAGGATTTTCAAAATCAAATATGTAATTTCCTTTGGTGCTATAATGTTTAATTTTTAATCAACTTCATAAGACATAGATATACGGAGTATCATTAGTTTCATACGTAATAGTATTACTTTTCATGTATTTGAATTGCATTTAAAATAATTCTATGTATTACCATATTGAAATAACCACAAATGACAAAGTACGAATATATTCATGGAGTATATACTAGTATTTAGGGAGTCTTATATTTGGAAGGGCAGTTTTGTATTTTCATTCCAACTATTAAACCACGAACATTTTTTACCAAACATTTCAACTTTTATCTTTTAATTAAAATCACTTTTATTCTTAAACACTATTTACTTTTACCATAAATCAATTTTTCAATAATCTATTAAATAAATCACTTTTGATAAGTCCAACCAAATGCAAAAATAGTCAGTCATGGTTTGAATTAGTTTTTCTCAATCTAAATACTTATACTCAAATCAATTGAATATTCATTTAAATAATGCAACTAAAATATTATAAGTGGCAATTTTTTTAAATAATTAAACTATATAATTATCTATAAAGTGTTTCGATTTATTCATAATTGACAATAAAAAATATAAATCGTTTCAATAAAATATTTACTGAAGCATTAACAATAAAATTTCGGAATATTATTCTTAATTACTATAGCAAATCTGAAATTGCATTCTTCAAATAGATCAATCAATCATAATAAAATAAAGGGAAATTTGCGATAAAATTTCAGCCATTTTCTTACTGTAACTTCAGTCATTTACAATAATAATTGTGATTTAGGGACTTTATATCTGAAAAGTACACTTTCCGGCGATGGTATACCAGAAAAGGTATTGCCGACGTTGGATTTGTTTGCGTGAAAGTGTTCTTTCCGGTGGAAAAGTTCTTAAATGGCAAAGATTTATTAGTTACATGACCAACTTTGTAAGTGATTAAAGTTACATGACCAATAACGATAACAACCGGAAGTTACAAGACTAAAATTGCAAATCTCCCGAAAATAAGTAATCTCATCCGCACACAAAAGAAAGGATCAAAGGAATACAAAAGTTAAGCTTACTTCGTTAATCTTGTTCTAGTTTGGATGAGTCTGTGGATATATTTACTTCAAAGATTATTAAATGATGTTAATTAAGACTTGCGTTAGTAAGCGACACATTAAATAAGCAGTGATTTTAAGTTCATGTTAACTCCATATGATTTAATACATTATTTAACATTAAAATGTCTAAAATAACCTTATACATATATAGACACACAAATATTCATGTATATATACACAAATACTCCGTATATAAATAAAGATGTGGGGGCTACCCCCAACCCCTATCCATCCTCATACCCCTACTCGTCCCCATACCCCTAACACCCCTACCACACATTTACCCTTACACCTACCCGTCCCCGTACTCGTACCTGTACCCCTACCCCGTACCTCTACGCTCTACCCCTACCCCCTACGCCCACCCCTACCTGACCTTTGGCCCGTACCCTTACCACTACTCTCTAGCATGTAAATATAAAGTAAACATGTCCGAAATGAGTAGGGATAGATGTTTAAATTATTGTGTTTGTAATTTATTCATTTGACGTTACTCCTTATACCTCCAAACCATGTATAATTGCTTGGAATCCATCCCACATTGTGCAACAATAAAGCTCTAGATATCTTTGAACTGATCGTTCTTTGAAATTGGAATCTTGGTGCATCGTGCATATATTTGCCATCTATTGGACAAAAGCAGAAATGCTAATTCCCCATGTTCTTATGTGATTCTATCTCAATACAAAGGTTAAGCTAAGAAGTAAACCTCATGAATAGTGCAAAACTGCATATGCGTTACTTGAACAATATTTGAACAAAAGACGAATAAGGAACCATACTTGGAAGGGCACTAGCAAGAGCAGTGAGCACAATGCAACTTTAAATGAAAAATATTTCAACTTTTGGGGAGGCCTGTTGAAATTACAGAATCTTAGTACTTTTAGATTTCCCAATCTTCTCAAGAGTGGGAAAGAACTAATTCAACTTTTGTGGAGGCGCGAGGAAATTCCAAAATCTTCTGTTTAAAACCAGAATTGACGTCAGACACGACGAACTTCTCATGTGCTGGAAAGGAGGCAAGTAGCAAGTTGCGTGTTTGAGCAAGTTGCGGATAGGGTTGATTGAGAATGCCTCTTTGTCATTTCTCTCAATCATACATGAAAGGGGTCCACTCCCTTAAATGTGTTTGGCTCCCAAATCACATCATGGCTCCTTTCCCATGTGATGGTGCGGCTACCTTGTCCAAAAACAAGGCTAAAAACGTGGGTTGGCTCCTACTTATGTGGGAGGTCATCGCTTTGTTTCCCGAACTGTACAATCGGTTCCCAAAGTTGTATTTTCTCAGACTCTTTTAATTATATTTTATTTTATCGGGCCAAATAAAATATATCACACGTTCTCAACCCATATGGGTCCTTAGAATGAATATATATTTCTCAACTTAAATTTAGAAGTCTCCGAAATCTATTTCGGACTGTTATCCGATAAATTGCCAATACCGGCAATTGGGCCTTGTTTGACCAACCGGTCAACGCTATGCCCTTTCTATGGCCCAACTACGATGTCCACCACCATGTTCATATTATCTAGCCCAAGATGAATATAATATGTGTTTTTGGAAATATAGGGTGGTCCCCGCTCCCGATGTGGACCCCACGTGCGATTTACTATTCACGCAAAAGTAATAACAAAATTTACAACCTCGTAAATTCATTAACCATTTTGTAAGGTTCAATACATGATTTACATAGTAGTAAATATAATTGAGGACGGTGTTACAGCAGGTATATATACATATATACTACGTATACATCATACGCATGACCACATATGTAATAATACATATATACTACACATACATCAAGACACATGCATGTGGCAATAAACACGTACTATACGAGTTATACATATATGCATACTGCCATGGACATCATGTCATCATAGTACATAGTACTTAATACTTCATTCATTTATTCACACATACATAAATCACGATCAAACAGTAATAAGCATAAGAATAGTCCGAACTCTAACCGTAGCAGCTTCAAGAAACCAAACGGATCAACTTAATACCGATCATTATACGACTTTAAAGCTTGTAACGGACGAGGTATAAAGACGAGGTGATACCTGCGTGTATATATATGTCATCTTCGATTCCAACCTACGAGAATAAGCAACCTGCGAACTAGAGATATACATAATATTCATATTCAACGAACGATGAAGGGACGATTGACTTAACCTACGTTGTAACAAAAGAAGGAGAGGGAGCTCCGTTTTGCCGGAAGTAAAGGATCCGCCAGACTGGTTCCCACGCCGGAGGAAAATATCCACAGAGAAAAAGTGGTGCCGCTGAACAAGAGTGTAGTCCCCGCTGTAGCTAGCCTGACACGACGTCGCGGGCTGCCATCATCATTGGAATAGAGAAAGCTGAGATCGCCGCCGTCTGAACCTCCCGCTGTTGCCTGCGATCCGTCGGCATCGGGTTGACAACGAACCGTACGTGCGCTATATTTTACTCCGTAATATAATTATGTTATTGGGTTGGATTGGCTGTTGCGCTAACAAAAGAAATAATAATAATAATAATAATAATAATAATAATAATAATAATAATAATAATAATGAAAGTAGATTAAACAGAATGATTATAATAACATGGAGTATTGACATTAGACTAGTAATGAGTTATACCGTTCAGTTTTAAACATGTCACTTTAGTTAATCGTTTTAAATTAAGTGAAATAGGCTATTTTTTTAATTAGACCTATTTGAACGACTATATCTGGATTCTCGTAAATGGAATATAATCATACAAGGTGATTAATAAAATCAGCACAACATAATTGGACTAAATTAATATTTGTTTGAATTAAATCAATATATCATTTGTTATTGATAATTACGGAGTAATAAAGGGTAGAGGAATTATTTATAATTTGAAGGGATAATGATTTTGAAATGTTAATAATAGAAGGTGATTTGAGTGAGGAGCAAAGTAGGAGTCTTAACTTGGAGAACTTGGAGTTTGAGGTAAGTTCCATGTCAACCAAAATCTTATTTTACCTCGTAAAGCTATATGTATGATTTGATACTATGTGAAAATATTTGCTATTAAATGAAATTATGAGGTTTGGTGATGTATGAATTTAAATACGAAGTTGGCCATGAGAAGTTTTAGAATAAGAAGGATCTTTTGGGATTGTCTTTATTGAAATTTGGGAAAAGGAAGATCGAAACTAATTTTTGTAAATGTGGGTGGTCGGGCTAAACTTGCAAGTGTACAAGTGCCGATATAGTAATAAATTCCGGTAAAATACCGGGTCGAATCCACAAGGAAACGTTGTTTAATTCAAGTCTGAGAGTAGATAACTTTAAATGAAGAATTGAATAAAGTGCAGGGATTTTGATTTGTGTTTTATATTTTTGGTTTTTTCACTTTTTGTTCAACAAGATAATCGTTAACTAACTTTGAGTTCAAGATAAATGATAACAACAACTAAGACTTCGGGAATCACTTAAATGCTTTAATAGGGTTGAATATTAGTTCTTTACCAATAATTATGAATACGATGTCGCTAATATATTCTCAACTCCGGTTAAGGCAGCGAGAGCGTGGTTTTCGTTACGTGTAAGTCCCGTTACGGCTTACATTCATCTACCGAAAACCCCGTTGAATATAAAGACATTACACCCGTATCATATAAGACCAGATATATTTCTATTCTCGGTACTATATATGTTTATCCTTTAATGTTCATAGTTTAGACTTCAACGTTAATTGCAAGTATAAACTAAATTTAACATACTTCTATGTTGTACACCATAGTCATAAACAATCAATATATAAAGGATAAATCACAATTTAATGGTTTAGAACTTTTACCGAACACCTAGTGGGCATAGAAGTTCATCCCTAACCTTAACTAAGAAATTAGCCTCTAATGCTCATATTAATCACAATACAATAATAAATGTAATTGAACATGAAATTACAAAGGAAATAATACCTAAACACCAATGATTTCGGAGGATGAACTTCCCTCCTCAAGAACTTGAAGAAAATACCAAGAACAAAAATATAAAAACTAAGAATTAATCTATGGAATGGAATGTATTTGTATGATGAATTGAGGGCTTTATATAGGCTAAAGAATGACATCTTTTAGTCTATTCGAGCCCAACAAACAGGTGTGGAGGAGATATCTGATCAAATATGGAGAAGATGAAGTTTCCCATCAAGAAATCTTTTGCACATAGCTATGTTTGTAGCAGAAATCGGAACAACCGGCGTCGGTTATGAGGTGTCCGGCGCCGGTCGTGTGCAAAAATGCACCGGTCGCTCCGTGCCGGTTTGAAACATGCCGCTTTTGAAAAAAAAAAACGACCGGCGCCGGATGTATGATGACCGGCGCCGGTTCCTGCGCCCAAATGTGTACTTAGCTTCTTTTTTCTCTTTTGATGCCCGAAATTTATTCAGAAGTGCCGGTTTTCGACCCCTTTTTGCTTTTGACCCTATTTTTGCTGTTCCAAGGCGCATTGCATGTTTCCGCTCATTCGGGAATATTTACCTGTTTTTGCTTTAATTTTTGTACATATAATTATAATCACTTATGTAAAACATAAGTAATTATTGTGCTTATCAAATTTCCCCACACTTGAGCATTGCTTGTCCTCAAGCAATTTTTTTGTATTGATGCATAATTAGAAAAGAAACTAAACCATGCAAATTAAAAGTTTAATAAGATGTTAAAAGTTATATATAAACTCTTTAATCTTTCTCGAGCCAAAAACCTTTTTCTAGTACTCACAATAAATGTATTTAAGATTAAGAAAAATATTTAAACGCTTGATGGGTTTATTTTGTGACAATTTAGGCAATGTGTGGGTATGTCGGTGTTTTTTTTTGTGGACTGACAACTTGATTTTGTAGAAAAGGCTATTCTAGGAGAACATGAGTTTTTTTTATATAAACTCTTTTTTTTGTTCTCCGTAATTATATATCTAGATTGTCAGAAATGAGGAGAATCCGACAATAGAGTGATTTGGAGTTGGGATGAAACTTTTATTTTGAATTTGCACTCTATGCACATTTGTATGGATTTGGAACATTGTCACAAATTTGAGTGAAAGTGGTGGTTTCAAGATTAATAAATATTTTAATTAATCTAAAAATACATTTTTGTTAGTAAAAGAAAATCTTTCTCAACCAAAACCCTTAAAAGAGAGAATATCAAAATTTTTAACCTTCCTAGAAAAAATTGTTTGCAAAAACAAAGTTTCTCAACCAATTATTCACCCCCCACACTTGATTTACATTGTCCTCAATGTAGAAGCCATAGGAACATAAAAACTTCAATCCACCATAAGTGTGTGTTTAGAGAAGAGTATGTCATATGAAATAACAAGAAGGGGAACCTAATTTTGTGGGTCGGGAGGGGGGTGCCCAAATTTACCATAGTAGTGTTGGGTGAATTGCCCAAACCTTCGGTCAATGTGGTCCAAATGCTCTTCCATCCTTGTTTGACGGGTGCGGAGGTCCTCTTGGTTAGCTTCGTACACGTCCATCCGCGTATGCATACGGTCCATGGACTCAACAATGTAATCAATGCCCTATGCCATAGTTCGCCGTGGCCGGGCTGCGGGTTGTGCGGCGGCTTCTCCCATCTCTTCGTCCCTATTATCATCCTTGCGAACCCATGCACCTCCCACCTTCTTGAAGTGGAGGGACACCATAGTGCTTGGCCTCAAAATTTGGGCTTCGGTGGTGTACTCTACCTCTTCATTTCTAAGATCGACGCCAAAACTCCTGAAAATCATTGTGAGTAAAAGAGGATAAATAAAGTTTTTATCACCTCTTTTAGTTTTGACGACGCCCCTCATTTCTGTCATGATGAGAGGGGCCAACGGAATGCCCTCGATTTCTCCAAGCCCGTTCATCATTTTGTGCATGAGATAGAGGTCCAACCGCCGAAGCACATGCGTGTCACTAGCTATTGGCAAGATGTTGAAGCTCAAAAGATATGCAATTAGCCTCTCTCGGGGTTCAAGAACTCGGGCCTTGAGTTCTTCATCGAATCCATAGTTGTTCATGGCATCAATCTCCTTGTAAGCGAGGTCGGTGAGCACCAATACAGAGTTCATTTCAACCGGATGACCGTCGTTGGGGACGCGAAGCAAGTTGCTTAATTGTTGTTTGCTAATGGTGATTTTTGTGCCTTTAACAGTGCTCACAATATTCCTAAACGGGTCCATTTTCCTCTCAATATTGGCATAGAACTCCCGTACAAGCGTCGGGTAGAATGCCCCAGTCAAAGTGAGCATGACAACCCATCCCAATTTGTGAAAAGCATCGGAGAGGCGATAGAGAGCTTCGATCTCCGGATGCACGGTCTTTTCAATCACAATCTTCCACTTCTTCCTTTGATCGTACCAAGCTTCATTCTCCGTGGAGGTGAAACGTGGTACGAATGAAGAGGAAGAAGTAGCATCATTTCTTCGTTTAGGAGCCATTTGACCTGCACATTTAGTTCAAGATATACACATAACACCATTTGTTCATCAATTCAAGGTAAGATTTCAAAAATTTCTTCAATTTCCCCAAATGTCATGTTCATTCAAGAATTCTTGTAACAATCATGTTTAGAAGATTATATATCAACAACAAGTTATATCAACATATCTCTAAGCATCAATTAAAAGAATTCATCAATGAACAAGAAGTTCAAAATTAGGGTTCTTGAGAAAAATTGCAAGAACTTCCCCTAATTTTGAACTTTAATCTCAAAATTTTTGGCAACAAACAAGTTTATATACATCACGTGAGCATATGGAGGCAATTTTCATCAAAGATAAACATCTATTTTGCCTAAAATTGAAAGAAAGAATAAATTTCAAAACTTGGAGAAAGTTGGGATTAAAGCCAAAATACCTTGAATTGATGCTCAAATTGGGATGAAGAAGCTTGAGAATTGATGCTTAATTGGAACTCCTAAGGGTGACTTTTGGCTTAGGATGGTGGTTTTGGGTGGTTTGGGGGTGTTTTCCGGCGAAGAGCTCTTAAGATTTGGGGGAGGGTTTCGAAAATAATGTCTGTGGAGCGACCTCGGGGCTTTTTTAAATGGAACGACCGGCGCCAGATGTGTGATGACCGGCGCCGGTTATGCATTTTTTATGCGTTCCGAGCTCACTGTCTTGGACCGGCGCCGGTTGCCTCTAACCGGGGCCGGTCGATCCGTAATATATATATTTTTTTTGAATTCAATTATAAAAAAAAAATATGTACATGTTTATTTATAATTGAAATTTTTGATGTTGGGTTGCCTCCCAATTAGCGCTCAGTTTAACGTTATAGGCTGGACGCAACGTACCTTTATTCTTCCATATATGGTACTCCATATATGGCTTGTGGTACTCCATATATGGCTTGAGACGGTGACCATTTACAAGGAATGGTGCTTGATCACCATCTTGAATCATCATTGATCTGTATGGTCGGACCTCGGTGATCGTGTAAGGCCCCGACCATCGTGATTTGAGCTTTCCAGGAAATAGACGGAGTCTTGTGTTGAAAAGTAATACCTTTTGTCCGACGTAGAATTCCCTCCGATTTATGTTTTTGTCGTGCCAAGCTTTGGCCTTCTCTTTGTAGATGCGGGAGTTCTCATATGCATCTCTTCGGAGCTCTTCTAGCTCATTGATTTGAAGCATCGTCTTTTCTCTCCCAACGGTGTTATCAAGATTTAATTGGGAAATAGCCCAATGAGATTTGTGCTCAAGCTCCACGGGGAGGTGACATGGTTTTCCATAAACGAGCCGAAAAGGGGACATACCGAGTGGAGTTTTGTAGGCCATTCGGTATGCCCATAAGGCATCATCAAGCTTTAGTGACCAATCTTTCCTAGAAGAGTTGACCGTCTTCTCAAGAATGGATTTTATCTCCCGGTTGGAAACCTCCACTTGACCATTAGTTTGAGGATGGTAAGTGGCTCCGGTCTTGAACATGCATCCATACTTCTTTAAGAGGCCGGTAAAATGAGCATTTTTGAAATGAGTACCATTATCACTAATGATACTCCTAGGAACCCCAAATCTTGAGAAGACGTTCTTTTTCACAAACTCCACCACCGATTTAGCAGTGTTGTCCGGTAGAGCAATGGCCTCCACCCATTTGGATACGTAATCAACTGCAACAAGGATGTATTCTTTGCCATGAGAGTTAGGAAAAGGACCCATGAAGTCTATTCCCCATACATCAAATATTTCCACTACAAGAATCATGTTTTGTGGCATTTCATTCATCCGGCTCAAATTTCCTGTGCGTTGACAACGGTCACAAGCTAGGACAAAACTTCTTGCATCTTTGAAAAGTGTCGGCCAGAAAAATCCACATTGGAGGATTTTAGCCGCTGTTCGGTCCGGATCATGATGACCTCCACAAGGAAGATTATGACAATGCTCGAGGATTGATAACATCTCTTCATTTGGGACAAACCGTCGTATGATTCCATCAGCGCAATGCTTGAAAAGATATGGCTCGTCCCAATAGTAGTGTTTGACATCATTTAAAAATTTCTTTGATGAAAAGTGAGCTCTTGGGGAATGATTTCTTTAGCAAGATAATTCACAAAATCTGTGAACCAAGGTAAAGGGACTCCCTTCACCTCCATAAGTTTCTCATAAGGAAAATCATCATGAATTACCTCCGTATTAGTAGTGGTATTTGGCTCAAGGCGAGAGAGGTGATCCGCAACAAGATTTTCACTTCCTTTCTTATCCCGGATCTCAAGGTCAAACTCTTGAAGTAATAGCACCCACCGGATTAATCGTGGTTTGGCATCTTTATTGCTCATAAGGTACCAGATGGCGGAGTGATCGGTGTAAACAATCACCTTTTGGCCAATGAGATAAGACCGGAATTTGTCAAAGGCATAGATGACGGCTAGGAACTCCTTCTCCGTTGTTGCATAATTGAGTTCCGCATCATGAAGTAACCTTGATGCATAATATATGGCATGAAGTTTATTTTCTCTTCTTTGACCAAGTACAACTCCAATGGCATGGTCACTAGCATCGCACATCAACTCAAATGGTAGAGACCAATCCGGTCAGATGATTATTGGAGCCGTAGTAAGAGCCTTTTTGAGAGCGTTGAAGGCTAGTAGGCAAGATTGAGAGAAATCAAAAGTGGTATCCTTGGCAAGTAAATCGCAAAGTGGTTTTGCGATTTTTGAGAAATCTTTGATGAATCGCCGGTAAAAACCGGCATGCCCCAAGAAACTTCGAATGGCTTTTATCGAATGAGGAGGTGGCAATTTTTCAATAACCTCTACTTTAGCTTGATCAACTTCAATGCCTTGAGGGGATATTTTATGCCCTAAGACAATGCCTCCGGTCACCATAAAGTGACATTTCTCCCAATTAAGAGCAAGATGAGTTTCTTAACATCGGATGAGCACTTTTTCAAGATTATTTAGGTATATATCAAATGAGTTTCCAAAGACTGAAAAATCATCCATAAATACCTCCATAAAATCTCCCACCATATCCGAAAAAATAGCCATGACGCATCTTTGAAAGGTCCCTGGTGCATTGCAAAGTCCAAACGGCATCCTCCGGTAAGCGAATGTCCCAAAAGGACAAGTAAAGGTGGTTTTCTCTTGATCTTCGGGTGAAATAGCTATTTGAAAATAGCCCGAGAACCCATCCAAGAAGTAATAGAATTCATGACCGGCTACTCTCTCTAGCATTTCATCCATGAATGGTAGGGGGAAATGATCTTCTCTTGTGCCGACATTCAGTTTTCGGTAGTCAATGCACATCCTCCACCCGGTAACCATTCTAGTAGGAATTAATTCATTCTTACTATTGGATATGACGATGATTCCTCCTTTCTTCGGGACTACTTGCACGGGACTCACATAGTTACTATCGGATATGGGATAGATGATACCATAGTCAAGGAGTTTGAGAACTTCCTCCTTGACCACCTCCTTCATATTTGGATTGAGCCTCCTTTGATGTTCTACCGTTGGTTTGTGATTTTCCTCCATGAGGATCCTATGCATGCATAGAGATGGGCTTATACCCTTGATATCCGCCAAAGACCAAGCTATTGATGATGTGTGAACTCTCAATACCCGGAGTAACTTCTCTTCTTGTAAAGGAGAAAGAGTAGAGGAAATTACCACCGGATATGTAGAGTCATTGCCAAGGAATGCATATTTGAGATGTACCGGTAGAGGTTTGAGAGTAGGTTTTGGAGGAGTTTGACTTGATGGTTGGAGGATGGACTTCCTTTGCCCAAGATCTTCAAATCTTTGCCGGTAAGGTCTATGAATGGTTTCACCTTGCAAGAACATCATTTGTTGGAAAATTTCAGAATTTTTCTCTTCTTCGGTGTGTCCTAGTGTAAGACATGCTTCAAGAGGATCTTTGTGAAGCTCTCTTTCAAACATCTCCTGAGTTATAGTATCAATGATGTTAATACTAAAACACGAGGAGATATCATGATGTTTCTTTAGTGAATCCCAAACATGGAATTCTTGTTCATCTTCTCCCACCCGGAATTTAACAACTCCGTTCTTCACATCAATGAGGGCGGCAGCGGTAGCTAAGAATGATCTTCCAAGAATAATTGGAATTTCCATTTCTTTCATTTCCAAAATGAGAAAATCCACCGAAAAATAGAATTTTCCCACTTTGACTAGAACATCCTCCATAACACCCAATGGATAACAGATTGTTCTATCCTCCAACAGAAGAGCAACCGTTGTAGATTGAAGTTCCCCCACACCAAGCTTTTTAAACAGAGAATGAGGCATAAGATTTATACTAGCTCCGAGATCACAAAGAGATTTTACCTCTCCAATTTTGCCAATAGAACATGGGACGGTGAAGCTTCCGGGATCCTTCAATTTTGGGGGGAGCTTGTTGGAGATATTTTAATTGTGAATCAAGTTTGTCATAGATTAGCTTTATTATTATTCCTTGTATTAAATTAGTGCATGTATTAGTTAGAATGTGGGCCAAGTGTTAGGCCCATATAAACAGGCTAAAAGCCTTTCACGCCTAACCTAAACCTCGCCTATAAAAAAGGAGCCGAGGGTTTAGGATTAGGTTAACGTCGTACTTATTCACTATAGCCTTACGCGCATATCTTTCTGTGTACGAGTTCACGGTCTATCAAAGAGGGTTTTACATTGATTCAATCTGTGTTCATCTTTACGTTTAATCTTCTTTGTTAGATTGTTATTCATTGCTGTTACAGAAACATGGACTATCAATTGGTATCAGAGCCGATCGAGAGCCGATCAGAAGAACGCCTGCAGAAGACTCTGTTTTTCTTTACGTTGTTCTTACTGTCGATATTTCACTCTGTAATCTTGTTTCTTGTTCAAAAGTTGTAAAAGTTACACCCTTAGAATCGTCGTTTCAAAGCGATCAAGGGGTATACTTCAGATTTCGTTTTACGCATATTCTGTACCTGAGGATCTCAACATTCTACTCTACAGGAAACTACCTTCAGATTTTGCTTATCTGATTTTTACAGTTTGCAGGATTTCGACATTGAGGATTTCGACATCTAGGATTTCGAGATCAAGATTTCGAATATAAGGTCTCAACATCTGGTCTCGACATTTGATTTCTCAAATTAAGATTTCGAGTTTTAACTTCTCGGCATTTCAAATCTCGAGATCCTCTTCTCGAAATTTGAAATCTCGAGATCCTTAATCTCGAGATCCCAATCTCGAGCTCAAATCTCGATACCGGGCCTCCTTTATCGAAATCCCAGATCTCGATATTCAGATCTCGACATCTGATTTTTCGACATTCTGCCTCTGAAAATCTTTTGATCAATTATCTCGAACGGTCAGTTTAATACAGCAATGGCCTCAGAATTCAATGCACAAGGGAACAACAGTACCCCTCCTAGTCTCAGGAAGGGAGAATACCAAATGTGGAGGAATCGATTCCTTAATTTCCTTGAGCACAAAGAGAACTCCACTGCGATGCTTGAATCCTTTCTTGAAGGACTAGCTGAACTCTTGATTTCAGTTGGTGGTGATCCAGAAAACAACCCTCCTATTCTTCCAGAAATAAGGAGGAAAGTGGCATCTGAATACACGGAAGCTGACAAACTCAGGCTTCGTGGTGATCTCATGGCCAAAACATACCTTCTTCAAGCAATCCCCAATGAAGTATACGTTCTCATCGATAGCATGCAAACAGATAAGGAAATGTAAGATGAGATAGAGAAACTGCTTCAAGGCACAAGCATTAGCCTTAAGACCAAGAAGACGACAATTCTTATTGCTTATGACTCCTTCAAAGCAGGTCCAGGAGAACCATTGAACGAGACTTACAACAGACTCGTTTAACTGATCAATGAACTCAGAAAAATCAAAGTATTCAGGTCCAACTTGGAACTGAATATTAGATTTCTATCCAGTCTGCATCCTGCATGGGAAAAGACAGTGAAGGATGTTAGATCTCGGATTGACTTGGACGAGATTGACCTCTGCACTCTCTATGAACATTTTAAGCAATTTGTCAATGAGGTTGCTTGTGCCGAGGATCATCACACCACAAATCCTCTAGCTCTTGTGATGGAAGCTCAACCCAGAAGGACAAACACACCACTGAAGAAGAAGAAGAAGAAAGTGGTGGTTGAATCAGACGATGATGAAAGTGATGACGACAAATCTGATCTGGAGGCTGAGCTTGCAGACTTACAGAAGAAAATGGCACTGCTTGCCAAGAGATTTGCAAAGAAGAACAGCTCCTCCAACAAGCTAAGAACCTCCTCATCTAACTACAAACAGAAGAACCATGAACAAGGATCTTCTAGAAAGGCGCCATCATATGAAGATGCTCCCAAATGCTATAATTGTGGAAAGGCTGGACATGTCATCAAAGACTGCCGCCTCCCAAAGAAGAAGGATGCTAACTTCTACAAGCAGAAGATGCTGTGGAATAAGCAGAAAATGCTGATGGTGCAGAAAGAAGAAGAAACTTCTGCAATGATTGCTGAGAATGATAACTGGGGAGAAGATTCTTCTGATGAGGAGGAGGAAGAAGAAAATTATGCCCTGATGGCACGAGTGGAGGAAGATGAAAGAAAGGGTGATGCTGCGATCCCCGAAAGCGAATGCTCTACAAGCTCTATAAGTACCTCTCATACTCCTTTAAACAACCAAATGCAGTCCTTACTTGAGAAGGACAATCTAATCAAAGAACTAAAGGAGAGACTAGACAATAATCACAGGGTACTGAAACAAAATCTAGACCAAAAGTCTTCCTTAAGTGTTCAACTTGAAATTGCAAAAGATCAGGTCAAAAAGGTGTCCTCAGATTTTGAAAGCTTTGAACTTAAGATAGCTGAATTAACTAGGAAATTTGAGGATAGTGAACGGGAAAAAAGCACAGCAAAGGCTGAATGCGATTTTTTGCATAACAAGAGAAGAACACTTTTAAATAAAGTAAAAGAACTAGAGGATCTAGCTGCTAGAAGAAGTCAATCTGAACAAACAGTTTTTCTGCTTAACAGCAAACAAAAGGATGACCGATTTTACAATGCTAAAACAGGACTGGGCATAACCAACCCACGTAATCTAAAGAAAGTTAACTGTCTTCAAATCTATAACAAAGATTACATGGGACTAGGGTTTGGCGAGAAAATGTATTTTCGAAGTGATGAAGACAATGCTAAAGCAGAAGAAGAAAAGAGAAAGAATCCAAAATCTGCGATTTCTTGTGATTATCCCTCTGTAAATGAAAAACAACTCTCACAAGAAAAACCTACTTCCTGCTTTAGTGAATGCCTTGACCCTTATGCTAAAGATATTCCTCACATAGGACAGCCTCTAGACCCTCCCCCAAGAGTAGGAATTGCTAAAACTGGTGAGGAATCGTGTATATTTCCCATGGCTCAAAAGCTCAAAAACCTACAGAAAACTCTTGATAACGAGAGAGAGAGATTTGAAACTGAAAAGAAAGGTTTTGAGCGCAACTGGCAGGAACTTCTTCAAAAATTTAATGATTTGAGTGAGCAGTATCATGCTAAAACAGACCCTTCTACGACTAAGCCTGACAGCTCACACACCTCACATGAGAAAAACAATGCTTTAAAAGGTTCGTCCACTCATCTCTCTTCTCCTTTGTTTACTGGGAATGAAGTGAATAAGGAAGGAGAAGAGAAGAATGAGTGGAGGAAAAAGAGGAAGGAAAACGCAGAAGGCAAAAAGAAAGTTTTTGAGAATAATGCCAGTCCTAGATCTAGTTCTATTTTTTACTCTAAATTTAATTGTAATTCTGTCTCTACAAAACAAACTTCTAGTAGTTCAGTCTTGAGTCCCAAGCTGAATATTTCTGAGACATTTTCTAGACAACGTTCTATTTATAATACAAGTGTTGCTTATGGTTATTCTGTTCCAGATCCCCATAATTATGAATGTAATGTGAATGTTGTTAAATCAAAGCCTCTCAGAAAGCTCAAACCTGAAAAAGAAACCAAGAAAGGAACTTCTAAGGGAACGTTTTGTATTCCTGATATGAAATATGCCCTTAGAGTTCATTCTAGGAAACATCTTAATCGGCTTTCTAAGGAGGAGATTTTCAAAACCAAACTTAAGAAACAACCGTTCAATCACAAAGCACCTGTCTACTCTCCTCCTAAACCTAAAACGGAAAGGTGGGTCCCCAAGATAAGACCCTTCAAAACTGAAACTGAGAGGTGGGTCCCCAAGATGAGACCTACCAAGACTGAAATAGAGAGGTGGGTCCCCAAGATGAGACCTACCAAGACTGAAACAGATAGGTGGGTCCCCAAACGAAGACCCATCCAAACTGAAACTGAAAGATGGGTCTCCAATCGAAGACCCATCAAAACTGAAACTGAAAGGTGGGTCCTCAAATTCAGACCCACCAGAACCAAAATGGAAATTGCTAAGTGGACTCCAAAAACCAGACACACTGCAAAAGCAGATCTGGCTATTGGAAAGCCCTTAAAAGATAGATCTTTCGTTGAAAGAGCTGCTGACCTTGGATCACAGCTCAAAGCAAGATTTAAAAAGGTGTTTCTTGATAATAAGGAAGGACCCACTCCAAGTTGGGTACCTAAACTTGTTTGATTGTTTTGCAGGACGGTCATGTGTGGCACTTAGACTCAGGATGCTCAACCCACATGACCGGAATAAAGCACCTTTTGAGCAACTACACCAATTGCTACGGAGGCAATGTCAGATTCGGGAATGACGCCTCATCTCCTATCCTTGGGTATGGGGACGTCGTCTGTGACAGTGTCACAATAAAAGATGTTTCATTTGTCAAAGGGCTCAAACACAACTTACTGAGTATTGGACAATTTTGTGACAGCGGGATGGAAGTGAGGTTCTTTGCAAAACAATGCCGTGTTCTTGACAGCACAGGGAATACATTATTAACGTGTTACAGAACATCAAATCTGTACACTATTGATCTGAAAAGCGTCCAATCCACCACTTCCATATGTCTGCTGTCCAAAGCTTCAACTGAACAGAACAACCTATGGCACAGACGTCTCTCTCATCTGAACTTCAAACATCTATCAACATTGTCCTCCAAGAAACTTGTCAAGGGGCTTCCTCGGCTAAAGTCTTCCGCTGAAAATCATTTTAGTGCCTGCAAAATGGGCAAAATGACGAGAAGTTCCCACAAGTCAAAACCGAACCATCATCTACACAACAGTTGCAGCTAATTCACATGGATCTGTGTGGACCTATGAGAGTCCAAAGCATCAACGGTCACAAATACACTCTGGTGATCGTTGATGATTTCTCTAGGTATACATGGACAAAATTTCTCCGTTCAAAAGACGAGGCTGCAGAAAACATTATGACCTTTATCAGAACAATCCAGAAACTGCTACAGCACAGTGTTCGAATCGTTAGAACTGACAATGGTACCGAGTTCAAAAATCAAACTCTAACTGAGTTCTATGAATCACTCGGTATCACTCAGCAATTTGCAGCAGCTAAAACTCCCCAACAGAACGGAGTTGTTGAGAGAAAGAACAGAACCCTTTTTGAAGCAGCACGCACCATGTTAATCCAATCCAGACTACCTCACTTCATGTGGGCAGAGGCAATCAATACTGCGTGTTTCACTCAGAACAGAACATCCATCCATAAACGCTTTGACAAGACTCCATACGAAATCCTATTCAACAAAACTCCTGACATCTCTTTCTTCAAGGTTTTTGGCTGCAAGTGCTTCATACTCAATGATCGGACAGAGAGAAGTAAGCTGGATCCCAAAGCCAGAGAAGGCGTGTTTATTGGCTACTCACTGCAATCCAAAGCTTACAGAGTCTATCTCAGAGACAAGCGCACTGTCGTCGAGAGTGTAAATGTTACATTCTATGAAATGGAAGACTTTGCAATCGAACATCTCCAGACCGATCCATCAACTGCTATACCAGTAGCTTCTGATAAAGCTGAACCAAACACCAAACACGATGATGTGATTCTCGACTCTCTCTTCAGAAACTTCTACGAGAACTCACAACCTCCACCTCCTGCATGCACTCCAGAGACAACATCAACTCCAACAGCAGAGATTCCGCTCCTCACAGGACCAGATGATGTACCATCCACACCCTCAACCCCTCAAACCAATCCTAGAGGTGTGGATGATCACGGCTTTGCTACGAGTCAAAAATCATCTCCACTACACACCACAGCTGCCCAGAGCCTTCAACCTCATATTAGGACTCAGATCAACCAATAATTACTCCAACTCCTCTAGCTCATGAGAGGAAGTGGACAAGAGCACATCCTGTTGAACAGATAATAGGTGATCCAAGTCAAGGTGTGCGAACAAGATCAGCAACAATGAATGAATGCCACTTCGCATGCTTCTTAAGCCAGTCAGAACCATCAAAAGTCTCCGATGATCTACTTGATCCAGATTGGGTGATTGCAATGCAAGATGAACTCAATCAGTTTGACAGACTGGATGTGTGGTCACTGGTACCCAGGCCTCAGAGAAAGACAATCATTGGCACGAAGTGGGTATTCAAAAATAAAAGAGATGAAGAAGGCACATTCGTAAGAAACAAGGCAAGGCTGGTCGCAAAGGGATATAATCAACAAGAGGGCATAGACTACGGTGAAACGTTTGCGCCCGTAGCTAGAATTGAAGCAATCCGCCTCTTTCTTGCATACGCGGCGCACAAAAACTTCACCGTCTTTCAGATGGACGTGAAAACAGCTTTTCCGAATGGGACTTTAGAAGAAGAAGTCTATGTAGCTCAACCTGAAGGATTTGTAGATCCAAAATTCCCAGACCATGTCTACAAGCTCAAGAAAGCTCTCTATGGGTTGAAACAGGCACCCAGAGCTTGGTACGATGCCTTGACTGAATTTTTGATCGATTCAGGTTTCTCAAAAGGAAAGATCGATACTACTTTGTTTATCAAGCGACAGAAGTCTGACATCATCCTGATTCAGATCTATGTTGATGACATCATCTTTGCCTCTTCAAATCCGCGCCTGTGCCAACACTTTGAGAAACTGATGAAAACCAAATTCGAGATGAGCATGATGGGCGAACTTAACTTCTTCTTAGGCCTGCAAGTAAGACAACTCTCTGATGGCATTTTCATAAATCAGTCCAAATACATTCTGGATATGCTAAAGAGATTCAACATAGAAGGCAAATCTTCCATGACGACCCCCATATCCCCAAACAACAAACTGGACTCAGACCCCTCCGGGAAGCCAGTTGATGCTACAAACTACAAGGACATCATTGGATCTTTGCTATATCTCACGTCAAGCAGGCCTGACATTGTCTTCTCCACATGCTTATGTGCTCGCTTTCAAGCAAATCCGAAGGAATCCCATCTGACAGTTGTACGACGAATTTTAAGATACCTCAAAGGCACGGTGAATCGCCTTTGGTATCCCAAGCATTCAGGCTTTGATCTAGTCGGATACTCGGATGTTGACTTTGCTGGTTGCCGGATGGACCGCAAAAGTACATCGGGAGCCGTCCAATTCTTGGGCGATAAGTTAGTCTGCTGGTCTTCCAAGAAACAGAACTGTGTGTCAACATCTACGGCCGAGGCAGAATACGTCGCGGCTGCTAGCTGTTGTTCACAAATATTATGGATGAAGACCCAGCTAAAGGACTACGGTTACACTTTCCGCCATATCCCGATCTATAGTGACTCACAGAGCGCCATCACCAGCAACCCGGTTCATCACTCCCGCACCAAACACATCGACCTGCGCTATCATTTCATCAAGGACCACGTGGAGAAAGGAGATATTGACATGTATTTTGTAAGCTCAGAGCTTCAACTGGCTGACTTGTTCACTAAGGCATTGGATGAAAAAAGATTCAAGTTTCTGGTCTCCAAGTTGGGCATGTTGAACCTCGAGCCTGTTTAATTTTTGTCTCCACTGATCTACAAAGTGTGTGTGTGTGGGACTTGTAAAAGTGTGTGTGAGTGTGATCTGTAAATAGTGTGTGTGCGTTGCATGTGTTGAGGGGGAGAAAACCAGAAAAATAGCAAAAATAGTGTGTGTGCGTTGCAGGTGTTGAGTGGGTGAAAAAATCAAAAAGAACAAAAATAGTGTGTGCGTTGCATGTGTTGAGTGGGTGAAAAATCAAAAATAACAAAAATAGTGTGTGTGCGTTGCATCTGTACATATTGTTCGTTGCATTTTTTGAGGGGGAGAAAATTTTCACTGTTTGAGGCGGAGCTAATTTGCACTGATTAAGGGGGAGCTCTCTATTTTTTTCTGGTTTGGGCCTTGAAAATTTTTAAAAAAGGGCACTGTGTGCCAGCCCAATAATTCGGGCTCAATTGTTACCGAGGAGGTCCAAATTTTTATCGCGTATATAAGCCCTCGCGAAAAACCCTTCTCTTCCCATTCTGTTTTTTTCCAAAGGCCAGAGTTTTTCGCGAGTCAGAGCTCTCAGACCGACTTATCTTCTTCTTCCCAAAAACTTCTATTACCGCAATCTTCATTCTTCTTCTCTCTCGACTACCCTCTTAAAGGTAGTTCTTCGTTTGAGTTCCTTAAAAACCGAATTTACTCGAAAAATCGTTCTTGCTCAATCGCTCGTAACTTCTCAAAATCAAAAAATTATTATTAGGATTTTTCGTTTGATTGTATGTCGAAATCTTGTTGTTATCGTTTTTTGGTATATCGTATCTATGTCTTTGCAGGTGGATTCGTCGCTTCGAAATCATGATTTCGAGATTTTGGTTTTCAAGATCTCGAGATCGTCGATTCATCTTCGAGCAAGATCTCGAGATGGGCATCTCGACATCTTGATCTCGAGATTTGAATCTCGAAATCAAGATCTCGAGATCTGCATCTCGACATCTTCATCTCGAGATTTGAATCTCGAAATCAAGATCTCGAGATCTGCATCTCGACATCTTGATCTCGAGATTTGAATCTCGAAATCAAGATCTTGAGATCTGCATCTCGACATCTTGATCTCGAGATTTAAATCTCGAAATCAAGATCTCGAGATTTGGATCTCGAAATCATGATCTCGAGATACAGATCTCGAGATTTGGACTTAGCACTTTTTTGCAAAACTCCATCTGCATAAACTTATCATGACAACTCAAATCAAACTCTTTCAATCAAATCAAACAGTTGAACTTCATGTGCTGACCCCTGCTTCTACAGTTTAAAATGGCAGGAAACACTCAAACACAGATTGACGATGCCATCTACCCTAAGGGCAAGTGGATCAAGGTGCTGGACAACAACTTCCAGTTAGACCTCACCGTTTTCAAGTTCCAAAACCCGATCATTCCGGCCATAATGAAAGGTCACTGTCTCTGGCCTGCACTTCACAACGCCAAACCAGTGCCATATTGAACGGCATGCGGGTGGTTCTGACACCATCAACACTGCGTACTACATTAATGCTGCCAGTCCGAGATACGTATGATGCGCTGCCGTCCATCCCCGATCTACTGAAACACGTAACATCCCTCGGCTACACCTCCTTACTGCCACAACTCTCAAACTTCAACGGAGCATATCTTCATCATCCGTGGAAGAGCCTCTTCGGGCTAGTGAACAAGTGCCTGTCGCCGAAGCATGCCGGATTCGACAAGTGCAACAAGCAGATCATGCTTATCTTCCATGGCATCGCCTTCAACAAGAACTACGACATGGCACAGCTCTTCTTCTCAAAGCTAATTGACCTAGTCAAGGCCAAAGAAAAGAATAGGCCAGGTACCATTCCGTACGCAAGATGGCTCGGTCTGATCATACACGACTGCATGGCAGAGCACGCCTCCATACCAAAACGCAGTACAGATCCTCACTTCACAGCACCAAAGCTACAGTATTTCAAAGCAGACAAGAATCCTACCTTTGGTCTGAAGATACCTGGATTTCTGCTAAAGCTGGTAAAATCTTCAAATCCAGCAGTCCAGCAATACAAGGAAGCCACAGAGAAAACTGTCCCTATGGTTCAGCAAAACCCAGCTGGACCTACCCCAAGAGCAAAGCCGAGTGTTGGTAAGGGTCCCAAGAGAGCCCAAAAGCCACAGAAACCAGTGGCCGGTTCGCCCAATGAAGGAAAGTCTGACGACTCTCTTGAGACGAGTCAGGCGGCTGAGGGCACCGAAATAGACGCTGAGGAAACGGCCAATGAATTGTCAAGTGAAGCCCAAACAAACACTGACGACGAGGCTTCCGAGAGCGTGGGCACGGAGAGCGGGGAATCTGGCTCGGATGATGACGATGATGACAATGATAGTGATGATGTGGAGCTCACATATGCCCTGATCAGAAAAGGGAAGCTGTCAGTCGAGTCTCCGAAGAAGAAAAGAATTACTGCTGAAGACGCAGCACCAATAATCGCTGGCAGACCTCAAGTCTTCACAATCAAAGAAAAAGCTAAACCGAGAGCCGATCCCAGCGAGACAAATTGCTCCGAGGATGATTATGACGAGGCGGCTCATTCAATTAAGAATTCAGAGGAAGTCGTCATCCGAGAGAAAAGGGCAAAGGTCAAGAATGACAAGGCTGCCAAGGCAAAGCCCCAGCCCCGAGCCAGAAAGAGCCTGATTGATAAGGCAGACGAGCATATCTTCGCGGGCTGCGACACCTTTATCCAGATAAGCCGAGCTGAATCCCTAAACACAGGAGCCGATCTTTTCGGTTCCCGGGTAGAAGTCACAGCATCTGGCTCAACTGCGCAAGCACAGCCCTCTCCCAGCCACTCGATAGCCTCTCAACAGGCTATTGTTTCAAAAGAACGGGACTCCACCCCCTCGCTGGTTCCTTCTGAATCATTCGAGCATACAATTGACCTATCTCCCAAGGTCAAAACCCCTTCTTCTCACACATCGAGTCTAGGTGTCACATTCCCCACTTTTTCTTCATTTTCTAGGACACCTACACTATTCACTGCACATACAGGTGCACACACCCTGAACGCAACAACCAGAGCGCAAGTTATGACGGTTGGAAGCCCTGCTACGCCCATAATGATTCCATCATTAAATGCAGGCCACACATCAGCAATCTTCACTGATGCTGTGTCAACAGTTACAACCCCCGTAACTGGTCACCCTACCTTTGAAGACGTCAACGTTCTACTCAATCGCTTCCTAGATTCCACCATTAATTTATGGGTGCAAGATGCAATGACTGCTCTAGCACAGGAATTTAGGACCACCCAAGCGGTTCGGTATGAACAAACCCCACCCCAACCTTCCCCTGAACTGTTCATCTCCCATACACAACCCATATCCTCCACCCCTCTATCCCACCAATCCATAAACCAAATTCTCATTCCTTCTCTTTCTCGGGGAACCCAGGATACAGAACCAGTATTCTCCCCACACCCGACCACACCCTCCATCGATCTCTCCTCCCTATCCTTCGACACTCTAGCGTCGGCTTTGCTGAACAACCTTCTAAACACCCCTGAAGACAAGCTTACTCTTCATCAGCAAGCCATACTTGAATCCCTTCTTTCTTCACCTGAAACCAAGAGCACTTGCAAGGAGAGTCCTCGTGATCGCAAACGTTCCCATGAGGACCCCGATGATTCGGATCCTCATGAGGGGGAGAACAAGCGACCTCGATCACTTGAGCAAACTGCTCTACCAAACCAAACTCCACAGCCCATCCAACCCGAAACCTCAACAAACCAACAGCCACCATCCTCAGCCAACTTATCTAGCATGGTCGAGCTAGAAATAACATCCCGAGGCGTATCTCCAAGAGATACCAACCGAGGAGGGGATGGAAGTCCTGATGATGTTACCACTGGTACATCTTCTCCATCAGGCCATCAGTTGGAACCTAGTTCTAAGCTGATGTCAACGGGCAATCCAAGTGAACCCGGTAGTGCTACTCAGGAACAATCACCGCCTCAACAAAGAGTTCCATATATTTCCCCAGGCAAAGACATCCATGATGCACTGGAGGAGGCGGTGATATATGACAAATGGCCGAGACAATGGACAGAATGGGATGATCTTCGGAATGAGGCCGAACAAGAGGATATGCAAAGAAACTGGTGGCTGCGAGAGCTAATTAACAAATGCTCTGAAGATATCATAAGGCTCGAGGACGATGAACGCAAGGAATGGGAGAATTACAAAGAATCCCAGAAAACTCTTGAATCGGTCGTAAGACAATCAGCGGGAAGACTTCCCAAGACAGAGAAACCATGGGATAACATTCGTATCAAAGCCCCCTTCCAAGAAGAAATCAGAGAGCATATCTGGCGTAGACCAGACAGAGTCAAGCCACTGAATGAACTGAAGCTAAGAGGCCTTACTCATTTAAAAGGAAAGCAGGCTGGAGGTCATCTGCATATGCTGCTACAAAGGTCAACCGGTACACAGAGAGAACTGATGGAACAAGATCTTAAGTCGAATATTCTCCCGATTCATAAAATTCTACAAGTGAAGGCTGAAGACTATCATGGAGTAACATTCTACACTTACAGACTTCAACGCACTGATGGGAGCGAATTTATTTGCCAAGAGAACGACTTCATCATGATGAAACCGGACGACATCTATCAAATGTTCATGGCCTACAGATACCTTCCAGTCAGACAGAGCATAATATACAGCGAAGGCCTCGCAGCTATCAAGAGATTCATGCTTAGACAAATCCGAGTACACTCTTCACATGACCTACAGATGGCTATTGAGTGCAATCTGAAAAAGACAAATCTGACAAAGCCAAGACTGTATGGTCCAGAACTTGAAAATTTCCCAGCCTACCACATCTTCTTCACACCGCCAGCAGTCACCTATCTGAACCAAAAGAACGAAAAACGTCTGATGGTAGTCAGTGATATTGAGAAGTACTGTGACGGAACACTGAAGATAATCAAAGAACAAATTCTAAAGATGAAGGCAGAGCTAGAGGAAAATCTTCAAGAGGCATCGTCTTATGTTCAAAAGGAACACTCTACAGTAGATACAATTTTAAAGGCCATTGACGATCGCCTCGAAAAGAGAAATACGCTGAGGCAATATGAACATACACTTGGTATGAGGAAGCACTACTTCAAGTCTCAGAAGCAATAAGAGAATGGAACTTGATCACAAAGGGGGAGATTGTTGGAGATATTTAATTGTGAATCAAGTTGGTCATATATTAGCTTTATATTTAATCCTTGTATTTAATTAGAGCATGAATTAGATAGCAATCGGGCCAAGTGTTAGGCCCATATAAACAGGCTTAAAGCCTTGTACGCCTAACCTAAACCTCGCCTATAAAAAGGGAGCCGAGGTTTAGGAATAGGTTAACGTCGTACTTATTCTTCATAGCCTTACGCACATACTTTTGTGTTGTACGAGTTCACGGTCTATCAAAGAAGGTTTTACGTTGATTCATTCTGTGTTCATCCTTACGTTTAATCTTCGTTGTCCAAAGAAAACCCAAAAGCCACAGAAACCAGTGGCCGGTTCGCCAAATGAAGGAAAGTCTGACGACTCTCTAGAGACGAGTCAGGCGGCTGAGGGCAAAGAAACAGACGCTGAGGAAACTGCCAATGAGTCGTCAAGTGATGCCCAAACGAACACTGACGATGAGGCATCCGAGAGTGTGGGCACGGATAGCGAGGAATCTGGCTCGGATGATGACGACGACGACAATGACAGTGAAGATGTTGAGCACACATATGCTCTGATCAAAAAAGGAAAGTTGCCTGTTGAATCTCCACAAAAGAAGAGGATCACTGCTGAAGACGCAGCACCGATAATAGCAGGCAGACCCCAAGTCTTCACTATCAAAGAGCTGGCTAAACCAAGAGCCGATCCCAGCGAAACAAACTGCTCCAAGGATGACTACGATGAAGCAGCTCATTCCATAAAGAATTCCAAAGACGTCGTCATCCGGGAGAAAAGAGCAAAGGTTAAGAATGACAAGGCTGCTAAGTCAAAGCCCCAGCCCCGTGTCAGAAAGAGCCTAATTGATAAGCCAGACGAGCACATCTTCGCTGGCTGCGATACCTTTATCCAAATAAGCCGAGCTGAATCCTTAAGTACATGAGCCGATCTTTTCGGTTCCCGGGTAGAAGTCGTAGCATCTGGCTCAACTGCGCAAGCACAGCCCTCACCCAGCCACTCGATAACCTCTCAACAGGTTATCGTTTCAAAAGAACGGGACTCAACCCCCTCACTGGTTCCTTCCGAATCAGTTGAGCGTACAATTGACCTATCTCCCAAGGTCAAAACCCCTTCTTCAAGCACATTGAGTCTAGGTGTCACATTCCCTACATTTTCTTCTTTTTCTAGGACACCTACACTATTCACTGCACATACAGGTGCACACACCCTGAAAGCAACAACCAGAGCGCAAGCTATGACGGTTGGAAGCCCTGCTACGCCCACAATGATTCCATCATTGCACGCAGGCCACACATCAGCTATCTTCACTGATGTTGTGACAACAGTTACAACCCCCGTAACTGGTCACCCAACCTTTGAAGACGTCAACGTTCTACTAAATCGCTTCCTAGATTCCACCATTAAACCATGGGTGCAAGATGCAATGACCGCACTAGCACAGGAATTTAGGACCACCCAAGGGGTTCGGTCTGAACAACCCCCACCCCAACCTTCACCCAAACCTTTCATTTCCCATACACAACCCGTATCCTCCACCCCTCTATCTCACCAATCCATTAACCAAATACCCGTTCCTTCACATTCTCGGGGAACCCAGGATACAGAACTAGTATTCTCCCCACGCCCGACCACACCCTCCATCGATCTCTCCTCACTATCCTTGACACCCTTGCATCGGCTTTGCTGGATAACCTTCTAAACATCCCCGAAGCCAAGCTTACCCTCCACCAGCAAGCTATTCTTGATGCCCTCCTTTCTTCCCCCGAAACCAAGAGCAAATGCAAGGAGAGTCCTCGTGGTCGCAAACGTTCCCATGAGGACCCCGATGATTCGGATCCTCATGAGGGGGAGAACAAGCGCCCATGATCACTTGAGCAAACTGCTTTACCTCGCCAAACTTCACAGCCCATCCAACCCGAAACCTCTACAAACCAACAGCCACCACCCGTAGCCAAAACATCTATCCTGGTCGAGCTAGACTCAACACCCCGAGGCGTATCCCCTAGAGATACCAACCGAGGAGGGGATGGAAGTCCTGATGATGTTACCACTGGTACATCTTTTACATCAGGCCATCAGTTAGAACCTAGTTCTAAACTGATGTCAACGCGCAATCCAAGTGAACCCGGTTGTGCTACCCAAGAACAATCACCGCTCCAACAGCAGCAAAGAGTTCCATACATTCCCCCAGGCAAGGACATCCACGATGCACTGGAGGAGGCGGTAATACATGATAAATGGCCAAGACAATGGACAGAATGGGATGATCTCCGCAATGAGGCTGAGGTAGATGACATGCAGAGAAATTGGTGGCTACGAGAGCTAATCAAAAAATGTGCTGAAGATATCATCAGGCTCGAGGACGATGAACGAAAGGAAGGGGAGAATTACAAGGAATCTCAGAAAAATCTTGAATCCGTCGTTAGACAATCAGCGGGAAGACTTCCCAAGACAGAGAAACCTTGGGACAACGTTCGAATCAAAGCCCCATTCCAAGAGGAAATCAGAGAGCATATTTGGCGTAGACCAGACAAAGTCAAACCGTTGAATGAACTGAAGCTACGAGGCCTTACCCATCTAAAAGGAAAGCAGGCTGGAGGTCATCTGCATATGCTATTACAAAGGTCAACCGGTACTCAGAGAGAGCTGATGGAACAAGACTTGAAGTCCAACATTCTCCCGATTCATCAAATTCTACAAGTGAAGGCCGGGGATTATCACGGAGTGACATTCTATTCCTACAGGCTTCAACGCACTGACGAGAGTGAATTTACTTGTCAAGAAAATGACTTCATCATGCTTAAACCAGACGACATCTATCAAATGTTCATGGCTTATAGATACCTTCCAGTCAGGCAAAGCAAAACATACAGTGAAGGTCTTGCAGCAATTAAGAGATTCATGCTCAGACAGATCAGAGTACACTCTTCACACGACCTACAGATGGCTATTGAGTGCAACTTGACAAAGACAAATCTGACAAAGCCAAGACTGTATGGTCTAGAACTCGAAGACTTCCCAGCTTACCACATCTTTTTCACACCGCCAGCAGTTACTTATCTCAACCACAAGAACGAAAAACGTCTGATGGTGGTCAATGAAATTGAGAAATACTGTGACAGAACGCTGAAGATAATCAAAGAACAGCTTCTAAAGATGAAGGCACAGCTAGAGGAAAATCTTCAGGAGGCATCGTCATATGTTCAAAAGGAACACTCTACAGTAGAGACAATTTTAAAGGCCATTGACGATCGCCTAGAAAAGAGAAATATGCTGAGGCAATACGAGCATGCACTGAATATGAGGAAGCACTACTTCAAGTCACAGAAGCAATAACAAAGTGGCACTTGATCACAAAGGGGGAGATTGTTGGAGATATTTTAATTGTGAATCAAGTTTGTCATAGATTAGCTTTATTATTATTCCTTGTATTAAATTAGTGCATGTATTAGATAGAATGTGGGCCAAGTGTTAGGCCCATATAAACAGGCTAAAAGCCTTTCACGCCTAACCTAAACCTCGCCTATAAAAAGGGAGCCGAGGGTTTAGGATTAGGTTAACGTCGTACTTATTCACTATAGCCTTACGCGCATATCTTTCTGTGTACGAGTTCACGGTCTATCAAAGAGGATTTTACATTGATTCAATCTGTGTTCATCTTTACGTTTAATCTTCTTTGTTAGATTGTTATTCATTGCTGTTACAGAAACAGGGACTATCAGAGCTTATTTTGAAGGATTGCACTACACTCCTCCGTTAGTGCCACGGTTGCAAATTCCGCTAGTTTCTTCTTGTTTGGAAGAATCCCCTTAAGAAATTTGGCATAAGAGGGAATTTCCGCAATAGCCTCCGTGAATGGTATGTTGATGCTTAGCTTGGTAAAAATATCAAGAAACTTCTTGTATTGTTTACCATCATCCTTCTTCCTCAATCTTTGTGGATATGGGATAGGAGGAACATAATATGCCATTTTTGGAGATGGTGATATATGTTCCTCCTCTTCTTGTGATATTGGTGCATTCACCGGTGATTTAGGATCCTCCGTTTGTTTGCCACTTCTTGTTGTTATGGCCATGATATTTTCTTTTGGGTTGACTTTCGTTGTTGTGGGGAACCGCCCTTGCTCTCTAGTTCTTTTTCCTTGGGCAATTTGCCCAATTTGTACCTCCAAGTTGTGAATGGATGACTTGGTGTATTGTTCTATATTCTCCATGCGTTGGTGAAGTTTCCGGTTTTGATCTTCAAACCGGAGGTCAAGCTTTGTGAATTGTGAATGGAGATTCCCAATGGATGCCTCCACTCTACTGTGATTCTCCTCATTTTGGGCCTTTACACTAGCCACAACATTTTGAGTGAGGGTTTTCATCATTTCCTCCATGGTTTGCCCTTGTGAAAATCCGGACAGGGGGTTAGACGGACCTCCTTGTGGTTTCCAAGAATTACCTTGGCTAAACCTTTGTTGATTGTTGGAATAGTTGTTGCCTCCTTGATTCCCCCTATTCCCATATGAGTTCATATAATTCACATCTTCAATAGTTTGAGGTGAATTACCTTCCGGATGTGATATACTCTCCACATTGGCCAGTTGATTAGCCCCTCCGATCACGGCTTGTAGAGCCGTGTGAATTGAAGCTTGAAGATCTTTGTGCATGGCTTGTTGAAAATCAGCAAACCGTTTGTCCAATTCATGAGCTATAGACACTTCACTCACACCGGCCACTTTGATATCTCCTCCTTGTAATTGAGGGTTTGAAGCAATGGATTCGAGGATCCTTAATGCTCCCGTTTCAGTTTTGTTGCCAATATACCCCTCCGCACGGTTATCTACGATGGCTTGGCATGAAGAGTTCAAACCATTGTAGAATGTGTCAATTTGAAGATCTAGGGGAATGCGGTGGTGTGGGCATTCCTTCAACAAGGATTTGAAACGCCTCCATGCATCCTGATATAGTTCTCCAACTTGTTGTTTGAAGTTGAAGATTCGTTGCCTTAGCTCTTGAGTCAGTGTGGGTGTGTAATACTTAGAAATGAAAGCATTATAGATACCTTCCCACGTTGTAAAACTCGCTGGTGTTTGCTCCAAGAACCATCCTCTTGCCGCCCCTTTCAAAGTGTAGGGAAAGCTTTTGAGTTTGAGATCATCCTCGGAGAGACCATGCCTAGTAATTCCTTGGATGAATCCATAGAACTCAGTGATGAAGTTAAGTGGATTCTCCCCCGGATGACCATGAAATTGAGGCATAGCATTGAAGTAGCTATTCTTCATTTCATAGTCCCTTGCCGCCTCGCTTTGGACAATACATGATGGAGTGACGGCAACCACGGGCCTCTTCCTTTCGTTGAGTGTTGGCATCATCTTTGCTTCTTTTCTTTCCCTCCGGTTGTGTTTGAAAGTTCTTTCTATTTCAAGATCAATAGGTTCAAGATGTTTAGAACCTTGACTTCTCAATTGCATTCAAACACAAAGCATAGGCTACACACATGAAATAAAAAAAAATACCACAAGAACAAGTGAAAAGCAACGTGAAATGAAAAATTCAGGATTTTTGATTGATTGATATTTTTTTTATTGTTTTGGACTTTATTAAACAAGACCGTTTACCCGGAAACGGCGCCAAAAACTTGGTCGGGCTAAACTTGCAAGTGTACAAGTGCCGATATAGTAATAAATTCCGGTAAAATACCGGGTCGAATCTACAAGGAAACGTTTTTTAATTCAAGTCCGAGAGTAGATAACTTTAAATGAAGAATTGAATAAAGTAAAGGGATTTTGATTTGTGTTTTATATTTTTGGTTTTTTCACTTTTTGTTCAACAAGATAATCGTTAACTAACTTTGAGTTCAAGATAAATGATAACAACAACTAAGGCTTCGGAAATCACTTAAATGCTTTAATATGGTTGAATATTAGTTCTTTACCAATAATTATGAATACGCTGTCGCTAATATATTCTCAACTCCGGTTAAGGCAGCGAGAGCGTGGTTTTCGTTACGTGTAAGTCCCGTTACGGCTTACATTCATCTACCAAAAACCCCGTTGAATATCAAGACATCACACCCGTATCATATAAGACCGGATATATTTCTATTCTCGGTACTATATATGTTTATCCTTTAATGTTCATAGTTTAGACTTCAACGTTAATTGCAAGTATAAACTAAATTTAACATACTTCTATGTTGTACACCATAGTCATAAACAATCAATATATAAAGGATAAATCACAATTTATTGGTTTAGAACTTTTATCGAACACCTAGTGGGCATAGAAGTTCATCCCTAACCTTAGCTAAGAAATTAGCCTCTAATGCTCATATTAATCACAATTCAATAATAAATGTAATGGAACATGAAATTACAAAGGAAATAATACCTAAACACCAATGATTTCGGAGGATGAACTTCCCTCCTCAAGAACTTGAATAAAATACCAAGAACAAAAATATAAAAGCTAAGAATTAATCTATGGAATGGAATGTATTTGTATGATGAATTGAGGGCATTATATAGGCTAAAGAATGGCATCTTTTAGTCTATTCAAGCCCAACAAACAGGTGTGGAGGAGATATCTGATCAAATATGGAGAAGATGAAGTTTCCCATCAAGAAATCTTTTGCACGTAGCTATGTTTGTAGCAGAAATCGGAACAACCGGCGCCGGTTATGAGGTGTCCAGCGCCGGTCGTGTGCAAAAATGCACCGGTCGCTCCGCGCCGGTTGGAAACAGGCCGCTTTTGAAAAAAAAAACAAACGACCGGCGCCGAATGTATGATGACCGGCGCCGGTTCCTGCGTCCAAATGTGTACTTGGCTTCTTTTTTCTCTTTTAATGCCCGAAATTTATCCAGAAGTGCCGGTTTTCGACCCCTTTTTGCTTTTGACCCTATTTTTGTTGTTCCAAGGCGCATTGCATGTTTCCGCTCATTCGGGAATATTTACCTGTTTTTGCTTTAATTTTTGTACAGATAATTATAATCACTTATGTAAAACATAAGTAATTATTGTGCGTATCAGTGGGCATCACGCGAGAAATTTGTGGTGTCGGTCTCCTTCACGACCGTTAATTGTGAGGGGGTGGTTAGGGGCTACTACTACTTTTTGGTGGATTTGATATTATGTGGATTATTTGATTATTGATTATTGTCCGGTAGACATCCCAGCATCTTTGAGGAGTTTAAAAGTCCTTTGGTGATCACAGTAGCTAGTTCCTAATCACTTAATTGGGAGTATATCCTCTCCTGAAGTAGCGAGTATGTACTACTGGGCTACTTGGGCGACTTACTACTCAGAGGGCTTGGAATCCCTTTAGGGGATGTGCACACTTAAGGTAGTCGTTCAGTTTCCAATAGGTGATCGGTGGGAGCCGGAATTCCTAGCCTGAAAAGTGGTGTACAATTTACGAGTAGAAAGTTAAAAATACAATTCGGTCACTATTCAACAAAAATATAAAGAGTTATTATTACAGTAATTCTAAAAGCTACGTAGTACGAGCTCAAAGTCCATAACGGACAGATACATAATAGTACCCATACTACATACATATCATACATGATATATACATATATTACATGATGCATAAGCTCTACATGATACATCACATACATGCTATGCAGTATACACATATGATGTGAGTTTTCTCACACTTAAAAACATCGTAACATAGCGGTGAAAGTACGAGTATCGTCTCCACAGGGACGGTAAAAGGGAATTAAGAATTAACTAAAAATCAGCGATAAAGAATAAACAAAACAAATGCGGTCGTGCGAGATTTGGTTGCTTGAGAAAACTAAAATTGCAAATAAATGACTAAAAGTAAATAATTGGGTTCTTCTTAATTAACGACGAAGGGAACAGGGATTGATTCCGGGGTAATTAGATTTCTGGCAGATCAGGCTTAATTACATGAATTTAATTTAATTGAGCCTAGCTAATCAATACTAAGTTCTTACCGCTCTCGCGGCGTAAAGTACAATAATTTAGGGGACCAGGCTGATCTCTCATGCGACAGGATCCTAAATTATTGTCAAGACGAACGAGCTTACGGCCCCTTAATCGCTACTAATCTCTTAGCGAACGATTAAGTGTGTGTGAATGTGTCCTAGAACAAATTAGATCTCTCTTAATTTATTCTATAAGCAATTGTAATTCTAGTGGCCATCTAGGTTACAAAAGATATCAATTAAATTATTCAAACACAAATTAAATGGCATTCATGCAATTTACACCATCAAGAACATAACCATACATCGTGATTAACCCCTTCATCAATCCCAAATCCCTAATTAAACTACTCACAATTCATAATTGAAGAATCAACAGAATTGGGAAGAATAGAATAAATTGTCATTAATTAAAAAGATGAACTTACAAATAATCCCAGGATCTTGGAAGAAAATAGCATAAAAACGGTGTTAAATTCGTCCCTAGGCCTCTCCGTAATGTTCGACACCTCTCAAAAGGGTTAGAGAGGCCTTATTTATAGAAAAGAGGAGAAAAATCAGAATTTTGGTCGATGTGGGAAACGACCGCGCGTAACTCGGGGCTATGCAGGATCGTGCGTACCTGACTACGCACGATCGTGCGTAGCAGGCAGAGAGTTCTTCGTGATTTCGTATCCGACGCACGATCGTGCGTACCAGATGCACGACCGTGCGTCCACTTTTTTTCTCCTTTTTCTTGTTTTCTTGCCCCAACGCTCCCGCATGCAAACGGGGTCAATCCAAATGCTCTTACTTCATCAAAACTTCATCCAAATCTTTCAAATCTTTCTTGATTGCTCTCTAGCTCCTCCCGATTGTCTCTCAAGCGCCGATTGCCGGACTCTAACTTCTTCAATTTGACTCCAAATGCAACAAAACTCGACTCAATGTCTGGTAATCACAACTTGAGCTAAAATTGAGACTTGCAACACCTTAAAGCTAGGAAAACCATCAAATTCCAACCTGAACACGCATCAAATGTGTGTCTAAATACGGACTTATCAGACTCCCCCACACTTAAGCTTTTGCTTGTCCTCAAGCGAATCGAACAACGAGACTTACGATAATCACCACACGGAATTTAAAACAGTTAGCATGCGCACGTAGTTAAAGGGATATTCACAGAACAGACAATCTTAATCCAGAAAATTCTTCCCTAAACTGCATCTTTGTATTTTAGCTAACTTAAATGACAAAATTATTCACAACATCCTTGAAGTAATGGCAGCATACACAAATAAACTAGCTATTGATCAGAAGGACTTGTGAAGGTGACGGTGAATGGTAAAAAAAACAGTCATTTTCTTTTGAGAGATTGGAATATTCTAACAAAGACTCGATGCATTTAGGAACTTTAGGGCTAATCTTAGGATCAAGGAACTTAGTAGGCAATAATTTAGGAACAATCATTTAAACCTATGCAAAGAGCAGGCATGGTGTACAACTAAGCTAAACCGCCGCGGCACATTAGTGCTCTTACGTATACTTGGAGTACGCGGAGAACTAAAGCTAATTTGCAATAGCCTCCAAGTTCATTAAGTATGTTTAGTTTTCCTTGTCATGTTGGCACGAGAACGCCATTTCTTTCGAAAGATACCCAAGTCTCATCTTATTGTGCAAAACACTTACGCTTTTTGACCCGAGCTCCCATTCTCTTTTTCGCAAGGTAAGAGGTCTAGCTATATTAATTTTTCACCTTTCGGATTTTTACTAGACATTACCCCATTCTAATCTCGGCCTCACCAAGGAAAAATAGCAGTTAAAGTTCATTTATTAATGTGAATCCATGCGTACAATGCAATCCTTGAAAGTATCAAATTCCTAAAAAGTGACTGCTCTTACCCCACTTTGGGGCATAGGAACAGTGCCAAAAATGGCTCCTACACAAATTCCCTAAACTTAACAAATTAATCCCCTAATTCCCTAAACATCAACACTGAGTCAGAAATATTCATGGGTAAGAAAACAGACCATTTGGCTATGGAGCTCAATTAATTGGGTAAACAAAGAACAGTCAGGCTCAAAATGGCTTCTCCTAAAGGACTTTTTCAGGTAGAATGGAAAATTTATGAATTCATTCAATGGGTGACTAATGCCTTCATCCTTTCAACAACTAGATTATAGTGCAAGCAATTTAAGCCTAAACACTTCAAAGATGTTCTAAAAGCATAGTCAAAATGCTAGCCAGCTCACAAAGACACAGTTTAGAGAAAAAATTTCAAAAAATTTGACATGAATTTCCTATGAATATACAACTAACACCTGCGCATGCTAACTCTAATAATCACATATAACAAATACTGCCCGACTACCCAATTCACTCCCCCACACCTAAACTTTGGCATCGCCCTTGATGACCAAATATGCACTATGCACAAGGGGGTAAAGGGAAAGGGTCACGCGTGCTCAAAATCAACTCAAGTCATTATAACGAGTACAAGAGTAAAAGAAACTTCCCTATGCTGCTGGTCGGTGTAGAACTCAACTGGGTCAAATGAACTCGGCAATTCATCCAATGAACTTGTAGGCTGCAATCATCAATCCAAACACAATATCCAAGCAATAAAGAGAAAGAGTAAAGAGTTAATGTGGGTGAGTGAGAGAGTGAAAATAGAGGTACAGTCATCCAATAAAATCAGAACACAGAGGCTATCGAAAGACAGTCTACGCGATCAACTACTACTCCGGAGGTGACGGTGGTCACCGTGCATCAAAGAATGAACTCCGGCTAGTCTCCAAAGATGTGACACGAGTGTCCAACTCGGTGTACTGGATGCGCAGGTTGGAGAACCCGGACGAAATTTCATCGTGAATGGTCTGCTGGAGCTCTCTATGGTATGTCTGCCTCTCCTCTCGGACCTCCCGAAGGAACGTTTGCTGGTCTGCCCTCATTTCACGAAAGAACTCCTGCTGACGCTGGTGTGCCTCACGCATATCCTGGAAGAATAGACTCTGACTCGCGTGCATCGTTGAGTAATAGCGCTGTTGTCGCTCTCGCCACTCCTCATGGTACTCCTGCTGCTCCTCGTGCCATCTGTGAAAAGCATCCTCAAAAGCAGGAGGCATGTCGGGAATAGCATGGGCAGCGTCATGGTCCATGGCTGCCCCACCCCCATCAATGTGTCCAGCATCCTCAGCTGCTTCTCCACCTCCCTCCTGAATGTGGATACCTGCCTGATGTGGTACCCCTTCCTCTCCATTAGCTGGTTGCTCTGTTAGGCGCCTCCTTCTGGCCACTCCGGTGTTCAACTCTGGAAGCTTGGTCCACGGCTCATAGTAAGAACTCTCCTCCATGTTTTCAAAGTGGTCGCCGTAACCCATTCCCCGTAGAAGGCGGGTGATGTAGGGTCCAGAAAAGATAACCTTGATCTGGTATGTGGACTGGCGGTGGAAGAGGCCAGCAATGAGAGCACTCATGTGTGGCAGTTTGTTGTTGATCATGCAATAAAGGCACAGAAGGTCTGTGGTGGAGACCTTACCTGCTACCTCGGCCCTCCTAGTGATGGTGGATGAAAGGAGGGATTGGATGACTCGGTATGCTCGTGGGTACAACAAGGTGCTAGGGGTGTCTCGGGGGTTGTACTCGCCGCCATTTCTAGAAATGCTCTCCCGAAATCTCTGGCGGTCAACATCTGGTGGAAAATCAGTCAAGTCTGTCTCGTTATCTGCTCTGTCCTCTATCCGGGTAAAACCTAAATGTCGCTTGATGTCGTAAATGGAGATGGTATGGTCTTCACTGAATGCCCGGAATGTGATCATGGGTCGGTGGATATCTGAAGAACGGATGGATCGGGGCACCTTAATTGTGGCCAAAACCTCGCATGTCAATTCCTTGTATGTCGGCTCTCGGATGCCAAAGAAAGGGTGTTTCCACCATCCCCTTCGCAGCAGCGTCATCACCTCATCACGTAGCACAGCAGCTATCAATGTGGGCTCATCAGGATAATGAAAAGTGCCCACCTCCTTCGTCAGTAAGTCAAGGTATGTGATCCACTGTTTGTCTTCCGGGAACTGAGGCTGGTAGCGGGCCCTCGTTGCCCGACTAGAGCTGGTTCCAACATTCTTAGTTCGCTTCTTTGGTGGCATCTGTCAAAACAATTCAACAACAACAATGCCAACGGGGCTTCCAAGTATTAGAATAAGACTCACAAGTCAAAAATTAATGACCCCGTCAGCGATTAGTCTATCAAGAGCATCAACATAACTAGCACAAAACCAAGTTTAACCAGAATAGTTGAAAATTTTGAATAAAAATCAAAATTTCAACGACACACGGTATAAACAAGGTCACAAGCAAGAATCATTCATTAAAACAGTGTTTGAGAATAGAGTTCTGTACAGAAATAATTGACAACAAGATCAAAATTGGGGGGAAAATCCAAATTTCTCAAATTAGACAAAGTTTAGCTTCAAAAATGAGGGTTTTATACTCAAATGGAGTTAAAAAATTTGATAGACCATCATAAGCATATATTAGGCATCATAGGAAGCAAAGAAATCATAAACCCCCAAATTATTTTCACATTGGCAAAATTTACCCTAAATTGGCAAAATCAACTCAAAAACTAGAGATTATAGAGACAAAATTCATTCACCAAGAGCATTCAAATCAGCAACACACGCCTCATATTAAACAAAACTAAACAAATCCCTAATTTCCGAGCATCAATTTTCGGATTTTTTTTTGTTAGAAAAGCTTGGAGAAACCTCCATTAATGGAGAAGAGAAGAAGGAGGTTACCTTGAATGAAAAGAGGAGAGAGAAGGGGAGGTGCGGTCGTCAGCGAGGGCGGCATTCCGTCGGTCGCAGGTGGAGAAGGGGGGACGTCCGGTCGATTTTTGTTTTGCTCTGGTCGCGTAAGGGAGAAGTGGGCGGCGCTGGGAACCTTAAAAAAACGCGTAAAAATTTTCTACTCACGATCGTGCGTATGGGGAGACGCACGATCGTGCGTCAGTGGCAGAAGCCTCTTTCAGCTATGTGGTTACGCACGATCGTGCGTAAGCGGGGTCGCACGATCGTGCGTCAGTGGCAGTAGCCTCCCTCGCGTTACTTTCAATGACGCACGGCGTGCATACCGGGACGCACGACCGTGCTTCCGTACAAACAGATTTTTTTTTGGGTTTTTTAGAAAGCAGTAAACTACACTAGAGAAGCAAAAATTAAGCTCAGGTTGCCTCCCGAGAAGCGCTATTTTTAACGTCGTTTGCCCGACGCAACTACGCACTCATCTCTCAAAATTCGTGACAAAGGTCACCTCACGTTCGCGGTCTAACGGTCCTCCGTAGTACTTCTTCAGGTGGTGGCCGTTGACTTTAAAACGACCTTTCTCAGGATGGTCTATCTCAACTGTACCGTATGGAAAAACTTCGCTTACTATGAAAGGACCGGACCATCTAGACTTCAACTTTCCTTTAAAAAAATTCATTCGGGGATTGAACAACAGAACTTGATCCCCTTTACTAAATTCTTTTCCCTGTTTGACATGCCGATCATGATAGGCTTTGGTACGCTCTTTACTAATCTTCGAGTTTTCATAGGCCATGAGCCTCCACTCATCCAATTCGTTGAGCCTCCAAAGCCGCTCACGACCCGCCAATGAAAGATCTTTATTCAGCGTTTTCAAGGCCCAGTAGGTCTTATGTTCAATCTCTACCGGAAGGTGGCACACCTTCCCATAAACCAGGTGAAACGGAGTAGTGCCAATGGGTGTCTTATACGTTGTACGCAATGCCCACAGCGCATCATCTAACTTATCGGACCAATCCTTCCTATGGGTCTCAACGGTCTTCTCAAGGATGGTCTTAATGTCTCTATTCGAATTCTCAACTTGGCCACTATTTTGAGGGTGATATGGGACACCCACTTTATGAGTGACCCCGTACTTTGCCAGAAGGCGTGTCATGGGATCATTCCTAAAGTGGTGCCCCTATCACTTATGAAAACTCGTGGCACTCCAAATCTAGAAAACAATTTCTTCAGAAAACGAATTACAACTCTAGCGTCATTCGTGGGCAGAGCTTCGGCCTCAACCCACTTAGAAACATAATCCACAGCAACGAGAATGAATTTATTACCCTTAGAACCCGGAAACGGTCCCATGAAGTCAATGCCCCAAACATCAAATACCTCACAAGCCAATATAAAATTCTGGGGCATCTCATCCCTCTTGGTAACCGGCCCGGTGCGTTGACACCTGTCACATTCCTGCACAAACGTTAGAGCATCTTTAAACAAAGTGGGCCAGAAACCACATTCCAAGACCTTACGGGCTGTCCGATTGAAAGAGTAATGTCCCTCGATTGGTCCTGAGTGACAATGTTTAAGAATTTCAGCTCCTTCACAAAGAAGGACACATCTTCTAACAACCTGATCAGCACAAATACGAAACAGATATGGTTCCTCCCAGAAATAATATTTCAGATCAGCAAAAAAAATTCTTCGTTGATGAGGTGTATAATCAGAAGGAACAACACCCCCAACCAGATAGTTGGCGATGTCTGAAAACCAGGGCACCTCATCAACGATACGCAAGAGTCTCTCATCAGGAAAAGTACCCTCAATATCTCTCTCACTCAAGGAATCAAGAAAGGGGTTCTCTAACCTACTCAAGTGATCAGCTGCTAAATTCTCAATCCCTTTCTTATCCCTTATCTCAATATCAAACTCCTGGAGTAGTAATATCCACTGAATCAATCTAGGCTTAGCATCCACTTTTTGCATCAAATATTTAAGAGCAGAATGATCGGTGAATATCACTACCTTAGACAAAATCAAATAAGGACGAAACTTGTCAAGAGCAAACACAACAGCAAGCAATTCTTTCTCGGTGGTAGTGTAATTTTCCTGGGCACTATCGAGAGTCTTAGAAGCATAAGAAATAGGTTGAAAATGTTTCTCTCGACGTTGCCCAAGAACGGCTCCTACTGCAAAATCACTAGCATCACACATAATCTCAAAGGGCAAAGACCAGTCAAGAGCTACTACCACCGGTGCCTTGACCAGTTTCTCCTTCAAACACTCAAAAGCCTCTAAACACTCCTTTGAGAAGTCAAACGGTGCGTCCTTCTCAAGGAGCTTAGTCATGGGTCGGGCTATCTTAGAAAAGTCCTGGATGAACCTACGGTAGAAACCTGCGTGTCCTAGAAAACTCCTAATGGAACGGACTGAGGTAGGGGAAGGTAATTTAGAAATAACATCAACCTTAGCCGGATCAACCTCAATTCCCCTACTCGATATCTTATGCCCTAGGACCACTCCCTCACTAACCATGAAGTGGCACTTCTCCCAATTAAGCACCAAATTCACCTCTCGATACCTAACCAGGACTTTCTTCAAATTCTCTAAGCACTCATCAAAAGTGTCACCATACACAGAAAAGTCATCCATGAAAACCTCCATAAACTTCCCAATAAAATCCCCGAAAATAGCAAGCATACATCTCATAAAGGTAGCAGGGGCATTACATAATCCAAACGCCATCCTCCGATATGCGAAGGTACCGAATGGACATGTGAACGTGGTCTTATCCTGGTCCTATGGGGCTATGGGGATCTGGAAGTATCCCGACATCCCGTCAAGGAAACAGTAGAACTTATGCCCTGCTAACCTCTCTAAAATCTGATCAATGAAGGGGAGGGCGAAGTGGTCCTTCCGGGTGGCGGCATTTAATTTTCGGTAATCAATGCAGACCCGCCATCCGGTGACCGTACGCGTCGGAATCAACTCATCTTTCTCATTTTTAACCACAGTCATCCCCCCTTTCTTGGGAACCACCTGGGTCGGGCTGACCCAAGGGCTGTCTGAAATCGGATAAATAATGCCTACATCTAACAGACGGATGAATTCCTCCCTAACCACCTCCTACATGTTAGGATTCAGTCTTCTTTGTGGCTGCACTACGGGTTTAGCATTATCTTCCATCAAAATTTTATGAGTGCAGAAAGCAGGGCTGATTCCTTTCATGTCAGAAAGTTTCCGGGCTAGAGCTTCCCTTTGTTCACTAAGTAGATCAAGACATGCAGATTTTTGGGATGGCTCAAGCCCGGATGCAAGAATAACAGGGAGGTCAAGACTATCATCAAGAAAAGCATACTCAAGGTGGGAAGGAAGAAGTTTTAGATTTAATGGAGAGGGTGTTATAATGGAAGAATCAGTTTGAAAATTTTCCTTCTCCACCTCAACTAAATCTTCTTCCTTCCCCTTCACATCACTAGCATCACTTGAGTCCTCCTCTCCACCTATCATGAGACAATCAAAACTAGGGAGGAGCTCAAGATCCTCTGCTGAAAGACTCTCATCCAAAAGAAGATCAAAGAAGGCTTCATCAGAAAGCATGTTAGGAATGCAATCCTCCACCAAAGAATCCATCACATCCATGTAAAAACACTCTCCACTATCTTGACAGGGCCTCTTTATTATTTTGGACATGTCAAACGTGGAAGACTCATCCCCAACGCGGAGGACAAGCTTACCGTCTCCAACATCAATAAGCGCTCGGGCAGTTGCCAAAAATGGTCTGCCCAAAATCAATGGTACCTCCCGATCCTGATCCATGTCCAAAATAACAAAGTCTACCGGAAAAATAAATTTGTCCACTTTAACCGACACGTCTTCAATAATCCCTTGGGGATATTTTACGGATCGATCAGCCAACTGAATGCACATACGTGTAGGTTTAATGGACCAAGTGCAAGCTTTTCATATAAAGCAAGAGGCATCAAATTAATGCTTGCACCCAAATCAGCCAAGGCCCTTTCAAAAGTAAGATCTCCTATAAAGCAAGGGATAGTAAACGAACCTGGATCCTTAAGCTTCTTCGGCAAATCTGTCCGTATCACGGCCGAACACTCTTCATTAAGCGTCACAGTTGACGCTTCTTCCAGCCTCCTCTTATTCGTCAGTAGATCCTTCATGAATTTCGCGTACTTGGGCATTTGTGCTAGTGCATCCACGAATGGTAAGTTAATTTGCACTTGTTTCATGAGATGAAAAAACTTACCAAACTGGTCACTGTCATTCTTTCTAGTCAATCGCGCCGGATAGGGGAGAGGTGGGGTGTAATTCTTGATTGGAACGGGCTGTTTTGGTGCAGCCGCCACCTCTCTTCCCTCATATTTCTCTGTTTCTTTTTCACGGACAGCTGGTTCACTTTCAACTTCATCGGGCTTCTTTTTCGTGGCAGCAGGCTCTAGCTCTTTTCCATTCCTCAAGGTGATTGCCTGAACATATTCTCTTGGGTTTGGCTCGGTGTTACTAGGGAGGGATCTCTGCGGTCTTTCAGACATGCCTTTAGCGAGCTGCCCAATTGTTGTTTCCATGTTTTGCATCCTTGTGTCCGCTTGCTGTTGACTTTGCATTTGTTGGTGCTGAATTTGCAACAATTTCTTGAGTGTTTCTTCTATGCTAGAAAATCTTTGTTCAGTCTCTCTCCTAAAGCTTCCTTGCACTGGTTGAGAAGCTTGCTGCTGGCCTTGAGGTGCTTGGGGTTGATTATAGTTTCTAGACTGTTGCTGCTGATTTCCTTGCCCGTAATTTCCTTGCTGCTGCTGTCCGTAGGGCTGATTGTAGTAGCCTTGTCGCTGATAATACATCGCATCCACTTGCTCTACTCCAGGGGCTGCCGAATGTGCCATCATAGTACATTCATGTGGCGAATGGAGTCCCCCACACATAGTACAAGAAGGACTAAAAGGGCCGGGGGCTACCATGTTTACACTGGGCACCGAGTGAGCAAGTTCCATCTTCTTCTGATTATTTTCCACAGTGGTAGCTAGCTTCTGAATCATACTAGTCAAAGTATCTACCCTTGCAGAAAGGGCAGAATTATCACTGATCTCATACAAGCCCGGGGCCTTCTGGTGAGGTGTACTCCTATCGATGTACCAGGATGCATTGTTCGAAACAATTTTCTCCACTAGTTCTTCCCCCACCTCGGATGGTAAATCAGGAAAGGTTCCATCACCCGAAGCATCAAGCATCATCTTCCCTTCATTGCTGAGCCCGCTATAGAAATAGAAAAGAACCTCACAATCAGTCAAATTGCCCTGAGGGCAAGCTCTCCTCAGCACCTTGAATCCTTTCCACGCTTCAGCTATGGTCTCCATCGATCCCTGTTTGAACTCTTGTAGCTGCTTCTTCAATTTCAGAGCTTTTGATGTAGGGAAGTATTCTTTAATAAATGCACTATGCAGCTGGTCCCAAGTCTGGAGGTGGTGGTGAGGATTGCTGTCCAACCACCTCTGTGCATCATCCCTCAGTGAGAACGGGAAAAGCATCATTCTCACCTGATCATCCGTTAACCCAGGTATCTTGAAAGTCTGGCACATCCTCAGGAAACGGATAATATGCGCCACTGGGTCTTCAGTAGGGCCTCCTCCAAATTGATTATTAGATACCATGCTTATCACTGCCGGCTTGATCTCGTAACGGTTGGCAGTAATTCCCGTTACTTGAATACTATCGTACTTCGAAACGTTTGGTGTAAGGAACTCTGCAATGGTTTGGCGCTGATAGAGTGGATTATTGTGCGGTATATAGGGATTGGGTGGAGGCTCCTGATGTCTAGGTTGAGGGGCTGGTTGTGGCTGAGTAGGTGGGACTTGAGTGTGGTTTTGAAATTGATTGGGGTATGGGTTTTGGTACTGGGTCTGATTTTGGAATGTAGGTTGATTGATTGGAGGTGGGTTCTGTCTCGGTTGGAAAACGGGAATACTCTGCCCTGCTCCTTGCATTCCATAAACTTGATTTTGAAAATTGGTTTCAGGAGCAGTAGGTGTATTTTGAAAGAGGTGAAATAATGGAGGGAGATTTTGGGGAAAAATCGGAGTGCGGTAATTTTGAAAACCTGGAGGGTTTCTAGGTGAAATTGGTGATGAAGATTGGGGTGATGTGTTATGATAGAAATCTGGCTGAGTAGTAGGGTTAGGGTTACTAGATGACCCTATATTTCCAGATGAAGATTGATGGTCCATGATAAATTTCTCTTTGTGAGCCTTGCGGTTCTGTCTGGTGAGCTTTTCAATCTCTAGATTAAGAGGGATTAATGGTTCTCCCCTCTTGGAGCGTGTATGCATAAACAGATCTGACCTGCAAGGTTAGCAGGAAAAAAATCCTACGAAAACTAAAAACGAATCGCTGAGTAAAATTAACCCTTAAGACCGACACCGTCCCTGGCAACGGCGCCAAAAACTGATGTGAGTTTTCTCGCACTTAAAAAGATCGTAATATAGCGGTGAAAGTACGAGTATCGTCTCCACAGGGATGGTAAAAGGGAATTAAGAATTAACTAAAAATCAGCGATAAAGAATAAACAAAACAAATGCGGTCGTGCGAGATTTGGTTGCTTGAGAAAACTAAAATTGCAAATAAATGACTAAAAGTAAATAATTGGGTTCTTCTTAATTAACGACGAAGGGAACAGGGATTGATTCCGGGGTAATCAGATTTCTGGCAGATCAGGCTTAATTACATGAATTTAATTTAATTGAGCCTAGCTAATCAATACTAAGTTCTTACCGCTCTCGCGGCGTAGAGTACAATAATTTAGGGGACCAGGCTGATCTCTCATGCGACAGGATCCTAAATTATTGCCAAGACGAACGAGCTTACGGCCCCTTAATCGCTACTAATCTCTTAGCGAACGATTAAGTGTGTGTGAATGTGTCCTAGAACAAATTAGATCTCTCTTAATTTATTCTATAAGCAATTGTAATTCTAGTGGCCATCTAGGTTACAAAAGATATCAATTAAATTATTCAAACACAAATTAAACGACATTCATGCAATTTGCACCATCAAGAACCTAACCATACATCGTGATTAACCCCTTCATCAATCCCAAATCCCTAATTAAACTACTCACAATTCATAATTGAAGAATCAACAGAATTGGGAAGAATAGAATAAATTGTCATTAATTAAAAAGATGAACTTACAAATAATCCCAGGATCTTGGAAGAAAATAGCATAAAAACGGTGTTAAATTCGTCCCTAGGCCTCTCCGTAATGTTCGCCACCCCTCAAAAGGGTTAGAGAGGCCTTATTTATAGAAAAGAGGAGAAAAATCAGAATTCTGGTCGATGTGGGAAACGACCGCGCGTAACTCGGGGCTACGCACGATCGTGCGTACCTGACTACGCATGATCGTGCGTAGCAGGCAGAGAGTTCTTCATGATTTCGTATCTGACGCACGATCGTGCGTACCAGACGCACGACCGTGCGTCCACTTTTTTTCTCCTTTTTCTTGTTTTCTTGCCCCAACGCTCCCGCATGCAAACGAGGTCAATCCAAATGCTCTTACTTCATCAAAACTTCATCCAAATCTCTCAAATCTTTCTTGATTGCTCTCTAGCTCCTCCCGATTGTCTCTCAAGCGCCGATTGTCGGACTCTAACTTCTTCAATTTGACTCCAAATGCAACAAAACTCGACTCAATGTCTGGTAATCACAACTTGAGCTAAAATTGAGACTTGCAACACCTTAAAGCTAGGAAAACCATCAAAATCCAACCTGAACATGCATCAAATGCGTGTCTAAATACGGACTTATCAACATAATAGTGTACTACGCATAACACATGCATAACGTATATACTAATATACTACGTTACGTACTTTATATACGATAACATATGATATATATACATATATATGAAGTTCAAAAAAAATACTCATACATATTACATACATACACATCGCCGCAGGTGTCACGCCCCAGACCACATCTAAGCGCGTGTACAATCGCCGTATGACCAAGTGACGTCACCCGCAAGTCAACGTGACTTAATCATACAAGGCGTCTATGAACATAATCCATCCATACTTAGTAGTAAACATACATAACAACATCACATTCAACCCAATGAATAGCGGAAATATTCAACGGTAAAGCATGGGTCACAACCGGCCAAAACATGGGCTCACAGGCCCAAAATAGTTTATAGTAAAACAAATATCCATGAGCAAGTGTTTGGTAGTTTGAAAGGAAATAAGGAAGCACGAACCACGTTGTTGAGTATGTTGTTTTGTTGATGACTAACCATGCAGGTGGAACGGCGGACAGAACTGCTCCTAGTTCTATCAGAAACGGAAATTAGAACTATACTTAGTTCTGTTCTATGTGACTGATTATCGTGCATAATGAATAAATTAATTGATGTGCCTGCATGATAATACCTTATCTACGTGCCTAGATTGATCATGCATATTCTTAATGTATGTGGCACAATTTAAATATCTTTCCATGCATGACTAAGCACTCGCCTTGATGAGTTGGCCTATATAGCTTTATTGCTTATGGAAAGAATCATTGCTTATACTACACAAATATTCTGCAGCAATTGACCGTAGCATATTTGGATCCACTAAGCAAATATTTCCTTATCACTTAATGTTGAAAAGTCATTATTAGTTAAAATATTAAATGAATATTTTTGGAAAGTATCTTGGCTTGCATGATCTATAGCACCTTATTTGAATATCTTACTTATATGATCGTTGCATATTCAAATTTGTTAAGAGAACTAATCATTGATTGCATAAATATTTTATTGCTACATAATGTCCGTTGCATGCTTATATTAAGAGAATAAATTATTTCCCTTTATATGTGATGATATATATTCGTGTGGAATTGTCATTGAATATTTAAATACGTAATATACTCCATATCTTTTTTGATATTGCGTGATTTACTCATAGTATGCGCGTATCCACTTGCTTCCATATATATATGGTTGACCAAGGATCACCATATTGGAGAGCCGGATGATCTTTGAATAAAAGGAAAGCAATTCAAAATATTGAGGCAAGTCCCAAGATTAGAAGATCAACTATTCAAGGAAGGATGCTAAAACGGTCTGCCCAAGACAGCCTATATAAACGAAGCAGCCAAAGAGAAATGAGGTGTGCTTGACCGAGCTTCTAGTGAGAAATATACACGAGAATATTTACTAAGTCCAAGGCACCTGAACCTGCTCACGGAGTTCCAGACAGAGTTTCTTTTTCCCTTCTTCATATTGTAATTGGGTTTTTGAGGATTGGCTAAGTGTAGCATCCTCGGGTTGGTTAGTGTGTTGTGAGAGCTTTGTTGTAAAGCTGAGAGGCTCTCTACCCGCAAGGTAGAGATGCATAACTCTTCCTAGAGAGGATAGAGTTGGGGTGGCTCAAGGGTAGACTAGGAGAGTTTCCCTTATAATCATTCAAAGGCTTTTTATTGGAGTTGTTCAAATTCCTCCGAGGGAGGTCGAGGTTTTTTAATCCCTTTGAGCCAAGGGATTTTTCCTCGTTAAATCCTTGTGCACTTTACAATTTCGTAATTCCCTGGACCCCACACTAGAACTGTGCAAAAAACTGCCACGGTTCCACACACACACAATTCACCCCCCCCCCCCCCCCCCCCCCCCCCCCTCTTGTGTTGCTATGTAACACTTGAGATTAATTTAAGAGGATTAATAGTACTACTCATACCAACAGAGGTGCATCTCCTTTTAAGGGAGCTCATCACCCAAGAACTCCAAAGTTAAGCGTGCTTGCACGGGAGTAGTCTTGGGATGGGTGACCCCCTGGGAAGTTTCTCAGGGCGCGCATGAGTGAGGACAAAGTGCGCGGTAAAGGCTCGTGGTGGTTTGTGGGGACAGTACTAAGGGTCTAGAGTAACTACTTCGGGTCCGTGTGGGGCCCCGGGGTGTTACATGCTAACCGTTTCATCACACGTCTTCCTTGATTTGAGTTCACCCGTAAGAAGGTGCAGGTAGCAAGCCCTAGCTTCAACCTGAAAATGGTGGGCCCCCCCGAAGGGGTCAGTACAAATACCGAGCGAGTAGCACGCTAAATATAGAATAACTAGCGTTTCAAGTATAAACCCAAACATAGGGTGATATTTATATAAATAATCTTTCCCCGCAAGTTAAGAAATACTTAATAGTACATATACACTTGGAAAATACCCGATCCGTAGATCACCGTTTTATTTGGGAAAATAGTAATAGTCAATATTCTTGACTAAAAACCCCAACCCACCCATATGCCTATGAGTTTATAAGACTCCTCCTTGTCCATATTTATATACCATAACCTATGAGTTTTGAGGATCATAATCCTTGGATACTCCACCAATTTATAATCCGAGTGTTAAGGACTTTTCGTCCTAGGGTCCTCCACCAATTTATTATCCGAGTGTTAAGGACTTTAAGTCCTAGGGTCCTCCACCAATTTATAATCCGAGTGTTAAGGACTTTAAGTCCTAGGGTCCTCCACCAAAATATTAGTGTTAAGGACTTTAAGTCCTAGGATCCTCCACCAAAATATGAGTGTTAAGGACTTTAAGTCCTAGGGTCCTCCACCAAAATATGAGTCCTATAATCAACCTCCTATCAACCTAGATAGGGTCTATATCATATATATTCATTCATAGCTAAATTAATATATAAATCTTTTGGATCACAATCCATGCAAAACCATGTATTTATATAAATTTATAATTTAACTAATATCAACCGGTATTAATTAATCCATTATCCATCGGGCAACGTTTTCGTTGACCACCATTTCAAGCCTTGTACATGTCAACTTAATCATCATATATATTAAGTTAACAATATTCATTTTATACCTCCTTTACCTTTCAAACATAGCATGCAATTTCATAGAAATTCTCATATCATATTCCATGCATATTCATGTACTTCATTTCATACATGCCTAATCATTTTGGCTAATCACGTGTTTAAATATCCTTTAAACATCATTATGAATACATATAACATTTATTTAGGTAATCTCATAATTAACTCAAAAGTTATAAGATATTAAGCCGTCCACTCACCTCGAATTAGCGCTATGAAGTTCTACCCCTCTCGGTTGAACTCCGGCGATACTCCGGCGACTTTTGACGAACTCCGGCGACAACTCCGGCAAACTCTAGAAACTCTTTAGTTAAGCTCCTAACATGTTTTTATAATCACAAAACCCATATTAATACAAATAATCTCAAAAAGGTTATTTTTCGGTGAACCGGTCGTTTTGGCTTCTAAGTCCGTTCTTGGACATAGAACCACTTTCCAACCCATTCTTCCACACTCATACCATGTAGAACAATCCTAAGGATTCTTCATATGATATATATCTCATATGATAGAAGAAAAATTAAAGGAAAAGTTATGATAAGGTTATTACCTTAATTTTCACACTTTTTCCTAGCTTTTTCCTTCTCTAATCTTCTTCCCTTGCACCCATTTGTGTTGAGCTCGAAAATGGAGGATGCTATGGAGTATTTTCAGAGCTTCTCACTCCTTGGATGGCAGCTGGGTCGAGCTAATGGGGATAGGGTTGATTGAGAATGCCTTTTTGACATTTTTCTCAATCATACATGAAAGGGGTCCACTCCCTTAAATGTGTTTGGCTCCCAAATCACCTCATGGCTCCTTTCCCATGTGATGGTGCGGCTACCTTGTCCAAAAACAAGGCTAAAAACGTGGGTTGGCCCCTACTTATTGTTAGTATATATGTTCTAGCGACAATCATTTTTTTAGAGACATATGTACTTGATCACATTTGGTTTTTATATTTGATATATACATGGTATTACACTTTATGAATGATTGTTTTCGATTGTCAATGTTTTATTCATAATTGTGTTCCCTTGGATTTATTGTAACACCCCCATTTTCCCCAACAAAAAATACATTTAAATAATGATTTATTCAAAGGAATTATCAACTTTATTTGAAAACATCATAGATACAGCGGAAGTCTTAATAGGGAAATGGGTGTTACCGCCACACTCGGTTCTCACATAACCGAATGCACAGGCTAAACCACCATCCAAAAATAATCCAAGTATTTAAGTACTGAAAATTTCAAAAATAATTTAAATGTCTACATGTTCTCAAACTGAAATAAACAATAACTAGGTGATTATAAATACTAAACTACGTGATCTAACGCAGCTCTCATCATCATGCATAACCTTCATCACCTGCACAATTAAAGTGCAGAAAACAAAACAAAGAAAAGGAAACAAAAAATTAGCTTTTTAGCTAAGTAAGGCCCACCCAACCCCGTAAAATAATCACGTTTGGCGAAAATAGTTTTATACATAACTATAACTTTAAAAATTCATTTTCTTCCCACAAAACTAATTTGGTGTTTAAAATAATATTTATAAACTCTTAGTAACTCACACATTCATATACAAGTATCACTTTTCAAAATAACTTTTGTAGCTAAAAATATCACCATTCCGAAATCAATATCACTATTAGATTCTTTTAAGATGGGCGAAACTCAAGATTCCTCAAGCCTAATGAATCGTTGTTGTGTACGACTCATCCCGGAATTCCGGCTCCCACCGACCACCAATTGGAAACTGAACTTCACCCTTAAGTGTGCACACCCCCTAAAAGGGATTCCAAGCCCTCCGAGTAGTAAGAAGTCCAAGTAGTTCGGACAACGTCCCCCTACCTCACAATGGGTTAGACACCCGGGTAATTAGAAACTACTACCGCGGCCACCAAAGAACTTTTAAAGTTCTCAAAAGATATACCGGGAATCTCCCGCCACCAATATTTACCGGGATTTCTCCCGCCACCAATAATCATCATAAACCTAAACTAAACCCGCGGTATATAGCTCTAACCACCCTCCACATTTATCCGGATGTGGAAAAACCGACACCACGGATTTCTCCCGGGTGCTCATCTCTTATAAAATCCTTAATTTTATCATGAATCAAGATATACTTCCAAAAATATTTCTCAATCTCTCTAAATAGTCTCAAAGGTATTTAAAAATATTTAATACCCTAAAAAGTACTTAATTTATATTTCTCAACTACCATATATATAATATCTCCTCAAAATCACATACACAAAATTCACAATTCACACTTAATCACATAATGCATAATAAGCATATAATACGAGGAAACAATTTTGGATTGGCAGAGAAACTTACAATTTAGGATTTATCCAAAACTAGTTCCAAAATAGTATTTAATACCATATTCAAAATAATCCAATAAGGATATTTATAACTCCAGAATATATATGTAAATTTTCATACCAAATTATACATTTAAAAATATATAATTTATCCCAAAAGATTTGATCTCACAAAACTTTCCTTAATAAGGGTTTAACCCAAACAACCACTTCCCAAAAGTAGCATTTACTACTACCGCCAAAATAATCAAATTGGAGTATTCTGAACCCATAATATATTTTCAATATAACCAGTTATAATAGTCTCAAATCATTCTTCAACTCATACCAAAACAATCACCAAAATTTTCCAATCCCAAAAGAACAATCATCAAAAATCACAATTTTAGCCATGATAAACTGATTTGATAAATTCACCAAAAATCACACGTTCATAAATTCCCAGAAAATCATACATCATCATACTCATACTATTATAGCCGATTTATCCATAAAATTTCAGAAAGAAACTCAAATCATAGCACAAACTCTAGTTTATACAATATAGGGGCAAAATAGTAATTTTGGTTGCAATAGTCCTTACCTCGAGGCTAGCAACGAATCCTAAACGTCAAACCTAGTTTGATGGATCATTCGCACGTACCTAGGAAGTGATAGGTTCGAAGGATCTCAATTTAGGAGAAAGAAATTTAGGAAACGGATGAACGAAGCGAATTAGGCAACAAACGCACTTACCGGAATATTGGATTATTTGATCTCATCATTGGCATAAAATTTCGTGTTGGATACGTTAATATTGAAGAGCTGGAAGGGATAGAGCTTGAAGAGGCGGTCCTAGGGTTTTTGAATGAGGAAAATCGGATTAGGGATGTATTTATAGTGAATTTCCGAAGTTTGAGTTGCATTAGGATACAACAGGAACGCACGCGTGCGTACCTTCCACGCACGCCGTGCGTGACCCCCAGACGCCCCAAACCTTAGTTTTTACCCCGTTTCTTCCCCATTTGGACCTCCCCTTTGTCTCAAACACTAAACCAAACATAATCAACGACCTAAAGACCGTGTAAACAATATGAAACACAATTTTAATTATTTCCCAAATTCTCTTAAATTTTCGGGGTATTACATTCTCCCCCCCTTAAAGGACGCTTCGTCCCCGAAGCTCAAGTCAAAACACAGTCGAGATGAAACACTGAAGGAAATATCTTATCAAAAGGGCTCTAGATATAGAATACTAAGAGTTTACTTACCTCAACCACGTTCCTATGGGTTGCCATAGTTCTTACAAAAGAGAGACGCAAAGTTCAGAATACTAGGAACTCTTACAGATCCCTACCAAGTTCTACCTAACATCACAAGATATAGGATACTAGGAATATACTCATAACTATTCTCAAGTTTACTAACTCACAATATACTCTAGGATAAGGAACACCTACAAGCAACCATTGGAAAAATTCCATTCACTTCACAAATCTCAAATCAATCCAAGACATCACAAAATACAACAACAAAAAACCAATCACACAATCTCACACGCGCCTAAGCCATAAAATTCCTCCCTAATAAGATTAGTTAATCCTAATTAATGAAAATAATATTTCAATTCAATTTTTTTTTTTTGAAAATCTTTAAAAGATTTTGAAAAACAAAGGCTTTGTAACACCCCGGGGCCCCACACGAACCCGAGGTAGTTACTTCTGACCTCTAGTACTGTCCTCACAAACCGCCACTAGCTTTTTCCGCGCACTTTGTCCTCACTCGTGTGCGCCCTGAGAAACTTCCCAGGGGGTCACCCATCCCAAGACTACTCCCGTGCAAGCACGCTTAACTTTGGAGTTCTTGGCTAATGAGCTCCCTTAAAAGGAAATGCACCTTGTTGGTATGAGTAGTACTATTAATCCTTTTAAATTAATCTCGGGTATTACAACCACCCCCACTTAGGATCGCAACGTCCTCGTTGCGCCTTTAAACCAATCTCAATAAAACCCCAGAATCTTGCCCCGCTAAGTGCCCGCCCGATATCTAACGGGTCGGCACACTGTCGCAAGGTTGCTCTGATACCACCTGTAACACCCCGGGGCCCCACACGGACCCGAGGTAGTTACTTCTGACCTCTAGTACTGTCCTCACAAACCGCCACTAGCCTTTTTCCGCGCACTTTGTCCTCACTCGTGCGCGCACTGAGAAACTTCCCAGGGGGTCACCCATCTCAAGACTACTCCCGTGCAAGCACGCTTAACTTTGGAGTTCTTGACTAATGAGCTCCCTTAAAAGGAGATGCACCTTGTTGGTATGAGTAGTACTATTAATCCTCTTAAATTAATCTCGGGTATTACATTTATGTTGTCAATAAGTAAGTGGGAGCTTATATGACATAACATAAGGTCCTAAAATAGCCCCAATCAATGATCATCAAGAATGGGATATTGATAATATGTGATAAGATTGGTATGTGGACTACATCATACTTTTAGAAAGTATAGTTGATCTCACAACTATGAGTTGCTGTAATTCATGATGGTCACATAGATAGTTTAGAGAATATTGGCATACCCACCGAGAAACCATTTGATAAATTCTATTCATGTGTCTATGGGATTATCAGCGTATAGAGTAGTGTAATAATCCTCCGAATTGAGGTCAATACGTACTACATGTGCGCAGTGATGTACTTTGACCATGACCAACGCTTGCACTCCAATCGAGGTAGATACGGCATGTGTTGGGTGCATCACGAAGCACATGGAGTAGTAGTTGAGCCAAGAAAGGATTCATTCCTCATAATAGATTAAGAGAGAACATTCTACTTCTCATATCTAGATGGATCATAAAGTCATTGGCCAATGCAAAGATATATTCGTTTTGGATATCGAATATGATCGTTATGGATCATCTAGAAAGATTGAGAGACAGAGACTGAGTTATTGGGATAGACACAATATCATGTTCTAGACTTAGTTGAATGTTCGCTGAATGAAAGGACCGTATCACTATGAGCTCTATATTACAGGGAGTTTGTATAGTCCTCGCAAACGTCCTTATATATTAAGTTTGTCTGGAGAATCGTCTAGGGATTCGCTAAGACCTTAATTTGATTAGTGCTTAATATATAAGGCCCTATGGGTCACACAACAAGTGATTATACCTTACGATTGAATTGTTAGACGGAATTAAATATTATTAATTGGATTAAATAATATTTAATTCATAATACTGAAAATGGATTAAATATTAATTAGATTAAACATATTTAATTCATGAAATTGAAGGAGAGTTCTATTTGATAGAATTAATTAAGTGAAATAAATTAGATTTATTATACTTAATTAAGATGTGTTTTTGAATTAAATAAAAGTGATACTTTTCTTTATAATTTGGAATTCAAAGAAGAGAAAACAAAATGAATAGTAATGAAGAGTGAAAGTGGCGTGCAACCCACTTTCCTCTCATTATTAGTTTTGTTTATTTTATTTAATTAATTAATTTAAATCATTAATAAGGAGTATTGGTCCTAGTAGGACTACAACTCATTAATGAGAAAGACTTTCATTGTGATTGGGAAACTAGTTTAGAACTAGTATAAATACATCCTCCTCCTTCATAATTAACACACCGGTTTTTCAGATTCAGTATTACCAGTTTATTTCTCTGCAAAGAGATTTCCTAGTCTTTTTATTAGGGAGATCTAATTGTTCTTTCGGAAAGGAGAAATCACGTGGATAACAAAGGTCAAGGATTATCACCGCTAGGCTGGAAGATCTGTATGTTCTAACTCAGATCTGTTATTATTATCATATTCGTTATTTTGTCATAATCAGGAAAGATCTGTTTGGGAAAATTTTAAACTTCCGCTGCCGTACTTTGGAGGTACGTTACATCAATTTCCTAACAGTGGTATCAGAGCCAAACTGATTCTAATGACATTATACGAGTTTTGATCCATAGTTACGTAGGTCGGAGTATATTTTATTGAATAATATTTTGACCTGACCTGATTTTAGAAATTAAAATTGTTGTCTGCTTTTGGAGTTATCTTTGTCGATTGATCTGGAAATCTCATAGGAACAGATCTAAGAGATGATTTTTCTTTCTCTTTCGATTTGTTCGTGTGTATCGCGAATGTTTAATTTTTGGGAATCAACCGATACTGAAAATTGATGAGGCTTCGAGGATATGGACTCTGGGGCTTCGTACTTTGTTGAATCGACTGAAATTTCCGAAGAAAGAAGAAGACTGACGATTTCATTGATGCGGCCACTCCTAGCAAAGCGACGCCGGATAATCTCTTGCGTGGTTCATTAAATGATATGACATCTGAGTAAACTTCGCCGTCGATTTAGCTCGTCGATATAGGAATGGATAAGGATTCGTTTTATCCCATGGTAGCAAAGAGAAACGAAAGTTTCCTAACCCGTTGGATTGAACTTGAGATCTATTGTTGGATCTGTTTGAATTAATGTTAGAGTTCAGGGCTTTTTTTAGACTTTGGTAAATTAGATTACACCCGTGGCCTTGTTTACAATTTTAGAAATTGTAACATGTGTTTAATCTATGCTTTTTGCTTGGTATGATAGTAATGCATTTGGCATCCTCTTAAAATAATATTTTAAATTAGTTATTAATTAAGTTAGTGTTTTACTTGGAGTAAAATATGAAGTACTTGATTATTTAGCTTGTTATTATTAGTACTTAATAGAAGTCTTAGAGACTCTTCAGTCGTCGGGATAAAACCAAATAAAGTTTTAATCGTGACTATAATTATATTACCATTAGCATGCTTTTACTTTAACTGTTTGATTAAAGTTTTTATTTATAAATTAGATTTATATTGCATGTTTTAATTTATCTGTGTGAGTTAGATCTCGTTAACATATTATTTGATAATATGTTTAAGCATCTTGATTAAATAATTTGATACCTCGTCAAACGTTCCCCATAAATTAAAATTTAAGTCTTATCTGGGATAACGGCATCACCCATCATAATTAAATTAGTAGAAATATTTTTTCGTCGAAGAATATTTCACCCAATTGTTTATTCCATTCGACAAAATATAGAACTAATTTATAGATACATATGTTTGTGATCGCGTGATGGTTTTGACTCACTTAAATTAGCTCGAGTTGCCCAAGCGTCAGTGTTAATTTAGGGATGTCGATCAGTTTAAAAATTGATCAACCAAGAGTTGTTTGGACACAATTGGTCTAGGGACCTACCCATTATATTATTGCAGTAATCAGTCCAAGCTGGGGTTGTTATAATATGAATGTGGATCTTGGCCACTATGATTGTGAAAACAACCTATGTTCTTTTTATTGGGGTCAAAGAACATGTAAAAATAGTGGGAGCTAAATAATTAAAAGTCCGTATTATTTAGTTAAACTAAATGTGATCATTGGAATTATTATATGAATTTTAATTCCCGTTCTATTTGAACTTCTCCAGACTTTTAGGTATGTCGAATTTATCATTGAGAAGTATCTTGGATACAAATAATTTGACTGAACCAAACTTTCTAGACTTGGAACAAAATATGTGTTTCATTCTTAGGCAAGAAAATAATGAACATGTATTTGATACATGTGTACCCAAGATCCTTGATGTTAGCTCTTCTGAATTAGCCATGTTTGACAACGACATTCAGAAGAATCACATTGCTGAGGTACCAAATGATGTATGTCTCTACTGCAAAGAGATAGGACATTGGAAGAGATTTTGTGAGATATACAGGACTAATCTAGCCAAAGCACCGAGTGCTTCTAGCTTGGGCATTTTTGTCATTGATATTAATATGTCTACAACTAACTCTCACTGTTGGGTATTAGATACGGCTTGTGGCTCACATATTTGCAATAGTGTGCAAGGTCTAAATGACAGTAGAGCAGTTAGGCTGGGTGAGATTGACCTACGTGTAGGAAATGGAGCAAAAGTTGCTGCTGAACGTGTAGGGACTTATATATTAGATTTACCTAGTGGTTATAGACTAGAACTAAATAATTGTTATTTTGTTCCTTCTATAACAAAGAACATAATTTCCATTCCTATGTTAGACATTGAGGGCTTTTCCTTTCATTTTGCTAATAACACTTGTTGTTTTTCACAAAATGGTATTGTGTATGGAAATGCTCCTCTAATGAATGGTTTATATGTTCTTAATTGTAGACATGACATATTGAATGTACAAAATAAAAGACCAAGGTTAAGTAATCTGAAAAATACCACCTATCTTTGGCATTGTAGACTTGGTCATATTAATGAAGCCAGAATAGCAAGGTTAAGTAAATTAAACTACTTAACACCATTTGATTTTGAATCATATGGTAATTGTGATTCGTGTCTCTCAGCTAAAATGACGAGTAAACCTTTTCTTGGAAAAGGACTACGGGCCAAAAGAAGTGCTTGAATTGGTTCATACAGATGTGTGTGGACCATTCCCAACTCAAGCTAGAGGAGGTTTTTCTTACTTCATCACATTTACTGACGATTTCTCTAGGTTTGGATTTCTATATCTTATGAAACACAAATCAGAAGCTTTTGAGAAATTCATGGAGTATAAGGCTGAAGTAGAGAAGCAACTTGACAAGAGTATCAAGACTCTACGATCTAATCGTGGAGGGGAATACTGGAGTAAGGAGTTTCTTGATTACTTAAAAGGTCAGGGAATTCAGTCACAATGGACTCCTCCAAGAACACCTCAATTGAATGGTGTTTCTGAAAGGAGAAATAGAACCTTGTTAGACATGGTTAGGTCCATGATGAATTCCACGTCTCTTCCAACATCTCTTTGGGGGTATGCATTGCAAACTTCGATATACATTCTGAATAGAGTTCCATCTAAATCAGTGCAAAAGACACCATATGAGTTATGGTGTAATAAGAAGCATGTTCTTTCACATATTAAATGTGGGGTTGCCCTGCTTATGTAAAGAAATTGCACACTGATAAGTTAGGAGCTAGAAGTGAGAGATGTTATTTTGTGGGGTATCCTAAAGAAACTAGAGGATACTATTTCTATCATCCTGAGGAATATAAAATCATTATTTCCAGACAGGCACGATTCCTAGAAGAAGACTTGGTCTTCAAGGAATTCAATCGTGAGAAGATAGTACTAGAAGAAATTCAAGAATCACAAAATAACATAGAGGATGAAGACTTGTTAGATGGTCAAAACAAGGATTCAGTGGGAGGATTAAGCGGAAGTATGTCTCTAGGAGGATATCCTTCAGCTAGTGGGAGTAATATAGGAAGCACATCGCACTAGCAAGTAGTTCCTATTAGGCATGAAAGAAATGACATTGTTGTCAATCCTTCTGCACCTACTTCTCCTTCTCTGGAAACACTTAAAAGTGTAGCACTAGAAAATTCTCCGAGCATTGGACAGTCCAATGAAAGAGAACCTCTTCACAATCAGAATGAGCAGCCTGAACAATCGCAAAATATTCAACTCCGTAGGTCTACTAGGATTCGTCATGAACCAACTAGGTTTGGCTTCCTCATGGAGGATCATGATGATGTTGAAATTCCTGACAAGGATGAACCTAAGAATTACACTGAAGCAATATTAGATATTGATTCAGAGAGGTGGCGAGAGGCCATGAAATCTGAAATGGACTCGATGTATATCAATCAAGTATGGAACTTGGTTGACTTGCCTGTTGGGGTTAGACCCATTGGATGCAAATGGATTTTCAAGAAGAAAATCGATGCCGAAGGCAAGGTGCAAACATACAAAGCTAGGCTAGTGGCTAAAGGTTATAGTCAAAGAGAGGGAATTGACTATAGTGACACCTATTCGCCAATTGCAAAACTCAAATCCATTCGAATTTTGCTTGCGATAGCAGCTTACTATGATTATGAGATTTGGCAAATGGATGTCAAAACTGCTTTCCTTAATGGAAACCTCAAGGAGGAGGTGTACATGGTACAACCTGAAGGTTTTATATCCAAGTCAAATCCCAAATCAGTATGTAAATTGGAGAAATCCATATATGGGCTAAAGCAAGCCTCAAGGAGTTGGAATATCCGCTTTGGTGAAGCGGTCAAATCGTTTGGCTTCATCAGAAGCAATGAGGATGCGTGTGTGTATACAAAACGCAGCAAGGATAGCGTGGTCTTTATGGTCATATGTGTTGATGACATTCTCATCATAGGGAATGATATCCCCTTATTGAAGTCCGTGAAAGAATGGTTGTCCAATATCTTCATGATGAAAGATCTAGGTGAAGCCTGTTATATCCTTGGGATTAAGATCTATAGAGACAGAGTTAACAGGATGTTGGGTCTTTCACAATCCACGTATATTGACAAAATACTACATCGATTTAAAATGGAAGAATCTAAGAAAGGATTCCTCCCGATGGGTCATGGGATATCGTTATCAAAGAAGGATAGTCCTTCAACTGATGATGAGATCAAACGCATGAGAGGGATTCCATATGCTTCTGCAATTGGTTCAATCATGTATGCTATGATCTGTACTAGGTCAGATGTGGCTTATGCGCTTAGTATTGTTGGTCGATATCAAAATAATCCAGGAGAACGGCATTGGAGTGCTGTTAAGACTATTCTTAAGTATCTTAGACGAACTAAAGAATATTTCTTGGTTTATGGTGGACAAGAGGAACTAATAGCATCTGGTTACTCTGACGCTAGCTTCATGACATATAAGGATGACTATAAGTCACAATCAGGATATGTTTTTAATCTCAATGGAGCAGTAGTAGTCTGGAAGAGTTCCAAGCAAGACACTACAGCTAATTCGACAACAGAAGCCGAGTACATTGTTGCATCAGAAGCAGCTAAAGTGGCCGTATGGATACATGAATTCCTCAAAGAATTAGGGGTTGTTCCAAATGACAGTCGTCCAGTAACTGTTTATTGTGACAATACTGGTGCTGTTGCACACGCAAAGGAACCAAGATGCGACAAGAGGAATGGACATGTGTCAAGGCGCTATCATGTGATTCGAGAGCAGATAGTAAGAGGAGAGGTTGCAATAGAACATGTTTCCACTGAGGACAATTTGGCTGATCCCTTCACCAAACCTTTGAGCTGCGAGAAACATACTAGACATTTTGAGAATCTAGGTGTTAGACGCATTGGTGATTGGCACTAGGCCAAGTGGGAGATTGTTAGTATATATGTCCTAGCGATAATCATTTTTTTAGAGACATATGTACTTGATCACATTTAGTTTTTATATTTGATATATACATGGTATTACACTTTATGAATGATTGTTTTCGATTGTCAATGTTTTATTCATAATTGTGTTCCCTTGGATTTATGTTGTCAATAAGTAAGTGGGAGCTTATATGACATAACATAAGGTCCTAAAATAGCCCCAATCAATGATCATCAAGAATGGGATATTGATTATATGCGATAAGATTGGTATGTGGACTGCATCATACTTTTAGAAAGTATAGTTGATCTCATAACTATGAGTTCCTGTAATTCATGATGGTCACATAGATATTTTAGAGAATATTGGCATACCCACCGAGAAACCATTTGATAAGTTCTATTCATGTGTCTATGGGATTATCGGCGTATAGAGTAGTGTAATAATCCTCCGACTTGAGGTCAATATGTACTACATGTGCGGAGTGATGTACTTTGACCATGACCAACGCTTGCACTCCAATCGGGGTAGATACGGCATGTGTTGGGTGCATCACGAAGCACATGGAGTAGTAGTTGAGCCAAGAAAGGATTCATTCCTCATAATAGATTAAGAGAGAACATTCTACTTCTCGTATCTAGATGGATCATAAAGTCATTGGCCAATGCAAAGATATATTCGTTTTGGATATCGAATATGATCGTTATGGATCATCTAGAAAGATTGAGAGACAGAGACTGAGTTATTGGGATAGACACAATATCATGTTCTAGACTTAGTTGAATGTTCGTTGAATGAAAGGACCGTATCACTATGAGCTCTATATTACAGGGAGTTTGTATAGTCCTCGCAAACGTCCTTATATAATAAGTTTGTCTGGAGAATCGTCTAGGGATTCGCTAAGACCTTAATTTGATTAGTGCTTAATATATAAGGCCCTATGGGTCACAAAACAAGTGATTATACCTTCCAATTGAATTGTTACACGGAATTAAATATTATTAATTGGATTAAATAATATTTAATTCATAATACTGAAAATGGATTAAATATTAATTAGATTAAACATATTTAATTCATGAAATTGAAGGAAAGTTCTATTTGATAGAATTAAATAAGTGAAATAAATTAGATTTATTATACTTAATTAAGATGTGTTTTTGAATTAAATAAAAGTGATACTTTTCTTTATAATTTGGAATTCAAAGAAGAGAAAACAAAATGAATAGTAATGAAGAGTGAAAGTGGCGTGCAACCCACTTTCCTCTCATTATTAGTTTTGTTTATTTTGTTTAATTAATTAATTTAAATCATTAATAAGGAAAATTGGTCCTAGTAGGACTACAACTCATTAATGAGAAAGACTTTCATTGTGATTGGGAAACTAGTTTAGAACTAGTATAAATACATCTTCCTCCTTCATAATTAACACACCGGTTTTTCAGATTCAGTATTACTAGTTTATTTCCCTGCAAAGAGATTTCCTAGTCTTTCTCTTAGGGAGATCTAACCGTTCTTTCGGAAAGGAGAAATCACGTGGATACCAAAGGTCAAGGATTATCACCGCTAGGCTCGAAGATCTGTATGTTCTAACTCAGATCTGTTATTATTATCATATTCGTTATTTTGTCATAATCAGGAAAGATCTATTTGGGAAAATTTTAAACTTCCGCTGCCGTACTTTCGAGGTACGTTACATCAATTTCCTAACACTTATATGGGAGGTCATCGCTTTGTGTCCCGAACTGTACAATCGGTCCCGAAAGTTGTATTTCTCGGACTGTTTTAATTATATTTTATTTTATCGGGCCAAATAAAATATATCACACGTTCTCAACCCATATGGGTCCTTAGAATGAATATATATTTCCCAACTTAAATGTAGAAGTCTCCAAAATCTATTTCGGACTGTTATCCGATAAATTGCCGATACCGGCAATTGGGCCTTGTTTGACCAACCGGTCAACCCTATGCCCTTTCTATGGACCAACTACGATGTCCACCACCATGTTCATATTATCTAGCCCAAGATGAATATAATATGTGTTTTTGGAAATATAGGGTGGTCCCCGCTCCCGATGTGGACCCCACGTGCGATTTACTATTCGCGCAAAAGTAATAACAAAATTTACAACCTCGTAAATTCATTAACCATTTTGTAAGGTTCAATACATGATTTACATAGTAGTAAATATAATTGGGGACGGTGTTACAAATTCACCCGCCTTATTTGGGATTTCGACCCCGAAATCCACGTCTCTAGTAAAAACGGAAAGGGTATTGCTCCCTCATTGAGACCTCGGTCTCCCATGTTTCTTCTTCGACTCGATCACTTCTCCATAGAACCTTTACCATAGGAATCTCCTTGTTCCTCAATTTCTTTACCTATTGACCAACAATCTTCACTGGTTCTACTGCATATTGCAAGTCTTCACGGATTTCTACCGGTGGTTTCTCAAGAATGTGAGACGGATCCCGTACATACTTCTTGAGCATGGATACATGAAATACGTCATGTATCTTCTCAAGTTCAGGTGTCAACTTGAGCCGATAAGCCACGGCTCCAATCCTTTCAAGGATCTCAAATGGACCAATGTATCGGGGGTTAAGCTTACCCCTCGATGTAAATCGAATGATGCCTTTCCAAGGAGAAATCCTTAGAAATACCTCATCACCGAATTCAAACTCCAACGGTCTACGTCGTTTATCGGCATAGCTCTTCTGCCGATCTTGGGCAGCCTTAAGTCTATCCCGAATGATCTTCACCTTAGCCTTGGTGATCTCAACCAGTTCTACACCCTCGAGCTTGGCCTCGCCAACCTCGTCCCAACACAACGGTGTCCTGCATTTCCTCCCATACAATGCCTCGTATGGAGGCATGCCAATACTTGCCTGATAACTGTTGTTATAGGCAAACTCTACTAGGGCCAAATGTTTGTCCCAACTCCCTTTGAACTCCAAAGCACATGCCCTAAGCATGTCTTCCAAAATCTGTATCACCCGCTCGGACTGCCCATCCGTCTGTGGGTAAAAAGATGTGCTAAACTTCAGTTTAGTACCCAAAGTTGCTTGAAACTTTGGCCAAAATCGGGATGTGAATCGTGGGTCCCTATCCGAGATAATGGATATTGGAACTCCATGTAGCCTCACGATCTCCTCTGTGTATAATTTGGTCAATCGTTCAAGAGGATAAGTGATGTTTATAGGCAAGAAATGTGCACTCTTGGTAAGCCTATCAACCACCACCCATACCGCATCGTAGTTGTTCACCGTTCGTGGTAATCCTACCACAAAGTCCATGGTCACATGTTCCCACTTCCATTCTGGAATGGTAAGTGGCTGCAAAAGTCCCATCGGGTGCTGGTGCTCCACCTTAACTTGTTGGCAAGTTAGGCATCGGCTCACATACTCAGCGATGTCCCTCTTCATACCTGACCACCAGTAACTTTCCTTCAAATCGCAGGACATCTTAGTACCTCCTGGATGCATAGCATACGCTGAAGAATGGGCCTCCTCAAGTATAGACTTCTGGAGCTCCTCATTCTTTGGTATGCACACTTGATCTTTAAACAATAAAAGGTCGTCATCACGTACCCGAAAGTTCTCGACGGGCCCCTCAAGGATCTGTTCGCGGATCTTTTGAAATTCCTCATCAATGGTCTGACACCTACTTATCTCCCCCAATAATGTAGGCCTAACCTCAAATCTAGCAATGAGGGCCCCGCACGTGGACACCTCAACGCGTGCCCTCAATGCCCATAGACATGTGAGTAACGTCCCCGATGTACTCTTCCTGCTCAGTGCATCGGCCACCACGTTGGCCTTTCCGTGATGATAGTCAATGATCAAGTCATAGTCCTTGATCAACTCCATCCATCTCCTCTATCTCATATTCAACTCTTTCTGAGTGAATACATACTTCAAGCTCTTATGATCGGTATAAATGCGACATGTCTCCCCGTAGAGATAATGTCTCCAAATCTTCAATGCAAACACTACCGCCCCTAACTCTAGATCGTGGGTAGGGTAGTTCGCCTCGTGTTTCCTAAATTGCCTAGAAGCGTAGGCAATAACCTTACCGTTCTGCATCAGTACACATCCGAGCCCTTGGATGCTAGCATCGCTGTAAATATCATACCATATCCCCTGTATGGGTAGGGCGAGAACTGGTGCTTCGGTAAGTCTTTTCTTTAGTTCAAGGAATCCTTTCTCACACTTGTCGTCCCATATGAACTTGGCCCCCTTCTTTGTGAGCTTCGTTAATGGAGACGCCAATACGGAGAATTTCTCCACGAACTTACGGTAGTATCCCGCAAAGCCAAGGAAACTGCGTATCTCTTTCACATTCTTGGGCCTCTCCCAATCTATAATGGCTTCTATTTTGGCGTTGTCCACAGCAACGCCCGAACCGGATATGATATGACCAAGGAAGCCAATCTCCCTGAGCCAAAATTCACACTTAGAGAACTTGGCAAAGAGTTGTTTTTTCCTTAGTCGTTCAAGTACAAGTTTTAAGTGATGCTCGTGATCTCCCTCGTTCTTCGAGTATATCAAGATGTCATCAATGAATACAATCGCAAATTGATCTAAGTACTCACTAAACACACGGTTCATCAAGTCCATGAATGTTGTCGGTGCATTGGTTAAACCAAATGACATCACTAGAAACTCATAGTGACCGTATCTAGTGCGAAATGCACTCTTAGGTATGTTACTTTCCTTGATCTTCAATTGGTGATAGCCCGACCTCAAATCGATCTTTGAGAACACCATTGCTCCCCGAAGTTGGTAAAACAAATCATCAATCCTTGGTAGAGGATATTTATTCTTGATTGTGACCTTGTTCAGTTGTCGTTAGTCGATACACATTCTTAGTGTACCGTCTTTATTCTTCACGAAGAGTACCGGTGCTCCCCACGGTGAATGACTAGGTCTAATAAACCCATTGTCCTATAGTTCTTGTAATTGGACCTTCAACTCTTGAAGTTCTGCCGGTGCCATTCGATAGGGAGGAATCGAAATGGGTTTGGTTCCCGGCTCTACTTCAATCACAAATTCGATCTCTCTATAGGGTGGGAGCCCTGGTAAGTCCTTGGGAAAAACGTCCGGATACTTACACACGACACGTACATCGTTGATGTCAACCTCCTTCTTTGTCTGATCTACCACGTAAGCAAGGTATGCATGGCAGCCTTCTTCATCATCTTCCGTGCTCTCATCACGGATATGATACAACTTTGAGATCTTCCTCGATCTCCCTCAAATCGTAGGGCGTTTCCCTCATCATCATCGAGTTCTAAGACCTTGGTGTAACAATCAACTCGAGCATGATGCTTCTCGAGCCAATCCATCCCTAGGATCGCATCAAACTCCAGCATACTTAGAGGTACGAAATCACAAGTCAAAGGTTGACCCGTCACTTCCACCTCACATGATGGATAGTAATAATTCCTCTCCACGTCGTCTCATAACGGTGTGGAGACTAGCAAATTTTGCGTCATTGGTATCAATGGCACGTCAAGACCTTCGGCGAACGCTTCACTCACAAATGAACGTTGCGCCCCGGTATCGATGAGGATCCTCGCACTCCTACCATTCATCTTTAACGTTCCTACATTTATACGCCATGTAAGATACACCTTCTAATGTTTTTGGACCCCTTTTTGGAGGTTATTACGTTTACATTAATGTCTGGGATCAAACGGGGATCCGATCACAGAAGAATGGAGCGAAAAAATATTTTTTTTTGGGCGACGGGGTCCACGCGCGATCGTGCGTGGGGCACGCACGGTCGTGCGTGTGTGAGAAACTCGGATCCGGCCACTTCCGGCTACGCACGATCGTGCGTACCCGTACACGCACGATCGTGCGTCCACGCACGGCATGCGCACTGGCACGCGCGGTCGTGCGTCCTGCGTGAAAAACACCCCAAAGTTACTACCCCCTACGCACGATCGTGCGTAGGGTTAGACGCACGATCGTGCGTCCCCATTTTCAGCCAGTTTTGGCCCGATTTCCCCCCCCCCCCCCGGTTTGACCCCGGGGTGGCCCGCACTCGATCCCTACGACTTATATGTTCAAAATATGCCTAAAATACAGAAAAATAAGCGTATTACCTGCGACGGAGTCCGGGTTTGCTCGCGCATCCGCCTCGGTCATCGCGTACACTCGTGATTGGGTCCCGCCTTGATTTACGGACGCGGCATGGCTTGTGGATGCGCTGCCTCTTCCCGTGCCGCCGTTTGAGGGTCCTGCACGGTTTCTTCCCGTCAAAGTGCCTCCTCGGGACCCCGGAGCTCCTCCTCCCCCCAATTGTGGGCAATTGGCCTTCATGTTGCCCGTGTTCCCACATTGATAACACCTCGGGGGTGCGTTGCACTTCCCGAAGTGATTCTTCGAACAGTTTGCACACTTAGGAGGCCCCGTATTTTGAGAGGAGGATGAATGCCACCGAGCATCCTTGTTCTTCTTTGCCGGTGGTGTCGGTGCCTTGAACGAACCACCACCTCCACCATGGTTATTCTTTCGTGTTTGCTCGGGCGGCCCCAAACTATGCCGCTTCCTTTTCTTCGCTTCTTCGACGTCTCTTTCTTTCCTCTCATTCCATTGGGTTTCCCCAAGGAGGCCCTGCTCTACCACCTCGCTAAAGGTCATGTAGCGAGAGTATGTGGCCCGATCACGGATGTCTAAGAGTAAGGCATCCCAAAAATGTTCAGTCATGCGGTCCTCATCGGCCACATACTCCGGTAAGAACCTCGCCAAGGTTCTGAATTCTTGCTCCAGTTATTTGACAGTTACACCCTCCTTTTGCTTGAGGTTCGTATACTCCCTACGCTTAACATTAACCTCATAGTCGGAGTAGTATTGGGAGTAGAACTCATGTTCAAAGTTCGCCCATGTGATGGTCCCTCGGTATTTTCCTTCTATACTCTCCCACCATGTAGAAGCGATTCCTTAAAGCAAACGTGAAGCAACAGTCAACTTCACGTCGGGTGTGACCTGCATATCCCTCGATGCATCCTTCACTTTCTTGATCCAATCGGCGGCGACAGTAATATCACCGGTGCCGTCGAAAGACCTACACCCGAAGGCCCTAGCCTCCTTGAGATACTTGGAGATTCTTACGCAAAAATCTCCTCCACGTCCACCTTGAGAAATCCCAGAGACAGCACTTGAAGCCCCCGGCTTACTTGACCCGAACCACCACGAGAGCCACGCCTTGCTTGGCGTCTAAGGTCTCTCCTCAGTTTCTCTTTTTGATACCACTCAAGCAATTCGCCCATTTGAGCGAATCGGGCATCACTCTCATCATTGTCCTCCTCATCGGTGTGGAAGTCACCCCCGTCATACGGGGTCTCCTCATGCTCGGTGTCGGGAGCAAAAGTCGAGTCATAGTCCTCAGTGTTAGTTTCGTACACCGAGCTGACGTGGCCATCGCTCACTGTTTGGTCCCGGTGGCCCCCACGGCCTACTCGGCCTCCTCTTCTCCCACGAGATGCAGCCCGGCTACCCCTCATGGATGTTACCGGTGCCTGCCCCCTCGGATTGTTCCTCGTTGCCATTCGCCTACCCTCCATTTCTTAAATGAGATTTGGACGAGTCATTAGACTCCAATCAATGTCAATTGACAGAACACGTTATAGACACATATTGGCCCAAGTCACTGTCATACCAATTGCTAAGGGTACCATCTTAACAATTAGAGACCTTGCAACTTAAGCATCAATAGTCCTATAAGCGCAAAATACAATGCTCATGGTTTTCGGTAAAAACTCCTTTGTAAAATCTTTAGTGAGAGGTTGATTATGTCATTTAGAACTGAGATGGCTTTGATACCACTTAATTGTCACGTCCCAGACCACATCTAAGCGCGTGTACAACCGTCGTATGACCAAGTGACGTCACCCGCAAGTCAACGTGACTTAATCATACAAGGCGTCCATGAACATAATCCATCCATACTCAGTAGTAAACATACATAACAACATCACATTCAACCCAATGAATAGCGGAAATATTCAACGGTAAAGCATGGGCCACAACCGACCAAAACATGGGCTCACAGGCCCAAAATAGTTTGTAGTAAAACAAATATCCATGAGCAAGTGTTTGGTAGTTTGAAAGGAAATAAGGAAGCACGAACCACGTCTTCCTTGATTTGAGTTCACCCGTAAGAAGGTGCACGTAGCAAGCCCTAGCTTCAACCTAAAAATGGTGGGGGCCCCCGAAGGGGTCAGTACAAGTACCGAGCGAGTAGCAGGCTAAATATAGAATAACTAGCGTTTCAAGTATAAGACCCAAACATAGGGTGATATTTATATAAATAATATTTCCCCCCAAGTTAAGAAATACTTAATAGTACATATACACTTGGAAAATACCCGATCCGTAGATCACCGTTTTATTTGGGAAAATAGTAATAGTCAATATTCTTGACTAAAAACCCCAACTCACCCATATGCCTATGAGTGTATAAGACTCCTCCTTGTCCATATTTATATACCATAACCTATGTGTTTTGAGGATCATAATCCTTGGGTACTCCACCAATTTATAATCCGAGTGTTAAGGACTTTTCGTTCTAGGGTCCTCCACCAATTTATTATCCGAGTGTTAAGGACTTTAAGTCCTAGGGTCCTCCACCAATTTATAATCCGAGTGTTAAGGACTTTAAGTCCTAGGGTCCTCCACCAAAATATTAGTGTTAAGGACTTTAAGTCCTAGGGTCCTCCACCAAAATATGATTGTTAAGGACTTTAAGTCCTAGGGTCCTCCACCAAAATATGAGTCCTATGATCAACCCTCCTATCAACCTAGATAGGGTCTATATCATATCTATTCATTCATAGCTAAATTAATATATAAAGCTTTTGGATCACAATCCATGCAAAACCATGCATTTATATAAATTTATAATTTAACTAATATCAACCGGTATTAATTAATCCCTTATCCATCGGACAACGTTTTCGTTGACCGCCATTTCAAGCCTTGTACATGTCAACTTAATCATCATATATATTAAGTTAACAATATTCATTTTATACCTCCTTTACCTTTCAAACATAGCATGGAATTTAATAGAAATTCTCATATCATATTCCATGCACATTCATGTACTTCATTTCATACATGCCTAATCATTTTGGCTAATCACGTGTTTAAATATCCTTTAAACATCATTATGAATACATATAACATTTATTTAGGTAATCTCATAATTAACCCAAAAGGTATAAGATATTAAGCCGTCCACTCACCTCGAATTAGCGCTATGAAGTTCTACCCCTCTCGGTTGAACTCCGGCGATACTCCGGCGACTTTTGACGAACTCCGGCGACAACTCCGGCGAACTCTAGAAACTCTTTAGTTAAGCTCCTAACATGTTTTTATAATCACAAAACCCATATTAATACAAATAACCTCAAAAAGGTTATTTTCCGGCGAATCGGTCATTTTGGCTTCTAAGTCCGTTCTTGGACATAGAACCACTTTCCAACCCATTCTTCCACACTAATACCATGTAGAACAATCCTAAGGGTTCTTCATATGATATATATGTCATATGATAGAAGAAAAATTAAAGGAAAAGTTATGATAAGGTTATTACCTTAATTTTCACACTTTTTCCTAACTTTTTCCTTCTCTAATCTTCTTCCCTTGCGCCCCTTTGTGTTGAGCTCGAAAATGGAGGATGCTATGGAGTATTTTCAGAGCTTCTCACTCCTTGGATGGCAGCTGCGTCGAGCTAATGGGGATAGGGTTGATTGAGAATGCCTCTTTGGCATTTCTCTCAATCATACATGAAAGGGGTCCACTCCCTTAAATGTGTTTGGCTCCCAAATCACATCATGGCTCCTTTCCCATGTGATGGTGCGGTTACCTTGTCCAAAAACAAGGCTAAAAACGTGGGTTGACCCCTACTTATGTGGGAGGTCATCGCTTTGTGTCTCGAACTGTACAATCGGTCCTGAAAGTTGTATTTCTCGGACTGTTTTAATTATATTTTATTTTATCGGGCCAAATAAAATATATCACACGTTCTCAACCCATGTGGGTCCTTAGAATGAATATATATTTCTCAACTTAAATTTAGAAGTCTCCGAAATCTATTTCGGACTGTTATCCAATAAATTGCCGATACCGGCAATTGGGCCTTGTTTGACCAACCGGTCAACCCTATGCCCTTTCTATGGCTCAACTACGATGTCGACCACCATGTTCATATTATCTAGCCCAAGATGAATATAATATGTGTTTTTGGAAATATAGGGTGGTCCCCGCTCCCGATGTGGACCCCACGTGCGATTTACTTTTCACGCAAAAGTAATAACAAAATTTACAACCTCGTAAATTCATTAACCATTTTGTAAGGTTCAATACATGGTTTACATAGTAGTAAATATAAATGGGGACGGTGTTACAGCAGGTATATATACATATATACTACGTATACATCATACGCATGACCACATATGTAATAATACATATATACTACACATACATCAAGACACATGCATGTGGCAATAAACACGTACTATACGAGTTATACATATATGCATACTGCCATGAACATCATGTCATCATAGTACATAGTACTTAATACTTCATTCATTTATTCACACATACATAAATCACGATCAAACAGTAATAAGCATAAGAATAGTCCGAACTCTAACCGTAGCAGCTTCAAGAAACCAAACGGATCAACTTAATCCCGATCATTATACGACTTTAAAGCTTGTAACGGACGAGGTATAAAGACGAGGTGATACCTGCGTGTATATATACGTCATCTTCGATTCCAACCTACGAGAATAAGCAACCTGCGAACTAGAGATATACATAATATTCATATTCAACGAACAATGAAGGGACGATTGTCTTAACCTACGCTGTAACAAAAGAAGGAGAGGGAGCTCCGTTTTGCCGGAAGTAAAGGATCCGCTGGACAGGTTCCCACGCCGGAGGAAAATATCCACGGAGAAGAAGTGGTGCCGCTGAACAAGAGTGTTGTCCCCGTTGTAGCTAGCCTGACACGACGTCGCGGGCCGCCATCATCATTGAAATAGAGAAACCTGAGGTCGCCGCCGTCTGAACCTCCCGATGTTGCCTGCGATCCGCCGGCATCGGGTTGACAACGAACCGTATGTGCGCTATATTTTACTCCGTAGTATAATTATGTTATTGGGTTGGATTGGCTGTTGCGCTAACAAAGGAAATAATAATAATAATAATAATGATGATGATGATGATGATGATGATGATGATGATGGTGATGGTGATGGTGATGGTGGTGATGGTGATGATGGTGGTGATGGTGATGGTGGTGATGGTGATGGTGATGGTGATGGTGATGGTGATGGTGATGATGATGATGATGATGATGATAATGAAAGTAGATTAAACAGAATGATTATAATAACATGGAGTATTGACATTAGACTAGTAATGAGTTATACCGTTCAGTTTTAAACATGTCACTTTAGTTAACCGTTTTAAATTAAGTGAAATAGGCTGTTTTTTTTTATTAGACCTATTTGAATGACTATATATGGATTCTCGTAAATGGAATATAATCATACAAGGTGATTAATAAAATGAGCACAACATAATTGGACTAAATTAATATTTGTTTGAATTAAATCAATATATCATTTGTTATTGATAATTACGGAGTAATAAAGGGTAGATGAAATATTTATAATTTGAATGGATAATGATTTTGAAATGTTAATAATAGAAGGTGATTTGAGTGAGGAGCAAAGTAGGAGAATTTTAGAAACTAAGAGTAATTTTGATCTCTTTTTGTAGAAAATTACGAATCATGTGGCTCATACTCTTGCACGATCACTTGTTACCATCTCAAATCATAGAGTTGATTATGATTATATTCCAGATTGTATTGTTAGCCATTTGACGAACGATTTATTGATTTAATAATATTTACCTTTGATGATTAAAAAATCATAACTTCATCAATTTTAGCAGATTCAACCAATTTAAGTTTTCCTGTATGGACTCTATAAAACATATGGTGAAATATTCAGAACTTTGTCTTTTACTCATAGAAGCATTCCTCACAATTAATCCATCGTAAGAATGTCCACATATTCAGTGCCCGTTTGGTGACTCTGTTTTTAGGCTTATCAAGCTTATCAACCATCTTTTTAACCAAACACGTAACTTTTGATTTTGTGCAATGAGTTGCGTAATAATAAGAAAAAGTAAGGTTGAAGTTACTTTTCTGACTGTATTGGCTGAAATTACTGTAAATGACCATTTTAACTATTTTCCATATGATTTATTCTTTACTTTAATAATATAATATATTTTAAATATATTTTTTTCGTAAATCAACAGAAACAGCCAATACAACCACTTCAGCCAGAACTTCATAAATTTCAGCAGAAGCAGTCGTTTCAGCTGATTCCAGTGTTACCAAACGAACTCACAAATGCAAATGCCAAAATGATTTTATAGTCTACACGAGTACACTATACGGTCTACAAAACTAAGAGATGGTTTTTGGCCACCTGACCTGGCTGGAGGCTAGCTGCCATTTGCAGTTTTTGCACCTGAACTTGACCAATATATATGAACCTCAACTTAATATATATGTGTTCTCAATGATGTCTAAATAAAGCTTTGTAAAACATTCAAACTAAATGTACACATGGAGAACCACAAACGGTTCGCCTTGCTCTGATGTGTAAGCCATTTATTCTGAGAGTCCAAAAAAATAATGGAGGATAAGATAAAATCAATCAAGAAATCTGGGAGAGAGCTTATTTCGACTGCAGAGTCAGAAGATCAATATCATTAAGAAATGAAGGCATGACTTTAATGGGTTGCATGATAAAACCAGATTTCAAGCATTCCTCCTGGAGCTGCTTCACTTGGGCTGGCCCATCTGGACAGAATGCAACTACAGCACCTCCACTTCCTGTAAATTTTGATGCCCCACCTGCTCTTCGGACGACTTCGACCATTTCTATGTTCAACTCACCAAGACACTCGTCCCCGAACATTTTCCTGCGCCAACACAAGGTAAAATAGCAATTTCAGTATTTCCTGCAAATTTAGTGCACGAATGCTTGGCCCTACTTGCTACATGAATTAGTTTCCGCTTGCAGCAAAATTGTAGGATAATTTGGTCACTGAAAGGAAAAACCCTTGGTAACAATTTTAGAATTTCCTACGGTACATACTGTAATTAATTTTACCTTCTTAGATCAAAGTTTTTGTTCATGAGCTCTGCGACCTTAGCATAGTCCTTTTCAAGCAATGCTTTCCTTCCTTCCACAGCTATTTTTGCAACCTCTTCCATTGAAGATATTATGAACTTATCCCCATCTAACCACCTCCGGCGAACTGAACTGTGCACCTGCATCACCATAAAATGTCAAAATGAAATGTTGTTTAGCCTCGTAGAGAAAAGCCTCTCATGTAATAACTCAACCAAAGGATTAAGACGGTCTTTGGAACTCAGAAAAAATGCTACGAGAAGAAAATGAAGGAAACTCTGAAGGAAAGAAAATGTGGGGAAAATTAAAGAGCATCGTGAACTCAACAAATCAATATATTATATATGTTCAATCCATTCATTTAAATGTTTCTATAAAATAAGGAAATACAAATTCGTCTAAAAAAGTTTTATTTGAAATTTGATTCCTTTTTGAAAGGTCAAACCAAACACGAAAAGTTCATATTCATTACCGTGTTTTTCCTTTCCCTACAACTCTTCAAGTTTCAAACATAGCCTAAATGTCACACGGAAGATCTTTCGCGTTCTCATCATCTTCGAACACAACAAGTTTGAACATAACACTGACCTTTCCAGAATCACTGGGATTCTCAGCATAGATTAGATGCAGGGGAGGGAGAAGATTGATATCCATGGGTGTATACACTCCATGACCTAACTCATCCATATGCTTCTTACCAAAATCCTGTGAAGGGAAGCATGGACTGCATGGTTACAAATGATTTTTCTACTTCAAACTTATGTATTGTAAAACGGCAATAGTGCACATACCATATAAACAACACCTCCATAGACCTGAGCTACCCTATCCTGTAAACCGGCCACAATACCAAGTTCTTTCTCTGCATTGAGGATGAGGTTTGGTCTGACCTCAACTTTAACCAGATGTCTAACATTGTAAAAGTCAAGGAGGCAACTTAGGGCAGCACACACAATAGCACTAGATCCTGAAAGACCTGTCTGAAATGTTAAAAAGTATGGGCTTCTTAAGTTGGAATTTGAAATGTAAGAGTGCAATTGGGATAACTGGTTTTCAATAAATAAATGTTTTTTAGAGGGAGAAATATACTTTAACTTCAAAAAGAAGTGTTATCAAAGCAAAGGGAAAAGTGATCCTAATTGTAAATAACACTTTTAACACAGCTTTTTTTTAAAACACTAATACCATAAGTTATCCCAAACAGCCTCTTAGACGGTTCAAGGAAATCACATTTACATGATAAATAATTTTTCAAAAAAGAAGGAAAAAGGAAAAATATAGTAGACTTAGTAGAACAGTCACTACCTGCCGGGGAATGTTGGTATCGTATGAGAGCTTGAAATTTTCTTTATGTAGACTGATGCTATTATCCTTGCAATAATTGTAAAACACCTTACAAATTGCCATCAACAATCGGACTCCTCCATAATAACCTTCACTTTGCAACCGGTTCACCTGATTCAAAATGCATGAGATCAATTGATATAAGTACTAACAAGAATCATATTAATACCGATGTGGGAAGCACAGAATATAACATTTTTAGGGCATATTTCATGAAGCATTACCGCATCAGTGATGAACAAAAAAGATTATGAGCCTCTTTGTACCCTTAAAAGAATACTATTTTCAGACATATGTTTGTTGACAGTTAATCAATAGTACTTATTGGTCATCAATGTTCTGCAGCATAAAGACACCTAGAAATATCTTTAATCACTGAGAGATTGTCCACTTTAATGAAGACAAACAAAAAGTGATAAAACAAAAGGAATAAAAAGCATCAATGTATCAATATTACCAGACATCATCGCAAGCTGTGGGGACTGGGACAGTCACAGATAATCTAATACTACCTCTGTCCAGCTCAAAGGTTCCCATTGTAAAATGACACAGTTATTTAGACAATAATTAAATAAGGTAATTCGAGTATATTATGAAAAATAGTTTTGGTGGATATATAATATGATGGGGTTATTGATATAATTGTGATTTTATAGATGTATTATTTTTAATATTTGATGATTAAATTGTCATTTAATAGTACTAGTATTAATTGTTTCATAAAATAGAAATGGGAATCTATATATGGGACGTCCAAAAAAGGAAAGTGAAAACCTTAGAATCGGACGGATGGAGTACAATACTTACTACTTAGTCCAAAAAAATTGTCAGGGTGAAAAAGCTGATAAAGAAAGGTAAACCAAAAGGCTGCCCAGAAGTGTCCATCACTTTATACATATATAATCAGACCATAAAAGAATAGGATATATATTCAAAGCTAGTGAAATCAGGTAGAATCTAATCATTGCAGTACTTAGGGCCTATTTGGATGGATGGTTTGGAGGGGAAGGTTCTGAAGGAAAAATAGTTTACATCTTAAGAAATACTGTATAAAAATAATATTACTAAAACTGAATAAGGTCAATGAGATATTGTACAATCGCTTGCTATGTTAATCTTTTTATAAAATCTGAAAGATATACATAAATGCTCTAAAGTCTTACCCTCCAAACCTCTCAAAAAAACTCAATCCAACACACCCCCTAAACATGTAAAATTGAAAACTATAAGTGTGTAAAATAAAGCAAAAACACAATTCACCGGAAATAAACACAAAAGCCAAGACAAAAAGCCTATTGACAGAATAAGATCAATCATACTATAAATCAAGGTAATATTATAGGAGGAAGGGAGGGAGACCATGTGGTAGAGGGAATCAAACTGGACGAGATCGTGAGTGGGATGAGGGGAGATGAGCAACTCCGGCGAAGGCTCGAGTTGCACAGAAGCCCAGAAATTGCCAAGGCTGAAGGAGATGGTGTTCCCGTAATACACATCGCTTGGGTTTCCTAAAAAACCAACTCTTGCGTACGCCTTGTGTTCTATCACTTCACTTCTACCTGCCATTCCTTTTTTTGCCCTACATAAAGATGAACTTTATACTTTTACTTATAGTGATTGTTGGGCATCCAATCAAACTGAATCACATATTCAAATATCCAGCAATTTGAGTTTAAGGGTAAAATTGTTCAAAGCTTATTCTATTTTATGTTCAAAAAACTTTAACCCTCATTCGACTATACAATTTAATACACCTAAATATTTATTGATTTCAAAACATCCTTTATTCAGAAAAAACGTGATAACTAAACATTATAAGAGTTAGTATATAATTACTTCATAAAATTTACTACATTTTATAAACCTGATCAAATACAGCTACATAAATTCAATAAGTATGAAAAGATATAAAGAAAAAAATAAAAATAAAAAATAGAAAAAAACAGATATTACTAGAGAGGAGAGAAAATTTGAACAAGAAAAAAACCAGCTTGCTGATGTATCGGTGGCAGGGGCGTAGCTAGGAGAGGGCCAACCTTGGCCCTGGCCCAGCCCAAATTTTAAAAATGTCTACATTTTTAGAGTAAAAAATTTCGTGTAAAATTTTTTTAAAAAATATTCTTTGTACCGCCCCAGTGCCCTGGCTCTGCCCTTGATCGGTGGATATGCTTGATGGAAAAAGAAAGCGGGTTGTGGGAGCTCACCTGCTAATGGCAGGCTGTTGGGTAAGGGTGGAGGTGTGCTTTAACTATACACAAGAGTCAGAATATATAATACGGAGTAGATAAATACTTCACGGAAACAGGGAACAACATTTTTAAAAATATAGGAAACGAAATGTTGGGGAAACGCATAAATACAAAAATTTAGAGAGTTTTGTAGAATATCATATAATATATGTGTGTAAGACAATACTAATAACAATATGGACATAAAAGTTGCAAATCCATAAAACCTTGCCACCCACATCACCAATTTTGCAGAGTTTCTTGACAAACAGCAACAACGGACTAGTTATATTAGTATATTACTAGCACTATCCTCCATTCAAGGTAACTGAAAGAGATGTATTAACCATGAAAAATGTATTTAAAAATTCAACGAAATATTTAAGATTGTTATCATGTTAATATACATTATTTGAATTCCTAAAATACTAAAAAAAGTTAATGAATCAAATAATGGCGGTTTGGACAACTGACTAATGAAAAAACGTAAAGAAAGCAATAAAAATATAACATTAAATAAAATATAGAACTACATGATTTAATTTTATAAAAGATAGGCCTTGGTGAACCATATTAATAACCAGGGTCGGTCCCGAAAAAATGGAGACCCTGTGCAAAAATAAAATTTGGCCCATTTTTCAAGTTGCAACACAAGCAAATTGTCTTAAAATACAAGTTACTAATAAATGTAATGATAAATATAAAAATAGTCAATAATAACATACAGTTCATTTAAACTGAAATAACTGAATATTTAAATTAATATTCAGTTTAAAATTAGGGTGAAAACATGAAAGACTATACTAGTATAATTATAATTTACCTAATAATATATTTATACCACTTTCTTAAATTTTAATTGCTAAACACATTTACACATTTATTATCAATTTAAATAATGGTTTACTTTAACTACAAAAAATCAACAAATACCAACAATGAAACAATTCAACAAACATGAAATCAGAAAATCAGAAAATAAACAAATTACAATAATTCAACAATTCAATAAACAATTCAACAATTCAATAATTCAAAAGAATTAGCAACTAAATGAATCACAAAAACTGAAAAATCAGTGATTCAGTGAACTGACCGAGTGACTGGACTGAGGGAGCCTGAGGGAAGCGGCCGGCGGGTCGCGACGGGGCAGTGGCGGCCTGGCTGCTTGCGCTGCCGGTTGGTGAGTCGGTTGTGAAGGTCTGAGGAAGGTCCGTGCCTACCGGCCTGGGGGAACGCGCTGCCGGTAGAAGAGTCCGTGCCTGCCTGCCTGGTGGACTGCCGGGTTGTGAGGTTGTGCCGGCGAGCTGCAGTGGTTTCCGGTTGGGGGCTTTGGGGCGTTGGGCGAATGCGAATCGCGAATGGGGATTGGGGGGAATAGCGAGGAAGCCGATTAATGAAATCGGGAGGTTGGCCAGGGATTTTGGGCGCATTATTCAAAGTTAGCCTATATTACTTAATTAATACTTAGTTACTTACAAAGAAAAACAATTTTGATTTCAAACAAATAAATTGACAAATCTGTAAGTGATAATCAATCCAATAATACCAAAATATCAAAACAAATACCAGATAGTCATGCTCCCTACAAAATACAGAAGAAATCAAAAGAAATGGCTACCAGATAATCGATTAATCTCTAAATACCTGAGCTCCTGGAGCGATTGAGCAGCAGCCTGAAGCTCGAAGACGCTGAGCGATTGAACTGTGAGATTGTAATGCAGAAGCCTGAAGACGATGAGTGAAAGGACCGACAGGTTTACCGGGTGTAATTCCGATGGAAACGCTCGACCGTTTCCGGGGAAATTTAAGGAGGATGACAAATTTTCTTCCAACCTGGTCAGATTAATTAAAGAAAATTTGTCATTGAAACGGTGAAGGAGGCGTCGAAGTGGAGGATGGACTTTTGGAGTACAAATATTACACCTGGTTAGATTAATTGGATAGAAGGTATATCTTGTGCGATTCAGTAGGAATTTAGATTCATACCTTTTTTGTCCTTGTTTTTTTAGTATTCCACGATCCTTATTCTTTTTACTCGTAGTTTTTAAGATAAGAAAAAAAAATTAAGCACAACAAATAAAAATTAAAAATAGCCAACAAAAGACTTGGGATGTTTTTACTTAAATTATAATTTGCTGGTCTGGTCTGGCTTGTTTTGGTCTGGTCTAGTCTGGGTTGATCTTTTTTGGTCTGGTCTGAAATTTTATTTTTATATTTTTTGCA